>QXEO01000379.1:1798012-3272717 GCA_007115705.1 Dactylis glomerata
TCCAACTTACAACTTGCAAGCATAACAACTCAACATAAGAGACCACAATGTCAAATTTTTAAGAACAGGAAAAAGTAAAGTGTGCCTTCCGGTTCGTGAGAGCTTTACTGACCGAATTTCGCATAACACTGGTAAGAGTTTAATTTGAAGAGAAAATAAAAGCAAGTCAAATTTACTTGGAATAGCAAATTGCTAGTAGGTATGTATGGTGGACACTTTGGAAAACTTTGGCTTTTAGGAGTTGGATGCACGAGTAGAGCTCATACTCAGTACAAGGCGAGGGCTAGCAAAAGACTGGGAGCGACCAACTAAGAGAGCAATAATGGCCATAATCATGCAAAGCGACAAAGCGACATTAAAAGAAGCATAAGATGGCATCAAAAGTCAAAAACTAAATGATCATAGAGGCTATTGGCGACTTTGTATGAGTCTAACATGTGTGAGCATGCGCCAAGTCAACCCAAATAAAGCATCAAGGAGAAAACCAAAATAATGCTTCCAAACGATAAAAACAACGCATGATTTTTTCAAAGGCTCATTAAGCAATCTCAGTTATTTGAGACAAGTCATGCTACAGCAAAATCACTAAGCATACTATCAAAAAGACATCAAGCACGACATGCAAAAGCCTAGGCCGCAGTCTACACAAGCTCCTTCTTGTACCACTTTTTTGCATGAAACTTTTTCTCTTTTCCAACACCATTAAAACCTTTTTGTAAACACCTCTTTTGATGAAAACTAATAAAGATCAGAGGCAAAAATACACCTTGATAAAAAGATATAACAAGATCTGAACAAAAATCAAGGTGAAAAATGCAAGCTAAACGCAGTAGCAGAAAAAGAGAACACTCATTGAACGATAAGAGTGAAAACTAAGTGTTCTTGGCAATAAAAAACGAAGTAAGTGTCCCTCCAAACAACATGATGTGATCAAACCATTTATTTCAGCAAACAAAACTAAACTAATAAAGAAAACTAAAACAACTGACGCTCCAAGAAAAACGCATAGTGCATGAAGCAATAAAAATATAGGTTCTTAAAAGGTGACCTGATTTTTGTCGATGAAGAAGGGGGTGCCTCGGGGGCATCCCCAAGCTTTGTCGCTTGTACCTTTTGGATATTTCTTGGGGTGATGCATGGGCATCCCCAAGCTTGATCTTTTGTCCATTCTTCAACTCATCTCATCACTCTCCGATCCCTACACTTGAAAACTTCCTTCATACAAAACTAAACACAAATCTATTAGCAACATTAGCTTAAGCATATCATATAATCAACCCTTTTTGCTTCAGGTTTCAACTCAAAACCACCACATAAGTATATACTACTGTAGCAACTTCCCCAAAAGTTCCATGATCGAAAGAACTCAAAAAGAAAGCGATAAAGTGGCAAATACAAATATTGGCAGAAATCTGTCAAAACAGAACAGCTGACAAAGGTCAAATTTTTAAGGGGTTTTCTGTTGCTCAAATCAAAAAGTGTTCAACTAATGAAAGTTTGGATATAACCTGGGGCATATGCACAAGAAATCTCAGGTCCAAAAGATATACAGACAATTTTTACGAATTTTTACGGTGCAGCACCGAAAACAGTTTCAGGACAGCAACATCCCCAAATCTTACCCTCACTCAAATTAGAGGCTTCTCTTGGCACAAAAACGAAATAAAAAGGATAAGGAGCGGTTATTACAGTAGTAATAACTTCCAAGACTCAAATAAAAAAAAAGTACTAAAAATAAAACAATGGGTTATCTCCCAAGAGTGCTTTTCTTTAACGCCTTTGAGCTAGGCGCAGTAATTTGCAAAGATGCTCATGTGGGCGCCATATAAGAGCTTGAGGCAAAGGCGCTATATAAAAACTTAAAGCAATAGAGAGCATCAAAAAGCAAGTATGAAACACATTTAAATCTAAACCACTTCCTATGAAAAATAGTCTTGTAAAGAGACAAGTCATGAAAGCGCAAAGCAAAAAGCATAGGAAGGCAAAACAAGTACAACTTCAAGAATTGCAACATAAAGAGGGGAAACTCAATATTGTTGAGATCCATCAAACCATGTTTCCCTCTCTCATAATAACTTTCAGTAGCATCATGAATAGAATTAACAATATAACTATCACATAAAGCATCCCTATCATGAGCCATATGCATAAAAGAATTAATACTCCCCACATGAACAATCATAGTAGGAGCAGATTCAACAAATAATTATTCTCATCACCATAATCATCATAAATAGGAGGCATATTGTAATCATAACTAATTTTATCCTCAATAGTAGGTGAACTGAAAATATTATACTTATCATCATAGCCATCATAAACTAGAGGTTTAGTATCATCACAAGCTAGAGAGCAACTATTTCGCAAATCATATTTTTCAAACATATCATCATAAGAAGGAACATCACATATGGGAGATAAAATATTATCAGAACAAACTTTCTCCACTAAAGCTGGGGAACTAAAAATATCAAGCTTAACAAAACCAGTTTCCCCAAGCTTACACTTTTCTATAGCATTAGTAATAACAGTGTTCGAAACATTCATACTAACAACACTATTAGCATGCAAATTAAGCTCCAAAGGTTTTTCAATTTTCTCTTCAAACACTTCATATCTAAACTCAGGAAAAAGACTAAAGAACTCTTTGTTTTCCATTAAGCCTAACTAGTGAAAATAAAAACAAGAAACAAAAAATATGTAATTGCAGAATCTAAAGAAAATAAACTCTGAGTACTCACACAGGAGGATGCGAGTACCTTTTACCTTACCTCCCAGCAACGGCGCCAGAAAAGAGCTTGATGTCTAACACGCTTCTGTTCTTGTAGATAGTGTTGGGCCTCCAAGTGCAGAGGTTTGTGAACAGCAGCAAGTTTCCCTTAAGTGGATCACCCAAGGTTTAACGAACTCAGGGAGGAAGAGGTCAAAGCTACCTCTCAAGTAACCCTGCAATTACGATACAGAAGTCTCTTGTGTCCCAACACACCCAATACACTTGTCAGATGTATAGGTGCACTAGTTCGGCGAAGAGATAGTGAAATATAAGTGGTATGGATGATTATAAGTAGTAAATACAATCTGGAATAAAAATGGCAGCAAGCAAACAAGTAACAAAATAGCAAGTAAACGGTGGCAAAGCTTGGAAACAAGGCCTAGGGATCATACTTTCACTAGTGGACACACTCCCACAAATATAACATAATTGAGCAAATAAATAACTTCTCTTCACTATGGTACTCTGAATTACTCTCCTATTGAATAACACTAATCATTGTGTAGGGCTACGAAGCACTCCTCAAAGTTCATCAAGTACTTGACAAACACCACTCATAGAGATATCCAAATCAAATCACAACTCAAGAAATATTATTGCAACTTAGACCAAGTACTAACACGGTGCACACACTGTCAACATTACACCATGAAAGAAGGAATAGATCACTTCATATACTATATGTGATAATTATTCTCATAATCCATAAGAGATCACAATCGTACTAGACCAAGTACCACCATGATGCACGCACTGTCACCGTTACACCATGGCAGGAGGAATAGATTACTTTAATAACACACTAGAGTACACTAATGAAGAAGAGTAACATCTACTTATTCAACATGATACAAAGCTCACGATCACATCATGGGAGGAGAGGTGAACCACATAGCTACCGGTAGAGCCCTCAGCCCCGGGGGAGAACTACTCCCTCCTCATCATAGGAGATAGCAAGGTTGATGGAGATGGCGGTGAGGTCGATGGAGACGGCGGAGACGGCGATGGAGACCGATGGAGATGGTCCGGGGGCACTTCCCCGTCCCGGCAGGGTGCCGAAACAAAGACTTCTGTCCCCCGAAATTTGGCTTCGACGATGGCGGCGCTGCGGAACTGTTCTGGAAAATTGCCGACTCCCCTAGGGTTTTCCATCCCGAGGCTTTATATAGGCGAAGGGGCGTCGTCAGGAGTGGCCCCAGGCCTCCTCACACCTAGGTGGTGCGGGCAGGGCCTGGGCCGCGCCGGTCTAGTGTGAGGCTGGCCTGTGGCCCCTCTCCTTCGCCTCTTCGGACCTCTCGAAGCTTCCGGGCAAAATAAGACTTCAGGAACTTGTTTCGTCCAATTCTGAGAATATTTCCTGTGTATCACTTCTGAAACACAAAAACAGCAGAAAACAGGGAACTGGCACTGTGGCGACTTGTTAATAGGTTAGTTTCGGAAAATGCATAAAAGTGCCACAAAGTGTAACGAAACACAAGGCAATGGTGTAAAAACAAGCATGGAGCATCAAAAATTATAGATACGTTTGAGACGTATCAATGTGCTGAATATTATCTTATGTTATCTCTATGTTGTTTATGATCTTGCATGCTCTCCGTTGTTAGTAGCTATCTTGTCCAAGTAGATACTAGTGACTCCAAGAGGGGGTATTTACGCTCGATAGTTGGGTTCATGCCTCTATTTAATCTGGGGGAGTGACAGAAACCTCTAAGGTTGTAGATGTGTTGTTGCCACTAGGGAGAAAATAGCATTCTTATGTCCAAGGGCATATGCTTTGTTTACATTACCACTTTGCTTAATGCAGTTATCTGTTGTTCGCAACTTAATATTCACGGGGTCCTCGGATGATTTCCTGTGGGTGGATTATTAGTCATAGATGCAGTTGGATGGCGGTCTATATATTTTGTTGTAATGCCCAGAGTAAATCTCATAGTGATCCTCGCGACATATGCACGTTATCTTTATTCTATCAATTGCCCAACTGTAATTTGTTTACCCAACATGCTATTATTTATTTTATGGAGAGACACCACTAGTGAACTATGGACCCCGGTCCAATTTCCTTTACATTTCTATCACCTGTTTACTTACTCGCACTGTTTACTTTCTTGCATATACTATTGCTTTCCACTCGATATGCTCATACCTTTGTTTACAGCAAACCGGTGAGATTGACAACCTCATCGTAAGTTGAGAGCAAAGTATTTGGTTGTGTTGTCTGCAGGTTCCACGTTGCTGCTGGTGCAAAGCAAAGCCCTGGACGAGCGCCTTATAAATTGTCCGGAGCTGTCACTAAGCTAGCAAGCATCACCTTCTTTAGTTTGGCTTTCTCCTACTGGACGATAAAACCTTGGTTTCTTACTGAGGGAAAACTGTTGTTGTGCTCATCATACCTTTCGCTTGGGGTTCCCAACTGGTCGGTGATCTCTATATCCACCGGCGCCATCACTGCTGGAGGCGCTTTTTTGTCTCTTACCTTGGGTGCCGCAACAAAGCTTCTTGACAACATGATGGTAAATTATTCTGAGTGGCACACCGAGGAGCTCCACAAGGTAAGAAGGTAAATTCTATTGAGAAAACTTCTTTTGAGTGATAAGATTGATGCTATTATGCTTATGCTTTCTAATGATAGAACTCATGTTGATCCTAATAATGTTCCTTTAGCCTCTTTGGTTGCTCAAGAAGAGCATGTTGATGTAAACTTCATTAGAAATAATATTTAAACAACAGTGCTTATAGGAACAATTTTGCTAGCAACAATTATAGGCCAATGGTAATGGTTATGGTAACTCTTATGGTAATTCCTCCAACAACACTAGGGGCGCGCCCTCTGAGCTTGAAGTCATCCTCAAGGACTTCATCGGTAAGCAAACTGCTTTTAATAAGTCTGTTGAGGAAAAGTTGGGTAAAATTGATATTCTTACTTATAAAGTTGATAGCCTTGCTCTTGATATTGAACTTCTGAAACTAAAAGTGTTGCCTAATGATGTGAAGAAAGCAATACTTTTGCTGCTACTAATGCTATTCAAGTTAGAATTGATGAAAATGTTAGGATGTTAGCAGAATTGCATGCCAGGTGGGAAAGAGAAGATGAGATGGTTAGAAAGATGAAGGTATGTACTATTACTACCTCTAATGATGTTGTTCCAAATGCTAGCAATCCTCTTACTTCGATGGTGTAGAGAAAACTCCTACTCCTTGTGTTAAAAAGCCCAAAACTGCAAAAACTTTTTCTACAAAGAGTGCTGAAATTTTTCGGAGTATTGGAGATGATAGCTCTATTTCTTTTAATGATTTTGATGTTGATGGCTGCAATATATTTGAAGTTATTTTGTTCTCGCAAAAGCTTGCTTTGAGTCCTAATGCTAGTCCTTTGAACATTGCTTTTACAAATCATATTACAAATGCTCTAATGAAAATTAGGGAGGAAAAGTTGAAGCAAAAGCTTCTATTCCCAAGAAGTTAGAAGATGGTTGGGAGCCCATCATTGAGATGCATGTTAATGGTTTTGATTGCCATGCTTCATGTGATCTAGGTGCTAGTATTTCTGTTATGCCTAGAAAGATTTATGACATGCTTGGTTTACCACCGCTTAAAAAGTGTTATTTTGATGTTCCTCTTGCTGATGTTGCTAAGAAGAAACCTTTGGTAAGGATTAATGATGTTCTTATTATGGTTAACCATAACATTGTTCCCGTTGATTTTCTTGTTATGGATGTTGAATGTAATGCTTCATGTCCTATTATTTTGGGAAGACATTTCTACGAACTGTAGGTGCCATCATTGATATGAAGGAAGGCACCATCAAATATCTATTCCCACTCAAGAAAGGTATGTAAAAATTCCCTAGAAGGGAAGAAATTACTTTTTGACTCTATCTTAGAGCAAATTATGAACTTGATGCTTCATCTCTTGATTACTTGATTTGCACTTTCTGCGCCTAGCTCAAAGGCGTTAAAGAAAAGCACTCTTGGGAGATAACCTATTGTTTTCTTTTCAGTACTTTTTCTTTTATTTGAGTCTTGGAAGTTATTACTACTGTAATAACCGCTCCTTATCATTTTTATTTCATTTTTTTGCCAAGAAGAACCTCTAATTTGAGGGAGGTAAGATTTGGGGAAGTTGCTGTCCTGAAACTGATTTCGGTGCTGCACCGTAAAAATTCGTGAAAATTCTCAGAATATCTTTTTGACCTGCGATTTCTTGTGCATATGCCCCAGGTTATATCCAAACTTTCATTACATTTGCACTTTTCGATTTGAGCAACAGAAGGTCCTGGAAAAATCGACCTTTGACAGATGTTCTGTTTTGACAGATTTCTGCCACTATTTGTGTTTGCCTCTCGATCGCTTTCTTTTTGAGTTCTTTTGATCACGGAACTTTTGGGGAAGTTGCTACAGTAGTATATGCTTTATATGTGGTGTTTTTGAGTTGAAACCTGCACTAAAAAGGGTTGATCTACTATTATGTTTATGCTAACATTGCTAATAGAATTGTGTGAAGTTTTGTATGAAGGAAGTTTTCAAGTGTAGGGATTGGAGAATGATGAGATGAGATGAAGAATGGACAAAAGCTCAAGCTTGGGGATGCCCATGTCACCCAAGAAATATCCAAGAGGTACAAGCGTCAAAGCTTGGGGATGCCCCCGAGGCACCCCTTCTTCATCGGCAAAATCAGGTCACCTTTCAACACACTATATTTTTATTGCTTCATGCACTATGCGTTTTTCTTGGAGAGTCTTTACTTTTGCTTTCAGTTTTCTTTTGTTTGTTTGCTGCAATAAATGGTTGGACCCCAACAAATTTTTTTGAAGGATATTTACTTCGTTTTTGATTGCCAAGAACACTCTAGTTTTTACTCTTATCGTTCAACGAGTTTCTCTTTTTCTAGAACTGCGTTTGGTTTTCATTTTTTGCCTTGATTTTTGTTCAGATCTTGCTTTATTTTTGCATCAAGGTGTATTTTGACCTCTAGTCTATGTTGGTTTTCATCAAAAGAGTTGTCTCAAAAAGGTTTGAATGGTGTTGGAAAAGAGAAAAAGTTTCATGCAAAAAGTGGTACAAAAAGGAGCCTGTTTAGACTGCGGCTTAGACTTTTGCATGCCATGCTTGATGTCGTTTTGATAGTATGCTTAGTGATTTTGTTGTAGCATGACTTGTCTCAATGACTGAGATTGCTTAATGAGCCTTTGCATTGTTTTTATTTTATGGAAGCATTAATTTGGTTTTCTCCTTGATGCTTTATTTGGGTTGACTTGGCGCATGCTTACAACATGTTAGACTCTTACAAAGTCACCATAAGCCTTTATGATCATTTGGTTTTTGACTTGTGATGTCATTTTATGCTTCTTTAATGATGTTTTGTCGCTATGCATGATTATGACCGTTATTGCTCTTTTAGTTGGTCGCTCCTAGTCTTTTGCTAGCCCTCATTTTGTACTGAGTATGAGCTCTACTCGTGCATCCAACTCCAAAAAACCAAGTTATTCCAATGTGTCCACCATACATACCTATTAGCAATTTGCTATTCCAAAGTACATTTGACTTGCTTTTATCTATCCTTCGAATTAAACTCTTTTGGTGTTATGCGAAAATTAGTCAGTAAAGCTCTCACGAACCCGATGGCACAATTTACTTTTCTCGCTTTTAAAATTTTGACATTGTGGCTTTTATGTTGACGTTATGCTTGCAAGTTGTAAGTTGGAATTAGCCAAATCATGCCGTCATGGGGCAAGCTTTCAACATTGCACTTCTCTTATTTGAGTTGATATCGTGATCTTTTGTTTATGGATACTCGCGATGTGAAACAAGTTGGGAATCTTGCAGGATCATGGAGTTTGTATATGTGTTAGAGAAACGCCTGGGCCGCTAATCTAAGCCATGCATCATTCATGGTGGAAATTTACAGCATGCCCGTAGTGGACATTTGACGATGCATCTCAAAATAAAAAGCTATACCAATGGTAAATAAAAGAGATGCCGAGGTGTTCATTGTCTGTTTGTCCTGTCATTTTGATGTGGCTTGTTCCATGTCATCGGGCAAGGAGGTACCCCGTTGGCGGTTCTCGATGATACGTGTATACTTACAATGATAAGAGCTTGCTTGGGACCCTAAGTCGAGTAGCATGAGGTTTGGGTATTCGTACTTCACGGAACACGAGGTTTTCAACTTTGATTTGTCAAGCATATGCTCATAAATGTTCTTGCATTACTTTAACCATTCAAGATGCCTATGATGGGGGCAATGAGAGCTCAAAGCTAGTAAGTACCATAATTTTTGAAGGTTTATAAAACTTGCAATCACTGCTTTCCTCTGCGAAGGGCCTTTCTTTTACTTTTATGTTGAGTCTCCACCTTCTACCTTTATGCACCGTCTAAGAGAGCATAGTTGCCATTCTGAGTTTTATGCGCATAGTCCCAAAGTTTATCATTGACTGATTCATGATTATGGTTTCACTTGTTCATAAATTATTTGTATCTAGTCGCCCTCTTAAACTTGAAGGTTTCCTATGCATTTATGTTTTGCTATTCCATGAAGGACAAGCTGAAAACCATTTGCTATGTTTTTCCATATGATTTGAACACACGTTTGACTTTCATTGTTTCATTATTCATGATCTTTTGTTTGTTTCTTTTCTGTTATAACATGGTTGCTAAGTTTTATTATCAAGATTATGTCTCTTATGCCCATGTTTTAAGTTCTTTGATCCCAGCACTCAATGCTTTACATAGATGATCAAGATTGTGATGGTACATGCCACCTCAAAAATTATTCTTTGTTATCACTTACCTACTCGAGGACGAGCAGGAGTTAAGCTTGGGGATGCTTGATACGTCTCAAACGTATCTATAATTTTTGATGCTTCATGCTTGTTCTTACACCATTTGCTTGTGTTTTGTTACACTTAGTGGTGTTTTTATGCATTTTCCGGAACTAACCTATTAACAAGATGCCACAGTGCCAGTTTCCTATTTTCTGCTGTTTTTGTGTTTCAGAAAAGTTACACAGGAAATATTCTCAGAATTGGACAAACAAAAGCCGAACCTCCTTTTTTACCGAAGCTTCACGAAGACCGAAGATGAGACGGAGGGGGCCAGGAGCCAGGCTCACCACCATGGGGCGCGGCCCAGCCCCTGGCTGCGCCCACCTATGGTGGGACCACCTGGTCCCACTTCTGATGCTGCCCTTTCGCCTATAAAGTCCCATCTATGGGAAAAACCTAAGGGACGGATCGCTTTTCCTCGAAACATACTGCAAGCCGCCGCCGTCGTCGAAACGAGATCGAGAGGATCCAGGAGCTCTTCCCGGCACCCTGCCGGAGGCCTTCTACACCACCATGGTCACCTCCGTGAGGTGTGAGTAGTCTACCTTGGACTATGGGTCCATAGCAGTAGCTATAGTTGTCTTCTCCACCATGTACTTCATGCTTAGATCTTGTGAGCTGCCCTATATGATCAAGATCATCTTTATGTAATCATACATATTGTGTTTGTTGGGATCCGATGAGTATTGGTACTATGTTAAGTTGATGTGCTGAATTATATATCTTATGTTATCTCTATGTTGTTTATCTTGCATGCTTTCCGTTGCTAGTTAGCTATTGATACGTCTCAACGTATCTATAATTTTTGATGCTCCATGCTTGTTTTTACACCATTTGCCTTGTGTTTCGTTACACTTCGTGGTGTTTTTATGCGATTTTCGGAACTAACCTACTAACAAGATGCCACAGTGCTAGTTCCCTGTTTTCCTGCTATTTTTGTGTTTTCAGAAAAGCTACACAGGAAATATTCTCGGAATTGGACGAAACAAGTTCCAGGACTCCTATTTTTCCTGGACGAAGGACGAGGACCGAAAAGCGAGCCGAGGGGGGCCAGGGGCCAAGCCTCACCATGAGGGGGCGTGGCCCAGCCCCTGGCCACGCCCCCCTATGGTGAGACCACCTGGTCGCCTCCTGACGACGCCCTTCGCCTATAAAAAAGGCCTCGGGACGGAAAACCCTAAATCAATCGGCAAAATTCCAGAAGAGTTCCGCAGCTCTGCCGCCGTCGAAGACAAATTTCGGTGGGACAGAAGTCTCTGTTCCTGGTACCCTGTCGGGACTGGGAAGTGCCCCCCAGAGCATCTCCATTGGTCTCATCGCCGTCTCCGCCGTCTCTATCGACCTCACCGCCATCTCCATCAACCTTGCTGTCTCCTATGATGAGGAGGGAGTAGTTCTCCCCCGGGGCTAAGGGCTCCTACCGTGTAGCTATGTGGTTCACCTCTCTCTCTCTCATGATGTGATCTTTATGTGATCGTGAGCTTGTATCTAGTGAATGGTAGATGCTATTATTCAGATATTATGACTACTCTGCTGCTTATTATTTGTAATCTCCGGAGATACCTGTTATCATGTGTGAATGGACTAGTGTGCGCATCATGTGTATCTTTTTGGTTAATGTCTCTATGAATTGTTGTGGTGTTTGTTGGAACCATCTAGTGCGTTCATGGTGATAGTGTGGGACATCTAGTTTGGGTACATACGGACTTTGGGAGTGCTCGTAGCCTACGCATGATTAGTGTTCGTTTTTCCATGGGAGAATTGTTTTGAGTTGCATATTGATGATAGTATCTATTGGTTCAATTATGTTATATTTGTTGAGAGTGTGTCCGCTAGTGAAAGTATGATCCCTAGGCCTTGTTTCCAAGCTTTTGCAACACTGTTTCCTTTCAGTTTTGTTACATGTTTGCTTGCAGCGATATTTATTTCAGATTACATTTACTACTTATAATCATCACTACCGCTTGTATTTCACTATCTCTTCGCCGAACTAGTGCACATATACATCTGACAAGTGTATTAGGTGTGTTGGGGACACAAGAGACTTTCTGTATCGTAATTGCAGGTTGTTTGAGAGGGATAGCTTTGACCTCTTCCTCCCTGAGTTCGATAAACCTTGGGTGATCCACTTAAGGGAAACTTGCTGCTGTTCTACAAACCTCTGCACTTGGAGGCCCAACACTGTCTACAAGAATAGACGTGTGCGTAGACATCAAGCTCTTTTCTGGCGCCGTTGCCGGGGAGGTAAGGTAAAAGGTACTCGCATCCTCTTGTGTGAGTGCTCGGAGTTATTTCCTTTAGATTCTGCAATTATATCTTTTGTTTTCTTGTTTTTATTGCACTAGTTAGGATTAATGGAAAGTAAAGAGTTCTTTAGTCTTTTCCTGAGTTTAGATTTGAAGAGAAAATTGAAAAACCTTTGGAGCTTATTTTGCATAGCAATGTTATAGTACGAATGCTTTGAATACCATTATTGCTAATGCTATAGAAAAGTCTAAGCTTGGGGAAGCTGGTTTTGTTAAGCATGATATTTTTAGTTCCCCAGCTTTAGTGGAGAGAAAGTTTGCTTTGATGATATTTTATCTCCCATATGTGATGTTTCTAATGATGCTTGTGCTCCTCAACCTTTTAAAATACCTATGAAGATTGTTGAATGTGCTATGGATAACTGCTATTTAGGAGATGGAATGTCCATCCTGGTGATCATTTGTTTTTTATACATGAATTATGCGAGTTGTTCAAGTGTGCAGGTATTTCGATGGACCGAGTTAAAGAAGAAGCTATTCTCTTTATCACTGAAAGGCAGAGCTGAGGAATGGTATAAAACACTGAAGGATGGTCGATCTATTGACTGGGAGGAAATTGTACCTCTCTTTATTCTAAGTTCTATCCTTCTAGTGAGGTTTATAAAGATAGGAATTACATTTATCAATTTTTCATCCGCATGAGGGAGAAAGCATTGCCCAAGCGTGGTGAAGATTGAAGTTTACTAATGCACAAATGTCCTATTCATGATCTTACCCATAATATTGTTATTAATAATTTTTATGCAAGGCTTTCAGGATATTACAAGGACTATCTAGATGCATGCTTTGATGGGTCTTTCACAAGCACGGATGTTGACACCAAGTGGGATATGCTTGAAACAATTCAAAACAATATTGAAGGTGGGATAGCGACAAGGTAAAGGATCAGGTATGAATTACGAGTTTGATTGCATTAAGTCTTTTGCTGAAACTGCTGATTTCAAGAGCTTAGTGCTAAGTATGTCTTGATCCTCAAATTATGATTGATTGTTTTAAAGCCTTGCTTCTCATATTAATGTTCCTAAAGGAAATGGGGACATGTATCATGAACCTTTTAAGGACACTTGCATAGAAAGTGATATTGTTATTGATGATTGCAATAAACATGCTCAAGTTTCTGAAAGTATACTTCCTATAAGCATGTTAATTTTTGTGGAGTACATAGACCTTGTGAACAGAGTCACAACAAGGAAGATTATGCATCACCCACGGGAATGAAGAAACCAATATGTGGCTCAGGGCTCTAGATGAGCTTGGTGAAAGGTTGTGAGCTTTATCCTTTTCTTTGTGAACTTTGCGATGACACGGGTCACTTTAATTTTCAATGCCCAAGCCAATATTGTAACTCTTTTAATCGAATGAGTACCGTAAATTTGTATTGTGATGACAAGATTACTCTCAATCAGCATGATGAGCTTACTTTGTTTTTGGAGTGTGAAGAGATATCTAGAAAGATTTCTTGGTTGATATGAGAGATGTTGATATTAATAGCACCCTTCGTGGTTGTCGTCTCTATTGTGCTAAAGATTGCCTCGCAAATACTTGCATACAAAATCTTATAAAACATGATGTTTGCCAAGCTATGACAGGACTAATAGATGTTTCTATCTTATTAATAGAGAGGAGGAATCCTCCAAGGTTTCTTCTGTTGTTTCTGTCAGTAAACCAGCTTATGTGGAGAAGATGCCTTTCCATCCTAAAGGATATGTGGAGAAGATGCCCTTCAAGTCTCTCCCTCCTAAAGGAGAGAGTAAGAAGAGTATGAAGAAGAAGAAGAGAGGAGTAAAAGGCGAGAGGACACGGTATCTTCCCCTAAGCATTATGATCCTGCTATAGATTATGATAATTCTGATTGGGATGATGTTCCCATGCGTGTTACCTATGTTAGTGATCATGATTGGGAAAAGCACTCTACTTTTGATATTGAAAATCTTTTTGGTACCAATTCTAAGGTTAATAATTGTTTGTACCATTAGTATTATCCATGTTCCTTCTTATGATGATATGTTTGGTGAATATGCTTTGCGAAATAGCTATTTTCTAGCTTGTGATGATACTAAACCTCTAGTTTTATGATGGTTATGATGATGGGTATAATATTTTCAGTTCACCTACTTTTGAGGAGAAAATTAGTTATGATTACAATATGCCTTCTGTTTTTGATGATTATGGTGATGAGAATAATTATTCTGTGAATCTGCTCCTACTACGATTGTTCATGTGGGGAGTATTAATTCTTTTATGCATGTGGCTCATGATAGGGATGCTTTATGTGATAGTTATATTGTTAGTTCTATTCATGATGCTACTAAAAGTTATTATGAGAGAGGGAACATGGTTTGATGGATCTCAACAATATGAGTTTCCCTCTTTATGCTGCAATTCTTGAAGTTATACTTGTTTTGCCTTCCTATGCTTTTTGCTTTGCGCTTTCAAGACTTGTCTCTTTACAAGGCTATTTTCATAGAAAGTGGTTTAGATTTAAATGTGTTTCATATTTGCTTTTTGATTCTCTCTCTTGCTTCAAGTTCTTATATAGCGCCTTTGCCTTAAGCTCTTTTATGGCGCCTACATGAGCATCTTTGTAAATTACTGCGCTTAGCTCAAAGGCGTTAAAGAAAAGCACTCTTGGAGATAACCCATTTTTTATTTTCAGTACTTTTTCTTTTATTTGAGTCTTGGAAGTATTACTACTGTAATAACCACTCCTTATCCTTTTTATTTGTGTTGTGCAAGGAGAACCTCTAATTTGAGTGAGGTAAGATTTGGGGATGTTGCTGTCCTGAAACAGATTTTGGTGCTGGCACCGTAAAAATTAGTGAAAATTCTCTGTATATCTTTTGGACCTGCGATTTCTTTTGCAAATGACCCAGGTTATATCCAAACTTTCATTAGTTATACACTTTTTGATTTGAGCAACAGAAAACCCTCTAAAAATTCGACCTTTGTCAGCTGTTCTGTTTTGATAGATTTCTGCCAATATTTGTGTTTGCCACTTTATCGCTTTCTTTTTTGAGTTCTTTTGATCACGGAACTTTTGGGGAAGTTGCTACAATAGTATATGCTTTATATGTGGTGGTTTTGAGTTGAAACCTGAAGCAAAAAGGGTTGATTCATTATTATGTTTATGCTAATGTTGCTAATAGAATTGTGTTAAGTTTTGTATGAAGGAAGTTTTCAAGTGTAGGGATTGGAGAATGATGAGATGAGATGAAGAATGGACAAAAGCTCAAGCTTGGGGATGCCCATGCCACCCCAAAAAATACCCAAGATAGTACAAGCGTCAAAGCTTGGGGATGCCCCGAGGCACCCCTTTCTTCATCGGCAAAAATCAGGTCACCTTTCAAGACACTATATTTTTATTGCTTCATGCATTATGCGTTTTCCTTGGAGCATCAGTTGTTTTTGCTTTCAGTTTTCCTTTTGTTTTGTTTGCTGCAATAAATGGTTTGATCACATCATGTTGTTTTGGAGAGAGACTTACTTCGTTTTTCATTGCCAAGAACACTCTAGTTTTCACTCTTATCGTTCAACGAGTGTTCTATTTTTCTGCTACAGCGTTTAGCTTTTGTTTTTTGCCTTGATTTTTATTCAGATCTTGTTTTATCTTTGCATCAAGGTGTATTTAGACTTCTGGTCTATGTTGGTTTTCCTCAAAAGAGTTGTTTCGAAAAGGGTTCGAATGGTGTTGGAAAATAGAAAAAGTTTCATGCAAACAAGTGGTACAAAAAGGAGCGTGTTTAGACTGCGGCTTAGACTTTTGCATGCCATGCTTGATTGCGTTTTGATAGTATGCTTAGTGATTTTTTCTGTAGCATGACTTGTCTCAATGACTGAGATTGCTTAATGAGCCTTTGAAAAAATCATGCGTTGTTTTTATTATATGGAAGCATTTATTTGGTTTTCTTCTTTGATGCTTTATTTGGGTTGACTTGGCACATGCTGACTACAAAATAAGTCGCCTATAGCCTCTATGATCATTGGTTTTTGACTTGTGATACCACTTTATGCTTCTTTCAATGATGTTTTGTCGCTATGCATGATTATGGCCGTTATTGCTCTCTTAGTTGGTCGCTCCCAGTCTTTTGCTAGCCCTCATTTTGTACTGAGTATGAGCTCTACTCATGCATCCAACTCCTAAAAACCAAGTTGTTCCAATGTGTCCACCATACATACCTATTAGCAATTTGCTATTCCAAAGTACATTTGACTTGCTTTTATCTATCCTTCAAATTAAACACTTTTGATGTTATGCGAAAATTGGTCAGTAAAGCTCTCACGAACCTGATGGCACACTTTACTTTTCTCGTTTTAAAATTTTGACATTGTGGCTCTCTTATGTTGAGTTGTTATGCTTGCAAGTTGTAAGTTGGAAATTAGCCCAGCCATGTCGTCATGGGGCAAGCTTTCAACATTGCACTATCTTTCATTTGAGTTGATATCGTGATCTTTTGTTTATGGATACTCGCGATGTGAAATAAGTTGGGAATCTTGCGGGATCATGGAGTTTTTATATGTGTTAGGGAAACGCCTGGGCCGCTAATCTAAGCCATGCATAATTCATGGTGGAAATTTACAGCATGCCCATAGTGAACATTCGATGACGCATCTCACAATAAAAACCTATACCAATGGTAAATAAAAGAGATGTCGAGGTGTTCATTGTCTGTTTGTCCTGTCATTTTGATGTGGGCTTGTTCCATGTCATCAGGCAGGAGGTACAACTCGTAAATACTCGTTAATTAACGAGCCAGCTTGACTCAACTCATTAACTAAACGAGCTCCAAACCCCAACTTGGCTCGACTCAATTAGAACTCGAGTTAGCTCAATAAACTCATTAAGCTCGATAAGAAAATTGAACAACATAGAACCATAGCATGTATATGGTGGACAGACAATTGTCCACAATATAACGTAAACTTACAAATTAAAAAGTTTCTTAGAAGTCCACCATACCTTACAATAAAGGTGACTCCATGAATAATCAATGATAAAAATTATATCATATAGTTTTTTAGTAGTACAAGTAGACATATTACGAGCTAAATGAGTTTAACGAGTACTCGTAACTCGACTCATTAAACTCGTTTTCTTAACGAGCTAAAAATGCCAGCTTGGCTTGACTCATTAGTGTCCGAGTTCGAGCCGAGTTGAGCCGAGTTTTCGAGTACTCATTAAGCTCACGAGTTTCGAGTTTTATTTCCACCCCTAGAGGTACCCCGTTGGCGGTTCTCGATGATACAAATATATTTACAATGACAAGAGCTTGCTTGGGACTCTAAGTCGAGTAGCATGAGGTTTGGGTATTCGTATTTCACGGGACACGAGGTTTTCAACTTATGATTTGTCAAGCATATGCAGCATAATTGTATTCGCATTAACTTTAACCATTCAAGATGCCTATGATGGGGGCAATGAGAGCTCAAAGCCGGTAAGTACCATAATTTTTGAAGGTTTATAAAACTTGCAATCACTGCTTCCCTCCGCGAAGGGCCTTTCTTTTTACTTTATGTTGAGTCACCATCTTCTATCCTTATGCACCGTCTAAGAGAGCATAGTTGTCATTTTGAGTATAATGTGCATTGTCCCAAAGTTTTCATTGATTGATTCATGATGTTGGTTTCACTTGTTCTTAAATTACTTGTATCTAGTCGCCCTCTTAAACTTGAAGGTGTCCTATGCATTTATGTTTTGCTCTCTCATGAAGGACAAGCTGAAAACCATTTGTATGTTTTTCCATATGATTTGAACACACATTTGACTTTCATTGTTTCATTTTCATGATCTTTTGTTTGTGTTGTTTTTCATGTTGTAACATGGTTGCTAAGTTTCTTCTATCAAGATTATATCTTTTATGCCCATGTTTTAAGTTCTTTTGATCCCAGCACACAACACTTACAT
The DNA here is from genome assembly GCA_007115705.1 of Dactylis glomerata. Lineage (NCBI taxonomy): Eukaryota > Viridiplantae > Streptophyta > Magnoliopsida > Poales > Poaceae > Dactylis > Dactylis glomerata. Next base: position 1,815,817 of record QXEO01000379.1, read on the forward strand.
AGATGATCAAGATTGTGTAGGTGCATGTCACCTCAAAAATTATTCTTTTTGTTATCACTTACCTACTCGAGGATGAGCAAGAGTTAAGCTTGGGGATGCTGATACGTCTCAAACGTATCTATAATTTTTGATGCTCCATACTTGTTTTTACACCATTTACCTTGTGTTTCATTACACTTCGTGGCATTTTTATGCGATTTCCGGAACTAACCTACTAACAAGATGCCACAGTGCCAGTTCCCTGTTTTCTGCTATTTTTGTGTTTCAGAAAAGCTACACAGGAAATATTCTCAGAATTGGACGAAACAAGTTCCAGGACTCCTATTTTTCTCGGACGAAGGACGAGGACCGAAAGAGAGCCGGAGGGGGCCTAGGGGCCAGCCTCACCATGAGGGGGCGCGACCCAGCCCCTGGCCGCACCCCCCTATGGTGAGACCACCCTGGTCGCCTCCTGACGACGCCCCTTCGCCTATAAAAAGCCTCGGGACGGAAAACCCTAAATCAATCGGCGAAAATTCCAGAAGAGTTCCGCAGCTCCGCCGCCGTCGAAGACAAATTTCAGGGGACAGAAGTCTCTGTTCCGGCACCCTGCCGGGACGGGGAAGTGCCCCCGGAGCCATCTCCATCGGTCTCCATCGCTGTCTCCGCCGTCTCCATCGACCTCACCGCCATCTCCATCAACCTTGCTGTCTCCTATGATGAGGAGGGAGCAGTTCTCCCCCGGGGCTAAGGGCTCTACCGGTAGCTATGTGGTTCACCTCTCTCTCCCATGATGTGATCTTTATGTGATCGTGAGCTTTGTATCTAGTTGAATTGGTAGATGCTATTATTCAGATATTATGCTACTCCCGTGCTTATTATTTGTAATCTCCGGAGATACCTTGTATCATGGTGTGAAGGTGACTAGTGTGCGCATCATGTGTATCTTTTTGGTTAATGTCTCTATGAATTATTGGTGTTTGTTGGAACCATCTAGTGCGTTCATGGTGATAGTGTGGGACAATCTAGTTTGGGTACATACGGACTTTGAGGAGTGCTTCGTAGCCCTACGCATGATTAGTGTTCGTTTTCCATTGGAGAATTGTTTTGAGTTGCATATTGATGATAGTATCTATTGGTTCAATTATGTTATATTTATTGAGAGTATGTCCGCTAGTGAAAGTATGATCCCTAGGCCTTGTTTCCAAGCTTTGCACACCGTTTCCTTTTAGTTTTGTTACATGTTTGCTTGCAGCGATATTTATTTCAGATTACATTTACTACTTATAATCATCACTACCGCATGTATTTCACTATCTCTTCGCCAAACTAGTGCACGTATACATCTGACAAGTGTATTGGGTGTGTTGGGGACACAAGAGACTTTTTGTATCGTAATTGCAGGGTTGTTTGAGAGGGATAGCTTTGACCTCTTCCTCCCTGAGTTCGATAAAACTTGGGTGATCCACTTAAGGGAAACTTGCTGCTGTTCTACAAACCTCTGCACTTGGAGGTCCAACACTATCTACAAGAACAGACGCGTACGTAGACATCAGCTATCTTGGCCGAGTAGATGCTAGTGACTCCAAGAGGGAGTATTTATGCTCGATAGTTGGGTTCATGCCTCTATTTAATCTGGAGGAGTGACAGAAACCTCTAAGGTTGTAGATGTGCTGTTGCCACTAGGGAGAAAACAACATTCTTGTGTCCAAGGACATTTGCTTTGTTTACATTACGCACTTTGCTTAATGCAATTATATGTTGTTCGCAACTTAATACTCAAGGGGTCCTCGAATAATTCCCCGCGAGTGGATTATTAGTCATATATGCAGTTGGATGGCGGTCTATGTATTTTGTCGTAATGCCCAGAGTGAGCCTCATAGTGATCCTCGTGACATATGTACGTTATCTTTACTCTATCAATTGCCCAACTGTAATTTGTTTACCTAGCATGTTATTATTTATCTTATGGAGAGACGCCACTAGTGAACTGTGGACCCCAGTCCAATTTTCTTTATATTGCTTTACCGTTTTATAATTACTCGCTCTGTTTACTTTACTTGCATTACTATTAACCTTTTACCACTCGATACGCTCAATCCTTTGTTTACAGCAAACCGGTGAGATTGACAACCTCATCGTAAGTTGGGAGCAAAGTTCTTCGTTGTGTTGTGTGCAGGTTTCACGTTGATGCTGGTGAAAAGCTACGCGCCGGCAAGCAGTTGCACTGGCGCCCTTGTCCGGAGTGTCGCGAAGCTAGCAAGCATCACCTTCTGAAGTTTGGCTTTCTCCTACTGGTTCGATTAAACCTTGGTTTCACAACTGAGGGAAGACTTGCTACTGTGCTCATCATACCTTCCTCTTGGGGTTTCCAACGGGGTGTACTTACACGCCATCACATGGCGGCATCAACCTAGCCACCTGGGGCAGATGTGGCCGCTGCGGCTGGGGGAAGGCGGCACGGGAAGCCAACCTGCGAGCTTGCGGGGAGGAGAGGTACAACCGGTCGTCGAGGCGGCACCGGCGCCGGACTGTCGGCACGGGCGGCTGTTGTGGACGGGGGAGAAGGCGAGCAGTGGTGGTGTGGATTGGGTTGGGTGGGGACTGTGCGGTGTGGGTTGGGTGTCAGGTCACGTGGGTGAGAGAGACTGCTAGCCACGGCCTGACAGACTCGGCTAACGGATATGGACGACAACATGAATCACGAACCACATCAAACGATTCTGCATGCATGCATAGCTACCACCGGTGGTAGCAAATCTGCATTGCATATATCTACCAGACATGATTGATGGCTACAAGACATAGAATATATTTTTGGTGAAATTTAGTAAGTGAGACCTAAGAAAGCGAGAAGTTTGTTGTTTTACTTCGTTGGATCATGTACCAACGCTCAGATCGTCTACCCGAGACCCACGTCTCTTGTTTTGCACATAGCACCCCAGAAGCACAACAAAGATCCATCCCCTCCCCCACTCTCTCCCATGGTCGTGTTCTTCCCCATCTATCCACTGCGCACGAAGGAGGTTCCTGACGACAGTAATCAATTTTCTAAAGAGCAAGCTCATGTTCTAAAGTTGCAGCCAGATCCATCGTCATTCGGTTTGGTTTATTTGACGACCGCCTTGCACATATCCGCCTACAAAATACCAGATCTTGGCCAATATTTTTTTAAAACCACTCTATTGGACTCCTTTTTCTTGATTTCGAATTTGTTAGATTTCTAGTCAGATGTGATGGTCCGTTCCTGGTTGTGTTGTGTTCTTGATATGAGGAATTCCAGTTCCTGATCTAATTCTCATGAGATGGCCCTATTAATTTTGACCCGTGCTTGTTCGTCTTCCCATTAATGTGAAAGCTTCAAATTGGATGCAACATGATTATTTAAGGTCTTGGCAATTGTTCTTAATCAAGTGAGTATGTAAGAAAAACGTCAAGTTATTATTCTATAGTGCAAATCTGAAGTGAGAATTTGTTTGCTCGTTGATTGGAGGGAGGACGAAGACTCTACCAATATGATCCAACGGCTAGGAAATGAAATTTTCAGAATCTATCCCATTTTCGCTTGATATGTTCCAGGGTGTCAAGCCATATGGGCCGAATTGAAAGACCACCACATATCCACACCCAATTTGCAGGCCGTTTAGAGCCCAGCTGATAGACAATCGTTATCCAACGAAAATCACGGTCCGCGGCGAAGTATCCTCCGCAGGCTCCATGCCACGCCGCCAGCCCACAGAACGAACTCTAAACCCTAACCCTGCAATTCCTCGCTATATAAGTGCCCCTCCGCAGAGATCCCATCATCGCCGCCGAAGAGAAGCTCTTCAAGCCACAGGCCTACTCGACCCAGCCCGATGTGTCATTCGCACGGCTAGATCTTCTCTCTTTGTTTCTTCGTTTTTCTTATCGATCTGTACCTTTGTATCTGGTGATGGCAGTGACGATTTGCAAATATTCAAGCTCAACAGACCAAATCACAGGTCTTCTCTCTTTTGAGTTGATTTGTATGCCGATTATCCCGCTGAACCGAGCCATCTGATACCTTTATCTCTCGTTTTTTTGTTGTCGGATTTGTGGTTTCCTTTCTTTTCTTGCTGATTATTTTGTTTTGTTTTGGAGGGCGATGTTGCGATGAGGATAACAAGCTCCCTCTTCTGAAAGCATTGACGACAATCGCCGGCAGAATCGAACCTAATTAACATTGCCACGACTGAGTAACTATCTGCTTCCTCCAATTTTTGTTTGCTCATGATTGTTCGCGTTTTTCTTGCCTTGAAATCTGAGATCTGTTTGGGTAGTGAGGAGGTATTGATGCATAATCCAACACTTGATCCGAGGGCGGCTTAAGCTGGCCATATGATGTCATCTTTGCATCTGAATCCTTTTGAGATCTGTGGTTTTTATTCAGAGTTATTTTATATGTTTTGTCTACTTTCTCTAGTTTTTCCAGTATCAGGGGATGAAACCTTTTAATAATCTTAGGACACCTTCTGACACAGTGCCTATTTCCTGTGAATGAGAAGGAATTTATATTCTGATGATACTATGTCTTTGCCCAATTTGTTTTCTGTCAGTTCTAATTGTTTCCCGCAGTGTTTAAGTACGGTTAAAGCCCATGATGATTAGCTTTATGTTGGAATTACCGTCAGATTACCAAATGACGATATTTTTGCGGCTTTCTGAGGCGTAAACTGTAGTGTTCTGCATTTTACTGCTGTATCAGTAGGTTTAATTTCTTACAAAATCGTTAATTATCCATTATCCCAGTGAGGAGCTCGGACCATATACAGTGCCGTATGACACTGTAAACAGCAGCTGCTTCTCTCCACTGCAAGTGTCCATCCTATTACCATTAACTTTGTGGTTTGGTCTGGGCTGGTAATTCCACTTGCACCTGGTTTGATTCAGATGTGTGCGTGATTTTAAGCGGGTCACTGAGGGATTCATCCCGACTGCTTTATAAAAATGTTATTCATTTTATATAAGTAGTATATCCTTCCTGCTGCCAGTCTCTGGTACCTATGTGCCTTGACCGAAGATGCTATGATTGTGCCCAAATATAGATGGTTTTGTTTAACATGATGATAGGAACCTTTCACTGCATTTTGGTTGGTTAGCCGAGCTGGTAATTGTGATTACGTTGCTTTTAAATTGCGTGCCAATTTACATTTAGGTCGGTTAGCAGAACCGGTAATTGTGATTACATTGCTTATAAATTATGTGTCAATTTACTTACGGTTGATTTGAGTGATGATAAGTTTTAGGCTTGTTTCTCAAAACATTCGCAGTTGCCGCCTAAGAGCTTTTGCCCTGCCCGGCTTGAGAGCTTATGCTGCTAGATCCTTCCTTGGATGTCTGAGCCTGATTAATTCCCTAGTTCGAGTTATCTGTTGTATGTTATTTATTACTGTTGCATTGCAAATGATGATAAATTTAAGGCTTGTTTCTCAAAACATTCGCAGTTGCCGCCTAAGAGCTTTCGCCTTGCCAGGCTCGAGAGCTAATGCTGCTAGATCCTTCCTTGGATGTCTGATGCAATGCAGAACAGCTTTTGTCTTACCTATATTATAATTAATCACTCAGATTGTATATATGTGCTATTTTGATTGCAGAAAATCTCTCACTTGCAAGCAGCACGGGCTGGCTGGTTAACTAAAAATTGTACTCATTTGCTACATATTTGTCTTCAGGTTATCTATTTTGCTTCTGATGATAATTAGTGGCGCCATACAGAACAAGTTCTGTATTTGTAATGTAATCTTCTCTGGTTGTAAAGATGAAAAAAACATTCTGTTGGAAAACATGCCTATGTCTCTTTGTGAAAGATGAATATGCCCTGGCAATTGATGAATACACTGTTTTGCTTTTGATGGCAATTAGTGGCTATCTCTGGAATATGTTATTTTTTCAGTACTAAGTTCTGTATTTGTAAAAGATCCATTCTAAGTATAAAGATGTTTTAGTATATTTTTGACACACATCTTAGTGTGTACGACGGAGAAAATAACAGACGCCTTCCCATAAGACCTCACAATTCTGTAATAGAGGGCGTGGCCGTAGAAAATCTGTCCAGTGGTGTACTTTAAATCTGAATTTTGACATTGTCGGCGACCCCACCTACACAAGCAAATTGTTGATAAAATTTTAAAATTTTGACTCAATCCTTTTATTCTCCTTACCATTCGGGAAAGAACGAATTTTTTTAGAGTAGGAAACATGATTTATAATTTCTCTTATGGTTTGTTTGGCTCCCATCATTTAAAGTTGAAATTAAAAAAATTCATTTATGATTCTAACAATTACTTGTTTGGTTGTCCTAGAATTGTTTATGGAATTTATTTCGAATTTCATGATTTTTAATCTCATGCCTAACTTTAATATTTTTGGATACCCTATAATTTATGTGGTTTTTTCAAAATGAAATAATCTTATCATATCTTTTCATTTCTACCAAATGAAATAAAATAATGGATGCCAAACTAGCCCTTAGATTCGAACCCATAGCTGATGATAGAACTAGAATATGTCTATTGTTTTTGAAGGATTTAGCCTTTGAAGTCAGTTAGTCAAAATTAGCCCACTTGACCATGACCTACTTTGCTACCCGCCACCTTTTGGCGGTGTTGTACCGTCTCGTCGGGTAGTCCTGCGACTAGCACCTTGCATCTCGAGGTGGTCTGTGATTTGCCGATGCCATGGACTTTGATGACAAGACTATGTTCACCGCTTTCATGGAGAAGGAAGCCGACCACGAGGAGTATTTGATGATGTTGTCTTGCCTCATGGCCTTGTACGCCCGCGATGGTGCAAAGCTGCAGCGAGGAGAGTTGACGCTGGGACGCCGCAAGAGCAGCCGAGGAAGAGGTTGGAAGGCCAATACATTCTCTAAGCCGACTATTTCGCCGACGACCCATTATACAACGAGGTGGTATTTCGGCGCCGTTTCATGATGAGCCGAAAGCATTTTCTTGACATTGTCTACGCTATTCGGAGTTTCAACAACAACTTCATATGTAAGAAGTATTGCATTGGTATGGTTGATTTTTCCTCACTTCAGAAGTCATTTTAGAAGTGCACTGCTCCTTTGAGAATGCTTGCATATGGAGCTCCTGGTAATGCACATGATAATTATATTGGACGAGCCTACGACCATGGAGTGCATGTATAGACACTGCTCGGATCCTGGCCCCGAATGAAGCGCGAGGATTTTCTAGGATGCTTAGTAGCGTCGATTGTATGCACTGGAAATGGAAGAACTACCCTTTTGCTTAGCAGGGTATATACCGTATCACCGCCAGGGTCCTCTTGCAAGTGATTCTTGGTACCGTCGATTGCATTTATTAGAAATGGAAGAACTATCCTTTTGCTTGGCAGGGTATGTACCGTATTACTGCCAGGGTCCTCTTGCAACTGTCGATCACCAGATACCTGCCGCATTTGCTGTCTTTCTTGCCATGCGTTAAGAAATGTGAGATGGAAATACTCATAACCAACTGCAAGACAATTTGGTGGAGCATTTATGGAAGCTCAAAGAAAACACTGTCTAGTTTTATTCTTGTCTTCTATTTATTTGGATTTAAAATCATGTATTATTTGTGTGTATGAAATATGATTTTTATAATTTATATGGATCTAGCGGCGCTATTTCCATCCGACTCGGCGCAACGGTGGGAATGCCACATTTCAAAATTTCGAACCGAATGTACACATATTTGGCCCGCTTTGGGCTTTTGGGGCGCCGTATTGGGGGCACGGCTGGGGAATCGCCGTCCCCCATACAGTAAACACCGCCGGCACCCCCCGTATGGTGCAAAAACTGCCTGCGCTAGACAACATATGTGGGGGGGGGGGGGGGGGGTTGCAGTGGAGATGCTCTTATCCCGGAACAAAAAAGAATGGACCGCCTTATCCCGGAATGAAACCAACTAGTTTCACGAAAAGGAATATACCATTTAGACGAGGAAACAAATCGTTCGACCGAATTGGTGGAATCTGATGGAACGAGCCTCTAACGATCACCCTAAACACCATTGCATTACATATTATGTGTCATTAGGCATACACTTGTTTTGTTCATCCGTGCATTTTGGTATTTTTTTTGATAGCATGAATGCATTGTACATGGACTATATGTGGTGTTACATGTGGGAGGTACCCTCACCATATGTATGAAAGAGGTGAACTGGACCGAATCCTAGCCGTTCCATTTCATGTTTTTGGCCCCAACCGAACAATAGATGGAACAATTCCATTCTTCCTTTTTGTCCCAACCAAACACTGTCATGGAACCGTTCCGTGCCCTGGAAATGGAACCATTACATTTCATTCAACATAGTTCCAGAACCGAACACACCCTATCGTCCCATGAGTTGCTCTCGACCGCTCAGACCACTCACTCACTCACACACTCTCTCTCTATCTCTATCTCTCTCTCTCTCTCTCTCTCTCTCTCTCTCTCTCACACACACACACACACACACACACACACACACACACACTCTCTCTCTCTCTCTCTCTCTCTCTCTCTCTCTCTCTCTCTCTCTCTCTCTCTCTCTCTTGTCCAAACCACCACGAAAATCGGAGACACGCCGGGAAGGTCAAGTCGGCCGTCGAAGAGTGCAGTGCCAGAGAGGCACCGCAGGAGGCCACCACTGCCCAACATGCCTTGGGAGAGGCCGCCGTCGCTGAGCAAGTGAAGAGGAGGCGCTCACTGCTAGCGGGGACACCGACTAGGGCGCTTCGGGGAGGGTGGTGTCGCTGAACACACAAGGAGTGGGAGCCCATCCCTAGCATGGGGATGTCGACGACGGGAGGTCGGAGCCCATGAGCGTGGAGAGCCAAAGCAAACGAGCGAGCAGGCTTCGGTCCCTAGCAGGGCCGCCACCGCCAACGAGCACGCTGCAAGGAGTGCACCGTCGAGCACCAAGCGGAGAGGGCGGTGTCGACGAGCGGGAGGAGGAGGCGCTGCGGGCAAGCGCAAGAACACTGCCATCGACAAGCAAATGGTGGCGCGTGTGCCAATTCCAGGGGCATGCTTGCTTAAATTTTACTCTCCCTCTTCCATCGACGTAGAAGGAGGTGTCATCTCGCCGCCGTCTACCCCACTGCTCCCTACTACTGTAGCTAATTAATCCGGCAATTGCTTTCTCAAAGCACATGCTGTTAACCTGGCAATTGTGGCTATTATAATTTGATAATTATGGATAATTAATGGAATTATTTACATAGATAACTAATCTAGTAATTATGGGAAATTAATCTGGAAATATCGCTAATTTATCTGATAATTTGTTTTACATAGATTATTAAATCTGATATATGTGGCTAATTAATCTGGTAACTGTGGCTAATTAAACTGTGGTGATTTTGTTCCTTGTATTTTATAGGGAATGATGTCCAATGAGCTGAGCAAAATCTAAAACCGAAGAATCTACTGTTGATGTCCTAGCACAATAAAGCTAGGACCGAAGACATAGGTTAACTTGACTAGAGCCGTAACAATTTTCTTTTCACAGCACCCAATTTACTATACTATTGTAGTGTTTTCTTGTAGTTCTTACCGTAAAATATACCACGAAATAACTTGTTTCTAGATGCAAAACGTCAAAGAATGTTTTTCGATAAAGAGCGCTTTATTACTTAATAGTCTTAAGCTTACACCCGGCCTCTGCATAACTAGGATGCACACAGCCCAAAAAACAAAGATAACTGAGAGTAAAATGCCATATTACATATCATAATGAGCAATTGTAAAGTTGCCTAACTAGAAGCTTCGATCCGTAAGCTATGCGGCCATCCATGTTGGGAAAAAGTATCCCTCGCCGTAGCTTCCAGTCGTGCACAGACCTCCGTAAAGAGGTCTCGATCCTATGAATGCTGCAGTGCAGACCACAAACGGAATGTACCAATAGCTCTATAGATAACCTGCAAAATAGAAGAATTTTTATCGTTAAACACTTTATCATTTCTACATAGCCATAGCGACCAAATGAAGGCTATCGCTCCCACCCTAATATGCTTTTTGAACCTATTGTCTATACCATTTAGCCAATTCCCAAATATATTGGCAATACTACATGGTGGTAACAAGGTTGAAGCTACTTGGATGACTGACCATATAGATCTAGCGAAACGACATTGGAAGAATAAGTGTTTAATTGTTTCATTCTGATGACAAAAAACACACTCCTTACTTCCATGCCAATTCCGTTTTGCAAGATTATCTCTCGTTAAAACCACTCCTTTACGTAGGTACCATCCAAATACCTTTATCCGTAATGGAATCTTTAACTTCCAGAGTTTATTATTGCTGACTTTATCGATTGGCACATCAGGTAAAATAATAGCATTGTACATGGATGCTACTGAAAAATTACCATTTTCATGTAGGTTCCAACGAAATTCATCATGACCATCTTGTAATTGGATGTTTGCCAAACGTTGAAGTAAGACATTCCAAGCTACAAGTCTTTGTCCTGACAAATCCCTTCTAAATGTCACAGAAGGTGGAGAACTTTCCATAACTTTGGCGAGGGTATCACCTTTGTGACGTACAATGCTATAAAGGGCCGGATACTGTTCCCGAAGAGTGGCATTACCAAGCCATTTATCTTCCCAGAAACGTATCTCCGTACCATCCTTAATGGAAAAAGAACCTAGGCCAAAGAAAAACTTCTTCGTAGCCATAAGTCCAGCCCAAAAATGCGAGTCACCCGGTTTCCAAAGAACCTGAGATAACGCTTTCTGACCTATGTATTTCCTCTTGAGAATGGTTTGCCAAGTCCCCTCCTCCGTCAGTAGCTTAAAAAGCCACTTCCCTAGTAAGGCTGTATTTTTGACCTCAAGGTCATGGATACCAAGCCCACCCTGGTCTTTAGGAGAGCACAGAACACTCCATCTAGCCAATCGATATTTCTTTTTCTCGCTATCCCCTTGCCAAAAGAATCTAGACCGGTAATAATCCAGTTTGTGCAAGACTCCTTTAGGCAGAAGGAAGAATGAAATCATATGCAGCACCATATTGGATAGTACTGAATTAATGAGTATCAATCTTCCTCCTAGGGACAACAATTTACCTTTCCAACTACTAAGACGTTTTTGTAGTCTCTCCTCGACAAGTTTCCATTCGGCAATTGTTAGTCTCCGATAATGAATCGGAATCCCCAAATACCGCATAGGAAAAAGTCCCTGCCCACAGCCAAATAAGTTGGCGTATGCATTGACCTCGTCCTGAGCCTCGCCAAAACAATACAGTTCACTTTTATGGAAGTTAATTTTTAACCCTGATAATTGCTCAAAAGCTGAAAGTATAAGTTTCAGATTTTGTGCTTTCTCAAGGTCATGTTCCATAAAGAGAATAGTATCATCAGCATATTGAAGGATGGATAATCCTCCATCGACAAGATGAGGAATAACTCCTTCAATGAGACCATCATTTTTTGCGCGTTCGATCATGATGGCGAACATATCAGCCACTATATTAAATAGCATTGGCGATAATGGATCACCCTGCCTTAATCCTTTCAATGTCTGGAAGTATTTGCCAACATCATCATTAACTTTGATGGCAACACTACCTCCAGACACGAAAGAATTAATCAAGGAACGCCACTCAGCAGAAAAACCTTTCATTCTGAGTGTTTGATGGAGAAAAGACCACTTAACTTTGTCATAAGCCTTTTCAAAATCTAATTTTAAAATAACCCCATTCAACTTTTTTGAATGTAGTTCGTGAACTGTTTCATGCAAGGTTACAACTCCATCTAGGATATTCCTTCCTTGCATGAACGCAGTTTGAGACGGTCGAACGACATGATCAGCAACCGTGTTTAGTCTTAGGGTGGCCACTTTCGTGAAAATTTTGAAACTAACGTTAAGAAGACAGATTGGTCGGTATTGTTGAATACTTTCTGCTTCATTAAATTTAGGTAACAAAACTATCTCACCAAAATTAAGACGAAACAATTCTAGTTGTCCAGCATGAAGCTGACGAAACAACTCTAGAAGGTCATCCTTGATAGTTTCCCAAAAAGTTTGATAAAACTCTGCTGGAAAACCATCGGGGCCCGATGCTTTGTTGTGTTCCATTTGGAAAATAGCTTTTCTTACTTCCTCTTCCGAGTACTCAGCCGTAAGAAAATTATTTTCCTCTACGGAAACCTGGGGGATATCATCTATCTGAGACTCATCCATAGAGAAGTTACCTTCATCAGGTGCCCCAAACAGATTTTTGTAATAATTAGTAATATAATTTTTGAGATTGTCCAACCCCTCAATCGTACCTTCATCCTGAACAAGAGAATGAATACGCTTCTTCCTATGTCTGCCATTGGCCACACTATGGAAGTAGCGAGTATTCGAGTCTCCTTCAAGGATAAACTGGCTCTTGGAGCGTTGGTACCATTTCAGTTCCTCCTCACGGAGTAGGTTCGCTATCTTCGCATTCGATTGATTTTTTAATTCAATCTCTTGCGCAGATAGGGGACCAACCTCAGCTAAGGCTTCCAGACCATCAATGATGGAAGAAAGCCTTGCTTTTTCATTTTTAAGAACACCCGTTACATGACGTGCCCAACCACTAAGGTGACTACGTAAAGCACGTATTTTAATATTCCACCTTTGTATTGGAGATGTCGCAGTAACTGGTCTATCCCATACATTCTTGACCATATCATGGAACCCATCCCGTTGTAACCATCGAAGCTCAAACTTGAATCGGTGATTACCAGGCGGTTTAGGCTTTCCGGTAGTCAAGAGTATAGGTGCATGGTCCGAAAATCCTTCGATACGATCAAGAGCACGAACAGAAACCATTGGAAATTTTGATTCCAAATTGACATCCATTAGCACTCTATCAAGCTTCTCGTATGTGGGATCTGGAAGGCTATTTGCCCAGGTGAATTGTCTTCCAATCATTGTCACTTCTCTCAAATCCAAACTGTCTATGACAGCATTGAATAGAAAGGGCCAATGATCATCAAACCGGCCTTTGCTCTTCTCATGACGGAATCTCAGCAAATTGAAATCACCCCCAATTAAGATTGGATATGGGTTATCCTTTGCCAAGTTTACCAGTTCACGAAGAAAATCTGCCTTAAATTCATCCTGCGCAGCCCCATAAACGGCCACCAGACTCCATGTGAAATTATCCGCTCGATTACGGATATGGAGTTTAATGTGATAATCTCCATCCGAATAAGCAATAACTTCCATGGTGTCTCTCCGTACTCCAAGTAGAATGCCCCCTGAACGGCCTCGGGGAGGCTGGGATGTCCATTCAAGGTCTACACCACCGGATATACGGTTAAGTAGACGTTGAGAGAAATCCCTTCTACCAGTTTCTGAAATAGCCACAAAATCTAAATTGTGATCCTTAATACAATGAGCGATATGTAAATGTTTAGCCAAGTCACCAAGACCTCTGCTATTTGTATACATACCATTCATTAAGTCACAACTTTAGATTTTGGAACTCTGCCCCTCTTGGAGGCTCTAGAAGAAGAGGTTGACTTAGATTTGCGGCCAGATGCACACAGGTCATATAATGAACCCGGCATGGTTTCATCCAAGTCAATCTCCGAAACTACACCAACCAGACTAGAGAGAAGCTGACCATCTATTGTGGCAATCGCTTCCTCTTCGTCCGGGTCGGTAATCTCCACTATATTCTGTAGCTTAGGACGGACCGTTAAACGGTCATATTCCATATGCCTCAGAACATTTGCAGATAAACTAACCTCACTATTATTTTTTCCTAGTCTAATGCCCACCGCATTTAGCTTAGAAGAAATAACTGGAGTAGATAATGAAATAAACGAAGAGGACTTAGAACTCATACCAGCGAAGTCGAGGTTCATGGCGGCCTTGCGCCGCATTGCCTTCTGCAAAGTGTCCTCATCAGTCGTAGAGGATCCATCATCCGCCACCGCATGCCTAGTACTACGCCTCACCATAGGCGCACAAGGCATAGAGCATGGTGGCGATGATGGAGAAGGTGTCCTGGCAGGAGGAACTGGAGACGAAGGTGAAGAAGCCTGAACGGGAGATGTCGGCGGTGTATAACACCCAACATCCCGCGAGAAGGGCTCCTCCACCGGCGGACACAGAAGTGGCGATGAAGCGGGATCCACGGATGATGCAGGTGGGGGCAATGATGGAGTAGAACCCCCACCCGAGGTGGCCACATCCGCACCTTTGGCCACCACCATCGGCGCCGAAGGAACGACGCAAACCGCGGAAGGGGACACCGACGAAGGCATCCCCACGTGTCCAGCAGTCTGCTGCCCCGGCGAAGAGTCCATTGATCTGCGGACCCGAAGCGGCTGAGTCGAAGCAGGGACGCGCCCAGGGGGGCAGTCCGCCCCACACGGAGGCGAAGGAAGGCGTGCCGCTGGATGGTTCAGCACCGGCCGAGGTGACCCTGGAGAGCGCCCAGAGAAGAGATCCGTCCCGCTCGATGGAGTAACATGAGACATCTGATCTCCAGCTCCTGCAGCAGAGGCAAGCAAACCCGGCGAGTAGGAACGGATTTTCTCCACAATTTCCTTACCTCTAGGCGTTGTTGGGTTAGGATTAATCGGTGTAACAGCAAACACCAGCGCCTCACCAGAGCCTCCAGAAGGACATAAGGAGGCAGACTTTCCAACGGAGTTAGAATTACCATCTTGCGGCTTGTCGACATCCATGCTAGCGGGTGCCGAGGAGGCATCACGAGTAGGAGCATCATACCCATCATTGTCCTGACTTGGACCATCGTTACCAGCATCATCTCCCTTCCGCTTCCAAAAGAATGGTGTGAATCCAGGATCCGAGACAAAGTCCTGCTGCTCGCGGCGAAAGAAGAAGTCATACCCTTTCAACTGGACCGTGACAGACACACCCAAACAAGCATAACCTTGCAACTCATTCATCTTGTCCAGATTCTTTGGCTCCATCATGGCCACCAAGATACGCACTACACCAAGATTCCGGAGAGAAAACAAGTCCACATCTAGAGTTGTGCCAATGAGAGAACCAACAGCCGACAAACCCAGAAAATGCCTTACAGTATGCGGGACTCCCTCAACATGGACCCACACCTGCTGAAGGAACTTGTGCGGAACATCAAGGGCCTTCCAGATACTGACAGTCATCTGAGCCGAAGAATCAGGTACACCCATCTGGAACCCATCAACTCTCTTGAGATCATCAGAAGTGGGGAAACTCACCAAGTAAGCATCATCCCCATGTGGTATAGCCTCCCATTTCCACTGAGAACTCAGCGCACATATCCTTGCCATTAGCTTCTGAATGGCTATGGCAGAAGTAGAACCCCCTGAAATCTTAATTAGAGCAGTAGGAGTGCCTTTCGGAGCTAGGTGAGCCTTAAAAACACTATCCGGAAGCCTCAAACACAAAGACTCCTCACACGCAGGGCCACCAACAAAAGCTTGCGGCTTGGGAAGCTTGAGTGTTGGGCATCTGCGAGTGGGGTGACCAACAGAATCACACACAATACAGTAGTGCTGAACCTTGCAATCTTTTGTAGCGTGAGTGTCAACAGAACATTTCCAACACTTTCCGGGCTTAGCCAGGGGCAACTCAGCAATCTCCGTCACCACAGAAGGCTGCACGCTGGGAGCCGACTGCGCCACAGGGACAGAACCCATCGAGCTCCCCACCCCGTCAGACTGAACAGGAGCACTCGGCAAGAAAGGAATCTGAGGCTGAGCAAGAGGCACCTGTGGCTGCCCCGCAGGAGCCACATTCTTCTTCTTCTTCCTCTTGTTCTTGGCAGGCGCAGCCGAGGGAGCCGGCGCAGCGACCGGCGCCTAGAAGGAAGGAGCACTTGGCATCTGCTGAAAAGAACCCCCCACTTGGCCAAAGAACGGCGGCGCATAGTACGGCGGAGCTTGCTGATACATAGGTGCAGTCTGGTAACCTGGAGCCTGCTGAAACCCTTGCTGCTGCGGATACGGAATGTACGCCGGCAACCCCGGCTGCCTAGATGGTGGCTGCAGAGGCTGCGGAGGCGGAGCAGCCGAAGCAAACTGCTGAGGGATCATCTGCCCTCCCGCTGGCCGTAGCCCACCCCCCGCAGCAGAAGTTGACGAAGAAGGAGGCGGTGGACGTGGCATTGCGCCTTGCACAGAGGTAGCCGGGGCAAGAGGGCGCGTCGCGGATCCCAGCGTCCCAGCCAAAGGAGGCCTCTGCCCGGCCATCGCGGGCGCCTCCCGAACAACGGACACGAAGGACCGGGCAAGGGCCGGAGCCGGAGCGAGCGATGGTGAAGAAGAGCTTGATGACGGTGAAGAAGAGCTTGGAGAGGACGGCGAGGCAGACGTAGCGCTTGGCGAACGAGGAGAAGTCCGAGGCGGCGAAGAACTTGACGAACCAGGCGATCCAGATCGAGGGGAATCCGCACGATTCGATGACAGAGATGAGCCTGGCACGTACGACGGAACCCTAGCAGGACCCGGAGAGGCCCATAGCGATTGAAATCGCTTCACCAGGTGGCCCAAGCCGAACCGGTGCGTGATTGCATGCCCTTGATCAACGTGATCTGGACATGCGGTAATCACGGGAGCCTGAACCGAGCCCCCAACGATCATGCTCGGCTCATCTCCGGAAACCTCGCTCAGAAGCGCCGCCGACGAAATGCCAGACGAAGACGCAGCCCGAGAAGAAGCCGGAGAGGAACCTAAAGCCCTGAACGTCGAGGAAGATGCCATGTCGATGAAGTCCCCGAGGATGGGCGGAGGCGTCGCGCGCCGCCTCGGCAGAGGGCCTCGCCATGTTCCCATCCGCGGGCACCGAGTTAGGCGCACACCCGTCGGAGAAGAGCATGCTCCACGACGGGGAGACCCAGCCGGCGGCGAGCGTGTCGACGCGTCGTCCTTCTCCACCACGCCATGAACCTCCATCGACCTGCAAAAAGAGACTGGCATACCTGAGGAAGAAGCTGCTCGGCGCGATCTCTCCCAGAACCTGGAAGCCGGCGTCGGGTACCCGATCTCGTTCCAGAAATCGGCTACTGACTCGGCCTCCGTCCTCTTCTTCCTTCCGGTCACCGTCCTCCAACCCTCATCATCCTCACCCTCAAGAGCCTGCTGCGCAACCTTGAATGGAATCTCCTCCTCGTCGCTTCCCGAAACGCCTCCGTCCGAAACCAGCGGAGAGAACCGAGATCCGCTTGACCCGAACTCCGGCGAACCGTCACCAGACGAGCGCGAATGTACTGTTGTGAACAGTGGCAATAGTTTACTAAAACTAGTACTGTTTCAGGATACGTAAAGAACGATGCCTGCGGTGCTGTCAAACGGCCCAACCTAGTAGGATTAGTGCTGCCGCATGAGACATCACCATGTAGTCTCAATTTTATTAGCTGTCAAAAATATCGAAGAGCCCAAACCGCTAACCGAAACAAGATATATTCATTTTGACCACAACCACCCGCACTCATTACTGCCCGCACTTGCCTACCCGACTGACTATTTTAGGTATTCTCTCTTCAACCTTCATCTAACCTAAATATTGCTTGAATTTGGAAGAATCAACAAACATGAATAAATGAATAAGTAGAATTGTGATATGGTCACTATCTTTGCAAATTGCATCTCCATCCTTCTATCATAGGCCTTGTTTGTTTTCTTTAGCATTGTATCCTCGGTTGGGCTTTAGGTTAGAGTTGTATTGTAGGCTGTGCTTCCGGTTAGTGATATTAGTCTTGGGTGACGTAGTGGTAGTAGGGATAAGGGTCGCCCTCAAATGGCGCGAGACGAAGTCAAGGATATTTTGAATGTGCCTAATAAGAGCCTCATTGTATGACGTTTTGTGTTCCCTCGGAGGGACATGTGTCTCTACGGGTTCTCCCTCATCAAAAGGGCAGTCACACAACAACTTTAGGGAGAAAACTTGGAGGGAAGGTTGTACTCTTGGAAAGTCTCGAGCCAGTGAGCATCGAATGGGCACAAAGGTGGCCAGCCCGGACATGCTAATGGATAGGGCATGCCGATAATAGAGGAGGCAGAAATCTTCAGCGTCTATGCCAGCCCGCCAAGGCACACGATGTTGACACAAGCGCTGGGAACCTAAGAAAACCAAGCTGCTCCGCGAATGCCCATGGAGGAACCACACAGGTCACCAATAACCGATGTCTTTAGCTGAATCAGTCCATCATGCTTTGGATCTGTGATCATCGGTGAAAGGTATCCCCTAACTTCAAGGGGCTACGGGCCATAAGAGCAAGTACAATAAGTCCTAGTCAGCTGGCTATAAGAAGTAAAATAATATATTTGTGCTTAGTTGGAGGAGAGAGAAAATGAGAGAGAAGGAGAGTGAGCTCTCATGCAAGAGCCAGCTCTAGCACGTGTTCCTAGACACTTTGTGAGAGTAAATGGTGGGCCATGTGGTAACAAAGTAGTATATTTTTATAGCCAACTATTGTATGTGTTAGCTATATATTGACTATAGATGACATGTCAAACCCATTATAGCCAGCTGCCGGCTATACTATTGTTCTTGCTCTAAAGAATTACAATGGAAGCATGGATCCCAAAACAAGGATTGACAACTATGCTATCAAGATGGCAATCCAAACACGAACGAGTTTGTCACTATGCGGCAACAACCGCTAGGGGTCCACTCGCTTGTGGATAAACAATCTACCCAAGGTCAACATCAACTCCTCGGAAGGGATGCGAAGAACCTTCAACAAAAAAATTAAAGGCACATGCAAGCAGCCGACTTACAATGCATAGTTTCTTAGCACGTTTTCATAGGAGTAATTAAAACTTAAAATACAATTTTTCCAATGCATTGTCTCTAAAGGGTTGTCTCTTAATTAATGATTTTGGTCTCATGGATGTATATGATTGGGCTAGAAACAATTTTTGCCAATGAACTCGTGCAAGTGTTGTATCTTAGCTAAGCTATAACACCACTCTCTTTCCTCATTTAATATAGTGCCACATAAGCAAAGTACCTAGGATACTGCGCTAAGAAACCCCCATTGTGGAAGGCCAAATTGAAGACCTCAAGCATTGTGTTTAGAAGGAAAATGACTCGGCTCGTAAATGGCTCGAGATATGGGCCAAACAATGGAACTCGTCGACTGACATCAGTGCAGATGCATCCTTGATCGTCTTCGAAGAAAACTACAAGTTCGAGCCGCTCGTCCAAAAGATCAACCGATATAGGAGGATCATAAAAAAGTCTCAGGTCTTATGGAAACTGCCAGCCGATAGTGAGAGGCTGACAAACCTAGGACAACTCTGACGGGAATACTGATGACAAGAAGGTTGGCAGTCGCTCGAACATCGGCCGTCTTGATAACCAAAGTGGCCACAACCGCCACGACAACCGTCCCCACAAGTGCAAGGGTGACGGCAACCTGGAGTTTGTCACCAAACTATAGAAAGACAACTACAAGGGAAAGCACGCGGGGAGGGTACCCCCCAAAAAATTCAATATGTCAGAAGCATTGAACGGATCATGCTCGATAGTAGAGACATGTGCGCGGCAATTTAGAAAACCGATGATTGCTTCCAATTCCACGAGCTATAGAAGTTCAAAAACACCAGTGGAGGTGTAGATGACCAGGGGCCGTAGAAAATAATAGGAACCTTTCACACCTTTGATGACACTCGGAGCGACAAAGTGCTTACGATGGACAAACTTACAACCCTCTCAGACGAACTCTAGTGGTTAGCATGGTCATAAGAAGTCATGTAGTGGAGTCACGACGATCCCCCACCATATATCCATGCCCCTGGAAAGTTTGCCTTAGAGGTCAAGCCAAAGTTGAAAGGCTTCCGGCTCAGAAAAACTCTGATGGACGGTGGAAGTGCCATCAATATATCATACAATGAGACCTCCAACATGATGAAGCTCTCAAGATCGCTGATCCAGCCTAGCCATATCATCGTAATCATTCTAGGACGGAAGGCGCACCCACTCGGTCGAGTCACCCTTGACGTAGTCTTTGGAACCGAGGAAAATTTCTGCAAGGAAAATATCCCATTCGAGATCATGGATTTTGAAATTCTATATCACTGCTTTCTAGGATGAATGGCATTTGCCAAGTTCATGGCTAGATCCTGAAGACATACAACATGATGAAAATCCAAGGTCCAAATGGAGTAATCGACATACTGGGATATGCGCAAGACCCTCGAATGCAAAGAGGATTGTGCCCACGAGGCTCACACAATCACTACGGATCAAGACGCAAAGACAACAACTATTTCATACAAGCTTGAGAAGCTAGCACTCGACATCGGCTACCACAGCGCCACATCAGCAAGGCGACTGGTACACCGCAAACACACGAGGATCAATCAAGGAGGCACGTCGAAGATACAGACATGCACACCGTTCACAAGGACAACCTCGCTTGAGGAGATGATGATCGAAGATATGTAGGCAGAATGCACAAAGAAAATCAACCATTCTCCCTCGGAGATGCCAAAAATATTATTCGAACAAAGGAGAAGCTACGGTAAAAATAAAAATTTAGTTCTTATGTCTCTTCCCAGTTTCATAGTAGTTCTTTATCATGTATGATTTCTATACCTTCCATGATGTTTAAAAAGCGCCACTGGCATTTTTTGTGTGTCACCAAAAATCGCGCCTACCTTGCAGTCAATATTTGCAAACATGCTCGCAATAAAAAACCTATGCAGAGATTGCAATACAAAATCCACCAGCATGAGTCACCAAAGAGAGTCATTCGCCAAACATCACGTTTCAGTGCTGGGTGTCTTGCCATGAAACCATTGGCAAAAGGGACTTCTACAATACCCCGAAATTAATATAGACCATCTATTTTCCTCAATCCGATGGCCAATATGATTTGGTACTCCCCCCCTAGTCCCACACAATACTAACTTGAAAAGGCACGGAGTACTTCAATATAAGGGGCAAAATGGCTAGTAGTCACCACAATCTCGTTATTATTTATGGTTAGCTGAAAATGGCTAGTAGTCACCACAATCTCCAATTTGTTATATAATAACGAGATTGCGGTGACTTCAATATAAGGGGCAAAATTGGACGTCTAATAATAATGTTGAGTTAACTGAACCCGGTGGCCGAAGGTCAGATTCTCCACCGTGTTGCCATGGCCACGGCCAGTCCGCCACCACCCATGGTAGGAGAGAACGGATGAGCCTGGGCCGGCGGGATGTGCCCCGTAATGGCAACGTACGACTGAAGTTCAATCTGTCAGAAGCATTGAACGGACCATGCGTCCTCGATAGTAGAGACGGGTGTGCCGCGATTTAGACAACCGATGAGTGCTTCCAGTTCCACGAGCTCTAGAAGTTCAAAAACACCAGTGGAGATGTAGATGACCAGGGGCCATAGAAAATAATAGGAACCTTTAACACCTTTGATGACACTCGTAGCGACAAAGAGCTTACGAGGGACAAACTTACAACCCTCTCAGACGAACTCTAGTGGTTAGCATGGTCATAAGAAGTCATGTAGTGGAGTCACGACGATCACCCACCATATATCCATGCCCCAGGAATGTTTGCCTTAGAGGTCAAGCCAAAGGTGAAAGGCTTTCGGCTTAGAAAAATTCTGATGGACGACGGAAGTGCCATCAATATATCATACAATGAGACCTCCAACAGGATAAAGCTCTCAAGATCACTGATCCAGCCTAGCCATACCATATTCTACGTAATCATCCTAGGACGAAAGGCGCACCCACTCAGTCGAGTCACCCTCGACGTAGTCTTTGGAACTGAGGAAAATTTCTGCAAGGAAAAATATCCCATTCGAGATCATGGACTTTGAAATTCTATATCACTGCTTTCTGGGATGAATGGCATTTGCCAAGTTCACGGCTAGATCCTGAAGACATACAACATGATGAAAATCCAAGGTCCAAATGGCGTAATCGACGTACTGGGATACATACGCAAGGCCCTCGAATGCAAAGAGGATTGCGCCCACGAGGCTCACACAATCACTACGGATCAAGACGCCAAGACAACAACTATTTCATACCAGCTTGAGAAGCTAGCACTCGACATCGGCTACCACAGCGCCACAACAGCAAGGCGACTGGTATACCGCAAACACACGAGGATCAGTCGAGGAGGCACGCGTCGAAGATACAGACATGCACGCCATTCACAAGGACAACCTCGCTTGAGGAGATGATGATCGAAGATATGTAGGCAAAATGCACAAAGAAAATCAACCATTCTCCCTGGGAGATGCCAAAAACATTATTCGAACAAAGGAGAAGCTACGGTAAAAATAAAAATTAAGTTCTTATGTCTCTTCCTAGTTTCTTCAATAGTAGTTCTTTATCATGTATGATTTTTATCCCTTCCATGATGTTTAAAAAGCGCCACTAGCATTTTTTGTGAGTCACCAAAAATCGCGCCTACCTTGCAGTCAATATTTGCAAACATGCTCGCAACAAAAAACCTACGCAGAGATTGCAATACAAAATCTGCTCCACAAGTGCAGAATAAATATTTTTTGCACAGCTCGCAACATAGGCTTGAGTGATTTGCTCCACCAGCATGAGTCACCAAAGAGAGTCAGTCGGCCACGCAACGCGTCTCAGTGCTGGGTGTCTTGCCATGAAACCATTGGCAAAACCTTCGTCTACCCTTATCCTTAACCACAACTCATACAAAGGGCGACTAATGAGGATGAGCTCTCCTAACTAGTCTGTCAAGTCTTCAAAAAAGATTGCTTGCTATGCACAATAGGCTTGGATCTTGGATGAAAGTACCGACCGAGATCACTTAATCGAGTCGTATGCTTGACTAGCCCCAATCGCATGGACTACAACACTGGACACGTGCATACTTTAAAGCACAAAACCGGCTAAGTCATTGCAACTTTGCATCGACTGCACACGCATATACTTAGTCCAGTGACGTCGGAAAATGCGACCGAAAAAGAGAGTCAAAACTCCTCGGAAGGCCTAGAATTTTCAAAACAAGACGCCAAGAAAATCAAGGAAAAACTACGCATAAACTATGGCAACATCCCACACCGCAGCTCGAAACAAGCAAGTCATATTACAATAATATCCCTGAAGGGAATGAGCATAAGTTTTGCAAGACAAGTCAAGGGGGCTGCACGCTAGCAGTTTTTTCTCAAGCATTTTACAAACCACGACCTCGTGAAGTACTGGTCAACTCCATCTCTGGCTCGGGGGCTTCTTCAAAGGAATTCACAATTTCCTTAGCCAATAGTTGTATAATTGGGATTTAAGGATGTCAACAAATGGGGTCGCCGATGCTTTGTCTAACTGGAGCTCTCTGTTTTAGTGATCTTCTCGAGGAGCGATCAAGTCCTAAAAACACTCCAGATCAGCGTTTCTCTGAATGCGGACATCAATTGGCTTGCAGGACTCTAGCACGTAAGCGGCTCCATTTTGAGCCTCTTAAACTTCCACAACCAATGAAGCCCAAGGAGATCACCGGGATGTTGGTGTTCGGATGATGTGAACTAGTAGGTGAAAGTGCAAGTGCTGCGCCAGCACGAGAGGAAGACCTTTTCTACCACTCGACGACGATCGGAACATCTTGTTGTGACGATTGGAAATTTTCCCATTGCTGCGGTAATTCTTCGTAAGGTGCAAGGTGATGGAAGATGGTACACACAGATAGTCATCAACCCGAGCCATCGTCATCCAAAGAAGCAACCGGTCCTCTCGAACCAGCTCCACGTTCTCCGGGTCTGTTACCACAAAAAGAGAGAGGGAGAAAATATTATGGGACGCAAAAAGTGAAATGTGAGCAATTGGTCACATTAGAACAAAGGCTTACCAAGCATACGAGAAGCAACTTGCTTCAGGGATTGGTTGACTGCCTTAGTTGATCCTCTAGCTTCTTTTAGATATAAGGCACTCAGACTTTGAATTAACAAAGCCCCAAATGGCCAAATCCACGATTACAACTCTACTGGGGATACCAGTTTTATAAGTAAAGCACAGGAGAGAAGCACAACGCCAAAATAACACAAAGGAAGACTACACATAGCACCGATAGAAAGGAAATCTATTTTCCTAGGCTAGAGAGCGTCCTCCTCCGGCAGATGAAGAGCACAGGGTGTTGCCGGGTTCCATCACAACCTTCACCGGAATCACCTTGATGTCTTCTTCTCGAGCTTTTGCCACCTAAACATGGAAACCACCGGAAGTGCAGAAAGGGAACCGTCGAGGATCAAGGTTCTTAGGCAACGCCTCCAAGCACCAGAATGCCAGCCGTCACTCGCCTAGAGAGGGCAAAGTTTTCACCAAGAAACACGAGATCAAGAATGAGAGAAAGACAAAGGCATCTCAATGACGCCTCCAAGAAGGGGAATGACACCCTAGGGTGTCATCATTATTGGCACCAGCGGCACCGGGCAAGGTTTTCACCCGAGCCTTCCTCTTCTCCCATCTCACACCAAGCCAATTCAGAGAATCCAGCCACTCGGTGAAGACGCATACTTGGCTGGAGATGCACGACAAAAGGGCACCGGAAGTGGAGGCCAGCACACCATGGCCAAAGCCGAGAAGAATGGAGCACCAAGGAACCAACTTCTCCCGGGGTCCAACAGAATCCAAAAAGGGGGGAGAAGGGAGGCGCAGCGAAACAGGAATTGCAAGACGACGAGCCTTGCTGTGAGGAGGGCAAGGATGAAGAAGGGGGCACTGAGAGACCACTGCTTTGGTGCCAGTGGCAAAGCGGGTCACCCTGACCGCGCATGCATAGCCTGACACCACCCCCTCACACACCTACAACACGTCGTCGGAGGCAAACCACCATGAGACGCTACAACCCACCTCCAACCGCGGTGAGTACAACCGACGAACCCATGGCCAACTCCAACAGCCGCACCGACCTCACCTCGAGCATATTTGGCCAGGCAAGATCAACCCTGCACGCCGACAACAGGAAAAGCACGACCTTGACCGCCGCACACAAACACCAGGCCACCAGCCGAGCTGCCGTGCACCACCCTGGCGCAAAGGCAGCTGCTGGCCCAGATCCTCGATTCGGCCGGAACTCGCGTGAGGGGTCCCTGGTGGTGTAGCCAGCGGAAGGGGAAGAAAGACAACTGCTAGGTTCAAGGCGGGGAGATGCGCGGTGGGAGCTGGCGATGCTGCCAAAGAGCAAGGTGCGGGCACCAGCAACGCCGACGGCGGCCTACAAGATCCAACCCGGCGGACTCCCTCCTTTCCACCAGGCTAGGCACCAAGAGGCAGTAGATCCCCGCTGCCCCCTTCCCCGGCGACGCTAGCTTTGACCGGCGGCGGCCTCAGGGGGTGACGAGGAGCGGGGGTAGGGGAGGAGGTGGGCGGTGGCGGGGCGGCTAGTGTTTCGCCCCTGGGTCGCCTAGAGGGGGCGACGCGAGGAGCGGGTGGGAGGAGAAGAGTTTCTCTACCCAGACAAAACTTTTCAGTTGGGAGACAGTTCATCATTGTCCAGCTTCTCTACCCAGACAAAACTTTTCAGTTGGGAGACAGTTCATCATTGTCCAGCTTCTTGATGTGCTTCTTGTGGACTTGAGCATCATTTCATGCTTTTTTTCTTCTACAGACCAGCCTACCTTTTCCTGAGATCCTTTTGCCTCCAAGATAATATCTCACGACCCCTTTGCAGGAGAGTGATAGCTCATTGATGTTCTTCTTGAAGACCTGCCAGCCCCTTTGAGCGGCCCATGTTTTTCCTCTGCCCTATGGAAAGCTAGCGCTTCAGGCCTTCGAGCTCAGTGTGCATGGCACACAATTCAGCCTACATCGCAAGAGCTTGATTAAACCCTTTTCTCTGGATGAGATTAAGGAGACTATTGATGATCTGAAACATGATAAAGATGCTGGACCTGATGGGTTCCCAGCTGAATTTTACCATAAGTTTTGGGATTATATTAAAGATGATTTGAAGGAAATGTTGGATAAATTTCATTCTGGCCAGCTAGATATAGAGAGATTGAATAATGGGGTCATTTCTCTTATCCCAAAAGTTCCAGATGCAGATGTGATCCGGAAATTCAGGCCAATTTGTTTGCTAAATGTTAGTTATAAAATACTAACGAAAATTTTGGCAATCAGATTGGGTTTGATAATTCATAAGGTGATTGCTAATACTCAGACAGCTTTAATCAGGGATAGATTTATTATGGAGGGTATTGTGATACTTCATGAAACAATCCATGAGATTCATCACAAGAAAATGTCGGGTGTTCTTTTCAAAATAGATTTTGAGAAGGCCTACGACAAGGTAAATTGGGCTTTTCTATATCAGATGATGCAATTGAAAGGATTTGGAGATACTTTTTGTGATTGGGTGATGAGAGTGGTGAGAGGAGGAAGAGTGGCAATTAGAGTTAATAATGAAATTGGGCCATATTTTCCTACCTTTTCTGGTGTCAGACAGGGAGATCCTTTATCTCCACTTCTATTTGATGTGGTTGGAGATGGACTTGCCTTACTCATGAAGAAAGGACAAGAAGAGGGATTGGTCAAAGGTTTGGTTCCACACTTAATAGATGGAGGTATTTATATTTTGCAATATGCTAATGATACCATCTTGTTACTGGAAGATGATTTGGAAAATGCAAGAAACGTGAAATATATCTTGTGCCTATTTGAACAAATCTCAGGCCTTAAGATTAATTTTCAAAAGAGTGAAATATTCTATCTGGGAGAAGCTAAAGAAAGGGCACAAAGGTATAGTGAGATTTTCACTTGTCCCACTGCTGAGCTGCCCATGAAATATTTGGGTATGCCAGTAGATGAGAAAAAGCTAGCTGTGTCCCAATGGGTACTAGTGGAGGAAAAGTTTGCGAAGAAAATTGTTGGTTGGAAAGGTAATATGATTTTAATAGGAGATAGAGGTACTCTGATAAATGCCTGCCTGACTAGCATTTGCTTGTACATGCTTTCCTTCCTGGAAGCTCCAAAAGGATTCATACATAGAGCAGATATTCACAGGAAAAGGATGGTTTGGCAGGAAATTGATGATAAAAAGAGGTATCATTTAGTTAACTGGCACATTGTATGCCTTCCCAAAGATTGTGGAGGGCTAGGTGTGTTGGATTTAACTACATTGAATAAGAGTCTTTTGTGCAAATGGCTTTGGAAACTTGAGAATACAGAAGGGACTTGGCAAACAATGCTGAGTAGGAAATACTTAGCTAACCAGGTTTTGTCTCAGGCTAAAATGGGGCCTGGGTGCTCCCATTTCTGGCAAAGTTTATTATCTGTTAATGAATTTTTTCAACAATACAGTGAGAGAGTGATGCTGGGTGGAGAAAAAAATCTTTTCTAGGAAGACAACTGGGTGAATAATGCACCACTTGCAGTGCAATTTCCCAGACTATATCAGTTGTCTTTTCAAAAAGGATTTATAGTTAAAAGATTAAAATAACAAGGTTGGGACATGATTCAGTTTAGGAGAACTTTGTTTGGTGAAACTTTACAACAGTGGGATATTTTGAAAGAAATGGTGGATAGAATCCAACTGACTGAAGAAAAAGACAGGGTAAAGTGGAAAATTGGAACTTCTGGTCAGTTTAGAGTGAAAGACTTATACTTACAAATGAGAGCTGAGGGGAGTTTCCCTCAAAAGTTCTTGTGGAAAACGAAAATTCCAATGAAAGTTAGAATTTTCCTTTGGCTAATGATAAAATGCAGTGTGCTAACAAAAAGATAATCTGTTAAGGAGAGGTTGGACTGGGGATCCACACTGTCACTTTTGCAGTAAAAGTGAAAGTATTGATCATCTGTTATTCTCTTGTGCTTTGGCCAAGTTGATATGGCAAGTGATCATGTGTGCTTTTCAACTGGTGCGACCCCCAGAAAATACCTCAGATCTTTTTGGGAATTGGATAAAATCCTTTCCAAAGGATCAAAGACATTTGGTCATGTGTGGAGCTTCGGCTGTTTGCTGGGTGCTCTGGAAAACGAGAAATGATGTGTGCTTCAACCGAGCTACTGTTAGTGACCCGGTGAATGTGGTTTATAGACTCTGTAATTTGCTTAATAGTTGGGCAATGTTGCAGAAAAATCAGGATCAAGGAAGGGTTGATGAGGGCGTGTTGAAGCTAAAGATGGTGATTCGTGAAGCTTATGCCAAGGCGCATGGCTGGGTGCCAAAGATGGCACGAATTTGCTGATATTTTGATGTTTGCCCTACCTTTCTAGGTTGTTTTTGATTTGGTCTGTAAGCTTCAAAAGTTTGCTGTGGGTTCGATAACTATGCTCTGTGTGTGTGTTGAAGTACTCTGCATGTTGTGATTGCGGTGTGGAAGAGCACCCCTACTGTTTAGGTAGATTCCTAGGTTGGTTTGGCTGCTCTTTGATTTTTTTAGTTGTGTAATAAGGATTGTGGTGGTTTCTTTAATGGAAATCGACGGGGGAGCCCGTTGGCTCAAAAAAGAGAGGGGATCACTGCAGATATATAGACAAGTCTCCAGTCAATTTATCTTACTAAAGAATCACCAAGAGACTTGGGGGCTACCGGCATATCTTAGCACAAAGAAGTTATGAAAAAGTAACCTGGTGAAGCCTACCCATGCGCTCCAAAGCCAACTTGAAAGTCGCACTTGGGGCAGTTCCTATAGCGACTAGCTTGCCTAGCGACTTCATAATTTTTCGCAGGTGCAGCAGTACCAAAAGTCCCGACACCATGTTTGCCAGAGCCAACAGCGACTCCGGACTTAGCAGTAACAATTACGCCAGGTATCAACACTCGTATTCTAACCAGAGTCGATGATGACTCTGGTTTATACAATCTCCTTCACATCATCCTTTATAGCAGGAGGCTCATTCTTCTCCAGCTCCGCCCAGTGCCGCACCTCCTCAACCACTTTCGCAGGAGGCTTAGGCGCCTTTGGAGCAGCAGTTCCCTCCTGGCGGTCGGTTGTGGCAGAAGGTTGGACAGTACAATGAATGGCGCCTCCACTGGCGACTGTGCAACATGTCCAATATCAGATGTACCAAAGGATGGAAGGCGAACCCGTCCATCACCACAAGTGGTGGAGCTGTGGCCAAAGGCTCCGCCATGATCACCTTGTCTGTTAAAGAAGTCGCCATGGAGGTAGGAGTAGGTCCTCCGCCAAGCATCATAGCCTTGGCCCTGGAAATAAGGAGTCTTAGTGTAGCCAATGATGCCAATATAAGCAAGTTTCATCATAACAAAATAGCCGGAGTTCTTACGAGGAGTTGAACGTGAATGCTGATGCATGTAAAATGCATCCATGATCTTTGTAGTTTATTAGATCATATTCTTAGTTATTTGAAAGTTTTATGAGGGCATGGACATGTTTTTCATTGATTTCGGGGATTTCTAAACAATCCCCTTTCATTTGGTTTTAACATTGCGAAGCAGATTTTATTGTTTTTGCATGTTTTTTTTTACTTTTAGGGACCTTCCACGTCAAACGGATCCAATTTTTTACCACGACATTTTTTGGGAAATACAAGAACTGGAGAACAAGTCAACAGGAAACACCACGAGGCAGAAGATAGGGCCCACCATGCAGGCCAAGAGTCTGGCCGTGTGGTAGGGCCCACTTTCTGCCTCGTGGGTCCAAACGTCACAAACTTTGGCTCCATAGACTCATCTTGACGTAAAACCAACTAAATATACCCTCTCTAGCGATTGCACGATGGGGCGGCGGACAAACACGAAATACACCAAACGGATATGCATACTACAAAGATAGGAGGGGACTCGCTGTCGGAGTCGCCCCCGGTTGC
The DNA here is from genome assembly GCA_007115705.1 of Dactylis glomerata. Taxonomy (NCBI): domain Eukaryota; kingdom Viridiplantae; phylum Streptophyta; class Magnoliopsida; order Poales; family Poaceae; genus Dactylis; species Dactylis glomerata. The sequence goes on from QXEO01000379.1 coordinate 1,845,500, forward strand.
CCCTTCGACTCCATCGACACCATCTCCTTCAACAACATGATGATGGGGGAGTATTTGACCCCCTAGAATATGGGATTGTGAAAATAACTTGTATCAAACTCTCTCTTGTGCTTCTTGATTAGAGTCACATGAGCTGCCTATCATGATTGTGACCATATTTGTATTACCCCTATGGTGGATCTTATGTTTGTGAGATGATTTATGAGATGCAAAGATGTTTATGTTCTTGATGTATTAGTAGATTTATATGTTACCCTATTCTTGTGTGCTTGTTCAGATCAAACTAGTATGCTAGGGTGCGTGTGTGGGATGTTTGCATTAGTTGGAGCAATCTTGTAGTGAGTTTGGGGAAGTAACAGAAATCTCTAGACAACTATGGTTTTTACCTTTTTATAGTTGCCTCACTAGGGTGAAAGGATTACCTTGCCTAATCATCTAGTGACAGAAAGGATGCCTTGCTTGCAAGGATGCATGTGTGTTTTCAACATCATTCTACAGTGCTTTATGCAATACCCTATTAGTTCTTAAATTTGACTTGAGGTGGACTCCCCTGTCAAAGGAGTATTAGTGAGTTGATCTTTTGTGTCGGCTCTACTTTAGAACATGATGCCCATATTTATGCTTATCAATGACATCTTGTGTGTTCGCATGCTCTTAGCTTGTCATTTGTGCTTTATTACCACCATGTTTATAAGAGATGGACATCAAGTGAAACCATGATTACCGGTCCTATTTTAGCCATAAAAAGTTCCTTATTACTTTTATGTTGTTTTACTTGCAGTTGTTAAACCCAAAATTCATAAAAATTCTGGTTACTCACTTTGCTTTGTTTTGGTTTTGTAAACTTGCGAGCTGTTAGTGCCTGACAAACACCACAGTTAGTTGGGGATGCAAAGCTGTTTGTTTGCTATTGCAGGTTGCTAGAAGAGTGAAAAAAGAAACCACCACCGTCTTCCCTGAGAGTTCGATATAAACGCCGAGTCACCCCTACGGGGAAAACTTCTCTTGATGCTGATGGCATCAACTCTATTCTTAAAATGCCACTCGTTGGGACTCCAAGCGCAAAGTGATGCAACAAGAGAAGTTTTCCCCACAAGGGTGACTCGGGGTTATTATCAAATTCTCGGGGAAGCCCGAGGTTGGTTCCTTTTCTTTGCTTTTCAAGGAACCTGCAACAACAAACAAACACTTCTACGTCCCCAACTAACTATGGTGGTTGTCAATCACCAATAACTCACAAGATTAATAAAACCAAAGGAAACAGTGAGAACAAGGCTTTTCGTGAAAGAACTAGAAGTAAAACAGAGTAGAAGTAACTAGAGAACTTCTTATGATTAAAAACTGGACTAGGGATCATATTTTCACTTCATCTCCCTCTCTCATAAACATGATGGTAATAAAGCACAAATGACAAATTAAGAGCATGCAACTGCACAAGATGTCACTCGATAAGCATAAACATGGGCATCACGTCCAAACATAGAGTTGATGTTTAGTCGCCTCACTAATACTTCTTTGATAAGGGAATCCATATCAATTCAAATTTAAGACTTAACAGAGTATTGCATTAAGCGAATGAATCCTGCTACGCACCATGGTTGGTACGCACCCTTCCACTACCGTCCGATAGACGTTGAGATTCCTTGAAATTAAGCTCCAACGTTGACCGATTTTTTACATGCCCGCACCTAGCCCATGTTCATCAACTATCTATAGCGGGTCCTCTTTCAGTTTATATATGGCACCAGTTGTTTGCATAATCCCCGTGCTAGCTTAGTTGGCGCGCGACTTTATGGTTTTGTCACAATAGACAAGGAGTTTTGGCGGGAGCATATTCGTGCGCGTGGATCAAGTTGGACACATCTTGTTGGCGCGGTTTTTAGTTTAGATCCTTGTGGCACTGGTCTTCGGCCTCATTAGTTGTTGGTGGTATAAATCTGCATGCTATCGGCATAGCCCACAAGGAATTCGTGCCATAACCATTGTAGTAGAATTGGGTCATGATATTATCCTTCCTTTTGTTATGAAAATATTTTTGCTTAGTGTTTCTTGCGTAAATATAACTTGCGACATACCTAGTAGATATTGTAGTGCAATTTACATTATTCTGTGCGTAGTCTTTTAATTCGACATACTTATTAATGCTATGGCCTTGGTTGAGTTTGTTCTTGTGCTTCATGGCTGAATATAGCTAGTACATCCGATCCATTATGTACGATGTGTTTCACAAGACCACAACAGACAAATTAGCTCATTTTGCCCCTACCTACGTCCTACCAAAACAATAGAATGAGCTATAGGCAGGTAAGAACAAAATTGATAGTTGTGCCTACAGTATACACCATGGTTTTTGGTTTTTGGATTCTACCTAAACGGTCAACAAAAGAAATTATCCCACATGCAGCACAAGACATCTGAAAAACTTGCCACTCTTATCGGTAGGGCCAAAGTATAGGTCTTCTTCAACCTCCAACATCCCTATGAACGAGGAAGTTCTGTTTCACAGAACGATGAGCCTTGAGCATTTAACATCTAAAACTTATATAAACAGGAAATCAATCCCACTACTGGTAGATATGTAGAGAATCAAGAAGTAAGTTGCGACTGCGGTAGGAAATTGTGCTTAGCATGGAGAGAAATAGCTCTAGAAATAACATACAGACATGTCCCCAAGCAAGAGAAGATGTCTTCGACTACCATGCAAATGACAGTTGGGATGTCCAGTTTGAAATTTTGAACATGTCCCGTTATAGATGGCAACCGTACACAGGTGCTGGAACCGCTTTTGAAATTCAAAAGTCTGTCAAACCAAGTGGGCGCTGCAACGGTCTAAGTCCCATGTCTAAACAATAGATATCGCTACAATCATTGCCCATTAGGGGGGACTCAGAGAATCTTTGCTAACCAATGTTGGACCCTAGTGGACACATGCCATCCAACGGAGGGGTGCGTTGATACGTCTCAAACATATCTATAATTTTTGATGCTCCATGCTTGTTTATGCACCATTTGCCTTGTGTTTCGTTACACTTCGTGGCGTTTTTATGCGATTTCCGGAACTAACCAATTGACAAGATGCCACAGCGCTAGTTCCCTGTTTTCTGCTGTTTTTGTGTTTCAAAAAAGCTACACAGGAAATACTCTCGGATTTGGATGAAACAAGTTCTGGAACTCCTATTTTCCCGAACGAAGGACGAGGACCAAATGGGAGCCAGAGAGGGTCCAGAGGCTGGCCACACAACAGGGGGGCATGGCCTAGCCCCTGGCCGCGCCCACCCATTGTTAGGCCACCCTGGTCCACTCCTGATGATGCCCCTTTGCCTATAAGAAGCCTCCCGGCGGAAAACCCTAGAACAATCGGCAAATTTCTAGAAAGAGTTCCGCAGCTCCGCCGCCGTCGAAGACAAATTTCGGGGGACAGAAGTCTCTGTTCCGGCACCCTGCCGGGACGGGGAAGTGCCCCCGGAGCCATCTCCATCGGTCTCCATCGCCTCCTCCGCCGTCTCCATCGACTTCACCGCTATCTCCACCAACCTTGCTATCTCCTATGAGGAGGGAGTAGTTCTCCCCCGGGGCTGAGGGCTCTACCAGTAGCTATGTGGTTCACCTCTCTCTCCCATGATGTGATCTTTATGTGATCGTGAGCTTTGTATCTAGTTGAATTGGTAGATGTTATTATTCAGATATTATGCTACTCCCGTGCTTTATATTTATAAACTCCGGAGATACCTTGTATCATGGTGTGACGGTGACAGTTGATTGCTGGTTGATGGCGCCAGAAAATAGCTGGTGCCTAGTTGAATGACCAGCCCGTTGGGAACCCCAAGAGGAAGGTGTGATGAATATAGCAGCAAGATTTTCCCTCAGTTAAGAAACCAAGGTTTATCGTTCATGAGAGGAGCAAACAAACGACTGAAGGTGATGCTGACTAGCCTAATAACACTCCAACAAGGGCGCCGTTTACGACACTTGTTGACTCGTCTTCAACCAATAGCAACGCGGAACCTGCACACAACACAACCAAATACTTTGTTCCCAACTTACGATGAGGTTGTCAATCTCACCGGTTTGCTTGAAACAAAGGGTATGAGCGTATCGAGTGGAAAGTAATAATAGTATGCGAGTAAAGTAAACAGTGCGAGTAAAGTAAACATGTGATAACAATATAAAGGAAATAGGACCGGGATCCACAGTTCACTAGTGGTGTCTCTCCATAAGATAAAATAATACAAGCTGGGTAAATGAATTACAGTTGGGCAATTGATAGAATAAAGACAACGTGCATATGATGAGAGGATCACTATGAGATTTACTCTGGGCATTACAACAAAATACATAGACCGCCATCCAACTGCATCTATGACTAATAATCCACACATGGGGATATCGTCCGAACACCCCATGAGTATTAAGTTGCGAACAACAGATAACTGCATTAAGCAAAGTGTGTAATGTAAACAAAGCATATGCCCTCGAGCATATGAATGTCGTTTTCCCCCTAGTAGCAACAGCACATCTACAACCTTAGAGGTTTCTGTCACTCCCCCAGATTAAATAGAGGCATGAACCCACTATCGAGCATAAATACCCCCTCTTGGAGTCACTAGCAACTACTCGGCCAAGATAGCTACTAACAACGGAGAGCATGCAAGATCATAAACAACATAGAGATAACAAAAGATAAATTTTAGTACTTCAACTCAAGCATAACACCAATATTCATCGGATCCCAACAAACCAAATATGTAGAATTACATAACGGTGATCTCAATCATGTAGGGCAGCTCATGAGATCTAATCATGAAGCACATGGTGGAGAAGACAACCATCTAGCTACTGCTATGGACCCATAGTCCAAGGTAGACTACTCACTCATCGCTCCGGAGGCAAGCATGGCGATGAAGAAGACCTCCGGTGGTGATTCCCCTCTCCGGCAGGGTGCCGAGAAGAGCTTGTGGACCCTCCCGATCTTTGGGTCGACGGCAGTGGCGGATCGCGATGTGTTCTGGAAAACTGATCCGGTACTTAGGTTTTTCTCGTCAGGGGGTCTTCATAGGCGAAGGGGCATCGTCAGAAGTGGACCGAGGCGGTCTCACACATAGGGGGCGCGGCCCAGCCCCTGGCCGCGCCGCCCTGGTGTGAGGCCACCTCGTGGCCCCACTCCATCTCCTCTTTGGTTCTCTGGAAGCTTCGGTAAAATTCTGGGCGACTGGCTTTGGTTTCGTCCAATTCTGAGAATATTTCATGTGTAAGTTTTCTGAAACACAAAAACAGCAGAAAACAGGGAACTGGCACTATGGTGACTTGTTAGTAGGTTAGTTCCGGAAAATGCATAAAAGTGCCATGAAGTGTAACGAAACACTAAGCAAATAGTGTAAAAACAAGCATGGAGCATCAAAAATTATGGATACGTTTGAGACGTATCAGCATCCCCAAGCTTAACTCCTGCTCGTCCTCGAGTCGGTAAGTGATAACAAAAGAAATAATTTTTGAGGTGACGTCCACCTACACAATCTTGATCATATATATAAGCGTTGTGAGCTGGGATCAAAAGAACTTAAAACATGGGCATGAAAGACATAATCTTGATAGAAGAAACTTAGCAACCATGTTATAAACATGAAAATGAACAAAAACAAAAGATCATGAAAATGAAACAATGAAAGTCAAACGTGTGTTCAAATCACAAGGAAAAACATACAAATGGTTTTCAGCTTGTCCTTCATGGAGAGCAAAACATAAATGCATAGGACACCTTCAAGTTTAAGAGGGCGACTAGATACAAATAATTTAAGAACAAGTGAAACCAACAATATGAATCAATCAATGAAAACTTTGGGACAATGCACATTATACTAAGAATGACAACTATGCTCTCTTAATGGTGCATAAAGATAGAAGGTGGTGACTCAACATAAAAGTAAAAAGAAAGGCCCTTTGCGGAGGGAAGCAGTAATTGCAAGTTTTATAAACCTTCAAAAATTATGGTACTTACCGGCTTTGAGCTCTCATTGCCCCCATCATAAGCATCTTGAATGGTTAAAGTTAACGCGAGAACAATTATGATGTATATGCTTGACAAATCATAAGTTGAAAACCTCGTGTCCCGTGAATACGAGTACCCAAACCTCATGCTACTTTACTTAGAGTCCCAAGCAGGGCTCTTGTCATTGTAAGTATATACGTATCATTGAGAACCACCAATGGGATACCTCCGTGCCTGATGATATGGAACAAGCCCACATCAAAATGACAGGATAAGCAGACAATGAACACCTCGACATCTCTTTTATTTACCATTTGTTTAGCTTTTTATTTTGAGATGCGTCGTCGAATGTCTACTATGGGTATGCTGCAAATTTCCACCATGAATTATGCATGGCTTAGATTGGCGGCCCAGGCGTTTCTCTAACACATATACAAACTCCATGATCCCGCAAGATTCCCAATTCATTTCACACCGCGAGTATCCATAAACAAAAGATCACGATATCAACTCAAATAAGAAGTGCAATGTTGAAAGCTTGCCCCATAACAGCATGGCTGGGCTAGTCTCCAGCTTACAACTTGCAAGCATAACAACTCAACATAAGAGACCACAATGTCAAATTTTTAAAAGCAAGAAAAAGTAAAGTGTGCCTTCCGGGTCGTGAGAGCTTTACTGACCAATTTTCGCATAACACTGGTAAGAGTTTAATTTGAAGAGTAAATAAAAGCAAGTCAAATTTACTTTGGAATAGCAAATTGCTAATAGGTATGTATGGTGGACACTTTGGCAAACTTGGTTTTTAGGAGTTGGATGCACGAGTAGAGCTCATACTCAGTACAAGGCGAGGGCTAGCAAAAGACTGGGAGCGACCAACTAAGAGAGCAATAACGGCCATAATCATGCAAAGCGACAAAGCGACATTAAAAGAAGCAAAAGATGGCATCAAAAGTAAAAAACTAAATGATCATCAAGGCTATTGGCAACTTTGTATGAGTCTAACATGTGTGAGCATGCGCCAAGTCAACCCAAATAAAGCATCAAGGAGAAAACCAAAATAATGCTTCCAAACGATAAAAACAACGCATGATTTTTTCAAAGGCTCATTAAGCAATCTTAGTTATTTGAGACAAGTCATGTTACAGCAAAACCACTAAGCATACTATCAAAAAGACATCAAGCACAACATGCAAAAGCCTAAGCCGCAGTCTACACAAGCTCCTTCTTGTACCACTTTTTTGCATAAAGCTTTTTCTCTTTTCCAACACCATTCAAACTTTTTATAAACACCTCTTTTGATGAAAACCAATAAATATCAGAGGCAAAAATACACCTTGATAAAAAGAAATAACAAGATCTGAACACATATCAAGGTGAAAATCAAAAACCAAACGCAGTTCTAGAAAAAGAGAACACTCATTGAAACGATAAGAATAAAAAACGGAGTGTTCTTGGCAAATGAAAAGCAAAGCAACTTCTCCAAAAGAAATTTGTTGGGGTCCAACCATTTATTGCAGCAAACTAAACTAAACTAATCTGAAAACTAAAAACAACTGACGCTCCAAGAAAAACATATAATGCATGAAGCAATAAAAATATAGTGTCTTGAAAGGTGACCTGATTTTTGCCGATGAAGAAGGGGTGCCTCGGGGGCATCCCCAAGCTTTGACGCTTGTACTTCTTGGATATTTCTTGGGGTGATGCATGGGCATCCCCAAGCTTGAGCTTTTGTCCGTTCTTCAACTCATCTCATCACTCTCCGATCCCTACACTTGAAAACTTTCTTCATACAAAACTAAACACAAATCTATTAGCAACATTAGTGTAAGCATAACATAGAACCAACCCTTTTTTTTTGCTTCAGGTTTCAACCTAAAACCACCACCTATTAAGCATATACTACTGTAGCAACTTCCCCAAAAGTTCCGTGATCAAAAGAACTCAAAAAGAAAGCGATAAAGCGGCAAACACAAATATTGGCAGAAATCTGTCAAAACAGAACAGCTGATAAAGGTTGAATTTTTGAGGGGTTTTCTGTTCTCAAATCAAAAAGTGTTCAACTAACGAAAGTTTGGATATAACCTGGGGCATATGCACAAGAAATCGCAGGTCCAAAATATATACAGAGAATTTTCACAAATTTTTACGGTGCAGCACCGAAAACTGTTTCAGGACAGCAATATCCCCAAATCTTACCTCACTCAAATTAGAGGCTTCTCTTGGCACAATAACGAAATAAAAAGGATAAGGAGAGGTCATTACAGTAGTAATAACTTCCAAGACTCAAATAAAAGAAAAAAGAACTGAATGTAAAAACATTGGGTTATCTCCCAAGAGTGCTTTTCTTTAACGCCTTTGAGCTAGGCGCAGAAAATTACGAATCAAGTAATATCAAGTGAGGCATCAATATCAACTGTTTCCTCTAGATCACCACTTACCACACTAGGCACCTTAGAGGTTCCTGAAGATGATTCAACCTGCAAGTCATTCTTAGTTGAACTAAAAGTCTTACCAATCTTAAAAACATGTTGCGGTTTAGGCACAGACACCTTGGGAACATACATAAATTTTTGCCCTTTTCCAACAAAAGCTTTCTTCTCAGGATCTTCAATTTCATGAAGCTTAAGGAACATGTATTGCAAAAAAGGATTAAGGTTAGCAAACCTAGCTTCTAACATGTGAACTAAATAAGCAGAAGCAACTTCATAACTAGGAGCAAGCTCAACCAAAGGCTTTTCCTCAACTTCCTTATTCATACTAATATGATTAAAGAACTCCTCAATGTTACTTTTTCCAATAATCGAACCACTACCTACTGAGAGGTCCTCCAAAATGTACTTAGGGAACAACATAATGACTAGAAGTAAAGAAATAACAATTACCAAGGATTCTAATTTTTTTGGGTTTTTGATAAAATGATGCAAGTAAAAAAAAGTAAAGCAAAACTTAAAACAAAGTAAAGGATGTGCGTGCGAAAAACTCCCCTCGCAGAAGTCTTCTACTTCCTCCCCGGCAACAGCACTAGAAAAGAGCTTGATTGCTGGTTGATGGCGCCAGAAAATAGCTGGTGCCTAGTTGAATGACCAGCCCGTTGGGAACCCCAAGAGGAAGGTGTGATGAATATAGCAGCAAGATTTTCCCTCAGTTAAGAAACCAAGGTTTATCATTCAGGAGAGGAGCAAACAAACGACTGAAGGTGATGTTGGCTGGCCTAATAACACTCCAACAAGGGCACCATTTATGACACTTGTTGACTCGTCTTCAACCAATAGCAAAGCGGAACCTGCACACAACACAACCAAATACTTTGTTCCCAACTTACGATGAGGTTGTCAATCTCACCGGTTTGCTTGAAACAAAGGGTATGAGCGTATCGAGTGGAAAGTGATAATAGTATGCGAGTAAAGTAAACAGTGCGAGTAAAGTAAACAGGTGATAACAATATAAAGGAAATAGGACCGGGATCCACAGTTCACTAGTGGTCTCTCTCCATAAGATAAAATAATACAAGCTGGGTAAATAAATTACAGTTGGGCAATTGATAGAATAAAGACAACGTGCATATGATGAGAGGATCACTATGAGATTTACTCTGGGCATTACAACAAAATACATAGACCACCATCCAACTGCATCTATGACTAATAATCCACTCACGGTTATATCGTCCGAACACCCCATGAGTATTCAGTTGCGAACAACAGATAACTGCATTAAGCAAAGTGTGTAATGTAAACAAAGCATATGCCCTCGAGCATATGAATGTCGTTTTCCCCTAGTAGCAACAGCACATCTACAACCTTAGAGGTTTCTGTCACTCCCGCAGATTAAATAGAGGCATGAACCCACTATCGAGCATAAATACCCCCTCTTGGAGTCACTAGCAACTACTCGGCCAAGATAGCTACTAACAACGGAGAGCATGCAAGATCATAAACAACATAGAGATAACAAAAGATAAATTTCAGTACTTCAACTCCAGCATAACACCAATATTCATCGGATCCCAACAAACCAAACATGTAGAATTACATAACGGTGATCTCAATTATGTAGGGCAGCTCATGAGATCTAAACATGAAGCACATGGTGGAGAAGACAACCATCTAGCTACTGCTATGGACCCATAGTCCAAGGTAGACTACTCACTCATCGCTCCGGAGGCAAGCATGGCGATGAAGAAGACCTCCGGTCGTGATTCCCCTCTTCGGCAGGGTGCCGGGAAGAGCTTCTGAACCCTCCCGATCTTCGGGTCGATGGCGACGGCGGATCGCGATGTGTTCTGGAAAACTGATCCGGTACTTATGTTTTTCCCGTCAGGGGGTCTTTATAGGCGAAGGGGCATCGTCAGAAGTGGACCGAGGCGGTCTCACACATAGGGGGCGTGGCCCAGCCCCTGGCCGCGCCGCCCTGGTGTGAGGCCACCTCGTGGCCCCACTCCGTCTCCTCTTCGGTTCTCTGGAAGCTTCGGTAAAATTCTGGGCGACTGGCTTTGGTTTCGTCCAATTCCGAGAATATTTACTGTGTAACTTTTCTGAAACACAAAAACAACAGAAAATAGGGAACTGGCACTGTGGCGACTTGTTAGTAGGTTAGTTCCAAAAAATGCATAAAAGTGCCACGAAGTGTAACGAAACACTAAGCAAATGGTGTAAAAACAAGCATGGAGCATCAAAAATTATGGATACGTTTGAGACGTATCAACAGTGTGCGCATCATGTGTGTCTTTTTGGTTAATGTCTCTATGAATTGTTGGTGTTTGTTGGAACCATCTAGTGCGTTCACGGTGACAGTGTGGGACAATCTAGTTTGGGGAAATACAAACTTTGAGGAGTGCTTCGTAGCCCTATGCATAATTAGTGTTCGTTTTCCATTGGAGAATTGTTTTGAGTTACATATTGATGATAGTATCTATTGGTTCAATTATGTTATATTTGTTGAGAGTGTGTCCACTAGTGAAAGTATGATCCCTAGGCATTGTTTCCAAGCTTTGCACACCGTTTACATTCAGTTTTATTACATGTTTGCTCACAGCGATATTTATTTCAGATTACATTTACTACTTATAATCATCACTACTACTTGTATTTCACTATCTCTTCGCCTAACTAGTGCACCTATACATCTGAAAAGTGTATTGGGTGTGTTGGGGACACAAGAGACTTTCTGTATCGTAATTGCAGGGTTGTTTGAGAGGGATAGCTTTGACCTCTTCCTCCCTGAGTTCGATAAACCTTGGGTGATCCACTTAAGGGCAACTTGCTGCTGCTCTACAAACCTCTGCACTTGGAGGCCCAACACTGTCTACAAGAACAGACGCGTGCGTAGACATGAAGCTCTTTTCTGGCGCCGTTGCTGGGGAGGTAAGGTAAAAGGTACTCGCATCCTCCTGTGTGAGTGCTCGAAGTTATTTCCTTTAGATTCTGCAATTATATCTTTTTGTTTCATGTTTTTATTTTCACTAGTTAGGCTTAATGGAAAGTAAAGAGTTCTTTAGTCTTTTTCCTGAGTTTAGATTTGAAGAGAAAATTGAAAAACCTTTGGTGCTTAATTTGCATGCTAATAGTGTTGTTAGTATGAATGCTTTGAACACCGTTATTGATAATGCTATAGAAAAGTCTAAGCTTGGGGAAGCTGGTTTTGTTAAGCATGATATTTTTAGTTCCCCAGCCTTAGTGGATAAAGTTTGCTCTGATGATATTTTATCTCCCATATGTGATGTTTCTAATGATGCTTGTGCTCCTCATCCTTTTAAAATACCTATGAAAATTGTTGAACGTGCTATGAATAACTGCTATTTAGGAGATGGAACTGTCCATCCCAGTGATCATTTGCTCTTTATACATGAATTATACAAGTTGTTCAAGTGTGCAGGTATTTCGATGAACCAAGTTAAGAGGAAGTTATTCTCTTTATCACTGAAGGGCAGAGCTGCAGAATTGTATAAAACATTGAAAGATGGCCGACCCGTTGACTGGGAGGAAATTGTACCTCTCTTTTATTCTAAATTCTATCCTTCTAGTGAGGTTTATAAGGATAGGAATTATATTTATAATTTTCATCCGCATGAGGAAGAAAGCATTGCCCAAGCGTGGGGAAGATTGAAGTCACTAATGCTCAAATGTCCTATTCATGATCTTCCCCATAATATTGTTATTAATAATTTTTATGCAAGGCTTTCAGGATATTACAAGGACTATCTAGATGCATGCTTTGATGGCTCTTTCACAAGCAAGGATGTTGACGTCAAGTGGAATCTGCTTGAAACAATTCAAAAAAATATTGAAGATTGGGATAGCGACAAAGGTAAAGGATCAGGTATAAATTATGAGTATGATTGCATTAAGTCTTTTGCTGAAACTGCTGATTTTCAAGAACTTAGTGCTAAATATGGTCTTGATCCCCTAATTATGGTTAATTGATTTAGAGCCTTTGCTTCCCATATTAATGTTCCTAAGGGAAATGGGGATGTGTATCATGAACCTTTTAAAGACACTTGCATAGAAAGTGATAATGTTGTTGATGATTGCAATAAACATGCTCGAACCTCTAAAAGTCCTATTTCTTATAAGCATGTTAATTTTTGTTGAGTACATAGACCTTGTGAATAGAGTCACAACAAGGAAGATTATTGTATCCACCACGGGAATGAAGAAACCCGAATGTGGCACAAGGCTCTAGATGAACTTGGTGAAAAGGTTTGTGAGCTTTATCCTTTTCTTTGTGAATTTTGCGATGACACGGGTCATTTTAATTTTCAATGCTCAGGCCCTAATAGTCACCTTTCTAATCGAATGAGTACCGCAAGTTTGTATTGTGATGACAAGATTACTCTCAATCAGCATGATGAGCTTACTTTGTTTTTGGGGGTGTGAAGAGATATCTAGAAAGACTTCTTTGGTAGATATGAGTGTTTTTGATATTAATAGCACCCTTCATGGTTGTCGTCTCTATTGTGTTAAAGATTGCCTCGCAAATACTTACATACAAAATCTTATAAAACATGATGTTTTGCCAAGCTATGACAGGGCTGATAGATGTTTCTATCTTATTAATAGAGAGGAGAAATCCTCCAAAGTTTCTTCTGTTGTTCCTGTCAGCAAACCAGATTATGTGGAGAAAATGCCTTTCAAGCCCCTCCATCCTCAAGGAGAGAGTAAGAAGAGTAAGAAGAAGAAGAAGAGGAGTAAAAGGAGAGAGGAAACGGTAACTTCCCCTAAGCATGTTGCTCCTATTATAGATTATGATAATTCTAATCTTGATGATGTTCCCATGCCTGTTACCTATGTTAGTGATCATGATTGGGAAAAGCACTCTACTTTTGATATTGAAAATCTTTTTGGTACCAATTCTAAGGTTAATAATTGTTGTACCATTAGTACTATCCATGTTCGTTCTTATGATGATATGTTTGATGAATATGCTTTGCAAAATAGCTGTTCTCTCGCTTATGATGATACTAAACCTCTAGTTTATGATGGTTATGATGATGAGTATAATATTTTCAGTTCACCTACTTTTGAGGGGAAAATTAGTTATGATTACAATATGCCTCCTATTTTTGATGATTATGGTAATGAGAATAAGTATTCTGTTGAATCTGCTCCTACTACTATTGTTCATGTGGGGAGTATTAATTCTTTTATGCATGTGGCTCATGATAGGGATGCTTTATGTGATAGTTATGTTAGTTCTATTCATGATGCTACTGAAAGTTACTATGAGAGAGGGAAACATGGTTTGATGGATCTCAACAATATTAAGTTTCCCCTCTTTATGTTGCAAACCTTGAAGTGGCACTTGTTTTATCTATCCATGTTTGCTACTATGTGCCTCGTTGATTTATTTTCTTACAAGATTCCTATGCATAGGAAGTAGTTTAGATTTAAAGGTATTTCATATTTTCTTTTTAATGCTCTCTCTTGCTGAATTTCCTTTATGGCACATTTGCCTTAAGTTCTTTTCGGGCGCCTACATGAGCATCTTTTCAAATCCCTGCGCCTAGCTCAAAGGCGTTAAAGAAAAGCACTCTTGGGAGATAATCCATTGTTTTCTTTTCAGTACTTTCTCTTGTATTTGAGTCTTGGAAGTTAGTACTACTGTAATAACCGCTCCTTATCATTTTTATTTCGTTTTTGTGCCAAGAGAAACCTCTAATTTGAGTGAGGTAAGATTTGGGGATGTTGCTGTCCTGAAGCAGATTTCGGTGCTGTACCATAAAAATTCGTGAAAATTCTCAGGTTATCTTTTTGACCTGCGATTTCTTGTGCATATGCCCGAGGTTATATCCAAACTTTCATTAGTTATACACTTTTTGATTTGAGCAACAGAAAACCCTCGAAAAAATTGACCTTTGTCAGCTGTTCTGTTTTGACAGATTTCTGCCACTATTTGTGTTTGCCTCTCGATCGCTTTCTTTTTTAGTTCTTTTGATCACGGAACTTTTGGGGAAGTTGCTACAGTAGTATATGCTTTATATGTGGTGGTTTTGAGTTGAAATCTGAAGCAAAGGGGTTGATTCATTATTATGCTTATACTAATGTTGCTAATAGAATTGTGTTGAGTTTTGTATGAAGGAAGTTTTCAAGTGTAGGGATTGGAGAATGATGAGATGAGATGAAGAATGGAAAAAAGCTCAAGCTTGGGGATGCCCACGCACCCCAAGAAATATCCAAGAGGTACAAGCGTCAAAGCTTGGGGATGCCCCCAAGGCACCCCTTCTTCATCGGCAAAAATCAGGTCACCTTTCAAGACACTATATTTTTATTGCTTCATGCACTATGCGTTTTTCTTGGAGCGTCAGTTGTTTTGATTTCAGTTTTTCTTTTTGCTTTGCTTGCTGCAATAAATGGTTGGATCACATCATGTTGTTCTGGAGAGAGACTTACTCCGTTTTCCATTGCCAAGAACACTCTAGTTTTCACTCTTAGCGTTCAATGAGTGTTCTCTTTTTCTGCTACTGCGTTTAGCTTTTGTTTTTCGCCTTGATTTTTGTTCAGATCTTCTTTTATCTTTGCATCAAGGTGTATTTTGACCACTGGTCCTTGATGGTTTTCATCAAAAGAGTTTCATCAAAAAGGTTTGAATGGTATTGGAAAAGAGAAAAAGTTTCATGCAAAAAAGTGGTACAAAAAGAAGCTTGTTTAGACTGCGGCTTAGACTGTTTCATGTCATGCTTCATATCGTTTTGATAGTATGCTTAGTGATTTTTGCTGTAGCATGACTTATCTCAAATGACTGAGATTGCTTAATGAGCCTTTGAAAAAAATCATGCGTTGTTTTTATTATTTGGAAGCATTATTTTGGTTTTCTCCTTGATGCTTTATTTGGGTTGACTTGGCGCATGCTCACAACATGTTTGACTCATACAAAGTCGCCATAAGCCTTTATGATCATTTAGTTTTTGACTTTTTATGCCATTTTATGCTTCTCTTAATAATATTTTATCGCTATGTATGATTATGGCCGTTATTGCTCTCTCAGTTGGTCGCTCCTAGTCTTTTGCTAGCCCTCATTTTCTACTGAGTATGAGCGCTACTCGTGCATCCAACTCCCAAAAACCAAGTTTGCCATTGTGTCCACTATAAATTCCTATGCATGGTATTTGCAAGCCATTCCAAGTAAATTTTCATGTGCTACCTTTCAAAAAACCTTCAAAACACTTCTCGTTTTGTGACACTGTTTTCAGGTCATGGGGACGTAGTGGTCGGATTTGCTATCTTCCATATTGTTTATTCCAAAAAGAAAAAAAATAAAAGAAAAAAGGAACTCCTCCATGGTATGTGAATGTTGGTGGGCACCCGATGGAATCGGTTAGCCATGGTTTATAAAAGAGGTGGGGAGGAGTGCCAAGCTTTATAAAAGAGCACAAAAGTGCCAATCTCTCTCAAAAACTTGCTTCATTTTTTGTATGGAAGATAGTAAGAACCCCATTGCCAGTCGTTGACAAAGACAACTACCTCTCGAAACCCAATTTTTATCTCTCTGTTTTACAAATGAAAAGCTCTAGCACATGTTTAATCACTGCTTCCCTCTGCGAAGGGCCTTTCTTTTACCTTTTTGTTGAGTCACCACCTTCTACCTTTATGCACCGTCTAAGAGAGCATAGTTGTCATTCTGAGTTTAATGTGCATAGTCCCAAAGTTTATCATTGATTGATTCATGATTATGATTTCACTTGTTATTAAATTATTTGTATCTAGTCGCCCTCTTAAACTTGAAGGTGTCCTATGCATTAATGTTTTGCTATTCCATGAAGGACAAGCTGAAAACCATTTGCTATGTTCTTCCATATGATTTCAACACATGTTTGACTTTCAATGTTTTATTATTCATGATCTTTCGTTTGTGTTTCTTTTCATGTTATAACATGGTTGCTAAGTTTCTTCTATCAAGATTATGTCTTTCATGCCCATGTTTTAAGTTCTTTGATCTCAGCACTCAATGCTTACTTCGATGATCAAGATTGTGATGGTGCATGTCACCTCAAAAAAAATATTCTTTTGTTATCACTTACCTACTCAAGGACGAGCAGGAGTTAAGCTTGGGGATGCTGATACGTCTCAAACGTATCTATAATTTTTGATGCTCCATGCTTGTTTATGCACCATTAATTTGCCTTGTGTTTTGTTACACTTCGTGGCGTTTTTATGCGATTTCCAAAACTAACCTATTGACAAGATGCCACAGTGCCAATTCCCTATTTTCTGCTGTTTTTGTGTTTCAGAAAAGCTACACACGAAATATTCTCAGAATTGGACGAAACAAGTTCTGGAACTCCTATTTTTCCCAAACGAAGGACGAGGACCAAACGGGAGCCGGAGAGGGGCCAGAGGCTGGCCACACAACAGGGGGGTGCGGCCCAGCCCCTGGCCGCGCCCACCCATTGTGAGGCCACCCTGGTCCACTCCTGACGATGCCCCTTCGCCTATAAGAAGCCTCCCGACGGAAAACCCTAGAACAATCGGCAAATTTCTAGAAAGAGTTCCGCAGCTCCGCCGCCGTCGAAGACAAATTTTGGGGGACAGAAGTCTCTGTTCTGGCACCCTGCCGGGACGGGGATGTGCCCCTGGAGCCATCTCCATTGGTCTCCATCGCCTCCTCCGCCGTCTCCATCGACTTCACCGCCATCTCCACCAACCTTGCTGTCTCCTATGATGAGGAGGGAGTAGTTCTCCCCCAGGGTTGAGGGCTCTACCGATAGCTATGTGGTTCACCTCTCTCTCCCATGATGTGATCTTTATGTGATCGTGAGCTTTGTATCTAGTTGAATTGGTAGATGTTATTATTCAGATATTATGCTACTCCCGTGCTTTATATTTATAAACTCCGGAGATACCTTGTATCATGGTGTGATGGTGACAGTGTGCGCATCATGTGTGTCTTTTTGGTTAATGTCTCTATCAATTGTTGGTGTTTGTTGGAACCATCTAGTGCGTTCACGGTGACAGTGTGGGACAATCTAGTTTGGGGAAATATGAACTTTGAGGAGTGCTTCGTAGCCCTACGCATGATTAGTGTTTGTTTTCCATTGGAGAATTGTTTTGAGTTGCATATTGATGATAGTATCTATTGGTTCAATTATGTTATATTTGTTGAGAGTGTGTCCACTAGTGAAAGTATGATCCCTAGGCCTTGTTTCCAAGCTTTGCACACTGTTTACATTCAGTTTTGTTACATGTTTGCTCGCAGCGATATTTATTTCAGATTACATTTACTACTTATAATCATCACTACTACTTGTATTTCACTATCTCTTCGCTGAACTAGTGCACCTATACATCTGACAAGTGTATTGGGTGTGTTGGGGACACAAGATACTTTCTGTATCGTAATTGCAGGGTTGTTTGAGAGGGATAGCTTTGACCTCTTCCTCCCTGAGTTCGATAAACCTTGGGTGATCCACTTAAGGGAAACTTGCTGCTGCTCTACAAACCTCTGCACTTGGAGGCCCAACACTGTCTACAAGAACAGACGCGTGCGTAGACATCATGCGTATCTACCCAGGTAGGTAGCAAAATCACTCTCTTGCATTAAGAACTGTAACATGATGTTGAAAACACATGCATCCTTGCAAGTAAGGAGTCCTTTCTGTCACTAAACTTTTATGCATGGTTAACCATTCTCCGTGGTGACGCAACCTTAGAAAGGTGAAAACCTTAGCAGCCTAGAGATTATTGTCACTTCCCCAAACCACTACAAGATTGCTCCAACTAATGCACATATCCCCCACACGCGCGCTAGCATACTATTGTGATCAAGACCAGCAAACAAGAACAATGTAACATATACATCTACTCATACATCAAGGACATAAACATCTTTGCATCTCATAAAACATCTCACAAACATAAGATCCACCACATAAGTAATACAAATATGGTCACCATCATGATAGGCAGCTCATGTGACTCTAATCTATGAAGCACGAGAGAGAGTTTTATACAAGTTACTTTCACAATCCCCATGTATAGGGGGTGAACTACTCCCTCTTCATCATGTTGCTAAAGGAGATGGTGTCGACGGAGGCGAAGGGGCTACCAGGAGTGGCTCCAACAGCATCTCCCCTCCTATCCTCGCAGTCTTCAGATCTGTATGGTGTGTTTCGTATTTCCCTGCCACCCCCTCGTGAAATCTCTAGAGGGGGGGGGGGTATATATAGCGGTTTTAGGTCAAGATGGTTACATAGAGTCCAAGGTTGCATCGAAATGACGCTTGAGGGCTGAGATGGGGCCCACCATGCGGTCAGCATATGGGACCGTGTGGTCTCCCCTGTTTTGGTCCTTGTGCCATCCCCCATTTACTTCTTCTTCTCACGGTCTTCTATTTATTGAAAAAAAATGACATGGCATAAAGTTTGAGTCCATTTGACATCCGAAAGGTATCTGAAACTCAAAAAATGCAAAAACAAGGGAATTAGTTTCGCATTGTTAAAACCAAATGAAAGGGGATTGCTTAGGAAACCCTCAGAATCAATGACAAAGAAGTCCAGGTCCTTATAAAACTATCAAATAACAAGGAATATGATCTAATAAACTACCAAGTTCATGGATGCATTTTACATACATAAACATCCCCAAACTTAACTTATGCTCATTGATGTCTATGCACGCTTCTATTCTTGTAGACAGTGTTGGACCTCCAAGTGCAGAGGTTTGTAGAACAACAGCAAGTTTCCCTTAAGTGGATCACCCAAGATTTATCGAACTCAGGGAGGAAGAGGTCAAAGATATCCCTCTCAAGTAACCCTCCAATTAAGATACAAGAAGTCTCTTGTGCCCCCAACACACCCAATACACTTGTCAGGTGTATAGGAGCACTACTTTGGCGAAGAGATAGTGAAATACAAGTAATATGGATGATTATAAGTGGTAATTGCAATCTGAAATAAAAATGGCTGCAAGCAAACATGTAGCAGAACTGGTTGTAAACGGTGTTTCAATGCTTAGCAACAAGGCCTAAGGATCATACTTTCACTAGTGGACACTCACAACAATGATAACATAATTGAACACATAAATATCTTTCTTCACTATGCTACCCTGAACTACTCTTTGGTTGGATAATGAACACTAATCATGCGTAGGGCTATAAAAGCTCTCCTTAAAGTTTGCATTCCCCAATCTAGATAGCCCCACACTATCACCTTGAGCGCTGATGGCGCGGTGATGATGATGTGAATGACCGGCCAGTTGGGAAACCCCAAGAGGAAGGTATGATGAATATAGCAACAAGTTTTTCCCTCAGTTATGAAACCAAGGTTATCAATCCAGTAGGAAAAAGACAATACTCCAGAAGGTGATGCTTGCTAGCTTCGCGAGAGCTTCAGACAATTTATAGGGCGCCTCGTCCAAGCTTTGCTTTGCGAGCGGCAACCTAGAACCTGCACACAACACAACCAAATACTTTGTTCCCAACTTACGATGAGGTTGTCAATCTCACCGGTTTGCTTGAAACAAAGGGTATAAGCGTATCGAGTGGAAAATGATAATAGTATGCGAGTAAAGTAAACAGTGCGAGTAAAGTAAACATGTGATAGCAATATAAAGGAAATAGGACCGGGGTCCATAGTTCACTAGTGGTGTCTCTCCATAAGATAAAATAACACATGCTGGGTAAACAAATTACAGTTGGGCAATTGATAGAATAAACACAACGTGCATATGTTGAGAGGATCACTATGAGATTTACTCTGGGCATTACAACAAGATACATAGACCGTCATCCAACTGCATCTATGACTAATAATCCACTTGTGGCGAATCAATCCGAGAACTCCACAAGTATTAAGTTGCGAACAACAGATAACTGCATTAAGCAAAGTGTGTAATGTAAACAAAGCATATGCCCTTGAGCATATGAATGTTGTTTTCTCCCTAGTGGCAACAACACATCTACAACCTTAGAGGTTTCTGTCACCCCCCCAGATTAAATAGAGGCATGAACCCACTATCGAGCATAAGTACCCCCTCTTGGAGTCACTAGCAACTACTCGGCCAAGATAGCTACTAACAACAGAGAGCATGCAAGATCATAAAAACCATAGAGATAACATAAGATAATATTCAGCACATCAACTCAATCATAACACCAATATTCATTGGATCCCAACAAACACAACATGTAGAATTACATAACGGTGATCTCGATCATGTAAGGCAGCTCACGAGATCTAAACATGAAGCACATGGTGGAGAAGACAACCAACTAGCTACTGCTATGGACCCATAGTCCAAGGTAGACTACTCACTCATCGCACCGGAGGCAAGCATGGCGATGAAGAAGACCTCCGGTGGTGATTCCCCTCTCCGGCAGGGTGCCGGGAAGAGCTTCTGGACCCTCCTGATCTCGGGTTGATGGTGGCGGCGGATCGCGATGTATTCTGGAAAAGTGATCGGGTGTTTAGGTTTTTCCCGTCGGGGGGGGGGGGGTCTTTATAGGCGAAGGGGCGGCGTCAGAGGTGGACCAGGGTGGCCTCACCACCAGGGGGCATGGGCCAGGGGCAGGCCACGCCGCCCTATGGTGTGGCTGCCTTGTGGCCCCTCTCCGTCTCCTCTTCGGTTCTCTGGAAGCTTTGGTAAATTTCTGGACGTTCGGCTTTTGTTTCATCCAATTCTGAGAATATTTCCTATGTAACTTTTCTGAAACACAAAAACTGCAGAAAATAGGGAACTGGCACTGTGGCATCTCGTTAATAGGTTAGTTTCGGAAAATGCATAAAAATGCCATGAAGTGTAATGAAACACTAAGCAAATGGTGTAAAAACAAGCATGGAGCATCAAAAAATATAGATACATTAGAGACGTATCAGCATCCCCAAGCTTAACTCCTGCTCGTCCTCGAGTAGGTAAGTGATAACAAAAGAAATATTTTTTGAGGTGACATGCACCTACACAATCTTGATCGTATATGTAAGCGTTGTGCGCTAGGATCAAAAGAACTTAAAACATGGGCATGAAAGATATAATCTTGATAGAAGAAACTTAGCAACCATGTTATAACATGAAAAAGAACACAAATAAAAGATCATGAAAATGAAACAATGAAAGTCAAACATGTGTTCAAATCATATGGAAAAACATACAAATTGGTTTCAGCTTGTCCTTCATGAGAGAGCAAAACATAAATGCATAGGACACCTTCAAGTTTAAGAGGGCGACTAGATAAAATAATTTGAGAACAAGTGAAACCAACAATATGAATCAATCAATGAAAACTTTGGGACAATGCACATTATACTCAGAATGACAACTATGCTCTCTTAGACGGTGCATAAAGGTAGAAGGTGGTGACTCAACATAAAAGTAAAAGAAAGGCCCGTCGCGGAGGGAAGCAGTGATTAAACATGTGCTAGAGCTTTTCATTTGTAAAACAGAGATAAAAATTGGGTTTTGAGAGGTGGTTGTTTCATGTCAACGACTGGCAATGGGGTCTTACTATCTTCAATAATAAACAAGTGAGAGCGGTTCTGAGTTCTTTGAAAGATTAGCACATTGGTGCTCTTTTATAAAGCTTTGGCACTCCTCCCCACCTTTTTTCCTTTCTCAAACCATGGCTAACCGATTCCATCGGGTGCCCACCAACATTCACATACCATGGAGGAGTGACTTTTTTTTTCTTTTTTTGAATTAGATTGCAATGGTCTGACCAGCTCCCTTGCAAAATTAATGACGAGTAGAAGAAGCTGCCTAGTCGAGGGGTACTTAATTTAATATGGAAGATAGCAATTCCGACCACTATGTCCCCATGAGCTAAAAATAGTGGCACAAAATGAGAAGTAGTTGAAAGTTTTGAAAGGTAGCACATGAAAATTTACTTGGAATGGCTTACAAATACCATGCATAGGAATTTATAGTATACATAATGGCAAACTTTGTTTTTAGGAGTTGGATGCACAAGTAGAGCTCATACTCAGTACAAAATGAGGGCTAGCAAAAGACTAGGAGCGACCAACTAAGAGAGCAATAATGGGCATAATCATGTATAGCAACAAAGCGACATTAAAAGAAGCTTAAGATGGCATCAAAAGTCAAAAACTAAATGATCATAGAGGCTTGTGGCAACTTTGTATGAGTCAAACATGTGTGAGCATTCTCCAAGTCAACACAAATAAAGCATCAAAGGAGAAAACCAAAATAATGCTTCCAAATAATTAAAACAACGCATGATTTTTTCAAAGGCTCATTAAGCAATCTCAGTCATTTGAGACAAGTCATGCTACAGCAAAACCACTAAGCATACTATCAAAAAGACATCAAGCACGACATGCAAAAGCCTAGGCCGCAGTCTACACAAGCTCCTTCTTGTACCATTTTTTTTGCATAAAGCTTTTTCTCTTTTTTCCAACACAATTCGAACTTTTTATAAACAACTCTTTTGATGAAAACCAACATAGACCAGAGGTTAAAACACACCTTGATGCAAATATATAACAAGATCTGAACACAAATCAAGGCGAAAAATGAAAGCTAAACGCAGTTCTAGAAAAAGAGAACACTCGTTGAAACGGTAAGAGTGAAAAATAGAGTGTTCTTGGCAAATGAAAAGCAAGGCAACTTCTCCAAAAGGAATTTGTTGGGGTCCAACCATTTATTGCAGAAAACAAAACTAAACAAAACTAAAAACTAAAAACAACTGATGCTCCAAGAAAAACGCATAATGCATGAAGCAATAAAAATATAGTGTGTTGAAAGGTGACCTGATTTTTGCCTATGAAGAAGGGGTGTCTCGGGGGCATCCCCAAGCTTTGACGCTTGTACTTCTTGGATATTTCTTGGGGTGCATGGGCATACCCAAGCTTGAGCTTTTGTCCATTCTTCAACTCATCTCATCATTCTCCAATCCCTACACTTGAAAACTTCCTTCATACAAAACTAAACACAATTCTATTAGCAACATTAGTGTAAGCATAGCAATGAATCAACCCTTTTTGCTTCAGGTTTCAACTCAAAACCACCACATATAAAGCATATACTACTGTAGCAACTTCCCCAAAAGTTCCGTGATCAAAAGAACTCAAAAAGAAAGTGATAGAGCGGCAAACACAAATATTAGCAGAAATCTGTCAAAATAGAACAGCTGACAAAGGTCGAATTTTTAGAGGGTTTTCTGTTGCTCAAATAAAAAAGTGTTCAACTAATGAAAGTTTGGATATATCCTGGGGTATATGCACAAGAAATCGCAGGTCGAAAAGATATACAGAGAATTTTCACGAATTTTTACGGTGCAGCACCGAAAACTGTTTCAGGACAGCAACATCCCCAAATCTTACCTCACTCAAATTAGAGGCTTCTCTTGGCACAAAAACGAAATAAAAAGGATAAAGAGCGGTTATTACAGCAGTAATAACTTCCAAGACTCAAATAAAAGAAAAAGAATTGAAAGTAAAAACATTGGGTTATCTCCCAAGAGTGCTTTTCTTTAACGCCTTTGAGCTAGGCGCAGAAAATGCGAATCAAGTAATATCAAGCGATGAAGCATCAAGCTCATAATTTTCTCTAAGAATAGAGTCAAAAAGTAATTTATTTCTCTTTCTAGGGAAGTGTTCCATACCTTTCTTGAGTGGAAATTGATATTTGATGGTGCCTTCCCTCATATCAATGATGGCACCTACAATTCGAAGAAAGGGTCTTTCCAAAATAATAGGACATGAAGCATTGCATTCAACATCCATGACAAGAAAATCAACGGGAACAAAGTTATTGTTTTAAAAAAAAAACAAAGTTATTGTTAACCATAATAAGAACATCATTAATCCTTCCCAAAGGTTTCTTCTTATCAACATCAGCAATCGGAACATCATAATAAAACTTTTCAAGCGGTGGTAAATCAAGCATATCATAAATTTTTCTAGGCATGATAGATATACTAGCACCTATATCACATAAAGCACGGCAATCAAAACCATTAACATGCATATCAATGATGGGTTCCCAACCATATTCTAACTTCTTGGGAATAGAGGCTTTTTGCTTCAACTTTTCATCCCTAATTTTCATGAGAGCATTGGTAATATGCTTAGTAAAAGCAACATTTATAGGACTAGCATTAGGAGTCAAAGCAAGCTGTTGCAAGAACAAAATAACTTCAGATATATTGCAGCCATCAACATCAAAATCATTAAAGGAAATAAAGCTATCATCTCCTACACTCCGAAAAATTTCAGCACTCTTTTGAGAAAAAGTTTTAGCTGTTTTGGGCTTTTTAACACTAGGAGTGGGAGTTTTCTCTACACCAATCAAAGTAAGAGGATTGCTAGCATTAGGAATAACATCATTAGAGGTAGTAATGGTACATACCTTCATCTTTCTAGCCATCTCATCTTCTCTTTCCCACCTGGCATGCAATTCTGCTAGCATCCAAACATTTTCATCAATTCTAACTTGGATAGCATTAGCAGTGGCAAAAACATTGTTCTCTTTCACCTCATTAGGCAACACTTTTAATTTCAGAAGTTCAACATCATGAGCAAGGCTATCAACTTTGGAAGCAAGAATATCAATTTTGCCTAACTTTTCCTCAACAGACTTGTTAAAAGCATTTTGCTTACCGATGAAGTCCTTGAGCATGACTTCAAGCTCAGAGGGCGCAGCCCTAGTGTTGTTGGAGGAATTACCATAAGAGTTTCCATAACCATTACCATTGGTAGAAGAATACGGCCTATAATTGTTACTAGCAAAATTGTTCCTATAAGCATTGTTGTTGAAATTATTATTTCTAATGAAGTTTACATCAACATGCTCTTCTTGAGCAACCAAAGAAGCTAAAGGAACATTATTAGGATCTACATGAGTCCTATCATTAGAAAGCATAAGCATTATAGCATCAATCTTGTCACTCAAGGAAGAGATTTCCTCAATAGAATTTACCTTCTTACCTTGTGGAGCTCTCTCGGTGTGCCATTCAGAGTAATTTACCATCATATTGTCGAGAAGCTTCATTGCGGCGCCCAAGGTAAGGGACATAAAAGTAACTCCAGCAGCTGAATCAAGTAGGTTCCTTGAAGAAAAATTTAGTCCTGCATAAAAAGTTTGGACAATCATCCAAGTAGTCAGTCCGTGAGTGGGACAATTCTTTATCATAGATTTCATTCTTTCCCAAGCCTGAGTAACATGTTCATTATCAAACTGGCTAAACTTCATTTTATTGCTACGCAATGCTATAATCTTAGCAGGAGGATAGTATCTACCAATAAAAGCATCCTTACACTTAGCCCATGAATCAATACTATTTTTAGGCAAAGAAAGCAACCAATCCTTAGCTTTTCCTCTCAAAGAAAAAGGAAACAACTTAAGCTTAATAATATCACTTTCTACATCCTTATATTTCTGCATCTCACATAGCTCAACAAAATTGTTGAGATGAGCTGCAGCATCATCAGTACTAGCACCAGAAAATTAAGCAGGCTTAATCTCATAGAAATTTGCAGCAGGAGCAGGTGGCACAATAGGAGTGCAGATAAAATCACTATTATTAGTGCTAGTAAAGTCACACAACTTGGTGTTTTCAGGAGTAGCCATTCTAGCAAAGCTAAAAGCAGACAAGTAAAAACAACTATAAAGGATACTATTTTTTTGTGTTTTTGATAAAACGATGCAAGTAAAAATAAAGTAAAGCAAAACTTAAAACAAAGTAAAGGATGTGCGTGCGAAACTCCCCTTGCAGAAGTCATCTTTTTCCCCGGCAACGGCGCCAGAAAACTTGTTGATGGCACGGTGATGATGATGTGAATGACCGGCCAGTTGGGAAACCCCAAGAGGAAGGTATGATGAATATAGCAGCAAGTTTTTCCCTCAGTTATGAAACCAAGGTTATCAATCCAGTAGGAAAAAGACAATACTCCAGAAGGTGATGCTTGCTAGCTTCGCGACAGCTTCGGACAATTTATAGGGCGCCTCGTCCAAGCTTTGCTTTGCGAGCGGCAATGTGGAACCTGCACACAACACAACCAAATAATTTGTTCCCAACTTACGATGAGGTTGTCAATCTCACCGGTTTGCTTGAAACAAAGGGTATGAGCGTATCGAGTGGAAAATGATAATAGTATGTGAGTAAAGTAAATAGTGCGAGTAAAGTAAATAGGTGATAGCAATATAAAGGAAATAGGACCGGGGTCCACAGTTCACTAGTGGTGTCTCTCCATAAGATAAAATAACACATGCTGGGTAAACAAATTACAGTTGGGCAATTGATAGAATAAAGACAATGTGCATATGTCGAGAGGATCACTATGAGATTTACTCTGGGCATTACAACAAGATACATAGACCATCATCCAACTGCATCTATGACTAATAATTCACTTGCGGTGAATCAATCTGAGAACTCCACAAGTATTAAGTTGCAAACAACAGATAACTGCATTAAGCAAAGTGTGTAATGTAAACAAAGCATATGCCCTTGAGCATATGAATGTTGTTTTCTCCCTAGTGGCAACATCACATCTACAACCTTAGAGGTTTTATCACTCCCCCAGATTAAATAGAGGCATGAACGCACTATCGAGCATAAATACCCCCTCTTGGAGTCACTAGCAACTACTCGGCCAAGATAGCTACTAACAACAGAGAGCATGCAAGATCATAAATAACATAGAGATAACATAAGATAATATTCAGCACATCAACTCAATCGTAACACCAATATTCATCGGATCCCAACAAACACAACATGTAGAATTATATAACGGTGATCTCGATCATTTAAGGTAGCTCACGAGATCTAAACATGAAGCACATGGTGGAGAAGACAACCAACTAGCTACTGCTATGGACCCATAGTCCAAGGTAGACTACTCACTCATCGCGTCGGAGGCAAGCATGGCGATGAAGAAGACCTCCGGTGGTGATTCCCCTCTCCGGTAGGGTGCCGGGAAGAGCTTCTGGACCCTCCCAATCTCGGGTCGACGGCGGTGGCAGATCGCGATGTATTCTGGAAAAGTGATCGAGTGTTTAGGGTTTTCCCATCGGGGGTCTTTATAGGCGAAGGGGCGATGTCAGAGGTAGACCAGGGTGACCTCACCACCAGGGGACGCGGGCCAGGGTGTAACGGCCCAGAAAAATCCCCTTTTAGATTTGTTTGTTCTTTTCCTTTTGTGCATCATGATGCATTATAACCTTGCATGTTTTGTCAAAATGTAAAATTATTTGGAACAAAATCTAATTTTATTTTGCTTATATGGTTTATGCGAAACCCTCCCTTCCTTTTTCTTATTTTGAAATAAAACTAAAACTATATCAATTGAAAACCTTTGAAATGGTTTTGAGGCAATAAATCAAGTTGCAAAATGTTGTTTAAACCTATTTGCAAATCTTTCCAAAACCCCCTCTCTTGTTTTCCCTAAAAGAATGCTGCAAGAAAAAGAAGAGAAGCAGTTTCCAGAAAAAAAGGGAGAAGAAGAAAAGAAGCCCATCCGGACGCTGCGCACAACCATGCACTTCTTGGCCCAGCCCATCTAGCTTCATCCTTTCGTCCTGTCCCTTTCTTCCTGGTACGGAGCTCATCCTGTCGCTACACATCACCCTTGCTGCGATGGGATGGCTCCCATGCATCCCGGCCCCTCCTTTTAACTCCTCCCAGCAGAACCCTAGCTAACACAAGCCACTTCACCTGCAGTGCTGTGCACCACCGCTGCCTCCCTTCCTCCTCGCTCTCTCTCGTCTGGCGCTTGCCTTGCCCCGCTGCTCTACTCCAAACCACCGGTGTCGTGCCCCGTGGAGCTATGCCTCCACAACAAGCTCCGCCGCGTCAAGCTCTCCTTCTTGCTGAATAACCCGGAGCGGAACGGCTCAAGCACGTCGGTCGCTCCGTCAAGCTCTTCTACCCTGGTCGGGTCCGTCGATCCCACGCATGGTGCACATCCCCGACATTCCATCGCAGCGAGCTTCTTCTATCCTAGCGCACGCTGTCGACCTTAACATCGCTCCTCCAACTCAACGCGCGAGCCCATGCTGTTACCCGCAAGCCCCGTTGGTGACCACCTCGAAGCCAGGCGTTCCGTCGCCTACGCCCAGGTCTTCTCCGTCCAGCTCTTCGTCCGCATCGGACCTGACATCGCCAAGCATGCCCTGGTCAAGAAGATGGCCTCCACCACGGGCGCGCTCCGCTCCTGCCAACGACCGTGTCCTGCTCCGCCTCTTCCACCTCTGTGCCATGCTTATCCGTGGTCTGCAGCCAACGTCCAGCAAGGTCGCCTCCTCTGTGTCCGTGATCTTCGTCCGCAGCCATGAGCAAGCTCGTCTCCGTTCGTCTCTTCAGTACAAAGGTGCGAGCTTTGTAAGCTCTTAAATCTCAAGGACCTGTCCTAAACAAATCTGATTCATAGTCTAGCTGGTCTGTTCCATTGACTACCGTCGAAAGATCCTGAGTTCGAATCCGTGGTGAGCAACCTTTCCAACACTTTTTGACCCTTATCCCGAACTGACAGGTCGACCCCGCACGTCAGTCTAAGCCGGCGCCATCTCTGCTTCCTGGTCGCGTCAGTGCCCAGTCAGCTTTCCGCCCTAGTTGGTCAGTGACCCGGGCTAGAAACAGTTCGGTGAGAAAAATCCCGACCTTTTACCTGTTTTCTGAAAATTGCTGCAAATGTGTTTATCTTGCAAAATTCATATCTTTCAATCTATAACTCGAAATAAAAAGTATTTTATATGAAAGTTTATCAGAAAAATGTGAAGAACCTGAATATGACATCCATTCAACTATTTGCATCTCTCATCATGTCGTGACGGGATAGGTTGCATTACACCTAATAAGTAACATATGAAGTATATGGGAAATGCTTATAATGTTTTCCCTGCTTTATTTAATTTTGTGTAGATCACCTATGCTTTGCTTTGCCATGCTAATAAACATTTAAATAGCCGCATAGTAAACAACTTCAACCTAATATGTGTATGCCGGAATTTCGATTCCGCTTAATTTGGATAAGTTGCATTGCATCATAATCGCCATGTCATGCATACATGCTTCATATGATCATGCTGATTCTTTTTCCGTAGTAGTAAGAGTTGCATCCATTGTTTATTGTAGCTATTTGCTTCTTCCCGGATAGAACGCTTCGTGGTGTTGTGAGCAATGACAAGTTCTACAGGTGTTCCTCGATAATCTTGCCAGGCAAGCTGTCCCACCCCTTACCTACCTATAGGGGAACTTATTACCTATTTATGTTTATGCTTTCTGCTTTATGCTAGCCTTGTGTTCCGATGCTTTGTTCGAGTCACGTATCCTATCCACCTGTTTTCCCCAAAGCAAAACTATATTTCCGCCACCTCTCACCTATTACCTTTGCTTGTTGTTTGAGTTGGCCTTGCGAGTCGTAGGCATGCTTAGGTTGTTTCAAGTTGTATTATCTTATCGGGTTGTTGGGAAGCTTATCACATGCTCTACTTGATATATAAGATGGATTTGAATTGGAGATAAGTTGGATATGAGATGTTGGAAGTAAACATGATTTAATTATGTTACAACTACACTTGATTAAGCAGAGGCATCGGTGAGTTAATTTGCCCGTTTTACGACGGCTCATTTGTGTCCCCTAGGACCCCGAGTTCGCATGAACTGTTCTAAGCTGAGCGCACTAACCACTTGTGGAGATGCCGTGGGATCTCCCTTGACTTACTACTTTTTCTTGAGTTAGTTTACCGGGGGCCACAACACCGTATTTACATTTGGATTTGGATTTGGGTGGAGTCACCTTTGATGGTGGCGGAGTCTCTAAGCCCCCCTCCAATGGGTGTGGTTGCGTCGCCTCCGATGGTTGACGGGTTTATTTGCTTGCGGCACACTTTGTGAAGCTGGCAGATCCCTCCGATGGGCTCTCTTCCAGTCTTCTCCGTCCTTGCAAACTTCTGAGTCCGTCTTCGGAGCTCGGCCGACTTCGTTACGGGTAGCTTAGTAGGGTGGCCTCCCTAAACTCTCTTGTAGAACTAGCAACGGTCTCGTCGTGATATCCACCCCTTGTCTAGGTTGGATTGATCGAGCGTGTATGGGTACATTGGTGCACCCCTGCAGGGTAAATCTTTTCGAAAAGCCGTGTCCGCGGTTATGGACGACTTGGAGCCGTTCTACTCGATCATAGAACAACTTGCACCTAATTGATGATAAAAAGTGGCATAGTAAATAGTTCTACTACAATATTAATTTGTTATAAAATTGTCAACCATGTGAGTGCCTTTGATGTTGCTCCTTCGTGTGGTGTGATGAGGTGATTCATCGGCTGGGTTATGTTTGCTGTAGTATTCTAGTTGGTTCCTTTATGCGCTCTCTTATCTTATTCTGATTAGATGGAAGTTGTAGAGTGTCTCTATAGGTTCTTTAGTGCTTGCTCGCTGCCACTTAACCCCACCATACAGCTGACGTCCTTTTGAGTCTCTCGAGTTGTCTGCGTACCTCACGTACAAAGGCGGCTTGTTGACTACGCTTTATACGTCTTGAAGTCTTGCTAAGTACTTTGTACTTATTGCTGCTCGTCTCGGATTTCTCGCCGGAGCAGGTTTGAAGACAGGTACATGGAAGCGACGACGTTAGCAAGGTTACCCTTCCGGCTTGGCCTGGGCAGGGTTATGGACGCCATCGTTTATCTTCAGGCCTCTTAGGCCCATTTGTATTTTTGTCCGTACTCGGATACTATTTTGCTTTATGTATGATTTGGATCTTTGTATGTATATTTGGACCTTGACTCGTGGAGTCTTCGTGGTTATATTATATGTCTTTTGTGGGTTCCATCGTGCACTTGTGTAATGTTACTACCTTGATTCCACCCGCATAATGTGTATGTTGTGATGTGCACATTTTGCTTGGTGGGCATTTCCAAAGCGACATCGTGCGAATTGTGGCATGATTGCTATAATTCGCAAGGTGCCGATTTTGGGGCATCACAAGTGGTATCAGAGCCAAGGTTTTGTCGATACCCGCGGGTCCGCTCTGCCTGTAGGTTAACCTTGCCAATGGACGTTGTTGTGTCTAGTGTCAAAACTATTTTGCTAAAAATGCGTTGGATAGCTCTAAGTAGGCCTGCATTTACTCCTTACCTATGTGCTTCTCTCCTCTTACCTTTGCGAGTTTTGAGTCCTCTCTCTTACCTTCTTCAAGTTTAGGTTCCCACGTGAGTGGACGATCTCTTGCGTTTAACCTAATAGGTCCGTTCTTCAGAATTTCATCATCGTCAACATGAGCAAGAGTCCTTTGTTGGTGGTGTCGAGAAGGAACCTCTTGTTGGTGGTGTCGACAGGATCAACACAATGAAAGAAGATCTGATAGCTTAACCAACTCTTTTGCCCTACATGAGCGTGGATCTCGGGGCGAGATCCCTTGTTGGTGGTGTCGATTGTAACGGCCCAGAAAAATCCGCTTTTAGATTTGTTTGTTCTTTTCCTTTTGTGCATCATGATGCATTATAACCTTGCAGGTTTTGTCAAAATGTAAAATTATTTGGAACAAAATCTAATTTTATTTTGCTTATATGGTTTATGCGAAACCCTCCCTTCCTTTTTCTTATTTTGAAATAAAACTAAAACTATATCAATTGAAAACCTTTGAAATGGTTTTGAGGCAATAAATCAAGTTGCAAAATGTTGTTTAAACCTATTTGCAAATCTTTCCAAAACCCCCTCTCTTGTTTTCCCTAAAAGAATGCTGCAAGAAAAAGAAGAGAAGCAGTTTCCAGAAAAAAAAGGGAGAAGAAGAAAAGAAGCCCATCCGGACGTTGCGCACAACCACGCCCTTCTTGGCCCAGCCCATCTAGCTTCATCCTTTCGTCCTGTCCCTTTCTTCCTGGTACGGAGCTCATCCTGTCGCTACACATCGCCCTTGCTGCGATGGGATGGCTCCCATGCATCCCGGCCCCTCCTTTTAACTCCTCCCTGCAGAACCCTAGCTAACCCTAGCCACTTCACCTGCAGTGCTGCGTGCCGCCACTGCCTCCCTTCCTCCTCGCTCTCTCTCGTCTTGCACTTGCCTTGCCCCACTGCTCTACTCCAAACCACCGGTGTCGTGCCCCGTGGAGCTATGCCTCCACAACAAGCTCTGCCGCGTCAAGCTCTCCTTCTTGCCGAATAACCCGGAGCAGAACGGCTCAAGCACGTCGGTCGCTCCATCAAGCTCTTCTACCCTGGTCGGGTCCGTCGATCCCACGCACGGTGCACATCCCTGACATTCCATCGCAGCGAGCTTCTTCTGTCCTAGCGCACGCTGTCGACCTTAACATCGCTCCTCCAACTCAACGCACGAGCCCATGCTGTTACCCGCAAAACCCGTCGGTGACCGCCTCGAAGCTAGGCGTTCCGTCGCCTACGCCCAGGTCTTCTCCGTCCAGCTCTCCGTCCGCGTCCACTAGTAGAAAACAGGCCTAATATCCAGGATGAATTTGAGCTTTAGTCCCGGTTGTGTTTTGATCCGGGACTAATGCTCACATTAGTCCCGGTTCAAAAGGCTATGTGGGCCAGAAATCTTTAGTCCCGGTTCAAATGGGACCTTTAGTCCCGGTTGGAGATACGAACCGGGACTAACCTTTAGTCCTGGTTGGTATCTCCAACCGGGACTAAAGCCCCACCCTTTAGTCCCGGTTGGTGTTACCAACCCGGACTAAAGGGTCTCCCCCAATTTTCCTCTCATGCCTACCCCCCCCCGCATAGAAAAAACGTCTAAAAAAAATAAACGAAAATGATAAAAACTTCAAATTTCAAAATCCTTTGACATGCATGTACCTCATGCAACTAACTTTTATGGAAAATTTGAAATTTTGAATTTTGAATTTTTTTGCAAAAAAAGGTTGTTCCAAATTAAAACGGCTCTAACTTTTGCATACGGACTCGAAAAAAAACGTATAATATATGAAAAATTATCTACACAAAATTTTACATCCGATTTCAACCGCCATAGGCCGTTTGCACAAATTCTACTTTCTCAAAATTCCAAAGGGAAATATGAAAGCAGGAAGATTTTAGTTTTTGTTAGAAAAATGAGAAAAAATGATTTTTTGAAGGATTTTTTAATTTCTTTAGTTGTTTCTTCCACTTTTTAGTTATTTTGAAGTTTTTAGATTATTTTGGAATTTTTTAAGATTTTTGAATTTTTTGTTTTTTTTGAATATTTTGAGTTTTAAAATTAATAATTAAATTTTGCATAAAGATTATTTGAAATTCATTGATGCTTATTATTACTTAATCATTATTACTTATTTTTGAAATTATTTGGAACTCAAAAAAGTAAAATGATATGTTATCAAAGTCTAAGGGGTTAATACAATTCATAGCATAGTTTTATCAAGAAGTCGCGGGCGCAGTCTTGGAAGCTAGTAGGGAAGGAATAGAGTAGTTAAGCGTGCTAAGGGTGGAGTAGTGTAAGGATGGGTGATCGGCCGGGAAGTGGGACCACGAGTATATACTTTGACATGACATAGGGGTGGTGATTAGAGATTAGAGGGAAAACTGTCAAACAAATCAAAAATCCAAAAATAGGAAAATTCAAAAAATTGAAATAATCTGAAACTTTTTTCGAAAATATTTGAAAATAACAAAATAACTTTTAGTCCCGAAAGGGTTCTCCAGCCCACAGCACTCAGGGCGGCCACGTGGAGGGTCTTTAGTCCCGGGTTGTGGCACAACCGGGACTAAAGAGGGGGACTTTTAGTCCCGATTGGTTAGTCCCGGTTGCTACAACCGGGACTAAAGGCCTTTACCAACCGGGACTAAAAGCCATTTTTCTACTAGTGGTCGGACCTGACATTGCCAAGCATGCCCTGGTCAAGAAGATGGTCTCCACCACGGGCGCGCTCCGCTCCTGCCAACGACCGTGTCCTGCTCCGCCTCTTCCACCTCTATGCCATGCTTATCCGTGGTCTGCAGCCAACGTCCAGCAAGGTCGCCTCCTCCGTGTCCGTGATCTTCGTCCGCAGCCATGAGCAAGCTCGTCTCCGTTCATCTCTTCAGTCCAAAGGTGCGAGCTTTGTAAGCTATTAAATCTCAAGGACCTGTCCTAAACAAATCTGATTCATAGTCTAGCTGGTCTGTTCCATTGACTACCGTCCAAAGATCCTGAGTTCGAATCCGTGGTGAGGAACCATTCCAACACTTTTTGACCCTTATCCCGAACTGACAGGTCGACCCCGCACGTCAGTCTAAGCTGGCGCCATCTCTGCTTCCTGGTCGCGTCAGCGCCCAGTCAGCTTTCCGCCCCAGTTGGTCAGTGACCTGGGCTAGAAACAGTTCGGTGAGAAAAATCCCGACCTTTTACCTGTTTTCTGAAAATTGCTGCAAATGTGTTTATCTTGCAAAATTCATATCTTTCAATCTATAACTCAAAATAAAAAGTATTTTATATGAAAGTTTATCAAAAAAAGTGAAGAACCTGAATATGACATCCATTCAACTGTTTGCATCTCTCATCATGTCGTGATGGGATAGGTTGCATTACACCTAATAAGTAACATATGAAGTATATGGGAAATGCTTATAATGTTTTCCCCGCTTTATTTAATTTTGTGTAGATCACCTATGCATCTCTCATCATGTCGTGATGGCTCTCTTCCAGTCTTCTCCGTCCTCGCAAACTTCTGAGTCCGTCTTCGGAGCTCGGCCGACTTCGTTACGGGAAGCTTAGTAGGGTGGCCTCCCTAAACTCTCTTGTAGAACTAGCAACGGTCTCGTCGTGATATCCACCCCTTGTCTAGGTTGGATTGATCGAGCGTGTATGGGTACATTGGTGCACCCCTGCAGGGTAAATCTTTTCGAAAAGCCATGTCCGCGGTTATGGATGACTTGGAGCCG
The DNA here is from genome assembly GCA_007115705.1 of Dactylis glomerata. Taxonomy (NCBI): domain Eukaryota; kingdom Viridiplantae; phylum Streptophyta; class Magnoliopsida; order Poales; family Poaceae; genus Dactylis; species Dactylis glomerata. Next base: position 1,880,747 of record QXEO01000379.1, read on the forward strand.
TTCTACTCGATCATAGAACAACTTGCACCTAATTGATGATAAAAAGTGGCATAATAAATAGTTCTACTACAATATTAATTTGTTATAAAATTGTCAACCGTGTGAGTGCCTTTGATGTTGCTCCTTCGTGTGGTGCGATGAGGTGATTCATCGGCTGGGTTATGTTTGCTGTAGTATTCTAGTTGGTTCCTTTATGCGCTCTCTTATCTTATTCTGATTAGACGGAAGTTGTAGATTGTCTCTATAGGTTCTTTAGTGCTTGCTCGCTGCCACTTAACCCCACCATACAGCTGACGTCCTTTTGAGTCTCTCGAGTTGTCTGCGTACCTAACGTACAAAGGCGGCTTGTTGACTACGCTTTATACGTCTTGAAGTCTTGCTAAGTACTTTGTACTTATTGCTGCTCGTCTCAGATTTCTCGCCAGAGCAGGTTTGAAGATAGGTACATGGAAGCGACGACGTTAGCAAGGTTACCCTTCCGGCTTGGCCTGGGTAGGGTTATGGACGCTATCGTTTATCTTCAGGCCTCTTAGGCCCATTTATATTTTTCTCCGTACTCGGATACTATTTTGCTTTATGTATGATTTGGATCTTTGTATGTATATTTGGACCTTGACTCGTGGAGTCTTCGTGGTTATATTATATGTCTTTTGTGGGTTCCATCGTGAACTTGTGTAATGTTACTACCTTGATTCCACTCGCATAATGTGTATGTTGTGATGTGCACATTTTGCTTGGTGGGCGTTTCCAAAGCAACATCGTGCGAATTGTGGCGTGATTGCTATAATTCGCAAGGTGCCGATTTTGGGGCGTCACACAGGGGCAGGCCGCGCCACCCTGTGGTGTGGCCGCCCTGTGGCCCCTCTCCGTCTCCTCTTCGGTTCTCTGGAAGCTTCGGTAAATTTCTGGATGTTCAGCTTTTGTTTCGTCCAATTCCGAGAATATTTCCTATGTAACTTTTCTGAAACACAAAAATAGCAGAAAACAGGGAACTGGCACTGTGGCATCTCGTTAATAGGTTAGTTCCGGAAAATGCATAAAAATGCCACGAAGTGTAACAAAACACTAAGCAAATGGTGTAAAAACAAGCATGGAGCATCAAAAATTATAGATATGTTAGAGACGTATCAAGCGCACTAATAATAGATGAAGAGTAATATCTACTTATTCAACTAGATTACAAAGCTCATGATTGCATAAAGATCACACCATGGGAGAGATAGATGAACACATAGCTACCGGTAGAGCCCTCAGCCTCGGGGGAGAACTACTCCCTCCTCATCATGGGAGTCAGCAATGGCGATGAAGATGGAGGTGGAGTCGATGGAGATGGCTCCGGGTGGCAATTCCCCGTCCCGGCAGAGTGCCGGAACAGAGACTTCTGTCCCCCGAAATTGGTCTTCGATGGCTGTGGCACTGCGGAACATTTCGTGGATGGATCCTGGACTCTTTAGGGTTTTCTTGTCGAAGGCATTTTATAGGCGGAAGGGCAATGTCAGAGGGCACCCGAGGGGCCCACATCTCACGGTGGTGCGACCAGATGGGGGGGAGGGGTGGCGCCACCCTATGGTGTGGCTGCCTCGGTGCCCTCCTTCGTCTCTGCTTTGGACTCCATCTTTGTGTCAGAAAAAATAGGAGGTCTGGCTTTTGTTTCGTCCAATTCCGAGAATATTTTCTGTATAACTTTTCTGAAATACAAAAATAGCAGAAAACAGGAACTGGCACTGTGGCATCTTGTTAATAGGTTAGTTCCAGAAAATGCATAAAAATGCCATGATGTGTAAACAAAACATAAAGCAATTGGTGTAAAACAAGCATGGAGCATCAAAAATTATATATATGTTTGCAACGTATCAAGCATCCCCAAGCTTAACTCCTCCTTGTCCTCGAGTAGGTAAGTTATAACAAATATAATTTTTGAGGTGACATGCAGCCAACACAATCTTGATCAAGTTATTGTAAAGCATTGCAAGCTGAGATCAAAGTACTCTAAACATGGGCATAAAAGATATAATTCTAACCATAGAACTTAGCAACCATGTTACAACATGAAAATTAACACAAACAAAAGATCATGAATAATAATGCATGGAAAGTTATTTGTTTGTTTTGAGCATGGAGAAAGCATAGCAAAGTGGTATTCAGCTTGTCCTTCATGGAATAGCAAAACATAAATGCATAGGACACCTTCAAAGTTCAAAGGGTGACTAGATACAAATAATTTGAGAACAAGCAATACCATAATCATGAATGAATCAATAATAAATTTTGGGACTATGCACATTATAGTCAGAATGACAACTATGCTCTCTTAATTGGTGCATAAAGATAGAAGACGAAGACTCAACATAAAAGTAAAAAAGAAAGGCCCTTCGCAGAGGGAAGTAGGGATTTCAAGTTTTATAAAGCTTCCAATAATTATGGTACTTATTAGCTTTGAGCTCTCATTGCCCCTATCATTGGCATCTTGAGAGGTTAAGGTTAATGTGAGAATAAGTATGAGTTATATGCTTGACAAACCATAAGTTGAAAATCTCATGTCCCTCGAATACGAGCACCTAAGCCGCATGCTACTCGACTTAAGTCCCAAGCAAGTTCTTGTCATTGTAAGCATACATGTATCATCGAGAACGCCAATGGGGTACCTCCTGCCCAATGATATGGAAGCTTTCCCATATCAAAATGACAGGACAAACAGACAATGAACACCTCAACATCTCTTTTATTTACCATTGGGTATAGCTTTTTTATTTCGAGATGCGTCGTCGAATATCCACTATGGTTATGCTGTAATTTTCCACCATGAATGATGCATGGTTTAGATTAGCAGCCTAGGCATTTGTCTAACACATATACAACCTCCATGAGCTCACAAGTTTCCAACTTATTTCACATCGCCGGCCCGTTAGACTAGGCCCAATTGTAATATTAGTCAAAATACGAATTCATGTCGTATGTCGATATTGTAATCTGTATCGGATCCCACCCGATCCTCGAGACCTGGCCACCTATATATAGGAGCCAGGAGGGGATGGTGTGGGACAGATTGAAAGCAAGCCAGGTTCTACACCCACGTTTACTTTCATAGCCACCTTGTTTGACTGAATTTACCTTCGAGTTCATCCGACGCCCTATCTCCCCGATCCTAAGTCCTTCGTCTAGGACACTTGTCGAGTTAACCCCTCGTGAATTGGCGTCAACCATGGGAATCTTGGGCATTGGAATCATGAATTCGATGGGAAAAGAATAAGTTTGACCGGTTTCCCGAATTCAAGTCCAAGGGGATTGAATTTGAAGTAGGTGGCAAGTATCTGTTCCGGCAGTTAACTGACCTCTTGATCCGTCAGAGTTGTCAGGCTTGTTCATCAAAGCCCCTTGCGAGATATCATAATAAAAGATAAGTCGAAAGACCAAGTCAAAGATTTCAAGATTTGAAGAAGTCAAGTATTGATCAAGTCGAAGAATTGAAGATCTGAGATTCAACCCGAATCTGCAATTCTGGTAGAATCTCAGGGGCTACTGACGAGGGTATAGATAATAGAGCCCGTCAGTTAAGTACCCCTGGGGCCCGTTAAGCTAGGCCCAATTGTAATATTAGTCGAAATACGAGTTCATGTCGTATATCGATATTGTAATCTATGTCGGATCCCACCCGATCCTCGAGACCTGGCCATCTATATATAGGGGCCAGGAGGGGACGATGTGGGACAGATTGAAAGCAAGCCAGGTTCTACACCCACATTTACTTTCATAGCCACCTTGTTTGACTGAATTTACCTTTGAGTTCATCCGATGCCCTATCTCCCCGATCCTAAGTCCTTCGTCTAGGACACTTGTCGAGTTAACCCCTCGTCAATTGGCACCGACCGTGGGGATCTTGGGCGTTGGAATCATGAATTCGACGGCTTTTTGCTTTTAGCCAATAGCAATCCGCAAGTCGATGAAATTCAGATACCCTTCGGAACCATCGATTTTCAACCTCACCAGTCAAGTTTCGCGCAAGTATTCGAGAGCATGGATCAAGATATGGATTTGACGATCGGAAGTCTAAACTTTCGCGTCGGATCACTTGGTTCGATTCGCCTTTTGAATCCGACGAAACCGGGTCCGTCGGCAAGTGAGCCCGAGACAGTAGCAATGTCGGAATCATCAGATGGCTCTTCCAGCGAGGTAAACTCGCTGGTCAGCTTGGCAGAAGCAGAAGAAGGAAAAATTGTAGGAGGCGACAAAACCATGGAGAATTTTGACTTAGAAGTGCAACTCGAAGATCTCATGATCTGCCACGATGACACCTCAGATCAATCAATAGACACCTGGAAGACGGGATTAGAACTTTCTGAAGATGACAATTCGATCCTCTCAAGTTACAATAGCAAACTCGACAATCGATACCAGATACTCGCCATCACAGGAGACAATTCAGAAGAACTCGATGACAACAACAACCCATTGCTTAATCCAGCAAACATAAACAGAGGAGCAAATCACTTAGCAGAAAGAGAAACCGCAGACTCCCTCGCAACAAGGGAGAAAGTTTGACTATCAGTCGATGAGTAGAGAACAATTAAGACAGCCGTGGAGCACGGCACGCCAATACCAACAAATTCCAGCCAAAACATGCTTTTGGGATACCATTACGCCCTAAGGCAGCAGGCGAAGCAATTAGCGAAGGAGATGATTGAAATACAGAAAAGGAAGGACTCAGCCATTGCAGCAAGCGATGCTGCACAGAGCACGTAGTGACGCGTCGTACACAAACAAAAGGCATCATCGACTTGCCTTCGTCCTCATCTTGGCTGTCCTCAGCCTCGGGGGCTTCGGAAGCTGCAGAGATAGGCACATTTGGAATGGCGCCTCCCTCTGGGAGAGGAGGGCGAGAAATAAGAAGTCGATGATCCTGAAAAGAAAACAACCCGAGAGTTACAAGGCAAACAATGATAAGAGAAAAACAAGGCGAATGAAGACAACAAAACATACCGCAGGCAAGGGATGCTTTTGTCGAGTTAACCCTCGTCAACTTATTTCACATCGCTAGGCATCCATAAATAGGAATAAGTGCAATGTTGAAAACGTGCCCCATGAAAGCATGGTTGTGCTAATTCTCAACTTACTGTCGGGGGGATGACCCCCGGTAGGGTCAAGAGACTAGAAAGACACAAGGTCTATGATTGACTTTATGCCGGGTTATCAAGGAAGGGCCTGGCCGGAATATAAGAGCATCGGCCAGGCCGGCATATAATGTGTATCCCGGCTGATACTTGGATATGCCGGTATAGCCGGAATACTAGTATAGGTGTGCCGGCATATACTCAGATATGCCGGCCTGACCATTTTGTGTGTTGTGCAGGAGCAGGGGAGGCCGGATTACCCGACCCTCGTAGGTCGTTGGTCCGGCATATAAGTCCTGGGTATGGCCAACGGTCATATCCGGGATACTTAAGTCAACCAAGGTGTCACATCCCTACAATCAAGGAAGAAAACATCCAAGCATGGTAGCAGAGTAAGATGGCAGGGTGCACAGTGGAGGTTACCTACCCTCACTGTGCACAAGTACGAGCTTACCGCACAGAGGTAAGGCCACAGTTCAAGAGGTACAAGGTACAGGGATATGGCGTCCCATCGAGAGCAATCAGGGGCGAAGTCAAGGGTCTCTGCCATCGCCACCAGCTCCTGTTTGGAGTGTAGCCCTTGTCTTGTGGTCTTGTATGACCGTTGTAACCCTGGCCACCACTATATAAGGTGGCATAGGGAGCCCTGGTAAAGGGTTGGTCGTTGGAAGGTTGGAAGGTGGTTCACTGCAAGAAGGTTGGAAGGTAGAAGGTAGATTGATCACTCTGTACTCCTACACTTAGCAGTTCATCTTCCTTCTCTAGCAGAGAGCTTGGAAGCACCATTGTGGTGTACTACATCGACCCATATATACAATCAGTAGAGCAGGAGTAGGGGTGTTATCTCCTTACGAGAGCCCCGAACCTGGGTAGATCAGTGTCTCTTTCTGTCGTGCTTTTTAGCTCGTTCCCCTCTCCCGAATCCTCCAGCATCTAGTTCGGCCCCCATTTAAGCCATCCTATGGCATATGTTGTTTCACCACGACGACACTTACAACTTGCAAGCATATAAACTTCATAAGAGAATCACAATTGTCAAGTTTATTAATTGCAAGAAAGTAAAATGTGCCATCAAGTTCGTGAGAGCTTTACTAACTAATTTTCTCATAACAAAAAATTTAATTTGGAAGATATTTAAAAGCATGATGAATATACTTGGAATAGCAAAAATGCTAATAGGTAGATATAGTGGAAACATTGGCAAACTTTGGTTTTTGGGAGTTGGATGCACGAGTAGATCTCATACTCAGTACAGGTGAAGGCTAGCAAAAGACTGGGAGCAACCAACTAAGAGAGCAATAACGATCATAATCATGCATAGCGACAAAACATTATTAATCAAAGCATAAAGTGACATTACAAGTCAAAAACTAAATGATCATAGAGGCTTGAGGTGACTGGTTCATAGTCATAATATGGTGTAAGCATGCGCCAAGTCAACCCAAATAAAGCATCAAAGAAGAATACCACAATATTATGCTTTTGTATGATAAAAACAATACATGATTCTTTCAATGGCACATTAAGCACTCTCAGTTATTTGAGACAAATCATGCTACAACAATAACTACTAAGCATATAATCAAAATAATATCTAGCATGAAACGCTAAAGTCTAAGCCACAGTCTAAGCAAGCTTCCTTTTGCACCACTATAAGCATGAAATATTTTACTCTTCTCCAACACCGATCAACTTATTTGAAACAACTCTCAAAGATAAAAATCAACAAAGACCAGAGGTCTAAACACACCTAACTACAAAGAACTAACAAGTTCTGAACAAAAATAAAGGTGAAAAACAAAAGCTAAATGCAGTACTAGCAAAAGAGAACACTCGCAGAACAATAAGAATGAAAACTAGAGTGTTCTAGGCAATTAAAACAGAGCGTGCCTCTCTCCAAAACAAATATGCTGGGATCCATCCATATACTACAGCAAACAAAATAAAACAAAAACTGAAAACAAAAATAAAGACGCTCCAAGAACAACACATAGCATATGAAGCAATAAAAATATGGGATTTCTATTTTTGTGCCCTCGGGTCCTTAGTTGTACTCAGTTTTCCTCAGCTCCTTAGTTTTTCCTCAGTTTTCCCCAAGCCCTTGTCTGAAACCCTCATAAGGAGCTCGGACGGGAGGAATCCCGTTCAGTTGACCGTTCCGTGCTGATGAGTGGGGCCGCGTCGTGTGCGGCCGCGTCGTGTGGGGCTGGTAGAAAGGGACCGCGTGGGACAGGACGAGACCGTGTTTGGTTATACGAGCGGAGCGGGGGCCGTAGCGTGTGGAGCCGTGTGGGTCCGGAACGTGGGCACGAGTGGTTTCTGTCTCTTTGCCCAGATTAGCAGTTTTCAATGCACATTTTCCTCTCTCTCTCGCTTGATCTCATTCATTCTTGATTACCCAAATTGGTAGCAAATATAGAGCAGCTTCTTCTTCTGTTTTTTAATGCCATTCATTTCTTTATGCCTTCGTTTTTACCCAATCAGGTAGGAAATCTAGGGCACAAATCCAGAGAAAATATAGGATAAGCTACATACAGCAGCCAACATAGCATATATATATTCATGACAGATTCAACAGTACTACCGATAGATCCAACATAAGCTACATTTTACATGAATTTAAGCTGCTTGGAGGCTGCACAGGTGAATCCCAAGTGCTTTGTGTTGGGCCATGAATGCATGCACGTTCATGGTCATTCCAACTCTAGCGTCGACTCTGCCAATGGATTCAGCATGGTTCACCAGGCAGTTGAAGTCTGTGGCGTGGAGCTTCCTGTTGCAGAAGGGGCACTTGTAAACGCCTCGAGCAAAGGGGCCATCGTAATGGCCGGACTACAGCCTCCTGAGGACGTGCCGAGTCTTGGTGTGGAAGGACTCATCATCGCTGTCGACGTCGCTGCTCTGCACCTGTCATGTAGCACCAAAGATCATGCAAAAAACACGGAGTCAATTGCAATGATGATAGAACAGAGAGTGAACAAAAGATCATGCATGATAATATGGGCATGAAAAAAAGAGGTAGCCTCAGTTACATTGGACACACTTATATCCATGATTTGAGTTACTGAACCAAAGATCATGCACAACAAATTTGTACACACCAATTGTTCACTAACCAAACCCTGAATCAATTTGTGCCCAAATATTCATCATCATCGGCACAAATTTACCGGATGGGATTGATTACTCACATAAGTTAACCGAATCTTAAACAAAAGCAAATCACAAACACTAATAACGCAAGATCTAGAACTAGGAATAGACGAACCCTAATAACGCAAGATCTAACACAAAAGGATTGAACTAGGAACAGATGAACCCTAATAACGCAAGATCTAACACAAAAGGATTGAACTAGGAACAGACGAACCCTAATAATGCTAGATCTAACACAAAAGGATTGAAATGGGATAAGAACAAGGGAACAAAGGGTTACCTCTCGCTCATCGTCGATGATGCTGGTGTCGTAGGGGTTCTCCGACGCGACGTACGGCACTGGTTCGTATGGGTCCCAAGCGACGGGGGCCTGGACGGGGGCGGCGGCCGATGCGCCGGCGGCTGATGCGCCGGCGGCTACGTCGGAAGCAGTGACGGGGGCCTGGACAGGGGTGGGGGCCGATGCGCCGGCGGCTGATGCGCCGACGGCTATGTTGGAAGCGCCGACAATGGGCATCTCATTCTTCTCCATCGCCGGTGGTTTTCTTCGGGGTTTTTTCTTCGGTTGTGGAGAAGATGTTGGGATAGGAGAGGCAGTTGCAGTGAGAATGAGAGAGTGGGCGAGCGTCCAGGGAGAGAAAGAGGGGCTCTATAAAGACGAAGGTGGCGTGTACCGCAACACGCGTCCGCTATGCACGGCTGCAGCGTGTACCGCGACACGAGGCTAACCCTGGGACGTTTGGTGTACTCAGTTATAACCTCGGGCCTTATATAGAAATTTTATCTATACTCAGTTTTCCCCTCGAGTACTTAGACTGGCAAGTGCAATATACTCAGCTCTACCCTCAAGTAGCTGGTCAACAGAGAGTCAATAAATGAGATTAACATAGCTAATTGAGTCATTTCATGCGCAAAAAAATCCAAAAAAAAAAACATAGTGGCACCTACTCATGGAGTCTTCCTACGCAACCTGCCACCTAGGAAACCTTAACAAACATAGATAAATCAAGTTTTACCACAAATTGACACTTCTCAGAATCACTAGTAGCTATGAAGATGCATGGTTTTCCACTCAAACCCCTTTGCAAAACATCTTCTCCAAAACATAGTTTGTCTAAATGAGGCCATAATTGTCACACTCATGTATATTTGAATTGCAAATAATTTGATGTAGCCCAATATGAATTATATTGTATAAAACACGCATTTTTCATTTTGTAACTCTTTTGTTTGAATCCCTTAGTCTATTTACTATTTACGTGCCCTTGGTTTCTTAGTACTACTCAGTTTTGCCCTCAAGTATTGTCACAAATGCTCACAGAAGCCCAAACTTATCCTGATTGGTTGAACCGTTGTCACACGGATCGACTCCACCAACCGTTGATCCACTGATCTAACGGGCAGTATACCCCTCTCCGTCTCTTCGTGGCCACCCCTCTCTCTCTTCGTGGCCACCCCCCTCTCTCTCTATCGGTGGACAGTGCCACCCCTCTATTTATGTGTAATAACGAGTTTGCCACGTATCTATATTCCCTCTATTTATGCATTAGTTTCCATGATCTAAAAATGTTAAACTAAAAAATGGTATAATTTTGGTGTAAACAAGAGACATACATATTTGCGGATTTCGGTGAATGCATTATTTGTCACCCCTCTAACAATTATCAACTCTCTTTAGCATTCCTTTTCTTTTAGGGAATATAGTTTGTGGTATAATTTTGGTATAAACATGAGGCATACATATTTGAGGGATTTCGGTGAATGGATTATCTATCACCCCTCTAATAATTATCAACTATCTTTAGCATTCCTTTTCTTTTAGGGAATATAGTTTTGGTAATTTGAAACAGCCCAAAAGTGGTATAATTTTGGTAGAAACATGAGACATACATATTTGGCATATTTGGGGGATTTCGGTGAATGGATTATTTATCACCCCTCTAACAATTATCAACTTTCTTTAGCATTCTTTTTCTTTTAGGGAATATAGTTTTGGTAATTTGAAACGGCCCAAAAGTGGTATAATTTTGGTAGAAACTGAAGGGTTTCGCAGCATAGAAAACAAAAATTTTCCTACGATGACGAACAAGAACAAGCCAAGATCTGATCTACGAGATGCAAAACAACGAGGGGGAAAACAGATCTACATACCCTTGTAGATCGCACAGCGGAAACGTTCAGATGAACGTGGTCGGCGTAGTCGTACTAGCGTCTCCTCCTCGCGATCCGATCCGATCCAAGCGCCACAACGGGCGGCGCCTCCGAGCGTTGCACACGTACAGCGCAACGACGACTCCTCCTCCTCGGTCCAGCGAGATGCGGTGGAGTGGTAGATGGGATCAGCAGCACGACGGCGTGGTGCTTATGGTGGAGAGTATCTGCAGACAGGACTTCGTCTACGCGCGCGAGGTGGAAGAAGATTGGACAAAAGAACTAGTCAAACTAGGGCTACACGCTACAGAAAAGAGAGACAGACAAGCGGCGACGGAATAATCAGATCATCCGAGCCGATCTCTCCTCTCCCTTTTATAAGCGTAACGCATGGAGTTGCCTTACGTATCAAGGCAAAACTTAACTTGCCAATCGGCCAAGCTAGCTTGCCTACCAGGTAAGGATCGATCGCATCGATCAAGTCTCTTTGCGTGCATACGACGCGTACGTACGGCGCATATGGCCGGCCGACCGGCCCATGTGCCAAGGCAAAGCCTGGCCAGCTCTCGCGAGCAAGCAAGCTTGGCCAGCGCTCGATGCGTACGACGCCATATTTTCTTTTTCTTTTGCCTTTTAGTTTGTCTAAATGGACTACTAAATTAGGCCATTAGCAAAACTAACCATGGACTACTTTTTAGCCCTTATTTATTTCCAACAAATAAATATATGTATTAACATTTATTAATTCAATTAATTAATAAATCATTAATCTTCTTCCCGGAACAATTCCGTAACTCTCCGAAACAATTTCCATAAATCCCGAAACTACCCTAGCGTCGATGAGCGTTAAGTGTGTGACCCTACGGGTTCGAGAATGTGCGGACATGATCGATATCAATAATCAATAGCGGGATCTGGAAATCCATATTGACTCCCACATATTCAACAAGATCATTATCGGTGAACCACGATGTCAGGATTCAAATAATCCCGTATACGAATTCCTTTGTCTCACGATATTTTACTTGCCCGAGATTCGATCGTCGGTATCGCCATACCTAGTTCAATCTCGTTCGCAACAAGTACTCTTTACTCGTTCCGCAATCCAATATCACCCTGTGATTAAACTCATTAATCACGTGTTTGCAAACGGTGTATGATATTGATTACCGAGTGGGCCCAGAGTATATCTCTCCGACATGGGAGGGACAAATTCCATCTCGATACATGCAACCCAACAAGTACTTTCCGATTACCTGAGAGACACCTTTATGATCACCCTCTCATAGGATGACGTTTGATGACCTCAAAGTTCTCTTTCGGTACCAGGGAGTGGCATTATCTCATGGTCTAAGGAATAGGATACTGACATAGGAAAAAGCTTCGCAAAGATGAACACGATGACACGATCTAATTGCTCTGCTTTATTTGGGTCTATCCATCATATCATTCTTCTAATGACATGACCTCATTATTAATCGACAACTCATGTCTATGGTTAGGAAACCTTAACCATCATTAATCAATGAGCTAGTCTAGTAGAGGCATACTAGGGACACGATGTTGTTCATAAACCACACAAGTATTAATGTTTCCGCTTAATACAATTCTAGCATGGAATATAAACATTATCATGAACAAGAAATATGATAATAACAATATTATTATTGCCTCTAGGGCATATTTCCTTCAGTCTCCCACTTGCACTAGAGTCAATAATCTAGTCATACTTGCGCCTTTAACACCTATGGCATTTCGGTGTTATTCATACGTTTTGCATGTGGTAAACCTTCTCTACGGGTCTGACACTTTCAGGTCCGTTTGTATTTGCATATTCTTTTGCGTCAGCACGCATTACTCATCTTGTATGAGATAGCATCATATAAACTTGGTCTTCTGGTGAGACCTTTGTTTCTTGGCCGAGACTATGTTGTCACTATTGTCATACAATAGAACTACATGGTACTAGCACACTTGAAACTACACTCAGTTCTCTTGCTACTTCTCGAGCAATTATACTAAGCCTTCGTTGAAGTATCCGTCACAATGTCTAACTTTGAAACTCATTCAAGTTATCATGGAACTTTCTTCCATCTTATTATGCCACCTTATAACTCAAAAGAAATAGCCTAAAATTGAGATTAAATTTTACCTGTATATGTGACAAAGCCAATGTAACACATTGCAATGAGCCATTTGTCACTTCTGCATACAGAACATATTCTTACTTCTTCAAAAGTACATAAGAATATTTTTACTATTGTCCAACGATCATCATATGAATGCTCGTAACCTTTTAGAGCATCGGACATATCTGGATATACATATCATGGTATACAAGATTGATAACATCATTCTTGTGGTTTCAATCATCAAGTGTCAAAACAGTTGATTCTTGCTTCAACCTCTTCCATGCAATAAGAACCGTTCTTATTGTTTCCATATTGAACAAATTCAATATTTCATCTATGCACTCTGACAAAACTATATTAGTGCCTCAATCTATCTGCATAGACATTGATGCTTAATATTCTGGTTTTGCCCAAGTCTTTCATCAAAAATCTAGTTTTAATGAAAACTTAACATATCAAGAAAAACACATAATTTCCAATGACCGATATGTCAATTACATAAATTATTAGAAATATGTCTCAGTGCTCCCACTTACTTTCTTGTAAATACAAGCATCTTCAAATATCTTGATGAAATTAAACCTTTTAACATTTTCATCAAAACGAAGATTCCAACTTCGCTATGCTTACTTCTACCATTGAAGTTTCCATACATATCTAGCAACCTTTGAATCAACAAAACCCATTGGGTCGTGTCAGGTACACGTCCTTGGTGTGCATTCCGGTAGAGGAACATTGTTTCGTTTATTCAATTATCACATCTCAATATGTAATTGTTGCTAGAATGATCCATATGACGAAGTCAGGGCCCATCACAACTTCTTTGTATATTGTCGGTTACTATTATCCAATAATATGTCGTCCTCAAATCATTCTATTTGATTACGACCAACTTGGTTAAATAGGAACTTCGATGCCGTACCTACAACACATTGTAGACACGTGATCCATGAATGCAGTTGCCGCTTCCAGAACATTTTCTGGTGTTGCGCTACTCTGATCATCTTGCTCAGGTTCAATAACCTCATCAAGTTCTATTTTCCTCCCACTTAAACCTTTCGCGAAAAACTTCTTCATAAGAAATTCACCTTTTAGCGATAATCACTATGTGTTCAGGTTCATAGTAGAAGGATTACCCATCGACATTCTTTGGGCTAACCTACAAAGACTTACTAATCCGATTTTGGTTGTAAACATTTTACACATATGCCTTGCATACCAAAATTTAAGAAAAGACAATTATAACTCGTATAGTGTCATTTCAGCGGATTATGATGGCACTCTATTCAGTGAAAAGCGGTAGTCTCTAAAGCATAATCCACAAATTATATTGGTAGTTTTATTTCATCATTGATCTATCCATGTCAAACAAGGTTTGATTACATCCATCGAAAACACCATACTCATATGGTGTTTCACAAGATGCAAGTTTGTGAAACAATTCACTTAACTCTTAGATGTTTGCTAAACTTGTAACTCAAATATTCTCCTTTATGATCCAATCATAAAAACTTGAATTTTCTTGTTACAACAATTTCCACTTCATAAATTGAACAATTTCAATCATTTCATACTTCTATCTAATCAAGTAGATATACCATACATCTATTCAAGTCATTGATGAAATAGAAAATACACCACGCTCGACTTCACACCATGGACTACATACATCAACATGTATGATCTCCATTTAGTTAGTCGCTTGCACTGTCCATGGCCCATGAACGGAGTTTAATCATCCTTAGGAAAAGTCTCACAAGCGTCAATCAATTCAAAATGAAATGACTCAAAATCTATCAATATAGAATTTCTTTCATGTTTTGTTTCCAATATGAATTAAACGGCGGTGTCATAAATAAGTGAAATTTGTTTTGTCTTGCGACCTTTAGCATCAGTGTTATAAATGTCAATTTCACCAACAAGATAATAATAATCTATCCATCGATTATGGAAGACGGTGATAATTTGAACAACCATTGCTCTCATAATACCAGAACAATATAACAATTATTAAGTTCTTAACAAATCTTGAAGGCTAGGTTTGATGCCAACGAAAAGCACAATAACATATTTATTTGTTTCTCGGCGCGCATCATTACCACATTCTTTTGCTAGTTACTTAGGCCATTGTAGTTCTTGCATTGTGTTGCTTTGTATGACATTTCATACCAACAAATCAGTATCGAATACCCAAGAATTACATTGTTAACAAGCAAAGAATACATCTATAACGTGTATATCATTTATATACCTGAGCTGGACATCTCCAGTCTTTTCTTATCTACCAACTATTTTGCAGATCCTATTTAGCATTTCCTCTTCATTAGAAGAATCTATCAACATCAATAGTGGTATCAATCATTTGACACATGGTCCAAAGGATGTTTAGTCAAATACTAATGGCCTTGGATTTGCACATTGAGGTGGATCACCATCATCATATAATTGGCATTCTTCTAAATTCTATTCTTTAGCATTCTTTTGGTATAGCAAAAAACAATTTAGCTGATACCTTTTCATCCATCTTTCATGATGAAACTACTATAGCTCATAAGGACGAATCCAAGTATAATATTAGTTCCCAAACTTTTGGGTGATCAGAACGCCTAGCGTCTTCAATCTTCGCATATATTCATACAATATGAGCATATGTTCTTTTACTAAATTATACTTCATCAGTTTGCAAGCAATCAAAGTTTTAGATATCAAATATCTTTCACCTTTTGTTTGTTTCTGAAACAATTCTTTCAGCTCCAAGATCACTTTGATTCTCAAACAATTTTGAAGATCAATTTCTCATGAAGGCAAATGTATGATCTTTAGATACTAAACTTGAATCCTTGCTCTTTGATTAATACAACTTATTAAATCGTATGGAGCAAGCGAGGTTTGCTAAAGTTTGCAATAGGACTTAATCTTTAGTCTTGACATTCTTACTAAACGGTACTAGTCCGTAGAGTGACTATCCAGAATTCTATAGTTCTTTTAACTCAATTAAACTAAGTGTCGGTGGAAAATGGTTGCCAAAGACTACAACGACTTATGCAAATACACTAAGATTTAGTTCATGATAATTAGTTCAAGTTAATCGAATTACTAATGAACTCCCACTAAATTCAACATCCCTCGAAGTTGTTTAGTGAAGCATGATCCAAATTCACTACACCAAGACCGATCATCACGTGAGATGATGTAGCTTTAATGGTGAACATCAACATGTTGATCATATCATCTATATGACTCATGCTTGACCTTTCGGTCCGTGTGTTCCGAGGCCATGTCTGTACATGCTAGGCTCGTCAAGTTTAACCCGCGTATTATGCATGTGTAAATCTGGCTTACACCCGTTGTATGTGAACGTAGAGTTTATAGCACCCGATCATCACGTGATGCTTCAAAACGACGATCTTTCGCAACGGTGCATACGAGGGGAGAACACAATTTATCTTGAAATTAAGTGTGAGGGATCATCTTATAATGCTACCGTCGCGATCAAAGCAAAATAAGATGCATACATAAAGGATAAACATCACATGCATATATAATATGTGACATGGTATAGCCAATCTTCGCGCATTGATCTCCATCTCGTGCGCGCTGGCATGATCTCCATCAGTCCACCATGATTGCCTCCACCACGAATAGCAACTACGACTATTGCTAACTACTTAGCGATAAAGTAAAGCTATTACATGGCGTATAAAGAAGTTGACACGCAGGTCATACAAAATTATAAAGACAACCATATGGCTCCTGCCGGTTGTGAACTCATCGACATGCAAGTCGTGAAACATTACAAAACGTGATCATTGCATACATCAAATATATCATCATACACATCACATCTTGTGGCAATACCATATCACAAACACTCCCTGCAAAAACAAGTTAGACGCCTCTAATTTGTTGATTGCATGTTTTACGTGGCTTATGGGAGCTACGCATAAGAATGGTTCTTACCTACGCAAAGCCACAACGGTGATATTATGGTTGCTAACATCCGTTGTAAATCCCATAACTACTATAGTGAGAGAAACTGACATCCACCAGCCGCATGTGTGGAACAAGCCACACGTCAAGTGCGGAGCCGGTCTCGCGAACGAGGTCGCGTAAAGTTGGCCTGAACCGCTTCGATCTCACTATACCGCGCCATAAGAAATACACAACAAAGAGGTTTGCAACAGAAAACATCAACGCCCGCAACAACATGGTTGCGTTTTACTCGTGTAAAACATCTACGCATAAATCTCGCTCTGATACCACTGAAGGGTTTCGCAGCATAGAAAACAAAAATTTTCCTACGATGACGAACAAGAACAAGCCAAGATCTGATCTACGAGATGCAAAACAACGAGGGGGAAAACAGATCTACATACCCTTGTAGATCGCACAGCGGAAATGTTCAGATGAACGTGGTCGGCGTAGTCGTACTAGCGTCTCCTCCTCGCGATCCGATCCGATCCAAGCGCCACAACGGGCGGCGCCTCCGAGCGTTGCACACGTACAGCGCAACGACGACTCCTCCTCCTCGGTCCAGCGAGATGCGGTGGAGTGGTAGATGGGATCAGCAGCACGACGGCGTGGTGCTTATGGTGGAGAGTATCTGCAGACAGGACTTCGTCTACGCGCGTGAGGTGGAAGAAGATTGGACAAAAGAACTAGTCAAACTAGGGCTACACGCTACAGAAAAGAGAGACAGACAAGCGGCGACGGAATAATCAGATCATCCGAGCCGATCTCTCCTCTCCCTTTTATAAGCGTAACGCATGGAGTTGCCTTACGTATCAAGGCAAAACTTAACTTGCCAATCGGCCAAGCTAGCTTGCCTACCAGATAAGGATCGATCGCATCGATCAAGTCTCTTTGCGTGCGTACGACGCGTACGTACGGCGCGTATGGCCGGCCGACCGGCCCATGTGCCAAGGCAAAGCCTGGCCAGCTCTCGCGAGCAAGCAAGCTTGGCCAGCGCTCGATGCGTACGACGCCATATTTTCTTTTTCTTTTGCCTTTTAGTTTGTCTAAATGGACTACTAAATTAGGCCATTAGCAAAACTAACCATGGACTACTTTTTAGCCCTTATTTATTTCCAACAAATAAATATATGTATTAACATTTATTAATTCAATTAATTAATAAATCATTAATCTTCTTCCCGGAACAATTCCGTAACTCTCCGAAACAATTTCCATAAATCCCGAAACTACCCTAGCGTCGATGAGCGTTAAGTGTGTGACCCTACGGGTTCGAGAATGTGCGGACATGATCGATATCAATAATCAATAGCGGGATCTGGAAATCCATATTGACTCCCACATATTCAACAAGATCATTATCGGTGAACCACGATGTCAGGATTCAAATAATCCCGTATACGAATTCCTTTGTCTCACGATATTTTACTTGCCCGAGATTCGATCGTCGGTATCGCCATACCTAGTTCAATCTCGTTCGCAACAAGTACTCTTTACTCGTTCCGCAATCCAATATCACCCTGTGATTAAACTCATTAATCACGTGTTTGCAAACGGTGTATGATATTGATTACCGAGTGGGCCCAGAGTATATCTCTCCGACATGGGAGGGACAAATTCCATCTCGATACATGCAACCCAACAAGTACTTTCCGATTACCTGAGAGACACCTTTATGATCACCCTCTCATAGGATGACATTTGATGACCTCAAAGTTCTCTTTCGGTACCAGGGAGTGGCATTATCTCATGGTCTAAGGAATAGGATACTGACATAGGAAAAAGCTTCGCAAAGATGAACACGATGACACGATCTAATTGCTCTGCTTTATTTGGGTCTATCCATCATATCATTCTTCTAATGACATGACCTCATTATTAATCGACAACTCATGTCTATGGTTAGGAAACCTTAACCATCATTAATCAATGAGCTAGTCTAGTAGAGGCATACTAGGGACACGATGTTGTTCATAAACCACACAAGTATTAATGTTTCCGCTTAATACAATTCTAGCATGGAATATAAACATTATCATGAACAAGAAATATGATAATAACAATATTATTATTGCCTCTAGGGCATATTTCCTTCAGAAACATGAGACATACATATTTGGCATATTTGGGGGATTTCAGTGAATGGATTATTTATCACCCCTCTAACAATTATCAACTTTCTTTAGCATTCCTTTTCTTTTAGGGAATATAGTTTGGGATATAGTTTTGGTTATTTGAAACGTCCCAAAAGTGGTATAATTTTGGTATAAACATGAGACATACATATTTGTGGGATTTCGGTGAATGCATTATTTGTCACCCCTCTAACAATTATCAATTATCTTTAGCATTCCTATATTCCTTAACACTTATTTTTTTTGGTAATTTCGGTGAATGCACACACTAACTTTGAAAACAACTACAAGTACATGTAACTGAATAATGGATTTGTAACAAGGGATCCCTTGTAACAACTTCTAGCGCCTAATGAGCAATGATAAGAATCCGATCACAATTATACAACAAAAAAAAACAACTAGCCATCAGATTAGCTTGCTTCTTCAACTCGATCAGCTGCCTTAACTGCTTGTTCATTTTCTTCAGTTCTCCCTTCACTTCCACTAGTTCTGCATTGGGAGCATTAGGCATAATTGAAACGGCTCCTCTCTCCGCCGCATTCTCTACAGCAAGCCCCCCTCCCAAATTGCGCTCCCCAATAGCGCCAATTGATTCCTGCAATTTAAGCCTCTGAACGTACACATCGATCCACTCGAAATACCTGCATTTCTTCAGGATCTGAAAACAACAACGTGAACCCTAAATCCCAAATTCGAGGGAATAACAAGAAAATCGAGAGAAAACAGAGCAATTGGAGCGAGATCTAACCTTATCCCCCTCTCTATATGGCAAGCTCTCGCATGCAAGGAGCTCACGTCCACAGTTGCCATTGTCGTCCGTCTTACAGATCGACCGCTTCAGAGGCTCCTGGCGTGGGCAGTCAGGGCATCTAGTCAAAGGCACGGGTCCATACTGCGGCCATGAAGAACGGGAGGTCGAAGAGAAACTAGACATCACCCGCCTGCCGGAGAAGGGCTGCCGCTGGAGGAGAAGAAGAACAATGGGGCGCGGGGAAATAAAGGGGAAGCAATGGCACGGGCACGGACGCGGGGCTGGTTCGGGCTCCCATTTTGCAACGGTCACCTGGGTAAGCTGTGGGTCCGGCGCACTAACGTGGACAATTTGTGGGTCCCACGATGATTTGGATAAGTGGAGACGTGTCCACTGCGGGGCACCAATAGCGGCCCCACTTGCCAGCACCAACCAACGGTCAACTAAACGGGATTCCTCCCGTCCGAGCTCCTTGTGAGGGTTTCAGACAAGGGCTTGGGCAAAACTGAGGAAAAACTAAGCGGCTGGGGAAAACTGAGCACAACTAAGGACCTGAGGGCACGAAAATAGAAATCCCTAAAAATATAGTGTCTTGAAAGATGATCTGATATTTTTGTTGATGAAGAAGGGGGTGCCTTGGGCATCCCCAAGCTTTGACGCTTGTAATTCTTGGATATTTCTTAGGGTGACATGGGCATCCCCAAGCTTTAGCTTTTGTCCATCCTTCATCTCATCTCATCATTCTCCTTTCCGTACACTTGAAAACTTCCTTCATACAAAACTTCACACAATTCTCATTAGCAATATTAGTTTATGCAAGATAGTAGATACACTTTTGGTTCAGTTTCAACTCAAGTACAACATCCATTAAAACATTAGCTACTGTAGCAGCTTCTCTTAAAAGCTCTTCCGATCAAAAGAACTCAAAAAGAAAGAGATCAAGAGGCAAATGCAAATAGTGGCAGAAATCTGTCAAAACAGAACAACAGGTAAAGGTCGATTTTTTAGAAAATCTTCTGTTGCTAAAATCGAAAAGTGCAAAACTAACAAAAGTTAGATAATAACCTGGGGAATGCGCACAAAAAATTGCAGATCAAAATACTATTCTGAGATTTTTCACGATTTTTTTACAGCAAAGCACAGAAATAGCAAATTCCCCAAATCTTCCCTTCGTCCTATTAGAGGCTATTCTTGGCACAAAAACAAAATAAAAAGGATAAGGAGAGGTTGCTACTGAGGTAACAACTTCCAAGATTCAAAGAAACAAAAATAAACTAAAAGCAAAAATATAATGGGTTGTTGCCCAAAAGCTGTTTCTTTATAGCCATTAAGATAGGCATAATGATTTTAAAAGATGCTCATGTAAGCGCCAAAAAAGAGCTTGAAGCAAAAGAGAGCATCAAAAAGCAAATACGAAACACTTTTAAGTCTAACCCACTTCCTATGAAAAACAATCTTGTAAAGAAACAAGTCATGAAAGCACAAAGCAGCAAGCATAGGAAAGCAAAACAAGTGCAACGTCAAGATTTTCAACATAAAGAGGGAAGACTTAATATTGTTGAGATGCATAAAACCATGTTTCCCTCTCTCATAATAACTTTCAGTAGCATCATGAATAAAATTAACAATATAACTATCACCTAAAACATTCTTATCATGAGCACCATACATAAAAGAATTAAAACTCTCCACATAAGCATAGTCATTCTTATTAATTGTAGTGGGAGCAAATTCAACAAAATAGCTATCATTATTATTCTCATCACCATAGTCATCAAATATAGGAGGCATATTGTAATCATAATTAATTTTCTCCTCAATAGTAGGTGGACTGAAAATATCATATTCATCATTGCAATCATCATATATTGGAGGTATAGTATCATCATAAGCAATAGAATAGCTATCTTCCAAAGTGTGTTCATTTGTAAACATATCATCATTGGAAGGAACATGGATAATACTAATAGTACATCAATTATTAATATCATCACTTTTAGAATTGGTACCCAAGAGATTTTCAATATCAAAAGTAGTGTGCTTTTCCCAATCATGATCACTACTATAGGTAACAGGCATAGGATCATCATCGAGTTCAAACTCATCAGCAAAAACTATAATAGGAGCAACATGCTTAAGGGAAGATATGGTTTCCTCTCTCCTTTTACGACTCCTCTTCTTCTTCTTCTTCTTCTTCTTCTTCCCCTCTTTAAGAGGGAGAAGCTTGAAAGGAAGCTTCTCCACATACCGTGGTTTATTGTCAGAAATGACAGAAGAAACTTTGGAGGATTCCTCCTTTTCATTAATAAGAACAAAACACATATTAGTCCTATCATATTTTGGTAAAGTCTCATCTTTTATAATATTTTGTATGTAAGTATTTGCGTGGCAATTATCAACATAGTAAAGATGACATCCATGCAGGACGCTTTTCATACCAAAAGCGCTCATATCTACCAAAGAAGTTTTACTTGATAACTCTTCACACCCCAAAAATAATGTAAGTTCATCATGCTGATTAGGAGTGATCATGTCATCATAATACAAACTTGCAGTACTCATTGGATTAGAAAGGCTATTATCATAGCCTGAGCATTGAAAATTGAAATGACCCACTTTATAGCAAAGTTCACAAATAAAAGGATAGAGGGCACAAACTTTTTCACCAAGATCATTTAGAGCCCTGCCCCACGTTCTAGTTTTCTCATTCCTGTGATGGATACAATATTCTTCTTTGATTTTATTCTTTTCACAAGGTCTAAGTGCTCCACAAAAATTAACATGCTTATCAGAAATAGTACTTTCATAAGTTTGAGCATGTTTATTGCAATCATCAATAACAATTTCACTTTCCATGCAAGTGTCTTTAAAAGGTTCATGATACATATCCCAATTTTCTTTAGGAACATTAATATGAGAAGCAAAGGCTCTACAGCAGTCAACAATAATTTGAGGATCAAGACCATATTTAGCACTAAGCTCTTGGAAATCAGCAGTTTCAGCGAAAGACTTAATGCAATCATACTCATAGTTTATACCTGATTCTTTACCTTTATCATTATCCCAATCTTCGGTATTGCTTTGAATTGCTTCAAGAAGATCCCACTTAGCTTTAGCCTCCTTGCTTGTGAAAGACCCCTCTAAACAGGCATCTAGATAGTCCTTGTAATGTCCTGAAAGCCTTGCATAAAAATTATTAATAACAATATTACTAGGGAGCTCATGAATGGGACATTTGATCATTAGTGATTTGAATCTCCCCCACGCTTGGGCAATACTTTCTCCATCATGAGGATGAAAATTATAAATATAATTCCTATCTTTATGAATCTCACTAGGATGATAGAATTTAGAATAAAAGAGAGGTACAATTTCCTCCCAGCCAATAGATCGGCCATCCTTCAGCATCTTATACCATTCCACAGCTCTGCCCTTTAGTGATAAAGAGAATAGCTTCCTCTTAACTTGGTCCAATGAAATACCTGCACACTTGAACAACTCGCATAATTCATGTATAAAGAGTAAAGGATCACCAGGATGGGCACTTCCATCTCCAAAATAGCAGTTATTCAAAATACGTTCAACAATTTTCATATGTATTTTAAAAGGGATACTTTCAGTAGGTGGATCACAAGCATCATTAGAATTATCACATATGGGAGATAAAGTATCATCAGAGCAAATTTTCTCCTCTAAAGCTAGGGAAATAAAAAGATCATAAAAACTATCTTCCCCAAGCTTAGACTTTTCCATAGCATTAGCAATAACGGTGTTCAAAGAATTCATACTAATAACATTGCTATTAGCATGCAAATAAAGTTCCATAGGTTTTTAAATTTTCTCTTCAAACACTTCATGTCCTAACTCAGGAAAAATACTATAAAGCTCTCTAATTTTGTTATTGTTTTCCATTAAGCCTAACTAGTGAAAATAAAAACAAGAAACAAAAAGATATAATTGCAGAATCTAAAGTAAATAACTTCCAGTACTCACACACCAACAACAGTACTAGATGATAGCCTAGTAGCCAGAGGATATAAGTACCTTTTACCTTACCTCCCCGGCAACGGTGCCAGAAAAGAGCTTGATGTCTATGCACGCTTCTATTCTTATAAACAGTGTTGGGCCTCCAAGTGCAGAGGTTTGTAGAACATCAACAAGTTTCCTTTAAGGGGATCACCCAAGGTTTATCAAACTCAGGGATAAAGAGGTCAAATATATCCCTCTCAAGCAACCCTGCAATTAAGATACAAGAAGTCTCTTGTGTCCCCAACACACCCAATACACTTGTCAGGTGTATAGGTGCACTAGTTCGGCGAAGAGATAGAGAAATACAAGTAATATGGATGATTATAAGTGGTAATTGCAATCTGAAATAAAAATGGCTGCAAGCAAACATGTAGCAGAACTGGTTGTAAATGGTATTTCAATGCTTAGAAACAAGGCCTAAGGATCATACTTTCACTAGTGGACACTCTCAACAATGATAACATAATTGAACACATAAATATTTTTCTTCACTATGCTACCCTGAACTATTCTCTGGTTGGATAACGAACACTAATCATGCGTAGGGCTATAAAAGCACTCCTTAAAGTTCGCATTCCCCAATCTAGATAGACCCACACTATCACCTTGAGCGCACTAGACGGTTCCAGATAAACACCATAATTTCATAGAGACATCCAACTCAAATCATAACTCATGATAAGTATTACTGTAAACTTTAGCCTAAGAGCCGCACATGATGCGGACACTATCAACTTCACATCGTGGGACAAGGTGTCTCTGGAGATTACATTAATAAAAGCACTTGAGTAGCATAATAGATGAAGAGTAACATCTACTTATTCAACTAGATTACAAAGCTCATGATCACATAAAGATCACACCATGGGAGGGAGATATGAACACATAGCTACCGGTAGATCCCTTAGCCTCAGGGGAGAATTACTCCCTCCTCGTCATGGGAGTCAGCAACGGTGATGAAGACGGCGGTGGAGTCGATGGAGATGGCTCTGGGGGCAATTCTCCATCCCGGCAGGGTGCTGGAACAGAGACTTCTGTCCCCCGAAATTGGTCTTCGATGGTGGCGGTGCTGCAGAACTTTTCGTCGATGGATCCTGGACTCTTTAGGGTTTTCACGTCGGAGACATTTTATAGGCGGAAGGGCGATGTAAGAGGGCACCCGAGGGGCCCACACAACACGGTGGCACGGGCAGACAGGGGGGTGCCACCCTATGGTATGGCTGCCTCGGTGCCCTCCTCCGTCTCTACTTTGGACTCCGTCCCCGTGTCGGGAAAAATAGAGGTCTGGCTTTTGTTTCGTCCAATTCCGAGAATATTTTCTATATAACTTTTCTGAAATACAAAAATAGCAGAAAATAAGAACTGGCACTGTGGCATCTTGTTAATAGGTTAGTTCCAAAAATGCATAAAAATGCCACGAAGTGTAAACAAAACATAAAGCAATTGGTGTAAAACAAGCATGGAGCATCAAAAATTATAGATACGTTTGCAACGTATCACTTATCCTCGAGCATAAAGGTGATAAAAGTACATGAGCTTTGTAGTTCTTTCCTTTTGTTGCTCTTTTTAAAAAAGCAAAAAAATTAGTTGTAGAAGTTTTGCTTTGAGAAGATGGGAGACATGACAACAAAGCTTTGTGACTATACTAATGTCCCAAATGCTCAGTTCATTGCTAAACCCATTACTTCTTCTGAGATAACTGTCGAGTCCTTTGAAGTTAGTTATGGATTGCTAAATCTTATATGCAAGGATCAGTTTGGTGGTAGCGCTGGTGAGGATGCTTCCATGCATCTTCATGATTTCTATGAGATATGCGATATGCAAAAGTTTAAAAGTATTGATAATGCCATTGCAAAACTACAATTGTTCCCCTTTTTAGTAAGAGGAAAAGTTAAAGAATGGTTGTTGTCTTTACCTAATGGTAGCATAAACTCTTGGGACAACTTTAAAAGGCTTTTATTAACAGATATTACCCTCCCATGAAAAATCTTCAAAATAGAAATAGCATTCTTGCTTTTAGGCAAAGTGATTCTAAACATGTTGCTACTGCTTGGGAGATGTTAGAAGTAATGCTTACGACTTGTCCTTCACATGGTGTGGATGAGTGGACTATTTTGCACTCTTTCTGTAATGGTTTGAATTATATGTCTAGAAGTTTGCTTGATTCTGCTGCAGGAGCTGCCTTGATGACTAAGACTGTGAGTGAGGCTAAAGTTATCTTGGAGAATATGTTAGAAAATTACAGTCAATGGCACACTGATAGGGCACCCCACACCTCTAATGAAAAATTCACTTCTATGAAAGAGGTAGAGAGTTTAAGTTCCAAGTTAGATTCTTTAATGGCCATGATAAGTAAGTAGCCCAACTTAGACAATGTTCCTTTACAAGAGCTTGTTGCAAATAATGCCAAGGGAGTAGATGTTAACTACATCAAATTTTCAGCAACAATGCTTGTGGGAACAACTATAATAGTGGCTATCCTAGACCACCTTTTGGCAAAACACTTATGGTAGCTGGCCACCTTATGAGGCCAAACAACCAGTTGGGATTTTAGAGAAGCAACAAGAGATTATTAAGACCTTTTCAGAACAACTCTCTAGCCATACTTATATGTTAGAAGAAATGAATAAGTCCATTATCTCAAGAGATGCTGATATTAAACACTTACAGCAGCAAACTACGAACATTGATAAAGTTTTGTCAAAATTTGCTGATAATCAAGCTACCTTGGTAGGGATGATAGATGGAAAACCTCAGGCAGCACCAATTGGCATGAACTCTATCTCCATTAAGGAAGAGTTGCCTAGCAGCTTTGAGGATACCTACAATGAGATTCTAAATTACAGTGATCTTCTTGAACCTCTTGTTATCCATCTTCCTAGTGTCATCGAAAGAGGGGAGGAAGAAGAGAGACTAGAAAAGGAAAGACTTGAGAAAGTAGAGAAGGAAAAGAAAGAAGAAGAGAGTAGATAAGTAGAGGAAATTATAATTCTAGATTACACACCAAATGATCCTTTAGCCTCTCTTGAAAACCACACTCTTCATGAAGTTATCTCTATATTGTAAAATTATGCTTGTGATCCTATTGTTGATTCTAACCAAGCAGGTTTTGGTTCTTTTGTTGCTAATCATGTTATCAAAGAAAAACTTGACATGTATCATAAGGATTCCATGGTCCCACCTATGCTTGGGGATGTATGGGAACCAAGGATCTATGTCACTACAGGTAAAATCACATGGCTTGCTGATACCTTCAATCCAGAATACCAGATGTAGTATTGCTTTATTTTTCCCTAGTAGACATAGGTTTATATCAAATCCTTGGGAAGCAAATGATGTGGTGATTTACTCTAGCGAGACCTTGGTGATCAGTGATGTCTTCGTCTCATCGAACCTTCACATTTACTGTAGGGCTCTGTGTCGATGATATAGATAGTCCATGGATAAGGATTCACCTGCAGATGTGCAATACAAAAAGGGATGCAAGATAATTGATAAGCGCAAATATGTTAATTCAACAAGGATAATAATCTTGTGGGCGATGCGTCCTAAAACTCTATTGCTTCCACAAACCACTTATGACTATAGAACTCTTGGTCCAACCATGGCATGCCAGTCGAGTTGGTTATGCTATGGTTATTAAGTGCCATTATGCACATACCAAAGCCTTAAGATCAGTGATGTCGTCGTTTACTCCCTAGTGGATCTCAAGCCAACTATTGTACTCCCCCTGCCGTCATTGGATTTCACTTGAAGAAGGCATTCTCTACTAATCTCACCTCACTACTGATTTGAGCATCGATGTCTTGGGTACCTGACAAGTCCTAGATCGAGGTAGGACACAAAGATACAATATTACAAATCACAAATGAAAAATTATACACAATACCCAAATAGAAACATGCACATCTAGCTGCGAGGCTAGGCCTCAGCCCTCAACCCGCGAGGATTACTCACACATGATGAGATCAACAATCATAAACATTGTATTGAAATTCATAAGAACAATATCAGATAGTCGTACAATGCCACTAATTGTGATGAGGTCAAGATTACAAGTAGAATCTATGGAGATGGAGAGGTAGAGGGATGGAGATGGCGACAGTGGAGCAGCGGTTCCCCTCTCCTCAGATGAATTGGATCTCAGATTTGTGTGTGACTCTTTTCTATGGTGTTTCTCTATTTGCGGCGCCCGTGTTCTGAATTATATGCTGGTCCCTTCAGGAAAGTTGCTTGGGTTGACCTGGCAGAGGTGGTGACCTATGGTACGACCACATGGTACGGACGGGCTCTACCCGTACGAGTGCTCGCCAAAGCTTCTGGAACTTGGCTTCGTGGTCTCTTTGACTTAGGAATATTGGCAACTTGCAATCTTCATTAATTAGCCTTAATTTTGCCTAGAAACTATCCAAATCTGCAAGGGAAAAATAAAATAAAGGATTTACATATCTTTGCAATAATTAGTCATTAGTGGCGAGATGAGAGAGATCTTTCATCAATTACTTTAAACATGGATAAAGATGGTTGTTTTTCACAGCCATCGGCATCCCCAAGCTTAAACCTTTATCGTCCTCGAGCAAGAAACCAAAAATCATAAGGTACTCAATATTTAAAATTGAAACAACAAGAAAGCAAGTTCACTTACAATCGGCAGTCTCAAGCAACCACCACTACTTCTTCTTGAAAGCTTAAGCATAGATAGAGTAATGACAAGATGCTATGCAAGTATCGTTAAGCAAGACAGTCACAATAATGATTTATAAGTAAGGATAACAATTCAAGCAATCATTTATTGTAATTCCTCTAGACTCACAGCTTGCCAAGGAACACAAGGAAGATTTCATATTAACAATTAAGAGTAAGAGATAATGTCGAAAGAAGTATAACCATAAAGTGTTTTCATTGACACACACATAAAAAATTCAAGCCTTACCAAACACTTCTTTCATTATTTTTCTATCTAGAATTTTAGTCCTTAAGTAACGAGGTGATGCTAAAGGTCAGTGAGTTTAATTAGACTGTATAGGCTTTGAAGGATACTCGTGACCGCCACCATGTATATTTGGTTTGATAACGATTTCTCATAGCAAATTAGAGGAGTATTCCAACCTTCGCTTGCAACGCATACCCATGAGAGTACCAATAATTTTACCAATTGTAGCATTGCTTCTACATATGTTTAATCGGTTCATAGCTGAAATCAAATAGCGCGGCAGTGTTGTAGACACACATAAAGCAATATCAAACTTTAATCAACAGGTAAAACTTTGGCATACACCTCAATTACCGCTTAACATCTATTCCGCCAAGCAAATTATTCGAGAAGTGCTATCAATTCTGTCCTTAAATCTATGGAGCTGAGTAACTCTATGGTAAACTCTCATGACAATCAAACGTCACCCAAGACTTTATTTGGAGACTTTCTTTTGTTCTATTTATTTGGTACAATTATTTCATTGGCAAGGCTCGTTAACTACAAGAACTAGAGTAAAAGCTCTCTTAACTAATTGCACAAACATATAAAAGATTTACTTTAACTATCAAGACTTACTCCCACAAGCATATATAGTAACTCAACAATTACAACTAGCTAGCATGGAATTTAAGCTTAAAAATATGGAAGTTGTGAGGATACCTCTTGTTCGGAAATTTGTGTTCCTCTTCCATATGACAATGTTCCTTCAAAACTCAGATTAGATCACTCTCTTTGCAAGGATTAAAGCAAAAGAGGCAAATGGAACCACATTGGGAAAAAGGATAAAAGGAATTTTTTGTTGTTTTATATGACTAGGAATAAATAATAGAAAACAGGTGGCAAAAGCTCGGCTAATAAAACCTAAACAGAAACAAACTAAAAAGCAAAAACAAACGAAAAAGCAAAGTGCTGGCACAAGTCCAACACGAGTGTTTCAAAGCTCTCGGAGAGCTGCAGTACAACCTCATTATTACACAAATAAAATTCCGTGCTTGATACTTGGGGAGACATCCCCAAGCTTAGGCTTTTGCAAGCCCTCTTGTGCTTCATTGCGATGGCGGGAAGTTCCCAATGGTGAAAGCTAGACAACAGGTTCTGGGAGGTATCTTGAAGGTTGATGGAGAGGTTGTGGATGCTGTTGATGGTACCTTTGAGTGCATAGATGCTGTCATACGTGGCGTAGGGGTTTTGTGGCTGCGCCTCCTGTTTGGGACCTTCTTCTCATCCTTCCACTTCATCCTCCTCCTCGGGCATGTCAACGTCGGCCTGATTCTGTTATACCTGCACATCATAATACAGGCGTCTATCCTCGATAGAGAATAGATTATTAGGCAAGGGAGTGGGGTATAGACGCCTAGCTCTAGGAATTCAAATATAGTATCGACCATGACGTTTCTTGATCATGCCACAAGCATTAAGAGTAGTAAAATCAACATGTCGCTCACCCATCAATGGTTGATGGTTACCTATGTCGAGGTGTAGAGCGTTGGCGAGGACGGTGATCACTCCTCCGCAAGCAATATGACCTCTCCTTTCAAGAGATTGATGCTTCAAGTAGAACAATAGGATGGCGCCCAAATTCGGCGTCATGTTGCAGGTTGGGATAGCAGCCTTGGCGAGGACCATCTTGTCCTCTTTACTGAGTCTCGTGAACTCACTTCGAGCTTGCAGAGTGTTAGCAATAACATAGTACAAATAGCAGATGCAAGACATTCAATATGATTCCCCTGTCAGGATGTCTTAATGAGACTCATCATATCAAAATATGTGAGGGGGAAGGATTAAGCAAAAAGCTGGAGCACCAGATGTCCGTGAGGTTGTTGACGAAGCCAAGGCAGGTGCACCACTCCGTGAGGCTGAGAACAAAGTCTCGGTTCATCAGGCGAAAGTAGATCCTGTCGGCATTCTCCCAGACATGCGAGGCATAGTGAGCCTTTCCCACAGTGCGAGACAACGAGCTTAAGAACTCGAACGTCAACCGACGGTAGGTAGGCACATCCTGAAAGGCAAAAGGAACCAAACCAACTCTACTGCGTAGCAAATTAAAATCATTAGTAAGACAAAGATGATTAAGATTAATAGGGCAAGCCCATTTGGTGCTTTGGACTTCTCCTCCCTCAATCTTCTAGAAACGGTTCTTCTAGTACTCCTCTTCAAATTCGATGCACATGAGGTTGTGCTGAGGTGCCGAGCTAGAGGCGACCTCGAGTGACCTACTAGTGGCTCTAGTTTCTATTGAACTTTGTTCGGTTGTTCCCTGAATTGTTTTGGGTGCTGTAAAAAATAACAAGACTGAGGGGGGATTCCACCCGGCATTGTCATTAAGGAGGGATGAGAACTCGAACCTGGGACCTCGCCCTTATGCGCTGTGCACAGCTACCACTAGCCCACATGAGAGTTCTCTTTTGGGTGCTGCAATAAGTAAACTACTGAATTTAAAATAGTGGTACCAGATTTTTGCCCTATAGTGTGCGTTTCGACAGCGAGCACATATAATGAGTTTCCTGGTACTGCTTAGCTAGCTTCTCCCCCTCTCAAACTTGATACTTGGGGAGACATCCCTAAGCTTAGGCTTTTGGAAGCCCTCTTGTGCTTCATTGCAATGGCGGGAAGTTCCATTGGTTGGTCCAATGGTCAAAGCTGGACAACAAGTTTTGGGAGGTATCTCGAAGGTTGATGGAGAGGTTGTGGAAGCCGTCGATGGTACCTTCGAGTGCATAGATGTCGTCATACGTGGCGTAGGGGTTTTGTGGCTGCGCCTCCTGCTTGGGACCTTCTCCTCATCCTTCCACTTCATCCTCCTCCTCGGGCACATCAACGTTGGCATGATTCTATTCTACCTGCACATCATAATGCAGGCATCTATCCTTGATAGAGTATAGATTATTAGGCAAGGGAGCGTTATAGAAGCCTAGCTCTAGGAATTTGAATATAGTATCTACCATGACGTTTCTTGATCATGCCACAAGCATTAAGAGTAGTAAAACCAACATGTAGCTCACCCATCGATGGTTGATGGTTACCTATGTCGAGGTGTAGAGCATTGGTGAGGACGGTGATCACTCATCCGCAAGAGATAGGACCTCTCCTTTTGAGAGATTGATGCTTCAAGTAGAACAATAGGATGGCGCCCAAATTTGGCATCATGTTGCTGGTTGCGATAGCAGACTTGGCGAGGACCATATTGTCCTCTTTACTGAGTCTCGTGAACTCACTTCGAGCTTGCAGAGTGTTAGCAATAACATAGTACAAATAGCAGATGCAGGACATTCAATATGATTCCCTTGTAAAGATGTCTTAATGAGACTCATCATATCAAAATGTGCGAGAGGGAAGGATTAAGCAAAAAGCTAGAGCACCGGATGTCCATGAGGTTGTTGATGAAGCCAAAGCAGTTGCACCACTCCGTGAGGCTAAGATCAAAGTCTCGTTTCATCAGGCGGAAGTAGATCCTGTCGGGGTTCTCCTAGACTTGCGAGGCATAGTGAGCGTTTCCCACGGTGTGAGACAACGAGCTTAAGAACTCGAACGTCAACCGGCGGTAGGTTGGGACATACTGAAAGACAAAAGGAACCAAACCAACTCTACTGTGTAGAAAATTAAAATCATTAGTAAGACAAAGATTATTAAGAATAATAGGGCAAGCCCATTTGGTGCTTTGGACTTCTTGTCCCTCGATCTTCTAGAAAAGGTTCTTCTAGTACTCCTCTTCAAATTCGATGCACATGAGGTTGTGCGGAGGTGCCGAGCTAGAGGCGACCTCGAGTGACCTACCAGTGGCTCTAGTTTCTGTTGAACTTTGTTCGGTTGTTCCCTGAATTGTTTTGGGTGCTGTAAAAAATAACAAAATAACAAGACTGAGGGGGGATTCCACCCGGCATTGTCATTAAGGAGGGATGAGAACTCGAACCTAGGACCTCGCCCTTATGCGCTGTGCACGGCTACCACAAGCCCACATGAGAGTTCTCTTTTGGGTGTTGTAATAAGTAAACTACTGAATTTAAAATAGTGGTACCAGATTTTTGCCCTATAGTGTGCGTTTCGACGGCGAGCGCACATAGTGAGTTTCCTGGTACTGCTTAGCTAGCTTCTCCCCCTCTCAAACTTTTTAAAGTTGTAATCAGACTTGTTATTTTCCTTCTAGTAATGAAAAGGGGTGGAAGCCCGGTTGAAAAAAAAAATCTCTATGAGACGTATATGTTATATTCTGATCCAAATTCTATAAAGTAGAGGCCAACTTCTGACGAGCGGAGCGAGGCCCGTCGCCGGAGGCTTGGGCCGAGTGGAGCGGTATGGATCGTTGCCACCGTCTATAAATACTTCTTGTAAGCCGCCGGCTAGGGTTTATCGTATCATAAGATAGCCCACGGCGTTTGTAAACATACACCCGATATAGTGAAGTTTTGCTGGCTGGCGCCCGTGGTTTTTACCTCTCTTTGTTGGAGAGGGTTTTCCACGTTAAAATCTTGTGTCTCCGTGCTGTGATTTCTTTTTCGTTTTTCGTTATTGCCTATCGCTTTTATAACAGTATACGCAATGCTCAATGCTCGTTTTTGTAAGATCGCAAGGTCAAAGTTATCGGCTAAGCTTCCCACTAACTTTGATGCCTGTTATCGTGGCCTTGCAGCGTGCGAAAGCAGAGATATCTTGGCCACTTGATTACGACCTTCAAAAACGCCAACATTGCCATACAATGGGACTATGGGAGTCGACAGTTGGATTAGTGCAGGGACTGAAATGGACAGCGCCCGTGTTCAATTCCTTATCGTTATCTCTCTTTTCCTTTTTACGGCCATGTTTTGTGCTCACGGGCGCGCAAGCTGCCTTGCTACTTCCGTGTCATTGACAATCTTGGTTCATGCATCAACCTTGAATGTGGGGAATGGAACGGCGCGCGGTGGTCAAGGCGTGCCATGAACAAAATTCAGGTCACGGGGCTCTCGCAAGAAGAACAATACTACTTCCTCCGATCCATAATATTTTTCGCTAATATAGATGTATATAGATATATTTTAGTGATAGATATATCTATATTAGCGAAGAGTAATATGGATCGGAGGAAGTACTCTTTTCCTTTTCGTGCAAATCCAGTGCGCCGCGAGCATAGAGCTGCTTTAACGAGAGACTTTAGTAAGTCGGCACAAAGGAAAGCGAGCAAGAGCGTACACGGCGTAGCGAAGCAAGCGACGAAAGCAGCAGCGAGGAGAGCAAATCACTAGTGGTGCATGATCTGTTGCTAGGATCGACCAATCTTTTATCCACCACTATTGGCCCCCAGTCACGGTCGAGCGCTGTTGCTATAAATAGACCACGTACGGGACATCCACTGCAGGCACAAGCTCACAGAACAAGACGAGCTTAGAATCACAAGAGATCAAGAAGAATATCATGGAGAGAAGCTGTAAGCAATGGCAAGGGCAGATAGCGGCGCTCGCGCTCGCGCTGGCGTTCCTCCTCATTGCGCCCGCGTCTGTGCAGTGCGCGGGCGCTGACGCCGACGGCGGCGAGAAGGACGGGTTGGCGTCGCCGGGGAAGACGGTGCCCCCTGGATGGACAGGCGACTCCGGGTCGGGGCAGGGGTCCAGCCCTGACGGGTCCTGGAAGTACGAGTGGGGCTGGGCTGCTGGGCCTGGTGGAAAGGGCTCCGGTTTCGGGTTCGGTTACGGCGGCAGTGGTGATGCAGGTGGCGGCGGCGGGGGAGGTGGAGGTAGCGGATCCCGTGGTGGTGGTGGTGGCAGTGGCGGAGGAAGTGGAAGAACGTCAGGTCTACACAATCACGGATACGGTGACCGTCCCGGTAACCATGGTGGCTATAATGGCAAATCCAGTGGAGAAGAAGCGTTCACCCATGGAGATGGTGCCGCTGGCTGGCACAAGCGTGGCCGATTCCGCGGCCGAGGGACACAGAAGAAGCAGGACGATGGCGACAAAAACTGAAGCTGCCCTTCGTTTCCTCTTTGCCATATGCAGAGGTCTCAGTCATGGCATAAATAAGTAGTAGTGCTAATGTGAGTAAAACAGTCAATCAAATAAAACATGCGCCGGTAACTTGAATTGTGTCGTGTGTATATATAGTAGATTATCGCTATGCATCATGGTGCTGAATGCTCTTAAAACCTCTAGAAGTATAAGCAGATAGATAAGTTTCCGCGCAGGGCTATATGTATATGCATGATGTTCTTGACGCATGTATCACTTGTATATTTGAGAGAAGTCCATATTACCCCCCTAAATTTGTCTCAAAGTTCAGTTTACAACCTAAATCTTTGCTTTGGTTCAGTTTTCACCCCGAAACTATAAAAACCGGTCAGAATTACCCCTTACTTCAACTTGACCTGGTTTTACTGCCACATCAATGGTTTTTAATCCCAGACTATATGTATTGTACATGTACTACGTATTCAGAGCACATAGTATATGTTCTTTCGTGGTACGAGATAGTAAATCAGAGATCGACAATAAAGCTGAGCGCCTCTCGCCGACGAGAAGCACGCGACGCTGGCACCGGATCCTACCAGGACGCCGCCCTTCCTGCCCTGAGCCAGCTTCCGGCGCGGCCGCGCTGCCGCCGATTCAATCCGTGGTCTGCATCCAGCCATTGCCCAGGCCGCCGCCATACAAACCTTGCCCAGGATCAGTTGCATGCCAGTAACTATAAAAAGGTTTATCAGATCAGTTCAGAATTTTTTTAATTTAAACTGATCCTTGCATGCTACTACTAGGCAACACTAACTCTGAACATACTACGATCAGAGGCGAGCTAGTAGGTACTCCTACGTTTCTTCCCTGATGATTGATCCTTTGACAATAGCTACGACGGAGAGGCAAGGGAGCGGCTCCTGTGCACCTTAATAACCCAGCCCTAGTGACGGCTGCCTAGGAAAGAGCGGGCGACAGCCGACAACTAAAGATCTTGGCAGGGGCCGAGGGGTAAACGACGGCCTAGGCAGGAGCAGGTCAGGGGTGGTAGTGGCCTCGACAGAAGCCAGCGACGCCGTTATCTGGCTGACTGGCGGCGGAGACCACGGCCAAATCGGTTTTGTGGCACACAGGCGGATATGCATGTATATGGGACGTATGCAAATACATGTACTACTATGTATGTTTGACCTACATATACGGAAAAAACCATTAACGTGGCAGTAGAACACGGTCAAATTGAAGTAAGGGGTAATTCTAACCGGTTTTTAGAGTTTGGGGGTGAAAATTGAACCAAATCAAAGATCAAGGTTGTAAACTGAACTTTGAGGCAAATTTAGGAGGGTAATATGGACTTCTCTCTGTATTATATTTTCCGTGGCCGATGCCAATAGCCCAGTATAACAGCGGACTTTTGCTAAAGCTCGGGTAACTGCAATTTCGTCAAAGCATAATAAAAGGGGGCGTCTAGAGTTTAGGAGAGAGATCAGTCGTCTTTCTTCTTCAGCCCTCCGTCTCCAACTCCGATGAGCCCCCGCACCCTAAGCCCCAAGACCCTGTCCCGACCTCCCTCTAAATATTCCCTAACTCCGGCGAGCCCCCGCACCCTAAATCCTAAGACTCCCAGCATCCGAAATCCAAAGTTTCTTTCCTCGCCTTCGCCGGCGACGCCACGGCCAGCCGCGCCGTCTCCAGTTCCAGCGAGGTCGTCAACCATAGCATCTGGAGGTGAAAGAAGATGCACAAATCTTCAACAAAATCGATGGCTATGTCCACCTGACTTCTAGCAAATCCGTAAAAATAATACTAGATCGAGTCCTTAGCTAATCACATCTCTGAGAACTCATAAAGTCCAAGTAAAAATAATAGATCGAATCCTTAGGTAATCCCATATGAGAAAATCCTCGATCCCCAATAGAGCAACACAAGCGGGCGCTAGACTCTCAAATCCCCCATTGCACCTCCAGCAGCAGAAGCGCGCGCTCGAAGAACAAAATTTATGAGTAAATTCCAAAAAAACCACCACAATTCAGTCGGAAATAGGCAAAACCACTGGTATTGCATGAAATTGCAAAAATCTGTCGGTTTTGTGCGATTTTGTTTTAATGTGCACTGATTGTCGAATTGAGCCTGATTAACATGATTTCTGACCGAGGGGTCCCATTGTCAGCGTTGATGTGGCAAGGAAGGTCTTGGACATATCTACTTTGGGTTATTTTGTAAACTTTTTTGTGGGCCCCGTTTGTCAGTAATTCATTTTTTCTGTTTTCCTTTTTCTTTTTCTTTTTTCCAAAACCCCCTCCGTCTCCTAGTATGACCGCCGCCACTCCGGCCGCCCCGCCGCCGGCGTCCCCTACTCGTGGCCGGAGCAGCGTCTTCAGCACCGGGACCGGCGAGGCGCATGACCAGACCACCGTCGTGAAGCCCACCACCGCCTCCATTCTCGGCCACCACCATCGGCGCCGTCCAGGTGAGGTCTGGTGGCGGATGCGTGCGAGCAGGGGTCCGGTCATGGGCAGGGGAGTCCGACCGCGGCTGCGCACAGGGGAGGTCGGCGGCGCGGATTAGGGGTGGGCCGCGGCAGCGCGCCGAGTGGGAGACCGGCGGCGTACCGAGCAAGGGAGGGCGGTGACCATAGCAGGTGAGTCCGGCGACAGCCAGAGCAGGGGACTCCAGCGACGGGCAGGGGAGGGCGGCGGTGGCCAGCGCAGGGGAGGGCGGCGGCCGGAGCAGGAGATGGCGGCGGCCGGAGCAGGGGAGGGCGGCGGTGGGTCCGATTCAATTGGGGGAGAGAAGATAAAATAAAAAAGGAAATAAAGAGAAATATGGAGGTCCTTTTTGCAAATTTGGTAGAAATCTGTAAATCCCTGCCTTGCCATGTCGGCACTGACAGTGGGACCCCTGGATGAGAAATCGTGTTAATTAGGCTCAATTCAACAATTAGTGCATATTGAAACGAATTCATGCAAAATCAGTGGATTTTTGCAATTTCGTGCAATACTGGTGGTTTTGCATATTTCCGACTGAACCGTGGTGGTTTTTTTTGGAATTTACTCAAAAATTACACTCAACACATTTTGGAAAGAGGAGGGAGCAGTGATTGTCAAGTATTTTTTTACATCCCAAATTACTGCATTATTTGCGTTAATTGTACTGTGAATAAAATTCTCGGTTCAGGAAACCCAGGATCTCCTGGCTCTTTTACCGATTCGCTTGGCATACGGTGGAAAAATACGGAACATATATGGTGGTCCGTAGCTCGTCCGTATTTCATTCCAATTCATATGCATATATCCATGACGATCCCGATCTCCCGGAGCTGATCTCTCCCGTACGTTTAGGAGCCATATCCGGCAATTCACGAGTCTGACTAACAACCACAGCCGCACTCCAAGCCTCAATCGAGGTCACACCACCGTACCATGCCGGCAACCAGAGACGCCGATCTCATTCTCATCGCGTCGTCCTCCGTTTCCTCCAGGTATGCACAGCACGGGCGGCAGCCGACGCTCCGCTCCTCTCCTCCCGTCCTCCGCAGTCCGCTCCGCGCAATTCTCCCTTTCACATCTCACCTCAACTCAATGCAATGCGTGTAGATCCCTGCTGGCGATGCTGATTTGATCTGGCACCCGTGCAAATACGATGGAAGGTGGGAGCGTGCCCGATGTGGACACGATGGCGTGCGGCCGCCGCCGCCTCAAGGCACTCGCGCCACTCCATCCCGACTTCGTGCGACCGCAGGTCATGCCGGACGACGACTGTGATCCGAACCGCGATTTCAAGGGAGGTAGCAATGGCGACGCCGGAACAGGCCACAACCTAGAGGGCCTCGACGGCGGTGGCGCGGCTGCCAAAGAAACAAATGGGGAGGCCAAAGCCAGCAACCTGCAGGGATTTCATGGCGAATCAGAAGGGTTGGGTGCGGCTGCGGCTGCTGGCGCTGCAACTGGCTGCCGCAAGGGGCGCAAGGAATTAGTGCCATGGAGGTTCCAGATTGGGTACAAGCGGCCACGGTCTGAGGGTTTATTAAGCCCAGGTAACGGATCTGATAGACCTCCTGATCAAACAAGAGAAACTGCACGTAAACGATCTCGTGTCCAAGTTTCTGCTACCGCAGCGCAAGTTGAAAAAGCTGCTTCTGTGCCCAAGAAGAAGAAAATCACTCCAAAGAACAGCGTTGCCATCACTAGAGAAAGCGTCATGGCTTCTCTGCAGGAGTTCCGGGTGATTTACAGTTGTCTACTGGAGGAAGAAAAGAGCAAGTGCAGCCAGCAAGAAGAAGATGACACTATTAGGCATGATCTTGCGGCGTTCCAAGCCTTCAGGGAGAGGTTCTCAAGCGCTGGATGCGATGACAGGAGGTATGTGGGTAGCCTGCCTGGAGTTCAGGTCGGGGACGTGTTTGATTCCAACGTGGAGCTTTTCCTCCTTGGTCTCCACCGTTCACAGCAGTCGTGTGTTGATTACATCAAAAGGGGCAGGGGACGTCAGGCCGTTAGCATCGTGTCCTACTCGCAGCAGCAGTCTGCCCTAAATCACAATCTGGATTTCCTGTTGCATGTTGGATCGACGGCTGCACACAGCTGATCAGAAGATGGAAGGCACGGACCTTGCACTCAAGTGGAGCATGGATAAGAAAACGCAGGTCCGTGTTATCTATAGCTTCTCTCGGTCCGAAGAGTCTACCTATTACGTTTATGGTGGTTTGTATTTAGTCGAGAAATTCTGCAGAGAGGAGCTGAGGGAAGACCAGTTTATAAGTACTTTTCATCTTAGAAGAATTTCAGGTCAACCACACGTCGACATTGAAGAGCTTGTGAAAAAAAGAATGGCAGAACCATCCAATGGCACCTTCATCGCAGATTTATCAGCGGGTCTAGAGAATATACCTATCTCCGTGATCAACTCCATATCAAATGAGTACCCAGTGCCATTTTGTTATATGTCACACATGCAATATTCCCTAAAGAATCAGCTAGATCCTCCATCAGGTTGTGATTGTGTTGGTGGATGTTCAAACTCTCCGATGTGTGCATGTGCGGTGAAAAATGGTGGGAAGATACCTTTCAGTAAAAATGGCCGTACCTTTGGTGAAAAACCTCTTATTTATGAGTGTGGACCGTCATGCAAGTGCCCTATCACCTGTCACAATAGAGTCAGCCAGCACGGAATCAAGTTTCGCCTTCAAGTTTTCAAGACGGAATCAATGGGGTGGGGAGTACGAAGCCTTGATTTTATACCTGAAGGAAGCTTTGTGTGTGAATACATAGGAGAGTTACTAGAGGATGAAGATGCTGAGAAGAGTGAAAATGATGAGTACTTGTTCAATATTGGTCATAACTATTATACTGTGTCTCGTTGGAAGAGCTTATTGAAGACTATCCCCTCGCTTCAGAATGGTCCTGGAAACGCTGAAGTAAATGGATTTGCCGTGGATGCTCTGAAACGTGGCAACTTTGCGAGGTTCATCAAACATAGCTGCACCGCCAACCTTTTATCACAAAATGTGCTCTATGACCACGACAACAAGAGTATGCCCCACATCATGCTCTTTGCTGATGTGAATATTCCTCCCCTTACACCGCTGTCATATGATTACAATTATGCCATAGATGATGTTCATGACCCTGAAGGTAATATTAGGAAGAAACCATGCTTATGTGGGTCAACTGAGTGCAGCGGATGGTTGTACTAGGCGTAGTTGTGTTGCCATGATAAAACTTTCTTATGTTTGCGATACTTCTTTCTCGTAAGCCCTAGCTTACCTTGTGATATTTAATTAGAAAAAGACATTTCTTTTCTAACACTTAAATATGAAGGTTTTGCCTTTTTATTTTTTTTATTGAGTGGATCGAATTTGGATTGGAAATTTGGGTGTACCACATTCAGATTTAAAAAAACTGTATTATGATAGAAACATCTCTCATAAGTGCTTTCAATATTTCTATATTTGCTTATGACCTTCTGGGTTGACCCAACCAAAAACACCAAACGTAAAATATAGCGTTCAATGTTTTTATATACGTTGTTCTTGTTATGGAAACCCATGGTTCATCCACCAATAGGGTGTTTATACTGTAGCAGATCAACCTAAAGGACTGAAGATTGGGGTGCATGGTGATGTCCTAGTTGTCAAAATACTTATTTTAGATGCAGAATACGTTTTTATCAGCTGGGAGGTGTTAGTTTAAAAGTGGATTTCCATTTAAGTATAGTGTTTCACAAAACTTTTACCAGTATATATGCAGAGACGGGGCCTCCTTTTAGGCATCGTCATGGTGGCGGTCCTGATGAGTTCTAAGGGCAACCTGAGGTTTGTCTTGCCGGGCCAGACAATGGTATGATCTTGTGAGATCTTTGTTGAATAATAAATTACTTCCTCCGACCCATTAATACTCTTTGTTAATATAAGATGTTTTAGTTTTGTGAAGTGAATGTATATAGACATCTTTTAGTGTATAGATTCGCTTGAATCTAT
The DNA here is from genome assembly GCA_007115705.1 of Dactylis glomerata. Lineage (NCBI taxonomy): Eukaryota > Viridiplantae > Streptophyta > Magnoliopsida > Poales > Poaceae > Dactylis > Dactylis glomerata. Next base: position 1,921,556 of record QXEO01000379.1, read on the forward strand.
ATACTAAAACATGTCTAGATACATTAGCTTCACAAAGCTAAAACATCTTATATTTTAAATGGAGAGAGTAATAAATTACTTCCTCCGACCCATAATACTCTTTGTTAATATAGATTGTTAATATAGATGTATCTAGACATATTTTAGTGGTAGATACATCCATATTAACGAAGAGTAATATGGGTCCGAGGGAGTAATAGAATTCGTATACATCTTTTTCATGGAGAGACCGGGAGTCTCAGCCCCATTTTCGAAAGAAAAAAAGTACACAATTGCTAGTTCCTGCATGACACAATCCAACGCCAATATGCATTTATGTCATCCTTACTTGTGCGATTACTTTTGTCATCACAGTTTCACTATAGCACAATGCCACCATATATACAAGGAACGCTGAAGTGATCAAACAGGTTCAAGACTGTACAGTTACACAGGAGAAGAAATCTGGCAGAAACCTAACAGGCTAACACGCTAGTGTTTTACTGACCTACACCACCACCAGCAACCAGCAGAAACTAAGGAAGAATGCACACGAGAATACATTGTTGCGAGCATCATGCAGCAAGGCAGGAAGATCGACGACGGCCACCTAATAGCTATATATCTAGCACACTAAATCTAATTAAGCACATGAACTAACAGAAATGTACGCAATATGCAACACTGCAACCAACTATATGATGCGAGCTTTGCTTCCACGTGCGCGGCTGGTTGGCCGGTGGCTTCACGCCGCGAGCTGTTGCTGCTGAGAGGTGCAGCCACCGGCGTCGTCCTCGGACTCGGAGAGGCAGCAGTGCTGCAGCCTCGGCGGCGCAGGGGGAGCCTCGGCGCACATCAACTCGGACTGGAGCACGGCGCAGTAGTCTCCGAAGGTCTTGGGCGTCACGTTCAGGTCGAACCCGACGCCGAACAGGAAGTCCACCTCCAGGTAGTTCATCTCCACCAGGCTGATGCCGCCGACCTTGGCGAAGTATGCGTTGTTGTAGCATCTGCACACATAGACAGCATCATCGACTGTTTAATCTTTCCTTTTTCAGCATAATTAGCCCTACATTTTACTCTATATATTTCTTCAGTTCTTTCATCAGGCTTATGATTGAGTCTGCTGTGAGACGATCAGTTAAGCAACCCAACAGAACACAACCAGAATTACCAACTACTACTAGGCAGCAAAGTCCAAACCAGTTCTTTAAGGATGCCAAGTTGGGTCAGTTAAGCCAAGTTGGCTGGTTTCATTTTAATGGAACCGGGGCTTCCCCCTTCCAGGGGCCCTTATTTTTTAAAGTTGGGTCAGTTAAGCATATCGCTTTTCCCAAAGACTAAAACTTGAAAGAGATGCCCCTAGGCCATGACAATGGGGGAAAAACTGAGCAGCAAACATCAGCAGAGGTGGCAAGTTACCAGTCGCAATCCCCCACAACTGGCACTGGATTAAGGTGTTAACAAAAAGGCGAGTGGGCAGGGTGGGATTCTAGTCTATGTCCTCGGGTCCACGCTGGATGCGTGTGGTGTGGCTGGGTGGAAGGAGCAGCCACCACATACTGTTTTTCTGCTCTACTAGACAAGCATAACTTTGCCCATGTACTGCCTGCTTTACTTTGCAAGGACAATCACACTGTGTAGTCTGTACCGAGTACCAAGTGCAAATCCAAGCTTGAAAGCGTAGTACTTAAAAGTAGTGAGCGACTCACTGATTGCCTTCTTTTGTGCATCATTAGCATATAGTAGTGCATATGTGCCAATGATTACTAGTACTGATATTTCTGAACTGATCGTGTGCTTCTATACTGTCTGAACTGAACTTCAAGTATGGTGTTGGACTATGTATGCACCGACAGTTACTAGACCTGATAATGCTATATCTGGAGCAAATTGCAGCACAATTTTGAAAAACAAAAAATGGGAGTGGAATGATTCTCGAGTTACTTCGAAGGCACTCCCAAGTCCCAACCTATTCCTAGCAGGCAGAGAGAATCCTAAGCGTATGCCGACTAGGAGCAGAACACCTTGTCACAGCTCACTACTCTTCGCACAAGAATCTTCAGTGTTTGAACCAGCAAGCTAAATCCAAAAGAAGAGGGGAACCAAACTTCAGGTGGTCCAAGTAGTAATTTTTTTTTGAAAGAAACGGGGGCAAAAGCGTTGCCCCAATCTATTAATTAAGAAGAAGAGAGATCCCAGTTAATTAACGGAAAACCGGGCGAAAACCGCTACAAGAAAAAACTACAAGCGAACAACACCCAACACAAACAACTTCCCGACCAACGAGACAAACCACAACAACCACTCCAAGCCTACATCAACCGAACTAACATCTAAATGATAACAACTGGATCACCACTAGCTGAATAGGAACTCTCAACTAGTTGCGGAAGCTTTATTGTGATGCATCTCTTCTTTGTTCTGATCATAAGAGACTTCTCTACCTTCCTGATTAAGCTCTTTGAAGCCTTCCCCGTTAAGACGCAAGCAATCTCCTTGCCATATCCAGGGCTAGCCGCCTCCAGACTAACGAGCAAGTCCAAATAGTAATGGTTTTGGTGTTCTATCCAATACTTGCCAATTTGAGATTCTTAACCGAGTTGAGCATGGCGACTACAGACAACAGGGTGACTATCAAGTGGAAAGCGAGTTAATTACTGCTAGCATAATTCCAACCAGACCACCAAGAATTAATCAAGAAGATGAACGTGCACACACGTACAGTAGAAAGGCAAGCAAGCTGGGCTGTTGGAATTGCTTGATCACACAGAGAAACTCACATGTCATCCATGAACTTGACGGCGGCGAGCACGGTGGTGATGAGGAGACGGTGCACGCTGTAGGAGTCCACGGCGAGGGCGAAGCGGCGCCGGCCGCCGCGGTGCAGGAGCCGGTCGAGGTAGATGTAGGCGACGACGTAGCAGGCGGGGCTGCACCCGGCGAAGCGCGCGATGCGCGCCACGTACGCGCGCACCGAGATGTCGGGCTTGGTCGTCGCCCGGAACGCCGACGACGACGCCGACGCCGGCACCACCAGCCCCGCGGTACCGGCCGCCGCCGCCGCGGCGTCGTTGCGCTCCGCGACGCGCTCCAGGATGCCGGCCAGGGCGGCAACGACCCGCAGCATGTCGTCCTGCTGGGCGCCGCCGCTCCCCACCAGTGCCTCGGAGTCGGCCATGGCTTCGTCCCTGTGGGCTCTGGTGCGCACGTGTCGAGCTCCTTGGGCTGGTGGAGAGCAGGTGGAGAGATATGCACGGAGTCCGTTATGTAGAACGGGCACGGCTAAACACAGGTAGGAGAAGGAAGGAGGTTTAAATTGTTTTGTTAGTTAATCTGATAGTACTCCGTTTTGGAAGAAAATGGCGAATGTGCGCATCACTTGTGGAAAAAAGACTTTCAATCCCGGTTTGTAAAGCCCATTAATCCCGATTTCTGCAACCGGGACTAACCATGCCTTTAGTCCCGGTTGCTTACGAGCCGGGACCAATGGTCCTCCACGTGGCCCGGGGCATGTGCAGCGGCTGGAGGACCTTTGGTCCCGGTTCGTAACAGGGACCGGGACTAAAGGTCCATTCGGAATAAAATTATATTTTCTGTTTCGGAATTTCTGTATTATCTTTATTTCTTTATTTCTCTATTATCTAATCTTCTCTATTCTCATATCTCATATCAAATTAGATACTTATAGCTCTCACTCTATATCTCAAATCAATTACAAGTACTTGTGGTCCTCACTTCCCGGTCGGTCACCCATCCTCACACTGCTCCACCCTTAGCACGTTTAACTTCTCCATTCCTTCCCTACTAGCTTCCAAGACTGCGCTCGCGACTTATTGATAGAAGTATGCTACCAATTCTATTAACCTATACACTTTGGTAATATATAATATTACTTTTTTAAATTCCAAATAAATTCACAAAATAAGAAACAATGATTACGAATAATAAGCACCAATGAATTTCAAATATTCTTTATATATAATTTAATTATTAATTTTTAGATGATTAAAATATTCAAAAAAGTCAAAATACTTGAAAAATCACAAATTCGAAAATTAATAGACTTTGTTAACCGAAACAAAGGGAGTACATTTTTCCAAACATACTCATCCAATATGGCTCAAATGAAGTACATTTTCCAATTGCTCATCCAACATATATTTTTCCATACATAATCATCCACCTGTTAAGACGATCAACATTGCTATTGTAGCCCTTTAGCTTCCAGAATCTCCTAGCTATCTCAAAGCCTAGGCGAGCGTCTAAAGCGGCATATTTTAGTTGGTTCATACTCAATGGAACTTTTTCCCAACCAAAAATTAGTTTATCTTCTTCATCATCTTTTTCTTTTTCTTCTTCTTCTTCTTCTCCCTTCTTCTTGTACTTCTTCTCCTTCTTCTTCTTGTCCTTCTTCTTCTTGTTGTCCCTCTTCTTCTTCTCAAGATGTGTCCCAATAATAGCATTTGCCAAATCATAGAGACTCGGCGTTGGCTTGCTAGTGGGGTTTGGGACAACTTGTTGAAGATCATACGCGGACGGAATAACAATTCCGTATGGCCATAGCATGCGTAGATCGTTGTTGATAGCCGCGCCACAAAACTTGATGGTGGTGTCCTTCAAGAAGTTCTTGAGTAGTTGCGGCACGACATTGGCCTTGCAAATTTGAAAGACCAATATCTCGGACTCCACCGAGAGTTGAAGGACGGCGGCACGTTGAGGGTGCGCGTGAGTGGTGAACTCACAGTCCAAGCCCACACACTTGACCGGTGCGTCGTCGAGGAACCGGCGCTTGACGGCGCGGATCCACTTCTCCACCCTCGAAGCACGGAGGGTCTCCGTGATGGTGAAGTTCATCTCTTCGATGACCACGTAGTAGATCCGAGACCGGGGCCAATGTTGCTCCTCCATTGTCGCCGAGGGAGAGCTCGCGGGCGCCGGCGGTATGGTGATGTGTGGGAGTGGTTTTGGGGAAGAAGAGGCTAGATGTTTTGGGGAAGAAGATGATCAAATATGTGTGATTTATATAGTGAAAGAGGGAGAAGATGAGAGGGCACGCCGGCGTGTGAATGCAGGCGAGTTCCAAGGCCGCCGGCGCCGGTTCCCGATCAGCGCGTCGTAATGTCGATCGGTATCGAAGCGTCGTCGATCGATAACTGGCGCGAAGTGGACGGTTCGTTTGAACGGGTGATTGGTCCCGGCTCGTGGCACCAACCGGGACTAAAGGACTAAAGGTAACCTTTAGTCCCGGTTGGTGCCACAAGCCGGGACTAAAGGGCCATGGGGCATTAGTCCCGGCTGTTAGATGAAACCGGGACTGAAGGTCCCTTTTGAACCGGGACTAATGCCCCCTGGCCCACATTTTCAAATGAACCGGGACTGATGGACCCTTTAGCCGCGGATCAAATTTGATCCGAGACAAATGGGACGAATAGAAGCCCGTTTTTCCACTAGTGCATGTAGGCACAGCGAGGACCTTTATATTGGGAGATATTAGCTTGGAAAATCGTTAGGGTTAGTATTTATAGTTTACTGGTTTGTGTGGGTAGTAACTGATATAAGCTGCGAAAATCGTTAGGATTAGGTTGTGATCATGCATTCATGCTTACACGCCATGTATTCTCGGGAAATGTATTTCGACGCACTCTAATTCGAAAACAAACTCTACAACATGTTTGACGTGTCGGCCTTATCTTGATCATCCAATCAAGCTTTAACATTCGTACAAGCGCTTCTGCACATTGTAAAAACACCCTACTTCACATCCATTTTCTGAGCCGACGTTCCTTTCTTCTTTTACAAAACAATAGTATCTTTGTGTTCGTTCTATGTTTAGTTCTAGTAAATTGAATTATGTGGCCCTTCCATTTTTTTCTTCAAGACGCGCATTGCATTAGCTTATATAACTGTTCTGATTAGAAAAACGATCTAATTGATGAATAGAAGCACGATTAGGAAGAAGGAATCACTTCCACATAGTTAGGGATCTCCGGTATTTTATATATAGAAGAATCATTAGGAAGAAGGATTAAGGATCTTCTGTTAATTTAAAGGTAGAAATAAATCAGATCAGTTAAGACTCCACTTGTCGTCGGGCGCGACATGCAACGCATCGACAGACCCAGTCCCCCGTGCCTCGAGAGCCCTGGTGTTGTCGTGGTATACCACGACCCCCCCCCTAGCGACATAGAAGAGGCCATGGATGGGGTGGGTGGTGCAATCGTGCCTCAGCCTATGGTCATGGACGGGGATGGCTAGGGAGCTTGGATCTGGCTTGTCCCACGGCAGCCATGGATGCGGAAGGAAAAGTGGATGGATTATTCGACCAGAAGGCTCATCCAACCACTTCGCACAAATCCAAACTAATGGCTAAATATGAGAAACATATGAACATTTTTTCTATTGTCGAAATAATTGAATCCTAATAGGGTCCCACCTAGTTCCCTGTGATGGAATCATCAAAGTCAAGTCAACCTAGGTGTTGCGACAATTGTTGCTAGGATGGTGGCTTTGGGTTAATCTTTTTATTTATTTTGTTATATATATATATATGAATTATATAATAAAAGTCTATGAAGCAGAGGCCTGGGGTTTTACCTCCTTCTCGAATAAAGTCAACCAAGTCCAAGCCTCAAGTCATGACTAACAAGTCAAAGAATGGGAAGGAAAAAAAAATCAAGCCAATACCAAGGATGAAAAACCCCACTATGTTGGAGTGACAAGGAGAGATGACCTACCATGGACTATAGAAACCTCGTCTCCCAAGTTTCTACCTTTATTTATTCCCTCGATTTATCGATATGTCCTTCAACTTTACCCCTTCTATATATATGTTGTGGTATGACGGATATATCTCTTAATGGTGTTAGTCTTTAACCTGATTAAATCTGGCTCCGTTCGCAATATCTTGGACTTCCATATTATTCTTATTTGGGTGGAGATAAAAGGTGTGCCGATCAAAACTGATATGGCCTTGGATTTTAAAACAATGGTGTGTGTACCTCATCCCACCGGTACCGTCGGCAGCCGATTGTTTTCCCGCAAATATCATATCAACGGTGGACTCGTCTAGCTAGTTTGGTTTAATTACTCTCAATTTTAAATCTGAGGTTTGTCTTACCTTTTGATAAAATCAAACAACACTCTTTACACGATGAGCTGTGCAACAAAATGTCCTTCCAAATGCAGTAAAGGCAGAATCAGCTCGAATTCCACAGTTGGCTAAATTGATCGCACCACCTAACGTGGTCTCGACGAACTATATACATATGACACTACTTTGCTTTCCGCCATTTAACGGTGCTGATTATAATGTTCACTCAGTATAGTTGCTCTCGCAGCCGTCCTATTTTCTTATGTCTTTGCTCTTGCCTGCAATCTTGTCTCTTCTTATGCAGCTTCCAACAGCTGATGACGAGGGTATGACCCCTCGGTCCTCGATATTGGTCTACCTGGTTCCTGCCAAGGAAGAAGCCCGCTCGAAGGATACATAAAGCCCGCAAGGCCCAGCACTTCGACTTGGAGTAGAAGGCAAGAAATACTTGTAAACCCTAACTGGCTGCATATATAAAGCCACCAAGGACGCCCCCTAGACAAGCTAACTCGCATAGGGCTACAATTCAATCCCGCATAGACACCTGATCTCGCATAGATTCCACGCATAGGCTAGCTACGCCATCTCTTCCGACCATAGCCAGATCCCATCTGCGCGTCATTGTAACAGCTCCACATATACCAGCAATACAAAATCAGACAAGCAGGATGTAGGTCTTTACCCTCCGGGTGGCCGAACCTAGGTAAATTCGTGTGCACCCCCTGTTTCTGTCTGAAGCCGTCAAATCCGCCAAGCGCCCACATACGCTCCATAGATCGAAAGCCCTAAACATGGGTATTGCCGAGTTAGAACCTCGTCAGCTGACGTCTAGTGTTCATGCTCTAGAGATGCCACTTTTGGCCGGTGAACGATTGTTGTCATCACTCGTTTTAAGTGCGGCCTTATTTTCTCCAAGTTATTCTGCACCTCGCTAATTTTTACAGATTAATCATGCATTTCTTGGGTTGAGCCCAAATATCTGTTGCACGCAAGAGGGGTTTGAGGTCACTACTCACTACAGCCACTCTTTGTAGACTGTCGTCTCTCGCGTGTTCCTCCCAGATGCTTTCATGCGGATTACGTTGTGATCAGTACGTGACAAAGCTAGATGCTTTTGAAGAGAAAGATATCGCTCCGTTTGGGGAGGCGGCAATGTGGTCCCTGCAAATATCTCCAAGCGGTTCACCTGCCTTTCTGAGAAGCAGATTATGTCACGAGCGCAGCAATCGTCCCTCGGGTCCAGATGCTGATGCAGAGTGTTCTTCCTGGTTCGTGCATATCATTAGACTATCAGAACTAGCATAATGCCCGCGCTTTGCCGTGGAAGAGAAAAAATAAATAATTGTAAGAATATAGCATCGGTAAATGCATGGTTATTGTGCATGCTAATTTTTTTAGACATGCTTTACAAATGTCGCTAATCTTCTATGCATAGTTAGGTTCGGCATGAACATGTGTTAATTATGCAGGTGACTATACGTGATATACCTTTGCACTGTGCATGTTGCCTGAAGACATTCGCAATGTATAATTGCAAATCAATGCCACAATAGTCGAAGTCCAGCCAACAATCAAGCTATCGCATATGTCAAAGGTTAATTAACCAGCTATCATCAGTAGTAGTTAAGTCTCGTATTGGAGCAGAGGAAAAGAGTGCATGCTCATATCTTCAGATCCTCACACTCTAATTCTCTAACACAAATTCGCAGTTGTGAATAAAGAAATTAAAGACGACACTCGCACTACTGTATGTGACTCTGGGGCTCCAATCTCACATCATCTGAATCCTTCCAATACTAAGCACCTATTATGAAAATACATTTTAAATGTATTTTAAAAAATTCAAATAATTTGAATAAAAATTCCCGGTATGCATCTGAACATTCTATGTCCATCACCAAAGTTTTGGTGTAAAACGAATTGTCTTTTTTACACAGGTCACAAAAATTATCGTTTTCTTACAAAACTTGGTGAGTGAACATAAAATGTCTAGATGCACGCTAAGAATTTTTTTCAGAATTTTTAGACATTTGAAAAATGATTTTTGGCCAATGGGTGCATATACACCTAGGAGCCAAAGTGAATTTCTGAGGTAGCATAGGTTTTAAGAAATTCTACAATGCTCTGCTGCATTTCTTCTATCCTCTTAGAATTAGCTGTTGCAGATATTGTTTTCGCCGTCATGTCCCAGTTGAAAGTTCAGTAGTACAGTAGTAAGAATGTGTAATCCACCTAGTTCATACATCTAAATTTCAGTATTACATCAGAATCAGAAGGCTGACATTTATAAATTTAATACTTACATGGTGGGGGCTAAAATGGTGAGGAACATACACTTACTCGAGGATGGAAAGCGCCAGCTGATCCTGGTAAAATTATCCTCTTACTCGAGGAACATACACTTACTCGAGGATGTAAAATTATTGTAAAAACAAACTGGACAGGATAACAAACGAGCGGAGAGGCAAAAGGAGAGAATGAACAAAGATTAACCTGAAAACTCAAGCGTCGACAGAGACAAGTACAGCTGTCTAGGTGAGGCAGGAAGCTTCCATTCTTGTTCTGTGCAGCTGCCTACCAGAAAGTCGGGAGTTCGCCACGGACCCACCGTCGCCTACTTTCCTTAGATAATTATTACCAACGTAATCATAAAAAGCTAATTTTTGGGTGCTACGGTATTATGATTCATATACATCCTGGGGTTTTCATTTTTTTTAGACAAAACTGTGCAGTGCAAAAGACAACTAAATCATGCTCTGCATCACAAAAGGCTTTTTTAGTACACGTTGAATGTGCAATGCACAAAGAACACAAGGAACCAGTAGCATAGCATGACTATAAAGAGAAGAAAGGAGGCAGAAAAAATGGAGTGTAATAGTAGGATGTTTGGTACTAAGTTATAAATGAATCTGATTAGTTTGACACCTGTAGTATAGCCATGAAAAAAGGAAATACTGCATTAGCTAGTTTGAACTAATCATTTCCTCCAACCAATCATGGCGGGACTATGGAAATAAGAAACACGGTATTTTTTTGGTGCCTACTTTTCTGGCACAGCAAGAAAATACCTGAGCCCATGCAAGGGAAAGAACACTAACCATATTGGAAATGCTCTAGACTGCAAGAAGAATGTGATGCCTGGTAATCATTCTACTAAAACAAGAAAACAAATTGCTATTCGGATATCTAGAATCATTGTCCGGTTATACATCCCCTTGGCTCAGTGGAACGAACAGGTTGATCAACATCTAAATTGCATTGCCTCTCAATGAAACCAAGGTAGCACATGCTAAAGCAAGCTATCAGTGGAATGAACTTTTTGGTTGGCTTAATTAGCAGTGAAGTACTGCAGCATGCTTCAAAGTTTGGCTACCAATAGTACAGAAGGTGTGTGTGTGTGTGTGTTTGTCAGATAGGAATGATATTTTTTCCTGAAAGATTATGTGGTTTGGTAGGCACTTTTTTCTTATATTTTGTAGGACGGAAACAGTAAATTCCTTCGTCACATGTACATTAACTAAATATATGGAATTGGCTGGTACAAGTAAACATCAACCATGGTTTTAAAGGCGGCAAGGCGTCCCACGGGGGCCTCAACGCCTAGACGCTTAAGGCGGATTGCAAGGCGACACTTTTGAGAGGGTTGCGCCATGGGAAGGAGTCGCCAGAAGCTGATTCCCCTGGTCCCCCTGGTCTGTTCTCTCGCAATTTGATTCCCCTGGTCCCCGTGGTCTGTTCCCCTCTCTCTCTTCCCTCTCTTTCCCTTGTCCCTGGTCCCCAATTTCCCTCCTTGCTCCCTCCTCTCTCTCTTCTCTCCCGCCCCCAATTTCCCTCACAGCCCACCAATTTCTCTCTCAATCAGTCGATTGCTGTGAGTAATCGGTCCCTCCTGTCTTCTCTCTCTATTCCCCTCACTTCCCGCCACCAATTTCTCCAATTCCCGCTCCAATTTTGGACTCCCGATCGGGCTGTTCTGTTTCCCGCTCAACCAGGCCATGGCGTCCAAAATCGCCCAGAGCGACGCCTTCCTCGCCTAAGCGACGACCTGGACGCCTTCGACAGCCAAGGCGAGCACGACGCCCTGAGGTTCCCGAGCGCCCCGACGCTGAGGCGACGCCTTTAAAACCATGACAACAACATAGAATAATCAATTTCTTGGCAGAACATCAAAATTGGTTATCTTCTCTTCTTTCCAAAGTTCATTGCCCTAATGAGAGGAATGGACCATGAAAATGCTTTACAGTATACCAGCAAGAAGCAGCGTACCCGGCACTCAATCCATTCCTTGGCGATCCGGTTCGACCAAGCACTGCAAGAACAGAGAACCCAAGCGCCTCGCCGCTGCCCAAGTTCTGGCCGCCGCGGGAGGGAAAGAAGAGACCCGCCATCGTCGGCGGCACGTCGTCAACGGAGCGCTTCGGATCCCCACAGCCTCTACTTTTGGTCAGTATACTAGAACGGAGCCACTCACTCACTCTTCTCTATCCTTTTTATCATTTCAGTTCACTGTAACTTCAAGCAGAAAAAAAGAGACACTACCAAGTACCGCATGAAAACATAATTAAGAAAAAAGAAACTATTGGACATGCCAGGTTCAAAAAAAAAAATGTATCCATCTACTATCTTAAACTGAAAACATGAAGTACATATCGATTCATACAACACTTGATAATACATCCTGTTGCATTTCATTTAAAGTTCAGTACGGATCAGAAAACATAATAACACGTACAAACTCCATGAGGATCTCACCTACTGAAACAGTACAATAACCCTGACTACACTATCTGTAATGAAATATACAAACAAAACAAGAACTGGGAACACAACAGTACTAGAGATAGCAACATAATCTAAGTTGTACCTACACTAGCACTGCTGTAGTAGAAACTAATGCTTCTCAGCAATCTCCTCGAACTGGTACGCAACCAAAGACACCACGCTGCAGGAATTGTAGCTATCACTGTTAAAACGGCGAATAACCCACCAATTGAGATCCTTCATCTCAAATTTGTAATTCCTCTACTCCTGTTAGAAAATTAGCACCATGGGCGCGGCATGCCGCCGCGCTAATAGGCCAGAAAAGGAGAGGAAAAACACAATTTTCTCTACTAATAATATTGCTAGAGGTATGATCCGTGGCTCGCAAATACGCTTTCAATTCACCTAAATACGTTTTTACCTAATAAAATTACCTACCACTGCCATCCATAAGTGAAAATAACGGTTCAAACAATTCAGATGAGGTGGTACGTACGTCATGCACTTTTTGTTTTACCCCTCAGGAAAATCAGAAATCAGCCCGCAGCCTCGCAGCATCGGTAGGGCCATAGGGGCAGAAAGATCGCGCACATTACTATTTTCCCCCTCCAGATAACTTCTTATTCGCCGTAGTCGTCCTCAGGATTGAATCCCTCGCGAGCGCAGCCGCCCCTGGCCTACACCGCTGCCGCTGTGCTCACGCACCGTCGTCGATCGTCCTCCCGATCGAATTGCTCGCTAGGCACGAGCGCAGCTGCCCCTGGCCTCCTCTACCACATACCTCGTCGCTCTGCAGTTACGCGCGCTCGCGCATATTGTGGCGACAATGCTGCCGCTGCGTTCATGTGCCGCTGCTGGGAGGCTGCCGTCTTGCCGGCGTGGCTCGCGGCAGTGCGAGCCGCACAGGGTTCCGCCGCCTCCATGCTTTTTCACGCGCTGCACGGGCGCCCGTCGTCGGCCTGATTCGTTTCTCTTTGGACCGCGTGGCGGCGCTAGGATAGGATGGAGCGAGGAGCAATGGGAGTACGATAGGGTTGGCTTTTCGTTCGTGTGTGGATGGGGCTCACATGCATCTCCTGGCGGTAGAGCCTGCTGGGATGGATGGGCTGATTGGCCGTGCTGGCTTAGGCTGGTCTGGAAAACCTTCTACCCTTTTTTATCATATAAACATTTTCTTATTTTCTGTTTGATTTTCTATGGAAAGAAAGAAGAAAAAGGGAAGGTTTTTGCAAAAGATTCAAATCTTTTAAATTTTGAAATTTTTTGTTCTAAATTTAAATGATTTTTTTCAAAACATATGCACACACTACTATTTTGCTTTATTTAAAAAAGGTAAAAGGGAGGGATGGTTTATAATTAATATCCTAGAATGAATTTAGCAAAAAATAGATATCTAGGTAAATAATTTTCGAGCTTCACAAGACATATCAAAACAATAAAATGCTAATAATGCAATCAGGTAGCGGTAATTGCCCAGATTAATTTATTTTCTTTGTTGTGCTCGTTGCGACGAAGCACATACTCCGCTTGGTATATACTCCGTAGTTACATACTCCCTCCGACCCATATACTCTTCACTAATATGAATGTATCTACCCCTAAAATGTGTCTAGATACATCTACATTAGCGAAGAGTATTATCGGTCGGAGGGAGTACTTTCTGTTTGAGAACTACGCATGCTCCCATGTATTTTTTTAAGCTCTTTCCATTCCCTGGTCTCATGTTCTTGGTTGCATGATTTAATTCCGATGTTCATGCCAACGTAGGTTTTTAATTTACATTTGTATGCATGTTGTTTGATCATTCGATAACAAGCAATATGGACTATTTATTTGGGAAGTCCACATGTTCAAGCAGACAAGTGTAGTTTTCCAATTCAACCGACACACCTGGGCCAACCATGTGAAAACGGATTCACTTATTTCTAGATGAAGGGAGTACTTATCTCCAAATGTAAGAAAATAATTCAAAAATTTGCTAGACATAACAAATTGTTTTATCAAGAAAGTGCACACTCAAAAGTCACATGCTTCAAGAAGTTGCAGACTTATTTTTAAAACAATTTGTATTATTGGATATGGTTAAATTAATTTGCCATGGCAAAGCACGGGTATTTTGCATCCTCGCTGCCTCGAACCCGATCTCGATGCCGGCAAAAATTCCCCCACACTGCTCGGATCGGAGCTACCGAGGAAACTAATCCGTGATAAGCCAGGGGCAGCCGAGGAGGCCTGAGGGCCAGGCGGCCTTGCAGCAGCAGGACAGGCCAATTAAGTACGGCGACGTGTTCGACGTCTCCGGTGAGCTGGCGGCGCAGCCCGTGGAACCCAAGGATGCCGCGTTGCTACAGTCGCCGAGGACATCGTGCAGGGCCTGGGCCACACGCAGAAGGGCGGGCCGACGGCCGTCATGCAGTCCGCCGCCACCCTCAATGTGCCTGCCGGCCACGTGGGTCGTGCCCAGCTCTCCAGCCCCATCCCCGACGTGGGGGTCGCCGTCACCAAGACCGAGCTCCCGGCCGCCGCGTCGTCACCGAGTCCGTCGCAGGCCAGGTCGTGGGACGGTTTGTCGCGCCCCCGCCCGAGGCGGCCAAGGAGCTCTACGAAACTCTACGACTCATTGTTATGCTCAAGTTTTCTTGATGATTGATTCATTCGTCCATGACTCTGCGGCGACTGATTAACCGCATGATGTGAGGAGCAAGCTGCCGGCGGAGAAGGGGGCGACGAGGAAGGACGCGGAGAGACTCGTGTCGGCGGAAATACGGAACAAGCTGAACATGGTGACCACGCCGGGCGGTATGGCAGACGCGGTGACCACGGCGGTGCGGCTCAACCAGGGTCGCCCGTAGGTGTAGGCGCCTAACGTTACAGCGAGTCCACGTCTGAGGGAGCAGAGCACGCAGCGGTCAGTACGTGCTCTGAATCTGTACGAATAAAATGTTGTGTACTGTGTACTTGTTCTATACTGGAGTAGGAGACTTTTGTAGAATACCGGAAAGAAATCATGAGTGTGGCACGAGTGTTTTAAACTGGTAAATAAACTCTGAACACGCTGGTTTGTCTTTCTAAGATTGACACGACGACATACAGAGACATGCATTTGATTTGGTTTCTGAAAATTGGAACCTTGGATTCAACAATAGGAGCTCCCAGATTGATACTATATGCAGTTCACAAATATTACCAACAATGATATCGACGGAAGAAAACAGGATTTAAGTGGATGTATATTCACCATACGATGTAACTTGATCCTTTTTTATCTCTACACAAGAACAGTGGCTCGTCGCAGCAATGTGCGAACTATGTTACGAAAAATAATCTGCTGAGCTCTCAACTACAAGGGGGAGGGAGAATGTCTATGATCGCTCACCATGCTTAGCTAAGAAAAAGATTCAGTTCCATGCACTGAAGGGTTAAATTATGTTGGGTTTTAATTCAAGATGCTCCACAAAGATTACGAGTAGGATACACAGAGAGGGATTCTGTTGTGAGAATTGGCTCTCAAAGTTCTTGCACTATGTATGAGGCTGAAGAGAATTCAGACTTCGCATGACATGCTTTTCGGGTGATTCTTCTGTATCACATGTTTGCAAAGCACTTCCTAAGTCTATAGAACTATATTAAGTAAACCCGTAAAAAACCATGTTGAATGAGCTTGAAAAATAATCAAGAGTCATTTATCTGGCGCCATCTGGCATCAAAGTCTTGTTGTATCAATAGTTTGTCTCTGTATTTATAAAATGGATAGATTGCTTTGGTTAATTATCAACTATAGCTCCTTTTTTCAATCTGCCTTTCTTTAGAATTGACACTAAGATAGGACCGATGCAATATTGTTGGAAGGGACTGAAAACCAATGTGTTTTAGACAACAAAACTTGAGTTGGGTGAATATCAAAAAATGATGTTTGTGTTATACATATAAGCAACAATTTGTGGTGTTATGCAATAAATATTGAAACACGACAGAGAGTAGACCTTAATTAACGAGAGATGAATAGTTGGGTCATTGCTTTCTATGCATGACATCTAATTCTATCTTATATCATAATACACTTTGACCAAAGTAGAGTTTCGTCATTTGTATATTATTATGTAGCCATTCTTTCTATACATATAATTTTTCCACAAAGGTTGTAAAAAAAATTAATAGGCCACAGAAAGCAATTTGATAGACCATGGCAACACGGGTGTTTTCATCGATTATTTACATTCAGTAATAACAAAATCTAATTGTTTCCTAAATACATGGGCTGAACACTTTATGCTCGGGATAGATGTTTTCTATAAATGTTTCGCCGTATTATTAAATAGTCTACCCGTAGCAACGCACGGGTATCGTGCTAGTCTAGATTAATGCAGATACAGTTACATAAACAAATTGGTTTCTTGCATGTAGACCAAATAGTCCCAGACTTGGTAAATCTTTGAACAACTTACTGTAAGATCACACTTCTAAGATGATGACTATAACCTGATTTGCCTTTGAACTATATTCAAAACAGTATCATTCAACTTAATTTTCCAATATGTACTCGAACAGTTCCAAAAAGTAGTTGATCTTGCTAACTTGTTACGTATAGGCAGAGAAAATAGAAAGGTTATATTGTCTTAACTGAAGAATGGGATTACATGTCTCCACAGCTAAATACCAATGAGACTCTTTGACTTTGGATTACAGTATTCACAGGGGTAACACTAATAAAATCAAGAGTGGCAGTTTATCTAATTAACGAAGAAAAATGCTTCGCCTAAAGTCACAATAAACATATGTACATGCTGTAATCTCAAGTGAACTTTTCAAAAAGCACGTGGATACAGAAAGATGAGAAAAACAGATGTGACCAATTCTGCTTCCAGAGAGCATTCTCTGAAAGCAGTGGTTCATCTCTTGTGTTGCGAGAATGATGCCCTCACCTATGAAAACGTGCAAAACTGACAACTGCACAAAAAACGTGCATGGTTTCTTCATCGACCTGGATTTGTTCATAAGTTTAAAGTAAGAATATTCACATACATCAAGTAACATTCACAAGTTTATGAACCGTGTGGATGCGTCAAATATGTTACCTATATGCTACAGTAGATAATAATATGGTAAAGCTACAGTAGTTTTCTTAGTGAACAATAGTGGCAACTAACATAGCACTTGAAGCTACCTATATGCTAGCTTACATTGAATACATCCTTAAGAACATCCATGCTTAGAAACTAATAGAGGGTCGTGCGTGCAGATACGTAATTGATAACTCAAGTGCATAGGTTGAAACTATTATCGACATTTGACAAAGAGATCAAATGAATTGTGGGAGCTTCCAACATTCTCCACTTTATGGCCATCAACATACTACACATTCTCATTGCTCCGTGTTCCACTGAAACATATTTTTTTCTTCACTGATAAGCAGCAAAGCATGCAGCTCATGTTGCAGGAATAGGATCAACCAAACCAAAAAATCGCAAGAAGTGGTATATGCATCAAGAAAGAAGAATAAACAACCATACCAAAAAAAGGAAGCTAAGAGTATATGTGTGATCTATTTTATTCTTCAGCTGAATATGTGAACCTTTGAGTGTTTCTGTTGCCTTCTCCCTGATAATGCCATTCGAGCATGAAAAAAGCAATGCAGGCACTAGTGTTTGGACCAGTACCACTCGCTACTTCCAACCACGACAGGGGCCATGGCAGGGCGTGCTACCGCGACATTGACAACAGCCGCTGAAGGTGCGCCGGCTCTGAGCATTGTCATTGATACTATCAGTTGCAAACTTGCAATATAAGTTTCATTGCTGTCGATCAGTTGCAAACTTGCAATGAAGAAAAAAATCATGACCAGGGGATTAAATTATATATATTATTTCTTAATCAATCAACTAACCAGAAGAATTAGGAATTGAAACCCCCCAAACCCCCCTTTGGAGCCCATATTCCTGAGGGAGGGCCGCCGCCGGGCATACCCTCCACGGGCATACCCTCCACCCCCTACCCCCCAAGCCCGGCCGTCGCACCGGGCATACCTCCCCCCTATACCCCGCCCCCAACTGTCCGGCGGCGCATAGCTCCCTCCGGTCACCTGCGCCCCGGGCATACCTCCCCTCTCTACCTGCGCCACGTGTAACCCTAGACACACTACCCTATACTCTATCTAACGTATCTCTACTCTAATCCTACTCGCTGATACAATCGACGAGGAAGACGTTTATAAACCCGTCAAATCGCATCAAAGGTAGCGAGGTGGGACTAAAGAGGGTGCGCTGTCCGTACCTGGGCCGAACCGCGATGAGCCACCGGCGTCCCCGCCCGCGGCCCCGCTCCGCCGTTCGCTCGCTGCTGCACGCGTCGCCGGCGCAGGAAGGAAAGGGACGCGGGCACGCCGCCGCGTGCCCCCCCTGTCCTTTCCCCTCCCACGGCTGCCGCCGCCTCCGTCCTCGTGCGCCAATGCCGGTGAGCTCCGATTAACATCTCTGCGGCCGCGGGATTGGATGCGGGAGGAGACGGAGAAGAGGATGCGGAGGAGAGACCGAGATGAGGCTGTTGCCGCCGGCGTGGTTCGTCGGATCTTGGAAGGAAGGGGATCCCTCTGCAGTGTACGTGGAGTATGGCATCCAGTGTCCCGAGCGGAGCCTATACGATGATCGATTAATCGTGCAGATTGGCTCGGCCTACTAATTCCTTCCCAGTGCTAGCCCATGCGTAGAAAACTAGAAATGCCCACTCGGCCCGCAGCCCGTTAGCGTGGCAGCAGCGACGAACATACGTTTCACTGCTTCGTTATTTCCTTATTTAATCTCGATTTAACTGTTCATTTTTGGATGATTTTTGTAAAAAGTTTAGTTCTATAAAAATGTTCAACTCTATAAAAAATTAATTTAATAAAAGTGTTACATGCTAAAAGCAAATATCACTGAGTTTTAACTATAGAACACTGCATAAACAATCAACTTGATTATAGCCATTTCTTTTGCCATAGAGTATAAATTGGTAAGCAAGTGAGCAGTACCTTGGACAGCCTATTCCTAAAGCTCTCTTAGAGGTACTTATGATCCTGAAGATTAACTCCTACACAAAATATAGTAATATGTGAGAAGGTCCATGAATCATAGAAGTAATAAGTGCTGCTATTAAAAGAGCGATCAACAACACTAAATGAATCAACCCAATTTTTGTAGTCATAATTTGTTTCGCGGGCTATTGTTGTTCCTCACATAGTTTTAAAACCGGAACAGTTCACTGGTTGAACCAAAAAAACCAGAACCACAACCTCCACTGGTTTTTTAAGCGCACTAAACCAGAGGCGCAAGCGAGCCAGAATAAACCAGCCAAACCGCGGTCCAACCGCTGGTTTCACACATTAAACCAGCACATCTGGTACGCGGTGATGGTTGACCTTAGGTACAGACTGGATCAAAGTTATTGAACATAAAAAACCTGTATCATTTTACGATTAACTACCTGGCCCATTAGCCTGTTTTTAGGTTAGGTTAACCTAATCACTAGATATACAGTAACCATGTCCCAATTTTAGATGGTATATAGCTAAAGTTCAAAGTGGCCACAATGTGTTTATGAAAAAAAAAGATAAATAAAATTGAGAAAGTAATATATTTATTTAGTTTATTATTTTACAAACCAGTTCCAAACAGTGGAGCGGTTGAGTTCATGATTCCGTGTGTTATACAAAGATGATGGCAGAAGTTGCTCAAAACCTAAAAAGTTGATGGCAAAAGTTGATCTAAATCTGAAAAGTTGATTGCAAAAGTTGATCTAAACCTGAAAAATTGATGAAAGCTTCTCTTAAACATAAAGTGGAGCCCTGACAAATTTCTCTAAACCTGAAAATCTGTATTATAAAAAAAATTATCTGGTTATGTCACTCTCCTTAAACAACCTAACTTATCACAAGAAAAAAGAAGCATAGGTGACAAGGGTATAGCTATTATGGCCCGTTATTTTAGTATCCCTGGGTCCGTTAGTTAGGCCCAAGCATAGATGTAATCAAAATACGAGATGATATCATATACAGATAGTGTAATTTGTATTGAACCCGACTGGATCCTCGAGACCTGGCCACCTATATATAGGGGACAGGAGAGGCCAGCCAGGGACAGATAGAGATTGAGCCAATTGATTCCTAGCTTATTCTCAACACGCATCTAGTTTCGCCTATTTTGTCTGATCTTTTACCTTCGAGTTTATCTGACGCCCTCTTTCCCAGATCCTAAGTCCTTCATCTAGGACATTTGCCAAGTTAACCCTCGTCAATTGGCGCCAACCGTGAGGAGCTTGGGCGTTGGAATCATGAATTCGACGGTGATACGTCCATTTTGCATCACTATTTTATATCATAATTTACTGTTATTTATTGATATATTTTATATTTAGAGATGATACTTATGTTATTTCATCTATTTTGCATGTTAGATGATTGTTGGAGAATTAACTGTCGGAGTCAGAATTCTGCTGGAAAAAAGGACTATCAAGATACAATATTTCTGAAGATCAGCAATTCCCAGAAAATACCCAGAAGTTCCTATTTTGCCAGATGACAGAGGTAGCCGGAAGGAGAGGCTGAGGTGGGCTACCAGGGGCCCACACCACCCCTAGGCGCGGGCCAGGCCAGGCCGTGCGGCCAGGTGGTGTGGCTGCCCTGGTCCACCCCTGCCAGTGCCCCTTCGCGTATATCATCCTCCCGAAAACCTAAGATTGGGAGATCCATCGAAGAAATATTCTGCCGCCTCTGCGGGGCTGAAAACAGAGAGAGAAAGAGCTCTCCGGCAGGCAGAAATCTGCTGAGGAAATTCCCTCCTGGAAGGGGGAAATCATCGCCATTGCCGCCGTCATTGAGCTGGGCTTCATCGGGATCATCATCATCACCACCACCAGCACCATCATCACCATCATCACCTCACCGTCCCGCTGTAACATCTTGGGTTGAATCTTGTCTAGTTCATAGGGGAAACTTTCCCGGTGTTGTAGTTGATGCTATTGAGTGAAACCATTGGATTAAGGTTTATGTTCAGATTGTTATTCATCATTATTTCACCTCTGATCATGATCCATATGATGTCTTGTGAGTAGTTCGTTTAGTTCTTAAGGACATGGGAGAAGTCAAGATGCTAGTAGTGGAATTATGTTGAGTAATATTTAATGGTTTGATATTTATGTTGTGGTTCTATTCTGCTAGTGGTGTGATGTGAATGTCGGCTACATGATACTTCACCTTTAAGGGCCTAGTGGAATGCATTGTGTATTTGGCTACCAATTGTGGGGTTGCCAGAGTGACAGAAACCAAAACCCTCGTTAGGAAACCAGTGCATCAGGGAGCGTAGGATCTCAGAGTTTAATGTTGTGGTTAGATTTATCTTAAGTACTTTTTTGTAGTTGTGGATGCTTGCAAGGGGTATAATCACAATTATGCATTAGTCCAAGTTGGGGTAGTGCATTAGCATAGGTTCACCCCCATAACACTTATCAAATCAATGAAGATTAATCAACTGTATGAAGCGAAAGCACTTGACAAAATTCCCATGTGTCCTCAAGAACGTTTGGTCATCATAAGTAACACAACCGGCTTGTCCTTTGCTCTAGAAAGGATTGGGTCACTCGCTGTAATTATTATTACTGTCTTTTATTTACTCGTACTTTATTTATCTGCATTATCAAATACCCCTAAAAACCTGTTTGCTAGCATTTACTGTGATTCCTTGGTCAAAACTGCTTGTCAACACCTTCTGCTCATGGTTGGTTTCGACACTCTTATTTATCGAAAGTACTACGATATACCCCCTATACTTGTGGGTCATCAAGACTATTTTCTGGCGCCGTTGCCAGGGAGTGAAGCGCTATGAAAGAGTGGAATTGGTAAAGGAAACTTTTACTGTGAGTACTGTTTTTATTTATGTCTGTTATTTTATTTTATTATGGAGAAGTCTCCATTTGATTTCCTATTTAGGAGTACTACTACCACTGTTATGGTAGTAGATGAACCACCGCCTGCCCAATTGGATCCTTTTAAAATACCTATGAAAATTGTTGAACGTGTTATGAATAACTGCTATTTAGGAGATAGAACTGTCCATCTTGGTGATCATTTGCTCTTTATACATGAATTATGCGAGTTGTTCAAGTGTGCAGGTATTTCAACGAACCAAGTTAAGAGGAAGATATTCTCTTTATCACTGAAGGGCACAGCTGCGGAATGGTATAAGCTGCTGAAGAATGGTCAATCTATTGGCTGGGAGGAAATTGTACCTCTCTTTTATTCTAAATTATATCCTCCTAGTGAGATTCATAAAGATCGGAATCAAATATATAATTTTTGGCCTCAAGATGGAGAGAGTATTGCCCAAGCGTAGGGGAGATTGAAGTCACTAATGCTCAAATATCCCATTCATGAGCTCCCCAATAATATTGTTATTAGTAACTTCTATGCAAGGCTTTCTCTTAATGATAAGGATTTATTGGATGCTTATTGTTCTGGATCATTTACATGTATGAAAGAAGAAGCTAAATGGTATATTCTCGACCGTATTCAGGAAAATACTGAAGGATGGGAGAATGACAAAGGAAGAAAGTCAGGTATAAATTATGATTATGAATGCATTAAATCTTTTATGGGAACTGATGACTTTCATAATATTAGTGCTATTTATGGTCTTGATTCCCAAATACTTGCAAATTGTTTTAAGGCCTTTGCCTCTTATCTTGATATTCCAAAAAAGGAATGGAACAAGTACCATGCACCTTATAAAGATATTGTTAATTGTGTTCCTGCTAGAAATATTGAAGTTTGTACTATTGATCATGTTTTGCTTGAACCTTATATTGAGAAAATACCTTTCCCTGCTAAGGTAAAGGAGCATTCTATGATAACTAATGTGATCAACAAATGTACAAAGAAAGTTATAGAACCTGATGAACAAATAACTGTTAAACCTGCAGTAGCAATAGTAAAGGACCTTGTTACTAAAAATGTAGAAGATAGACACATTATCCTCTGTGAAGATGCTTCTAATATTGTTTCACATCCTAGTAGATCTAGGAAAACTAGTATTCCTGTGTTTTCTATCAGGATAGGTGATCATTGCTATTATGGTTTATGTGATATTGGTGCAAGTTCAAGTGTTATTCCTTATGAGCTTTATAGAGAAATCATGCATGAAATTGGTTCTTGTGAACTTTAAGAAATTGATGTGGTTATTCAGCTTGCTAATTGAGAAACTATCTCTCGAATTGGTATTGTTAGAGATGTGGAAGTTCTATGCGGTAAGACTAAATATCATGTTGATTTTCTAGTACTTGGTTCAGCTGCTAGTAAAACTTGTCCTATCATTTTTGGTAGACCTTTCTTGAACACTTGTGGTGCTATTATAGATTGTAAAAAGGAGAAAATTTTAACTAAATTTGATGGAGAATCTTATGAGTTTCATTTTTCTAAGTTTGCCAAAGCTCCTTATGAAACTGAATTACCCAATGAAGATTTTAGAGTTGAACAGCATGCCTCTATTGCTCTTGCTCCTAATGATGCTTTGTAGCAATATATGGAGGACTATGAAAGTGAGATCTTTATGGAAGAAAGAAATGAGATTGACGAGATTCTTCTTCGTCAACCAGAGATGCTTAAACACAATTTACCTGTGGAAGATTTGGGTACCACATTACCACCCAAAGAGGATCCTATTTTTTATTTAAAACCTTTACCTGATGATCTTAAATATGCTTATATTGATGATAAAAAAACATATCCTGTTATTATTAGTTCTAAACTTCCAGGGAAGGAAGAAGAAAGGTTATTGGAAATATTGAGAAAACACCGAGGAGCTATTGGATATACTCTTGATGATTTAAAAGGGATTTCCCCTACTATATGTCAGCATGCTATTAATATGGAGCCTGATGCAAAGCCAGTTGTTGAACATCAATGTCATTTAATTCCTAAGATGAAGGAAGTGGTAAGAAATGAGGTATTGAAACTCCTTAATGCTGGTATTATTTATCCTATTGCTGATAGTAGATGGGTTAGTCATGTGCATTGTGTCCCTAAGAAAGGAGGAAATACTGTTGTGCCTAATGAAAATAATGAGCTTATTCCTCAAAGAGTAGTAGTTGGTTATAGGATGTGCATCGATTTTAGAAAGGTTAACAAAGTTACTAAAAAAGATCATTATCCTTTACCTTTTATAGATCAAATGTTAGAGAGATTATCTAAGAAAACTCATTTTTGTTTTCTTGATGGTTATTCTGGGTTTTCTCAAATTGCTGTTAAAAAGCAAGATCAAAAGAAAACCACTTTTACTTGTCCTTATGGAACTTATGCTTATAGACGTATGCCTTTTGGTTTGTGTAATGCTCCCGCTACATTTCAAAGATGCATGTTTGCTATATTTCATGGCTTTTGTGAACAAATTGTGGAAGTATTCATGGACGATTTCTCCGTCTATGGAACTTCTTTTGATAATTGTTTGCACAATCTTGATAAAGTTTTGCAGAGGTGGGAGGAAACTAATCTTGTTCTTAATTGGGAGAAATGGCACTTTATGGTTAATGAAGGAATTGTTCTTGGATATAAAATTTCTGAAAGAGGTATTGAAGTTGACAGAGAAAAAGTTGAAGCAATTGAGAAAATGCCCTGTCCTAGGGATGTCAAAGGTATTCGTAGTATTCTTGGTCATGCTGGTTTCTATAGGCGGTTTATTAAAGATTTCTCTAAAATTTCAAAGCATCTTACTAATCTTCCCAAAAAGATGTACCTTTTGTTTTTTATGATGATTGTAAGGAAGCTTTCGAAATTCTTAAGAAGGTGATACATTGCAAACGTATCTATAATTTTTGATGCTCCATGCTTGTTTTACACCAATTGCTTATGTTTTGTTTACACTTCGTGGCATTTTTATGCATTTTCTGGAACTAACCTATTAACAAGATGCCATAGTGCCAGTTCCTGTTTTCTGCTATTTTTGCATTTCAGAAAAGTTATATAGGAAATATTCTCAGAATTGAACGAAACAAAAGCCGAAGTTGCTATTTTGCTGACACGAAGACGGAGTCCAAAGGAGAGATGGAGAAGGGCCAGGAGGCGGCCACACCATGGGGTGGTGCGGCCTACCCCTGGCCGCGCCAGGCCCTAGTGTGGGCCCCCAGGCGCCCTCTGACATCGCCCTTCCGCCTATAAATTCACTTCACCAGGAAAACCCTAAGGGCCCAAACATCTATCCACGAAAATTACTGTAAGCCGCCGCCATCGTCGACCCGAGATCGAGAGGGTCCAGAAGCTCTTCCCGGCACCCTGTCGGAGAGGGGAATCATCATCGAAGGCCTTCTTCATCGCCATGCCTGCCTCTGGAGCAATGCGTGAGTAGTTCACCCTGGACTACGGGTCCATAGCAGTAGCTAGATGGTTGTCTTCTCCTCCATGTGCCTCATGCTTAGATCTTGTGAGATGCCTATCATGATCAAGATCATCTTTATGTAATTCCACATGTTGTGTTTGTTGGGATCTGATGAATATTGAGTACTATGTCAAGTTGATTTATCATGTCTATGTTATTTGTGATCTTGCATGCTCTCCGTTGCTAGTAGATACTTTGGCCAAGTAGATGCTTGTGACTCCAAGAAAGGTTGTAGATGTGTTGTTGCTACTAGGGAGAAAACAACAATCTTTTGTTCAAGGATAATTGTATTGTTTACATTACATACTTTGCTTAAGGCGATAATATGTTGCTTGTAACTTAATATCCAAGGGTTGTTCGGATGATATCTCGCGGGTGGATTATTAGTCATAGATGCAGTTGGATTACGATCTATGTATAATGCCCAAATGAATCTCATAGTGATCTTCATGACATGTACATGCATTATTATGCATTATTTATTTTTTCAATTGCCCAACTGTAATTTGTTCACCCAGCATGTTATATCTTTATGGAGAGACACCTCTAGTGAACTGTGGACCCCGATCCATTCTTTTACATTATATTACCATTTACTACAAACACTGTTTACTTTCCACAAGTATTATTTTACTTCACCACAAACAAACATTTCTTTCCACACTATACGTCTAATCCTTTGTTTTCAGCAAACCAGTGAGATTGACAACCTCACTGCAAGTTGGGGCAAAGTAGTTTGGTTGTGTTGTGTGCAGGTTCCACGTTGCTGCTGGCGCCGACCACATGCCATCAACTGTCTTTTGGCGCCCTGTCAAAGTCATCTAGAAACAACCTTTAGAAGTGGTTTCTTTCTCCTACTGGTCAATTAAACTTTAGTTTCATACTGAGGGAAAACTTACTGTTGTGCTCATCATACCTTCCTCTTGGGGTTTCCCAACGGGTCCTTTGAGACATCAAAACTGTTTTCTGGCGCCGTTGCCGGGGAGGTAAGGTAAAAGGTACTCACATCCTCTGGCTACTAAGCTATCTTCTAGTACTGTTGCTGGTGTGTGAGTGCTCGAAGTTATTTCCTTTAGATTCTGCAATTATATCTTTTTGTTTCTTGTTTTTATTTTCACTAGTTAGACTTAATGGAAAACAACAACAAAATTAGAGAGCTTTATAGTATTTATCTTGAGTTAGGACATGACGTGTTTGAAGAGAAAATTAAAAAATCTATGGAACTTTATTTGCATGCTAATAGCAATATTATTAGTATGAATTCTTTGAACACCATTATTGCTAATGCTATGGAAAAGTCTAAGCTTGGGGAAGCTGGTTTTGATGAGCATGATATTTTTAGTCCCCCAAGCACGGAGGAGAAAATTTACTTTGATGATACTATGCCTCCAATATATGATGATTACAATGATGAATATGATATTTTTAGTCCACCTACTATTGAGGAGAAAATTAATTATGATTACAATATGCCTCCTATATTTTATGATTATGGTGATGAGAATAATAATGATAGCTATTTTGTTGAATTTGCTCCCACTACAATTAATAAGAATGACTATGTTTATGTGGAGAGTATTAATTCTTTTAAGCATGTGGCTCCCACCTAATAGCAGCATGATCATTATGCTAGTAAGACTCTTGATGCTGCTCAAAAGAATTTTGCTACTACTGAAAAGGAGTTCCTAGCTATCATCTTTGCTTGTGATAAGTTTAGACCTTATATTGTTGATTCAAAAGTTACTATTCATACTGATCATGCGGCTATTAGGTATCTTATGGAAAAGAAAGATGCTAAGCCTAGGCTTATTAGATGGGTGTTGCTTTTACAAGAGTTTGATTTGCATATTATAGATAGAAAAGGTGCTGAAAATCCTGTTGCTGATAATTTGTCTAGATTGGAAAACATTTCTTATGATCCTATTCCTATTAATGATAGTTTTCCAAATGAATAGTTGGCTGCAATAAAATAACCTCACGAGAGAGTCCTTGGTATGATGATTATGCTAACTTTATTGTTTTCAAGTATTTGCCTCCAACCTTTACAGCTCAGCAAAGAAGGAAATTTTGTTATGACTTGAGGCATTATTTTTGGGATGACCCACATTTTTATAAAGAAGGAGTGGATGGTATTATGCGAAGATGTGTTCCAGAATATGAACAACGAGAGATATTGAGGAAATGTCATGGTAGTGCTTATGGAGGACATCATGCTGGAGATAGAACTGCACAAAAGGTTCTACAATCAGGTTTTTATTGGCCTACTCTTTTTAAAGATGCAAGAAAGTTTATTTTATCTTGTGACGAGTGTCAAAGAGTTGGTAATATTTCTAGATGCAATGAAATGCCTATGAATCATTCTCTTGTTATTGAACCATTTGACTGCTGGGGATTTGACTTTATGGGTCCTTTTCCTTCTTTAGAAGGTTATACTCATATACTTGTTGCTGTGGATTATGTTACTAAGTGGGTAGAAGCTATACCTACAAAGAGTGTTGATGGTGAGACCTCGTTAAAAACGCTTAAGGATGTTATTTTCCAAGGTTTGGTGTGCCTAGATATCTTACGACTGATGGAGGTTCTCATTTTATTCATGGTGGTTTTAGGAAGACCCTTGCTAGATATGATGTTAATCATAGAATTGCTTTAGCTTATCATCCCCAAACAAGTGGGCAAGTAGAGTTATCAAATAGAGAAGTTAAGTCTATCTTGCAAAAGACTGTTAGTAAATCTAGAAAAAATTGGGCTAGTAAGTTAAATGATGCTTTATGGGCTTATAGAACTGCTTATAAAAATCCTATGGGTATGTCTCCTTACAAAATTATTTATGGAAAAGCTTGTCACTTGCCTTTAGAATTAGAATGCAAAGGTTATTGGGCAGTGAAAGAACTTAATAGAGATTTTAAACTTGTTGGTAAGAAAAGGTTGCTTGATTTGAGTTCTTTAGATGAATGGAGAAGTGAAGCTTATGAAAATGCTAGACTCTTTAAAGAGAAAGTTAAAAATGGCATGACAGGAGAATTCTTAGGAGAGAGTTCCATGTTGGTGAGAAAGTTCTATTGTATAGGTCTCGTCTCAGATTTTTTGCAGGAAAATTACTCTCAAAATGGGAAGGACCCTTTGTTATTGAAGAGGTGTATCGTTCAGGTGCAATAAAAATTGCTTCACTAAAAGATAACACTACGCAAGTGGTGAATGGGCATAGGCTCAAACATTATATTTCTGGAGATTCTTATAATGAAGATATTGATATTATTCAAGTGGTGACTCCGGAAGAATTTGTCAAAGAACAAATGCAGGAAACTGCGGAGTCCATTTTCGAATAGCTAACAGTTTTAGTAAGAAAAAGTTCGCGTTAAACTTTTCTGCTTATATTTTGTTGTTTTTATTAAATATGGAAAATTACGAGACGGAAACGGGTAGGAAACGATGCCCAAGGGCACCACACCACCCCGTGGCGCGGGCCCCCTCCTGGCCACGCCACCGTGTGGTGTGGCCGCCTCAGAGTTCGTCTCCAACCCGGTTTCATCCCGTGCCTTCCTTTTTGTTGTTAAACTTTCGGCTATATAATCCCCCGGATCCCCCAAGGTCCGTATATCTTTTTTCGCTGTGTTTTCTTTTCGATCTGTTTCTATCAGTGGTTGTTCTCAGTTTTACAAGCACCATGGTCTCCGCCAACGACGACAAGGGCAAGAAGCCTTTGAAAGATGATCACCAAGACCCCAAGCTGGAGGAGAAGGTCGAGATTGAAACTGAAGAAGAAATAGAAGAAGACCATCGTCCGTGCCCTCGCGCCACCGTTGCAAGCATTGGGGTGGTGGAAAACCCTAGCAAGTTCAAGAGAGGTGCACAAATGAGCACTAGAGGGAATGTTCCACGTCACTTCTTAGCTCCAAGGACACCTTCTGCAGGCAACAACCCCTTCCATACTCTAATACATGAGCATGAATTCCAAAGGGTGTCTAAGGCAAAGTTATCCTCTAGTTGGAATATAGATCATTCTAACAGTGCAGGGAAAGAGGGCTTTAAGTGTGAAGAAGAGTGGGGAAATAATTCCTAGAGTTGGGATTCACAGTCCGACAAGTTTATGAACCGTATTGAGCACAATACAGAGTTGATTCGTATTCTCACCTACAAGATTAATGAGTTGAAAGAGTTGATTGATAACTTCATTAAGGATTCACCACCACCACTGAAGGAGTAATTCATCATCGGTATTGGCATCCCCTTAGCTTGTTCCAAGCTTGGGAGAGTGCCGTGGTATCACATCTTTATCTTTTACCCTTTTACTTTTCAGTAGAGTCATATCACGAGTAGAGAAGTTATCATATAGGATAGTTTGCAGTGTGGAAGTATCTCTACTTTAGTTGGTTATCTATGTATCCCTTGGTGTAAGCTGCCGTTATGGAATATTAATGAGAAGTATTATCATTTACTTTCTGAACACTTTATTTTAGTTTGCAATTTCTGTTATATGATTAATCTTGTTGTTAGTATTGGTATCACTTTGGGAGCATAAGTAAATCTAGTTGGTTTTGGCAAACTTAGCATTGGTCAGTAGCAACAATACTTTGAGGCTTGAGTAGAAAAGAGAGAAATACATGTAGATACATTATTCCTTTATCTTTCTTTCTTGATTGGCTCATAAGCTTAGTATTCTCAAGTTAAGATCGTTTGTGCTTCCAACGAAGATTGCATGATTGTTTTCTATCACATTTATGTTTGTTTCACTCAACTCTTATGCTTGCTACCCAGCCTTGCTATCCAAAAACCTGTACTGAGAGGGAATGCTTCTCGTGCATCCAAACCTTGAACCAAAACCCATGCCATTTGTGTCCACCATATCTACCTATTAGCATCATTGCTATTCTAAGTATATTACTCATGTTTTATCTATCTTCCAAATTAAATATTTGTTATGAGAAAATTAGTTAGTAAAGCTCTCACAAACTTGATGGCACATTTTACTTTCTTGCACTTAATAAACTTGACCATTGTGATTCTCTTATGAAGTTTATATGCTTAGGTGACAAGGGTATAGCTATTAAGGCCCGTTATCTTAGTACTCATGGGGTCCGTTAGTTAGACCCAAGCATAGATGTAATCAAAATACGAGATGATATCGTATACAGATAGTATAATTTGTATTGAACCCGACCGGATCCTCGAGACCGGGCTACCTATATATAGGGGCCATGAGAGGCCGGCCAGGGACAGATAGAGATTGAGCCAATTGATTCCAAGCTTATTCTCAACACGCATCTAGTTTCGCCTATTTTGTCTGATCTTTTACCTTCGAGTTCATCTAACGCCCTCTTCCCCAGATCCTAAGTCCTTCATCTTGGACATTTGCCGAGTTAACCCTCATCAATTGGCACCGACCGTGGGAAGCTTGGGCGTTGGAATCATGAATTCGACGGTGATACGTCCATTTTGCATCACTATTTTGTATCATAGTTTACTGTTATTCATTGATATATTTCATATTTAGAGATGATACTTACGTTATTTCATCTATTTTTCATGTTAGATGATTGTTGGAGAATTAACTGCCGGAGTCAGAATTCTGCTGGAAAAAGGACTGTCAAGATACAATATTTCTGAAGATCAGCAATTCTCAGAAAATAACCAGAAGTTCCTATTTTGCCAGATGATGGAGGTAGCCGGAAGGAGTGGCTGAGGTGGGATACTAGGGCCCCACACCACCCCTAGGTGTGGGCTAGGCCAAGCCGTGCGGCTAGGTGGTGTGGCTGCCCTGGTCCACCCCTGCGAGTGCCCCTTCATGTATATCATCCTGCCGAATACCTAAGACTGGGAGAGCCACCGGAGAAATATTCTGCCATCTCTACGGGGGAGGGGAAACTAAGAGAGAGAAAGAGCTGGGCTTCATCGGGATAATCATCATCACCAACACCAGCATCACCTTGTTGTCCCGCAATAACATCTCGGGTTGAATCTTGTCTAGTTCATAGGGGAAACTTTCCCGGTGTTGTAGTTGATGCTATTAAGTGAAACCATTGGATTAAGGTTTATGTTCAGATTGTTATTCATCATTATTTCACCTCTCATCATGATCCATATGATGTCTTGTGAGTAGTTCGTTTAGTTCTTGAGGACATGGGAGAAGTCAAGATGCTAGTAGTGGAATTATATTGAGTAATATTTAATGGTTTGATATTTATGTTGTGGTGCTATTCTGCTAGTGGTGTCATGTGAACGTCGACTACATGATACTTCACCTTTAAGGGCCTAGTGGAATGCATTGTGTATTTGGCTACTAATTGTGGGGTTGCTGGAGTGACAGAAACCAAAACCCCCGTTAGGAAACCAGTGCATCAGGGAGCGTAGGATCTCAGAGTTTAATGTTGTGGTTAGATTTATCTTAATTACTTTCTTGTAGTTGTGGATGCTTGCAAGGGGTATAATCACAAGTATGTATTAGTCCAAGTTGGGGTAGTGCATTAGCATAGTTTCACCCTCATAACACTTATCAAATCAATGAAGATTAATCAATTGTATGAAGCGAAAGCACTTGATGAAATTCCCGTGTGTCCTCAGGAACGTTTGGTCATCATAAGTAACACAACCGGCTTGTCCTTTTTTCTAGAAAGGATTGGGCCACTCGCTGCAATTATTATTACTGTCTTTTATTTACTCGTACTTTATTTATCTGCATTATCAAATACCCCTAAAAACCCTTTTGCTAGTATTTACAGTGATTCCTTGATCAATACTACTTGTCAACACCTTCTACTCCTCGTTGGGTTCGATACTCTTATTTATCGAAAGTACTACGATACACCCAACTTTTTTGCTTTCAGCCAACTGCAATCCGGAAGTCTACAGAAACCAGATATCCTTTGGAACCGTAGATTTTCAACCACATCCACCAACCCTTACTCCAGTCTTTGCAAACTTGGATTAGGAGATGGACCTGACGTTCGGGAGCCTAAACTTTCGCGTCAGTTCCCTGGGTTCAGTTTGCCTATCAGACCCGACAATATCGGGTCCGTCGGCAGAGAAAACCGTGTCCGCGGTAATGTCAGATTCATGAGTTGGCTCCTCCAGCGAGGTAAACTCGCCGGTCAACGTCACTTCAACGTAAACTACAGAGTATACAAATGAAGAACTCGATGAAATCATGGGAAACCTCAACTTTGAAGAAACATCGGATAACACGGATAAAGTTTCCAGCCAGAATTTCGGCAAAGGCGCAATAGCGGACTTCACCACACGAAACAGCAGTGTCTCCAACAACGACAAGGGCACCTGGAGATCAGAAGAGAGGTACATCAACAACATACACTAGGTATGCGTTATCATAACTGAGGCAGCAGAAGACGATGATGGAGGGGACAACTTGGTAGTCAACGCACAAGGTGACAACCCGAGAAATAACCACAGGAACGAAAAGGAGAAAGTATATGTCTCGGCAGGAGAGTAGAGGACGATCATGTCAGCAATCAATCACGGTACGGGAATACCCGCGGATTCACGAAGAGAAGTTTTAATGGGATACCAATACGCCCTCCATCAGCACAAAAAGAAGCTACTACAAGAGAAAAGCGAGCTAAGGAGAAGCCACAAGTCCAACAGCGCATCGAGTAGGTCATAGTGGGAAGAATACAGCGAAACATCAGAATCAAGCAAAGAGAGGCACCGTGAGCCAAAGCGCAATAGAAGAAGGACATGATGGTCAAGGAAAGAAGGTCGCAACTCATTTTTAGCAGCAGATAAGGAAGAAAATATTATGCAAGACACGCCAGAGGCAGCCCTGGTAGCAGCACAAGCATACTTGTTAACCACACAGCCAGAACCCGGAGATCCATGGGAAAGCATGCATCAAGCCGCTATCAAAAGCCTCGGGCTGATCGGAGACGAGTTAAGGCAAAAATCAGTGGAAAAGGAGGCAACACACCAAGAACAGACAGGAAAAAGAAGGCGAAAGTCCCAATCTCCGCGAACCCGAAGATCCACTTCACCTGGTGGGAAAAATTACAAGGCACAAAGGGAAGATGCACGGAATATCATCACACAAGCCAGGGTAAACAGGTCACGCTATGAGTGGGGTGAAGGAAACTATGAAGACGAAGAAAAAGAAATGGGAGTGCTATGCTTTACCCAAAGGGTTCGCAGAACGCATGTACCCAAGGGTTTAAGTTACCGCACGACCAGCAAAAATATGATGGGTCATAAGAACCCGAATTATGGTTATCAGATTATCTTCAGGCAGTTAAAATACTCGGGGGCTCAAGGGCAACAGCAATGCAAAGCTTGTAGCTACACCTCACCGGCGCAACACGGTCTTGGTTAAGCAAGCTACCCGATGATTCCATCGAAAGCTGGGGTGAGCTGGAGGATCAGTTTACAAGGAACTTCCGCTCAACGTATACGCAACCAGCGTCAATAGAGGAAGTTAAATCTTGTATACATAAAAGTGGCGAGACGTTGCATTCGTATATACAACGGTGGAGTATAATAATAAAAATTCAGCAGAAAACGTCTCCGACGAGGGAGCAATAGATGCTTTTGCGTTTGGCCTTCGCCGTTCGGATCTCGTTGAAGAATTGGGAAGAATAAGACCCAAAACGGTGTCACAACTAATGGAGGTAGCAAATAGGTTCGCAGATGGAGAGGATGCTTATCACAATAAAAGAGCATGTTCACCCGAGCATGACAGATCAAGCAGATACAACAACTAGAGGCGCAGATCTCGTAATGAAGACAACCGCATCTCGCGCAACCAAGTATCCGCACGGTACAGGAGGAGCGACGAAAAAGGAGGTGAGCATAAGAGCAGAGAGTGGCATAAAAAAGATAATTCCAGAGGAGACAAGTCCAGATGCCTCGATCCATCAACAGAAGACATCCTTAGTGGACCTTGCCGTATTCACTACGCATACCTCAATGGAAAAAGGGTTTCCAACCATCTGATGGGAGACTACATGACGTTTGTAAAACTGCAATAAGCCATGGAACTGAACCAAGGAGCGAAACCAGGATCCATAGCTTACGACAAGAGAACCTTAAATCAGGGATATCCAATACAAAGTGGTCAAAGCTATCCCCAATCAAGGGTGTACGTATCCGCAATGATCCAGCCTGTTCCAAAGTCAAAAAAAGGAGCAGAAACATATATCCAGACAGGTAAACCTTGCAATATCATCACCACCAGCCACCATAGAGTACCTACGATGGTCAGACCAGACAGTCAGGTTCAGTAGAGAGGACCACCCAAGAAAAGTACCCAGACCAGGGCACGCACCAATGGTATTGAAGGTGCAAATCAGAGGATACGATATCAGATGAGTATTCATGGACGATGGCAGTGGTATAAATCTAATATATGCAAGAACTTTAAAGGCAATGAATATATCACTGGAATGGTTGCAGCTGCCAGACTGCTCTTTTCATGGGATAGTACCAGGAAGCGCAAATCATCCAGTAGGGAGAATCGAACTCGATGTTTGCTTCGGCTATAGCGGCAACTTCCAAAGGGAAAAGTTGGAATTTGAAGTCATGGATTGGCCATCACAGTATCACGCAATCCTAGGACGACCAGCGTTTGCACGGTTCATGGCAGTACCCCACTACGCATATCTTGCGTTAAAAATCCCAAGTCCAAAAGGATTCATCACAGTCAAAGAAAGTTTTGAAGTATAGACACATGCGACAAGGAATTCAACAGAATGGCACAAACCTTCGGCATGACAGCAAAGTATGCACGGCTCAAAGGAAAGACTGATCATAATGTACTACCCGACGTAGGTCGATCCCTGCCAGATCAAGCTTTCGACTCAACCCAAGATTCCAAGAAAGTTCGGGTCCATCCCACGGACCTAGCAAAAACAACCTCCTTCGCAGTAAACCTGGATCTCGCATAGAAAGCGCGCTCATCGAGTTCCTCTGTGAGCGCTGGGAAATCTTCGCCTGGTGTCCTTCAGACATGTCAGGGGTACCCAGGGAACTCGTCGAGCACGCACTCAATGTGGATCCAAATGCAAGGCCGATCAAGCAACCTCTTCGACGATTTGATGAACCTAAGCGTAAAGCAATAGCAGCTGAGCTGCATAGATTGGAAAATGTAGGCTTCATCAGAGAAATCAAAACATCAACCTGGGTGTCCAACCTAGTGATCGTACCAAAGAAAACGCAGACGTACG
The DNA here is from genome assembly GCA_007115705.1 of Dactylis glomerata. Classification (NCBI taxonomy): domain Eukaryota; kingdom Viridiplantae; phylum Streptophyta; class Magnoliopsida; order Poales; family Poaceae; genus Dactylis; species Dactylis glomerata. The sequence continues at coordinate 1,956,946 of QXEO01000379.1, forward strand.
CCGCGTATGTGTCGACTACACATCCCTCAATAAACATTGTCCAAAGGATCCCTTTCCACTACCCTGCATAGGTTCGCTCAACGATCGACGGAGGCTCACTCAACGCTCGACGTCGCCTTCTCTGCCGCGTCCAGCCGCAACTTCACTAGCTCCGTCGATGATAGTGTGGTGGGAGAGATTGGCTTGGGCAAGGTCGGAGATGGGATGGGGAGGAGAGGAGCACCGGACAAGGTAGGGGAGAAGAAATCGGGCAGCCAACATGGAGTCTCTGGCATAGAGGAAGGTCAATCGGGGAAGTAGGTGGCGGTGGTTGGGGAGATGGATGGGAGGAAGGTTGGGGATGCCAAGAAAAAAGGAGATCAGGAGGAAGAAAGAAGGGGATAAGGAGAGGACGTGTGGTGGGGCCCACGCGTGGTACGATGCACGTCACAACGTGACCGTTTCCACGGTCGACCGGGAAAGAGCCGTCATGTTTGCTGAGTTAACCCTCGTCAATAGGTTTTTTAGGATCGGATCAAGCTAATCTATAGAGATTAATGTTGTAAATAGATAGTTCCTAACAGCTAAAGCATATAAAAAAATTGCCAGGAGCGCCATATCTAATGTTCCATTTTGAATAGCAGGAAGCTGGGGAGAATAGCACAATAATTAAGAAGTTCTACAATGCTCTGCTGCATTTCTTCTATCCTCTTAGAATTAGCTGCTGCAGATATATTGTTTTTGCCGTCACGTCCCAATTGAAAGTTTAGTAGTACAATAGTAAGAATGTGTAATTCACCTAGTTCATACATCTAAATTTCAGTATTACATTGGAATCAGAAGGCTGACATTTATAAATTTAATACTTACATGGTGGGGGCTAAGGCTGCTCATAGTGGGGAGTAACATAGACTAGTGTTATGCAGATGTTATTAGTCTATGTTACTACCTTTATAGTGGGGAATAACATATATGTGGTATCATATAAGACCTTATTTATTAGGTCATAGACTCATTGTGTATTGGGGTGTGTGATGTTACAGTAACATAATATGTTACCACAACACTCTCTTTCCTCACTTAATAGCAATACCATGTCATCAAAATGCATTGGAGTATGTGATGTTACTTGCTATATTACTCTCACTATGAGTAGTCTAAAATGGTGAGGAACTTATGCTTACTCAAGGATGGAAAGCGCCACCTGATCCCGGTCAACACGATTGCCGCCAGTAAGAAGGCATCATTTGACTGTAGGAAAGCTCCATCCCCGTCCGGAGGTGCGATCTCTGCTCGGGCGCTGTCGTTCGCATTCCCAAATGAACAGTGGTGGGATAGTTTATGCTCGTATGCAAAGCAAGAGGAACATCCATGCATGATGTGTAGGCAAGAAATCAAACAAAAAACTCAAAACAAGAAATAGGACAAAGCGGACCACGGAGTCTCCATCTGCATAGTTCACCCGGACGACAACGCGCGACATGACGGACGGTTATTCTGCACGGCACAAGTAAATCGAAGAATGCATGGTTTACCAGCTGATCAGGACAAACATCGCCACCTGCCGGCCAACGATCGACAACGATGCTCAGAGTCACCACGCCACGCCACGTCCCACCCAAGTCCTCAAGTCACAAGTCACGTGCTACCTGCACGCGGTATAGGACAGAGGAATGGTATATATAGACTTAACTTAGAGAAAGAAGATGACCAAGTTGTTAGATGGAGCTCAGCCAAGAGAGAACTGATGGCCCAAATGAAACAAAGCGTCACATGACTTGGTGTCTCGTCTCGTGAAACAAAGCGTCTTGAAAATGATACGAGTCCTTGAAAGGATGAGATGTCGCCTAGAGGGGGTGAATAGGCGTTTTAAAAACAATTATGGAATTGGCTTGAAGGAATGCGGAATTAAACTAATGTTTATTTTATTCAAGCACAAAACCTAAATATGCTAGGCTCAACTAAGTGCAACAACAACTAGAGATAAGCAAGATAGCACAAGATATATTTCACAAGTGATAAAGAAGATATAAGTACTTCAAGCACGAAGGCTATCACAAGGAAATAAACTCGGGTATAGAGATAACCGAGGCACACGGAGACGAAGATGTATCCCGATGTTCACTTACATAAAGTAAGCTAATCACCATTGGAGAGATGCGAGAAACCACGAAGGCCCCCAAATGCCATGAAGGCTCACATTCTTCTCCGAGTCCCCCATGAAGCTAGGGACCCCTTCTTATGGTTAGCTTTTCCTCCACTCCGGAGATGGCAAGCTCCACAACCACTTCACAACTCCCACAGAGGGGAAGCCCGGGCCTCTTCACAATCTTCCACAAAGAGGTCACCGAGGCACCAACCGCCAAGCCAACTAGGAGGACACCCTCCAAGAGTAACAAGCTCACGCTCTCTCACTCGAACAAATCGTAATGGAGAGCTCAACACTATGCAAGGATGCAAAGCAAGAACACAAGGGGAAGTGCTCAAATCCTTCTCTCTCAAATCCCACCAAGGCAACAAATGCTATGGTGGAGTTAGAGAGGAAGAACAAGGGTGGAGGTCAAGCAATGACCCCAAGATCTAGATCCAATGGGTTCCCCTCACTTAGAGGAGGAAATGATTGGTGGAGTTGTAGATCTAGATCTCCTCTTCCAAATCCCTAAAAAATATGCAAGAATCATTGGAGGGAAGAGAGAGGGAGCAAGCTCAAGAGGTTCAACAATGGAGGTGAGAGAAAAGCTCAAGAACACACTAGAAATCCTAGAAAACCATTGGGGAAGAAGCCCCTTTTATAGCAAATCGAAATAGGGCTGTGATGTCTACGCACGCGTCTGTTCTTGTAGACAGTGTTGGGCCTCCAAGTGCAGAGGTTTGTAGAACATCAGCAAGTTTCTCTTAAGTGGATCACCCAAGGTTTATCGAACTCAGGGAGGAAGAGGTCAAAGCTATCCCTCTCAAACAACCCTGCAATTACGATACAGAAAGTCTCTTGTGTCCCCAACACATCCAATACACTTGTCAGATGTATAGGTGCACTAGTTCGGCGAAGAGATAGTGAAATACAAGTAGTTGTGATGATTATAAGTAGCAAATGTGATCTGAAATAAAAATGGCAGTAAGAAAACATGTAACAAAATAGGAAGTAAACGGTGTGCAAAGCTTGGAAACAAGGCCTAGGGATCATACTTTCACTAGTGGACACACTCTCAACAAATATAACATAATTGAACCAATAGATAATATCATCCATATGCAACTCAAAACAATTCTCCAATGGAAAATGAACACTAATCATGCATAGGGCTACAAAGCACTCCTCAAAGTCCGTATGTACCCAAACTAGATTGTCCCACACTATCACCATGAACGCACTAGATGGTTCCAACAAACACCAATAATTCATAGAGACATTAACCAAAAAGATACACATGATGCACACACTAGTCACCTTTACACCATGATATGAGGTATCTCCGGAGAGTATAATAATTAAGCATAGGAGTAGCATAATATCTGAATAATAACATCTACCAATTCAACTAGATACAAAGCTCACGATCACATAAAGATCACATCATGGGAGAGAGAGGTGAACCACATAGCTACCGGTAGAGCCCTCAGCCCCGGGGGAGAACTACTCCCTCCTCATCATAGGAGACAGCAAGGTTGATGGAGATGGCGGTGAGGTCGATGGAGACGGCGGAGACGGCGGAGACGGCGATGGAGACCGATGGAGATGGCTCTGGGGGCACTTCCCCATCCCGGCAGGGTGCCAGAACAGAGACTTCTGTCCCCCAAAATTTGTCTTCGATGGCGGCGGAGCTGCGGAACTGTTCTGGGAAAAACGCTGATTCCCCCTAGGGTTTTCCGATCCAAGGCTTTATATAGGCGAAGGGGCGTCGTCAGGGGGCTGCCAAGGCGCCCTCACACGTAGGGGGCACGGCCAGGGGCCAGGCCGCACCGCCCTATTGTGTGGGGCCCTCGTGGCCCCACTCCATCTCCTCTTCGGTTCTCTAGAAGCTTCGGTGAATTTCTGGATATTCGGCTTTTGTTTCGTCCAATTCCAAGAATATTCCCTGTGTAGCTTTTCTGAAACACAAAAATAGCAGAAAATAGGGAACTGACACTGTGGCATCTTGTCAATAGGTTAGTTCCGGAAATCGCATAAAAACGCCACGAAGTGTAACGAAACACAAGGCAAATGGTGTAAAAACAAGCATGGAGCATCAAAAATTATAGATACGTTCGAGACATATAAGGCCGTTGGGGCAAAACTCGGGCGAATTCCGGTCAAAAGCCGGTCTCGCCGGGCTCTGCGCCGGACCTCCCGATGCACAGCCCGGTGAGCGTCGGGCCTGCGCCGAAAAACCTCCCAGATATGGTTTCTGGTGAAAACTCGGTGCTCGCCGGGCCCTGCGCCGGCCGCCTCGGTGTACAGCCCGGTCACGCCAGCCCTGTACCGGCCTCTCAGTGAAAATCCTGGTCAACACCGGATTTGCGCCAACTGAAAAACTCGGAAGACGAAAAAGGTGATAACTTTTGCGTCCGGACTCTGATTTTAGCAAACTTGGGTTTTTTGAAAAGCTAAGTGAAAGATCTACCCAATGAACCACATAAAGCCCAAGAATTAATAAGAGGAAAAATATAAAATAAAGAGAGGTTAGAACCTCCCTTAAGAAAGAACCAGTAAATCCTCCAAACCCAAAAATGCAATAAGAGATGCATACGAATTCCATTTTCAATGAACTTGGACTTGTTGGAAAGCTAACAACAAGCTCAAGAACCTCACACAGAGAAACACCAATAACCAACAAAGTAGGTAGACGCAAAGTATGCAAAGGATTGAGCTCCCTAAGACGATGTGATCAAGTTACCCAACCAAAAGCCCCTCTTGATAGTGCGGCTATCTATCCTATAACCCGGTCTCCTAACAAACACCTTGATACCGGTAAAAGGAAAACCTAGTAAGGATAAACCTTTGCCTTGTGCACCCCGCTTAATCTTGATGATGATGCTTCATGCTTCCGTTAAGCCGGAATGCTTCACTTGATCATTGTTGCTTCGTGAAGACTTCCAATATGCTCCCCCATACACCACTATGGGATACCTTCACTAAGGCATGTCTTCAAAAATCCATTATCACCAAATGGATGACAAGCTTTAAGCATATGATCTTCTCGAGATGCTTATCTTGAAACTTGCACTTCTCAACCTTGATGACAACCACCACTTGATGTCATCCTTTCATGGGCTATATGAAATCTCACTAGTGATGCATATCCATGGCACAATACCTAACCCACATAGACAACACAAGCACACATATGTAATGGGTTAGTTCACAAAGCATAATTGACAAACCATACCATACCACAAGACCGATTGGTCCCATGTGGCACATTCCTTATGCTTCATGTGTTGACCAATCTAGAATCCAATCTTTGATCTTTGTCTTGGTCAACCTTGAATCTTCTCATGCTCTATCACAATATCTTGAGCCACGTAAACAATTCTTCATTTGATTGCATGCTCTAGGTATTAGTCAATCATATCTCAACTCATGAGACCATCATGACCTCGACATAGAGCCATATCTTGAATTCTTCTCTTGTAGCCAAACTCTCAAGATCTTGAAACTCCTTAGCTTAACACATAAGCTAGAGCATGGATTACATGAGTTCTACACAAGAACTACATCTTTATTTCTTCTTCTTGATCATAATGAATTGATCTCTTCTATTCAATGATCTTGATGCCAATACTTAAGATAAATCTTTATCCTCATGGCATCCAAGCCTTGAATCCAACACATGGACTTCAAGCAATTCCTATGAACAATTCCTTCATAAAAAGCTCAATGAAAACATTAGTCCATAGGGATTGTCATTAATTACCAAAAACACACTTAGGGGCAATTTACCCTTATAGTCCTTTAGTTGCTCGATGCCATAAATGATAGGTCAAATATAAATAACCATCCCATTAACATGAGCTGATAGCACGTTAAGACTAGTCACAACAGGAGTATCATAGCTAGTATTATGCGCCATTTCGGAAACGGGTAGACGAGAATTCACACGAAATTTTCTTGACCGTCTTTCAGGCGGTGCGAACTTTGTGTGGCATTCTCGATCGCCACGGGAACGATCTGGTGGCATCTTAGTAGGCATCAAGGCAGATACCATGGAAGTTTTGGCTTGTTCGGATGGTGATTTTCATGTTAAACTCCATATCCGGAATAAGCTAGATAATTTCATATGGAGTCTTGTTGCTGTCTATGGTGCAGCCCAAGAAGAGTTCAAGGCTGATTTTCTTCGTGAATTGGTAAACTTAGCAAAAGATAACCCATACCCCATTCTTATTGGGGGACTTTAATTTGCTAAGATTCCCATTTGAGAAGAGTAAAGGCCGGTTTGACGACCATTGGCTATTCTTATTCAATGCTGTCATAGATAGCTTGGATTTAAGGGAGGTTTTGATGATTGACAGACAATTCACTTGGGCAAATAATTTGCCAGAGCCCACATACAAAAAGCTGGATAGGGTACTGTTGGATTCAGATTGGGAAGATAAATTCCCAATGGTCTCAGTACAAGCTTTGGAACGAACTGAGGCTCTATCGGATCATGCTCCTATTCTCTTGACTACTGGTTCTGTAAGACCACCGTGTATTCGTCGGTTCAAGTTTGAACTCGGATGGCTTCACAGGGATGGTTCTTATGATATGGTCAAGTCTGTTTGGGAGCGCCCAGTTGTAGGTCAGTCTCCAATTGAAAGGTGGAATAATGAAATCCGATCTATTTGGAAACACCTTAGCGGTTGGGCGAGACATACGATAGGGATTAAAAAAAGAAAAACTTCGACTTTCAAGTATCATAGATAACCTCGAGGAGATCGCAGAAGTCCGGCCGTTATTGCCATGGGAGATTGAACTAAAAAATCAATCTAATGCGGAAATAGCTAAGCTACTTCGTGAGGAGGAAATCAAATGGTATCAGCGGTCCAAGAGTCAATTTATTTTGGAAGGAGATGCGAATACAAGATACTTTCATAGTGTGGCTAATGGCAGACACCGAAAGAAACTTATCCATTCTCTTATGCAGGATGAGGGGACTATTGAGGGACACGAAAATCTAAAGTCATACATTACAAATTATTATAAGGGTCTATTTGGTTCTCCTGATGAAGGTAACTTCAGTATCGATGAGTCTATAATAGATGATATACCCCAGGTTTCTGTTGAGGAAAACAACTTCTTAACTGCACTCTACTCCGAGGACAAAGTTAAGAAGGCTGTTTTTCAAATAGAACACAACAAAGCTCCGGATCCGGATGGCTTTCCAGCTGAATTTTATCAAAACTTCTGGGAAGTTATCAAGCCTGACCTTCTTGAGTTGTTCACATTCTTACATGCTGGACAACTTGAGTTGTTTCGTCTCAATTTTGGTGAGATAATTTTATTACCTAAGATTAAGGAAGCAGAAAGGATCCAACAATATAGACCTATATGCCTCCTTAATGTTAGTTTTAAAATTTTCACCAAAGTGGCTATGATCAGGCTCAACACGGTGGCTGACCATGTTGTTCGTCCCTCTCAGACAGCTTTCATGCAAGGTATGAATATACTCGATCGAGTGGCCATCCTGCATGAAATAGTCCACGAATTACATAGTAAAAAGCTGAATGGGGTTATCTTAAAATTAGATTTTGAAAAGGCTTATGACAAAGTCAAATGGTCTTTCCTACAACACACACTCAGAATAAAAGTTTTTTCTGATGAGTATCGTGCTCTCATACATAGCTTTGTGTCTGGAGGTAGTGTGGCAATTAAGGTCAATGATGACACAGGCCATTACTTCCGGACAAAAAAAGGGCTAAGACAAGGTGACCCATTATCACCCACGTTATTTAACATTGTGGCCAATATGTTAGCCATTATGATTGAGCGCGCTAAGATTAATGGTCAATTTGAAGGTGCGATTCCTCATCTGGTTGATGGAGGTCTTTCAATTCTTCAATATGCCGATGATACTATTCTTTTTATGGAACATGACCTCGAAAAGGCTAAAAATCTGATGTTGATACTTTCAGCTTTCGAGCAACTTTCTGGTTTAAAAATTAACTTCCATAAAATTGAACTGTATTGTTTTGGCGAGGCTCAAGATCAGGCCCAGTTGTATGCGGAGTTATTTGGATGCAACCAGAGCGAGTTTCCAATTAGGTATTTGGGGATTCCTATTCACTTTCGGAGGTTAACAAATGCTGAATGGAAAATTGTTGAGGAAAGGTTACAATTGTGTTTAAGTAGTTGGAAGGGTAAACTATTGTCCATAGGAGGAAGATTGGTTCTCGTAAATTCAGTCCTGTCAAACATGGTACTGTATATGTTATCTTTCTTCCTTATTCCTAAAGGAGTCTTGAAAAGGTTGGATTTCTTCCATTCAATATTCTTTTGGCAGGGCGATAGTGAAAAGAAAAAAATATAGACTGGCTAAGTGGAGTGTCGTTTGCCGCCCAAAAGACCAAGGGGGGACTAGGTATTCAAGATCTGGAGGTCAAGAATACGGCCCTTCTTGGGAAATGGCTCTTCAGATTATTAACTGAAGACGGGGTTTGGCAAACACTTTTGAGACGAAAATATGTCGGCTCGAAAGCTCTATCACAGGTTTTGTGGAAACCAGGTGATTCACACTTTTGGGCCGGACTCATGGCAACAAAGAAACACTTTTTCGGTCATGGAAAATTTTCGATTAAGGATGGATCCGAGGTACGTTTCTGGGAGGATAAGTGGCTTGGTACCACTACCCTCTGAGAATAGTATCCGGCATTGTATGATATTGTCCGTCATAAGGGTGATACAATTGCCCATGTTTTGGAGTCTAATCCTCCAAATGTGGCGCTCAGGAGAAATTTATACGGTCCTAGACTTGTTTCTTGGGACAACTTGCTTCAACGCTTGGCTTCTGTCCAATTAACAGTTGGGAGAGATGAATTTCAATGGAATCTACATGAGAATGGAAAATTCTCTGTGGCTTCCATGTACAATGCGCTCATTTCATCTGACTTACCAGTTCTAGATAATAAGAAAATCTGGAAGATGAAGATCCCACTTAAAAATAATTTTTTTGCATGGTATCTTCGCCGAGAGGTTATTCTTACTAAAGATAATCTTATTAAGCAGAATTGGCATGGTAGTAAATCATGTGTTTTCCGTTCTCATGATGAGACAATAAAACATTTGTTTTTCCAATGCAACTTTGCACGTTCTATATGGTCAGTCATCCAAGAAGCTTCAGGCTTATATCCACCAACTAGTATTGCCATTGTCTTTGGAAATTGAGTACATGGTATCGATAGCAAGTACAGAATTATTCTTAGGGTGGGAGCGATGGCATTAATTTGGTCGCTTTGGCTATGTAGAAATGACAAAGTCTTTGATAATAAATCATCTTCTCTCTTGCAGGTTATCTACAGATGTATGGGCACTCTTCGACTACGGTCACAGCTTCACCGCTCGGAGGACCACGACCTCTTTTCAGAGGTGTGCACGCGCCTGGAGGATACATCGAGGGACCTTTTCTTGCATCATGAATGGTAGCATAATCTACGGATTGGCCCTCCACCAGCCTAGGCGTTTTACAATTTCTCATTCTGATATGTAATTCGCCTACTTATTTCTTTTCTTAGAACTTTCTGAACCTTGTTTGAGTCGGTTGTGTGCATCGCCGCTATGCAGAGGCCGGGTGTAATACTTAACAATTAAGTACTAAAGCCCATTTTCGAAAAAAGCTAGTATTATGCATGCCACATAGACAAAAATCTGACGTGGCATACCAATTAATAAAGAGAGAGGTGAGAATGATATCATAATATGATATTGTATCATGACACACGCAAAACAAGAAAGTCTACTAGCAAATACATCATGTTCACATATTTACCTTGAGATTCTACAAAACATTAAATATGATATAACTAGGATACTATCATATGATACTAGGCATTGTAAAAGTGATATCATATAGTAGTCTCATATACATGATACTAGTATATAATCTATTACAATCTATAGTACCGAATCAAATGACGCGCTGTGGTTGATTTGCCAGTTTTCTGCCAGTGGGGCCGTCTGCAGAGACTGAACTGTTTGTGAGCTGTTAGACTAGGACGCGTGGCATGTTTTGGCATTGCTTTTAGTCGGTTTTATTTTACAGCTGGTTTCTATGGTGAAACAGCGTAAAAAAAGGGGGGCCAGTCCGCTCGGCTCTGCTTCCTTTCATTTCGTTGATGACGGTGGTGGCCGGTGGGTCGATGAGGGCGTCACTGGTCCTCTCTTTCTATATCTTGGCGAACCTCCAGGTTAGGCACAAATTGTGCAGCGCCTTTCTTTTTTTTCTAGCCATTCTCCATTGCTCTCCCTAGCGAATGGTCGGCGGCGGACCTATCACAAGCGGAGCACCGGAACAACGACCCAGGGAAGAAGAACACCGAATCCACATCTACGTTTACTCCCTAGAATCCTCTTCGCCGAGCGCCCGTGCGGCCGTGCCATCAAGGCCATCGTTGACTTCGTCCTCGAGTTGCTCGCGTACAAGATGTGCGGCAAGGCCGAGATTATTACCCGCAACGGAGAACCCAAGTTTGATGGCTGTGGTGCTCAGCGACAAGGTCCCCTCCCGCTCGAAGCATCCATGTAGTTTGTGGTAAGGCAAAATCCCATATGCCACCATATCCCTAAGGGCATTTGTCCGACTCGGTCCGTTTGGGTCGGCCCGCGGATATGAAAATAGCGGACATCTGTTTTGCGTATAGGGGTATACCCAACGGTTCCCGACCCAAAAAAAAAATTAGCCCAAGGCCTGTCGCTGGCCCGAGCTCACGCATGGGATGGCAGCGATGGTGGCCAGAGATCCCTCGATCTCGGTTCAGGATCGCATGGGGAGGGCGTCGGCACCGGAGATTGGAGATCGGGCCGGAGATTGGGGATCGGGGCGGCGGCGCATCTCACAGGCTCAAGCAGGCCGAGCAGCTCCAGGCGGTGTCGGGCCGGAGCTTGGGGCGGCGATGGTGGCCGGAGCAGCGGGCGGCGTCGGGCGGCAGGCAGTGAGGAAGTCGGCGGCCGGCGGCGGTTCTTCGGTGGCCGGCGACGCTTCTCTGGTGGCTGCCGGCGGCGCTTCTCCGGTGGCCGGCGGTGCATCTCCGGCGGTGCATCGGGAGCTACGAAAGAATGGAGGAGAGAGGGGAAAATAGAGGAGAGAGAGCAGTGCCACTGTCAGTGGGCTAGACATTAGAGGCGGACGCGCGGACGCGCGTAGCTGTCCGAGACGACCCAAACTCGCCCCAAAGTTTCTCCCGAAATGGGTCGTGTGTGGACCGTTTGTCCGTTTGGATAGCCCCGTTAGGAACACTTTTACCTATATTTTTGTCCGCGCGGACATGTTCAGACCGCGGGTGGTTGAATGGATAGCCCCGCTGGAGATGCCCTAACAGCAAAACCAGTCCCATATTCTATTTCGTACTGATCCACCAATTGACAGTGCAATGCATGGATTGAAGGATTGCACAGATTAATGCTCCTGTTATTTTTTTACTAGGAAAAATGCCCGTGCGTTGCACTGGGAGAGAAAAACTTAGCTGATATCGGCACGACAATATGAAGATGATCGCGATTCCATCATCGGGAGTTCACAGGCTGCATGGATCCGCAAGCTTATACTTGTCGTAGTTACTCTTGGTTTGTTGAGGTGACACTGCGGTCACTCGCGAGAAAGTATGGCACTGTAAAAATTTACAATCTATAGATCGATTCTCTAATTATATTAAATTATTTTATATAAATCCATAGGTTGCGAATAGGAAGATATAAAAATTGTATATTCCAACTTTAAAAAATCACAATTAAAGACAAAGATCAGTGTCCTAAAAACTTGCAAAACTCTCGTTGGCTCTTCTATTATTCTATTTGACATGTTGACCAGAGAATACAAACATCAAGAAATAACTTTCTACAATAAGCTAAAGAAAGACTACAAATAGAGAAATTTTAAAAAACTGTTGTGGGTTGATCATAGCAGGTTTACCCATACAGTTAAGATTATCTCATGGTGGAATAAAGCTTGACTATTTATATCCGGTTTACCTGCAACAACATTTAGGTGTATGATTTGACATCTCTTTCCGATAGGAAGAATTATTCAGCATGTAATAGCACAGCTTGTTGGCCACCAGAAGCAAATAAATTTGCAGTATATCCTGGATGACCGTTCCGGCGGCTGCCCTGAGAGTGGCCGACCTTAGAAGCTGCTGGCTTTTTTCAAAATCGATTGCAGCGCCGAGGGAACTATCAGTTTAGGACGCTATGACAAAGAGATGGCGAGGCGAACGACGAAGAAGAGCGGTGCTAGGTATAGTTCGATGGCCAACGGGCGGAGGTCTCTCGATGACAAACTGCACTGGCAGTACATGACCCCTCGTGCAGTTCAGAGAAGAGACAACTGTGGAATCATTAGCTCAGGCCTTGAGGCCACCGTCATCCTCGTTATCTTAGGCAACCGCCCCTTTTATCACTCTTCCACCAGCATGCTCAGTTGTTTTCCTGGATGTCCGCCGCGATGTTAGTCTTCAGGTCGTCGGAGTCGCGACAGCCACGAGCACCATAGCACACAATTAACATATTCTTGCGGGTCGATGGAGATGGTCGCCGTAGACTCATAGTGCAACACCTTCTGCTCGTATCCCTCCTCCTCCCTCTAGGCGGGTGGCTCGTAGACTTCCGGAAAGACCAGGCCCGTCGCTGTACAACCTCACCCCGTCGCTGTCTAGAGAGTTGACTCGTGGGGAGACGAATGAAGCAGCCGTGGCCCGTAGAACTGTAGTACAGGCGAGGGCGAGTAGGCCAGGAGCTGGCACAGCCTCCACGTCCACGGTCCCAGCCAGCGAGTTCGCCGCCGGTGCGCAAACACAATCGATCCTGTCGCGATGTGATGAGCCAACCAAGGCTGACCGAACTCAACGCGGGAGTTGAGGAATCGAGCAGAGTAGGTCAGGGCGATCGGGAGGAGGCTTTAGGACGTGCGGCTTTTATCCTAGGGATCTAGGGCTCAGGATGGAGTCGCGATGGACATATGCTAGTTGGGCCAGGATTATGACGGGCTTTTTTACAGAACGTCCGGACGGAAGAACCAAACCATGGAACCCTTGCGTACTTTATTATTAGGTAAAGATATTTCAATGCCAGTTTTTGTACAGATTTCTTATCTTCGTGACCCATAACTAGAAAATTTTTCATGGATCAAGAAGATATTCACCAAATGTAATTGCTTGCTTCTGTAGACAAATAAATATTTCATGTACTCCCTTCGATCGATACTGTCGGGGATTTAGTAAAAAATTAGTACAACTTATTATGGATCGGAGGGAGTATCAATATTACTATGATTAATGAACATATGATTTCTAGCAAGTTGTGCTTAATGTGTTCTACTCACTGTTTAATTGGTTCAATGCTGGTTAGACATGTATGTAAATATGCACTATAATTGATTTATTACTACTGAGAAAGTGAGCTGAAGTGTTGATATATTTTCTGAACTTGCTCCCAGAGTACAGGTCTTATGTGGTGTCTTGAAGAGACCACACGAGTTGACACTCAAACTTAGCCAGCAGTAAAGGTGTGTACGGGAGAGTGAAATCACCATCTTATTAGAAACTGTTCTTAATTGCTTATACTGATAAATTTATCATATGATTTCTGTTTTGTAGTGAAATTGTGTTGCCCGTGGATGCGTTAGCTTCACTGCATATAAAATTCAGAATGTGCTTCCTTAGCAAATTATTTAGTATTTTTTAATCTTCTTGCACGAGTGTTTTTTATGTTGGGCACAACAACTGAGTACTGAACCAATCATGCTTAAACTCTAATTTAGCGTAGCAACAAAAAACTGTAACTGCTTCACTCTTGTAATAATACCCTTTCGTGCTATTCAAGAGATTGTGTGTTGGTAGTTCAGGTTAAAGCAGGTCTTAGGTCAGGAAGAGCATCAACATTCAAAATTGAAGCACAATCAGCTGAGGCAGACTCATGTATTCGTTTAGGTGTAAAACAGATCGTACGTTAAATTAACTCTCTTTTCATGTAATAGTTGCCAGAGTAAGGTAGGGTTGTAAGCCGCATCTATGCTCAAACTTCACATGGAGGCAGTTGAGTTGCTTCTTATGAATATATGCATTGTATCTAGGATCACTCTTGACTGCTCAATGATGTGCTTGATGGCACCCCGGTGACTAGGGCTTCTTTCCCTATGCGATATCTTGGTCTTCCCCTCTCGGTATGGAGTCTTCGAAGAAGAGATTTTCAACACCTTGAAGACAAATGTGCCGGGAAGCTACCCACTTGGAATGGGAAATTCATCAACATGGCCGGCCGGGTGTCCCTCGTCAAGTCGGTTTTAGCGTCCCAAGCTATCTATCACTTAACTCCTCTCAACATCCCTCCGGGCACCATGAAATATTTAAACAAGATCGAGAGGGCTTTCACGTGGGCGGCCAAGGAAAAAGCCTCCGGGGCAAAATATAAGGTGAATTGGGAAACCGTGTGTCGGCCAAAGATCTATGGGGGTCTTGGAATTCTCCACTTGGAAAAATTAGCATCGGCTCTTCGGTTGAGATGGCCATGGCTTGAGTGGAAGGACAAGGATAAAATTTGGGTGGGGATGGGCAACCCTTGCTCTGAGGAAGACATGAACCTCTTCTACGCCGCCACCATCATCACTTTGGGAAATGGGGAAAAACCGTCTTTTTGGCATGCTCCTTGGCTTCATGATCAAAAGCCCAAAGATATTGCCCCTTTGCTCTTTGAGTTGTGCAAGAGAAAGAATTGGTTCGTCTCGCAAGCCCTCCGTGATGAAGCTTGGATTTGCAAGCTAAGGAATGACGCCACGATTTCCTTGGAGCATCTCACGCAATTCGTCCATCTATGGGCTCTCATCAACACTATTCATTTGCATGACGATGTGGAGGACGGCATTTCTTGGAAGCTCGCGGCTAATGGCCAATACTCCGCGGCCTCGGCATATAAGATGCAATTCCTTGGTCTCATTGAGTCAAGTATGTACAAAATCGTGTGGAAAGCTTGGGCACCTCCGAAGGCCAAGAATCATGCATGGATTGCCTTGCAAAATAGGCTTTGGACGGCGGATAGGCTAAGGAAAAGAGGGTGGGAAAATTGCGGCCTTTGCACTCTTTGCAAGCAAACCGAGGAGACATGTGACCACCTCTTTGTCCATTGCCGTTTCACCATTAGAATTTGGAGGCTCATCGAGGTGTGGCTTGGGCTTCAAGGGTTGCAAACGGCGCAATGGACAAACCTAAGCATCTCCGAATGGTGGTCTCTTCTTGCCGAAGGAACCTCCCCTAACCGCAAAGGGCTCGCCTCCCTCATCTTGCTTGTGGTGTGGGAGATTTGGAAGGAGCGCAATGCAAGAGTTTTCCGCAAAAAGTTGTCACCTTCATTTGTAATTCTAGACGCAATTAAGTGTGAGGTTAGACTTTGGGTGCTTGCGGGTGCCAAGAGTTTGGGTGATTTGTTGCCGGGAGAGTAGGCTTTTGTATTTGGGGTGTTGTAACCTTTCTAAACTTCTAAACTTCTCCTTAATCAATGAATAGGGCAAATCTTTTGCCTGTGGTTCACACTTCAAAAAAAAAAACTCTTGACTGCTGTACCCTTAGATACATGTTTTCTCTATAGTAGCTTCCTTATTTAGTTCTCTTTTAAAGGGTTCTTTGAGATATTGATCTACATATCTGTTGGCAAGAGGTGGGACCGTGGGAGTATATTGGGTTATGTCATGGTAGCTTCAATTGGACAACTATGTTTGTCTATGTCTAATAGTATGATTTCATTTTGTATTATTGCTACACCAGAAAACATGGACCAGCAAATTTCTATTTTTGCACCCTTCCACAGTTTTGAAAAAAAACTTAGTGAAGTTTTAGTTCATACGATATAAGGTTTTTAATTCAAATCCCAACTCTATGCAATGGCGACAAAATAGTCGTTTCATCTCCTTAACATACAACGAGTTGTGAGATATATCAAGCCAAGAGGCCCAACACACATCCACAGCAATTCATGTTTTTCTCATATTTTCTACTTGTTACTATTTTTTATTTAGGCGCCACCAAGCCATCATGTATTCATGTGCACTCATCACCAAAGGGGATACACATCAAGAATTAGACAAAAGTTTCCATATATCGGCATGTAGATCACATAACATGCGAATAAATCCTGCTCAATATCTCTCTGGTGACATTCCTCACAGATTTCTCTTTTTTATCTGGTATTGAAAATATATTACCGGTTGTTCTTTGATGAAGTAGTAATGATTTTTTAAATGAGTCAAGTCGTTATATTTTCATTGACTAGTGGAAACGTTCAAACTCCAACTCTGATGTTATCAAGTGCTCTTGGGACTTCAAGAGCTATACAAAGGCTCATAGTTCCTACGTTGTGTAGGCATAGTAATGATGTTTATTTAAATTAACCTGAGTATGATATTGCTTCCTGCATTTGAGTTCTGCATGCAACGATTTGTGTTTGGAAATCCTATATTTCCCAATGTTTTCTTTTAGTTCCTTGTATCATGTGAAGATACTTTCTTCATGAATCGATTCAGTTTTATCTTTCACGAATGTACATAAAGGAGTGTTATTACATTTCCATTGGGTTCTTCAAAATAATATACAACAACTTCTTTATTGTTTACTCTCTCCTTTCCAAAATAGGATGCATATAGTTTTCGGCCAAAGTCATACTTTTCAATCTTTTGATCAACTATATAAATAAAACAATCAAAATTTATAATGTCAAATCAATATTGTTAGGACCCTTATGAAATGTATGAAAATATTGTTTGCATTTGGTATTATAGATGTTAATATTTTTTCTATATAATTGGCAAAATTTTAAAAAGTTTGATGATAATTGCCGAAACTAGAGATACTGAAGCAGCGGTGTTATTTTTGCCATCCATAAGCAAAGATGTTGTTTTGATGTATCATGTTTTTATGAGTAGTATCGTCCCAGTTTATCATGGTGCATGCTATTAAAATAAAAGAATTCCCCTATGTTTATATCCACTTTGTATTCTGCAACTTCTTGTGTTCCTCAAACATCTATGAACGTCCGAATTTTCACAAATATCTCCATGTCTTATTTGTCAAAATAGAATGGCACGGCAACACACAAATTCAGTGGCAGTGATGCAGCTATAGCTATAAGTTTCACAGTACTGTTCTATTACCGGTGCTCTGTTTTGTTTACCAGAAGTCCAACACTTTCGTTTATCATGTAACCATATATCCAGGAGATTCTTATCGGTTAATTGAGAAAATGGATGTGCGGTAACGTGCCATTTTACCCAAAGACAGAGCAATATTTAGAAATACTAGCAGAAACAGAACCAAAGTAGATTGCAGTCCATTCCAAGACCCGCCAGAAGCTGAAAGAGACACACCACGTGGCAAGAAAACGGCGCAGCAAGGCGCGCATGAGGTTCTAGTACTATATATTATGACTAGTCTAAATAGAAGCTATAGCCTAGATGAGCTGTGCCACACAGTGCGTCAGATGAATAAATAATGTGTGTCCCTATAAATCGATAGATTTAATAATCGCTGGTAGCCTATTAGAAAGAAGCTAGTTTTAAAAGCATGCCACTCTAGATTTCTTTTGCTAACATCAGTGTGCTACTATCAAAAACATGTTCACAAATAAGTGTAACTTTAGATGTCGTTCTGACTCAAACTTATTATTCAAAAAATAGCAACATTCTTATAGTATCATCACATTTTGTCTTGAAATGTAGTGTAATATACCAATTTGGCATCATTTATATTGCTGCCCTTTTCTATATAATTGATGAAATTTGAAAAAGTTTGACTTAAGACAACAGACACTTATTTATGAACTGAGGAAATAGCTACCTAGCTATTTGTATCGAGATGTCGACTTGCTCGTGAACCTAATTTGTCCTGCACCATAATGAAGGATAGACTCAATGATGGTATTGAAATGTTGTCATGCCGTTTTCATCGACTCCAACTTCAGGCAAGTATGCTCCATCGCGTTGTTTTCACGAGCCCTGCTGGTCTCACTCGCACATCGTGTCGACTAGCGAAATTCTAGCTAGAATCATCACGCCTCCAGCAATGCGATTATTGTACAAGTTTGCTGAAAAGACTACCCATGCATATTTTTCATTATACAAACCGGCTTAGTGAAGTTAACCGTGCAAATCTGTTAGAAATTTTTGCCACGAACATAGTTATTTGAGACATTTTGATCACACAGCAAAATAATAGATAATCATAAAAGGAATGAAGTGCAAAAGCACTAGCTAGTCAATGTACTATGTACACAGGTAGATACATGCAGACCAAAATGCCCAGATGACCTCAAAAAATAGACAGTTTTGGGCTGTACAGAATAATTAAGCGAAATATTGCACAGCATGACAAATTGGTCTAGCAGTGGTAAAAGATGAAATAGTGCAAACATAATCAAACCAACAGTGGAACGAATAACACCAAGACTGACTTCAGCCTACACACATGGATGCTCCAGGCGAAACAAAACGAGACAAACCGGAGCATATGACCTTCAACTCAACTAGCTACCTAACCAACCCACTGCAACATCAGTGGAAGAAATATACAGAAAAAAGTGTCAGATCAGGCAGTCATGGCTCCTTCCCTCCTGGCCACCTCCAGCTCCACTTCTCTTCAGGAACAAGCGCCGCAGCAATCTGATGCCCTGTGCACCGCTCCAGCGTCACATCCGACTAGCACTGGTTAGGCAAGGCTCAGCGGCTCAGCCATCCAAAACCTGCACGACAACAGACCACAAGAAACTGATAATCTTATATGAGCTGGATGTTATCTCCGCTGAGGTATTGTTTCTCCCACCTCACCTACGACTACGAGGATCGTTGGGTCGACGGATCAGGGTTGTTTCTTCAATCTAGATGCTTCTCCTGTATGTGTTTGACCAAATGGTTACTAAAAGTATAGTGGTTAATGAGAACGAAACAACATGCATTGGATAAGTCAATTCTGTACTGATTTTCTAAGTAGGTATGTATTTTGGTTGTTCTTACTAATATGGAGTCTCCATCACATGTGTTATACAGCTTTGATGCTGACTGGTTCTGTATTAATGAATCATTTTTATCATTCCACGTTTTCATATATGTGCACTATACTGTATTACAGAAGGGATAAGATTTACAACAAGTTGTAGATGTATCATTGACTATCAGCATTACAAGAGGCATGTAGTATTTTTTGTGTTGTTGATCACCTATTAGCACTAAGAAAGCAAGACACTGAGAGGTGTGCTATTGCTTTCAGTAAGTTGTTAGGGAACACGAGCAACGTGAGTCATTATTTAGTTCAAAATTTTCCACTGCTATATGCAGGGTAAGAGTTGTTCGTATGCAATCTATTGCAGGAACAAAACCATGTTGAACCAACCAATCTCCAACCTTCCTCCAGCTACTGGTTGCAGTTATTCAGTGCTTATTCCTCATAGAAGATGCATCGCAAGCATAGTGTATTCAGTTCAGATATTGTCATGGCCATATTATATGTACTTTCTATTAGTAGTCAGTTTCACATTGTTAGGATATGCTTCACTTGCAAGCATGATGTGAGCAGTTTAGACAGTGTCGTGTTAATGTTATCTGTATTTCCTATTAGTGGAAGGCTCCAGGTCATGCCACAGCTACTGTTTAGTTTTATTTACTGCATTTCGTGTCGCATAAAACTGTGGTCAGTCAGTCTACTGATGAGTAAAAATGCGATCAGCCGACCAATCAGTCTATTGAAATTTTCTTTTTGTCTCTTTTGTCTTTAAATTCCCCCTGGCTAAATCTTCAGACTGACCTATTTAGTTTTAGTCTCTATATAATTGCTTCTTTTCTTGCCTATCCAGTATTTTGTTTATTTGTCAATCTACCAAGGATCCACTAAAGACAGGCATCAGTGAAATAAGCTTACTGAATATGAAATATGGAACATTGTGAATTAAGCTAACTGAATATGAAATATGGGTTGCTGTGGTTATTTCTTTCCTGTAACTTTTAGTCTCATTTTCCTTCAATGTACCAATGTCAGTGGATGTGAATAAGAAATGGCTTAGTTAGTGACAGTAGCTGATAAACACCAACACAAAACCACCAGAACCTTGCCAGAACAATAAGAAGATTATGTATCTTTCTTTCATATATTCATATACTTTGAAGAGGAGAATGCACTAGATAATTTTATTGGCTTATATAAATACTCAGGGACGAACAACGTACCAGGCGCTGATATACTGATTAGCATCTGCTCGAGTAGCTCTGCACACTATTAATTTGCCCTCAATTCGTCCTCTGCCACTCTCCATTTGCCACTGCCTATTGTCACTGAGCCACTCCTCTTCATTCTACAACAAGATGATGTTCTCTAGCGAGGAAGATGTGCGGGGGCTGCTTCACATGCGTGTCCTTCACTGGCAGGTTAGGCTTCTCTCATGTCTCCCAGTGCACGTATGTTCGCTGTACATGTGTGACCTTCACTAGAAGATGAGGCTTCTCTCCTGGCTCCTGGTGCCCATTGGTTGTTCTCTCCTCTCTTGAGACCTCCCGGCTAGGCTTCTCTTCTTTCTCTTCTGATTGGGTGTTCTCTATGGCCATTCTTCAAGTGCTACAGTTGTTCACCCAACACATGAGTTGCCTGGAACACAGATCCATAAGTTAGTTAAAACATATGCTCGCTTTGGTGAAAATAGAAGTAAAATTAAGAAAAAAATAGCTGAAAATATTTAGCAGAATCAAAATTAATATACAAACTTTGCAGAATACAAGATACACAAGATACTTTTTCACTTTGTCCATAAGTTTGATGTCTAATCAAGAAAAAAAATCTATCTATAATGTCTTGGAATGTACTTAGTTCGGGTCATAGTCTAAGATTTGCTAGAGGCTAACATTAGAAATCATCTTCCCAAGCATGATTAATTGTTCGGCATGAGCTGCTTATAGACACTCTTCTATGTTTTGTCATTGCCAACGTGCTATTTTTAACCAATGAATCTGTATTTATATTTTCTCATAATTGCTTTCAGTAGTGCTCTTTATAATTTCATGAAGTTTTGTTGTTTAGTTAAAAAAGAAGTAATTCGTGAAGGTACAAAGTTTTTAAATTAATGCTATGTATAAATGGCATTGTTGACAAGTAAGCATCGTAGACGAAACTTATGAGTTTCTTTTAAAAAGTGCTACTATCATATTTACATAAAATTCTTCAGATTGATTTCTTTGTGTCCCATGTTGCTAGATCATCTCGCTGTGCATCTTTTTCAGAAAGTCAAAAATATCTGGACAAAGAGAATCTAGAGTTCAAACGGAGAGAAAAGAATCAAACTTTGTAGGTATGATAGACTGGCACAAATTCCAGAAGCAAGTTAGCAAATGAGATAGATACAAGTGAAGAATATAACCTTTGGTTTTTCTCCATTGAGGAGAAGAGCACATCAGCAGAAACAAAAGCCACGCCAACACCGCATGGTCCTGTTTCTCTTCCTCGCTCCACAAAAAAGTTAGTGCTGCGGCCATGGCGCCTACTGCCTGGAGAGATAGCGGCGGCTCCACCGACGCTGCGGTCGCCTTCGCCGAGCAGCGACATGACGGATGGGGGCGCGGCTACCATGGCCAAAGATGTCGCGGTGGCCATTCAGCTCTGGTTCTGACGCTTTGCAGCCACGATCGGTGTGCGTCCGCCTTTCTCCAACAGACGGTGGTGGGACGGGGCTTCACGGCTCCACAGATTCGTTGTCCATTTTCCCGACCAACGGCTGCAGGGCGAACAAGGACGGATGAACATGGCGGTGGTGACGGATAGGCGATGCAGGCCATGGGGAGCATCTTATTACGGTAGGGTAGCGCGGCTAAGCAAGCATAAAAAACGCAATTTATAAAAGAAGGGACAAAAAAAAGTTTCATAATATTATAAATATTAATAATAAGGGTGATGAGGAAGAGTGTGAAAAAGTTAAAAAAAACGTAATAAAAAGCTACAAAATATAGTTTCATGATATTATAAAATAGTAGTTTCAAATGTTATAGGAATAGCTTTCATATTGCAAACGATATTGCAAAAGTTTTTTATCAAAATAAAAGAAACTGGCATGTACAAAATGAATTGTAGTTTCAAGCAAACAAAACATGTTGTGGCCATCCACGCGCTCGCTCTTTTGTCCGCCTGCTGCTCCCCTCGAGCTCGCCACCGTTTTGAATCTGGGGCCTGAGCTTGAGTCTTTGTCCTCCTGAGTGTCAGGTTGCTGCTTGTATCCAGGGCCTGAGCCAAGCTCCCTGAGTACCACGTTGCTAGATCTCCTCGATCTCCAGCAAGTTCGAGCCACCAATGCTCGTCGATTGCCGGCATCTCCTTTGTATTAGTGAGCAACCAGATGTAAAGAAAATTTGATAACACAATAGTCTTACACATAAATGTACAATACATAATATGATGATTTGTGAAGTTCAAACATTCTATAAAACTATATAACCAACACAACATATAAATAGTTAGTAACAGAAACTTGTATTGTGCCATAAGTGGTGTCAAACATATAGCATATAAATAACATTAGATAGGTTATATTAAAGTTCATTAAAAACATAGATAAGAAACATTGGCGGGTAGTATGATGGGTATGGTTAGTGAATTAGTCTGCTCTTCTCTCAGGCCAAAGGCTCCAACATGTAGTAAATAAATAAATCTAATCTCAGATGCAACATCGTGGGATATAAGGGTTTTGCTCTCGTCGTATGCATTCTTGGTTCTAGTCATCGCCTAGCTGGGAAATGTACCTGTCAAGCATTCTCTTGGTCGTATTCGTCCCCTGTAATAGACTAACCAATACTTGCACCACCCCCTCGATTTCATGTTCAGGTTGCAACAGGGTTTGGAGGTTCATGCGTTAACAATTTTTCAGATAAATGTTTGGCTTTTATATGAATATAATAGCATATTGGCATTACCATCAGCTTGGAATTGCAGTTAAATGTATGGCTTTCTTAGAACTTTTATATGAATATAATCAACATAATGGAATTACCATCAGCTTGGAATTGCAGATAAATGTTTGGATTTTATATGTAGTAAAACTGCAATTGGAATTACCATCAGCTTACCAAGCAAAATTAACGGCTTATCTCCATATTCCTGTAATATGTACATAGAAAAAGCTATTGTAGTAAAACAATTACTTTAGGAGTCCACATCACATTAATAACGGAACATAGGATGACTTAGCAGTTCATCAAGATCACATACATATGTTTCAACATGAGTTAATACACTGTCTTTGCAAAGGTTGCAACAGGGTTTGGAGTATCTAGACATTGGCATGTGTAAGTGGTAGTAGAGCGAGAAAAACATGCACAGGTGATGGAAGGGTTTGGCTTGCATCATATGAAATCTTGGTCCTGATGATTGCGTCGCCAAGTGTTTCTTTCGAGCATTCTCTTGTCGTATTAGCCTCTGCACAATACGAACCAATGCCTGGATCACGTCCTATCAATTCTGGTTGAGAATGCAACATATACTTGTGGTTTGGGTGTTGATCATTTGTAAAAGCCTCCACAAATCAAGCAAAACAGAGAAGAATAGAAACAGGAAATAGATCCTATTGGAACAATAATTTACCATATGTATGAACATATGGGTAGATCTGCACCAGAAATACGTGAAAGGGGAGTGGAGGACCTTAGAAGAGTGCTTGTT
This sequence comes from Dactylis glomerata, assembly GCA_007115705.1. Lineage (NCBI taxonomy): Eukaryota > Viridiplantae > Streptophyta > Magnoliopsida > Poales > Poaceae > Dactylis > Dactylis glomerata. Next base: position 1,980,757 of record QXEO01000379.1, read on the forward strand.
GATGTACAAGAGACAGTAAGTAGCCCAGACAATTTTGAGCTTCCACAATAGGCACTGCAAAAGATGAAGTAAGCAAAACTATGACCTTCCTAACCAAACGAACATATTAGAGATAGAGCTTCTGTCAGTGACCAAATAGGAAAAAACAAAATAGAAAACAAAATAGCCATGTTAACTGAAAGAAAAAGATGTTTTAATCTACATGTTACACTTAGTATATTAAAAAAATTACTCTGCCTAAATTAAATTAAATTCAAACTAAAAGTAATTTTAATATGGGGCATTCTGTGTTTGCAAGCAGATAATGCACTCAGACGTTATATCTAGCAAGAAAAAACACATTTTGAGATTGAACAAAATTAAGCTACCAAGCGTGCTATTACAATATTACCTGAAAGGATGAACAAGCATAAATTATCAATACAATATGTTGGAAATCCCAACCTCTTATTTCGTGTTATGTGGAAAGGCCAGTAAGTAGGGGTATCTTTTAACCAAACCAGAAGTAACCAAGGAGAAGAAAATAGATTCATCGTATGTACCTAGTGTTATAAGTTGATTATATTGGAGGTGGGGAGTTGGATATGCATGTGGTTAACTATATGGTTACTAAAAGCCTATATTCTCTCACGAATCAAAATGAACAACTTCTGCAAGAATTAAGATCAGATCAAACATCAAAGTGTGCTGAAGTAATAGGATAATTTGCAAGAATTTTAAACTTCATTCTGCTCTCCATTGCTTAATTCATGATGGCACATATCTTAGTAACAAATTTGGAATACATATATCTACAGACCAATGCAACTGAAAGTCTTACAGCCTTTTCCTCTTTTTGTTATTGTGAACAGATACTACAACTACGGAGCTCCATGAATCTATTGCACTATTTACTCCTGGAGGTCCCATCGCCGAGCGAACCAACCATATATCAGTGATGAATACAACTGAAAATGACGGGTGCCACACTCTAAACTAATCTGCTGCACACAGGCAAGTAATTTATATTTTTTGAATTGAGATTTACTTTAAATATTTTAGAAACCACTGGATAAAATGCTATACACATTCCAACATGTAACTACATGAAGCTCAATTTCTTGAGATTATGCAGTAATGCACAAATTCCCAAAAAGGTGAAGATATAGGGTTAAAGTAATTTCTTACATTCTCGGCTTTATGTCATACATATATTACATTAAATCCTAAAAAAACATATAGAATTAAAACATGACTCTGCTTTACAATATAATTGTAGATTAACATAATGAACAACACATTGTTAAGATGATACCTTTGCATCATTAGCCAGAAAAGGACACTCCTCAGCCCCGTTAAGTCCATGCCTGACTATCTCCTGAGCCCAACATCTGATTGTAAGATCAGAAAAAAAGATTAACAGATCATTCTAACAAGCAGTTTCAGAACATTGAATCCAAGAATGTAAAAGAGGAAATCTAGTTTTGAAAAACAGTTAGCTTATAACATACAGTTAAGGTACTGTCACATCACACTACCTCCGACACTAATATAATTTCTAGTTTGTAAAAGAGAAAATCTAGTTTGTTTGAGTTTTTCAAAAGAATTAATATAATTTCTTTATCACGACACTAAGAGCATTCAAGCAGAAGCACGATTTGTCAAATTGTTAATCTCAGCGTCGAAATCATAAACGAAGCAAGTCATCTTTTGGTAGAAGAATGAAATTTTATAATAGTTTCAGAAGAATGAATAGAGTATATCTTAGGAAAACAAAAGGATGTTACAATCAACCTAGGCCAACACATCTGAATCCTCTTCAATTAGTATTCACCACAGAAATCACTTTCCCTAAATAAAAAATAAAAATCATAGAATTAGTCCACACATACTCTGGAGGTTTAGAAACAAATTTGTAAATGCCAAAAAAATGCACAACTAAACACTCACCAGGGAGCTCCTTTGGGAGAGAAGCAAGCAGTTGCATCAAAGAGGTGCCTGGTACGAGGCGGGGGTGCCTGCGCTCCCTCCCGGCCTCATGTCGTCTCATCGGCAACCTGGAACTCAGGAGGAATCATTTCACTAATCATGTGTATAAAACTTGATGTATAATATTTATGTCAATGTGCATCATTGTCGGACAGTGCTAAATGGATTTATTGAGAAATTAAATACTGGCATATTCAAAAATCTAGAGAGATTCATCAAAGACAAATGAAACAAAGACTAATTTAGTTAGCTGAAACACAAAGAATCCTACTATTTATCATGGATGGTTAAATCAAGGAATTAAGGACATGTTCAGAGGGCATTACTATCCTATCAAATAGTGATAAACACAGGAAGAAGAGATGGATGGTAAGATGGGAGGGCAAGCTCTACCCTTCCTGCAGACCGTGGGCGGTGAGGGCGTCTCCCTGAACCGTTCGCACATAGGTTCAGACTATCCACTTCCAAGCAAATCATCTAGAGAGGACACAAAATGGTTGCAGCTAGTAAGTACCCATCGAGTAAAAATTCTCTTATTTAATACTAACTCGAACCAGATGATTGACACTCACACGTGAAGCACACCATAATACAGACTCACTGGGATAACATTGAGAAAGCAATTATTGCAAAGATTTCTTAGGCCTGCTCTCTCTGATTCTGAAAACAGCTTCCGAACAACCCATGTATGACCAAACTGCTATTGCAGCGATTTGCACAACCCAGTGATATCTATCCCAAGTCCAACAACAACAGTTGTAAGACAATAACCATGTTGTGGTCATCCACCCACCCCAACAGAGAGTTTTTTGTTTACGTATCTGATTTTGCTGTAATTGAATGAAAAATTTTGCATCACATTTGATTTCAGAATAAGGACACGCTCATGCCATACGTAGCCAATTATTACTCATATATAAATTAATAAGTAAACAACTTTTACTGGAGGAATCATCCTGCCCTGGACACATCAGTAGTTGCAGCCCAAAAAAATCGGTAGCATACCGACCTAGAGAGATAGAGATGCAAGTATTTCCTCACCACTTACAGGAGCGACATGCACCTCACCACCAACTTCGAAGCAGAGGACCAAGAACGCAGATCTACAGGCAAGCAAACACGGAAGAATTAGGCGGCAAATAGCAGGTAAAGATCTGACCTGACCTATAGTGAGTGAGCATTCTATAGATCCTGAAATAAAGCAACACATATCTGAACTAAGGATGCACTCCAATCTGTAATCTTGACGTTTTTGGTAGGGTTAACTCGCAATGGTTGTCCAGGGATGATCTACGGAGGCTACCAAGTCTATAACCTGTATAGATTAAGCCTCAAACTTTGGCTATTTGCAGAACTGTAAATCTTTAGAATATCTGCTCTATTTTGATTTAAATAAAGACGAGATCTACATTCCACATTTTGAGCCAAACAGGAAAGGAGACAACAACAAAAAATTATAAATTGTACCATGCTAACAAATATCAGCTCCATGTTTCACTGCAATAATTATTTGCATAGTAATTAAAGAAACATAGAATCAATGACTGCTATATCTGAACTACATATCCATCAGTGAACATAGGTGACTTACATAACACTGCTGCTTTTTTTTATTCTTTCTGTTTCTTTTTACTTGAGATAATTCTTTACTTGCTTTCGAGCTAAGCACCAAAACCATTGTTAAACTACCATGAACTTAATTACATCTAAAATAGAACAAACCAAACATTATGCAGACCAAATATTAAAGACTATCAACTATAGGCCCTGACCAGATCACCAAGATAGTTCTACATGGAAGAAATAATCTGTGTATGGGTTTGTATGGGCACAAAAGCGATCTCACCTTCTCATATGTTGGATGCTAGTAGTCTATAATTGCAAGATAATTTCCAGTTCAGATATGCAACCACCTCCTACAAAACAAGAACCAAGAATCATTTTTCAGATGCAAACAATACTGATAGTGATATATCAATGAAGATCCATATTCACTAAATACATCAGTTTAAAGCAGCCTGTAACTAAATGCTCAAAAAGAAAGAAATATACTAACAATTTAATTGATGAATGCTCAGCACAAAGAAAATGTGATAAATAAGGGAGACTAAGGTTGCATACCCACCTCAGGTCATGGACGGGAGATTGAGAAAGAAGTGGAAGAAAACCATGGGTGGGCTTGAGGAGGGCTGGAGGAGCTGCGCACCATAATGCCTCCTTCATCTGCAGCCGCAAGCACTACCTGGGCGTACTCGATTTGACCGGGAAGCTGTTGTAGCGCTGATTGCAGCTCCTTGTACGCTGATGCATAGGAGGAGGAGGACGTCCATGGCCACGCTACAGCCTCGGCCTGCACACAGGACGGCCATGGAGGACGCCAGCTACCTCGGCTGCCCTCGAGCTCGGTCCCTTGGTGGAGATGGAGCGGCAGCAGCAGGTGAGGAGGTGTACAGGGTGCTGGGGACAGAGGGAAGTTGGTGCTGGTGTTTATGCCTCTAGATGAGGGCCAGTCGGTGGGATTCCCCTCCCCTCCTTCCTCTTCCTATCTTCATTTCTCCCAGGCTTTGACCTTCTCTTCTACTCCATGCAAGTAAATCAAAAGTAAATTAAAGCTAGAAAGAAGGGGAGAGAAGAGATCGATGCAGCCTCTCCCTGTCCCCATCACAGAAGGAGATGACGGGCCATGAGCTTGACCCAAGGGAAGGAGAAGGACGTACCTGCAGGCTGACGGCTGTGGGTTGACTGGCGTCATACCCAGCGGCTGCGGTGGTGTTGGTCGTCGTCGTCCTCTACTTGAAGCTGTGTTATCACCGCAGCCGCCGCCATGCTCAAGATCCGATCTGGAGGAGGACGCTGGGCAAGGAACCCTAAAAGATCTGGAGGAGAATGGGTGCGGGGAAAGGTTGAGCATGGGGTGAAAGAGAAGAGGCCAGGCGGGGGTAGGCGGCTTGCGGGTGCTCGTCGTACGGCGTCGCCTCGCCGGCCGCCACGCACGTACGACCCGAGAGGAGAAGGACGAATGGCGATGTGAATTGTCAATTTTGCCCCTGGCGGGCGTGCGAAACAACGGGGACAACCACCGCGCATCACTGTTTGGATGAACACCCACACATAGCCACGTACACTCAGTCGCTGACCTTCGGGTCCCGCGGAAAGCAAGCCCACAAATCAGTGACTGGGCGGGTATACCGGAAGGACGATGGAGGGCTAAAGTAACCAACGGTTCGGACCACGTGAGCAGTGCTGAAAGCTGAATCGGACGGCCACGATCGCCGGATCTGAAAAACGAACGGTCGACGCATTGCCACGTCAAAAGAACGGACGGCTAGGATTCACAGTAACTGGATGGACTAGGATTTACCCAAGAATGTTACTTCTAGATTATTGCCTATGTCGATTCACGGCTCCGGCGGTCGGAATTGAGGAGCAGAACTGGTGGCGGTAGCGATATGGGAGAAGGACCAAAAGGGGAACTGTTTGTCAACGTCGTGACCTATCAGACAACATCTAATATTAGATAGAGATAGTGGTATATTTAGAAACTAAGAGTGAATTTGTAAGCAGCTATTTATACTCTGTATTGATTTACTGAAATTCTTATATGCCCCTTTCTTCAGAGTGCTTACCAGTTAGCTTTGTTCTTACTTATATGGTCTTTATTATTCATGAAACTCTAGGTAGCATATTCCAGAAATCAATTTAGTACAAGCTAAAGAAGGTGATGCTGGTTCGTAAAGTCATGTGCGACCTAGCCGACTTGTACTTAGCTGTTATCATGCTCTGCTGGATGTCGACCATGCCTGTTGGCTGGACCTATTGGTGTTTTATAATATGGCCATGATCAGATTTGTTGTCTTCGGATACAGCTAAATGTGAGCCAAACAAACAACCTTTAATCTATGAAGAACATGTATCGGAAATTCAATTCGGAACATGGGAGCATATGCTCCTGCCGCCGGGAAAAACTATTTTGAAATGTCAAAAGATTCTAAACAAAAATTTCGTGTGTACGTTTCAACATTTTAAGTGTGCACGCCAAGTTTCACCGAAAACCGACATTTTTTGCAGCTTGTGTAAAAAAGACAAAAAAATGTCTCATACAATGCCATTTTTTAAGACTAAATTTTGTCTTTTTTACACACGACACATAAAATATCGGTTTTTCGTGGAACGACTTTGTAAGCATATAGAATGTCGAGACATACGAGTCAAATTTTGTGTCCAAATTTTTGACATTTTGAAATATATTTAAATCAAAATTTAAAAATCAGGAGCATATGCTCCCATGTGCCAAAACATCACCCCCGTACATGTATCCTCTTCACTCACTGGTTCGGATATATTCTGAAGATAATATCTTCCGCTATGAACATGTTTAAGTTTGATACATGCATATTGCAACCAGAATGATGATCCGGTCGCACATGGCAGGAAAGGCCTCGGATTATTTTTACTGCACTGTAGTAGACATGCTTAGCATATCATGTAGTTATATATGGGTACCATGTTCTATTGATAATATAGCTTTCCAGTATCACCTTCTTTAACTTGTACTAAATTAATTTCTGGAATATGCTACCTAGAGTTTCATGAATTTTTTTTTTTTTTTGAAAGGGGGGCGGCAAAAGACTTGCCACCTTTCATTAATTAAGAAGGAGAGTTTGCGGCACGAGGTAAAGACCATATAACTAAGAACAAAGCTAACTGGTAAGCACACTGAAGAAAGGGGCATATAAGAATTTCAGTAAATCAATACAGAGTATAAATAGCTGCTTACAATTTCACTTCTTAGTTTCTAAATATACCACTATCTCTATCTAATATTAGATGTTGTCTGAAAGGTCATGGCGTTGACAAACAGTTCCATCAAAGACGAATAAAGATCCAAAAATTTACAGCGCAAACATTATCAATCTAATGATTTATCCTACCAAAGATCTATATGCACTGATATTGTAGTTTCTGCATCAAGTGGCAACCGTTCCATTGTTACTTTTTGGGGAGAGCATGTAGAAACCTTTGATGCGGTTGTTCTTCACAAAACATCTAATGAGGACAACATTGTTATACTATTTGTAGGTATGATTGTTGGTCAGTATTCAGGTTTGCCACCTCTGGGTGAGCGTCCGTCCATACAACATGTACTGACTGAACACACCGTTCATTAATTTATATACATAATATTTGCATCCACCTAGGAATCATAGCTTATGTCAAATGACTAAATTCATGATATTGTTGGGTTTCTTCACCGTCTCAAAGTATATGGATTTTTTTTACTAACTTTGTCTCCCTATTCAAAGTCAATGACACGCCATTCCATGATCCTGCCCCTATTCGGGGTGGCAACGTTCGACCAGCTCAAGGTTTTCAGAAATTTTCGTACTCATATGTTTTCCATATTTCTATGATTGCTCCATGTTTCAATGAAAATATATGTCTCAGCTGTAACTGATTTTTCAGTACTTTTACCAGCAGCAAAGACATATGGATGTCGAACACGCATGGTAGATAATAATATGGAAAAGCTACAGTAATTTTCTTACTGAACAATAGTTGCAACTAACATAGCACTTGAAGCTACCTATATATGCTAGCTTACATTGAATCAATCCTTAAGAACATCCATGCGTAGAAACTAATATAGGGTCGTGCGTGCAGATAAGTAATTGATAACTCAGTTTGAAGCTAACTTGCACTAAGACATCTAGGAAGGGAAACAGTTCAATAAAACCTGGAGGAGAGCCTCAAGTTTTATGGCTGTAATGTCGATCAGTTGCAAACTTGCAATACTGTCATGGTCTTCTAGCAATGAAGGAAAAAAAAAATCATGCCCAGGGGATTAATTATCTATGTTAATCTAATCTAAGAATCAAAGCAACTAACCAGAAGAATTAGGAATTGAACCCCCCCCCCCCTTTGGGCCCATATTCCTGAGATGCATAGCTCCCCCCTATTCTCCCCCTCCCTCAAGGAGGCCGCCGCCGGGCATACCCTCCACCCCCTGCCCCCAAGTCCGGCCGTCGCACCAGGCATACCTCCCCCCAATACCCCGCCCCCCACTGTCAGGCGGCGCATAGGTCCCTCCGGTCACCTGCGCCCCGGGCATACCTCCCCCCTCTACCTGCTCCACAAAGTAATATCTAACGTCTCTCTACTCTAGTCCTACTCGCTGATACAATCGTCGAGGGAGACGTTTATAAACCCGTGAAATCGCATCAAAGGTAGCGAGGTGGGACTAAAGAGGGTGTGATGTCCGTACCTGGGCCGAACCGCGACGAGCCACCGGCGTCCCCTCCCGCGGCCCCGCTCCGCCATTCGCTCGCTGCTGCACGCGTCGCCGGCGTGGGAAGGAAAGGGACGTGGGCACGCCGCCGCGCGGGCCCCCGGTCGGTCCTCCTCCCACGGCGGCCGCTACCTCCGTCCTCGTGCGCCAGTGCCGATGAGCTCGGATTAACATCTCCGCGGCCATGGGATTGGATGCGGGAGGAGACGGAGAAGAGGATGCGACGGAGAAGAGGCTGCTGCCGCCGGCGTGGTTCGCCGGATCTTGGAAGGAAGGGGATCCCTCTGCAGTGTACGTGGAGTCTCCAGTGTCCCGAGCCGCAATTCCTATGCTCCGCCCGTTAGCGGGGCGGAACTCGGCTCCGCCCGCGTGGGCGCGACACTGGGCCGGCCCGTTAACGCGGCGGAGCTGGTTTTTTTCTTTTTTGCCGTGGTTTTTCTTTTTTTCTGGTTTCCTAGTTTTACTGTTTTTTATTCTGTTTTTTTGTTTCTTTTTTCGTTCTTTTCTTTATTTTTCTTTCTTACAATTTTAAATATTTTTAAACTTTGAACATTTTTAAATTGAACATTTTTTTATGTTTGAACATTTTTTATGTTTTGAACATTTTTTATGTTTGAACATTTTTTATTTTTAAACAATTTTCAAATTTGAACATTTTTTATATTTGTACATTTTTTATGTTTGAACATTTTTTGTTTGAACATTTTTTATTTTTAAACAATTTTCAAATTTGAACATTTTTATATTTGAACATTTTTTATGTTTGAACTTTTTTGTTTGAACATTTTTTATGTTTGAACTTTTTTTGTTCAGATTCAAATTTTTGTTCAAATTCAAAATTTGTTTAAATTTAAAATTTGTTTAAATTTAAAATTTGTTCAAATTTGTGTTCAAATTGTTACAAATTCCAAATATGTTCAAATTAAAAAAAATCACTTTTAAAAGTTGTTCAGTTTCAAAAAACTTTTTGAATTTTAAAATGTTCAAATTTGAAACTGTTTGAATTTTTATAATTGTTCACTTCAGAAAAAACAAAAAAGAAAAGAAAAAAGAAAAAAGAAGAAAAAAAACTTATCCTGAGGCCCCTCCTGTGATTGCGACAACTCAGCTCCGTGCACCAATCTTGGAGCGGCTATGTATCCTCTTCTACTTGTACTTGTCCACGGAAAACGTATAGGAGAGTACTCTGTCTTTGTAATCGTAACCAATCTACTACGTAGGACCATGTTGCGATCTGGTATAATAACAACCAATGCCAAATCAGAGACACGAGTTGCGATCAGTTTCGCGAGCACCATGTCGTCTCCACCGAAGGCTTGCCGTCGGGGAGGAGAAAACCCCATGATCAAGGCGCCCGCAGCGACCTCTGTTATCCAGTACCCTGACGGCGCCGTACCAGCAGTGCCCACCTTGGACGGCGCATCAGCATCAGTGCCTCCCTTCGATGGTGCTGACATGGTCGTGGGCGCACAGATCCCTTCGCCAGTGCTGACCTCTGTCCCGTCGATGTCCCTTGACGCTTCTCGTGGGCATGCCGATGTGCAAACCTCCGCTGGTCATGAGCCGATCATGGGCGCACACGTCCCTTGTAGCGAGGATGCAGCCATGGCCAGCTATACGCATGTGGAAACTACAGCAATGAAGCATCCGACATTGTCTGTCTCTGCCCAAGATACTATAACATCCCAAGCAGAGGTATCAAACCGAATCTTGTATTGTCGCATTGAAAATCTTAATGTTAATTAGATGTGTATAGTTAATGTACCTTTGAACTATGAACGCAGGTGGAGGTGGAAGATACCAACATTACATCATCAATTATTCCTAAAGTTGGGATGTCATTCAAGTCAGAAGAGGAAGCATACGAGTTTTACAATAATTATGCCGGTAAGATGGGTTTTAGCATTAGAAAGAGCCACTCAAAGTTGAGATCAGATAAAACCATCTATAAGAAACATATAGTTTGTAGTAGCGAAGGGGAACGGGGAGCTCATTCAAAACATGATACTGCGAAACAAAATTCTATAACAAGGTCTGGCTGTGATGCCCGTATTCAGCTTAGCATTGCTCGTGATGGCGTTTGGAGGGTGCAAAAGGTTGTTTTGGAGCACAATCATTATCTCGCAAGTCCAGATAAAAGACACATGTTGCGGTCACAACGCCGTTTGATAGATTCTGATAAAGTTATGATAGGTCATATGAAGGAAGCGGGATTTAAACCTGCAGATGTGTACAGATTTTTCAAGCAATGGTATGGAGGACCCCAACATGTACCTTTCTTGCGGGTGGATAGCAATAACTATATCGTTCGTGAGCGGAAGAAGTATTTGGAAGTGAATGATGCTCAAACACTCTTGGAGTTCTTAAAAAACAAGCAGCTAGAAGATCCTTCTTTTTTTTATGGCATACAATTAGATGAGGAGGATTGCCGGATAGCTAATTTCTTCTGGGCAGATGGTCAAGCTATCATGGATTATGCTTGTTTCGGTGATGCTTTGTCATTTGACACCACTTTTCAGACAAACAAGTTTGAAATGCCTTTTGCACCACTTCTTGGAACAAATCATCATAAGCAAACCATTCTTTTTGGAGCTGCACTACTATATGATGAAAGCACAGACTCGTTTGTATGGCTCTTCAACACTTTTTTGACAGCAATGTCGGGTAAGCGACCTGTCTCAATATTCACAGATCAGTGTGCAGCTATAGGCAAAGCGATCGAAAAAGTTTTCCCAGACACAATGCACTTTCTCTGTCTTTGGCACATTTAGCCAGTCCCCGTTTTGAGAGTCGCCTGGGAACTCCCGGTTTCTCTTCCTCTCGCCTCCGGCGACCAGGCCAACCGGTGTGGAGATGGATTAGGAGACCGACACCTTGTACAGAGTAGATGTAGGACTAGGTTTAGGGCTAGGTCAAGGTTTGGTTCTGCCCCTGTGGCGTCTGGCGGTATGCCATGGTCGTGCTCTTCTCCGGCACCTGCGAGCGGTGGTCGGAGGAAGCCTCGTCCTCCTATGGGTCGTTTTCCACGGTGGGAAGTGGCGCAGAAGGTTGGATTGGGCACGAGCACCTTGAATAAGCTCGTCCTCTGCCCTTCAGATCGAGATCTGGAGGCGTTTTACTGTGGAGTTTCAGGATCTGATGCTCATGTTCTTCTACATCGCCATGGTGGCGGATGGAAGGGCGGGGTGCTGGGATCTTCTGCTCCACGGGGAGATCTTGTAGCTGCTGTAAGTGGAGTTCATCAATGGCGGCGATCTGGCGCCGCTGTTATTCTTGGCCAGTGTGGCCACTCCATGTTGTGGTGCTGCGAGCACCATAACCCCTGCTACCTCCAGGCCGGCGAGCCATTAAGGAGGCCCTTCAACAGCTCCACTGCGGCGTCCAACGTCGCACCGTCTCCAAGTGGTGCTGTCCCCGGCGATGGCGCTGACGGCCGTAGTGTCGAGTTGATCTTCTTCTTCGGTGGAGAGGGACCCGATTGCATTCTAGAATCTTTAGTTGGGGTCCTTGTTGTAAAAGTGGAGGACATAGTTGTATTTTGTTATTTTCTTGAAGTCCTCTTTGTAACCTGTAAGCCCACCGATTAATGCAGCTCTGGACCCTTCGGGGTCCTTCCCCTGTTCAAAAAAAAAAAAAAAATCTTAGCCATGTAATTTCAAGTCATCCTCGATTTCTTGCTGACTTTAAGAAAGTTGTATACCTAGAAAATTCAGTGGCACACTTCGAGCAGAAGTGGAAAGAGTTGTTGATTGCTTACGATCTTGTGGATAACTCATGGATACAAACACTATTTGGTTTGCGTGAGAAGTGGGCTGCCGTGTACCGCAATGGTTCATTTTCTGCCGACATGACCTCAACTCAAAGGAGCGAAGGTATGAACAATGTGTTCAAGAAACAGTTTCGCAGGAGGCTCTGCCTTTCAGAGTTCTTAGTAGAGTATGAGAAGTGCGCTGCTAGTCTTCGCGAAAATGAACTAGATGCAGATTTTAAGTCACGGAAGACTAAACCGGTTCCTTGTGTAAGGAACTTGCCTATGTTGAAGACTGCAGCGGAGTCATATACTAGGAGGCTATATTCTGATTTTGAGGAGCAGTTCAAACAACAACTTGCTGTTACGTGCGAGTTGGTTTCCACGGTGGGAACAGTCAAAACCTACAAGGTCAAGCCTGTGGCATTTGAGGATGAGGCACTAGTTATCTTTAATTCTGAGGATGTGACCATATCATGCTCTTGTAGAAGATACGAATCCAAAGGTATGCAATCATCTTTTAATATATTTTTTGTTTATAAAATCTTGCCTTACCCAACGTTGTATGATGCCACATAGGTTTATTATGCAAACATGCTCTCCGAGTGTTCAATAACAATGAGATTTTCACTTTGCCATCGCAATATATACTACACAGATGGACAAAGTATGCAAAAAGAGGATATTGTGTGAATAATCAGGCAACTAAGGAAGAAACTTTACAAACACGCGCTGCCCGCATTTCTCGGAAAGCAACCTCTATTGCACTGAAGTGCTCTGTTTCAGAGGAACTTCTTGTAGAATTAGAGAAAGCTATAGACATGCTAGATCTAGAGGCAGATGAATCACTAAGCCAAAGAGGACCTGCCAAACCTCAAAGTGTTCATACAAATTTGAGTGAGTCTGCTGGAGGCATAACAAATGCAAACATATCGTTTAAAGTTCCCCAAGCAATAAAGGGTCCAATGGTAAAAAGAGCAAAAAGTGCACTTGAAAAAAAAGGAACAAAGAAGAAAAAGAGTGGAACAAAGAAGACAAATACTCGAACACAAAAAGGTAATGCAGCCCTACTTCATCTTATTTTTGTCTCTCATAATTGCGGAGACAGTAGAGTTTGTCTTGATTACATTTTTATCAATAATAGGTACTGGAAACAAAGTTATAGCAAATACTCTTATCGGAGAAGGTCCTCAACAGTTTACCGTAAGTCAAATTTTTCTGCTTTCTTTAATATCTTTCATGTAATTTAAATGTACCACATAAATTCTAAAATTTCCTATACTTTATGATACAGGGTTATTATGAGACGAGTACAATAACTAACACTCCAATGCCACAGTTTACAAATAATATGTTTCGTGGAGAATTTCCTCAGCAATTTAGAGTAAGACAGATTGCTCTTCTTTCACTAATATCATTCATGTAATTTAATTGTGCCACAAAATTGTAAATATTTTCATGCTTATTGTGACACAGGGATCATTTGAGGCAAGCACAGGAACTCACACCGGAATGCCACAGTTTATAAATAATAATGTGTTCCATCAAGGACCTCAGCAATTTACCGTAAGAGATCTCGATGTTCTCGTATTTCTCATGTACTAATAATTGTACCACAGAAATTCTGAACACCTTCATACCTCTTCATGAAACAGGGGTCATGTGAGGCAAGCTCAAGTTATGGTACTACAATTCCACACTTCGTCACAAATAATAATTTTCATGGGGATTCATCGACCATGTATGGTCCATTCATCCAAGGAGGATATACAGACCTTCTACTTCAAAATGATCAATCTTCAGAGCAGCTGCACGCTTCCAGAAGATTAGATTTTGATGTAGCGAATCCTACAGGATGGAAGAAGTAGGCATAGCAAAAATTTATTTTCAGTTTTTTATTCATTGGATAATGTCAGTTTTAGAAGTACAATATGTGTAATGCTGCACTAGATAATTACAATGAGTAACTATTATCAATTTTATTCCAAATGATGCACTGGACATGAAGTGCTTGCTTTCTCACGTAGCTCATGTAGCATTATGAAATATTACTGAGTACATACAAAAGGTTCAGTGTAATATTTCAAACACTCCCAAATTCGAAGGCAACAAATCACATTATATTCATTCGTCAATCTGGATATATACACTTGAATTAACATATATTCACATACAATTCCACAATCCTTGTGCTACCCAAACTGAACTAGTACATTGTTCTAATATCTGAACACCAGCCGCTCTTTTACATACAATTTCACAATGCTTCAGTTTATTCATCTGAATAAGAGAGTAACTGAAATTCTTCAATGCTACAACAAGAAGCAGAGCACTTCAGGAACTAGCAGTCAACTGTGAAACCAGCAGCACAACGTTCACGACATGCATACGAACATCCAGGACTAGATCGAAGCTTCTTTTGAACTTCAATGCCCAGCAAATATTCTATGGCATCAGCTTGTTCAACACTAGATCAAAGCTCTGATGGCTGAATGTGACGAAGTCTGTCAAGATCAAAACTGCCTGCATAATAGAACACCAAATATCAGTAAAATATTATAGAGAGCAGTAGATACTACGAGATGGGAAGAAAAATTTCTGCCATCGATGGGAACCGGGAGGTCGCCGACGGCCGGCGCCATCACTGCCTGGGTAAGAAAGCGGAGGAGGAATCGGAAACTCGCGAACGCCGTAGCTTCCACGAGATGCATCTGCGCTGTAGCGGATCGCAAGCTGAAATTGGCGGCGAGGAGTCGAACGCTCGGCGCCGGCGCCGGCGCCGGCGACGGCGCTTTCGTCAGATCGCGAGATGTAGTTCGAGCAGTTGGGGAAGGCTGGTAGTTATTTTTTTTCCTACGTAGTAGATTGGATACGATTACAAAGACAGAGTACTCTCCTATACGTTTTCCGTGGACAAGTATAAGTAGAAGAGGATACAGAGCCGCTTCAAGAGTAGTGCGCGGAGCTGAGTTGTCGCAATCACAGGAGGGGCCTCAGGATGGAGTGCATGCGGCCCTGTCCCAGCAAATTTTTTTCCGCAGGCACACCCCACATTCGAAACTGTGAACCTGCACGTAGTACTTTATAACATACTTTATAACACCAGAAGCATTAAGGAAAGATTGATCATTAATTTTCGTTTGTGCAAGCTTTAATAATACAAGTATCGAGCTAGCTATATACACATAAAATCCGGGAATAAAAATTATAAAATCTGGAAACAAAAGTTATAAAAAACTGGGAAATAAAATTACAAAAATCTGGGAACGGAAAATATAAAAATTCGAGAACAAAAATTAGAAAAATCCGAAAACTAAGATTATAAAAATCTGGGAACAAAAATTTTAAATATCAGGGAACAAAAATTACAAAAAATTTGGGAACAAAATTATGAAAATCTGAAAACTAAAATCTTTCAAAAATCTAGGAACAAAAGTTAAAAAATTCCAGGAATAAAAATTTCAATAATCAGGGAACAAAAATTTATAAAAATTTGGGAAAAAATTACAGAAATCCAAAAACTAAAATCCGGGAACAAAAATTACAAAAATCCGGGAACAAAACTTACAAAATCTGGGAACAAAAGTTACAAGACTCTGGGAACAAAAATCCAGGAACAAAAATTTCAAAAATCGAGGAACAAAAGTTAAAAATCTGGGAACAAAAATCTAGGAACAAAAATTTCAAAAATCTAGAAACAAAAGTTTAAAAAATCTAGAACCAAAATTTCAAATATCAGGGAACAGAAATTACAAAAAAATTGGGAACAAAATTATGAAAATCCAAAAACTAAAATCTTTCAAAAATCTAGGAACAAAAGTTTAAAAAATCCGGGAACAAAAAATTTCAATAATAAGGGAACAAAAATTTATGAAAATTTGGGGAAAAATTACAGAAATCCGAAAACTAAAATCCGGGAACAAAAATTACAAAAATCCGGGAACAAAACTTACAGAATCTGGGAACAAAAGTTACAAAACTCTGGGAACAAAAATCCAGGAACAAAAATTTCAAAAATCGAGGAACAAAAGTTAAAAATCTGGGAACAAATCCCAGGAATGAAAATTTCAAAAATCTGGGAACAAAAATTTAAAAATCAAGGAACAAAAATTAGAAAAATCCGAAAACTAAAATTAAAAAAATCTGGGAACAAAAAAAAAATCCAAAACCAAATGTTACAATAATCTGGGAACAAAAGTTACAAAAATCAGGAAAACAAATTAAAAAAATCTGGAAACAAAAGTTACAAAAATCTTGGAACAAAAACTTCAAAAATTTGGGAATAAAAATTTAAAAAATATGGGAACAAAAATTACAAAAATAGAGAAAAAGTAAAAGGAAAGTTGAAAAAGAACAAAACTTTAGCTAAGATGAAACAAACCATGAATTCAAATCAGACTAATTAGAACAACATTTTAGTTTCGAGGAACAAAATTTTGGACAAAAAGAACAAGACTGTAGCTACAGCAGAACAAATCATGAATTTGAATCAGACTAATTGGAACAATATTTAAGTTACCAAGGAACAAAAATTTAAACAAGAAGGAACAAAACATTAGCGGTTGGAAACAAATTATGAATTTAAGTCAGACTAATAGGAACAATATTTTAGTTCTGAAGGAACAAAAATTGGCAGGGAACAAAACATTAGCGATTTGGAACAAATCATGAATTCGAGTTGGACTAATTCGAACAACATTGTAGTTTCCGAGGAACAAGAAGGAAGAAAACGAACTAATCATAAATTTAAGATAGCCTAATTAGAACAATATTTTAGCTTTATAGAAACAAAAAATTAGAGAAAAAAGAAAAGATGGAAAAAGAAAATAAAAATAGAAGAAAAATACAAAGTGAAAAACAAAATGAAAAGAAAAGGGGAAAATCAAAATAGATTAAAAATGAAAAGAAAATAGAAAGAAAGAGAAGCAAGCAAAAAGAACATAGGCAAAAGAAAAAATAAAATAAAAAAGAAAGAAAAGAAGGGAACGAAACTCAAAAGCACACAGTCGATTGAACGTGATCGGTGGAAATAAAAAGAACGACTCTGTGGACTATCCACATCATGGATGAGCATACACACGGAGGCCGCACAGTCTTTCCCGAATCCGTTCGACGAACGAACAAAACAGCGCGAGTAGGCGTACAAAGCTAGCTGGGCCGAGCCTATTACTAAAACCGTTCAGCGAAATGAAGTCTCGGTAGCGCGCGCGCTACCGAGCATTCCCCTCCCGAGCTGGGGAAGCCTATACGAAATCGCGCAGATTGACTCGGCCCACTAATTCCTTCCTAGTGCTGGCCCATGCGTAGAAACTGCCCAGATTGGGAAAGACTCTATTGTACGCTCATTAGTAGCATGCACTCGGCCCGCAGCCCGCGTGGCAGCAGCGACCAACATACCGTTTTCACAGCTTACCTGCTACTCCCTCGGTCTAGAATATAAGATGTTTTAGCCTGTGAAGTGAGTGTATATAGACATTTTTTTGTGTATAGATTCGTTTCACTTCACAAAGCTAAAACATCTATCTATACACTAAAAGATATCTAGATACACTCACTTCACAAAACTAAAACATCTTATATTTTCGAACGGAGGGAATACGTATTTAACGGTTTTTGGGAAGACGGCCTCCCTCGCTCTGCAGCGTACGCGCAGAGTCCAGGACTCACTAAATTTCCGGCAATAGGCTAGCTAGGGAGCCATCGGCAAGGCTTGAAGGGGGTGTTGACTCTAGCGAAAGGCTTGCGGAGGTGACGTGGGAATTGTTAGATGCTAAAACGATATTGTAGGTATTGATAGGATTTTCTTTTGAGTTATGCGACAACTCATAGCTAATAAGTAACTCATAGTGTAAAATAAGGACCCTAATAAGTGTGTGATTTTTGGCACAAAATAAGGGCCCCAATAAACGCAATGACAAAATGACACATGATATCATTTGCAATAACCATCTCCTAGCATAAAACAACGACCCTAGCAACACGTAACAATGAAATAAGGCATAAAATGATAGATGATAGTTACAATTGTCAAAAACTGACAAAGGTACGCTCAAAGTTGATTTGGCCTTTTTATGGTCCTTATTTTATATGGGAAGATGGCTATTACATACATATAATTTCATGTGCCTTACAAATGTTATGCGATATCATTTTATTCATTGCCTACCATTTCAGGTGCATTTCTTATGTCAAATTTTATCTATTTACCCATTAATAACATAAAACCCATAATTATTTCATGCTCAAAAAAGTTAGGTTAGGGAAACTAGTTAATACCTACTTAGATAATCACTGCGGTGATTTTTCTTTCAAATTGTACATGCCTATTTATTTCACTTGAAGTGGAGATTTCGTGTGAATTTTCTAATTGTTAGTGATAGAATATGACATAGGAACAAGAACAATTCAAATATGCAAAGTTGTTACAGAAGTTGGTTTTTGGTGCTTTGAAATAGAAGTTCTCCACTGTTGATCTAGAATCTTTTTGCGAGATAATTGTCAGTGAAGTAGGGGTTGCTTCAAAGTTTTGTAATGAATTTTCCTATTTGCACCAACCTAGCTAACATACCCATGTTTAGACTCCTACGCAAGAAACTAAGGTTTCCAATATATTTTGGCGTTATCGCATGTATCCCCCATTTCTATGACCCCCGAAAGGAAATCACACTAACTTTTCACTTAAAGTAGTTTTTATGTGATTCCCGGCCCTCTTTGTTAGCGATATAATAGGGCATACGGGTAATACTAACTAAAAAATAAAAAAATGCATTTTATTTTTACAAAAGTTGGTTTAGTTTCTTTGAAATGTGAGGCTTCCAATATAAATCCAATCCACAAACTTGTATAAAGATAGTCCTATTTTTGTGAAGTAGGTGTCGTTGAAAAGTTGTCTATTGTCTTGTCCTCTTTAGACCAATCAATCAATACATCAATACATCAATACATATATAAAAGCTAACCCATTTTGCTAATCTATGGTTAGTGCCACGTAATCAGTAAGCACTGTAGATGGCAAATTCGTGCATCTACAGTACTGGTTGTGCGGCAATTTAATTATCATACACGTTTTTCGCTGGTCAAAGGCTAAAAGCGGTCATTCCCGGTCAAGGAGGTCGTGTACAACGTGGCCTGTACCCAGAATAATCGAGAGAGTCCACGTCTCCTTTCCCATCTCCAAGCAAGGCACGCCGCCTCCCCCTAATCCTCTTAGAGCATGTACAGCGGTAAGCGCTTAGATAGACGCTTGAGCGGAGATTGAGTAGGAAAATAAATCCTAGCGTCAGCCAAAGAGTCCACAGCTCCAACGCATGTATCCAGTTCACGGGCGCTTGTGTCTGTAACTAATAGAGCCTGACTTTTCTGTTGAAGGCAAACAAATCACAAGCGCCTGGCGCAACAACTTGCGTCGACGCTTGATAATTAGCGCCCATAGGCCAGGATTGTTGGCTACAACTGCCGATCATCCAGGATTAAAATCCTAGCGCCCCTAATTAAGCGTCTGCGATGTACATGCCCTTAGGCCTTATCCTTCTCCCAGAGAGCTATAGAGGAATGCCATGCACGGCGCTCGAGGCCCCCTGTTCCACCGGTGAGCGTGGGCGAGTTGAGGCCAGAGGCCGGAGCACAACGCGTCTTCCTCACTTTTCCTATGTCGCCCCTCGCCCCGTTCCGTCTCTGGGGCAGAACGCCCAGGCATCCCTATCCTCTCTCGGTCGCCGAGAGAGACGGGAGCAGCGGCGATGCCATATGGTCTGCGGACGGCGCCCTCTTATAGTTGTGCTTCCTCTTCTATCATTTTTTTTGTTTCCTCTTTCTGCTTTGATGATTGGTCGCATGTGGATATTTTGTTTTCCTTTAATTGGGTCATGGGCCGATGGTTGTTTGTATGTCTTCTTCCTTCATCGCCTTTTGTTCCCTTTTCATTTTAGCATGCTGTTGTCATCTTCTGTTCCCAGGTGGGAATTTTCATGCGGCCAGGCGTCCAGAAGCGCTACATCCTTCCTCAATCTCCTTTTAATCCCTTCCTTATCCTAACCATATGGGTTTTGATGTTCCCAGGCGGCATAGGAAGCAGCGAGGAGGCACCAACAAAGTTGTTGGCGAGGAGGAACGAGGCTACTCCATCCCGTGACCAGACGCTCTGGTCTTTCCCCTTCTTCTCTGCCCTAGAGCATGGCTGTGATTAGTGTGGGAAGCATCCTCCTGATGGCCAGCTCAGGTGGTTTGGCGAACCTGACTCTCACCTGCAGGTTGATCTCCCCTTCCCTAATACTTTTGTACATGGTTTGAAGTCTCCATAGTTTTGTAGATCAAAGGCACCGTAATTGGTCCTGAGTGATTGGCTCTACAGGTCCAAGAATTACTAGGTGCTCTGGTTGTGATTTTGGTGTCTAAGAGGTGTTTGTTGTTGTGCCTATAAGAACCAAATCAGTGTATTTCAAGATTTATCATTTGGTCTGTGTGGGCTATAGTTATTGATTCAACTGATAACCCATATGCTTAACATGCCGTGCACATGTGCTTTTTTCTTGCCAACCTTGATATATTACGACTGTTGGGAGTGGTCTGACCATCTAAATTTTCCCCTCTAAGATTCTGCAATCACATGTGGGAGCTCATTATATAGTCATGAATGCAATGGAAGTTGAGGAGTGCCCTTTTCAGTCTAATAGTTCAACGGTATGATCTTAATCTGTGGTTTTTATTGATGACACTGTGTATATGGATTGTTTATGTGGGAGCTTGATTTTTTCATTTCTTTGTTGTATTATGCATGGTAGGAATTAGAGTGTTAGATTTGTTTCATTATTCCCTATCCTTATCATGCTCAGCTTTGCCTTCTACGGTTTTCTGCCTATGGAATACACTGTTTCAAATATTTAGCTTTTGGTTCGTATATCTTGGATCCTTTCTCTATGGAATAAAGTTGTGTATGTATGATATTCATTGCTAGTTTTTCTATTGTGCTCCAGGTCTGAACAAACAATTTTCAGATTCTAATCTTAGTTTCTGTCGTTTTGCATGTTACTTCTAGGCTAGAGAACAAGTCCTGATGTTGTGATGCATGCATGTCAGTGATGTGGTTCAGGGCTGGAGATGGGAGAGTCTGTTCTGCATTTTCGTGAGCCTCTCTCTGCCGATCTCCGTTGCCGTGTTGTACCATATGGATGTTTGCTGGCTCCCTCGCAGGTTGGTTTGTTGAGTGGCTGCTCGAGGATTAGGTATCACTTATGCAGTTTGTTGGCCATGAATAGAGAAAATATCCCTTCCATCAATGTATTGTTGTTTAACACGTAGGCTAAACCTATACAAAATTTTAGCCCTGAAATAATGTGAATTAGGAGTTAAATCTCAGGTCTCCTCATGTTTCTTCAGTGTTGGCCAGTTTCTGTCTTCTTTGCCAATTTTGAGTTGTGGCAGTCGTTATGCTACTTAACAAAATATTTCTTTCCCTCAACCTCTTCATACACTCAAGTGCAATTGGATTTGCTTCACAAGAAAGCCTCTGTTCTAACATTTGTGATTTCGCTGTCAATACAAGCCAGATCTTTGGCCTCTGTTTGATGTGAGCCTTGGCCATGTTCTTCCTGCAGGCTCTATTTTATTTATGGATGACTACCGGAAGCCTTGCAGTGGATAAGTGGATTTAGTGCACATGATTTGATAAGTTTCTGTTCATAGTTCATACTAGACATACTAATATGCTCATACTAGACATACTAATATGCCTCTTTTTATATAACATCTCATGTGCTCTACAATACTTGACAGATTTCTCTTAATAGTTTGACTCACAATAAAAACAATATGCATATTTGGAGGAAAAGTTCAATCCATGTATGCTTTTGCTATATGGCAAAATAAACAGGGCGGTGTGGCGGCAGTTCTCCACGCTCTGAGCTCCACCATCCCAATTCCAGGACCATCTTTGACACTTACAGTGTTCGGCCAGATCCTAGCAGCGCGTTCAGGTGGATGTCCTAGGCCGGAGCATGGCATGGTCCATCGATCTCTGCAGGTCTCCACCACTCAATTAAATACTTTGTCAGCTCATTTTAGTTTGAACCGTTTTCACTTTAGTGATCATTTTTGGCAAAACTATTTTTATGTAAATCCAATAAGAATGTGTGATTAATCTACAGATGATTAACATACTAATGATGAACACAGCCTGCACCGGTAGCCTTACTGTTTAAGTTGTTCTACTACATCTGTGGAACAAACATGTTGTTCTTGAGTTATGTTGAATGCAATTGTTAATTATTTAGCAGTTGATGAAGGAACTTTCTGGTCTCAAATCACCTAAAAGTCTCCTTTTACGACTATCAGCAGTATTATGACTGCAACTTTAATTTCCACTGCTAAATTGAAAATCTTATCATCTCTTCAATCTATTTGCAAGTTTATGCTAAATTGAAAGTGCTATAGATGCATGCTTTGTTCATTAATCTGCAATGACTTTTATAAATCAAGCTTTTTAAAATTTGTAATTTACCCTTTACAGAGAAAACTTCTTGGCAGCTATATCTTCCCATGTTTCATTGTTTTTATGCATTGTAGATTTACAATTAGGCACAATTTTGTTTCCTAATTTTTATGCTTATGCATAACATGATTTAGCTTCCTTTTACTCTACACATTTTTTGGTAGGCAACTTTTTTCAATTTTTACATCTTTCCACTATAAGAGCAAATATCTACTTCTGCAATTTAAGTTACTATCTTTTTCTGGGTGTTAAGAATAGATGCATATAGAGTTCTCTTTGTTGCTAGACTAATTTTTCTGGCCACCCAAGGAACCAGCAAACGATGGTGTATCAAGTAGTTATATTTTTAAAATGTTTGGGCCTTCTCAATTTCTACCATTAACTTACCTCCAGGGTTATAGGGGGTGTTACATGTTATTTAATTTTTCTTGCTTAGATAATTGTTTCTGGTCTTTTTATTTAACCATAAGCCTCCCATCTGTGGCTGGCTCTAGAAATGATGTGGTGTTCTCTACAGTTCCTGGACATGCAACCGTGTTCGAAAGTTGTGACAATATTTGCAAGACGGTGGATCATAACATATCTCAGGTGCAGATTTGCTATATTTTCAAAAAAAAAATCACAAGGTGTATCCTAGCAGTTTTCCATGCCATAAGATCTCGCTAAAAGTTGGCATGCTGATAATGCTGCTGCGACTCATAGTGATCCTCATGACATATGTACGTTATCTTTATTCTATCAATTGTCCAACTGCAATTTGTTTACCCAGCATGTTATTATTTATCTTATGGAGAGACACCACTAGTGAAATGTGGACCCCGGTCTAATTTTCTTTACATTGCTATACCGTTTTACTTTACTTGCACTATTTACTTTTACTTGCATACTATTATCCTTTTACCACTCGATATGCTCGATCCTTTGTTTACCGGAAACTGGTGAGATTGACAACCTCATCGTAAGTTGGGAGCAAAGTTCTTGGTTGTGTTGTGTGCAAGTTTCACGTTGCTGCTAGGTGAAGACACACCAACAATATTCCTAGCGCCATTGTCCGGAGTGTCACGAAGCTAGCAAGCATCACCTTCTGAAGTTTGGATTTCTCCTGCTGGTTCGATAAACCTTGGTTTCACAACTGAGGGAAGACTTGCTACTGTGCTCATCATACCTTCCTCTTGGGGTTCCCAACGGGCTGTACTTACACGCCATCAAGCAGTTTTCTAGCGCCATTGCCGGGGAGGAAGAAGACTTCTGCAAGGGAAGTCTCTCATGCACAATCTTTTACTTTGTTTCTTTATTTTGCTTTATTTTATTTTTGCTTGCATCTTTTTATCAAAAATACAAAAAAAATTAGTTCCTACTATAGTTGTTATTTTTGTTTGTCTGTTATTGTCTTGCTTTATCATGCTTTCTATCAATGGTTGGTTTCTTTAAAACTAAATCTTTTTGGCAAGGTGGGTTCACGGAAGAGCAACAAAAAATTTATAAGGAACACCGCTTGTCACAAAAAGGGAAACACTTATGGGAACAAATTGATAAATTGTATATCATTGCTAGAAATGTGTGCTCTACTTATAATGTTAGTTATTGTTTTGATAAATCTTGTTGCTGTAGGAGGTATAAACACCTCCCTTTTCAATTTGAGTATAATGATGATGTTACCATATCTTCTTATATTAATGGAAATTATGACTTTTATGATGTGGAACAAATTGAAGAATTTATTGCTTGGAAGGGTGCATTCGAACTTGCTTATTTGCTTGAAAATACTGATGCTGCACCTTATAAATATGAGGTTTATAATATACTTAAATTTTACTTTGATAATTACAAGGAAGAAAATGGCTATATTCTTAAATATCTTAATAGATGCTCTCCAACGGAAGAGACTAATGCCTTGAAGGAGCCCATGGAAGAAGAAATTGCTGAAACTGAAAGCTCATTGGATGAAAAAGAGGAGGAGAGTGATGATCAAGAGGAGGAAGAATGGAGCTACCATGTCTACCTCCCAATAAGAGTAACTCTTTAACTAATACCTTATTTGATAGCCCTCCATGCTTAACAAAGGAGGATGAGTGTGATATTTATATTGTTGAGTTTGTTTATGATGCTACTGAAAATTATTATGAGAGAGGAAAATATGGTTGTTGGAATTCTCATGATACTAAAACACCTCTCTTTATATTAAAAGTTCTGAAGTTGCTCTTGTTTTATCTATCCATACTTGTTACTATGTGCTTCTTTGATTTATTTTCTTACAAGATTCCTGTGCATAGGAAGTGGGTTAGACTTAAATGTGTTTTATATTTGCTCCTTGATGCTCTCTTTTGCTTCAATTCATATTCTTATGTGAGCATCTTCTCAAATTACTGAGCCTAGCTCAAAGGCGTTAAATAAAAGCACTCTTGGGAGATAACCCAATGTTTTCTTTTCAGTACTTTTTCTTTTATTTGAGTCTTGGAAGTTATTACTACTGTAATGATCTCTCCTTATCATTTTTATTTTGTTGTTGTGTGATATGTCTCAAACGTATCTATAATTTTTGATGCTCCATGCTTGTTTTTACACCATTTGCCTATTGTTTTGTTACACTTAGTGGCACTTTTATGCATTTTCCGGAACTAACCTATTAACAAGTGCCACAGTGCCAGTTTCCTGTTTTCTGCTGTTTTTGTGTTTCAGAAGTGATACACAGGAAATATTCTCGGAATTGGACGAAACAAGTTCATGAAGTCTTATTTTACCCGGAAGCTTCCAGAGATCCGAAGAGAAGTAGGAGGGGGCCCACCAGGGCCCCACACATAGGGGCGGCGCGGCCAGGCCCTGGCCCGCGCCACCCCCGTGTGAGGGCGCCTGGCCCCTCCTCTGACATCGACCCTTCGCCTATAAAGACCCCCCGACGGAAAAAACCTAAGTACCCGATCAGATTTCCAGAACACATCGCGATCCGCCACCACCGTCAACCCGAAGATCGGGAGGGTCCAGAAGCTCTTCCCGGCACCGTGCCGGAGAGGGGAATCGCCACCGGAGGTCTTCTTCATTGCCATGCTTGCCTCCGGAGCGATGAGTGAGTAGTCTACCTTGGACTATGGGTCCATAGTAGTAGCTAGATGGTTGTCTTCTCCACCATGTGCTTCATGTTTAGATCTCATGAGCTGCCCTACATGATTGAGATCACCGTTATGTAATTCTACATGTTTGGTTTGTTGGGATCCGATGAATATTGGTGTTTATGATTAAGTTGCTGTACTGAATTATATCTTTTGTTATCTCTATGTTGTTTATGATCTTGCATGCTCTCCGTTGTTAGTAGCTATCTTGGCCGAGTAGTTGCTAGTGACTCCAAGAGGGGGTATTTATGCTCGATAGTGGGTTCATGCCTCTATTTCACCTGGGGGAGTGACAGAAACCTCTAAGGTGGTAGATGTGCTGTTGCTACTAGGGAGAAAACAACATTCATATGCTCAAGGGCATATGCTTTGTTTACATTACACACTTTGCTTAATGCAATTATCTGTTGTTTGCAACTTAATACTACTGGGGTGTTCGGATTGATATCCCCGGGAGTGGATTATTAGTCATAGATGCAGTTGGATGGTGGTCTATGTATTTTGTTGTAATGCCCAGAGTAAATCTCATAGTGATCTTCTTGACATATCACGTTTATCTTTATTCTATCAATTGCCCAACTGTAATTTGTTTACCCAGCATGTGCTATTTTATCTATGGAGAGACACCACTAGTGAACTGTGGATCCCGGTCCTATTTACATCATATTGCTATCACCTGTTTACTTTACTCGTACTATTTACTTTACTCGCATACTATATTGTTTTCCACTCGATACACTCATAATCTTTGTTTCAAGCAAACCGGTGAGATTGACAACCTCATCGTAAGTTGGGAACAAAGTATTTGGTTGTGTGTGTGCAGGTTCCGCATCACCTTCAGTCGTCGCCGTCTCTCCTCTCCTGATCGATAAACCTTGGTATCTTAACTGAGGGAAAACTAGCCGCTACACTCATCATACCTTCCTCTTGGGGTTCCCAACGGGCTGGTTATTCACCACGCATAAGGACTTACTGCTCCACGCCAGCAGCCTCTTTTCTGGCGCCATCACCAAGTAGCAGCTTCTTTTCTGGCGCCGTTGCCGGGGAGGAAGAGAAGACTTCTGCGAGGGGAGTTTTTCGCACACACAGCCTTTACTTTGTTATTGCTTTGCTTTACTTTATTTATTTTACCTGCATCGTTTTATATCAAAAACCCAAAAAAATTAGAATCCTTGGTAGTTGTTTTTACTTATCTGCTTTTAGTTTTGTTAAAATGAGTAATCCTGAAGTAGAAGTCCGTAGTTTTAAGCAACAAGGGGGAGAAAGTCTAAAAGATGCTTGGTACCGTATTAACAATGCTCATCATAGGTGTACCAAAAAGCACTCTACCACGATCCTCCTTAGAAATTTTTATGTTGGTATATCCAGTTGGAATAGGTATGTTCTTGATACTCTTACAGGAGGTAATTTTCTGGGTACTCCCGCTGGAGAAGCATGCACTATAATTGAAAGTTTAGTGGGAATACCACCTATTCATGTTGTTAAAACTGAGACCACCTTGGAGGAGGTGGTAGAAAAGCTCAGCTCTTTAGAGAAAAGTTTGCCAAATATCCTAGAAAATGCTAGCCGCGTTAGTGAATTAATGGAAAACATTGGTAAGAGAATTACCATTTTAGAGGCTAGCACTACTCATGACAATCAAAACTTAAGGATTGGTAAACTAGAGGAGTCTATGGAAACTCT
Organism: Dactylis glomerata; assembly: GCA_007115705.1. NCBI lineage: Eukaryota > Viridiplantae > Streptophyta > Magnoliopsida > Poales > Poaceae > Dactylis > Dactylis glomerata. The sequence goes on from QXEO01000379.1 coordinate 2,008,035, forward strand.
TAGCTTAATCTTCTCTTCTCTTAAATTTAAGAAGGAGAAAGTGTTTGTTGGAAAAGAGCAAAAATTTATGTATGTCCCCAAGGTTTCTGCGCTTAAATCTCAACATGTTCTTAAGATTGGTAAGACTCTTAGTTCCACTAAGGGTGACTTGCAGGTTGAATCATCGTCGGGAACCTTCAAAGAGCCTACTGAGGTAACTAGCACTTCATCTATTGATATTACTTGATTCGCAATTTTCTGCGCCTAGCTCAAAGGCGTTAAAGAAAAGCACTCTTGGGAGATAACCCAATGTTTTCTTTTCAGTACTTTTTCTTTTATTTGAGTCTTGGAAGTCATTACTACTGTAATGACCGCTCCTTATCTTGTTTATTTCGTTTTTGTGCCAAGAGAAGCCTCTAATTTGAGTGAGGTAAAGATTTGGGGATGTTGCTGTCCTGAAACTGTTTTCGGTGCTGCACCGTAAAAATTCGTGAATATTCTCTGTTTATCTTTTGGACCTGAGATTTCTTGTGCATATGCCCCAGGTTATATCCAAACTTTTCTTAGTTGAACACTTTTTGATTTGAGCAACAGAAAATCCCTCAAAAATTCGACCTTTGTCAGCTGTTCAGTTTTGACAGATTTCTGCCAATATTTGTGTTTGCCACTTTATCGCTTTCTTTTGAGTTCTTTTGATCATGGAATTTTTGGGGAAGTTGCTACAGTAGTATTTCCTATATATGTGGTGGTTTTGAGTTGAAACCTGAAGCAAATAGAGGATTGATTATATGTTATGCTTGCACTAATGTTGCTAATAGAATTGTGTTTAGTTTTGTATGAAGGAAGTTTTCAAGTGTAGGGATTGGAGAATGATGAGATGAGTTGAAGAATGGACAAAAGCTCAAGCTTGGGGATGCCCATGCATCACCCCAAGAAATATCCAAGAAGTACAAGCGTCAAAGCTTGGGGATGCCCCCGAGGCACCCCTTCTTCATCGGCAAAAATCAGGTCACCTTTCAAAACACTATATTTTTATTGCTTCATGCACTATGTGTTTTTCTTGGAGCGTCAGTTGTTTTAGTTTTCTTAGTTGGTTTAGTTTGTTTGTTTGCTGCAATAAATGGTTGGACCCCAACAATTTTCCTTTGGAGGAGATGTACTCGTTTTCATTTGCAAAGAACGCTCAGTTTTTCACTCTTATCGTTCATCGAGCGTTCTTCTTTTTCTGCTACTGCTTTTGGTTTTCGTTTTTGCCTTGATTTGCTTCCAGATCTTGTCATATCTTTTCATCAAGGTGTATTTTTGCCTCTGATCTTTATTGGTTTTCATCAAAAGAGGTGTTTATAAAAATTTCAAATGGTGTTGGAAAAGAGAAAAAGCTTTGTGCAAAATAGTGGTACAAAAAGGAGCTTGTGTAGACTGCGGCTTAGGCTTTTTCATGTCATGCTTGATGTCTTTTTGATAGTATGCTTAGTGGTTTTGCTGTAGCATGACTTGTCTCAAATAATTGAGATTGCTTAGTGAGCCTTTGAAAAAATCATGCGTTGTTTTTATTGTATGGAAGCATTATTTTGGTTTTCTCCTTGATGCTTTTTTTGGGTTGACTTGGCGCATGCTCACACATGTTAGACTCTTAAAAAGTCGCCAATAGCCTTCATGATCATTTATTTTTTGACTTTTGATGCCATCTTATGCTTATTTTAATGTCGCTTCGTCGCTTTGCATGATTATGGCCATTATTGCTCTCTTAGTTGGTCGCTCCCAGTCTTTTGCTAGCCCTCGCCTTGTACTGAGTATGAGCTCTACTCATGCATCCAACTCCTAAAAGCCAAAGTTTTCCAAAGTGTCCACCATACATACCTACTAGCAATTTGCTATTCCAAGTAAATTTGACTTGCTTTTATTTTCTCTTCAAATTAAACTCTTACCAGTGTTATGCGAAATTCGGTCAGTAAAGCTCTCACGAACCGGAAGGCACACTTTACTTTTTCCTGTTCTTAAAAATTTGACATTGTGGTCTCTTATGTTGAGTTGTTATGCTTGCAAGTTGTAAGTTGGATTCTAGCCCAGCCATGCTGTCATGGGCAAGCTTTCAACATTGCACATCTTAATTGAGTTGATATCGTGATCTTTTGTTTATGGATGCCCGCGGTGTGAAATGAATTGGGAATCTTGTGGGGATCATGGAGTTTGTATATGTGTTAGGGAAACGCCGGGCCGCCAATCTGAGCCATGCATAATTCATGGTAGAAATTTGCAGCATACCCATGGTGAACATTTGACGACGCATCTCACAATAAAAAGCTAAACAAAAGGCAAATAAAAGAGATGTCGAGGTGTTCATTGTCTGCTTGTCCTGTCATTTTGGTGTGGGCTTGTTCCATGTCATCGGGCACGGACGTACCCCATTGGCGGTTCTCAATGATATGCATATACTTACAATGACAAGAGCCTTGCTTGGGACTCTAAGTAAAGTAGCATGAGGTTTGGGTACTCGTATTCACGGGGCACGAGGTTTTCAACTTATGATTTGTCAAGCATATGCATCATAATTGTTCTCGCATTAACTTTAACCATTCAAGATGCTTATGATGGGGGCAATGAGAGCTCAAAGCCGGTAAGTACCATAATTTTTGAAGGTTATAAAACTTGCAATCACTGCTTCCCTCTGCGAAGGGCCTTTCTTTTACTTTTATGTTGAGTCACCACCTTCTTTCTTTATGCACCATTAAGAGAGCATAGTTGTCATTCTTAGTGTGATATGCATTGTCCCAAAGTTCATTGATTCATTCATGATGATTGGTTTCACTTGTTCTTAAATTATTTGTATCTAGTCGCCCTCTTAAACTTGAAGGTGTCCTATGCATTTATGTTTTGCTCTCTTTGAAGGACAAGCTGAAAACCATTTGTATGTTTTTCCTTATGATTTGAACACACGTTTGACTTTCATTGTTTCATTTTCATGATCTTTTGTTTGTGTTCATTTGCATGTTTACAACATGGTTGCTAAGTTCTTATTGTCATGATTACCTCTTCATGCCCATGTTTTAAGTTCTTATGATCCCAGCTCACAAATGCTTACATATATGATCAAGATTGTGTAGGTGCATGTCACCTCAAAAATTATTCTTTTGTTATCACTTACCTACTCGAGGACGAGCAGGAGTTAAGCTTGGGGATGCTTGATACGTCTCAAACGTATCTATAATTTTTGATGCTCCATGCTTGTTTTTACACCATTTGCCTATTATTTCGTTACACTTAGTGGCACTTTTATGCATTTTTCGGAACTAACCTATTAACAAGTGCCACAGTGCCAGTTTCCTGTTTTCTGCTATTTTTGTGTTTCAGAAGTGATACACAGGAAATATTCTCGGAATTGGACGAAACAAGTTCCTGAAGTCTTATTTTACCCGGAAGCTTCCAGAGATCCGAAGAGAAGTAGGAGGGGGGCCACCAGGGCCCCACACACAGGGGCGGCGCGGCCAGGCCCTGGCCCACGCCACCCCCATGTGAGGGTGCCTGGCCCCTCCTCTGACATCGACCCTTCGTCTATAAAGACCCCCCGACGGAAAAAACCTAAGTACCCGATCAGATTTCCAGAACACATCGCGATCCGCCGCCACCGTCGACCCGAAGATCGGGAGGGTCCAGAAGCTCTTCCCGGCACCCTGCCGGAGAGGGGAATCGCCACCGGAGGTCTTCTTCATCGCCATGCTTGCCTCCAGAGCGATGAGTGAGTAGTCTACCTTGGACTATGGGTCCATAGCAGTAGCTAGATGGTTGTCTTCTCCACCATGTGCTTCATGTTTAGATCTCATGAGCTGCCCTACATGATTGAGATCACCGTTATGTAATTCTACATGTTTGGTTTGTTGGGATCCGATGAATATTGGTGTTTATGATTAAGTTGCTGTACTGAATTATATCTTTTGTTATCTCTATGTTGTTTATGATCTTGCATGCTCTCCGTTGTTAGTAGCTATCTTGGCCGAGTAGTTGCTAGTGACTCCAAGAGGGGGTATTTATGCTCGATAGTGGGTTCATGCCTCTATTTCACCTGGGGGAGTGACAGAAACCTCTAAGGTGGTAGATGTGCTGTTGCTACTAGGGAGAAAACAGCATTCATATGCTCAAGGGCATATGCTTTGTTTACATTACACACTTTGCTTAATGCAATTATCTGTTGTTCGCAACTTAATACTACTGGGGTGTTCGGATTGATATCCCCGGGAGTGGATTATTAGTCATAGATGCAGTTGGATGGCGGTCTATGTATTTTGTTGTAATGCCCAGAGTAAATCTCATAGTGATCTTCTTGACATATCACGTTTATCTTTATTCTATCAATTGCCCAACTATAATTTGTTTACCTAGCATGTGCTATTTTATCTATGGAGAGACACCACTAGTGAACTGTGGATCCTGGTCCTATTTACATCATATTGCTATCACCTGTTTACTTTACTCGTACTGTTTACTTTACTCGCATACTATATTGTTTTCCACTCGATACACTCATAATCTTTGTTTCAAGCAAACCGGTGAGATTGACAACCTCATCGTAAGTTGGGAATAAAGTATTTGGTTGTGTGTGTGCAGGTTCCGCATCACCTTCAGTCGTCGCCGTCTCTCCTCTCCTGATCGATAAACCTTGGTATCTTAACTGAGGGAAAACTAGCCGCTACACTTATCATACCTTCCTCTTGGGGTTCCCAACGGGCTGGTTATTCACCACGCACAAGGACTTACTGCTCCACGCCAGCAGCCTCTTTTCTGGCGCCATCACCAAGTAGCATTGTGCCAAGAAGAACCTCTAATCTGAGGGAGGTAAGATTTGGGGAAGTTGCTGTCCTGAAACAGATTTCTGCGCTGCATCGTAAAAATTCGTGAAAATTCTCAGAATATCTTTTTGATCTGAAATTTCTTGAGCATATGCCCCAGGTTATATCCAAACTTTCATTAGTTTTGCACTTTTCGATTTGAGCAACAGAAGGTCCTCAAAAAATTTGACCTTTGTCAGCTGTTCTGTTTTGACAGATTTCTGCCACTATTTGTGTTTGCCTCTCGATCGCTTTCTTTTTTAGTTCTTTTGATCACGGAACTTTTGAGGAAGTTGCTACAGTAGTATATGCTTTATATGTGGTGATTTTGAGTTTGAAACTGAACCAAAAAGGGTTGATTTACTATTATTTTTATGCTAACGTTGCTAATACAATTGTGTGAAGTTTTGTATGAAGGAAATTTTAAAGTGTAGGGATTGGAGAATGATGAGATGAGATGAAGTATGGACAAAAGCTCAAGCTTGGGGATGCCCATGCCACCCCAAGAAATATCCAAGAGGTACAAGCGTCAAAGCTTGGGGATGCCCCCGAGGCACCCCTTCTTCATCCGCAAAAATCAGGTCACCTTTCAACACACTATATTTTTATTGCTTCATATTCTATGCGTTTTTCTTGGAGCGTCTTTACTTTTGCTTTCAGTTTTCTTTTGTTTTGTTTGCTGCAATAAATGGTTGGACCCCAAAAAATTTCTTTTGGAGGAGATATACTTGTTTTTCATTGCCAAGAACACTCTAGTTTTCACTCTTATCATTCAACGAGTGTTCTCTTTTTCTAGAACTGCGTTTAGCTTTCATTTTTTGCCTTGATTTTTGTTCAGATCTTGTTTTATCTTTGCATCAAGATGTATTTATACCACTGGTCTATATTGGTTTTCATCAAAAGAGTTGTCTCTAAAAGGTTTAAATGGTGTTAAAAAAGAGAAAAAGTTTCATACAAAAAAGTGGTACAAAAAGGAGCTTGTTTAGACTGCGGCTTAGACTTTTTCATGACATGCTTAATGTCGTTTTGATAGTATGCTTAGTAGTTTTTGCTGTAGCATGACTTGTCTCAAATGACTGAGATTGCTTAATGAGCCTTTGAAAAAAATCATGCGTTGTTTTTAGGGATTTCTATTTTCGTGCCCCTGGGTCATTAGTTGTACTCAGTTTTCCCCAGCCGCTTAACTTTTCCTCAGTTTTCCCCTCGCTCTAGTTTGAAACCCCTCGCAGATGCTCGAACGGGAGGGTTGCCGTTTAGTTGACCGTTCCGTGCTGACGTGTGGAGCCGCGTCGTGTGGGGCCGCGTCGCGTGGGGCTGGTAGAAAGGGACCGCGTGGGACAGGACGAGACCGCGTTTGGTTGTACGTGAGAGCTCGATTCTGTCTCTCTCGGGCCAAATTGGCATTGCCTTTCCAGAGCGCCTTTTCAGAGCGCCTTTTTCCCCTCTCTCTGTAACAGTTCTCTCTCTTTTCACCAAATTAGTATCAAATCTAGAGAAGCTTCTATTTCTGTCTTTCTTCAATGATTGTTGCCTTTTGGCCCTCATTTTTTGCCCAATATGTAACAAATCTAGAAGCTAATCTAGAAGCTAGTATAGTATAATACATAAACTGCATACAACAGCCAAAAGCAGCCAATAACGATGTTAATGTTCACGACAAACTAAGCTGAAAATAATATAGGACGCAATGTATGCCCAACATGAAGGTTCTTTATTCTTCATCATATATTTCGTCATCGCTATATTCCATGAGATGAAAAAAATATTGACTGAACTCCTTCCGTCTACAGTGTGCAGCCAATAGATCCTCCAAACGGTATGGCCTTTGTTCTATTTTCAGACCATCGTAATTTAATCTATCCACATGTCGTGGCCACTCATCCCAGGCCTTTCTATCATCAAAGTACTGTCTGATATAACCGAAATCCATATAGTAGATGCAGCCAGGTCAAACTGTCGGGTGCACTCTGGTGTCGACGGAGATACACCGTTTATAACCAACGAAGAAGGCACGACTGCCAATGTTGACAGCATGGAGAGAGCGGCTCTCAGTGTCCACACGGTACACCAATGGTTGACCTTCCTCCAAATGCCTGTTGCCACTGCCGCCGCCCAACAACACAAGCAGCATATCGATCACCATCAGACTTCACAAGGTAGAACTTGTCATTTCCAAGTTCTGGAAATGAAAATAGTGTCTCCATGTTGACAATGCTCACGCGCTTCTCCAACTGGACATTGTTGGTGCACACTAATGTTCCGAACTCAAAATTGTTCACAGCTATTGCATACAATTCACCATTGAACGGGGTAATGCAACGCAGAGAATCGTCCTCGATCGAAAATCTTCCTTCTCCCCAATCTTCTACATCTATATCATTAGTAGGAGAGCTCTCATCGACCCAAGCAATTTCATTGGGGTAACCTGTGCAAATGAAGACCATAGTCGGGGACTTCATTACAGCGACTGACTCCACAATCATAGATGGCATCTGCGCCTCAAACGTAGCGTTCAATGTCTTTGTGAGTGGGTTCAGAAGCCGTATCTTGTGCAGCTGGTTCCTCTGGCCAAGCACGATGACGCCACGGTAAAAGCCGACGAAGTAGTATCTAAAAGGGAGTTGATGAAGATAACATTCAGCACTAAGATGTTCACGATTGAAAATAAAAATAGATTAACTCTATAGATATGGAGGAATTTGAACCTTGCATGAACTTCCGTTAGATCGATGGTGACGTAGCGGGATGTGCGGAGGTGGAGGAAGGAGAACTCAGCGGCGCGTGGAAGGGCGTGCTCTACCATGATCCATTCGTGCAGGTGCACGTCGGGCTCAGGTAAATCTGAGCGCCAATTAGTACAAACTTGCCTCAAAGCAGAGTAGGTGTCAACGTACTCCTCGTTCGCCAGTAAGCAGGCGCCGATCTTGTGAAGTGGTCCGTCAGCCCTGAGAGATGCCCAGTTCACGGAGGCGCCACGCCTGGATGCGCCGCCCTCGGAGGCGACAGGCTCGGCGGCGACAGGCTCGGATGCGATGGGCTCGGCGGCGACGGGCTCGGATGCGACGGGCTCGAAGGCGACGGGCTCGGGGGCGACGGCCGCCGGCGCATTCTTCTTCTCCATCGCCGGCAGGGGAGCGCGCGTAGGGCGGCTGGGGTTTTTTGGAGAAGGTGATGGGACGTGAGAGGCGTGGTTGCGTGCGTGAGTTATGATGAGACTGTGTGCAGAGGGAGGGAGAGAGGGACTCTGTACTGGCAAAGTGACGGTTCGTCTCAACAGTTGACGTTTTGGCCTCAACACGCGCACCGCGCGGCTAACCGCTGCTCACCACGACACGTGTCCGTGGGACTGCACGTCAGCACCGTTACGTGTACTCAGTTCTACCCTCGAGTCTTACACTGGAAAAATATCTCTACTCAGTTTTCCCATCGAGTACTAATACTGGCTAGTGCAATATACTCAGTTTTACCCTCAAGTGGCTGGTCAACAGAGAGTCAACAAATGGGATTAAGCTATCTAATTGAGTCATTTCATGTGCAAAAAAATTCAAAAAAATAAAATCATAGTGCCTCCTACTCATGGAGTCTTGTTACGCGACCTGTCACGTAGACAATCATATATAAATCAAGTTTTAACACAAATGGCCACTTCTCAAATCACTAGTAGCTATGAAGGTTCATGGCTTTCCACTCAAACCCCTTCTCAAAACATCTATACCCAAAACATAGTTTGTCTGAATGAGGCCATAATTTTTACACTCATGTATATTTGAATTGCTAATACTTTGAGGTAGGCCAACCTGGGTTTCATTGTACAAAACATGTGTTTTTCTTTTTCTAAATCTCTTATTTGAATTCCTTAGCCTGTTTACTATTTACTTGCCTTTTTATCCTTGATACTACTCAGTTTTACCCTCTCCCTTCTCACAGAAGCCCAAATTTGGCCTGATTGGTCGAGCTGTTGTCACACGGATCGTGCCCACTTACCATCGATCCTATAATCTAACGGGCAGGATCATGCCACCCTCTCTCTATCTGTCGGTGGCAAACTACTACCCCTCTATGTATGCTAAATGACGAGTTTACCACCGGATTCAACAAGTTGGGTAATCACGAATTTCTTGTAGGCATTACTTTTCACGGTAAAATGATAAACTATCACGAATTTCCATTTCTTGTAGGCTTTACTTTTCACGGTAAAATGATGAACTATCACGAATTTCCATTTCTTTTAGGCATTACTTTTCACGGTAAAATGATAAACTATCACGAATTTCCATTTCTTGTAGGCATTACTTTTCACGTTGAAATGATAAACTATCACGAATTTCCATTTCTTGTAGGCTTTACTTTTCACGGTAAAATGATGAACTATCACGAATTTCCATTTCTTTTAGGCATTACTTTTCACGGTAAAATGATAAACTATCACGAATTTCCATTTCTTGTAGGCATTACTTTTCACATTGAAATGATAAACTATCACGAATTTCCATTTCTTGTAGGCTTTACTTTTCATGGTAAAATGATGAACTATCACGAATTTCCATTTCTTTTAGGCATTACTTTTTTGTTGAGATATAAACCACCCCCACAACGGTCATCTCCTCCTTAATTTATTGTGTAAACCCCACAACGGTCATCTCTACCTTAATTTATGGTGTAAACCCCACAACGGTCATCTCTCCCTTATAAACCCCCACAACGGCCATCCCTCATGTCAATAGGTTCTGCCTCTCTCTTCTTCGTTTCTGCCTCTCTCTTTTTCGTTCACATACACTTGATCCATTGCCATGGCTTCCACGTCTCGGACGCCGACTGGAAGGGGAAGGGGAAGGGGAAGGGGAAGGGGCGGCCAGGGTGGTGGATCATCATCGTTGCCACCACCACCGTCAACACTGCCATTGATCATAGAGGAGTTCTTCATCACCATCTATGAAGACCCTTTGGCCAAGAAGGTACGTACGCGTTCCCACATATATGATGCATGTGATTAATTATGTGCATGTTCTAAAAAACCTTTAATTTCAAACAATCGGCGCTCGATCTCTTTGCAGGCACTCCCACAAAAGTTTGCGGACTATCTTGACGGCCAGGAGCCCGCAAAGGTGTATCTGCGAGCAGCTGACTGCGGTCCTCGTCTCTGGACCGTGGAGGTCCTATTTGACGGACAAGGCCGGATGTACCTCGACAAGGGCTGGGAGAATTTCGCCATCGCGCACGGTGTGGATTTCGGCTGCTTCCTACACTTCAAATATGAAGGCGATTATGTACTCACAGTGAAGGTGTTTGACGGAACAACATGCAGGAAGTACTACTACACGGACGATGAAGATACTAACGATGAAAGCGACGACGACGTGAAGCCATGCATCTAAGGGGATTATGACCAAGAATATATATGTAGCTTCATATGCATCAATTTATAGATCTAGCTATTTTCTATATATTATGCATGTAAAAATAATAGGGAATCGCAATTTCCACTATGATTCGAGCACCACAGCCTCCAAACGATGCCGATGCCGATATCGGCATGGTCAGAACAGCTATGCATGCTCGCCGCCACTGCTAGGTCACCGTCGGGATGTACCCTCAATCCCGTCCCCTCATTCGATCACTGACACACCAGAGATACCGCCGAGGCCAATGACGAACGTACATGCTGATGCCAATGCCGAACATGCATGCTGCTATGGGCACGGCCACGCCGCCCCGCTATGCTGGACGCCACAGACCACCGCGAGGTCTTTCCCTTCGCCACCACACTCCCCTAGCACCTATCTATACACGCCAGAAAGGAGAGACACTAGTTTTCTCTACATTGCTCGCGTTCGTGTCCGACACCGTCAGTCAAAGTGTTGAGGTCGTCTTCGATGTCCTCTACCATTTCTTCTCTTCTTTGCATGGTTAAACGCGTCTAGTTCATATCTATCTAATGCGTCTGGTCTCGTCTCATGCAGTTCTTTGTGGACGTCGATCTCATCTCGGCACCCCGTAGGCCACCTCCTCCGTGCCATCGCTGTAGAGCTCCGTTTAAAAATCTAATCATACTCCTGTATTGCCCCTTGTATCAGCGTCATGGCCCCACTTGTCATTCGATATACCGAAGTCCCACTCGTCCATGTTTTGGTCAGGGTTACGGCGATGCTTACAGTCAAACAAAGATGGATGCTCTGACGTGTCTTTGCGGGCTCTACGTGGCCCCACTAGTCAGCAGTTAACGGTCAAAGGTATTCAACCGTCGGGCAACCGGCCGTTCCAGCACTTGTGACGGTTTTAGACAAGGGCTTGGACAAAACTGAGGAAAAACTAAGGAGCTGGGGAAAACAAAGTACAACTAAGGACCCGAGGGCACAAAAATAGAAATCCATTGTTTTTATTATATAGAAGCATTTATTTGGTTTTCTCCTTGATGCTTTATTTGGGTTGACTTGGCGCATGCTTACAACATGTTTGACTCCTACAAAGTCGCCATAAGCCTCTATGATCATTTGGTTTTTGACTTGTGATGCCATTTTATGCTTCTTTTAATGATGTTTTGTCGCTATGCATGATTTTGGCCGTTATTGCTCTCTTAGTTGGTCGCTCCCAGTCTTTTGCTAGCCCTCATTTTGTACTGAGTATGAGCTCTACTCGTGCATCCAACTCCCAAAGACCAAGTTATTCCAATGTGTCCACCATACATACCTATTAGCAATTTGCTATTCCAAGTATATTTGACTTGCTTTTATCTATCCTTCGAATTAAACTCTTTTGGTGTTATGTGAAAATTAGTCAGTAAAGCTCTCACGAACCTGATGGCACACTTCACTTTTCTCGCTTTTAAAATTTTGACATTGTGGCTCTCTTATGTTGACGTTATGCTTGCAAGTTGTAAGTTGGAAATTAACCAAACCATGCCATCATGGGGCAAGCTTTCAACATTGCACTTTCTCTTATTTGAGTTGATATCGTGATCTTTTGTTTATGGATACTCATGATGTGAAATAAGTTGGGAATCTTGTGGTATCATGGAGTTTGTATATATGTTAGAGAAACGCTTGGGCCACTAATCTAAGCCATGCATCATTCATGGTGGAAATTTACAGCATGCCCATAGTGGACATTCGATGACGTATCTCACAATAAAAAGCTATACCAATGGTAAATAAAAAGAGATGCCGAGGTGTTCATTGTCTGTTTGTCCTATCATTTTGATGTGGGCTTGTTCCATGTCATTGGGCAAGGAGATACCCTGTTGGCGGTTCTCGATAATACGTGTATACTTACAATGACAAGAGCTTGCTTGGGACCCTAAGTCGAATAGCATGAGGTTTGGGTATTCATACTTTACGGGACACGAAGTTTTCAACTTATGATTTGTCAAGCATATGCTCATAATTGTTCTCGCATTAACTTTAACTATTCAAGATGCCTATGATGGGGGCAATGAGAGCTCAAAGCTAGTAAGTACCATAATTTTTGAAGGTTTATAAAACTTGCAATCACTGCTTCCCTCTGTGAAGGGCCTTTCTTTTACTTTTATGTTGAGTCTCCACCTTCTGCCTTTATGCACCGTCTAAGAGAGCATAGTTGCCATTCTGAGTTTAATGTGCATAGTCCCAAAGTTTATCATTGATTGATTTATGATTATGGTTTCACTTGTTCTTAAATTATTTGTATCTAGTGGCCCTTTTAAACTTGAAGGTGTCCTATGCATTTATGTTTTGCTCTTCTATGAAGGACAAGCTGAAAATGATTTGCTATGTTTTTCCATAACACGTTGGACTTTCATTATTCATGATCTTTCGTTTGTGTTTCTTTTCATGTTATAACATGGTTGCTAAGTTTTTATTGTCAAGATTATTTCTCTTATGCCCATGTTTTAAGTTCTTTGATCCCAGCACTCAATGCTTTACATAGATGATCAAGATTGTGATGTTGCATATCACCTCAAAAATTATTCTTTTGTTATCACTTACCTACTCGAGGACAAGCAGGAGTTAAGCTTGGGGATGCTTGATACGTCTCAAACGTATCTATAATTTTTGATGCTCCATGCTTGTTTATATACCATTTGCTTTGTGTTTTGTTACACTTCGTGGCGTTTTTATGCATTTTTCGGAACTAACCTATTAACAAGATGCCACAGTGTCAGTTCCCTATCTTCTGCTGTTTTTGTGTTTCAGAAAGGTTACACAGGAAATATTCTTGGAATTGGACGAAACAAAAGCCAAACTGATGTGGGCAGATAACCACCTAGCTGGGAACCCCAAGAGAAAGGTGACACGTCTCAAACGTATCTATAATTTTTGATGCTCCATGCTTGTTTTTACACCATTTGCCTATTGTTTCGTTACACTTAGTGGCATTTTTATACATTTTCCGGAACTAACCTATTAACGAAGTGCCACAGTGCCAGTTTCCAGTTTTCTGCTGTTTTTGTGTTTCAGAAGTGATACACAGGAAATATTCTCGGAATTGGGCGAAACAAGTTCCTGAAGTCATATTTTACCCGGAAGCTTCCAGAGATCCGAAGAAGTGTCGGAGGGGGGCCACCAGGGCCCCACACAAGGGGGCGGCGCGGCCTGGCCCCTGGCCACGCCACCCCTATGTGAGAGCCCCTGGCTCCACCTCTGACATCGCCCCTTCGCCTATAAGTACCCCCCGACGAGAAAAACCTAAGGCCCCGATCAGTTTTCCAGAACACATCCCGATCCGCCGCCGCCATCGACCCGAAGATCGGGAGGGTCCAGAAGCTCTTCCCAGCACCCTGCCGGAGAGGGGAATCGCCACCGGAGGTCTTCTTCATCGCCATGCTTGCCTCCGGAGCGATGAGTGAGTAGTCTACCTTGGACTATGGGTCCATAGCAGTAGCTAGATGGTTGTCCTCTCCACCATGTGCTTCATGTTTAGATCTCATGAGCTGCCCTACATGATTGAGATCACCGTTATGTAATTCTATGATGTTGGTTTGTTGGGATCCGATGAATATTGGTGTTTATGATTAAGTTGCTGTACTGAATTATATCTTTTGTTATCTCTATGTTGTTTATGATCTTGCATGCTCTCCGTTGTTAGTAGCTATCTTGGCCGAGTAGTTGCTAGTGACTCCAAGAGGAGGTATTTATGCTCGATAGTGGGTTCATGTCTCTATTTCACCTAGGGGAGTGACAGAAACCTCTAAGGTGGTAGATGTGCTGTTGCTACTAGGGAGAAAACAACATTCATATGCTCAAGGGCATATGCTTTGTTTACATTACACACTTTGCTTAATGCAATTATCTGTTGTTCGCAACTTAATACTTCTAGGGTGTTCGGATGATATCCCCGGGGGTGGATTATTAGTCATAGATGCAGTTGGATGGCGGTCTATGTATTTTGTTGTAATGCCCAGAGTAAATCTCATAGTGATCTTCTTGACATATCACGTTATCTTTATTCTATCAATTGCCCAACTGTGATTCGTTTACCCAGCATGTTATTTTATCTATGGAGAGACACCACTAGTGAACTGTGGACCCCGGTCCTATTTTAATCATATTGCAATCACCTGTTTACTTTTCCCGCATTGTTTACTTTACTCGCATATACTCTACTGTTTTCCACTCGATACACTCATAACCTTTGTTTCAAGCAAACCGGTGAGATTGACAACCTCATCGCAAGTTGGGAACAAAGTATTTGTTTGTGTGTGTGCAGGTTCCACAACACCTTCAGTCGTCATCGTCTCCCTTCTCCTGTTCGATAAACCTTGGTTTCTTAACTGAGGGAAAACTTGCCGCTACACTCATCATACCTTCCTCTTGGGGTTCCCAACGGGCTGGTCATTCACCACGCACAAGGATAGTTTGCTCCCACATCAACTTGGAGTAGCAGCACTTTTTCTCACGCCGTTGCCGGGGAAGAGAGAAGACTTCTGCGAGGGGAGTTCTTCGCACACACATTCTTTACTTTGTTATTTGTTTTGCTTTACTTTATTTTATTTTACCTGCATTGTTTTTTATATCAAAAACCCAAAAAAATTAGAATCCTTGGTAGCTGTTTTTACTTGTTTACTTTCGTTTTGCTGAAATGGGTACTCCTGAAAACACCAAGTTGTGTGACTTTGCTAGCACGAACAATAGTGATTTTATCTACACTCCTATTGCACCACCTGTTCCTGCTACCACCTTTTATGAGATCAAGCCTGCTTTATTGAACCTTGTTATGAAAGAGCATTTTTCTGGTGCTAGTACTGAAGATGCTGCAGCTCATCTCAACAATTTTGTTGAGCTATGTGAGATGCAGAAATATAAAGATGTTGATAGTGATATTATTAAGCTCAAGCTGTTTCCTTTTTCTTTGAGAGGGAAAGCTAAAGATTGGTTGCTGTCTTTGACTAAGAATAGTATTGATTCATGGGCTAAGTGTAAGGATGCTTTTATTGGTAGATATTATCCTCCTGCTAAGATTATAGCTTTGCGTAGCAATATTATGAAGTTTACTCAGTTCGATAATGAACATGTTGCTCAAGCTTGGGAAAGAATGAAATCTATGGTAAAGAATTGCCCCACTCATGGACTGACTACTTGGATGATTATCCAAACTTTTTATGCAGGGCTGAATTTTTCTTCAAGGAACCTACTTGATTCAGCTGCTGGAGGCACTTTTATGTCCCTCACTTTGGGCGCCGCATCAAAGCTACTCGACAACATGATGGTAAATTATTCCGAATGGCACACCGAGAGAGCTCCACAAGGTAAGAAGGTAAATTCTGTTGAGGAAACCTCTTCCTTAAGTGATAAGATTGATACCATTATGGCTATGCTTGTTAATGATAGGACTCATGTTGATCCTAATAATGTTCCTTTAGCCTCTCTGGTTGCTCAAGAAGAGCAAGTTGATGTGAATTTCATTAGAAATAACAATTTTAATAACAATGCTTATAGGAACAATTTTGCTAGTAACAATTATAGGCCGTATCCTTCTACCAATGGTAATGGTTATGGTAACTCTTATGGTAATTCCTACAACAACACTAGGGCCGCGCCCTCCGAGCTTGAGGTAATGCTCAAGGACTTCATCGGTAAACAAACTGCTTTTAACAAGTCTGTTGAGGAAAAGTTAGGCAAAATTGATATTCTTGCTTCTAAAGTTGATAGCCTTGCTCATGATGTTGAACTTCTGAAATTAAAAGTGTTTCCTAATGATGTGAATGTGAGCAATGTTGTTGCTGCCGCTAATGCTACCCAAGTTGGAATTAATGAAAATATTAGATTGTTAGCAGAATTGCATGCCAGGTGGGAAAGAGAAGATGAGATGGCTAGAGAGATGAAGGTATGTACTATTACTACCTCTAATGATGTTGCTCCTACTGATAGCAACCCTCTTACTTTGATTGGTGTAGAGAAAACTCCCACTCCTTGTGTTAAAAAGCCTAAAACTGCCAAAACTTTTTCTCAAAAGAGTGCTGAAATTTTTCGGAGTGTGGGAGATGATAGCTCTATTTCTTTTAATGATTTTGATGTTGATGGCTGCAATATATCTGAAGTAATTTTGTTCTTGCAAAAGCTTGCTTTGACTCCCAATGCTAGTTCTTTAAATATTGCTTTTACTAAGCATATTACCAATGCTCTCATAAAGATTAGGGATGAAAAGTTGAAGCAAAAAGCCTCTGTTCCCAAGAAGTTAGAAGATGGTTGGGAACCCATCATTGATATGCATGTTAATGGTTATGATTGCCATGCTTTATGTGATCTAGGTGCTAGTATTTCTATCATGCCTAGAAAGATTTATGACATGCTTGATTTACCACCGCTTGAAAAATGTTATTTTGATGTTCCTATTGCTGATGTTGCTAAGAAGAAACCTTTGGGAAGAATTAATGATGTTCTTATTGTGGTTAACAATAACCTTGTTCCCGTTGATTTTCTTGTTATGGACGTTGAATGCCATGCTTCATGTCCTATTATTTTGGGAAGACCCTTTCTTCGAACTGTAGGTGCTATCATTGATATGAGGGAAGGCACTATCAAGTATCAATTCCCGCTAAAGAAAGGTATGGAACACTTCCCTAGGAAAAGAAAGAAATTACTTTTTGACTCTATTCTTAGAGCAAATTATGAGCTTGATGCTTCATCTATTGATATTACTTGATTCGCACTTTTCTGCACCTAGCTCAAAGGCGTTAAAGAAAAGCACTCTTGGGAGATAACCCAATGTTTACTTTTCAGTACTTTTTCTTTTATTTGAGTCTTGGAAGTCATTACTACTGTAATGACCGCTCCTTATCTTGTTTATTTCGTTTTTGTGCCAAGAGAAGCCTCTAATTTGAGCGAGGTAAAGATTTGGAGTTATTGCTGTCCTGAAACTGTTTTCGGTGCTGCACCGTAAAAATTCGTGAAAAATCTCTGTTTATCTTTTGGACCTGCGATTTCTTGTGCATATGCCCCAGGTTATATCCAAACTTTTCTTAGTTGAACACTTTTTGATTTGAGCAACAGAAAATCCCTCAAAAATTCGTCCTTTGTCAGCTGTCCAGTTTTGACAGATTTCTGCCAATATTTGTTTTTGCCACTCTATCGCTTTCTTTTGAGTTCTTTTTTATCATGGAACTCTTGTGGAAGTTGCTACAGTAGTATATACTTTATATGTGGTGGTTTTGGGTTGAAACCTGAAGCTAAAAGAGGTTGAATATATTTTATGCTTACACTAATGTTGCTAATAGAATTGTGTTTAGTTTTGTATGAAGGAAGTTTTCAAGTGTAGGGATTGGAGAATGATGAGATGAGTTGAAGAATGGACAAAAGCTCAAGCTTGGGGATGCCCATGCATCACCCCAAGAAATATCCAAGAAGTACAAGCGTCAAAGCTTGGGGATGCCCCCGAGGCACCCCTTCTTCATCGGTAAAAATCAGGTCACCTTTCAAAACACTATATTTTTATTGCTTCATGCACTATGTGTTTTTCTTGGAGCGTCAGTTGTTTTAGTTGTTTTAGTTTTCTTAGTTGGTTTAGTTTGTTTGTTTGCTGCAATAAATGGTTGGACCCCAACAAATTTCCTTTGGAGGAGATGTACTCGTTTTCATTTGCAAAGAACGCTCTAGTTTTCACTCTTATTAAAAATCGAGCGCTCTACTTTTTCTGCTACTGATTTTGGTTTTCGTTTTTGCCTTGATATGCATTCAGATCTTGTCATATCTTTTCATCAAGGTGTATTTTTGCCTCTGATCTTTATTGGTTTTCATCAAAAGAGGTGTTTATAAAAGTTTCAAATGGTGTTGGAAAAGAGAAAAAGCTTTGTGCAAAATAGTGGTACAAGAAGGAGCTTGTGTAGACTGCGGCTTAGGCTTTTTCATGTCATGCTTGATGTCTTTTTGATAGTATGCTTAGTGGTTTTGCTGTAGCATGACTTGTCTCAAATAACTGAGATTGCTTAATGAGCCTTTGAAAAAATCATGCGTTGTTTTTATTGTATGGAAGCATTATTTTGGTTTTCTCCTTGATGCTTTATTTGGGTTGACTTGGCGCATGCTCACACATGTTAGAATCTTACAAAGTCGCCATTAGCCTTCATGATCATTTAGTTTTTGACTTTTGATGCCATCGTATGCTTCTTTTAATGTCGCTTTGTCGCTTTGCATGATTATGGCCATTACTGCTCTCTTAGTTGGTCGCTCCCAGTCTTTTGCTAGCCCTCGCCTTGTACTGAGTATGAGCTCTACTCGTGCATCCAACTCCTAAAAGCCAAAGTCTTTCAAAGTGTCCACCATACATACCTACTAGCAATTTGCTATTCCAAGTAAATTTGACTTGCTTTTATATTCTCTTCAAATTAAACTCTTACCAGTGTTATGCGAAATTCGGTCAGTAAAGCTCTCACGAACCGGAAGGCACACTTTACTTTTTCCTGTTCTTAAAATTTTGACATTGTGGTCTTTTATGTTGAGTTGTTATGCTTGCAAGTTGTAAGTTGGATTCTAGCCCAGCCATGCTGTCATGGGGCAAGCTTTCAACATTGCACTTCTTTTTGAGTTGATATCGTGATCTTTTGTTTATGGATGCCCGCGGTGTGAAATGAATTGGGAATCTTGTGAGGATCATGGAGTTTTTATATGTGTTAGGGAAAAGCCGGGCCGCCAATCTAAGCCATGCATAATTCATGGTGGAAATTTGCAGCATACCCATGGTGAACATTCGACGACGCATCTCACAATAAAAAGCTAAACAATATAGCAAATAAAAGAGATGTCGAGGTGTTCATTGTCTGCTTGTGCTGTCATTTTGGTGTGGGCTTGTTCCATGTCATCGGGCACGGAGGTACCCCATTGGCGGTTCTCAATGATACACATATATTTACAATGACAAGAGCCTTGCTTGGGACTCTAAGTAAAGTAGCATGGTTTGGGTACTCGTATTCACGGGACTCGAGGTTTTCAACTTATGATTTGTCAAGCATATGCATCATAATTGTTCTCGCATTAACTTTAAACATTCAAGATGCTTATGACGGGGGCAATGAGAGCTCAAAGCCGGTAAGTACCATAATTTTTGAAGGTTATAAAACTTGCAATCACTGCTTCCCTCTGCGAAGGGCCTTTCTTCTACTTTTATGTTGAGTCACCACCTTCTTTCTTTATGCACCATTAAGAGAGCATAGTTGTCATTCTTAGTGTGATATGCATTGTCCCAAAGTTCATTGATTGACTCATATTGTTGGTTTCACTTGTTCTTAAATTATTTGTATCTAGTCGCCCTCTTAAACTTTGAGGTGTCCTATGCATTTATGTTTTGCTCTCTTTGAAGGACAAGCTGAAAACCATTTGTATGTTTTTCCTTATGATTTGAACACACGTTTGACTTTCATTGTTTCATTATCATGATCTTTTGTTTGTGTTCATTTGCATGTTTACAACATGGTTGCTAAGTTCTTATTGTCATGATTATATCTTTCATGCCCATGTTTTAAGTTCTATTGATCCCAGCTCACCAATGCTTGCATATATGATCAAGATTGTGTAGGTGCATGTCACCTCAAAAATTATTCTTTGTTATCACTTACCTACTCGAGGACGAGCAGGAGTTAAGCTTGGGGATGCTTGATACGTCTCAAACGTATCTATAATTTTTGATGCTCCATGCTTGTTTTTAAACCATTTGCCTATTGTTTCGTTACACTTAGTGGCATTTTTATACATTTTCTGGAACTAACCTATTAACGAAGTGCCACAGTGCCAGTTTCCTGTTTTCTGCTGTTTTTGTGTTTGAGAAGTGATACACAGGAAATATTCTCGGAATTGGGCGAAACAAGTTCCTGAAGTCATATTTTACCCGGAAGCTTCCAGAGATCCGAAGAAGTGTCAGAGGGGGGCCACCAGGGCCCCACACAAGGGGGCGGCGCGGCCTGGCCCCTGGCCGCGCCACCCCTGTGTGAGAGCCCCTGGCTCCACCTCTGACATCGCCCCTTCGCCTATAAGTACCCCCCGACGAGAAAAACCTAAGGCCCCGATCAGTTTTCCAGAACACATCGCGATCCGCCGCCGCCGTTGACCCGAAGATCGGGAGGGTCCAGAAGCTCTTCCCGGCACCCTGCCGGAGAGGGGAATCGCCACCGGAGGTCTTCTTCATCGCCATGCTTGCCTCCGGAGCGATGAGTGAGTAGTCTACCTTGGACTATGGGTCCATAGCAGTAGCTAGATGGTTGTCCTCTCCACCATGTGCTTCATGTTTAGATCTCATGAGCTGCCCTACACGATTGAGATCACCGTTATGTAATTCTATGATGTTGGTTTGTTGGGATCCGATGAATATTGGTGTTTATGATTAAGTTGCTGTACTGAATTATATCTTTTGTTATCTCTATGTTGTTTATGATCTTGCATGCTCTCCGTTGTTAGTAGCTATCTTGGCCGAGTAGTTGCTAGTGACTCCAAGAGGGGGTATTTATGCTCGATAGTGGGTTCATGTCTCTATTTCACCTGGGGGAGTGACAGAAACCTCTAAGGTGGTAGATGTGCTATTGCTACTAGGGAGAAAACAACATTCATATGCTCAAGGGCATATGCTTTGTTTACATTACACACTTTGCTTAATGCAATTATCTGTTGTTCGCAACTTAATACTTCTAGGGTGTTCGGATGATATCCCCGGGGGTGGATTATTAGTCATAGATGCAGTTGGATGGCGGTCTATGTATTTTGTTGTAATGCCCAGAGTAAATCTCATAGTGATCTTCTTGACATATCACGTTATCTTTATTCTATCAATTGCCCAACTGTGATTCGTTTACCCAGCATGTTATTTTATCTATGGAGAGACACCACTAGTGAACTGTGGACCCCGGTCCTATTTTAATCATATTGCAATCACCTGTTTACTTTTCCCGCATTGTTTACTTTACTCGCATATACTCTACTGTTTTCCACTCGATACACTCATAACCTTTGTTTCAAGCAAACCGGTGAGATTGACAACCTCATCGCAAGTTGGGAACAAAGTATTTGTTTGTGTGTGTGCAGGTTCCACAACACCTTCAGTCGTCATCGTCTCCCTTCTCCTGTTCGATAAACCTTGGTTTCTTAACTGAGGGAAAACTTGCCGCTACACTCATCATACCTTCCTCTTGGGGTTCCCAACGGGCTGGTCATTCACCACGCACAAGGACAGTTTGCTCCCACATCAACATGGAGTAGCAAAAGGTATGATGAGCACAGTAGCAAGTTTTTCCTCAGTAAGAAACCGAGGTTTATCGAACCAGTTGGAAAAAGCCAAACGTCAGAAGGTGATGTCTGCTAGCTGCGCGACAGCTCCGGACAATTTATAAGGCGCCTCGTCCAGTGCTTTGCTTTGCACCAGCAACAACGTGGAACCTGCACACAACATAACCAAGTACTTTGCTCCCAACTTACGATGAGGTTGTCAATCTCACCAGTCTGCTGTAAACAAAGGTATGAGCGTATCAAGTGGAAAACAATAGTAGTATGCGAGAAAGTAAACAATGCGAGTAATAGTAAAACGGTGTAACAATGTAAAGAAAATTGGACCGGGGTCCACAGTTCACTAGTGGTGTCTCCCCATAAGATAAATAACAACATGCTGGGTAAACAAATTACAGTTGGGCAATTGATAGAATAAAGATAACGTGCATATGTTATGAGGATCACTATGAGATTTACTCTGGGCATTACAACAAAATACATAGACCGCCATCCAACTGCATCTATGACAAATAATCCACCCACAGGGATATCGTTCGAACACCCCACGAGTATTACGGTGCGAACAACAGATAACTGCATTAAGCAAAGTGTGTAATGTAAACAAAACAAATGTCCTTGGACACAAGAATCTTGTTTTCTCCCTAGTGGCAACAACACATCTACAACCTTAGAGGTTTCTGTCACTCCCCCACATTAAATAGAGGCATGAACCCAACTATCGAGCATAAATACCCACTCTTGGAGTCACTTGTATCTACTTGGCCAAGATAGCTACTAACAACGGAGAGCATGCAAGATCATAAACAACATAGAGATAACATAAGATAATATTCAGCACATCAACTTAACATAACACCAATATTCATCGGATCCCAACAAACACAACATGTAGAATTACACAAAGATGATTCCGATCATGTAAGGCAGCTCACGAGATCTAAACATGAAGCACATGGTGGAGAAGACAACCATCTAGCTACTGCTATGGACCCATAGTCCAAGGTAGACTACTCACTAATCGCGCCGGAGGCAAGCATGGCAATGAAGAAGACCTCTGGTGGCGATTCCCCTCTCCGGCAGGGTGCCGGGAAGAGCTTCTGGACCCTCCCAATCTCGGGTCAACGACGGCGGCGGATCGCGATGTGTTTCTAGAAAATTGATCGGGTCTTTAGGTATTTCCCGTCAGGGGGTCTTTATTGTTAGAATTATGCCCTAGAGGCAATAATAAAGATGTTATTATTATAATTATTGTTCATGATAATGTTTATATTCCATGCTAGAATTGTATTAAGCGGAAACTTTAATACTTGTGTGGTTTATGAACAACAGCGTGTCCCTAGTACGCCTCTATGGACTAGTTCATTGATTAATGATGGTTAAGGTTTCCTAACCATAGATATGAGTTGTCAATTAATAATGAGGTCATATCATTAGGAGAATGATGTGATGGACAGACCCAAATAAAGCAAAGCAATTAGATCGTGTCATTGTGTTCATCTTTGCGAAGCTTTTTCCTATGTCAAGTATTGTATTCCTTAGACCATGAGATAATGCAACTCCCTGGTACCGGAAGAGAGCTTTGAGGTCATCAAATGTCATCCTATGAAAGGGTGATCATAAAGGTGTCTCTCAGGTGATCGGAAAATACTTGTTGGGTTGTATGTATCGAGATGGAATTTGTCCCTCCCGAGTCAGAGAGATATACTTTGGGCCCACTCGGTAATCGATATCAATATCGCTTGCAAGCACGTGGTTAAGGAGTTAATCACAAAGTGATATTGGATTACGGAATGAGTAAAGTACTTGCTGTGAACAAGATTGAACTAGGTATGTAGATACCGACGATCGAATCTCGGGCGAGTAAAACATCGCGAGACGAAGGGAATACAAATACGGGATTATTGAATCCTGACATCGTGGTTCATCCGATATGATCATCGTTGAGTGTGTGGGAGTCAATATGGATTTCCAGATCCCGCTATTGATTATTGATGGAGATCATGTCCGCGTATTCTCGAACCCGTAGGGTCACACACTTAACGCATATTAACACTAGGGTAGTTTCGGGATTTATGTGAAATTGTTTCAGAGAGTTTCGGAATTGTTCCGAGAGAAAAGTAATGTTTATTAATTATAAGAATTGATAAATATTGAACTGTATTTATTTAGCAGAAATAAATAAAGAAAAGGGAAAGAAAGAAAAAAAGCAGAAGGAGCTGCGGCGGCCAGGGAAGAGTCCCTAGCTTGCACGCAGGCTTCATCGAGGCGCCCAGAGCGCCGGCTGGTTCGGTGACCAGGGGCGGGCGATCGCTGTGCTCTGTGCCCGGGTGGGCTTTTGCCTCATGGGCCGAGAGGCCAGGCCAGGCCTCGACCGACGCAGCTGCAACGCCAAGCGTGATCGACCAGGAGTTCGATCCGGCGAGGCAACGTGCACGAGGCGGACAACAGGTTAACTTGGCACGCACTCCAAGTTGTTCGTGTATGCGCCTATAAAAGGACTCAGGGCGCCGGTGGTAGGTTTGACCTAATCCCCGCGGAGCAGCTGCCCGGTTTCTGAAGCCCCCGTTTTCCGTTCTTTCTCCACCACGCAAATAGGCGAAGCCCTGTCGGCGCATACTCTCCACCATAGACACCATGCCATCATGTTGTCGATCCTATCTACCACTCCACCATATCTCGCTGGACCGGGAAGGCGGAGTCGTTGGTGCGCTGTACGTGTGCATCTCTCGGAGGCGTCGCCACTTGCGGTGTTGGATCGGATCGGATCGCGAGGAGGAGAAGGCTAGTACGACTACATCATCCACGTTCTGTTGAACGTTTCCGCTGTGCGATTTCTTCATGGGTATGAAGATCTCATCTATCTGTCTCGTTGATTACATCTCCAAGATTAGATCTTGGCTTTCTTGTTCGCATCCGTAGAATTTTTTTTGATTTACTATGCAGCGAAACCCTTCAGTGGTATCAGAGCTAGATCTATGCGTAGATATGTTTCACGAGTAGAACGCAACATGCTTGTTGCGGGCATTGATGTTTTCTGTTGCAAACCTCTTTGTTGTGTATTTCTTATGGCGCGGCATAGTGAGATCGAAGCGGTCCAGGCCAACTTTACGCGACCTCGTTCGCGAGACCGGCTCCGCACTTGACGAGTGGCTGGTTCCACACATGCGGCTGGTGGATGTCAGTTTCTCTCACTATAGTAGTCATGGGATTTACAACGGATGTTAGCAACCATAATATCACTGATACGTCTCCAATGTATCTATAATTTTTGATGCTCCATGCTTGTTTTTACACCATTTGCCTTGTGTTTCATTACACTTCGTGGCGTTTTTATGCGATTTCCGGAACTAACCTATTGACAAGATGCCACAGTGCCAGTTCCCTGTTTTCTGCTGTTTTTGTGTTTCAGAAGTGATACATAGGAAATATTCTCGGAATTGGACGAAACCAAAGCTAGAAGTCTTATTTTTCCCGGCAGCATCCAGACATCCGAAAGAGAGCCGGAGAGGGGCCAGGGCCTGCCCTCACACTAGGGTGGCACGGCCCAGGCCCTGGCCGCGCCACCCATGTGTGAGGAGTCCCTGGCTGCCCTCTCGCGACGCCCCTTCGCCTATATAAAGCCTCGGGACAGAAAACCCTAGGGGATTCGGCAATTTTCCAGATACAGTTCTGCAGCTCCGCCGCCATCGCCGACGAATTTCGGGGGACAGAAGTCTCTGTTCCGGCACCCTGCCGGGATGGGGAAGTGCCCCCGGAGCCATCTTCATCGGTCTCCATCGCCGTCTCCGCCGTCTCCATCGACCTCACCGCCATCTCCATCAACCTTGCTGTCTCCTATGATGAGGAGGGAGTAGTTCATCCCCGGGGCTGAGGGCTCTACCGGTAGCTATGTGGTTCACCTCTCTCTCCCATGATGTGATCTTTATGTGATCGTGAGCTTTGTATCATGTTGAACAAATAGATGTTATTATTCAGATATTATGTGTACTCTAGTGGTGATTATTAAAGTAATCTATTCCTCCTGCTATGGTGTAACGGTGACAGTGCGTGCATCATGGTGGTACTTGGTTTAGGCTATGATTGTGATCTCTTGTGGATTATGAGAATAATTATTGCTATGATAGTTTGAGTGATCTATTCCTCCTTTCATGGTGTAATGGTGACAGTGTGTGCACCGTGTTAGTACTTGGTCTAAGTTGCAATGATATCTATCTTGAGTTGTGATCTGATTTGGATATCTCTATGAGTGGTGTTTGTCAAGTACTTGATGAACTTTAAGGGGTGCTTCTGTAGCCACTACACAATGATTAGTGTTATTCAATAGGAGAGTAATTCAGAGTACCATAGCGGAGAGAAGTTGTTTATTTGTTCATTCATGTTATATTGTTGGGAGTGTGTCCACTAGTGAAAGTATGATCCCTAGGCCTTGTTTCCAAGCATTGCACACCGTTTACTTGCTATTTTGTTACTTGTTTGCTCGCAGCGATATTTATTTCACACCACGTTTGCTACTTATAATCATCTATACCACTTGTATTTTACTATCTCTTCGCCGAACTAGTGCACCTATACATCTGACAAGTGTATTGGGTGTGTTGGGGACACAAGAGACTTTCTGTATCGTAATTGCAGGGTTGCTTGAGAGGGATAGCTTTGACCTCTTCCTCCCTGAGTTCGATAAACCTTGGGTGATCCACTTAAGGGAAACTTGCTGCTGTTCTACAAACCTCTGCACTTGGAGGCCCAACAAGTGTCTACAAGAATAGAGGTGTGTAGACATCAAGCTCTTTTCTGGCGCTGTTGCCGGGGAGGTAAGGTAAAAGGTACTCGCATCCTCCTGTGTGAGTGCTCGGAGTTATTTCCTTTAGATTCTGCAATTACATCTTTTTGTTTCTTGTTTTTATTTTCACTAGTTAGGCTTAATGGAAAACAAAGAGTTCTTTAGTCTTTTTCCTGATTTTAGATTTGAAGAGAAAATTGAAAATCCTTTGGAGCTTATTTCGCATAGCAATGTTATTAGTACGAATGCTTTGAATACTGTTAATGCTAATGCTATAGAAAAGTCTAAGCTTGGGGAAGCTGGTTTTGTTAAGTTTGATATTTTTAGTCCCTCAGCTTTAGTGGAGAAAGTTTGCTCTGATGATATTTTATCTCCCATATGTGATGTTTCTAATGATGCTTGTGCTCCTCATCCTTTTAAAATACCTACGAAGATTGTTGAACGTGTTAGGGATAACTGCTATTTAGGTGATGGAACTGTCCATCCTGGTGATCATTTGCTCTTTATACATGAATTATGCGAGTTGTTCCAGTGTGCAGGTATTTCGATGAACCAAGTTAAGAAGAAGCTATTTTATTTATCACTGAAAGGCAGAGCTGAGGAATGGTATCGGCTGCTTGAAGATGGTCCATCTGTTGGCTGGGAGGAAATTGTACCTCTCTTTTATTCTAAATTCTATCCTCCAAGTGAGATTCATAAAGATCGTAATCAGATATATAATTTTTGGCCTCATGAGGGAGAAAGTATTGCCCAAGCGTGGGGAAGATTGAAGTTACTAATGCATAAATGTCCTATTCATGATCTTCCCCGTAATATTGTTATTAATAATTTTTATGCAAGGCTTTCAGGATATTACAAGGACTATCTAGATGCATGCTTTGATGGGTCTTTCACAAGCAAGGATGTCGACACCAAGTGGGATCTGCTTGAAACAATTCAAAACAATATTGAAGGTTGGGATAGCGACAAAGGTAAAGGATTAGGTATGAATTACGAGTTTGATTGCATTAAGTCTTTTGCTGAAACTGCTAATTTTCAAGAGCTTAGTGCTAAATATGGTCTTGATCCTCAAATTATGGTTGATTGCTTTAAAGCCTTTGCTTCCCATATGAATGTTCCTAAAGGAAATGGGGACGTGTATCATGAACCTTTTAAGGACACTTGCATAGAAAGTGATATTGTTATTGATGATTGCAATAAACATGCTCAAACTTCTAAAAGTCCTATTTCTTATAAGCATGTTAATTTTTGTGGAGTACATAGACCTTGTGAACAGAGTTACAACAAGGAAGATTATTGTGTCCACCATGCAAATGAAGAAACCCGAATGTGGTACAAGGATATAGGTGAGATCGGTAAAAAGGTTTGTGAGCTTTATCCTTTTCTTTGTAAACATTGCGATGACATAGGTCATTTTAATTTCCAATGCTCAAGCCCTAATAGTTACTCTTCTAGTACCCTAAGTTTGTATTGTGATGACAAGATTACTCCCAATCAGCATGATGAGCTCACTTTGTTCTTGGCATGTGACGAGATATCTAGAAAGATTGCTTTGATAAATATGAATGATGTTGATATTAATAGCACCCTTCGTGGTTGTCGTCTCTATTGTGCTAAAGATTGCCTTGCAAATACTTACATACAAAATCTTATAAAACTTGATATTTTGCCAAGCTATGACAGGACTGATAGATGTTTTTATCTTATTAATAGAGAGGAGGAATCCTCCAAAGTTTCTTCTGTTGTTTTTGTTAGTAAACCAGATTATGTGGAGAAGATGCCTTTCCCTCCTAGAGAATATATGGAGAAGATGCCCTTCAAGTCTCTCCCTCCTAAAGGAGAGAGTAAGAAGAGGAAGAAGAAGAAGAAGAAGAAGAGGAGTAAGAGGCGAGAGGACACGGTATCTTCCCCTAAGCGTTATGATCCTGCTATAGATTATGATAATTCTGATTGGGATGATGTTCCTATGCCTGTTACCTATGTTAGTGATCATGATTGGGAAAAGCACTCTACTTTTGATATTGAAAATCTTTTTGGTACCAATTCTAAGGTTAATAATTGTTGTACCATTATTGCTATCCATGTTCCTTCTTATGATGATATGTTTGATGAGTATGCTTTGCGACATAGTAGTTCTCTAGCTTGTGATGATGGGTATAATATTTTCAGTTCACCTACTTTTGAGGAGAAAATTAGTTATGATTACAATATGCCTCCTGTTTTTGATGATTATGGTGATGAGAATAATTATTCTGTTGAATCTGCTCCTACTACTATTGTTCATGTAGGGAGTATTAATCCTTTTATGCATGTGGCTCATGATAGGGATGCTTTATGTGATAGTTATATTGTTAGTTCTATTCATGATGCTACTGAAAGTTACTATGAGAGAGGGAAACATGGTTTGATGGATCTCAACAATATTGAGTTTCCCCTCTTTATGTTGCAATTTTTGAAGTTGTACTTGTTTTGCCTTCCTATGCTTTTTGCTTTGCGCTTTTATGACTTGTCTCTCTACAAGACTATTTTTCATAGGAAGTAGTTCAGATATAAATGTCTTTCACATTTGCTTTTTGATGCTCTCTATTTCTTTAAGTTCCTATATGGCGCCTTTGCCTCAAGCTCTTATATGGCGCCCACATGAGCATCTTTGCAAATTACTGCGCCTAGCTCAAAGGCGTTAAAGAAAAGCACTCTTGGGAGATAACCCATTGTTTATTTTTCAGTACTTTTTCTTTTATTTGAGTCTTGGAAGTTATTATTACTGTAATAACTGCTCCTTATCTTGTTTATTTCGTTGTTGTGCCAAGAGAAGCCTCTAATTTGAGTGAGGTAAGATTTGGGGATGTTGCTATCCTGAAACAGTTTTCGGTGCTGCACCGTAAAATTTCGTGAAAATTCTCTGTATATATTTTGGACCTGCGATTTCTTGTGCATACGCCCCAGGTGATATCCAAACTTTCATTAGTTGAACACTTTTTGATTTGAGCAACAGAAAACACCTCAAAAATTCGGCCTTTGTCAGCTGTTCTGTTTTGACAGATTTCTGCCAATATTTGTGTTTGCCGATTTATCGCTTTCTTTTGAGTTCTTTTTATCACGGAACTTTTGGGGAAGTTGCTACAGTAGTATATGCTATATATGTGGTGGTTTTCAGTTGAAACCTGAAGCAAAAAGAGGTTGATTATATGTTATGCTTACACTAATGTTGCTAATAGAATTGTGTTTAGTTTTGTATGAAGGAAGTTTTCAAGTGTAGGGATTGGAGAATGATGAGATGAGTTGAAGAATGGACAAAAGCTCAAGCTTGGGGATGTCCATGGATCACCCCAAGAAATATCCAAGAAGTACAAGCGTCAAAGCTTGGGGATGCCCCCGAGGCACCCCTTCTTCATCGGCAAAAATCAGGTCACCTTTCAAGACACTATATTTTTATTGCTTCATGCACTATGTGTTTTTCTTGGAGCGTCAGTTATTTTTGTTTTCAATATTAGTTTAGTTTTGTTTTCTACAATAAATGGTTAGATCACATCATGTTTCTTTTGGAGGAGATGAACTTGTTTTCATTTGCCAAGAACGCTCTAGTTTTCACTCTTATTAAAAATCGAGTGTTCTTCTTTTTCTGCTACTGCTTTTGGTTTTCATTTTCGCCTTGATTTGCGTTCAGATCTTGTCATATCTTTTCATCAAGGTGTATTTTTGCCTCTGATCTTTATTGGTTTTCATCAAAAGAGGTGTTTATAAAAATTTCAAATGGTGTTGGAAAAGAGAAAAAGCTTTGTGCAAAATAGTGGTACAAGAAGGAGCTTGTGTAGACTGCGGCTTAGGCTTTTTCATGTCATGCTTGATGTCTTTTTGATAGTATGCTTAGTGGTTTTGCTGTAGCATGACTTGTCTCAAATAACTGATATTGCTTAATGAGCCTTTAAAAAAAATCATGCGTTGTTTTTATTATATGGAAGCATTTATTTGGTTTTCTCCTTTGATGCTTTATTGGGGTTGACTTGGCACATGCTTACACCATGTTGACTACAAAATAAGTCGCCTATAGCCTCTATGATCATTTAGTTTTTGACTTTTGATGTCATCTTATGCTTCTTTTAATGTTGCTTTGTCGCTTTGCATGATTATGGCTGTTATTGCTCTCTTAGTTGGTCGCTCTCAGTCTTTTGCTAGCCCTCATTTTGTACTGAGTATGAGCTCTACTCGTGCGTCCAACTCCCAAAAACCAAGTTTGCCATTGTGTCCACTATAAATTCCTATGTATGGTATTTGTAAGCCATTCCAAGTAAATTTTCATGTGCTACCTTTAAAAAAACCTTCAAAACACTTCTTGTTTTGTGACACTGTTTTCAGCTCATGGGGACATAGTGGTCGGATTTGCTATCTTCCATATTGCTTATTCCAAAAAGAAAAAAAAGAAAAAAAGAAAAGAAAAAAGGCACTCCTCCATGGTATGTGAATGTTGGTGGGCACCCGATGGAATCGGTTAGCCATGGTTTGAGAAAGGAAAAAAGGTGGGGAGGAGTGCCAAGCTTTATAAAAGAGCACAAAAGTGCCAATCTCTCTCTCAAAAACTTGCTTCATTTTTGTATGGAAGATAGTAAGAACCCCATTGCTAGTCGTTGACAAAGACAACCACCTCTCAAAACCAATTTTTATATCTCTGTTTTACAAATGAAAAGCTCTAGCACATGTTTAATCACTGCTTCCCTCTGCGAAGGGCCTTTCTTCTACTTTTATGTTGAGTCACCACCTTCTATCTTTATGCACCATTAAGAGAGCATAGTTGTCATTCTTAGTGTGATATGCATTATCCCAAAGTTCATTGATTGACTCATATTGTTGGTTTCACTTGTTCTCAAATTATTTGTATCTAGTCGCCCTCTTAAACTTGAAGGTGTCCTATGCATTTATGTTTTGCTCTCTTTGAAGGACAAGCTGAAAACCATTTGTATGTTTTCCTTATGATTTGAACACACGTTTGACTTTCATTGTTTCATTTTCATGATCTTTTGTTTGTGTTCATTTGCATGTTTATAACATGGTTGCTAAGTTCTTATTGTCAAGATTATATCTTCATGCCCATGTTTTAAGTTCTTATGATCCCAGCTCACAACGCTTACATATATGATCAAGATTGTGTAGGTGCATGTCACCTCAAAAATTATTTCTTTTGTTATCACTTACCTACTAGAGGACGAGCAGGGGTTAAGCTTGGGGATGCTGATACGTCTCCAACGTATCTATAATTTTTGATGCTCCATGCTTGTTTTTACACCATTTGCCTTGTGTTTCGTTACACTTCGTGGCATTTTTATGCGATTTCCGGAACTAACCTATTGACAAGATGCCACTGTGACAGTTCCCTGTTTTCTGCTGTTTTTGTGTTTCAGAAGTGATACACAGGAAATATTCTCGGAATTGGATGAAACCAAAGCCAGAAGTCTTATTTTTCCCGGGAGCATCCAGACATCCGAAAGAGAGCCGTAGAGGGGCCAGGGCCTGCCCTCACACTAGGGTGGCGCGGCCCAGGCCCTGGCCGCGCCACCCATGTGTGAGGAGCCCCTGGCTGCCCTCTTGCGACGCCCCTTCGCCTATATAAAGCCTCGGGACGGAAAACCCTAGGGGATTTGGCAATTTTCCAGATACAGTTCCGCAGCTCCGCCGCCATCGCCGACGAATTTCGGGGGACAGAAGTCTTTGTTCCAGCACCCTGCCGGGACGGGGAAGTGCCCCCGGAGCCATCTCCATCGGTCTCCATCGCCGTCTCCGCCGTCTCCATCGACCTCACCGCCATCTCCATCAACCTTGCTGTCTCCTATGATGAGGAGGGAGTAGTTCATCCCCGGGGCTGAGGGCTCTACCGGTAGCTATGTGGTTCACCTCTCTCTCCCATGATGTGATCTTTATGTGATCGTGAGCTTTGTATCATGTTGAACAAATAGATGTTATTATTCAGATATTATGTGTACTCTAGTGGTGATTATTAAAGTAATCTATTCCTCCTGCTATGGTGTAACGGTGACAGTGCGTGCATCATGGTGGTACTTGGTTTAGGCTATGATTGTGATCTCTTGTGGATTATGAGAATAATTATTGCTATGATAGTTTGAGTGATCTATTCCTCCTTTCATGGTGTAATGGTGACAGTGTGTGCACCATGTTAGTACTTGGTCTAAGTTGCAATGATATCTATCTTGAGTTGTGATCTGATTTGGATATCTCTATGAGTGGTGTTTGTCAAGTACTTGATGAACTTTAAGGGGTGCTTCTGTAGCCACTACACAATGATTAGTGTTATTCAATAGGAGAGTAATTCAGAGTACCATAGCGGAGAGAAGTTGTTTATTTGTTCATTCATGTTATATTGTTGGGAGTGTGTCCACTAGTGAAAGTATGATCCCTAGGCCTTGTTTCCAAGCATTGCACACCGTTTACTTGCTATTTTGTTAGTTGTTTGCTCGCAGCGATATTTATTTCACATCACGTTTGCTACTTATAATCATCTATACCACTTGTATTTCACTATCTCTTCGCCGAACTAGTGCACCTATACATCTGACAAGTGTATTGGGTGTGTTGGGGACACAAGAGACTTTCTGTATCGTAATTGCAGGGTTGCTTGAGAGGGATAGCTTTGACCTCTTCCTCCCTGAGTTCGATAAACCTTGGGTGATCCACTTAAGGGAAACTTGCTGCTGTTCTACAAACCTCTGCACTTGGAGGCCCAACAAGTGTCTACAAGAATAGAAGTGCGTAGACATCAATCACCGTTGTGGCTTTTCGTAGGTAAGAATCGTTCTTAACTTGTTACTCCCATAAGCCATGTAAAACATGCAACAACAAAGTAGAGGCGTCTAACTTGTTTTTGCAGGGAGTGTTTTGTGATATGGCATGGCCACAAGATGTGATGTGATATATGTGATGTATGCGATGATCATGTTTTGTAATATTTCACGACTTGCATGTCGATGAGTTCACAACCGGCAGGAGCCATATGGTTGTCTTTATAATTGTGTATGACCTGCGTGTCAACTTCTTATACGCTATGTAATAGCTTTACTTTATCGCTAAGTAGTTAGCAATAGTTGTAGTTGCTATTCATGGTGGAGGCAATCATGGTGGAGTGATGGAGATCATGTCGGCACGCACAAGATGGAGATCATTGCACAAAGATTGGCTATACCATGTCACATAAAATTATATGCATGTGATGTTTATCCTTTTATGTATCTTATTATGCTTTGATCGCGAAGGTAGCATTATAAGATGATTCCTCACTTAAAGATCAAGATAAAATTGTGTTCTCCCCTCATATGTGCCATTGCAAAAGTTCATCGTTTTGAAGCATCTCGTGATGATTGGATGCTATAAACTCTACGTTCACATACAACAGGTGCAATCCAGTTTTTGCACATGCGGAGATACTTGGGTTTGACTTGACGAGCCTAGCATGTACAGACATGGCCTCAGAACACATGAACCGAAAGGTTAAATATGAGTCATATGAATGATATGATCGACACTTCGTTGTCCACCATTGAAACCATATCTCTTCTCGTGAAGATCGGATTAGGTGTGGTGAATTTGGATCGTGTTCACTAAACAACTTGAGGGATGTTGAATTTAGTGGGAGTTCATCTATTAATTTGATTAAGTTGAACTAGTTATCATGAACATAGTCTAAATTGTAATTGCAAATTTTGTAGATCAAATGGCTAAGTTCAACTTCAACTTCAATGTGTTTGCTGAGAAAGAAAAGCTTAAAAACAATGGGTCTAACTTCACCAACTGGTTCCGCAATCTGAGAATCATTCTCGCTGGCGGACAAAAAGCCTATGTACTTGAGCAAGCGCTAGGTGACCCCCCTGCTAAGGAAGCGCCGACTGATGAAAAAGCTGTTTATTAGTTGCGTAAAGATGATTATGGCGTGATTAAGAGTACCATGTTGTTTGCTATGGAACCGGAACTTCAAAATCATTTTGAGGAGTTCAGCGGGCCTTTTGAGATACTTGAGGAACTGAAAACCATGTTTCAGACTCAGGCCCGTTCTGAGAGATATGCGATCTCTAAGAAGTTCTTTAACTGCAAGATGGAGGAAGGGAGTTCCGTTAGTGAGCACGCCATTAAGATGTCGGGCTACACTCAATGCCTTGAGCAGCTGGACTGCAAGATTTCAGAAGAGCTCAAGATTGACAGAGTTCTGCAATCACTCCCTCCTAGCTACAAAGGCTTTGTAGTTACTCACAACCAAATTGGTTCCACTGATATGATCACTTAGCTCTTCGCTAAGCTAAAAGCTGTGGAGGTGGATATCAAGAAAGATAATCATGTGTTGATGGTCAACAAGACCACTAGCTTCAAGAAAGCTATGGGTGCAAAAAAATCCTTCAAGAAAGGCAGCGGCAAGCGCGTTGCCCCTACTGAGAAGAAGCTCAAGTCTGGACCTAAGCCGGACACTGAGTGCTTCTATTGCAAGGACAAGGGTCACTGGAAATGCAACTGTCCGAAGTCTTAGCGGACAAGAAGGCTAGCACCATTAAAGGTATATTTGATATACATGTTATTGATGTTTACCTTACTAGCGCTCGTTGTAGTGCCTGGGGATATGATACTGGTTCAGTTGCTAATATTTGTAACTCAAAACAGGAGCTACAGAATAGACGGCGGCTAGCAAGGGATGAGGTGACGATGCGCGTCGGCAATGGATCAAAAGTTGACGTGATGGCCGTCGGCACGCTCT
Organism: Dactylis glomerata; assembly: GCA_007115705.1. Lineage (NCBI taxonomy): Eukaryota > Viridiplantae > Streptophyta > Magnoliopsida > Poales > Poaceae > Dactylis > Dactylis glomerata. The sequence continues at coordinate 2,043,042 of QXEO01000379.1, forward strand.
CCTTAGTTTTACCTTTGGGATTAGTTTTAAACCTTAATAATTGTTATTATGTGCCTGCATTGAGCATGAACATTATATCTGGATCATGTTTATTGCAAGATGGTTATTCATTTAAATCTGAGAATAATAGTTGTTCTATTTATATGAATAACATCTTTATGGTCATGCACCTGTCGTGAATGGTTTATTTCTTCTAAATCTTGAAAGCAATGAAACACACATCCATAACATTGAGGCTAAAAGATGCAAAGTAGATAGTGATAATCCAACTTATTTGTGGCAGTGCCGTCTAGGTCATATTGGGCAAGATGACACGTGCGAGCCGTGCCTCATGGGCAAGATGACCAAAACCCCGTTATCCGGAATAATGGAGCGAGCAACGGACTTATTGGAAATCATACATACCGATGTGTGCAGACCAATTAGTATTTCGACGCGCGGTGGATATCGCTATTTTCTCACTTTTACTGATGACTTAAGTAGATATGGGTATGTCTATTTAATGAAACATAAATCTGAAACATTTGAAAAGTTCAAAGAATTTCAGAACTATGTGGAAAACCATCGTAACAAGAAAATTAAATTTCTGCGATCCAATCGTGGAGGTGAATATTTGAGTTATGATTTTCTCACACATCTTAAAGCAAGCGGAATCGTTTCGCAACTCACGCCACCTGGAATACCACAGTGCAATGGTGTGTATGAACGCTGGAATCGAACTCTATTAGATATGGTGCGATCGATGATGTCTCTTACAGATTTGCCATTATCATTTTGGGGTTATGCATTAGAAACCGCTGCATTCACTTTAAATAGGGCACCATCTAAATCCGTTGAGACAACACCGTATGAACTATGGTTTGGTGCTAAACCTAAGCTGTCATTTCTTAAAGTTTGGGGATGCGAACCTTACGTCAAGAGGTTGATGCCGGACAAGCTCGAACCCAAAGCGGAGAAATGCATCTTCATAGGATACCCTAAGGAAACGATTGGGTATACCTTCTACCACAGATCCGAAGGCAAAGTGTTTGTTGCTAAGAACGGATCATTTCTTGAGAAGGAGTTTCTCTCGAAAGAAGTGAGTGGGAGGAAGGTAGAGCTAGACGAGGTTATTGAACCTTCTCTCGAATTGGAGAGTAGCGCAGCACCCAAAGTTGTTCCGGTGCCGCCTGCACCAACAGGAGTTGAAGCTAATGACGAGGATCATGAAACTTCGAATGATGCTACTACTGAACTTCGCATGTCGACAAGGTCACGTGCGAATCCTAAATGGTACGGCAACCCTGTCTTAACCATCATGTTGTTAGACAATAATGAACCTACAAACTATGAGGAAGCGATGATGAGCCCAGACTCTGGGAAATGGCTAGAGGCCATGAAATCTGATTTGGGATCCATGAGCGAAAACCAAGTATGGACTTTGGTGGACCCTCCTAGCGACCGTAAGGCCGTTGAGTGCAAATGGATTTTCAAGAAGAAAACGGACGCGGATGGTAATGTTACTGTCTATAAAGCTTGGCTTGTCACAAAAGGTTTTCGGCAAGTTCAAGGTGTTGACTATGATGAGACTTTCTCTCCCGTAGCAATGTTTAAGTCCATTCGGATTTTATTAGCAATTGCTGCGTTTCATGATTATGAAATTTGGCAGATGGATGTCAAGAATGCGTTCCTCAATGGCAATATTGATGAAGAGTTGTATATGATGCAGCCCGAAGGTTTTGTCGATCCTAAGGATGCTGATAAGGTGTGCAAACTTCAGCGTTCCATTTATGGGCTGAAGCAAGCATCCCGGAGTTGGAACCTTCGTTTTGATCAAGTGATCAAGAGTTTTGGATTTGTTCCAAATTGCTACGAAGCTTGTGTCTACAAGAAAGTGAGTGGGAGCTCGGTGAAATTTTTAGTACTATATGTGGATGACATATTGATTATTGGAAATGACATCGGTATGCTTAACGATGTGAAGAGCTATTTGAATAAATGTTTTTCAATGAAAGACCTAGGAGAAGCTGCTTATATATTAGGCATCAAAATCTATAAACATAGACAAAGACGCCTAATAGGTTTAAGCCAAAGTACATATCTGGACAAAGTTCTGAAAAGATTCAGAATGGATAAAGCAAAGAAAGGTTCATTGCCCATGTTGTCAGGTAAGATATTGAGCAAGGCTCAGTGTCCAGCTACGGTAAAAGATAGAGAAACTATGAGCAAAGTGCCATATGCCTCGGCCATAGGTTCTATCATGTATGCCATGCTGTGTACTAGACCGGATGTGTCCAATGCTCTTGGTTTGACGAGCAGATACCAAAGTGATCCAGGAGTGGAACACTGGACAGCCGTAAAGAATATGCTAAAGTATTTAAATAGGACTAAAAAAATGTTCTTGGTCTATGGAGGTGATGAGCAGCTTGTCGTAAAAGGTTACGTCGACGCTAGTTTCGACATCGACCCGGATGATTCTAAATCTCAGACAGGATACATTTATATTTTGAATGGTGGAGATGTGAGCTGGAGAAGCTGCAAGCAAAGCGTGATCGAGGATCTACAACCGAAGCGGAATACATGGCTGCTTCGGAAGCGTCAAGTGAAGGAGTTTGGATCAGGAACTTCATCACTGAGCTTGGTGTGGTCCCAAATACCTTGGATCCACTAGAGATATTGTGCGACAACACTGGCGCCATAGCACTGGCTAAGGCACAAAGATATCATCCAAAGACCAAGCACATCAACCGCTGTTTCCATATAATTTGAGATTATATAGCAGATGGAGATCTAAAGATTAGCAAAGTACATACGGATCTGAATGTCGCAGATCCATTGACTAAACCTCTTCCACGAGCAAAACATGATCAGCACCTTAATGCCATGGGTGTTAGATTGTTACCAGATGTAAACTAGATTATTCACTATAGTGCAAGTGGGAGACTGTTGGAATTATGCCCTAGAGGCAATAATAAAAATGTTATTATTATAATTATTGTTCATGATAATGTTTATATTCCATGCAAGAATTGTATTAAGCAGAAACTTTAATACTTGTGTGGTTTATGAACAACACCGTGTCCCTAGTACGCCTCTATGGACTAGTTCATTGATTAATGATGGTTGAGGTTTCCTAACCATGGACATGAGTTGTCAATTAATAATGAGGTCATATCATTAGGAGAATGATGTGATGGACAGACCCAAATAAAGCACAGCAATTAGATCGTGTCATTGTGTTCATCTTTGCGAAGCTTTTTCCTATGTCAAGTATTGTATTCCTTAGACCATGAGATAATGCAACTCCCTGGTACCGGAAGAGAGCTTTGAGGTCATCAAACGTCATCCTATGAAAGGGTGATCATAAAGGTGTCTCTCAGGTGATCGGAAAGTACTTGTTGGGTTGAATGTATCGAGATGGAATTTGTCCCTCCCGAGTCGGAGAGATATACTTCGAGCCCACTCGGTAATCGATATCAACATCGCTTGCAAGCACGTGGTTAAGGAGTTAATCACAAAGTGATATCGGATTACGGAACGAGTAAAGTACTTGCTGTGAACGAGATTGAACTAGGTATGCAGATACCAACGATCGAATCTCGGGCAAGTAAAACATCGCGAGACAAAGGCAATACAAATAAGGGATTATTGAATCCTGACATCGTGGTTCATCCGATATGATCATCGTTGAGTGCGTGGGAGTCAATATGGATTTCCAGATCCCGCTATTGATTATTGATGGAGATCATGTCCGCGTATTCTCGAATCCGTAGGGTCACACACTTAACGCATATTAACGCTAGGGTAGTTTTGGGATTTATGTGAAATTGTTTTAGAGAGTTTCGGAATTGTTCCAAGAGAAAATTAATGTTTATTAATTATAAGAATTGATAAATATTGAACTGTATTTATTTAGCAGAAATAAATAAAGAAAAGGGAAAGAAAGAAAAAAAAGCGGAAGGAGCTGCGGCGGCCAGGGAAGAGTCCCTGGCTCGCACGTAGGCTTCATCGAGGCACCCAGAGCGCCGGCTGGTTCGGTGACCAGGTGCGGGCGATCGCTGTGCTCTGTGCCCGGGTGGGCTTTTGCCTCATGGGCCGGGAGGCCAGGCCAGGCCTCGACCGACGCTGCTGCAACGCCAAGCATGATCGACCAGGAGTTCGATCCGGCGAGGCAACGTGCACGAGGCGGACAACAGGTTAACTTGGCACGCACTCCAAGTTGTTTGTGTATGCACCTATAAAAGGACTTAGGGCGCCGGTGGTAGGTTTGTCCTAATCCCCGCAGAGCAGCTGCCCGGTTTCTGAAGCCCCCGTTTTCCGTTCTTTCTCCACCACGCAAACAGGCAAAGCCCTGTCGGCGCATACTCTCCACCATAGACACCATGCCGTCGTGTTGTCGATCCTATCTACCACTCCACCATATCTCGCTGGACCAGGAAGGCGGAGTCGTTGGTGCGTTGTACGTGTGCATCTCTCGGAGGCATCGCCACTTGCGGTGTTGGATCGGATCGGATCGCGAGGAGGAGAAGGCTAGTACGACTATATCATCCACATTCTGTTGAACGTTTCCGTTGTGCGATTTCTTCAAGGGTATGAAGATCTCATCTATCTATCTCGTTGATTACATCTCCTAGATTAGATCTTGGCTTTCTTGTTCGCATCCGTAGGAATTTTTTTGATTTACTATGCAACAAAACCCTTCAGTGGTATCAGAGCTAGATCTATGCGTAGATGTGTTTCACGAGTAGAACGCAACATGCTTGTTGCGGGCATTGATGTTTTCTGTTGCAAACCTCTTTGTTGCGTATTTCTTATGGTGCAGCATAGTGAGATCGAAGGGGTCCAGGCCAACTTTACGCGACCTCGTTTGCGAGACCGGCTCCGCACTTGACGTGTGGCAGGTTCCACACATGCGGCTGGTGGATGTCAGTTTCTCTCACTATAGTAGTCATGGGATTTACAACGGATGTTAGCAACCATAATATCACCGTTGTGGCTTTTCGTAGGTAAGAATCATTCTTAACTTGTTACTCCCATAAGCCACGTAAATCATGCAACAACAAAGTAGAGGTGTCTAACTTGTTTTTGCAAGGAGTGTTTTGTGATATGGTATGGCCACAAGATGTGATGTGATATATGTGATGTATGCGATGATCATGTTTTGTAATATTTCACGACTTGCATGTCGATGAGTTCACAACCGGCAGGAGCCATATGATTGTCTTTATAATTGTGTATGACCTGCGTGTCAACTTCTTATACGCCATGTAATAGCTTTACTTTATCGCTAAGTAGTTAGCAATAGTTGTAGTTGCTATTCGTGGTGTAGGCAATCATGGTGGAGTGATGGAGATCATGTCGGCAAGCACAAGATGGAGATCATTGCACGAAGATTGGCTATACCATGTCACTTAAAATTATATGCATGTGATGTGTATCCTTTTATGTATCTTATTATGCTTTGATCACGACGGTAGCATTATAAGATGATTCCTCACTTAAAGATCAAAATAAAATTGTGTTCTCCCCTCGTATGTGCCGTTGCAAAAGTTCATCGTTTTGAAGCATCTCGTGATGATTGGATGCTATAAACTCTACGTTCACATACAACGGGTGCAAGCCAGTTTTTGCACACATGGAGATACTTGGGTTTGACTTGACGAGCCTAGCATGTACAGACATGGCCTCGGAACACACGAACCGAAAGGTTAAACATGAGTCATATGAATGATATGATTGACACTTCGTTGTCCACCATTGAAACCATATCTCTTCTCATGAAGATCAGATTAGGTGTGGTGAATTTAGATCGTGTTCACTAAACAACTTGAGGGATGTTGAATTTAGTGGGAGTTCATCTAGTAATTTGATTAAGTTGAACTAGTTATCATGAACACAGTCTAAATTGTAATTGCAAATTTTGTAGATCAAATTGCTAAGTCCAACTTCAACTTCAACGTGTTTGCTGAGAAAGAAAAGCTTAAAAACAATGGGTCTAACTTCACCAACTGGTTCCGCAATCTGAGAATCATTCTCGCTGGCGGACAAAAAGCCTATGTACTTGAGCAAGCGCTAGGTGACCCCCCTGCTAAGGAAGCGCCGACTGATGAAAAAGCTATTTATTAGTCGCCAAAGATGATTATGGCATGATTAAGAGTACCATGTTGTTTGCTATGGAACCGGAACTTCAAAATCGTTTTGAGGAGTTCAGCGGGCCTTTTGAGATACTTGAGGAACTGAAAACCATGTTTCAGACTCAGGCCCATTCTGAGAGATATGCGATCTCTGAGAAGTTCTTTAACTACAAGATGGAGGAAGGGAGTTCCGTTAGTGAGCATGACATTAAGATATCGGGCTACATTCAACGCCTTGAGCAGCTGGACTGCAAGATTTCAGAAGAGCTCAGATTGACAGAGTTCTGCAATCACTCCCTCCTAGCTATAAAGGCTTTGTAGTTACTCACAACCAAATTGGTTCCACTGATACAATCACTCATCTCTTCGTTAAGCTGAAAGTTGTGGAGGTGGATATCAAGAAAAATAATCATGTGTTGATGGTCAACAAGACCACTAGCTTCAAGAAAGCTAAGGGTGCAAAGAAATCCTTCAAGAAAGGCAGCGGCAAGCGCGTTGCCCCTACTGAGAAGAAGCTCAAGTCTGGACCTAAGCCGGACACTGAGTGCTTCTATTGCAAGGACAAGGATCACTGGAAACGCAACTGTCCGAAGTCTTAGCGGACAAGAAGGCTAGCACCATTAAAGGTATATTTGATATACATGTTATTGATGTTTACCTTACTAGCGCTCGTTGTAGTGCCTGGGTATATGATACTGGTTCAGTTGCTAATATTTGTAACTCAAAACAGGAGCTACAGAATAGACGGCGGCTAGCAAGGGATGAGGTGACGATGCGCGTCGGTAATGGATCAAAAGTTGACGTGATGGCCATCGGCACGCTCTCCTTAGTTTTACCTTCGGGATTAGTTTGAAACCTTAATAAGTGTTATTATGTGTCTGCGTTGAGCATGAACATTATATCTGGATCGTGTTTATTGCAAGACAGTTATTCATTTAAATCTGAGAATAATGGTTGTTCTATTTATATGAATAACATCTTTATGGTCATGCACCTGTCGTGAATGGTTTATTTCTTCTGAATCTTGAAAGCAATGAAACACACATCCATAACATTGAGGCTAAAAGATGCAAAGTAGATAGTGATAATCCAACTTATTTGTGGCACTGTTGTCTAGGTCATATTGGTGTAAAACGCATGAAGAAACTCCATTCTGATGGACTTTTGGAGTCTCTTGATTTTGAATCGTTTGACAAGTGCGAGCCGTGCCTCATGGGCAAGATGACCAAAACCCCGTTCTCCGGAATAATGGAGTGAGCAACGGACTTATTGGAAATCATACATACCGATGTGTGCGGGCCAATTAGTATTTCGACGTGCGGTGGATATCGCTATTTTCTCACTTTTACTGATGACTTAAGTAGATATGGGGATGTCTATTTAATGAAACATAAATCTGAAACGTTTGAAAAGTTCAAAGAATTTCAGAACTAAGTGGAAAACCATCGTAACAGGAAAATTAAATTTCTGTGATCCGATCGTGGAGGTGAATATTTGAGTTATGATTTTCTCACACATCTTAAAGCAAGCGGAATTGTTTCGCAACTCACGCCACCTGGAACACCACAGCGCAATGGTGTGTATGAACGCCGGAATCGAACTCTATTAGATATGGTGCGATCGATGATATCTCTTACAGATTTGCCATTATCATTTTGGGGTTATGTATTAGAAACCGCTGCATTCACTTTAAATAGGGCACCATCTAAATCCGTTGAGACAACACCGTATGAACTATGGTTTGGTGCTAAACCTAAGCTGTCGTTTCTTAAAGTTTGGGGATGCGAAGCTTACGTCAAGAGGTTGATGCCGGACAAGCTCGAACCCAAAGCAGAGAAATGCATCTTCATAGGATACCCTAAGGAAACGATTGGGTATACCTTCTACCACAGATCCGAAGGCAAAGTGTTTGTTGCTAAGAACAGATTCTTTCTTGAGAAGGAGTTTCTCTCGAAAGAAGTGAGTGGGAGGAAAGTAGAGCTAGACGAGGTTATTGAACCTTCTCACGAATTAGAGAGTAGCGCAGCACCCAAAGTTGTTCTGGTGCCGCCTGCACCAACAGGAGATGAAGCTAATGATGAGGATCATGAAACTTCGAACGATGCTACTAATGAACTTCGCAGGTCGACAAGGTCGCGTGCGACTCCTGAATGGTACGACAACCCTGTCTTAACCGTCATGTTGTTAGACAACAATGAACCTACAAACTATGAGGAAGCGATGATGAGCCCAGACTCTGAGAAATGGCTAGAGGCCATGAAATCCGAATTGGGATCCATGAGCGAAAACCAAGTATGGACTTTGGTGGACCCTCCTAGCGACCGTAAGGCCGTTGAGTGCAAATGGATTTTCAAGAAGAAAACAAACGCGGATGGTAATGTTACTGTCTATAAAGCTTGGCTTGTCGCAAAAGGTTTTTGGCAAGTTCAAGGTGTTGACTACGATGAGACTTTCTCTCCTGTAGCAATGTTTAAGTCCATTCGGATTTTATTAGCAATTGCTGCGTTTCATGATTATGAAATTTGGCAGATGGATGTCAAGACTGCGTTCCTCAATGGCAACATTGATGAAGAGTTGTATATGATGCAGTCCGAAGGTTTTGTCGATCCTAAGGATGCTAATAAGGTGTGGAAACTTCAGCATTCCATTTATGGGCTGAAGCAAGCATCCCGGAGTTGGAACCTTCGTTTTGATCAAGTGATCAAGAGTTTTGGATTTGTTCCAAATTGCTACGAAGCTTGTGTCTATAAGAAAGTGAGTGGGAGCTCGGTGACATTTTTAGTACTATATGTGGATGACATATTGATTATTGGAAATGACATCGGTATGCTTAACGATGTGAAGAGCTATTTGAATAAATGTTTTTCAATGAAAGACCTAGGAGAAGCTGCTTATATATTAGGCATCAAAATCTATAGAGATAGACAAAGACGCCTAATAGGTTTAAGCCAAAGTACATATCTGGACAAAGTTCTGAGAAGATTCAGAATGGATAAAGCAAAGAAAGGTTCATTGCCCATGTTGTCAGGTAAGATATTGAACAAGGCTCAGTGTCCAGCTACGGTAAAAGATAGAGAAACTATGAGCAAAGTGCCATATGCCTTGGCCATAGGTTCTATCATGTATGCCATGCTGTGTACTAGACCGGATGTGTCCAATGCTCTTAGTTTGACGAGCAGATACCAAAGTGATCCAGGAGTGGAACACTGGACAGCCGTAAAGAACATCCTAAAGTATTTAAATAGGACTAAAGGAATGTTCTTGGTCTATGGAGGTGATGAGCAGCTCGTCGTAAAAGGTTACGTCGATGCTAGTTTCGACATCGACCCGGATGATTCTAAATCTCAGACAGGATACATTTATATTTTGAATGGTGGAGCTGTGAGCTGGAGAAGCTGCAAGCAAAGCATGATCGCAGGATCTACAACCGAAGCGGAATACATGGCTGCTTCGGAAGCGTCAAGTGAAGGAGTTTGGATCAGGAACTTCATCGCTGAGCTTGGTGTGGTTACAAATGCCTTGGATCCACTAGAGATATTGTGCGACAACACTGGCGCCATAGCACTGGCTAAGGAACAAAGATATCATCCAAAGACCAAGCACATCAACCGCTGTTTCCATATAATTCGAGATTATATAGCATATGGAGATCTGAAGATTAGCAAAGTACATACAGATCTGAATGTCGCAGATCCGTTGACTAAACCTCTTCCATAAGCAAAACATGATCAACACCTTAATGCCATGGGTGTTAGATTGTTACCAGATGTAAACTAGATTATTGACTATAGTGCAAGTGGGAGACTGTTGGAATTATGCCCTAGAGGCAATAATAAAGATGTTATTATTATAATTCTTGTTCATGATAATGTTTATATTCTATGCTAGAATTGTATTAAGCAGAAACTTTAATACTTGTGTAGTTTATGAACAACACCGTGTCCCTAGTATGCCTCTATGGACTAGTTCATTGATTAATGATGGTTAAGGTTTCCTAACCATGGACATGAGTTGTCAATTAATAATGAGGTCATATCATTAGGAGAATGATGTGATGAACAGACCCAAATAAAGCACAACAATTAGATCATGTCATTGTGTTCATCTTTTCAAAGCTTTTTCCCATGTCAAGTATTGTATTCCTTAGACCATGAGATAATGCAACGCCCTGGTACCGGAAGAGAGCTTTGAGGTCATCAAATGTCATCCTATGAAAGGGTGATCATAAAGGTGTCTCTCAGGTGATCGGAAAGTACTTGTTGGGTTGTATGTATCGAGATGGAATTTGTCCCTCCCGAGTCGGAGAGATATACTTTGGGCCCACTCGGTAATCGATATCAACATCGCTTGCAAGCACGTGGTTAAGGAGTTAATCACAAAGTGATATCGGATTACGGAACGAGTAAAGTACTTGCTGTGAACGAGATTGAACTAGGTATGCAAATACCAACGATCGAATCTCGGGCGAGTAAAACATTGCGAGATGAAGGGAATACAAATACGGGATTATTGAATCCTGACATCGTGGTTCATCCGATATGATCATCGTTGAGTGCGTGGGAGTCAATATGGATTTCCAGATCCCGCTATTGATTATTGATGGAGATCATGTCCGCGTATTCTCAAATCCGTAGGGTCACACACTTAACACATATTAACGCTAGGGTAGTTTTGGGATTTATGTGAAATTGTTTCAGAGAGTTTCGGAATTGTTCCGAGAGAAAAGTAATGTTTATTAATTATAAGAATTGATAAATATTGAACTATATTTATTTAGCAGAAATAAATAAAGAAAAGGGAAAGAAAGAAAGCAGAAGGAGCTGTGGCGGCCAGGGAAGAGTCCCTGGCTCGCACGCAGGCTTCATCGAGGTGCCCAGAGCGCCGGCTGGTTCAGTGACCAGGGGCGGGCGATCGCTGTGCTCTGTGCCCGGGTGGACTTTTTCCTCATGGGCCAGGAGGCTAGGCCAGGCCTCGACCGACGCTGCTGCAACGCCAAGCATGATCGACCAGGAGTTCGATCCGGCGAGGCAACGTGCACGAGGCGGACAGCAGGTTAACTTGGCACGCACTCCAAGTTGTTTGTGTACACGCCTATAAAAGGACTCAGGGCGCCGGCGGTAGGTTTGACCTAATCCCCACGGAGCCGCTGCCCAGTTTCTGAAGCCCCCCTTTTCCGTTCTTTCTCCACCACGCAAAGAGGCGAAGCCCTATCGGCGCATACTCTCCACCATAGACACCACGCCATCATGTTGTCGATCCTATCTACCACTCCACCATATCTCGGTGGACCGGGAAGGCAGAGTCGTTGGTGCGCTGTACGTGTGCATCTCTCGGAGGCATCACCACTTGCGGTGTTGGATCAGATCAGATCGCGAGGAGGAGAAGGCTAGTACGACTACATCATCCATGTTCTGTTGAACGTTTCCGTTGTGCGATTTCTTCAAGGGTATGAAGATCTCATTTATCTCTCTCGTTGATTACATCTCCCAGATTAGATCTTGGCTTTCTTGTTCGCATCCGTAGGAATTTTTTTGATTTACTATGCAGCGAAACCCTTCATTTATAGGCGAAGGGGCAGCGTCAGAAGTGGACCAGGGGGCCCTCACCATAGGGCGGCGCGGCCAGGGGCTGTGCCACGCCCCCTGGTGGTGAGGCTGGCCCCTGGCCCCTCTCCGTCTCCTCTTCGGTCTTCTAGAAGCTTAGTTAAATATTGGGATGTTCGGCTTTTGTTTCATCCAATTCCGAGAATATTTCCTGTGTAACTTTTCTGAAACACAAAAATAGCAGAAAACAGGGAACTGGCACTGTGGCATCTTGTTAATAGGTTAGTCCCGGAAAATGCATAAAAACGCCACAAAGTGTAACAAAACACTAAGCAAATGGTGTAAGAACAAGCATGGAGCATCAAAAATTACAGATATGTTTGAGACATATCAACATCCCCAAGCTTAACTCCTGCTCGTCCTCAAGTAGGTAAGTGATAACAAAAGAATAATATTTGAGGTGACATGCACCAACACAATCTTGATCATCTATGTAAGCATTGAGTGCTGGGATCAAAAGAACTTAAAACATGGGCATGAAAGACATAATCTTGATAGAAGAAACTTAGCAACCATGTTATAACATGAAAAAGAACACAAATGAAAGATCATGAAAATGAAACAATGAAAGTCAAACGTGTGTTCAAATCATATGGAAAAATACAGCAAATGGTTTTCAGCTTGTCCTTCATGGAATAGCAAAACATAAATGCATAGGACACCTTCAAGTTTAAGAGGGCGACTAGATACAAATAATTTAAGAACAAGTGAAACCAAAATTATGGTACTTACTAGCTTTGAGCTCTCATTGCCCCCATCATAGGCATCTTGAGTGGTTAAAGTTAATGCGAGTACAATTATGAAGCATATGCTTGACAAATCATAAGTTGAAAACCTCGTGTCCTGTGAAGTACGAATACCCAAACCTCATGCTACTCGACTTAGAGTCCCAAGCAAGCTCTTGTCATTGTAAGTATATGCGTATCATCGAGAACCACCAACGGGGTACCTCCGTGCCCGATGACATGGAACAAGGCCACATCAAAATGATAGGACAAATAGACAATGAACACCTCGGCATCTCTTTTATTTACCATTGGTATAGCTTTTTATTTTGAGATGCATCGTCGAATGTTCACTATGGGAATGCTATAAATTTCCACCATAAATTATGCATGGCTTAGATTGGCGGCCTAGGCATTTCTCTAACACGTATTCAAACTCCATGATCCCGCAAGATTCCCAATTTATTTCACATTGCGAGTATCCATAAACAAAAGATCACGATATCAACTCAAATAAGAAGTGCAATGTTGAAAGCTTACCCCATAACGGCATGGTTTGGCTAATTTCCAACTTACAACTTGCAAGCATAACAACTCAACATAATAGAGCCACAATGTCAAATTTTTAAGAACGAGAAAAGTAAAGTATGCCATCAGGTTCGTGAGAGCTTTACTGACCAATTTTCGCATAACACCAAAAGAGTTTAATTTGAAGGATAGATAAAAGCAAGTCAAATGTACTTTGGAATAGCAAATTGCTAATAGGTATGTATGGTGGACACAATGGCACAACTTGGTTTTTAGGAGTTGGATGCACGAGTAGAGCTCATACTCAGTACAAAACGAGGGCTAGCAAAAGACTGGGAGCGACCAATTAAGAGAGCAATAACGGCCATAATCATGCATAGCGACAAAACATCATTAAGAGAAGCATAAGATGGCATCAAAAATCAAAAACTAAATGATCATAGAGGCTTATGGCGACTTTTCATGAGTCAAACATATGTAAGCATGCGCCAAGTCAACCCAAATAAAGCATCAAAGAGAAAACCAAATTAATGCTTCCAAATAATAAAAACAACGCATGATTTTTTCAAAGGCTCATTAAGAAATCTCAGTCATTTGAGACAAGTCATGCTATAGTAAAACCACTAAGCATACTATCAAAATGACATCAAGCATGACATGCCAAAGTCTAAGCCGCAGTCTAAACAAGCTCCTTTTTGTACCACTTTTTTGCATGAAACTTTTTCTCTTTTCCAACACCATTCAAACTTTTTTGAAACAACTCTCTTGATGAAAACCAACATGGAACAGAGGTCAAAATACACCTTGATATAAAGATAAAACAAGATCTGAACAAAAATCAAGGCGAAAAACAAAAGCTAAACGCAGTTCTAGAAAAAGAGAACACTCATTGAACGATAAGAGTAAAAAACGGAGTGTTCTTGGCAAATGAAAAGCAAGGCAACTTCTACAAAAGAAATTTGTTGGGATCCAACCATTTAATTTAGCAAACAAAACTAAAGAAAACTGAAAACTAAAGTAAAGATGCTCCAAGAAAACCGCATAGTGCATGAAGCAATAAAAATATAGTATGTTGAAAGGTGACCTGATTTTTGCCGATGAAGAAGGGGTGCCTCGGGGGTATCCCCAAGCTTTGACGCTTGTACCTCTTGGATATTTCTTGGAGTGCGTGGGCATCCCCAAGCTTGAGCTTTTGTCCATTCTTCAACTGATCTCATCATTCTCCAATCCCTACACTTGAAAATTTCCTTCATACAAAACTCAACACAATTCTATTAGCAACATTAGTGTAAGCATAATAATGAATCAACCCTTTTTTTCTTCAGATTTCAACTCAAAACCACCAAATATAAAGCATATAATACTGTAGAACTTCCCCAAAAGTTCCGCGATCAAAAGAACTAAAAAAAAAGTGATCGAGAGGCAAACACAAATATTGGCAGAAATCTGTCAAAACAGAACAGCTAACAAAGGTCGATTTTTTTGAGGGTTTTTTGTTGCTTAAATCAAAACATGCATAACTAATGAAAGTTTGGATATAACCTGGGGCATATGCACAAGAAATCGCAGGTCAAAAAGATATACAGAGAATTTTCAGGAATTTTTACGGTGCAGCACCGAAATCTGTTTCAGGACAGCAACATCCCCAAATCTTACCTCACTCAAATTAGAGGTTTCTCTTGGCACAACAACGAAATAAAAATGATAAGTAGTGGTTATTACAGTAGTAATAACTTCCAAGACTCAAATAAAAGAAAAAGAACTGAAAGTAAAACAATGGGTTACCTCCCAAGAGTGCTTTTCTTTAACGCCTTTGAGCTAGGCGCAGAAAGGTGCAATTTAAGTAATATCAAGCGATGAAGCATCAAGCTCATAATTTGCTCAAAGAATAGAGCCAAAAAGTAATTTATTTCTCTTTCTAGGGAAGTGTTCCATACATTTCTTGAGTGGGAATTGATATTTGATGGTGCCTTTCCTCATATCAATGATGGCACCTACAGTTCATAGAAATGGTCTTCCCAAAATAATAGGACATGAAGCATTGCATTCAACATCCATAATAAGAAAACCAACGGGAATAAGGTTATTGTTAACCATAATAAGAACATCACTAATCCTTCTCAAAGGTTTCTTCTTAGCAACATCAGCAATAGGAACATCATAATAACACTTTTCAAGCGGTGGTAAATCAAGCATGTCATAAATTTTTCTAGACATAATAGAAATACTAGCACCTAGATCACATAAAGCATGGCAATCAAAATCATTAACATGCATATCAATGATGGGTTCCCAACCATCTTCTAACTTCTTAGGAATAGAAACTTTTTGCTTCAACTTGTCATCCCTAATTTTCATGAGAGCATTGGTAATATGCTTAGTAAAAGCAATATTTATAGAACTAGCATTGGGACTCAAAGCAAGCTTTTGCAAGAACAAAATAAATTAAGATATATTGCAGCCATCAACATCAAAATCATTGAAAGAAATAGAGCTATCATCTCCTACATTCCAAAAAATTTCAGCACTCTTTTGAGAAAAAGTTTTTGCAGTTTTGGGCTTTTTAACACAAGGAGTGGGAGTTTTCTCTACACCAATCAAAGTAAGAGGATTGCTAGCATTTGGAACAACATCATTAGAGGTAGTAATGGTACATACCTTCATCTTTCTAGCCATCTTATCTTCTCTTTCCCACCTGGCATGCAATTCTGCTAACATCCTAACATTTTCATCAATTCTAACTTGGATAGCATTAGAAGTGGCAAAAGGATCAGGCTTAGCAGACATTTTGTTAATCAAAGAAGATTGCATATTAGACAAAGATGAAATATCGGTTTCCGCTTTGGAAACCTTAGCTTGCAACTCAGGAATAGCCTTGTTTAAATTTTCAAGTTGATGACTAATAGTCCTCAACAGAGCTAATTGCTCCTCCATGGTCTTGGTGAAAGCCCTATTCTGCTCATATTGCACCTGCATAAAATTCTTGGTAGCCTTTTCAAGTTCTAAAATCCTTTCTTCACTAGGCATTTTAGGTCTACCAAGATAGCTATTATCACCATTAGAAGGAAACGACCTATAATTGTTGCTAGCAAAATTATTCCTATAAGCATTGTTGTTGAAATTATTATTTCTAATGAAGTTTACATCAACATGCTCTTCTTGAGGAACCAAAGAGGCTAAAGGAACATTATTAGGATCAACATGAGTTCTATCATTAGAAAGCATAAGCATTATAGCATCAATCTTATCACTCAAGGAAGAGGTTTCCTCAACAGAATTTACCTTCTTACCTTGTGGAGCTCTCTCGATGTGCCATTCAGAATAATTTACCATCATATTGTCAAAAAGCTTGGTTGCGGCACCCAAGGTAAGGGACATAAAAGTGCCTCCAGCAGCTGAATCCAATAGGTTTCTTGAAGAAAAATTTAGTCCTGCATAAAAAGTTTGGACAATCATCCAAGTAGTCAGTCCATGAGTAGGACAATTCTTTATCATAGATTTCATTCTTTCCCAAGCTTGAGCAACATGTTCATTATCAAACTGTCTAATCTTCATGATATCACTACGCAAAGCTATAATCTTAGCAGGAGGATAGTATTTTCCAATAAAAGCATCCTTACACTTAGCCCAAGAATCAATACTATTTCTAGGCAAATATAGCAACCAATCCTTAGATTTTCCTCTCAAAGAAAAAGGAAACAACTTAAGCTTAATAATATCACCTTCTACATCCTTATATTTCTGCATCTCACATAGCTCAACAAAATTGTTGAGATGAGCTGCAACATCATCAGTACTAGCACTAGAAAATTGCTCTTTCATAACAAGGTTCAATAAAGTAGGTTTAATCTCATAAAAATTTGCAGCAGGAGCAGGTGGCGCAATAGGAGTGCAGATAAAATCACTATTATTAGTGCTAGTAAAATCACACAACTTGATGTTCTCATGAGTACCCATTCTAGCAAAGCTAAAAGCAGACAAGTAAAAATAACAACTAATAGGAAACTATTTTTTTTTGTATTTTTGATAAAAATGATGCAAGTAAAAATAAAGTAAAGCAAAACAAAAACAAAGTAAAGGATGTGCGTGTGAAACTCCCCTTGCAGAAGTCTTCTTTTTCCCTCGCAACGGCGCCAGAAAATTAGCTTGATGTGGGCAGATAACCACCCAGTTGGGAACCCCAAGAGGAAGGTATGATGAGCACAGTAGCAAGTTTTCCCTCAGTAAGAAACCGAGGTTTATCAAACCAGTAGGAAAAAGCCAAACGTCAGAAGGTGATGTCTGCTAGCTTCGCGACAGCTCCGGACAATTTATAAGGCGCCTCGTCTAGTGCTTTGCTTTGCACCAGCAACAACGTGGAACCTGCACACAACACAACCAAGTACTTTGCTCCCAACTTACGATGAGGTTGTCAATCTCACCGGTTTGCTGTAAACAAAGGTATGAGCGTATCGAGTGGAAAATAGTAGTAGTATGCGAGAAAGTAAACAATGCGACTAATAGTAAAATGGTGTAACAGTGAAAAGGAAATTGGACCGGGGTCCACAGTTCACTAGTGGTGTCTCTCCATAAGATAAATAACAACATGCTGGGTAAACAAATTACAGTTGGGCAATTGATAGAATAAAGATAACATGCATATGTTACGAGGATCACTATGAGATTTACTCTGGGCATTACAACAAAATACATAGACCGCCATCCAACTGCATCTATGACTAATAATCCACCCACAGGGATGTCGTCTGAACACCCCACGAGTATTAAGCAAAGTGTGTAATGTAAACAAACGAATGTCCTTGGACACAAGAATGTTGTTTTCTCCCTAGTGGCAATAGCACATCTACAACCTTAGAGGTTTCTGTCACTCCCCCAGATAAAATAGAGGCATGAACCCAACTATCGAGCATAAATACCCCTCTTGGAGTCACTAGTATCTACTTGGCCAAGATAGCTACTAACAACGGAGAGCATGCAAGATCATAAACAACATAGAGATAACATAAGATAATATTCAGCACATCAACTTAACATAATACCAATATTCATCGGATCCCAACAAACACAACATATAGAATTACACAAAGATGATCTCGATCATGTAAGGCAGCTCACAAGATCTAAACATGAAGCACATGGTGGAGAAGACAACCATCTAGCTACTGCTATGGACCCATAGTCCAAGGTAGATGATTGCTATAGATGGCGCGGTGATGATGGAGTGAATGACCGGCCAGTTGGGAAACCCTAAGAGGAAGGTATGATGAATATAGCAGCAAGTTTTTCCCTCAGTAAGAAACCAAGGTTTAATCGATCCAGTAGGAAAAAGCCAATACTCCTGAAGGTGATGCTTGCTAGCTTCGCGACAGCTCCGGACAATTTATAGGGCGCCTCGTCCAAGCTTTGCTTTGCCAGCTGCAACGTGGAACCTGCACACAACACAACCAAATACTTTGTTCCCAACTTACGATGAGGTTGTCAATCTCACCGGTTTGCTTGAAACAAAGGGTATAAGGGATCGAGTGGAAAGTGATAGTAGTATGCAAGTAAAGTAAACAGTGCGAGTAAAGTAAACAGGTGATAGCAATATAATGGAAATAGGACCGGGGTCCACAGTTCACTAGTGGTGTCTCTCCATAAGATAAAATAACACATGTTGGGTAAACAAATTATAGTTGGGCAATTGATAGAATAAAGACAACGTACATATGTCGAGAGGATCACTATGAGATTTACTCTGGGCATTACAACAAGATACATAGACCGTCATCCAACTGCATCTATGACTAATAAGCCACTTGTGGCGAATCAATCCAAGAACTCCACAAGTATTAAGTTGCGAACAACAAATAACTGCATTAAGCAAAGTGTGTAATGTAAACAAAGCATATGCCCTTGAGCATATAAATGTTGTTTTCTCCCTAGTGGCAACATCACATCTACAACCTTAGAGGTTTCTGTCACTCCCCCAGATTAAATAGAAGCATTAACCCACTATCAAGCATAAATACCCCCTCTTGGAGTCACTAGCAACTACTCGGCCAAGATAGCTACTAACAACGGAGAGCATGCAAGATCATAAACAACATAGAGATAACATAAGATAATATTTAGCACATCAACTCAATCATAACACCAATATTCATCGGATCCCAACAAACACAACAAGTAGAATTACATAACGGTGATCTCGATCATGTAAAGCAGCTCACGAGATGTAAACATGAAGCACATGGTGGAGAAGACAACCATCTAGCTACTGCTATGGACCCATAGTCCAAGGTAGACTACTCCCTCATCGCACCGGAGGCAAGCATGGCGATGAAGAAGACCTCCGGTGGCGATTCTCCTCTCCGGCAGGGTGACGGGAAGAGCTTCTGGACCCTCCCGATCTCGGGTCGACGGCGGCGGCGGATCGCGATGTATTCTAGAAAAGTGATCGGGTATTTAGGTTTTTCCCATCGGGGGGTCTTTATAGGCAAAGGGGTAGCGTCAGAAGTGGGCCAGGGTGGCCTCACCACCAGGGGGCGTGGGCCAGGGGTAGGTTGTGCCACCCTGTGGTGTGGCTGCCTTGTGGCCCCTCTCCATCTCCTCTTCGGTTCTCTGGAAGCTTCGGTAAATTTCTGGATGTTCGGCTTTTGTTTCGTCCAATTCTGAGAATATTTCCTGTGTAACTTTTCTGAAACACAAAAACAACAGAAAACAGGGAACTGGCACTGTGGCATCTCGTTAATAGGTTAGTTCTGGAAAATGCATAAAAATGCCATGAAGTGTAACGAAACACTAAGCAAATGGTGTAAAAACAAGCATGGAGCATCAAAAATTATAGATATGTTAGAGACGTATCAGCATCCCCAAGCTTAACTCCTGCTCATCCTCGAGTAGGTAAGTGATAACAAAAGAAATAATTTTTTAGGTGACATGCACCTACACAATCTTGATCAACTATGTAAGCGTTGTGCGCTGGGATCAAAAGAACTTAAAACATGGGCATGAAAGATATAATCTTGATAGAAGAAACTTAGCAACCATGTTATAACATGAAAAAGAACACAAACGAAAGATCATGAAAATGAAACAATGAAAGTCAAACGTGTGTTCAAATCTTATGGAAAAACATAGCAAATGGTTTTCAGCTTGTCCTTCATGAGAGAGCAAAACATAAATGCATAGGACACCTTCAAGTTTAAGAGGGCGACTAGAAACAAGTAATTTGAGAACAAGTGAAACCAACATCATGAATCAATCAATGAAAACTTTGGGACAATGCATACTATACTCAGAATGACAACTATGCTCTCTTAGACGGTGCATAAAGGTAGAAGGTGGTGACTCAACATAAAAAGTAAAAGAAAGGCCCTTCGCGGAGGGAAGCAGTGATTAAACATGTGCTAGAGCTTTTCATTTATAAAACAGAGATAAAAATTGGGGTTTGAGAGGTGGTTGTTTCATGTCAACGACTGGCAATGGGGTCTTACTATATTCCATAAAAAACAAGTGAAAGCGGTTCCGAGTTATTTGAAAAATTGGCACATTGGTGCTCTTTTATAAAGCTTTGGCACTCCTCCCCACCTTTTTCCTTTCTCAAACCATGGCTAACCGATTCCATCAGGTGCCCACCAACATTCACATACCATGGGGGAGTGCCTTTCTTTCTTTTTTTTAGAATTAGATTGCAATGGTCTGACCAGCTCTAATGCAAAATTAATGACAAGCAGATGAAGCTGCCTAGTCGAGGGGTACTTAATTTAATATGGAAGATAGCAATTCTGACTACTACGTCCCCATGAGCTAAAAACAGTGGCACAAAACGAGACGTAGTTGAAAGTTTTGAAAGGTAGCACATGAAAATTTACTTGGAATGGCTTACAAATACCATGCATAGGAATTTATAGTGGACACAATGGCAAACTTGGTTTTTAGGAGTTGGATGCACGAGTAGAGCTCATACTCAGTACAAAATGAGGGCTAGCAAAAGACTGGGAGCGACCAACTAAGAGAGCAATAACGGCCATAATCATGCAAAGCGACATTAAAAGAAGCATAAGATGGCATCAAAAGTCAAAAACTAAATGATCATAGAGGCAATGGCGACTTGTATGAGTCAAACATGTGTGAGCATGCGCCAAGTCAACCCAAATAAAGCATCAAGGAGAAAATCAAAATAATGCTTCCAAATAATTAAAACAACGCATGATTTTTTCAAAGGCTCATTAAGCAATCTCAATCATTTGAGAAAAGTCATGCTATAGCAAAACCACTAAGCATACTATCAAAAAGACATCAAGCATGACATGCAAAAGCCTAGGCCGCAGTCTACACAAGCTCCTTTTTGTACCAGTTTTTTGCATAAAGCTTTTTCTCTTTTCCAACACCATTCAAACTTTTTATAAACAACTCTTTTGATGAAAACCAACATGGACCAGAGGTCAAAACACACCTTGATGCAAAGATATAACAAGATCTGAATACAAATCAAGGTGAAAAACGAAAGCTAAATGCAGTTCTAGAAAAAGAGAACACTTGTTGAAACGATAAGAGTGAAAAACGGAGTGTTCTTAGCAAATGAAAAGCAAGGCAACTTCTCCAAAATAAATTTGTTGGGGTCCAACCATTTATTGTAGCAAACAAAACTGAAAACTAAAAACAACTGATGCTCCAAGAAAAACGCATAGTGCATGAAGCAATAAAAATATAGTGTGTTGAAAGGTGACCTGATTTTTGCCGATGAAGAAGGGGTGCCTCGGGGGCATCCCCAAGCTTTGACACTTGTACCTCTTGGATATTTCTTGGGGTGCATGGGCATCCCCAAGCTTGAGCTTTTATCCGTTCTTCAACTCATCTCTTCATTCTCCAATCCCTACACTTGAAAACTTCCTTCATACAAAACTAAACACAATTCTATTAGCAATATTAGTGTAAGCATAACATTGAATCAACCCTTTTTGCTTCAGGTTTCAACTAAAAACCACCACATATAAAGTATATACTACTGTATCAACTTCCCCAAAAGTTCTGTGATCAAAAGAACTCAAAAAGAAAGCGATAAAGCGGCAAACACAAATATTGGCAGAAATCTGTCAAAACAGAACAGCTAACAAAGGTCGAATTTTTAGAGGGTTTTCTGTTGCTCAAATCAAAAAGTGTTCAACTAATGAAAGTTTGGATATAACCTGGGTCATATGCACAAGAAATCGCAGGTCCAATACATATACAGAGAATTTTCACGAATTTTTACGGTGCAGCACCAAAAACTGTTTCAGGACAGCAACATCCCCAAATCTTACCTCACTCAAATTAGAGGCTTTTCTTGGCACAAAAATGAAATAAAAAGGATAAGGAGAGGTTATTAAAGTAGTAATAACTTCCAAGAATCAAATAAAAGAAAAAGTACTGAAAGTTAAAACATTGGGTTATCTCCCAAGAGTGCTTTTCTTTAACGCCTTTGAGCTAGGCGCAGAAAATAGGACCGGGGTGAAGTAAACAGGTGATAGCAATATAATGGAAATAGGACCGGAGTCCATAGTTCACTAGTGGTGTCTCTCCATAAGATAAAATAACACATGCTGGGTAAACAAATTACAGTTGGGCAATTGATAGAATAAAGACAACGTGCATATGTCGAGAGGATCACTATGAGATTTACTCTGGGCATTACAATAAGATAGATAGACCGTCATCCAACTGCATCTATGACTAATAATCCACTTGTGGCGAATCAATCCGAGAACTCCAAGTATTAAGTTGCGAACAATAGATAACTGCATTAAGCAAAGTGTGTAATGTAAACAAAGCATATGCCCTTGAGCATATGAATGTTGTTTTCTCCCTCGTGGCAACATCACATCTACAACCTTAGAGGTTTCTGTCACTTCCCCCAGATTAAATAGAGGCATGAACCGACTATCGAGCATAAATACCCCCTCTTGGAGTCACTAGCAACTACTCGGCCAAGAGATATACTAACAACGGAGAGCATGCAAGATCATAAACAACATAGAGATAACATAAGATAATATTCAGCACATCAACTCAATCATAACACCAATATTCATCGGATCCCAACAAACACAACATGTAGAATTACATAATGGTGATCTCGATCATGTAAAGCAGCTCACGAGATGTAAACATGAAGCACATGGTGGAGAAGACAACCATCTAGCTACTGCTATGGACCCATAGTCCAAGGTAGACTACTCACTCATCGCGCCGGAGGCAAGCATGGCGATGAAGAAGACCTCCGGTGGTGATTCCCCTCTCCGGCAGGGTGCCGGGAAGAGCTTCTGGATCCTCCCGATCTTAGGTCGACGGCGGCGGCAGATCGCGATGTATTCTGGAAAAGTGATCGGGTATTTAGGTTTTTCCCGTCGGGGGGTCTTTATAGGCGAAGGGGCAGTGTCAGAAGTGGGCCAGGATGGCCTCACCACCAGGGGGCGTGGGCCAGGGGCAGGCCGCACCACCCTGTGGTGTGGCTGCCCTGTGGCCCCTCTCCATCTCCTCTTCGGTTCTCTCGAAGCTTCGGTAAATTTCTGGATGTTCGGCTTTTGTTTCGTCCAATTCTGAGACTATTTCCTGTGTAACTTTTCTGAAACACAAAAACAGCAGAAAATAGGGAACTGGCACTGTGGCATCTCGTTAATAGGTTAGTTCTGGAAAATGCATAAAAATGCCATGAAGTGTAACGAAACACTAAGAAAATGGTGTAAAAACAAGCATGGAGCATCAAAAATTATAGATACGTTAGAGACGTATCAGTAGACTACTCACTCATCGCGCCGGAGGCAAGCATGGTGATGAAGAAGACCTCTGGTGGTGATTCCCCTCTCCGGCAGGGTGCCGGGAAGAGCTTCTGGACCCTCCCAATCTCGGGTCGATGACGACGGTGGATCGCGATGTGTTTCTAGAAAATTGATCGGGTCTTTAGGTTTTTCCTATCGGGGGGTCTTTATAGGCGATGGGGCAGCGTTAGAAGTGGACCAGGGGGCCCTCACCATAGGGCGGCGCGGCCAGGGGCTGGGCCGCGCCCCCTGGTGGTGAGGCTGGCCCCTGGCACCTCTCCGTCTCCTCTTCGGTCTTCTAGAAGTTTCGTTAAATATTAGGATGTTCGGCTTTTGTTTCGTCAAATTCCGAGAATATTTCCTGTGTAACTTTTCTGAAACACAAAAATAGCAGAAAACAGGGAACTAGCACTGTGGCATCTTGTTAATAGGTTAGTCCTGGAAAATGCATAAAAACGCCACGAAGTGTAACAAAACACTAAGCAAATGGTGTAAGAACAAGCATGGAGCATCAAAAATTATAGATACGTTTGAGACGTATCACGAACCTCCTATTTTTACTGAAGCTTCGCGAAGACCAAAGATGAGATGGAGGGGGGCCAGGAGCCAGGCTCACCACTGCGGGGCGCGGCCCAGCCCCTGGCCGCGCCACCCCATGGTGAGGCCGGCTGGCCCACCCCCTGACGCTGCCCTTTCGCCTATAAAGTCCCCTCGACGGGAAAAACCTAAAGGACGGATCGCTTTTCCTCAAAACATACTGCAAGCCACCGCCGTTGTTGAAGCGAGATCGAGAGGATCTAGGAGCTCTTCCCGGCACCATGCCGGAGAGGGGAATCCCTACCGGAGGCCTTCTCCACCACCATGGTCGCCTCCGGAATGATGTGTGAGTAGTCTACCTTGGACTACGGGTCCATAGCAGTAGCTAGATGGTTGTCTTCTCCACCATGTGCTTCATGTTTAGATCTTGTGAGCTGCCCTACATGACCAAGATCATCTTTATGTAATCATACATGTTGTGGTTGTTGGGATCCGATGAGTATTGGTACTATGTCAAGTTGATGTGCTGAATTATATATATTATGTTATCTCTATGTTGTTTATGATCTTGCATGCTTTCCGTTGCTAGTAGATATCTTGGCCGAGTAGATGCTAGTGACTCCAAGAGGGAGTATTTATGCTCGATAGTTGGGTTCATGCCTCTATAATCTGGTGCAGTGACAGAAACCTCTAAGGTTGTAGATGTGCTGTTGCCGCTAGGGAGAAAACAACATTCTTGTGTCCAAGGACATTTGCTTTGTTTACTTTACACTTTGCTTAATGCAGTTATCTGTTGTTTGCAACTTAATACTCAAGGGGTACTCTGACGACTCCCCGCGAGTGGATTATTAGTCATAGATGCAGTTGGATTACGGTCTATGTATTTTGTCATAATGCCCAGAGTGAATCTCATAGTGATCCTCATGACATATGTACATTATCTTTATTCTATCAATTGCCCAACTATAATTTGTTTACCCAGCATGTTATTATTTATCTTATGGAGAGACACCACTAGTGAACTATGGAGCCCGGTCCAATTTCCTTTACATTGCTATACCGTTTTACTTTACTCGCACTGTTTACTTTTACTTGCATACTATTATCCTTTTACCACTCGATACGCTCAATCTTTTGTTTATCGCAAACCGGTGAGATTGACAACCTCATCGTAAGTTGGGAGCAAAGTTCTTGGTTGTGTTGTGTGCAGGTTTCACGTTGCTGCTAGGTGAAGATACACCAACAATATTCCTGGCGCCATTGTCCAGAGTGTCACGAAGCTAGCAAGCATCACCTTCTGAAGTTTGGCTTTCTCCTACTGATTCGATAAACCTTGGTTTCACAACTGAGGGAAGACTTGCCACTGTGCTCATCATACCTTCCTCTTGGGGTTCCCAAAGGGCTGTACTTACACGCCATCACAGCTCATTCTTAGTGTTCCTGCAGTTGGACTCTAGTATCCCAATGGCATCAAATAAAGGATCTTCAGCTTTGTCTACATGGAGCCTATAGACCTCTCCAATTTGTTCTGCTGCATCACAAAATATAATGATCAGTACCAACTTTGTGCAGTAGGGAAATATAAAATCTCAGTGGCAGAAAGCTCTTAAGTAGACAAATCATTCAGGTGTTTGGCGACCATTTCTTCGCATTTGGAACGCTCTTGGCCAATCTTGGCTAGGGCATCCTCCGCTGCAGCAGCTCTTGCTTCCGCCTCCTTGATTGCCTGGGTAGCAGCTTGCTTGGCGACAACAAGTTCTTCCTTATGCTTGGCCTCAGAGGCAAGAAGTCGGGCTTGAGCTTCCTCAAAGGCCTTGTTATTAACCTTGAATTTAGCATCTAGCACTTTCACCCAAAGCAAAGCATTCCTCAAGGAAGCTTCAAGTTTTAACAAAATGTCAGACTAAGAGGAACAAATTGTCAGGCAATAGTTTGAAGGAATAACAAAAGTATCGGGTTGCTTACCTTTGGCTTCATCAGTAGCTACCTTGAACTCAAGGCACTTAGTGCCAAGTGCTAGGAATTTCTTCATCGTGGGCTGACAAGAGAAGAGAATAACACCAGGTTATGCATATTATGCATCAAAAATACAGTAAAACATACACCTACGTCGTCTAGAGGAGGGATAGCCTGGTGCTTCTCAAGAGAAATCCTAGGAAGCTGTGTTTTCTTTTGACATTTTCCCCTTGGCTCTGCAAAGGACTTCACCTAGGCTTCGACCAATGGTGCTTCTTCCACATGTTCTTTTGGCGGGTTCTTCTTTTTTGACGCCGACGAGGTAGAGGGTGACTGAACCCGAATTTTAGTCTCGTCCTCTACAGCCTCCTCACTAAGAAGTGATCAAGACATGGAAGCTAGTGTAACCAGTTTATAAAGACAACCAAAAAAGTGCAGAGAGAGTAAAGAGTACTCACGAGTCTATGCCGGCCAAATCAAACAAGGAGGGCATCTGTGGAGGTGTCGATGAAGTAGCCAGTCCATGGGGCACATCTTGTGACTTCAATGTACCCGAGGATTTCAAATCCTCCTGGAGCTTTCTTTTTCTCCCTTCCTATTTTCCCTGGGTATTTACCGAGCGAGGCGATTGATTGGAGTCAGTTCTCTCCATGAAATCCTCGACATCATCCCCATCCCTTCTTTCAGTGGCCTCGGAGGGCTTCATTATCCTCTGGAGCATATTCTTCGGGAAGTGGACCCTCTTCAAGCAACGAAGGCAGTGAGGAGAAAGAAGGATGATCCTGATAGGATATAAAAAACATAGACAATGGTTATAAGAAGTAGGTAGTCGAAATTCATGAGCATAAAAACATTGGGTCAATTTTACATACCTTTGATGTCTACGCACGCTTCTATCCTTGTAGACAGTGTTGGGCCTCCAAGTGCAGAGGTTTGTAGAGCAGCAGCAAGTTTCCCTTAAGTGGATCACCCAAGGTTTATCAAACTCAGGGAGGAGGAGGTCAAAGCTATCCCTCTCAAACAACCCTGCAATTATGATACAGAAAGTCTCTTGTGTCCCCAACACACCCAATACACTTGTCAGATGTATAGGTGCACTAGTTCGGCGAAGAGATAGTGAAATACAAGTAGTAGTGATGATTATAAGTAGTAAATGTAATCTGAAATAAATATCGCTGCAAGCAAACATATAACAAAACTGAAAGGAAACAGTGTGCAATGCTTGGAAACAAGGCCTAGGGACCATACTTTCACTAGTGGACACACTCCCAACAAATATAACATAATTGAACCAATAGATGCTATCATCAATATGCAACTCAAAACAATTCCCCAATGGATAACAAACACTAATCATGCATAGGGCTACGAAGCACTCCTTAAAGTCCGTATTTCCCCAAACTAGATTGTCCCACACTGTCACCGTGAACGCACTAGATGGGTCCAACAAACACCAACATTTCATAGAGACATTAACCAAAAAGATACACATGATGCGCACACTAGTCACCTTCACACCATGATACAAGGTATCTCCGGAAATTACAAATATAAAGCACGGGAGTAGCATAATATCTGAATAATAGCATCTACCAATTCAACTAGATACAAAGCTCACGATCACATAAATATCACATCATGGGAGAGAGAGGTGAACCACATAGCTACCGGCAGAGCCCTCAGCCTCGGGGGAGAACTACTCCCTCCTCATCATAGGAGACATCAAGGTTGATGGAGATGGCGGTGAGGTCGATGGAGACGGCGGAGACGGCGATGGAGACCGATGGAGATGGCTCCGGGGGCACTGATACGTCCAAAACATATCTACTTTCCCGAACACTTTTGCTATTGTTTCTCCTCTAATTTGTGTGTTTTGAATGCAACTAACACAGACTAACGCTGTTTTCAGCAGAATTGCTCTGGTGTCTCATTTTTGTGTAGAAATCCAACTTTCAGTAAAAATTCGGAAAAATATTGCAAAAATCCTATTTTCCCAGAAGACCCACGAAGCCAGGAGAGACGAAGAGAGGCAGTGGCCTGGCACACAACCAGGGGGCACGGCCCAGGCCTGGCCGCGCCCACCTGTTGTGTGGCCGCCTCGGTCATCGCCTTGACTCCTCCTTCCGCCTACATATACCCTCTGACCTGAAAGAAGCGGGGGGTTTGGCGTTTTTCCCAGATAGACTTCCGCTGCGCCGCCACCACTAGAAACCGTGATTCGGAACCAGAAACTCCGTTCTGGCATCCTACCGGGATGGGGATTTGGAGGAGATCTTCATCACCATCATCACCGATGTCTCTCCATCAACCATCCATGACTCCCCCATCCATGTGTGAGTAATTCCCGCTATAGGCGAAGGGGATGGTAGGGATTGGATGAGATTGTTCATGTAATTTGCTACAATATTATTAGGGCATAGTGCCTAGTATCTTTTATTAGTGCTTATGACATTGTTGCAACTTGTTGTGCTTAATGCTTATCACTTTGGGCCCGAGTGCCATGATCTCAGATCTGAACTTGTTATTGTTTTATGATGATACTTGTTATTTATGATCTTACCTGCAAGTTGTTTACACATATCGTTGTCCGGAACCCGAGGCCCCAAAGTGACAGAAATTGGGATAACCGGAGGGGATGGCTATGATGTGAGGATCACATGTGTTCACCGAGTGTTAATGCTTTGCTCCGGTACTTTATTAAAAGGAGTACCTTAATTACCAGTAGTTTCCCTTGAGGCCCTGCTGCAATAGGCTGGTAGGACAAAAGATGTCGTGCAAGTTTCTCATTGCGAGCACGTATGACTATATACGGAACACATGCCTATGATTGTTAGTACTAGGATGCTTATCATTATTTATCCGCAATTGCCCATTTCTCACTGATTTCATGAATTATCTTATCCATGCAACGCCCGTACATCCATCCCTATGCCTACAGTATTTCATCCTAATATTTACTATTGCTACTATTACCGCTTTTATTTTACTACTACTGTTACTGTTTCACTACTATCACCACTATAAAACTGTTGCTACTGATAAACCGCTGCGAACAAGTCTGTTTCCAGGTGCAGCTGAATTGACAACTCATCTGTTAAGGCTTATAAAAATTCTTTGGCTCCCCTTGTGTTGAATCAATAAATTTGGGTTTTACTTCCCTCGAAGACTGTTGCAATCCTCTATACTTGTGGGTCATCAAGACTATTTTCTGGTGCCGTTGCCGGGGAGCATAGTTTTATTTGTAAGTTCACTTGGAATTCATATTGTTCGCTGCAATCCATTCATCATGGGTAAACCTCGTGATGGAGAAGTTCCCATATTGCCATCCACTACAAGAAGAGGTACGACTCTGAACACCTCTGTTGCTCTTGATTCACCATCTGTTATGAGTAAGTTGCTTACACCACCACACCCACACGCTACTGCTACTACTTCTGCTGAGCTTGAAAATGCCACTGATAATTTAGATGATGCTTCTACTGTGCTTGATGAGAGTGGTTCGCTAGGTTCCTTTTTAGATGCTACAATTGCTAGAGCTAAGATGGGAAACACCACTGTTACACCTGTTAGTTCACCTGAGTCTAGGGAATGCCCTAGTGATGATTTTGATGATGCTTATATTAATCTTGACGATGATTTTATTGCTGAAGCTCAGGCTACTCATGATGCTAAAGCTGTTAAGGAACTTCTAGCGAGACGTGCTGTTAGATATAAATTATCTCCTGATCCTAAGTTTGCTGCTTCTCCCATAAATATTAGAGATAAGGATTATGATTTCTCTTTAGATTTATCTTACATATCTATTGTTGAGAAAGAACCTTTTTGTGGTACTGAGAATGAAAGTGCTATGGAGCACATGAATGAGCTTTCTACTTTGAGTAATCTGTTTTCTGATGATATTAAGGTTCGCACTTACTTTGTTGCTAAGATTTTTCCTTTCTCGTTGAAAGATGCAGCTAAAACTTGGTTTAATAGTTTGTCTCCTGGATCTCTTAATAGTCCTATTGCTTTGGTTAATGCTTTCTTTCAGAAATATTTTCCTGCTAGTGCTCAACATGCTGCTGTGCAGAAAATCTTTGATTTTAAATAGGAAAAAGGAGAGATACTGCCTAAATCTTGGACAAGGTTTTATTCTTTAATTAGAGCTTTGCCTAAAGAGCCATTGCCTAAAAATGAACTCCTTGATATATTTTATAATGGACTAACTGATGAATCTAGGACATATCTGGATAGTTGTGCTGGTTGTGTTTTCAGGGAAAGAACTCCGGCTGAAGCTGAAGAATTAATGGCTAAAATAAGCCAGAATCATGATGATTGGACTCTAGTTGAGCCAACACCAGCACCAACACCTGCGCCAGTTCCAGAACCGACACCGAAGAACAGAGGAATGATTGAATTAAATGAGGAAGTTATGAGGGAAGCTAAGAAATCTCTTAAGGAGAAAGGTATTAAGGCCAAAGATGTGAAGAACTTACCTCCTATAGAAGAATTATGTAAGCCAATCCCTCACTCATCTACTATTGAGGTACACTCTCTCCAACGCTTTGATGATAGAGATATTCCTTACTCTAAACCTCCTGATCAATGCTTAGATGAGTTTGATAATTTTGTTGTTAAGCAAGATAATTTTAATAGAATGGTGCAGAATCATTTGTTGGAAAATTCTAGAGCTATTAACAAGTTGCAGGATATTGTGGAGAGAACCTCTAATGATGTGAAGATACTTGTCAAACATTTTCAAATGGTTCAGACTCAAATTGATCTGCTTACCAAGGTGCAAAAAGATTTGTTAGTTAATGCCGCAAGAGAAAAACAAGCGTGTGAAATACGCACAAGAGGAGGTGCTACTACCCAAGACCCCTTATATCCTGAAGGACATCCTAAGAGGATCGAACAAGATTCTCAACGCACTTCAAGTGATGATATTCCTTCCAAGAAGAAGAAGAAGAAGAAGAAGCATAAAACAGTGACAGAATCTTCTGAAATAGGTAAAGATCCTAATAGTGTTTCTATTTTTGATGCTGAAACTGAACCAGGTGATGCTTCCGACAAAGAAGAAGTTGAAGAGGAACCAGAAAAGATTGATAAGAATGCAAAGTACACTAAAGAAGACTTCATTGCCAACAAGCATGGTAATGAGAGAGAACCTTGGGTGCAGAAACCAATGCCTTTTCCTGGTAAGAAACACAAGTCTAAAAAGAAGAACACTACAACAGGTTTTGTGAATGGATGAGACCTTTATTTTTGCAAATTCCTTTGACTGATGCTATTAGAATGCCTCCTTATGCAAAGTATATGAAATATATTGTTACTAACAAAAGGAAGATTCCTAATGAGGAAATTTCTACTTTACTTGCTAATTATTCTTTTGATAGTAAAGTTCCAGAGAAGCTTGGAGATCCAGGTATACCAACTATTCCTTGCTCCATTAAAAATAACTATGTTAGAACTGCTTTATGTGATTTGGGAGCTGGAGTTAGTGTCATGCCTTTCTCTCTTTATAAGAGACTTGATCTAGAAAAATTGGTATCAATTGATATATCTTTGCAAATGGCTGATAAGTCTACTACTATTCCTATTGGGATATGTGAAAATGTTCCCGTTCAAGTTGCTAACAGTTGTTTGATATTAACTGAATTTGTTGTGTTAGAAATGCCTGAAGATGATAATATGTCTATTATTCTTGGAAGACCTTTTCTAAACACTGCAGGTGTGGTTATTAATTGCAATCAAGGAAAAGTAACTTTTAATGTCAATGACAAAGAGTACACAGTCTATTTTCTCAAGAAGATTGATAGAAAGAATGCTCTAAATTCAATCAAGAATGTTGAGACCATTCGAGTTGGTCAAATTATTTGTTTAGAGTGAAAGCTCAAGGAAGAATATAAAATTGTCATGATTGGGACTATGCCTATCAAGGTCAAGGTAACATAAGCATATAGTGAAATGCAAAGTTTTGCCTCATATAAAGTTAGTTTGGTAACAAGACTTGATCAACCTTGTTAACAAAGTGATTTTATATAAATGAAACTTTGTTTTCACCGCATTTACTTTACCTCACTCATTTTTACTTTCACCATTTTTGTTCTCTTTGTTAGTTACATAATTAGAGTATCTTAGAGCTGCTGCATACTTGGTTTTGATTTGCCTGCAAGCATGCCATCTTCGTTTTTCCGACTTTTTACTCTGTTGTCAATTTCTAAAAAATCCTCGAAAATAAAGTTTCTCTTTTTTTTTAGAAAAATCTTTTTAAATTTTTATGTTAAAAATGGGGCAGAGAGGCACCTCGGAGACCTCAGGGGGACCCACCATTCCACCTCACAACCAGGGGGCGCGGCCCAAGCCTGGCCGTGCCCACCTGTTGTGAGGGGGGGGCCCTGGCCTCTCACTTATCTCTTCCTCCCCAGCTCTTTCTCTCTCCCAAAAAACAACGACACACCTGCTCAACTCGTGTTCTTGCTGCTCTCCTTCTTGATTTTTTGATCTCCTTGCTCAGCCCATCTTTGTTGCTAAGATTTGGAGCATTTGTTCTCCGGTATGTGACTCCTCCGATTGTCCAAGTAGAATTTTGTTTAGTAAAGTATTTCTTGAGTATTTTAGCTCTATAGGTGACAAGTGAAATGAGTTTGCATGCTTGTTCTATTGCTTAGAAATGTTATTTTGATGCATGTTAGCCCTCTAGTAACTCCCTATAGTAGTTCCCTACATGTGTTTGTTTCAAAATCACTTTTTATGAGGTTTGTTAAAAATTTCAGAAATGGAGGAGAATGCATACCAACTCTTTCAACATGAACTAGAAGTGCATGAAGTCATGAGAGTTCACCGTGAAGAGAGGGTCTTTCCCTCAATCTATCCATGCTCAGAGTTCATGAATGCTGCCGGAATCCTGCAGGACTACCAAACTTTACTCTCTAATGCAGGATTGGAGCATTTTGTTGATGGTGAACCACCCCAATTTGCTAAACTAACAATGTCTGTGGTGCAGGATTTCAAATTTAATTGCTCTACATCTAACCCCATGGTTCATTATAAAATTTACAATAAATCTATGGACTTGCCCTTTGATGTTTTCTGTGCAGCCATTAGAGTACCACAGTGGGGATCGCGCGAAAAGATGAAGGAATGGCCTAGGCCATTGATGGACCTATATGGGGAGATTTGTCAAGGAAGAAGCTTCACAGGAGAGGGTGGTAAAATTTGAAATATTCATTTCCCATCCATTCGATATTTTGCTTACTTTATTACCAAATGTGTTCTTGCTAGGAAAGCTGCAAGTAAGTTATCCTACTGTGATCTAGCTTTTATTGCTGCTGCTTTGAGAGGTGATAGGACTTATAATTTGGGTGCTTTGATAGCTTTTTGTCTTGATGCTAACCGTGAGAAAGGGGGAATCTATGGAGGTCTTGTTGCTTCACGCTTATTAGCTTTGCATGGTGTAGTGCCTCATATTTTAGATCTGCAATTCCCAGCAGAGAAACTTGATCTTAATTCCATGCTGCATCATAAGTTTGTTTCTCCTCATTCCTGTTTGAATAACCTGACGTTTGAGATAACCTTCTTTAAGAAATCTACCTGGAAGGTAGTGAAGGCTGATCGATCAGTCCATTTGCCTGCACCTCTTTTGTTTAACCTTGATCGTAGGAATGGATGGTCACTCACAGAGGGTGAGCTCAACGCATACATGGAGGAGCACCCGCAGCCCGTGCACAATGAAGAGGCGATCGAGGAGTCAGTCCAGCCTTCTAACATTGCGGAGTTTCCATACCAGCAGCCTTATTATGATTATACACCATCTGCTTCATCTTCGCAAGGACCATGCTATGACTATGCCAATGATGATCCACCAGCATGGGGCGTGTATTAGAGACGAAGTTGATCTCCACTTAGGCCAAAAGCCTAAGCTTGGGGGGAGGTACGCCGACGATTCACTCATCTACATATCACATTTTGTCGGTACTATGTATATCCATGTTTCGCTTTCTTTTCTTTATTGTTCTCGTTCTTATTTCTTCTTTCCAAAACACAAAAAGACCAAAAATATTTCCGTTGTTTCTCTTTGTTTGCCTTTTAGTTGCTAGCTTTGGTTTACTTTACTTGCTATATTCGGTTTGATATTTGAAAATCCAAAAATATTTTGCTTTGTTTGCTATTTACTTCTGTTCTTGTTTTAATAATCGGAAACCCAAAAATATTTGTTGTTCTTCTTTGGTTCTGTAAAGTTTGCTGCAGAGTTCAGTCTCCCGTGACTCCATTTGAGCTTGGTATTCACTTCATATTATTCAAGCCACACAAGTGAAAGGCAATAATGACGACATATGACAATCCGAGATGTGGTAAGAGGCTGGTATGAACTCTATTTGTTTTCATTTTTGTACATATACTCATCTATGTGGACATGCTTAGTCGGTTCATGTAAGGTATACATTATCTAATAGATGCTTTGTAGTTCTTGCTCACATATGATTAGTTCCAATTTACTAATAGTTTGTAGCATGTCATGTAGACGCTTGCCTGCATTATTTTATTCATAATATGGTATGTCATTGTAGTATCCTCATCTGAGAGTTTCATTTGAATCGACTTGGCACATGCTCAAGCATGTATATGACTGAACAAAAAGTCAATTAAGCCTCGATGATTTACTTTGCCTCAGAGTTCTTGTATCATTTTTATGCCTATGTTAATTTTGTTTTGTCGCAAGCATGATTATGATAGTTATTGCTCTCTTGATTGTCGCTCCCCAGTCTTTTGCTAGCCATCACTTGTACTGAGAGGGAATACTTCTCGTGCATCCAATCACCAAAAACCAAGTTTACCAAAGAGTCCACTATAAATTCCCATGCATGGTATTTCAAAGCCATTCCAAGTAAATTTTCATGTGCTACCTTTCAAAACTTTCAACTACTTCTCATTTTGTGCCACTGTTTTTAGCTCATGGGGACGTAGTGGTCGGAATTGGTATCTTCCATATTAAATTAAAGTACCCCTCGACTAGGCAACTTCATCTGCTCGTCATTAATTTTGCAAGGGAGCTGGTCAGACCATTGTAATCAAATTCCAAAAAAAGAAAGAAAAAAAGGTACTCCTCCATGGTATGTGAAAGTTGGTGGGCACCAAATGGAATCGGTTAGCCATGGTTTGAGAAAGGAAAAAGGTGGGGAGGAGTGCCAAAGCTTTATAAAAGAGCACCAATGTGCCAAACTTTCAAAGAACTCGGAACCGCTCTCACTTGTTTATTATGGAAGATAGCAAGTCTCCATTGCCAGTCGTTGACATGAAACATCCACCTCTCAAAATAATTTTTTATCTCTATTTTACAAATGAAAAGCTCTAGCACATGTTAAATCACTGCTTCCCTCTGCGAAGGGCCTTTCTTTTACTTTTATGTTGAGTCTTCATCTTCTAACTTTAAGCACGTTCTTGAGAGCATAGCTGTTATTCTTAGTGTAATGTGCTTGTCCCAGAACACGGTTAATTGTGGTATAACTTTGATGCTTGTATCTTTGATATTTTCACTTCTAGTCTTCCCTTGAACTTCAGAGGTGCCTCAGCATTTATGTTTTGCTTCACAAATAAAGGCAAGCGGGATACCACTCTTTCATATCATTTATGAGCATTACAATCTTGCAACTTCTTATGTTTCATGTTACTTGTTATTAGTGCATTGGCACTCTTTCATAGCTTGCTTGACTATGAGGTAGCATTAGTTGCATATTTCTTATCATGAATTACCTGAGTACTTGATCATATAGTTAGTATATATACATCTTATGAAGCAAAAGTGTTCGTGAAAGTTTCTTTTATCGCTCTCAGTTGTTAACTGAATTGCTTGAGGACAAGCAAATAGCTAAGCTTGGGGGAAGTTGATACGTCCAAAACGTATCTACTTTCCTGAACATTTTTGCTGTTGTTTCTCCTCTAATTTGTGTGTTTTGAATGCAACTAACACGGACTAACGCTGTTTTCAGAAGAATTGCTCTGGTGTCTCATTTTTGTGCAGAAATCCAACTTTCAGTAAAAATTCGGGAAAATATTGTAAAAATCCTATTTTGCCAGAAGACCCACAGAGCCAGAAGGAGAGACGAAGAGAGGCAGTGGCCTGGGCACACAACCAGGGGGCGTGGCCAGGCCTGGGCCACCTATTGTGTGACCGCCTCGGCCATCGCCTCGACCCCTCCTTCCGCCTACATATACCCTATGACCTGAAAGGAGCGGGGGGTTCGGCGTTTTTCCCAGATAGACTTCCACTGCACCGCCACCACCAGAAACCGCGATTCAGAACCAAAAACTCTGTTTTGGCACCTTGCCGGGACGGGGATGAGATCTTCATCACCATCATCACCGATGTCTCTCCATCAACCATCCATGACTCCCCCATCCATGTGTGAGTAATTCCCGCTGTAGGCGAAGGGGATGGTAGGGATTGGATGAGATTGTTCATGTAATTTGCTATGAGATTATTAGGGCATAGTGCCTAGTATCTTTTATTAGTGCTTATGACATTGTTGCAACTTGTTGTGCTTAATGCTTGTCACTTTGGGCCCGAGTACCATGATCTCAGATCTGAACTTGTTATTGTTTTATGATGATACTTGTTATTTATGATCTTACCTGCAAGTTGTTTACACATATCGTTGTCTGGAACCCGAGGCCCCAAAGTGACAGAAATTGGGATAACCGGAGGCGATGGCTATGATGTGAGGATCACATGTGTTCACCAAGTGTTAATGCTTTGCTTCGGTACTTTATTAAAAGGAGTACCCTAATTACCAGTAGTTTCCCTTGAGGCCCTGCTGCAACAGGCTGGTAGGACAAAAGATGTCGTGCAAGTTTCTCATTACGAGTACGTACGACTATATACGGAACACATGCCTATGATTGTTAGTACTAGGATGCTTATCATTATTTATCTGCAATTGCCCATTTCTCACTGATTTCATGAATTATCTTATGCATGCAACGCCCGTACATCCATCTCTATGCCTACAGTATTTCATCCTACTATTTACTATTGCTACTATTACCGCTTTTATTTTACTACTGCTGTTACTGTTTCACTACTATCACCACTATAAAACTGTTGCTACTGATAAACCGCTGCGTACAAGTCTGTTTCCAGGTGCAGCTATTGATGGGATTTGGTTCACCATTTATTTTCTGGGTTCGAACCTAAATAACCGTTTTGGGTAAATGGATAATATAGGTTAACCATTATGCTATTTGGGTTATTTAGGGTCCAACCATTTTTTAAGTTATGTAATGCTAAGCTACTACAACGCGGCTCAAAGAATCGGTTAAAAAATCGCCATGATCATTTCTAAAAAATCAACAATTTACAAATCAAAATTTCACAATCAGGTAACAATATATGCATGAATAAAGAATAAAATAGTCCTAGCTTTTGACTCTTTCTTTGACTGATCCTGTTTCAGTGAGTAAAAAAGAGATCCGATTTTGATGCCACATGATTTAATCACGCAAACTTATCAAGTGAAGCAAGCACTATGGTAAAGAAATTTCAGTGAGTAATTTTGACTCCATGAATCACGCAAACTTATGAACTAAAGCAAGTACTGCAGTATGTAAATTTCTGTGAGTACTTCTGTGCATAATTTTATCATCATACAAATGTAAAGCTCAAGTTTCTTTCATCATACTTGTACCCTACTTAGAACCAGTAAATTACCACCAAAAGACAGCCGCAAGAGTGTTACGCTAGAGCAAATACATCAAGGAAAGCACAAATAGCAAGCAAACTATTTACAGTCCCAGCAATTAAGTAGTTACAACATGAAGGAAAATGTTTATAGTCCCAACAATTAAACTGTTTACAGTTGGAACTCTTTACATTTTCTAAACCAGTAATCTCCCTTTACAATGTTTCACTAAGCAACGAACCTACAAGTGTCTGTCTCGCCAACCCCAAGGAAAATGTGAAACGTGCTATAAGATGGATCAATGGATCTTTTACCACTAGAGCTAGAATCGCTGCCTAAGGAGCAGAAACAGATAGAAAGATTGCAAGAAAATGAGCCATTTACCTGAGGTGGTCATCGGCGTCGTCAGTAAGGACCGCTTGTAGCTTCGCAGAAGAAGGCCGCAGGCCGCAACGACCGATGTATTCCAAGATCAGGTAGAAGCTTCGAGGTTGGAGAAGGAAGGAGGAACACTGGGCCACCGGCAGCTCCGGCCGCCGATGAAGTAGCAGTTGGGGAGGCCACCGGCGCTCAGGAGGTAGGGCCGAGGAGGGGGCGCTCGGGAGGATGAGGAGGGGCGGCGCTCAGGAGGACGGCAGAGCTCGGGAGGACAGCGAAGCTCGGGAGGACGAGGAGGGCGGCGCTCGGCCGCTCGGGAGGACGAGGAGTCGAGGAGGGGCGGCGCTCGGGATGCGTACATGCAGGGAAGCGGTTAACCCTCGGTATGTTTGGATCGAACCTAAAAAACCTAATGGATTTTTGGGGTGAACCAATTGGCCCATTGGGCTTTATTTTAGGTTAGGTTAACCTAACCACTGGTTAAACGGGAACCAGGTCCCATCTATAGGTGCAGCTGAATTGGCAACTCATCTGTTAAGGCTTATAAATATTATTTGGCTCCCCTTGTGTCGAATCAATAAATTTGGGTTTTACTTCCCTCGAAGACTGTTGTGATCCCCTATACTTGTGGGTCATCAGGCAGTTCCCCATCCCGGCAGGGTGCCGGAATAGAGACTTCTGTCCCCCGAAATTCGTCGGCGGCGGTGGCGGAGCTGCGGAACTCTTTCTGGAAATTTGCTAATTGTTTTAGGGTTTTCCATCGGGAAGCTTCTTATAGGCAAAGGGGCATCGTCAGAGGTGGACCAGGGTGGTCTCACCACAGGGGGGCGTGGCCAGGGGCTGGGCCGCGTCCCCTCATGGTGAGGCTGGCCCCTGGCCCCCCTCCGGCTCCCATTCGGTCCTTGTCCTTCCTTCGGGCAAAATAGGAGTTTCTGAACTTGTTTCGTCCAATTCCGAGAATATTTCCTATATAGCTTTTCTGAAACACAAAAATAGTAGAAAACAGGGAACTGGCACTGTGGCATCTTGTCAATAGGTTAGTTCCAGAAATCGCATAAAAACGCCACGAAGTGTAACAAAACACAAGGCAAATGGTGTAAAAACAAGCATGAAGCATCAAAAATTATAGATACGTTTGGGACGTATCTGCATCCCCAAGCTTAACTCCTGCTCGTCCTCGAGTAGGTAAGTGATAACAAAACAATAATTTTTGAGGTGACATGCACCATCACAATTTAACCAACAAGGTAGAGCATTGAGTGCTGAGATCAAAGAACTTAAAACATGGGCATGAAAGACATAATCTTGATAATAGAAACTTAGCAACCATGTTATAGCATGAAAAGAAACACAAAGGAAAGATCATGAAAATGAAACAATGAAAGTCACTGATCTTGTTATTCGCTGAAGGGCTATGTTGCTATGCTGCTAAGAAGAAACCAATGCAAAGAATCAATAAAATAAAGTATAGAGGAGTGTGTGTTTCAACCATATGGAAAACATAGCAAATGGTTTTCAGCTTGTCCCTCATGGAGTAGCAAAATATAAATGCATAGGACACCTTCAAGTTTAAGAGGGTGACTGGATACAAGTAATTTAAGAACAAGTGAAACCAAAATCATGAGTCAATCAATGATAAACTTTGGGACTATGCACATTAAACTCAGAATGGCAACTATGCTCTCTTAGACGGTGCATAAAGGTAGAAGGTGGAGACTCAATATAAAAATAAAAGAAAGGCCCTTCGTAGAGGGAAGCTGTGATTTCAAGTTTTATAAACCTTCAAAAATTATGGTACTTACTAGCTTTGAGCTCTCATTGCCCCCATCATAGGCATCTTGAATGGTTAAAGTTAATGCGAATACACTTATGATGCATATGCTTGACAAATCATAAGTTGAAAACCTCGTGTCCCGTGAAGTATGAATACCCAAACCTCATGCTACTCAACTTAGAGTCCCAAGCAAGCTCTTGTCATTGTAAGTATACATGTATCATTGAGAACCGCCAACGGGGTACCTCCATGCCCGATGACATGGTACAAGCCCACATCAAAATGACAGGACAAACAGACAATGAACGCCTTGGCATCTCTTTTATTTACCATTGGTATAGCTTTTTTATTTTGAGATGCGTTATTGAATATTCATTATGGGCATGCTATAAATTTCCACCATGACTTATGCATGGCTTAGATTGGCGGCCCAGGCGTTTCTCTAACACATATACAAACTCCATGATCCCGCAAGATTCCCAACTTATTTCACATCGCGCGTATCCATAAACAAAAGATCACGATGTCAACTCAAATAAGAAGTGCAATGTTGAAAGCTTGCCCCATGACGGCATGGCTGGGCTAATTTCCAACTTACGACTTGCAAGCATAACAACTCAACATAAGAGAGCCACAAAGTCAAATTTTTAAGAACGAGAAAAGTAAAGTGTGCCATCAGGTTTGTGAGAGCTTTATTGAGCAATTTTCGCATAACACCAAAAGAGTTTAATTTGAAGGATAGATAAAAGCAAGTCAAATGTACTTTGGAATAGCAAATTGCTAATAGGTATGTATGGTGGACACATTGGAACAACTTGGTTTTTGGGAGTTGGATGCATGAGTAGAGCTCATACTCAGTACAAAATGAGGGCTAGCAAAAGACTGGGAGCGACCAACTAAGAGAGCAATAACGGCCATAATCATGCATAGCGACAAAACATCATTAAGAGAAGCATAAGATGGCATCAAAAGTCAAAAAATAAATGATCATAGAGGCTTATGGCGACTTTGTATGAGTCAAACATGTGTAAGCATGCGCCAAGTCAACCCAAATAAAGCATCAAGGAGAAAACCAAATTAATGCTTTCAAATAATAAAAACAACGCATGATTTTTTCAAAGGCTCATTAAGCAATCTTAGTCATTTGAGAAAAGTCATGCTACAGCAAAACCACTAAGCATACTATCAAAACGATATCAAGCATGACATGCAAAAGTCTAAGCCGCAGTCTAAACAAGCTCTTTTGTGTACCACTTTTTTGCATAAAAACTTTTTCTCTTTTCCAACACCATTCAAACCTTTTTGAAACAACTCTTTTGATGAAAATCAACATGGACCAGTGGTAAAAATACACCTTGATGCAAAGATAAAAGAAGATCTAAGCAAAAATCAAGGCAAAAAACAAAAGCTAAATGCAGTAGCAGAAAAAGAGAACACTCGTTGAACGATAAGAGTGAAAACTAGAGTGTTCTTGGCAATGGAAAATGGAGCAAGTCTCTCTGAAAAACATGATGTGATCCAAACATTTATTGCAGCAACCAAAATAAAAGAAAACTGAAAGCAAAAACAACTGACGCTCCAAGAAAAATGCATAGTGCATGAAGCAATAAAAATATAGTGTTTTGAAAGGTGACCTAATTTTTGCCTATGACGAAGGGCTGCCTCGGGGGCATCCCCAAGATTTGACACTTGTACCTCTTGGATATTTCTTGGGGTGCGTGGGCATCCCCAAGCTTGAGATTTTGTCCATTCTTCAACTCATCTCATCATTCTCCAATCCCTACACTTAAAAACTTCCTTCATACAAAACTAAACACAATTCTATTAGCAACATTAGTGTAAGCATAGCAATGAATCAATCCCTTTTTGTTTCAGGTTTCAACTCAAAACCACCACATATAAAGCATATACTACTGTAGCAACTTCCCCAAAAGTTCTGTGATAAAAAACTCAAAAAGAAAGCGATCGAGAGGCGAACACAAATAGTGGCAGAAATCTGTCAAAACAAAATAGCTGACATAGGTCAAATTTTTAGAGGGTTTTTTTTTTGCTCAAATCAGAAAGTGTATAACTAATGAAAGTTTGGATGTAACCTGGGGCATATGCACAAGAAATCGTAGGTTCAAAAGATATTCTAAGAATTTTCACGAATTTTTACGGTGCAGCACCGAAATCTATTTCAGGACAGCAACATCCCCAAATCTTACCTCACTCAAATTAGAGGCTTCTCTTGGCACAACAACAAAATAAAAAGGATAAGGAGCGGTTATTATAGTAGTAATAACTTCCAAGACTCAAATAAAATAAAAAGAACTAAAAGTAAAACAATG
This sequence comes from Dactylis glomerata, assembly GCA_007115705.1. NCBI lineage: Eukaryota > Viridiplantae > Streptophyta > Magnoliopsida > Poales > Poaceae > Dactylis > Dactylis glomerata. Next base: position 2,085,424 of record QXEO01000379.1, read on the forward strand.
GGTTATCTCCCAAGAGTGCTTTCCTGTAATGCCTTTGAGCTAGGCGCAGTAGTTTGCAAAGATGCTCATGTAGGCGCCATAAAAGAGATTAAGGCAAAGGCGCTATGTAGGAACTTAAAGAAAGAGAGAGCATCAAAAAGCAAATATGAAACACATTTAAATCTAAATCACTTCCTATGAAAAATAGTCTTGTAAAGAGACAAGTCATGAAAGCGCAAAGCAAAAACATACGAAGGCAAAACAAGTACAACTTCAAGAATTGCAACATAAAGAGGGGAAACTCAATATTGTTGAGATCCATCAAACCATGTTTCCCTCTCTCATAATAACTTTCAGTAGCATCATGAATAGAACTAACAATGTAACTATCACATAAAGCATCCCTATCATGAGCCACATGCATAAAAGAATTAATACTCCCCACATGAACAATCATAGCAGGAGCAGATTCAACAGAATAATCATTCTCATCACCATAATCATCAAAAACAGGAGGCATATTGTAATCATAACTAATTTTCTCCTCAAAAGTAGGTGAACTGAAAATATTATACTCATCATTGTAACCATCATAAACTAGATGTTTAGTATCATCACAAGCTAGAGAACAGCTATTTTGCAAAGCATATTCATCAAACATATCATCATAAGAAGGAACATGGATAGTACTAATGGTGCAACAATTATTAACCTTAGAATTGGTACCAAAAAGATTTTCAATATCAAAAGTAGAGTGCTTTTCCCAATCATGATCACTAACATAGGTAACAGGCATGGGAACATCATCCCAATCAGAATTATCATAATCTATAATAGGAGCAACAAGCTTAGGGGAAGATACCATTTCCTCTCACCTTTTACTCCTCTTCTTCTTCTTCTTACTCTTCTTACTCTCTCCTTTAGGAGGGAGAGGCTTGAAATGCATCTTCTCCACATAATTTGGTTTACTGACAGAAACAACAGAAGAAACTTTGGAGGATTCCTCCTCTCTATTAATAAGATAGAAACATCTATTAGTCCTATCATAGCTTGGCAAAAAATCATGTTTTATAAGATTTTGTATGTAAGTATTTGCGAGGCAATCTTTAACGCAATAGAGACGACAACCATGAAGGGTGCTATTAATATCAACAACTCTCATATCTACCAAAGAAATCTTTCTAGAAATCTCTTCACACCCCAAAAACAAAGTAAGCTTATCATGCTGATTCAGAGTAATCTTGTCATCACAATACAAATTTATAGTACTCATTCGATTAAAAGAGTCACGATATTGGCTTGAGCATTGAAAATTAAAATGACCCGTGTCATCGCAAAGTTCACAAAGAAAAGGATAAAGCTCACAAACCTTTTCACCAAGCTCATCTAGAGCCTTGAGCCACATTTGGGTTTCTTCATTCCCATGGGTGATGCAATGATCTTCCTTGTTTTGACTCTGTTCGCAAGGTCTATGTACTCCACAAAAATTAACATGCTTATAGGAAGTAGTACTTTCAAAAATTTGAGCATGTTTATTGCAATCATCAATAACAATATCACTTTCTATGCAAGTGTCTTTAAAAGGTTTGTGATACACGTCCCCATTTCCTTTAGGAACATTAATATGGGAAGCAAAGGCTCTAAAGCAATTAACCATAATTAGGGGATCAAGACCATACTTAGCACTAAGCTCTTGAAAATCAGCAGTTTCAGCAAAATACTTAATGCAATCATACTCATAATTTATACCTGATCCTTTACCTTTGTCGCTATCCCAATCTTCAATATTGTTTTGAATTGTTTTAAGAAGATTCCACTTGATGTCGATGTCCTTGCTTGTGAAAGAGCCATCAAAGCATGCATCTAGATAGTCCTTGTAATATCCTGAAAGTCTTGCATAAAAATTATTAATAACAATATTACGGGGAAGATCATGAATAGGACATTTGAGCATTAGTGACTTCAATCTTCCCCACGCTTGGGCAATGCTTTCTCCCTCATGTGGATGAAAATTATAAATATGATTCCTATCTTTATAAACCTCACTAGAAGGGTAGAATTTAGAATAAAAGAGAGGTACAATTTCCTCCCAGTCAACAGGTCGGCCATCCTTCAGTGTTTTATACCATTCCGCAGCTCTGCCCTTTAGTGATAAAGAAAATAGCTTCCTCTTAACTTGGTTCATCGAAATACCTGCACACTTGAACAACTCGCATAATTCATGTATAAAGAGCAAATGATCACTGGGATGGACAGTTCCATCTCCTAAATAGCAGTTATTCATAGCACGTTCAACAATTTTCATAGGTATTTTAAAAGGATGAGGAGCACAAGCATCATAAGAATCATCACAAATGGGAGATAAATATCATCAGAGCAAACTTTCTCCACTAAAGCTGGGGAACTAAAAATATCATGCTTAACAAAACCAGCTTCCCCAATCTTAGACTTTTCTATAGCATTAGTAATAATGGTGTTCAAAGCATTCATACTAACAACACTATGAGCATGAAAATTAAGCTCCAAAGGTTTTTTAATTTTCTCTTCAAATCTAAACTCAGGAAAAAGATTAAAGAACTCTTTACCATCCATTAAGCCTAACTGTCGGTGTTCTGGATACCGGGGTATCCCGGTCCACCTGCTCCTGGGCCCCGTCATCGGCCCATCTTCAGCCCAGGGGACAATCAGCAACCCAAGTCACGGAGAAGACCCTCACGAGGAGGCGCCTCGTGAGGAGAACGACGACAGAAACGACTAAGGACCAGAAGACCTCCTCACGAGCCCCTGTTGGTGAGGAGAGGACGCCCGCCTACGCCAGCTCAGCACGATTGGCGTGCAGAGCAAGAAGCTAACGGGCAGAAGACCGCGTACCGCCCACGCTACCCCCGACAGGGAGGAGACCAACTTTCTCTGTGCCTGCCCAAAGCGGCACAGTGGCAGTTGGCCACCCCCCTCAATATAGCATGGACGGTGCAGGGCGCCAGAGGAGGATGTCAGCCTCCTCCACCCACTCCTGTGGACCGGCGCCGCTACCCTACGAAGACCAAGTCTACAGAAGAACATAGTCTACAGCTGTCCCCCCTCCTTGGCCGTGTGTGGCAACCCCTTCCCCAAGAAGATAAGGGGAAGGAGGACCTTGGCGCTATAAAAGGAGGGAGAGGCCACCCCTTAGAGGGGATCCGGTTTAATCGAATCTTCATCTTCTTCAAGCTGCTAGTTGGGCACGCAGGTTCTTCAACCTCTGGCCAACTAGAGCTTTGTAACCAAGGCCTTGTACTCCTCGCGAGGTGTCGCGTTGCAATACAAGAAGGCAGGAAGTAGGGGTTTTACCTCACCACGAGGGCCCTGAACCTGGGTAAAGCTCGGTCTCCCTCTCTGCAGTGCGTTGCGCGTCCGACAATCGAGGCTTCCGTCACCGTGTTTCGTTGCGATCCAAGATCTCACACGTTCAGCCCCCTGCGTTCGAATCCTTGGGTCCGTCGCGTGGTACCCCGTGTCCTTGCGACACGAAATCCATCGACATTTGGCGCGCCAGGTAGGGGGCTGTGGTGTGTTTTCTTCTAGATCTGCTTCGACATGGCCGACGCCAACGCAAGGCTCGAGCGTCTTCGCCGTCGCAACGCTGTTCGGGGGCAAACCGAGCCCATCTTCCGTCGTCATGAAGCTTCGGCCGAGGAGGAAGAGGAGGAAGATCTGGAGTCCTCCTACCTCCCGTCCGGGCGGACAGAGCCTACGCTCTCCTTCACCGCCACCGCCACTTCTCGCGCTCGTTCTGGGAGTCAGTTGTCTCCTGCGCAGGCACTCGCCATGGCGCAGGAGCTGCTGCGCTATCAACCCACCGACGACGGGCGTGAGGGGTGGCGCGCTCAAATCGCCGAGCTCGTCGCCATCGCCAACGAAGACCCAGCCTTGGGAGGAGCCCAGGGCGCGGGGAGCCCAGATCCGGCGGCGGGGCATCGCGCCCCGGGCGCCGGAGATGGGGTGGCCAACAAGGCCAAGAGAGTGGTTTCCCGCGCCGCATCTTCGCCGTGTGGGGAGCCCAGCTGCCAAATCGTCCAACGCGCTCTGGAAGACGCACGCGTCTCCCTCGAGCGCCGCCGCGAAAATCATGACCGCGCCATCGATGACATCGGCGAAGCTGGCAAGAACGTCAGGACCCCCGGCATCCCAATCTACAACCCCGGGTGTCTCGCCCTCACTCGCCAGCAGCGCTACGTCGTCTGGCCTGACAAGTTCAAGCCGGACATCAGCGCGCGTTATGACGGGACCACAAATCCTGTCGAATTCCTCCAACTCTACGTCGTCGCCGTCCAGGCTGCGCGTGGAGATCAGCGCGCCATGGCCAATTGGTTCCCCATGGCCCTCAAGGACGCTCCGCGAACTTGGCTCATGAATCTTCCTCACGAATCCGTGACGTCGTGGAAGGATTTATGTCGTCAGTTCGTTGCAAACTTCATGCCCACGTACGAGCGCCCCGCAACTAAGAACGATCTTAAAGCGGTGCGTCAGTACAAGGGCGAGACGCTTCGTCAATACATCCAGCGCTTCAGTCAGATGAGGAACAAGATCCCCAGGATCTCCAACGAGGAGGTCATCTCCGCGTTCTCCACGGGCGTCTCCGACGTCAAGATGCGGGAGAAGCTATCTGTGAATGATGAGCTGACTTCCGTCGTCAGGCTCTTCGAGATCGCCGACCGCTGCGCCAAGGCTGAGGAGGGGAGGCTCTTCGTGCACAATCTGCCGGAGGCGCCTCCCCCAAAGCCGAAGTCCAAGGACCCCAAGCGAAAGGAGGCTGCTGCCCTCGCGGCGGAGCCAGATCATAAGCAACGCCGCGGGGACCACTCCGATCGCGATAAAGGTCGACGTCGCCGCTACTGCATTATCCACAAGAAGGACACCCACAATACCGAGGATTGTTGGATTGTCCGGAAGTTTCACGAGGAAAACGGTGTCGCCAAGCGTCGCGGGGGCGGCCGCAGCAACGGCAAGAGTGGATCCCGGGGCGATCGCCGCGACGACGACCGCGAGGAAGGTCGCCGCCGTGGGGGTCTGTCTCGAGACGATCCCGAGCCGCTGCCGCTGCCCCCACCAGCAAACGATCGTCGGGAGGAGGACCAGGGGGGCTATCAAGAGCCGCGAATCTTCGCCGCTTGCCTCCTGGGTGGAGCTCAGGCTCCTCTGTCAAATCGACACTTCAAGCAGCTGTCGCGAGAAATTGCGGCGGCGCAGCCCAGCGTCGGCAATCGCCTAATGAAGTGGTCGACGTGCAAGATTGGCTTCGACGAGGAGGATCATCCGGCTTCCACAAGGGGCGTGGGCACAATCCCCCTCTTGTGCACGCCAACCATCAACAACGTCGCCATCAACCGTACTCTCATCGACGGAGGGGCGGGCCTCAACATCATCTCCGTCGAGATCTTCGAAAAGATGCAGGTGCCATACCACCGGCTCATGCCAACTCGGCCGTTCTTCGGGGTAACCGAGGGATCTACAACGCCAATTGGGCAGGTAAGCCTGCCCGTCACCTTCGGCACCCAGGACAACTACAGGACAGAAAGCCTCGACTTCGGCGTCGCCTACATCGCCCTGCCATACAATGCCATCCTCGGCTACCCAGCCTTGGCTAGGTTCATGGCAGCAACGCACCATGGCTTCAACATCCTCAAGATTCCGGGCGCCAACGGCACGATCACCGTGCGCTGCAATGAGAAAGATGCTCTCCGATCAGTTGAGCATGTCTACCGCGAGGCCGCCACCATGTTCCCCGCCGACGAAGATCTACTGGAACACTCCGGCGACCTCGCAAGGAAGAAGCAGCTCGTATCCCAAGATCGGGCTGCAGCGAAGAAGGCCTCTCTCGAGCCCCACCCTCTGGGTTTGACAGGGAAGAAGTTCGCCGCCTCTGCATCGCCTACTCCAAGCGAGGACCTGGTCCATCCAATGCTGGACATGAGCATTGGGGAAGCTGCGGTACCCTCCGGCAGGAGGCCCCAGTTTACCCAGGAGCGCTCGGCAACCAAGAAGGTCCCGCTTCAGGCTGGGGGCTGTGACAACTTCGTCACCATCGGGGCAGGGCTTTCCCCCAAATAGGAAAGCGCGCTCGTCACCTTCCTGCGGGCAAATTCTGACATGTTCGCTTGGACTCCGTCAGATATGCCCGGCGTTCCCAGGGAGGTGATTGAGCACCACCTAGCCGTGTGCCCTCAAGCACACCCCGTGAAGCAGAAGACCAAGAAGCAAGCGCAAGAGAAGCAAGACTTCATCGTCAAGGAAATAGAGAAGCTGAAGAAGGCCAAGTTAATACGCGAGGTGGCCCACCCCACCTGGATTTCTAATCCGGTGGTCGTCCCAAAGGCCAATGGCAGTGGGCGCCTCTGCGTGGACTTCACAGGTCTCAACAAGGCCTGTCCCAAGGACCCTTACCCTCTCCCGAGGATAGATCAAATCGTTGACTCCACCGCCGGCTGCGACCTCCTTTGCTTCTTGGATGCTTTCTCCGGCTATCATCAGATCAAGATGGCAAAGGAGGACGAAGAGAAGACCGCCTTCATCACGCCCTGTGGGGTGTACTGCTACGTCTGCATGCCCTTCGGCCTGAAGAACGCAGGAGCTACATTCCAAAGGCTCATGCGTAAGGCCCTGGGGGCTCAGATGGGAAGGAATGCGGAAGCCTACGTTGACGACATCGTCGTCAAGACTCGCGAGGGGCACACCTTCATCGAGGATCTGGAGGAAACATTCATCAACCTAAGGAAGGTAAACATCAAGCTCAACCCCGCCAAGTGCGCCTTCGGCGTACCGTCGGGAAAACTGTTGGGGTTCCTCGTGTCCAATCGCGGGATAGAAGCGAACCCCGACAAGGTCAAGGCCATCGAAGAAATGCGTCCTCCGCGCAATCTCAAGGAAATGCAACGCCTCGCGGGGTGCATGGCAGCCCTGGGGCGCTTCATCGCGAGGAGTGGGGAAAAAGCTTTACCCTTCTTCAAGCTCATGAAGCGCACCGGGAAGTTCGAGTGGACTCCGGAAGCCGACAAGGCCTTCGCCGAGTTAAAAAGGTACCTCACGAGCCCACCGATCATGGTTGCCCCAACGACTCGCAAGCCCTTGCTACTCTACATCGCGGCAACTCCAAGGACGGCAAGTGCCGTTCTCGTCGCGGAGCGGGACGTCAAGGTAATCGCCAAGGAGGAGGTCCCTCCTCCAAGCTCGGGGCCTCCTCGCGAGGAAGAGGCCGCTTCACCTCCCGCCCCTCGAGAGGAGCCGCCCGAGGGATCTTCACCGACCGAGCCGCTCTCTCAGAGCAACGCTCAAGAACCTCCTGAGGAGGAGCCTTCCGAGGGTGTCGTCAAGGTGCAAAAGCCTGTGTACTTCGTCAGCACGGTACTGCGCGACGCGCGGGAGCGTTACACAATGCAGCAAAAGTTGCTCTACACCCTGCTCATCGCCTCGCGGAAGCTACGCCACTACTTCCAGGGTCACCCGATTAAGGTGGTGACCGATCGGCCCCTGGAAACCGTCCTGCGCAACCCCAATGTCACCGGGCGGGTGGCTGAGTGGGCTGTGGAGCTTCAGCCTTTCGAGATCTCCTTCGAAACTACAAAGGTAATCAAGAGCAAGGCTTTGGCCGAGTTTACTGCAGAATGGACGGATCCGTTCGTAGACGAGCCTCCAGAGGTGGAGTCGACTCTCCCTGGAGAGGAGGCCCCAGGCCTCTGGGTCATGCACTTTGACGGCGCCTTCAACCTCCCCGGCGCGGGAGCCGGTGCTGTCCTAACCTCTCCCTCTGGAGACAAGCTTTTCTACGCTGTGCAGCTCTGCTTCGCGCCTGAGAACAAGGTCTCCAACAACATCGCGGAGTACGAAGGACTACTTGCTGGCCTAAGGGCAGCAAACGCTTTGGGCATCAAGCGCCTCGTCGTCAAGGGAGATTCACAGCTGGTTGTGAACTTCTCGAACAAGAGCTACACTCCAAAGGATGAGCACATGGCGGCTTATCTCGAGGAGCATCGAAAGATGGAAAAGCGCTTCCAAGGCTTGGAGCTGAAGCACATCCCGAGGGGAGAAAATGTGGAAGCCGACGAGATCGCCAAGCGCGCCTCTCATCGCCTGGCGCAGCCTGCCGGCGTCTTTGAGGAGCGTCTCTTCAAGCCGTCCGCCTCTCCGTCAACACCCAAACCACCTCCTCTTTCTGCTTTGCCGCCACCGCCGGAGCAGGGGGCTCCGGATTGCGGGCCTCCTTCGGGTGACCGCGTCCTTCTGGCATTGGCTCGGCAGGAGGGAGTGGATTGGATCATCGAGCTCAAGGCCTACCTCACCAGCAGCCGGCTTCCTGAGGATGAAGAGGAGGCCGAGAGGATTGTGCGTCAAGCTTCGGGCTACTGCGTCAAGGACGGTGACCTGTACCGGCGTCGCCCAAATGGCGTCGCTCTGAAGTGCATATCTACTCACCAAGGCCAAGAGCTTCTAAGGGACATCCATGCTGGCGAGTGCGGCCATTATGCCTCTGCTGCAACTCTAGCCGCAAAGGCATATCGAAGTGGCTTCTACTGGCCTTCGGCGCTCGGGGATGCGGCGGAGATGGTCAAGAGGTCCGAGGCGTGCCAATTCCACGCCAAGCAGATACATCAGCCGGTGCAAGAGCTGCGAACCATCCCACTCACTTGGCCCTTTGCCGTTTGGGGGCTGGACATCCTTGGTCCATTCCCCAGAGCGCAAGGGGGCTATCGCTACCTCTACGTCGCCATCGACAAGTTCACCAAGTGGGTGGAGGTGGAACCAGTGTGCACGATCCCGGCGAGGTCCGCAGTCAAGTTCATCCGTGGGCTGGTCTGTCGTTTTGGAGTGCCTAACCGCATCATCACCGACAACGGCAGCCAGTTCACCAGCGGACTGTTCCGGGAGTACTGCGCATCGACCGGCATCAAGATTTGCTTCGCCTCCTTCGCCTACCCCCGGAGCAATGGCTAAGCCGAGCGTGCCAACGCTGAAGTACTCAAAGGACTCAAGACGAAAAGCTTCAATGCCAAGCTCGAGGCCTGCGGCAAAAAATGGTTAGACAACCTCCAATCCATCTTGTGGTCCATCAGGACTACCGCCACCAAACCCACTGGAGAAACCCCTTTCTTCCTGGTCTACAGGGCGGAGGCTGTTCTTCCCACCGACATCAAGTTCGGGTCGCCAAGAGTGCTCGCCTTTGACGAAATTCGCCAAGAGGACCTCATCAAGGATCGCCTCCTCCTGCTCGAGGAAGCTCGGTGCCAAGCTGCGCTCCGCGCCGCAAGGTACCAACAAGGACTACGCCGCTACCATAGCCGCCATGTTCGAGCAAGAGCTCTGGAGGTCGGCGACCTGGTGCTGAGGAGAATACTCTCTCGCGAGGGCCTGCACAAGTGTGACGACCTCAAATTTGATACAAATTCGAAGTGCCCGTTATGTATTCCACCGCAATCCCAGAACCATTGTTGCGATATACATAACGTAGTTGGTAACCAGTTCCATAGACATTACAATACGGTAGTTCAAATACAATGGTCATATTGACCAAGTTCATATTACAACACAATATAGCAGCGGAAATAACGTCTTCGGCCCATGCCTTCTCCCTACAGGCAAATGGCGACTCACGGAGACGAGCTTAGTTCTGGTACTCTTCTTCATACCCTTCCTCCGGATATTCTTCCCCATAGTCTGGCCAAGTTGATAGCCAGGGACACAGCCGTGAGTACATTGGATGCACTCGCAAACCATCTTATAAATGAAAAGATGGAAGTAGATATGCAAGGTTTGGTATAGTGGACTAAGCACTAAGTTGGTTTGCAAAAGCTAGTTTTATTTCCCAAGAATATTTGTTTATAGGAAAGAGATTTAGTTCTCTAAGTTCCATCTAAAGAGGATTTCAAGTGTCAACAACATGTCAAGTCAAGTCATTCACCAAGTCACCATTGTCACTTTTAATCCTGACAAAAGTCAAGTACAGATTGCCAACCGTCCATGACCGCGGACGCGGCTATTCGAATAGTTTCAAAGCCTCTGCAGAGGGGTACACTTTACCCACAAGATTCGATACATCTGCCGGGAGAAATCCACGGTTCGACATACACAAAGTATGCGAGGTTCAGATAATCAAACAAAATCTTTCACTTGCTCATCCTAGTATAGGATCCTTCCCTAGAGCCCGGGATACGGAATTCCCGCTCCGGCGCCTCTAGTTCTGCCCATCCCGGAGGCCGGTTTAGTGGAATCCACCTGGTCAAGAAGTATCCGCCCGTGGAGTCCTTCCATGAAGATTTGATGCAAGACCTCCCATACTAAGATAAACAAGCTACGGATTGAGCCCCTTCCCATATAGGGGTAATATGGTTGTACGGTAAAATTGGCTACCATGGTACATCACTCGTTGTCATTGAGAAGATATTTCATAGTTCTTAGTCAAGATTGATTTTCTTTCATAAAGCCATTATGTAGGAGAGATCTCCATTTCAAGTTCAAGTCACCACTTTTCAAATGGGGTTCCTCCAGAGATGGCATCAACTTTTATTAGCGACTAAGCAACTACATTGAGTGATAGTACTACTAGCTAGGTTTGGATAAACTCAGCTTGATGCTCTTGATAATCAAGACATCAATCTACTTCTATCATTCTACTCTAGCAATTCAATCATGCAATTTACTTAAAACAAGTAGAATGCAATATTAAAACTAGGTAGTGGGAGTATGAATCAAAAGATGGCTTGCCTTGGTTGGCAAAGTGTCCGGGGTTTTCTTCTTCTTCTTGATAATAATAATCCCCTCCAATATCCTCCTCGGCAACACTAGCGTCTAATAACGAATAAACACAGAGCACACCATCACTTCACCAAGCTAACAACACACCAAGCACACATCTTTGTTTGCTAACCAAGCATTCATGTTGCATTTTTAGGGTGTTGGATTGTAAGTCTTTCTTCTAAGTTTTCTTCAAGTGTGCAAGCTAGATTCTATACTAAGTAGCATAAGTGGTTCACTTGTGCAGCATGGGTGTTGATCTAGGGTTACTAAGACAAGTCTGAGTGGGAGGGATCCACTAAGTGGAGTGGCAATGAGGGCAATTAATTCTAAGTGTGCACTAGTGATCTATCATTTTATGCTAACCAATAGGTTTAGGTTAGGATCTAAATGATCACACTAATATGGTTTGGGGTAGATTAGTGTTGACTAACAGTAAGAGGGGTCATTAGCAAGTTCACATTTTAATTTTCATGATTTTTGATGGCTTAAATAATTTTCTAGAAATCTTGCATTAATTAACAAGCTATGGTCACACTATTCATAACCATTTTAATTCCTAACTTATTTTGAACTCTAACCAGGACTATTGGATAGAGTATTTCATAAGCTTTCCAACGAATATTTATTTGCTAGATTTGGATTTGTAAAACTCTAGGAATTAAAGTTTGAAAATAACATCTGAAACAGATTTGAAATAATGAAAAAGGCGGGAATTTAATTAAAAACGATTCGGACCTAATTCGAAACGAGCTGGGCCGATTTCTGAACAAACCCGAACGGGCCGGCCCGAAAACGCTTCGCTTCAGCGGGAAAATAACAAATGGGAGCTGACAGGTGGGGTCGGGGTGTCAGCGCACTTAACAAATCCCGAACCGGTAAGTTGTCGTCGGATCGAGATCTAACGGCGCAGGTTCATCGTCTTCCTCAACACGGCGGGAGCTCACCTGCGAGCAGTGACGAGTGTCCGACGGCGATGGCGAGGCGTAGGGGAAGCAGGGCTCGTCGGCGACGTGCGGGATCGGCGGCGGTTCGTCTCCTCCTCCGATTCCCTGAAGCAGCTTGCTCCCAGGTGCTCGGACGCGGCGGCGCTCCGCTCGTCCAGTGGTGCTCCGGTGAGGCTGGCGACGGCGAACTAGGGCAAGAGGGAGTGAGCGGCGATGTCTGGGAGGTAGAGGGGAGTGAGGTGCGTCTCTGCGTTTGATCGACGGGGCTTTATATAGGCCGAGGCGACGAGGAACCAGGCGACCAAAAGCTTCACTGCACGGGGGTCCTGGCGGCGTTGCAAGCTCGCTCCGGTCACGGCGTTCACGCTCGCGTGCTGGGAGGTTGCTGGGTCGGCCGCGGGGTCCTGTGGGTCTCCTCTGGCGCCTCCAGGCTGGTCGGTATCGCGCAGGGCAAAGGGTTACTGGGAGGGGGCCCTGGGTGCGTTTCTCCTCCTTCCTCCTCTTCTCCTGGCTTGGGTCGGGGCTGGGGGAGCTGGAAACGATCGAGGGGAGGCCAGAGAGCATGGCTACAGCGCTTGGACGAGCTCGAACAGTGCAGCATAGTGAAACTTGATTTGATTTGATTTTCTTCTGCCGGTGTTCGACGAAATGCCCGCAAGAACTCAAAATTTGATTTTTCAAATATTTCCACTTTGGGTGCTCATCATATTGGATAAGGTACCCAGGCATATTTTTGTTACAGTGAAAGGTTGAGTTTTGCAAAAATTTATATTTCAAATTTGATATGGTTTCTGTTTCAGATTCAAACTTTGGCTCAAGTTTGAGTGGTGTTCTGGTTTGAAATTTTGGTAGATCTTTGTTGGTTGAGTTAGTCCATAACTTGGTTAAGCTCAACTAAAAGGTTAAACCTGCAGGTGAGCTGTAGATTGCTTAATCTAAGGGCTCAAAGTGGGGTAGTCATTAACAGTTTCTAGATCATATTAACTTTATCTCTTTCTTACCTATTTTTATTTCTTGTTGCTTTGGTTCATATAATCTTTCTCAAATGATTCTGTTGGTTCACTTAGGATTATCTAACCAATGCTCAAACAAAAATAACACACATAAAATCATAGAACACATATAAGAGGAAATACATGTATGCATAAAATAATGAATGAAAAGTTTTATCTTGGACCAAAATTTGGCACTTTATTTAATAAGAGTTGGATTACAATTTCTGAGTTGTTACAACAAGCTGTCTCCAATGTGGGAAGGGCCCTTCAAGGTGACGCACATCGCCAGGCCAGGCTCGGCGCGGCTGGAAACCGCAGAAGGCATGCCAGTGGGGAACCCGTGGAACATAGCTCATCTGCGAAAGTTCTACCCCTAGGTTCCTCACGAGGAGAAAAAGACCGTTTTCATGGCACTTGTATCAGCTCAACCTGCTCTTAAGCACTGATATTAAGTTATCGCGCAATGTAGCGCCTCTGCTTAGGCATGACATCAAAATGGCATGAAGTCCATTTATTTTATGTTGTACTCCTCTCGGAAGGGGGCTAGGCACGGTGTCTATGCTGGGGCCTTCGCCCGGAAAACAGCAAGCCCGAAAAACCCGAAGGGAGCGAGCTCTGGTCGGGGGCGACGGCCCCATTAACGATCACCTCTGGATGCCCATGGTGCTTAGTTCCTCGCGAAGTACGCCAGAAAATAAAAAATCTTCGAGGAAAAGTCCAAGGTGTGCCCATGGCACCCGCTAAGGACCTACCCCTCGTGAGCAACCCTCACGAGGGAGCAAAGACGCGTCGATGCACCAGCATCCGCAGGAAGATTCCCTCTCCCGAGGAAGGCCTAACGTGGCAGGATTATTGAAGACTAAGGCCGCTCCGATCAATCTTGCGAAGGAGACACAGATCCGGAGGTCCGCGCCAGGCCCTTCACCTCATGAGCAATCCTTGTGAGGTGTCGACGGTCTCTGGGCTCTCTTAAGCGTTGACGTTTTCACGTCCGTGAGGGTCCAGCTTCCCTCAACGACGAGGAAGGCCCCGTGAATCGCCACGCGCGGCAATTTGCTCTTAGCTGCTGGCACAGATAGTGCCGCGCTCCTCCACGACGGAGAAGGTCCCTGTGCCGGTCACAGGGGCATCTTATTTGCCTTCTTTTTTCATTTGTTTTACCGACTTGTTTTTCCGTTTTCGGGGATTTGGGGTTTTTTCTTTTCCAACTCTTTCTTCAACTTCTTGTCTCAGCAATCGTCCACTGTGTCATCGACGCCGAACCCGTCCCGAGCTCTGAGGTGGAGGGAGGCTTCCCGTCGATGCCTACAGCTCACCAGGGCTCTCGAGCATGCGAATGGCCAGGACAGTGAAGGACAGCAAGATAATCAACAAAAGGATTTCATTAAATTGCCCCCAGTGGGGGAAGGAGCGAAGCACGGCGGGGCATTCCCCGCCGGCAAGGACTACAAGGCAAAAGAGCGGAGGAGACTAGCTCCCCTCCCCAGAAGACTATTGCGCTAGGACCTCCTCTTCACTGCGCCGCGAGCTGGGGGTAGGTGCGGCAGACGCCGTCGGCGGTGAAGATCCGCACCGTAGCCTCCAGGGTCCCCAGCTTGAAGCGGAAGACGAGGCGGTCGCCGACGCGGAGGCGACAGCCGAGGGCGAAGGGCCTCCAGCGGCCGGAGAGGACGACGTTGCCGTTCGCCCCGAAGAGGATGTCCACGGGCCAGAAGAGATCTGGCCTGCTTTGCTCCCCCAGGGCGATCTCCCCGGCGGCCGGGCCGTGGGCGTGGATCGCCCTCCGGATGGCGTCGGGCAGCCGGAGGGAGTTGAAGCCCGGGGCGTCGACGACGACGAGGAGCTCCAGGAAGCGGGACCCCGGGGCGATGAGGGGTCCCAGAAGCGCCGCCGCCAGGTGGCGCGGAGTGGCAACCACTCCATTCACCGGCGGGGCCGGAGGATCTGCAGCAGCGGGAGGAGGGCCCAGGGCGGCCTCCACCTCCCGGAGAGCCCGATCGACGCTCCCCGAGGCGCGGGGAGCAGGCGCCGCCGCCAGCGGCGACGGCAAGTTCAGGGCTCCTCCACGCGAAGGACCCCTGAGGGTCAGGACGCCGGAGGTCCCCGCGGCGGCACGGCTGGCCTCGCCCTGCCGCGGCGCGCCAATGTGTTCTGGATACCGGGGTATCCCGGTCCACCTGCTCCTGGGCCCCGTCATCGGCCCATCTTCAGCCCAGGGGACAATCAGCAACCCAAGTCACGGAGAAGACCCTCACGAGGAGGCGCCTCGTGAGGAGAACGACGACAGAAACGACTAAGGACCAGAAGACCTCCTCACGAGCCCCTGCTGGTGAGGAGAGGACGCCCGCCTACGCCAGCTCAGCATGATTGGCGTGCAGAGCAAGAAGCTAACGGGCAGAAGACCGCGTACCGCCCACGCTACCCCCGACAGGGAGGAGACCAACTTTCTCTGTGCCTGCCCAAAGCGGCACAGTGGCAGTTGGCCACCCCCCTAAATATAGCATGGATGGTGCAGGGCGCCAGAGGAGGACGTCAGCCTCCTCCACCCACTCCTGTGGACCGGCGCCGCTACCCTACGAAGACCAAGTCTACAGAAGAACATAGTCTACAGCTGTCCCCCCTCCTTGGCCGTGTGTGGCAACCCCTTCCCCAAGAAGATAAGGGGAAGGAGGACCTTGGCGCTATAAAAGGAGGGAGAGGCCACCCCTTAGAGGGGATCCGGTTTAATCGAATCTTCATCTTCTTCAAGCTGCTAGTTGGGCACGCAGGTTCTTCAACCTCTGGCCAACTAGAGCTTTGTAACCAAGGCCTTGTACTCCTCGCGAGGTGTCGCGTTGCAATACAAGAAGGCAGGAAGTAGGGGTTTTACCTCACCACGAGGGCCCTGAACCTGGGTAAAGCTCGGTCTCCCTCTCTGCAGTGCGTTGCGCGTCCGACAATCGAGGCTTCCGTCACCGTGTTTCGTTGCGATCCAAGATCTCACACGTTCAGCCCCCTGCGTTCGAATCCTTGGGTCCGTCGCGTGGTACCCCGTGTCCTTGCGACACGAAATCCATCGACACTAACTAGTGAAAATAAAAACAAGAAACAAAAAGATATAATTGCAGAATCTAAAGGAAATAACTTTGAGCACTCACACAGGTGGATGCGAGTACCTTTTACCTTACCTCCCCGGCAACGGCGCTAGAAAAGAGCTTGATGTCTACGCACACTTCTATCCTTGTAGACAGTGTTGGGCCTCCAAGTGCAGAGGTTTGTAGAGCAGCAACAAGTTTCCCTTAAGTGGATCACCCAAGGTTTATCGAACTCAGGGAGGAGGAGGTCAAAGCTATCCCTCTCAAACAACCCTGCAATTACAATACAGAAAGTCTTTTGTGTCCCCAACACACCCAATACACTTGTCAGATGTATAGGTGCACTAGTTCGGCGAAGAGATGGTGAAATACAAGTAGTAGTGATGATTATAAGTAGTAAATGTAATCTGAAATAAATATCGCTGCAAGCAAACATATAACAAAACTAAAAGGAAACGGTGTGCAATGCTTGGAAACAAGGCCTAGGGATCATACTTTCACTAGTGAACACACTCCCAACAAATATAACATAATTTAACCAATAGATTCTATCAGCAATATGCAACTCAAAACAATTCCCCAATGGATAACAAACACTAATCATGCGTAGGGCTACAAAGCACTCCCTAAAGTCCGTATTTCCCCAAACTGGATTGTCCCACACTGTCACCTTGAACGCACTAGATGGTTCCAACAAACACCAACATTTCATAGAGACATTAACCAAAAAGATACACATGATGCACACACTAGTCACCTTCACACCATGATACAAGGTATCTCCGGAGATTACAAATATAAAGCACGGGAGTAGCATAATATCTGAATAATAGCATCTACCAATTCAACTAGATACAAAGCTCACGATCACATAAAGATCACATCATGGGAGAGAGAGGTGAACCACATAGCTACCGGTAGAGCCCTCAGCCCCGGGGGAGAACTACTCCCTCCTCATCATAGGAGACAGCAAGGTTGATGGAGATGGCGGTGAGGTCGATGGAGATGGTGGAGACGGCGATGGAGACCGATGGAGATAGCTCCGGGGGCACTTCCCCGTCCCGGCAGGGTGCCGGAATAGATACTTCTGTCCTCCGAAATTCGTCGGTGGCGGTGGCGGAGCTGCAGAACTCTTTCTGGAAATTTGCCGATTGTTTTAGGGTTTTCCGTTGGGAGGCTTCTTATAGGCGAAGGGGCATCGTCAGAGGTGGACCAGGGTGGTCTCACCACAGGGGGCGCGGCCAGGGGCTGGGCCGCGCCCCCTCATGGTGAGGCTGGCCCCTGGCCCCCCTCCGGCTCCCGTTCGGTCCTCGTCCTTCCTTCGGGCAAAATAGGAGTTTCTGAACTTGTTTCATCCAATTCCGAGAATATTTCCTGTGTAGCTTTTCTGAAACACAAAAATAGCAGAAAACAGGGAACTGGCACTGTGGCATCTTGTCAATAGGTTAGTTCCAGAAATCGCATAAAAACGCCACGAAGTGTAACGAAACACAAGGCAAATGGTGTAAAAACAAGTGATGAGGGTTAACTCGACAAATGTCCTAGATGAAGGACTTAGGATCGGGGGAAGAGGGCGTCGGATGAACTTGAAGGTAAAGTTAGTCGAAATAAGTATGTATTGAAAGTAAACTTGGGTGTTCCACCTGGCTTGCTTTCAATCTGGCCTACACCGTCTCCTCCTGGCCCCTATATATAGGTGGCCAGGTCTCGAGGATCGGGTAGGGTCCGATACAGATTACAATATCGACATACGGTAAGAACTCGTATCTCGACTATCATCACAATTGGGCCTAGCTTAACGGGCCTCAGGGGTACTCAACTAACGGGCTCTATTAGCTATACCCTTGTCAGTAGCCCCTGAGATTCTACCAGAATTGCAGATTCGGGTTGAATCTCTAATCTTTAAATCTTCGACTTGATCAATTCTTCGACTTCTTCATATCTTCAAATCTTCGACTTGGTCTTTTGACTTATTTTCATGATAATTTTTTGCAAGGGGTTTTGATGAACAAGCCTGACAACTCTGACGGATCAAGAGGTCAGTTAACTGTCGGAACAGATACTTGTCACCTACTTCAAATTCAATCCCCTTGGACTTGAATTCGGGATACCGGTCAAACCCACTCTTTTGCCGCATTTAGGACTTACAAAGAATGAATCCCAGTGATTCTCAGGGTACCCAGTGCGTCCACCAGGATTTTCTTCGTGTCATAGACACGGATACATACCAGTAGAGCGCATCCATGTGCATATACTAGGCCACATAGGACGGATCCTGGGGTCTTACCTTCATGATAAATCATGGCATTCAAGTTTCGTTGCGATAACGCAACTCGAGAATCTCATGTCGCAGTCTCTTTTGACTGATAAAATCAAAGAATTTTTGAATTAACTTCTTCCCACTATCTCCCGATGGGAGTAATTGCTCTATATTTTGTCGACTACATAGTCGAAGTTTGCATGGTAGATTCTCTTCATCTTTATTGTTGCTTGTCTTAATTTCTATCGGGTGCGCGCTCAGTGCTCCCGATGGGAGTAGCCCCCGAGGCTATGGTTGGATACTTGTAGTCAATCATAGGCTCAAAATTCTCTTCTTCTTCTTCCTTCTAGTTTCTCTTGTTTGGAAGCCCCCGAGCCCTAAGGCGAGGTTTTTCGTATCCTTCGATCTATGTTTTTTTCCTTTTGTTATTATCGTCTGCTATATGCAAAATTTAACTCCTTTGTAAATATGTTTATGGGCCTTGCTTATCAAGGGGGCCCAATAATATGTGCTTATAAATAAAGCATCTCTGGCAAGGGGAAAAACTCTAATCAGAATCCTCCTCTGCCGCATCGTCTCCTCTTTTCATCTAGGGTTTTTAGTTTTCCCAATCTTCCACATGGCTGATGCAGAGGGTCATCGTCTGAACCTTGGCTCTCCGGAAGCACCGCGGGGTTGCGGCCGTCCTCGTGGAAGCAAAAACAAAACAACTCTGGCCGCCACAGGTTCATCATCGGCTGCTCCGGTGAAGCGTCGTCCTGGCCGTCCACCTGGTAGCAAGAACAAACCCAAGGTGACTGGCGTCGCCCCAGGTCCGAGCGCTCCTCCGCCTGCTGCTCCTTCTGCCTCTCCAAGAATTTTTTCTTTCTTCTGCATTGCCATGGCGTAGTGCCGTGAGATTCAGCGCCTGCCGCTGAATTTCACCAATTTCATGGATGGGCGAGAACTGCGAGAAGCGGTTCTTTGTGAGCAATCTGGTGGAGGGACTCCATACGAAGTGGAGGTTTGGTATGATGGCGACGGCGAACAATACTTCAAGGGTGGCTGGTCGCAGTTTGCAGAAGACCACGACCTCCACCAAGGCTTCTTCATGACCTTCGACTACCACATCGGCACATCGAAGTTCGATGTGAAGATCTATGATGGCACCCAGTGCCAGAAGGAATATGAAGCGGAAGTCCACTTTCATTAGGATCTGCTTTTATGTAATCTCTTTTTTATAGTGTCCTTGCTGCCATACTATATGTAATGAATACTCGTACTTTGCTTTGATGCTTTTAATAGTACCATGAGAACAAATCATTGTTCTGAGGTATGCTTTATATATATCGGGTTCTTTGTGAACCAGTTATTTTGAAGAATGTCGGGTTGTCTGCACAACCTATTAGTGTAAAAGATCTCCATGTCGTGATAAAAGTTTCTTTCGTACGACCTGAGGGTTGAAGCCCCCGAGCGGAGAAGCAGAAATATTTGTACAATTTTATCAAGTTCAACCCAAGGAACCCATCCTATGGCCTCCTGTTCTTGGTTCAGAAGGTTAAGTCGAGTTTATTAGATACCACTAGATTTATTCTATGCGTAAAAACGTCGTAGCTACTCCGCATTCCACGGGTTGCTCTTGTCTTTTCCTGTCTTCTTGTCTTGTAGTCGATAAGCTCCTGCTGGTATCACTTCTGTGACAATGTAAGGTCCCACCCAAGGGGACTCCAATTTGCCGTGGCTGTCTTGCCTGAGTCGCAAAACTAGATCTCCCACCACAAAGGATCGTGGACGAACTACACTACTATGGTAGTTTCGCAGGCTCTGTTGATACTGCGTGGCTCTTTCTAATGCTTTATCTCTTGCTTCATCTAGTGCATCGACATCGTCTTGCAATGCTTCTGTTGATGTTGTTTTGTCATATGCCATCACTCTTGGAGCTTCGTGTGTAACTTCGACTGGAAGCACGGCTTCTGCGCCATGGACCAGGAAGAAAGGAGTTTCTTGAGTTGCTGCGTTAGGCGTGGTTCTTAGGCTCCAAAGAACGGAGGGCAATTCATCTACCCAAGCGCTCTTGGCTTTCTCGAGAGGTGCTAAGAGCCTCTTTTTTATCCCACTGCATATCAGGCCATTGGCTTTTTTGACTTGCCCATTTGTCTTTGGGTGTGCCACAGATGCAAATTTGAGCTTGATTCCTAGTCCTTCGCAGTAACTCTTGAATTCCTTCGAAGTGAAGTTTGTCCCATTGTCCATGATGATGCTATATGGTACACCGAAGCAGAAAACTATTGACTTGATGAAGTTGATTGCTGCTGTCGAATCTTGAGTTGTTACCGGAGCCGCTTCCACCCACTTGGTAAATTTATCGAATGCCACTAACATGTAAACATGTCCTCCTGGCCAGGATTTGTGCAACTTTCCCACCATATCAAGGCCCCATTGTGCAAAGGGCCAAGACAATGGTATTGGCTGTAGCTCTGCTGCTAGTGCGTGCAGTCGAGATGCGAATCTTTGACATGCTTCACACTTCCGGACTATATCTTTTGCATCCTCGATGGCTGTTAGCCAATAAAATCCTGCTCGAAACGCTTTAGCCGCTATTGCCCTGCTGCTAGCATGATGGCCGCACACTCCACCGTGTATATCCTTTAATATTGTTTGTTCTTCCTGAGGCATTACACAACGCTGCAAAATGCCAGTAATGCTCTTCTTGTACAATTTTCCTTGCAACACGACAAATGCTTTTGATCGTCGAGTTATCCTCTTGGCTTCCACTGCATCTTCTGGTAACTGTTTATTTATCATGTATGCGAGATATGGCTGCATCCAGGTTTCTTCTATCATCATGACTTCTTCGGGTTCCGGCGTAGCCCCCGAGCCTGCTGCAGTAGTCGAACTTTTGACACTTTTTATTGATCTTTCCAGTATTTCCTCCCAGAATACTCCAGATGGTACGGGTAAACACTGTGACCCGATATTTGCTAAGTTGTCGGCTTCTTCATTGCTATTTCTGCTGATGTGCGAGACTTCGCATCCATCAAATGTTCCTTCGAGATAGTGATATAAGTTCTTGTAGGCCATCATGTTGTCATTGATTGTGTCACACCGGTTGATAACTTGCTGAACAACAAGGTTGGAATCTCCAAATATTTTTAGGCGAGTTGCTCCACATGCTTTAGCCATCTTCATTCCATGCAACAAAGCCTCGTATTCTGCTTCATTGTTAGAAGCCTGCGAAAAACTTATCCTTAAAACATACTTCAATTTGTCGCCATGCGGCGATATCAAGACGACTCCTGCGCCTGCGCCTTGGACTCTCTTAGAACCATCGAAGTACATTGTCCAGACACTCAATAGATCTGGGGGTCCCGTGCTCTGTAGCTCCAGCCACTCTGCTGTGAAATCTGGCAAGATTTGCGACTTGATCGCTTTCCTTTTTTCATACGTGATGTCCATGGGAGATAATTCGATTCCCCACAAAGAGACACGTCATGTTGCCGAAGGATTGTTCAATATATTTGATAGTGGCGCTTCATTGACCACTATAATTGGGTGCACCGCAAAGTATTGCCGCAATTTCCGTGCTGTTGTAAAAACACTATATGCAAGCTTTTGATAATGCGGGTACCTTTGTTTTGTCGGAGATAGTACTTCACTGATAAAATATACCGGCCTCTGGACGCCGTGGGCTTTTCCTTCTTCACTTCTTTCGACTACTAATACTGTACTCACCACCTGATGGGTTGCAGCGATGTAGAGTAGTACTGGCTCCTTTTCTTTTGGTGCGACCAACACTGGTGGTGTGGAGGGCACTTTTTTCAACTGCGCAAAAGCTGCGTCTGCTTCTGCTGTCCACTCAAACTTATCATCTGACTTTTTCATGAGTGCATAGAACAGGAGCGCTTTTTCTCCCAATCGAGCGACAAAACGACTTAGTGCCGTGACGCGTCCTGCGAGCTTCTGTACGTCGTGTAGTTTCGTGGGTTTCCCCATTGTTAAAATTGCCTTTATTTTCTCTGGGTTCGCCTCTATTCCTCATGCTGACACCAGGAACCCTAAGAGTTGTCCTGCTGATACACCAAAGGAACACTTTGTTAGGTTAAGCTTAAGCTTGTACCTGCTCAGGTTGTCGAAGGTTTCTGCCAAGTCGTTGATAAGGGATTCCTCCTCTCTTGTAGTGATGACTACATCGTCAATGTAGACTTGAATGTTGCGTCCTATTTGGCTCCCAAGGCAATTTTGCATCATCCGTTGATAAGTTGCTCCTGCATTTTTTAGGCCGAACGGCATTACTTGGTAGCAAAACACTCCGTACGGTGTGATGAAGGCTGTCTTTTCTTCGTCTTCTTTCTTCAATTTGATCTGGTTGTAACCAGAATACGCGTCCAGAAAGGAAAGCCTTGCGCATCCTGCTGTCGAATCAATTATCTGATCGATGCGGGGTAAAGGGAAGGGATCCTTTGGACAATGCTTATTGAGAGATGTGTAGTCAACACATACTCTTTGTACGTCTGTGTTCTTCTTGGGTACGATGACTGGATTGGATACCCAACTCGAAGTTTTTATTTCTCTGATAAATCTGGCGTTTTCTAGCCTGTGCAATTCTGATGCTATTGCCTTCCTCTTGGGTTCACCGAATCTTCGCAATGGTTGCTTGACTGGCTTTGCTTTAGGATCCACATTTAGTGCGTGCTCGACGAGTTCTCTGGGAACCCCTGGCATGTCTGAAGGACACCAGGCGAAGATTTCCTAGCGCTCATAGAGGAACTCAACGAGCGCGCTTTCCTATGCAGGATCCAAGTTTACCACGATCGACGTCGTTTTGCTTGGGTTCGTGGGATGGACCTGAATTTTCTTTGAGTCCTGAGTTGTGTCGAAAGCCTGATCTGGCAGGGATCGTCCAACATCGGGTAGCACATTATGATCTGTTTCTTCTTTCAGCCTCTCGTATTCTGCTGTCATGCTAAAGGTTTATGCCATTCTATTGAATTCCCTATCGCAAGTGTTGGCTACTTCGAAGCTCTCTTGTACCGTGATTGTTCCCTTGGGTCCTGGGATTTTTAGCGTAAGATACGCGTAGTGAGGTACTGCCATAAACTTTGCAAATGCTGGGTGCCCTAGGATTGCATGGTACTGCGATGGCCAGTCCATAACTTTGAATTCCAGCTTCTCTCTGCGATAATTGCTGCTACTGCCAAAGCAGACATCGAGTTCTATTATCCCCAAAGGGTAATTTGCGGCTCCTGGTACTATTCCATGGAAGGAGCAATCTATTGGCTTCAGACTCAATAGTGAGATACACATTGCCTTTAGGGTTCTAGCATATATTAGGTTTATGCCACTCCCTGCATCCATGAATACTCTTCCGATGTCGCATCCTCCTATTTGCGCTTTTAAAACCATATGTGAGTGGCCCGGCCTGGGAACTTTTCTTGGGTGATCTGCTCTGCTGAACTTAACTGGTTGATCTGACCACCGCAAATATTATGTAGTGGCTGGTGGTGATGATATAACTAAATTTACTTGCCTGGATATGCTCTTTCGCTCTTTCTTCGACTTAGGCACCGGTTGAACCATGGCTGATATGTAAACTTTTGACTCTAGGTGCCTTGCTAGCCTTTGTACTTGGTATCCTTGACTTATGTGTTTTTCTCCTTGCCATCCTCCTTGACTTGATCCCATGGCATTTTGTAGCCTCAGGAAAGTTCTACAATCCTTCATCTGGTGATTTGAGACTCTTTTTCCATCAAGATATGCGTAGTGGATTCGACAGGGTCCGTACAACATGTCTTCGGCCAAAGGGCCTGAGTATCTTGGTTTTTCTGCCCCCTTTACCTGAAACCTCCTGTTTTCATATCCTTCCTCTTCCCTTGCTTCGTAACCCACAGCTACCAGACTTCGCCTTCCTTGGTTATCCCTGCTACGGTGTCGCCTCCTCTGTCTACTTGCTCTGTCGACTTCTGGTGAACGTCCTCTTTTGTTATTATATGCATCCTCTCCGTCAGCGAATTTGTTGGCTTCTTCCATTAGCTCAGCTACTGTTGTTGGCCTAGTTCTTCCTATTTCTACCATGAGATCTGAGCGTCGGAGGCCAGCCGAAAAAGCATCTATCGCCCGTTCGTCGGAGACGTCGTCTGCTGAATTTTTGATTACACTCCAGCATTATATATAAGAACGCAGAGTTTCGCCTTTCCTTTGCACACACGCTTTAACTTCCTCCAGTGATGCTGGACGCTTGTATGTCAAACAGAAGTTTCTTGTGAATTGGCTGTCGAGTTCTCCCCAGCTTCCAATGGATTCATTAGGTAGGGTATTCAACCAGGACCGTGCTGCGCCGGTGAGGTGTAGTTGCAAACTTTGCATTGCAGTCGCTTTTGTTCCCCCTAATATCTGTACAGCCTGCAGATAATCCGATAACCATAGGGTAGGTTCCTGTGACCCGTCATATTTTTGCTGGTCGTGTGGTAACTTGAATTCTTTGGGTACCCGCGTTTTGCGAACCCTGCGGGTAAAGCATAATGCGCCCATCTCTTTTTCATCGTCTTCATAATTTTCTTCCCTCCAGGCGTGGCGCGACTTATTTACTCGAGCCTGTGGTATTATATTTCTTGCATCCTTCCTCCTTTGTCGCCTTTCTTCTTTTGATGACTCGCTAGACTCGTTTCGCGTGGTATTGTGCTTGTATTTCCCCTTTTGCTTTTCCTTGTAGCATGTCGACTTCACCTCTAGTCCTTTTCCCCTGATCTTGTTCTCCACTATCCCGAGGCTTCATATTGCGGCTTGGTGCATATCTTCTCGCGGATCTCCGGGTTCTGGCCTCGTTGTTAATAAGTATGCCTGTGCTGCTATCAGTGCTGCTTTTGGTGTTTCTTGTACGAAGTCTCCTTCCTCCCTTTCTAGCTGTGGAGTAAGGCTCCTTGAGCACCTTTCCTCTCTGCTGCGTGTTGTTGTCCCTCTGTTGTGCTTTGGGTCTCCGCGCCTTTCTCTGCTATATTCTGATTCTTCGCTATAATCATCCCAATACTCTTCCTTTGACATACTGTTATTGTCTTGGAAAAGCATGTCTCTTTCCTCCCTTAGTTTTTTCCTATGTTGATATAATGCATACTGATACACCATCAGAACTTCTCTCTTTGATCCTTCGGGTACTTTTGTACCATGATTGATAGCTGACGTGATCATCCTCCATTCTCCAGCTGAAACGTGAACTTTTTCCTTCCCTTTTTTGTTGTGTTCTTTTACTTTATCGACTTGCCTGTCAACGCTTTTGCTTCCTTCGTTGTTGTTTTCTTCTTCTGCCTCAGTGATGATGACACATAGTTGGTGCACTTTTTTGGAGACGCTACTACTTCCAGCGGCGAAGTCCCTTGCGCTGTTGTGCATTTGACACGCTCTTTCTTCGAAGTCAAAATTTTCCCGAATTTTGTTGCCTTCTGCGATTGATGCTTCTCCCAAGCTGACCGACGAGTTTACCTCACTAGAAGAGCCTTCTGATGATTCCAACGTTACTTCTGTTTCGGGCTTGCTCGCTGACGGATCTGGTTTCATCAAATCGGAGAGGCGGGATGAACCCGATGGCCCGACGAAGATGCTCAAACTTCCAATTGTTAACTCCATCTCTTGATTTTCGTTGACTTCTGTATTGCTGTTGGCTAAAACCAAAAAAAGCCTCCGAATTCATGATTCCAACACCCAAGATCCCCACGGTCGGCGCCAATTGACGAGGGTTAACTCGACAAATGTCCTAGATGAAGGACTTAGGATCGGGGGAAGAGGGCGTCAGATGAACTCGAAGGTAAAGTTAGTCGAAATAAGTATGTATCGGAAGTAAAATTGGGTGTTCCACCTAGCTTGCTTTCAATCTGGCCTACACCGTCCCCTCCTGGCCCCTATATATAGGTGGCCAGGTCTTGAGGATCGGGTAGGGTCCGATACAGATTACAATATCGACATACGGTAAGAACTCATATCTCGACTATCATCACAATTGGGCCTAGCTTAACGGGCCTCAGGGGTACTCAACTAACGGGCTCTATTAGCTATACTCTTGTCAACAAGCATGAAGCATAAAAAATTATAGATACGTTTGAGATGTATCAGCATCCCCAAGCTTAACTCCTGCTCGTCCTTGAGTAGGCAAGTGATAACAAAACAATAATTTTTGAGGTGACTGATACGTCTCCAACGTATCCATAATTTTTGATGCTCCATGCTTGTTTTTACACCATTTGCTTAGTGTTTTGTTACACTTCGTGGCATTTTTATGCATTTTTCGGAACTAACCTATTAACGAGATGCCACAGTGCCAGTTCCCTGTTTTCTGCTGTTTTTGTGTTTCAGAAAAGTTATATAAGAAATATTCTCGGAATTGGATGAAACAAAAGCCAGACGTCCAGAAATTTACTGAAGCTTCCAGAGAACCGAAGAGGAGACGGAGAGGGGCCACAGGGCGCCCACACCACAGGGCGGCGTGCCCCAGGGCTGGCCCACGCCCCCTGGTGGTGAGGCCACCCTGGCCCACTTCTGACGATGCCCCTTCGCCTATAAAGACCCCCCGACGGGAAAAACCTAAATACCTGATCACTTTTCCAGAATACATCGCGATCCGCCGCCGCCATTGACCCGAAGATCGGGAGGGTCTAGAAGCTCTTCCCGGCACCCTGCCGGAGAGGGGAATCGCCACCGGAGGTCTTCTTCATCGCCATGCTTGCCTCCGGCGCGATGAGTGAGTAGTCTACCTTGGACTATGGGTCCATAGCAGTAGCTAGATGGTTGTCTTCTCCACCATGTGCTTCATGTTTAGATCTCGTGAGCTGCCTTACATGATCGAGATCACCGTTATGTAATTCTACATGTTGTGTTTGTTGGGATCCGATGAATATTGGTGTTATGATTGAGTTGATGAACTGAATTTTATCTTATGTTATCTCTATGTTGTTTATGATCTTGCATTCTCTCCGTTGTTAGTAGCTATCTTGGCCGAGTAGTTGCTAGTGACTCCAAGAGGGGGTATTTATGCTCGATAGTGGGTTCATGCCTCTATTTAATCTGGGGGAGTGACAAAAACCTCTAAGGTTGTAGATGTGCTGTTGCTACTAGGGGGAAAACAACATTCATATGCTCAAGGGCATATGCTTTTTTTACATTACACACTTTGCTTAATGCAGTTATCTATTGTTTGCAACTTAATACTTGTGGAGTTCTCGGATTGATTCGCCACAAGTGGATTATTAGTCATAGCAGTTGGATGGCAGTCTATGTATCTTGTTGTAATGCCCAGAGTAAATTTCATAGTGATCCTCTCGACATATCACATTGTCTTTATTCTATCAATTGCCCAACTGTAATTTTTTTACCCAACATGTGTTATTTTATCTTATGGAGAGACACCACTAGTGAACTGTGGACCCCGGTCCTATTTCCTTTATATTGCTATCACATGTTTACTTTACTCGCACTATTTACTTTACTCACATACTATTATCACTCTCCACTCGATACGCTCATACCCTTTGTTTCAAGCAAACCGGTGAGATTGACAACCTCATCGTAAGTTGGAAACAAAGTATTTGGTTGTGTTGTGTGCAGGTTCCACGTTTCTACTGGTTGAAGACGCGCTAACAAGATATTGTTAACGGCGCCCTTGTTAGAGTGTCACGCAGCTAGTGGGCATCACCTACAGTCGTATTGGCTTTTTCCTACTGGATTGATAACCTTGGTTTCATAACTGAGGGAAAACTTGCTGCTATATTCATCAAACCTTCTCTTGGGGTTTCCAACTGGCCGGTCATTTACTACACATTCCCATGTCAACTTGGCAATAGAAGTTTTCTGTCGCCGTTGTCGAGATTGAAGAAGAAGCTTTCACATCATCATCACCGCGCCATCAGTGACATGCACCATCACAATTTAATCAACAAGGTAGAGCATTGAGTGTTGAGATCAAAGAACTTAAAACATGGGCATGAAAGACATAATCTTGATAATAGAAACTTAGCAACCATGTTATAGCATGAAAAGAAACACAAAGGAAAGATCATGAAAATGAAACAATGAAAGTCACGTGTGTGTTTCAACCATATGGAAAACATAGCAAATGGTTTTTAGCTTGTCCCTCATGGAGTAGCAAAACATAAATGCATAGGACACCTTCAAGTTTAAGAGGGTGACTAGATACAAGTAATTTAAGAACAAGTGAAACCAAAATCATGAGTCAATCAATGATAAACTTTGGGACTATGCACATTAAATTCAGAATGATAACTATGCTCTCTTAGACGGTGCAGAAAGGTAGAAGGTGGAGACTAAATATGAAAATAAAAGTAAGGCCCTTCACAGAGGGAAGCAGTGATTGCGAGTTTTATAAACCTTCAAAAATTATGGTACTTACTAGCTTTGAGGTCTCATTGCCCCCATCATAGGCATCATGAATGGTTAAAGTTAATGCGAATACACTTATGATGCATATGCTTGACAAATCATAAGTTGAAAACCTCATGTCCCGTGAAGTACGAATACCCAAACCTCATGCTACTCGACTTAGAGTCCCAAGCAAGCTCTTGTCATTGTAAGTATACACGTATCATCGAGAACCGCTGATACGTCTCCAACGTATCTATAATTTTTGATGCTCCATGCTTGTTTTTACACCATTTGCCTAATGTTTCGTTACACTTCGTGGCACTTTTATGCATTTTCCGGAACTAACCTATTAACAAGTTGCCACAATGCCAGTTCCCTATTTTTTGCTGTTTTTGTGTTTCAAAAAAGCTACACAGGAAATATTCTTGGAATTGGATGAAACAAGTTCCTGAAGTCTTATTTTTCCTGGAAGCTTCCAGAGATCCAAAGAGGAGATGGAGTGGGGCCACGAGGGCCTCACACACCAGGGCGGTGTGGCCCAGCCCCTGGCCATGCCCCCTATGTGTGAGGACGCCTCGGTCCACTCCTGACGATGCCCCTTCGCCTATAAAGACCCCCCGACGGGAAAAACCTAAGGACCCGATCAATTTACCAGAAACACATCGCGATCCGCCGCTGTCGTTGACCCAAGATCGGGAGGGTCCAGAAGCTCTTCCCGGCACCCTGCCGGAGAGGGGAATCGCCACCGGAGGTCTTCTTCATCGCCATGCTTGCCTCCGGAGAAATGAGTGAGTAGTCTACCTTGGACTATGGGTCCATAGCAGTAGCTAGATGGTTGTCCTCTCCACCATGCGCTTCATGTTTAGATCTCATGAGCTGCCCTACATGATTGAGATCACCGTTATGTAATTCTACATGTTTGGTTTGTTGGGATCCGATGAATATTGGTGTTATGATTGAGTTGCTATACTAAAATATATCTTATGTTATCTCTATGTTGTTTATGATCTTGCATGCTCTCCGTTGTTAGTAGCTATCTTGGCCGAGTAGTTGCTAGTGACTCCAAGAGGGGGTATTTATGCTCGATAGTTGGGTTCATGCCTCTATTTAATCTGGGGGAGTGAAACAAACCTCTAAGGTTGTAGATGTGCTGTTGCCACTAGGGAGAAAATAACATTCATATGCTCGAGGGCGTATGCTTTGTTTACATTACACACTTTGCTTAATGCAATTATCTGTTGTTCGCAACTTAATACTCATGGGGTGTTCGGATGATATCCCCGTGGGTGGATTATTAGTCATAGATGCAGTTGGATGGCGGTCTATGTATTTTGTTGTAATGCCCAGAGTAAATCGCATAGTGATCTTCTTGACATATCACGTTATCTTTATTCTAACAATTGCCCAACTGTAATTTATTTACCCAGCATGTGCTATTTATCTTATGGAGAGACACCACTAGTGAACTGTGGACCCCGGTCCTATTTCTATCATATTGCTATCACCTGTTTACTTTACTCGCACTATTTACTTTACTCGCATACTTCTACTGTTTTCCACTCGATACGCTCATACCCTTTGTTTCAAGCAAACCGGTGAGATTGACAACCTCATCGTAAGTTGGGAACAAAGTACTTGGTTGTGTTGTGTGCAGGTTCCACGTTGTTGCTTGCAAAGCAAAGCTTGGACGAGGTGCCCTATAAATTGTCCGGAGCTATCGTGAAGCTTGCAAGCATCACCTTCAGTCATATTGGCTTTTTCTTCTTCGAACAATAAACCTTGGTTTCTAACTGAGGGAAAAACTTGCTGCTGTGCTCATCATACCTTGCGCTTGGGGTTCCCAACTGCCTGGCCATAATCATCATCATCAACTACATGCTAGCCATCAAATCTTTTCTGGCGCCATTGCCGGGGAGGAAAAAGAAGACTTCTGCAAGGGGAGTTTTTCGCACGCACATCCTTTACTTTGTTTTATTGTTTTGCTTTACTTTATTTTTACTTGCATCATTTTTATCAAAAATACAAAAAAATTAGTTCCTACTATAGTTGTTATTTTTGTTGGTCTGTTATTGGCTTGCTTTATCATGCTTTCTATCAATGGTTGGTTTCTTTGAAACTAAATCTTTTTGGCAAGGTGGGTTCACGGAAGAGCAGCAAAATTATTATGAGGAACACCGCTTGTCACAAAAAGGGAAACACTTATGGGAACAAATCAATAGATTGTATATCATTGCCAGAAATGTGTGCTCTCCTTATAATGTTACTTATTGCTTTGATAGATCTTGTTGCTGTAGGAGGTATAAACACCTCCCTTTTCAATGTGAGTATAATGATGATATTACCATATCTTCTTATATTAATGGCAATTATGACTTTTATGATGTGGAACAAATTGAAGAATTTATTGCTTGGAAGGGTGCATTCGAACTTGCTTGTTTGCTTGAAAATACTGATGATGCACCTTATAAATATGAGGTTTATGATATACTTATATTTTGCTTTGATAATTACAAGGAAGAAAATGGCTATATTCTTAAATATATTAATAGATGCTCTCCAACGGAAGAGACTAATGCCTTCAAGGAGCCTATGGAAGAAGAAATTGCTGAAACTGGAAGCTCATTGGATGAAAAAGAGGAAGAGAGTGATGATCAAGAGGAGGAAGAATGGAGCTACCCATGTCTACCTCCCAATAAGAGTAACTCTTTAACTAATACCTTATTTGATCGCCCTCCATGCTTAACAAAGAAGGGTAAGTGTGATATTTATATTGTTGAGTTTTTTTATGATGCTACTGAAAATTATTATGAGAGAGGAAAATATGGTTGTTGGAATTCTCATGTTACTAAAACACCTCTCTTTATATTGAAAGTTCCGAAGTTGCTCTTGTTTTATCAACCCATACTTGTGACTATGTGCTTCTTTGATTTATTTTCTTACAAGATTCCTATGCATAGGAAGTGGGTTAGACTTAAATGTGTTTTATATTTGCTCCTTGATGCTCTTTTTGGCTTCCATTCATATTTCTTATGTGAGCATCTTCTCAAATTACTGCGCCTAGCTCAAAGGCGTTAAAGAAAAGCACTCTTGGGAGATAACCCAATATTTTTACTTTCAGTTCTTTTCTTTTATTTGAGTCTTGGAAGTCATTACTACTGTAATGACCTCTCCTTATCATTTTTATTTTATTTTTGTGCCAAGAGAAGCCTCTAATTTAAGTGAGGTAAAGATTTGGGGATGTTGCTGTCCTGAAACTGTTTTCGGTGCTGCACCGTAAAAATTCGTGAAAATTCTCTGTATATCTTTTGGACCTGCGATTTCTTGTGCATATGCCCCAGGTTATATACAAACTTTCATTAGTTGAACACTTTTTTATTTGAGCAACAGAAAACCCCTTTAAAAATTGGCCTTTATCAGCTATTCTGTTTTGACAGATTTCTGTCACTATTCGTTTTTGCCGCTTTATCGCTTTCTTTTCAAGTTCTTTTGATCACGGAACTTTTGGGGAAGTTGCTACAGTAGTATATACTTTATATGTGGTGGTTTTGGGTTGAAACCTGAAGCAAAAAAGGGTTGATTATATGTTATGCCTACACTAATGTTGCTAATAGATTTGTGTTTAGTTTTGTATGAAGAAAGTTTTCAAGTGTAGGGTTGGAGAATGATGAGATGAGTTGAAGAACGGACAAAAGCTCAAGCTTGGGGATGCCCATGCATCACCCCAAGAAATATCCAAGAAGTACAAGCATCAAAGCTTGGGGATGCCCCCGAGGCACCCCTTCTTCATCGGCAAAAATCAGGTCACCTTTCAAGACACTATATTTTTATTGCTTCATGCACTATGCGTTTTTTCTTGGAGCGTCAGTTGTTTTAGTTTTCATTATTAGTTTTGTTTTGTTTTCTGCAATAAATGGTTGGACCCCAACAAATTTCTTTTGGAGAAGTTGCCTTGCTTTTCATTTGCCAAGAACGCTCTAGTTTTCATTCTTATCAAAAACCGAGTGTTCTTCTTTTTCTGCTACTACTTTTGGTTTTCGTTTTCACCTTGATTTGCGTTCAGATCTTCTTATATTTATTTATCAAGGTGTATTTTTTGCCTCTGGACCATGTTGGTTTTCCTCAAAAGAGTTGGATTAAAAAAGTTCGAATGGTGTTGGAAAAGAGAAAAAGCTTTATGCAAAAAAGTGGTACAAGAAGGAGCTTGTGTAGACTGCGGCTTAGACTTTTTCATGTCATGCTTGATGTCTTTTTGATAGTATGCTTAGTGGTTTTGCTATAGCATGACTTTTCTTAAATAACTGAGATTGCTTAATGAGCCTTTGAAAAAATCATGCGTTGTTTTTATCGTTTGGAAGCATTATTTTGGTTTTCTCCTTGATGCTTTATTTGGGTTGACTTGGCGCATGCTCACACATGTTAGACTCTTACAAAGTCATCATTAGCCTTTATGATCATTTAGTTTTTGACTTTTGATGCCATCTTATGCTTCTTATAATGTTGCTTTGTTGCTTTGCATGATTATGGCCATTATTGCTCTCTTAGTTGGTCGCTCCCAGTCTTTTGCTAGCCCTCGCCTTGTACTGAGTATGAGCTCTACTCGTGCATCCAACTCCTAAAAACCAAGTTTGCCAAAGTGTCCACCATACATACCTACTAGCAATTTGCTATTCCAAGTAAATTTGACTTGCTTTTATTTTCTCTTCAAATTAAACTCTTACCAGTGTTATGCGAAAATTGGTCAGTAAAGCTCTCACGAACCGGAAGGCACACTTTACTTTTTCTTGTTCTTAAAAATTTGACATTGTGGTCTCTTATGTTGAGTTGTTATGCTTGCAAGTTGTAAGTTGGAGACTAGCCCAACCATGATATCATGGGGCAAGCTTTCAACATTGCACTTCTTATTTGAGTTGATATCGTGATCTTTTGTTTATGGATGCCCACGGTGTGAAATGAATTGGGAATCTTGCGGGGATCATGGAGTTTGTATATGTGTTAGGGAAACACCTAGGCCGCCAAGCTAAGCCATGCATAATTCATGGTGGAAATTTGTAGCATACCCATGGTGGACATTCGACAACGCATCTCAAAATAAAAAGCTAAACAAATAGCAAATAAAAGAGATGTCGAGGTGTTCATTGTCTGCTTGTCCTGTCATTTTGATGTGGGCTTGTTCCATGTCATCGGGCATGGAGGTACCCCGTTGGCAGTTCTCAATGATACGCATATACTTACAATGATAAGAGCCTTGCTTGGGACTCTAAGTAAAGTAGCATGAGGTTTGGGTACTCGTATTCACAGGACACGAGGTTTTCGACTTATGATTTGTCAAGCATATGCATCATAATTGTTCTCGCATTAACTTTAACCATTCAAGATGCTTATGATGGGGGCAATGAGAGCTCAAAGCCGGTAAGTACCATAATTTTTGAAGGTCTATAAAACTTGCAATCACTGCTTCCCTCCGCGAAGGGCCCTTCTTTTACTTTTATGTTGAGTCACCACCTTCTATCTTTATGCACCATTAAGAGAGCATAGTTGTCATTCTTAGTATAATGTGCATTGTCCCAAAGTTTTCATTGATTGAGTCATATTGTTGGTTTCACTTGTTCTCAAATTATTTGTATCTAGTCGCCCTCTTAAACTTGAAGGTGTCCTATGCATTTTTGTTTTGCTCTCCATGAAGGTCAAGCTGAAAACCATTTGTATGTTTTTCCTTATGATTTGAACACACGTTTGACTTTCATTGTTTCATTTTCATGATCTTTTGTTTGTGTTCATTTTCATGTTATAACATGGTTGCTAAGTTTTTATTGTCAAGATTATATCTTTCATGCCCATGTTTTAAGTTCTTATGATCCCAGCTCGCAACGCTTACATATATGATCAAGATTGTGTAGGTGCATGTCACCTCAAAAATTATTTCTTTTGTTATCACTTACCTACTCGAGGATGAGCAGGAGTTAAGCTTGGGGATGCTGATACGTCTCCAACGTATCTATAATTTTTGATGCTCCATTCTTGTTTTTACACTATTTGCCTAATGTTTCGTTACACTTCGTGGCACTTTTATGCATTTTCCGGAACTAACCTATTAACAAGTTGCCACAGTGCCAGTTCCCTGTTTTCTACTGTTTTTGTGTTTCAGAAAAGCTACACAGGAAATATTCTCGGAATTGGACGAAACAAGTTCCTGAAGTCTTATTTTTCCCGGAAGCTTCTAGAGATCCGAAGAGGAGACAGAGTGGGGCCACGAGGGCCCCACACACCAGGGCGGCGTGGCCCAGCCCCTGGCCGCGCCCCCTATGTGTGAGGACACCTCAGTCCACTCCTGACGATGCCCCTTCGCCTATAAAGACCCCCTGACGGGAAAAACCTAAGGACCCGATCAATTTTCCAGAAACACATCGCGATCCACCGCCGTCGTCGACCCGAGATCGGGAGGGTCCAGAAGCTCTTCCCGGCACCCTGCCAGAGAGGGGAATCACCACCGGAGGTCTTATTCATCGCCATGCTTGCCTCCGGAGTGATGAGTGAGTAGTCTACCTTGGACTATGGGTCCATAGCAGTAGCTAGATGGTTGTCCTCTCTACCATGTGCTTCATGTTTAGATTTGATGAGCTGCCCTACATGATTGAGATCACCGTTATGTAATTCTACATATTTGGTTTGTTGGGATCTGATGAATATTGGTGTTATGATTGAGTTGCTATACTGAAATATATCTTATGTTATCTCTATGTTGTTTATTATCTTGCATGCTCTCCGTTGTTAGTAGCTATCTTGGCCGAGTAGTTGCTAGTGACTCCAAGAGGGGGTATTTATGCTCGATAGTTGGGTTCATGCCTCTATTTAATCTGGGGGAGTGACAGAAACCTCTAAGGTTGTAGATATGCTGTTGCCACTAGGGAGAAAATGACATTCATATGCTCAAGGGCATATGCTTTGTTTACATTACACACTTTGCTTAATGCAATTATCTGTTGTTCGCAACTTAATACTCATGGGGTGTTCGGATGATATCCCCGTGGGTGGATTATTAGTCATAGATGCAGTTGGATGGCGGTCTATGCATTTTGTTGTAATGCCCAAAGTAAATCTCATAGTGATCCTCTCGACATATGCACGTTGTCTTTATTCTATCAATTGCCCAACTGTAATTTGTTTACCCAGCATGTGCTATTTATCTTATGGAGAGACACCACTAGTGAACTGTGGACCCCGGTCCTATTTCTATCATATTGCTATCACCTGTTTACTTTACTCGCACTGTTTACTTTACTCGCATACTTCTACTGTTTTCCACTTGATACGCTCATACCCTTTGTTTCAAGCAAACCGGTGAGATTGACAACCTCATCGTAAGTTGGGAACAAAGTACTTGGTTGTGTTGTGTGCAGGTTCCACATTGCTGCTCGCAAAGCAAAGCTTGGATGAGGCGCCCTATAAATTGTCCGGAGCTGTCGCGAAGCTTGCAAGCATCACCTTCAGTCGTATTGGCTTTTTCTTCTTCGAACGATAAACCTTGGTTTCTAACTGAGGGAAAAAATTGCTACTGTGCTCATCATACCTCGCGCTTGGGGTTCCCAACTGCCTGGCCATAATCATCATCATCAACTACACGCTAGCCATCAACCACCAATGGGGTACCTCCATGCCCGATGACATGGTACAAGCCCACATCAAAATGACAGGACAAACAGACAATGAACACCTCGGCATCTCTTTTATTTACCATTAGTATAGCTTTTTATTTTGAGATGCGTCATCAAATGTTCACTATGAGCATGCTGTAAATTTCCACCATGAATTATGCATGGCTTAGATTGGCAGCCCAGGCGTTTCTCTAACACATATACAAACTCCATGATCCCGCAAGATTCCCAACTTATTTCACATCGCGAGTATCCATAAACAAAAGATCATGATATCAACTCAAATAAGAAGTGCAATGTTGAAAGCTTGCCCCATGACGGCATGGCTGGGCTAATTTCCAACTTACAACTTGCAAGCATAACAACTCAACATAAGAGAGCCACAATGTCAAATTTTTAAGAACGAGAAAAGTAAAGTGTGCCATCAGGTTCATGAGAGCTTTACTGACCAATTTTCGCATAACACCAAAAGAGTTTAATTTGAAGGATAGATAAAAGCAAGTCAAATGTACTTTGGAATAGCAAATTGCTAATAGGTATGTATGGTGGACACAATGGAACAACTTGGTTTTTGGGAGTTGGATGCACGAGTAGAGCTCATACTCAGTACAAAATGAGGGCTAGCAAAAGACTGGGAGCGACCAACTAAGAGAGCAATAACGGCCATAATCATGCATAGCGACAAAACATCATTAAGAGACACATAAGATGGCATCAAAAGTCAAAAACTAAATGATCATAGAGTCTTATGGCGACTTTGTATGAGTCAAACATGTGTAAGCATGCGCCAAGTCAACCCAAATAAAGCATCAAGGAGAAAGCCAAATTAATGCTTTCAAATAATAAAAACAACGCATGATTTTTTCAAAGGCTCATTAAGCAATATCAGTCATTTGAGACAAGTCATGCTACAGCAAAACCACTAAGCATACTATCAAAACGATATCAAGCACGACATGCAAAAGTCTAAGCCACAGTCTAAACAAGCTCCTTTTTATACCACTTTTTTGCATAAAAACTTTTTCTCTTTTCCAACACCATTCGAACCTTTTTGAAACAACTCTTTTGATGAAAACCAACATGGACCAGTGGTCAAAATACACCTTGATGCAAAGATAAAAGAAGATCTGAACAAAAATCAGGGCGAAAAACAAAAGCTAAATGCAGTAGCAGAAAAAGAGAACACTCGTTGAACGATAAGAGTGAAAACTAGAGTGTTCTTGGCAATGGAAAATGGAGTAAGTCTCTCTGAAAAACATGATGTGATCCAAACATTTATTGCAGCAACCAAAACAAAATAAAACTGAAAGCAAAAACAACTAACGCTCCAAGAAAAACGCATAGTGCATGAAGGAATAAAATGTAGTGTTTTGAAAGGTGACCTGATTTTTGCCGATGAAGAAGGGGTGCCTCAGGGGCATCCCCAAGCTTTGATGGTTGTACCTATTGGATATTTCTTGGGGTGCGTGGGCATCCCCAAGCTTGAGATTTTGTCCATTCTTCAACTCATCTCATCATTCTCCAATCCCTACACTTGAAAACTTCCTTCATACAAAACTAAACACAATTCTATTAGCAACATTAGTGTAAGCATAGCAATGAATCAACCCCTTTTTGCTTCAGGTTTCAACTCAAAACCACCATATATAAAGTATATACTACTGTAGCAACTTCCCCAAAAGTTCTGTGATCAAAATAACTCAAAAAGAAAGCGATCGAGAGGCAAACACAAATAGTGGCAGAAATCTGTCAAAACAGAACAGCTGACAAAGGTCAAATTTTTAGAGGGTTTTTTGTTGCTCAAATCAAAAAGTGTATAACTAATGAAAGTTTGGATATAACCTGGGGCATATGCGGAAGGAATCGCAGGTCCAAAAGATATTCTGAGAATTTTGACAAATTTTTACAGTGCAGCACCGAAATCTGTTTCAGGACAGCAACATCCCCAAATCTTACCTCACTCAAATTAGAGGCTTCTCTTGGCACAACAACGAAATAAAAAGGATAACGAGTGGTCATTACATTAGTAATAACTTCCAAGACTCAAATAAAATAAAAAGAACTGAAAGTAAAACAATGGGTTATCTCCCAAGAGTGCTTTTCTTTAACGCCTTTGAGCTAGGCGTAGTAGTTTGCAAAGATGCTCATGTAGGCACCATAAAAGAGCTTAAGGCAAAGGCGCTCTATAGGAACTTAAAGCAAGAGAGAGCATCAAAAAGCAAATATGAAACACATTTAAATCTAAACCACTTCCTATCAAAAATAGTCTTGTAAAGAGACAAGTCATGAAAGCGCAAAGCAAAAAGCATAGGAAGGCAAAACAAGTACAACTTCAAGAATTGCAACATAAAGAGGGGAAACTCAATATTGTTGAGATCCATCAAACCATGTTTCCCTCTCTCATAATAACTTTTAGTAGCATCATGAATAGAACTAACAATATAACTATCACATAAAGCATCCCTATCATGAGCCACATGCATAAAAGAATTAATACTCCCCACATGAACAATCGTAGCAGGAGCAGATTCAACAGAATAATCATTCTCATCACCATAATCATCAAAAAACAGGAGGCATATTGTAATCATAACTAATTTTCTCCTCAAAAGTAGGTGAACTGAAAATATTATACTCATCATTGTAACCATCATAAACTA
Source organism: Dactylis glomerata (assembly GCA_007115705.1). NCBI lineage: Eukaryota > Viridiplantae > Streptophyta > Magnoliopsida > Poales > Poaceae > Dactylis > Dactylis glomerata. The sequence goes on from QXEO01000379.1 coordinate 2,124,096, forward strand.
GAGGTTTAGTATCATCACAAGCTAGAGAACAGCTATTTCGCAAAGCATATTCATCAAACATATCATCATAAGAAGGAACATGGCTAGTACTAATGGTGCAACAATTATTAACCTTAGAATTGGTACCAAAAAGATTTTCAATATCAAAAGTAGAGTGCTTTTCCCAATCATGATCACTAACATAGGTAACAGGCATGGGAACATCATCCCAATCAGAATTATCATAATCTATAATAGGAGCAACATGCTTAGGGGAAGATACCGTTTCCTCTCGCCTTTTACTCCTCTTCTTATTCTTCTTACTCTTCTTACTCTCTCCTTTAGGAGGGAGAGACTTGAAAGGCATCTTCTCCACATAATCTGGTTTACTGACAGAAACAACAAAAGAAACTTTGGAGGACTCCTCCTCTCTATTAATGAGATAGAAACATCTATTAGTCCTGTCATAGCTTAGCAAAACATCATGTTTTATAAGATTTTGTATGTAAGTATTTGCGAGGCAATCTTTAACGCAATAGAGACGACAACCACGAAGGGTGCTATTAATATCAACAACTCTCATATCTACCAAAGAAATCTTTCTAGAAATCTCTTCACACCCCAAAAACAAAGTAAGCTCATCATGCTGATTGAGAGTAATCTTGTCATCACAATACAAATTTATGGTACTCATTCAATTAAAAGAGTCACGATATTGGCTTGAGCATTGAAAATTAAAATGACCCGTGTCATCGCAAAGTTCACAAAGAAAAGGATAAAGCTCACAAACCTTTTCACCAAGCTCATCTAGAGCCTTGAGCCACATTCAGGTTTCTTCATTCCCGTGGGTGATGCAATAATCTTCCTTGTTGTGACTCTGTTCGCAAGGTCTATGTACTCCACAAAAATTAACATGCTTATAGGAAGTAGTACTTTCAGAAATTTGAGCATGTTTATTGCAATCATCAATAACAATATCACTTTCTATGCAAGTGTATTTAAAAGGTTCATGATACACGTCCCCATTTCCTTTAGGAACATTAATATGGGAAGCAAAGGCTCTAAAGCAATTAACCATAATTAGGGGATTAATACCATATTTAGCACTAAGCTCTTAAAAATCAGCAGTTTTAGCAAAATACTTAATGCAATCATACTCATAATTTATACCTGATCCTTTACCTTTGTCGCTATCCCAATCTTCAATATTGTTTTGAATTGTTTCAAGCAGATTCCACTTGACATTGACATCCTTGCTTGTTAAAGAGCCATCAAAGCATGCATCTAGATAGTCCTTGTAATATCCTGAAAGCCTTGCATAAAAATTATTAATAACAATATTACGGGGAAGATCATGAATAGGACATTTGAGCATTAGTGACTTCAATCTTCCCCACGCTTGGGCAATGCTTTCTCCCTCATGCGGATGAAAATTATAAATATGATTCCTATCTTTATAAACCTCACTAGAAGGGTAGAATTTAGAATAAAAGAGAGGTACAATTTCCTCCCAGTCAACAGGTCAGCCATCCTTCAGTGTTTTATACCATTCCGTAGCTCTGCCCTTCAGTGATAAAGAAAATAGCTTCCTCTTAACTTGGTTCATCGAAATACCTGCACAATTGAACAACTCGCATAATTCATGTATAAAGAGCAAATGATCATCGGGATGGACAGTTCCATCTTCTAAATCGCAGTTATTCATAGCACATTCAACAATTTTCATAGGTATTTTAAAAGGATGAGGAGCACAAGCATCATAAGAATCATCACAAATGGGAGATAAATATCGTCAGAGCAAACTTTCTCCACTAAAGCAGGGGAACTAAAAATATCATGCTTAACAAAACCAGCTTCCCCAAGCTTAGACTTTTCTATAGCATTAGTAATAACGGTGTTCAAAGCATTCATACTAACAACACTATTAGCATGCAAATTAAGCTCCAAAGGTTTTTCAATTTTCTCTTCAAATCTAAACTCAGGAAAAAGACTAAAGAACGCTTTACCTTCTATTAAAACTAACTAGTGAAAAGAAAAAAAAGAAAAAAAAGATATAATTGCAGAATCTAAAGGAAATAACTTCCAGCACTCACACAGGAGGATGCGAGTACCTTTTACCTTACCTCCCCGGCAACGGCGCCAGAAAAGAGCTTGATGTCTATGCACGCTTCTATCCTTGTAGACAGTGTTGGGCCTCCAAGTACAGAGGTTTGTAGAGCAGCAGCAAGTTTCCCTTAAGTGGATCACCCAAGGTTTATCGAACTCAGGGAGGAGGAGGTCAAAGCTATCCCTCTCAAACAACCCTGCAATTACGATACAGAAAATCTCTTGTGTCCCCAACACACCCAATACACTTGTCAGATGTATAGGTGCACTAGTTCGGCGAAGAGATAGTGAAATACAAGTAGTAGTGATGATTATAAGTAATAAATGTAATCTGAAATAAATATTGCTGCAAGCAAACATATAAAAAACTGAAAGGAAACAGTGTGCAATGCTTGGAAACAAGGCCTAGGGATCATACTTTCACTAGTGGACACACTCCCAACAAATATAACATAATTGAACCAATAGATGCTATCATCAATATGCAACTCAAAACAATTCCCCAATGGATAACAAACACTAATCATGCGTAGGGCTACAAGGCACTCCTTAAAGTCTGTATTTCCCCAAACTAGATTGTCCCACACTGTCACTGTGAACGCACTAGATGGTTCCAACAAACACCAACATTTCATAGAGACATTAACCAAAAAGATACACATGATGCGCACACTAGTCACCTTCACACCATGATACAAGATATCTCCGGAGATTACAAATATAAAGCACGGGAGTAGCATAATATCTGAATAATAGCATCTACCAATTCAACTAGATACCAAGCTCACGATCACATAAAGATCACATCATGGGAGAGAGAGGTGAACCACATAGCTACCGGTAGAGCCCTTAGCCCCGGGGGAGAACTACTCCCTCCTCATCATAGGAGACAGCAAGGTTGATGGAGATGGCGGTGAGGTCGATGGAGACGGCAGAGACAGCGATGGAGACCGATGGAGATGGCTCCGGGGGCACTTCCCCATCCCAGCAGGGTGCCGGAACAGAGACTTTTGTCCCCCGAAATTCGTCGTCGATGGCGGCGGAGCTACGGAACTCTTTCTGGAAATTTGCCGATTGTTTTAGGGTTTTCCGTCGGGAGGCTTCTTATAGGCGAAGGGGCATCGTTAGAGGTGGACCAGGGTGGTCTCACCACAGGGGGGCGCGACCAGGGGTTGGGCTGTGCCCCCTCATGGTGAGTCTGGCCCTCCTCCGGCTCCCGTTCGGTCCTCATCCTTCCTTCGGGCAAAATAGGAGTTTCTGAACTTGTTTCGTCCAATTCCGAGAATATTTCCTATGTAGCTTTTCTGAAACACAAAAATAGCAGAAAATAGGGAACTGGTACCGTGGCATCTTGTCAATAGGTTAGTTCCGGAAATCGCATAAAAAAGCCACGAAGTGTAACAAAACACAAGGCAAATGGTGTAAAAACAAGCATAAAGCATCAAAAATTATAGATACGTTTGAGACGTATCAACCTTCGGGAGCGGATTCTTCGAGTCGTATGGACTTGCCAAGAAGGCATGCACTGGAAGCATTTTCGTCAGCTTCGTGAAGGAGCGAACCTTTTTCTCGAGTTCTTCAGTGGTCAGATTCAACTGAGAAATTCGAGATTGGTCCTTTGAACCTGAATAAGACCACAATTTGGTCACTTGTGCATGCAATGGTTGGATTTGACGTTGGAGGAAGAGGAAAATTAATTGGGTGCCGTTGAGCTCCTTGTTGGTTGCAGCTTTTAACTATGCAATTCGGGTCAACAACGGCTGGATTTCTTCGGTTTCAGCTTCTGAGGGGGGTGCATCCCATGGCGTCAGCTTCTTCAGACTTTTCAATGCATCGAAGGGGGCTAAACCATATGAATCTGAATCAACAGTTTTCTGGTCCTTGATATAGAACCATTTTTGCCTCCAGTTCTGCACTGAATCAGCCATGTTGAACTTCAACTATTGTGATTCTGGGCGCACAGATATAATGGCGCTCCTAAGGTCATGAATTTTCTCCTTAGAGACATTGCAGCGAAGTTGGAAGATGTGCTTCCATAATCCCCAATGAGGGTCAATGCCAAGAAAGGCTTCACAGAGAGTGATAAAACAAGCAATATGCAGAATGGAGTTCGGGCGTTGTAACGACCCGGGAAAATAAATCCCCAATATTAGAATTGCTTGTTATTTTCTTTTTCGCGTCATCGTGACGTCGTGCATCATCATGCATCTATAACCTTACATGTTTTTGTCAATCTAAAATTATTTGGTATAAAATCTATTTTTAATTTGCTCATATGGTTTTATAAATACCCTCCTCTTTTCTTGTTTTGAAATAAAACTAAAACTATATTATTGACAAACCTTTGAAATTGATTTTATACAATAAATCAAGTTTTACATGGTGTTTGAAATCTGTTTCCAAATCATCTCGTGCTCATCTATTCTTTCCTCCTTTCTTCCTTTGTGTCTTGTTGCAATTATTTTACAAAGATTCCTAGAACATGCTAAATGGCTGGGTGATTCCTTTCTGGCCTAGTTCTCTCTATTTGACCCCCTCCAGCCCGTGTACCTAATCAACCAAATCAGCCCTTTGTTATTTGTGATCTTCCTCCGTGGGAGCACGAGAGGAGCGTGCTCCACCTTTTCCCCCATGGCCACGCCGAGCGCGTGACCACCTCCTCCTCACTTTCCCCTTCTTTTAATCCCACCCAAATCGAGATCCTAGCTAACCCTTGTTTCTTCCCCTCCTCGCGCCTGATATGTCTCCAATGTATCTATAATTTTTGATGCTCCATGCTTGTTTTTACACCATTTGCTTAGTGTTTCGTTACACTTCGTGGCACTTTTATGCATTTTCTGGAACTAACCTATTAACAAGTCGCCACAGTGCCAGTTCCCTGTTTTCTGCTGTTTTTGTGTTTCAGAAAAGCTACACAGGAAATATTATCGGAATTGGACGAAACCAAAGCCAGTCGCCCAAAATTTCACCGAAGCTTCCAGAGAACCAAAGAGGAGACGGAGTGGGGCTACGAGGGCCCCACACACTAGGGCGGCATGGCCCAGGCCCTGGCCGCGCCCCCTATGTGTGAGACCGCCTCGGTCCACTCCTAACGATGCCCCTTCGCCTATAAAGACCCCCAACAGGAAAAACCTAAAGACCTGATCACTTTTCTAGAACACATCGCAATCCGCCGCCGCCGTTGACCCAAACATCGGGAGGGTCCAGAAGCTCTTCCCGACACCCTGTCGGAGAGGGGAATCGCCACCGGAGGTCTTCTTCATCGTCATGCTTGCCTCCGGAGCGATGAGTGAGTAGTCTACCTTGGACTATGGGTCCATAGCAGTAGCTAGATGGTTGTCTTCTCCACCATGTGCTTCATGTTTAGATCTCATGAGCTGCCCTACATGATTGAGATCACCGTTATGTAATTCTACATGTTTGGTTTGTTGGGATCCGATGAATATTGGTGTTATGCTTGAGTTGATGTACTGAAATTTATCTTATGTTATCTCTATGTTGTTTATGATCTTGCATGCTCTCCATTGTTAGTAGCTATCTTGGCCAAGTAGTTGCTAGTGACTCCAAGAGGGGGTATTTATGCTCAATAGTGGGTTCATGCCTCTATTTAATCTGGGGGAGTGACAAAAACCTCTAAGGTTGTAGATGTGCTGTTGCTACTAGGGGGAAAACAACATTCATATGCTCGAGGGCATATGCTTTGTTTACATTACATAGTTTGCTTAATGCAATTATCTGTTGTTCGCAACTTAATACTTGTGGAATTCTCGGATTGATTCGCCACAAGTGGATTATTAGTCATAGATGCAGTTGGATGGCGTTCTATGTATCTTGTTGTAATGCCCAGAGTAAATCTCATAGTGATCCTCTCATCATATGCACGTTGTCTTTATTCTATCAATTGCCCAACTGTAATTTGTTTACCCAGCATGTATTATTTTATCTTATGGAGAGATACCACTAGTGAACTATGGACCCCAGTCCTATTTCCTTTATATTGCTATCACTTGTTTACTTTACTCGCACTATTTACTTTACTCGCATACTATTATCACTTTCCACTCGATACGCTCGTACCCTTTGTTTCAAGCAAACCGGTGAGATTGACAACCTCATCGTAAGTTGGGAACAAAGTATTTGGTTGTGTGTGTGCAGGTTCCATGTTTCTACTGGTTGAAGACGCGCTAACAAGAAATCGTTAACGGCGCCCTTGTTAGAGCATCACGCAGCTAGTGGGCATCACCTTCAGTCATATTTCGACCTCCTCCTGGATGATTAAACCTTGGTTTCTTACTGAGGGAAAAGCTTGCTGCTATATTCATCACACCTTGCTCTTGGGGTTTTCCAACTGGCCGGTAATTTACTCGGCTTCATCAAGCTATTTCTGGCGCCGTTGCCGGGGAGGAAGAAGACTTCTGCAAGGAGAGTTTTGCACGCACATCCTTTACTTTGTTTTAAGTTTTGCTTTACTTTATTTTTACTTGCATTGTTTTATCAAAAACCCAAAAAAAATTAGAATCCTTGTAGTTGTTATTTCTTTACTTCTAGTTCATTATATTGTTCCCTAAGTATTGTTTGGAGGACCTCTCAGTAGGTAGTGGTTCAATTATTGGGAAAGATAACATTGAGGAGTTCTTTAATCATATTAGTATGCATAAAGAAGTTGAGGAAAAGTCTTTGGTTGAGCTTGCTCCAAGTTATGAAGTTGCTTTTGCTTATTTAGTTCACATGTTAGAAGCTAGGTTTGCTAGCCTTAATCCTTTTATGCAATACATGTTTCTTAAGCTTCATAAAATTGAGGATCCTGAAAAGAAAGCTTTTATCTTGGAAACTTTGCGCATAGAATTTAGAGAAGTTGCTATTGAGGCTAGGGAAGTTTTTCAGAAATTTAATAAGCTTGGCTCGCCTGTTGAAGTTGTTGGTACACCCAATGAAGATTCTAGAATGCCAATACCTTATAAACTTGTAGGAATTCATGATGCCTTAGAAAATAATTTTAGTTGGATTTGTCCTGAAAATCTTTTTGATGAAAATAGTGTACCAAGGCGTGACTACAAGGGGTACTCAAAGCCTCATTTGGACAGAATTCATTTCTTTGTTCCTACAATGGATCTTAATGCATCACTTGATAATACTTGATTCGCAATTTTCTGCGCCTAGCTCAAAGGCGTAAAAGAAAAGCACTCTTGGGAGATAACCCAATGTTTTTACATTCAGTTCTTTCTCTTTTATTTGAGTCTTGGAAGTTATTACTACTGTAATGACCTCTCCTTATCCTTTTTATTTCGTTTTTGTGCCAAGAGAAGCTTCAAATTTGAGTGAGGTAAGATTTGGGGATGTTGCTGTCCTGAAACAGTTTTCGGTGCTGCACCGTACAAATTCGTGAAAATTCTCTGTATATCTTTTGGACCTGCGATTTCTTGTGCATATGCCCCAGGTTATATCCAAACTTTCATTAGCTGAACACTTTTTGATTTGAGCAACAAAAAACCCTCTAAAAATTCGACCTTTGTCAGCTGTTCTGTTTTGACAGATTTCTGCCAATATTTGTGTTTGCCGCTTTATCGCTTTCTTTTTGAGTTCTTTTGATCACGGAACTTTTGGGGAAGTTGCTACAGTAGTATATACTTTATACGTGGTGGTTTTAGGTTGAAACCTGAAGCAAAAAGGGTTGATTCTATGTTATGCTTACACTAATGTTGCTAATAGATTTGTGTTTAGTTTTGTATGAAGGAAGTTTTCAAGTGTAGGGATCGGAGAGTGATGAGATGAGTTGAATAATGGACAAAAGCTCAAGATTGGGGATGTCCATGCATCACCCCAAGAAATATCCAAGAAGTACAAGCGTCAAAGCTTGGGGATGCCCCGAGGCACCCCTTCTTCATCGGCAAAAATCAGGTCACCTTTCAAGACACTATATTTTTATTGCTTCATGCATTATGCGTTTTTCTTGGAGCGTCAGTTGTTTTTAGTTTTCAGTTTGGTTTAGTTTGTTTGTTTGCTGCAATAAATGGTTGGACCCCAACAAACTTCTTTTGGAGAAGTTGCCTTGCTTTTCATTTGCCAAGAACACTCCGTTTTTCATTCTTGTAATTTCAACGAGTGTTTTTCTTTTTCTAGAACTGCGTTTAGTTTTCGTTTTCGCCTTGATTTGTGTTCAGATCTTGTTATATCTTTACATAAAGGTGTATTTTTGCCTATGATGTTTATTGGTTTTCATCAAAAGAGGTGTTTATAAAAAGTTTGAATGGTGTTGGAAAAGAGAAAAACCTTTATGCAAAAAAGTGGTACAAGAAGGAGCTTGTGTAGACTGCGGCCTAGGCTTTTGCATGTCATGCTTGATGTCTTTTTGATAGTATGCTTAGTGGTTTTGCTATAGCATGACTTGTCTCAAATAACTGAGATTGCTTAATGAGCGTTTGAAAAAATCATGCGTTGTTTTTATCGTTTGGAAGCATTATTTTGGTTTTCTCCTTGATGCTTTATTTGGGTTGACTTGGCGCATGCTCACACATGTTAGACTCATACAAAGTCGCCAATAGCCTCTATGATCATTTAGTTTTTGACTTTTGATGCCATCTTATGCTTCTTTTAATGTCGCTTTGTCGCTTTGCATGATTATGGCCGTTATTGCTCTCTTAGTTGGTCGCTCCCAGTCTTTTGCTAGCCCTCGCCTTGTACTGAGTAAGAGCTCTACTCGTGCATCCAACTCCTAAAAACCAAGTTTGCCATTGTGTCCACCATACATACCAATTAGTAATTTGCTATTCCAAAGTACATTTGACTTGCTTTTATCTACTCTTCAAATTAAAATCTTACCAGTGTTATGCGAAAATTGGTCAGTAAAGCTCTCACGAACCGGATGGCACACTTTATTTTTCTCGTTCTTAAAATTTGACATTGTGGTCTCTTATGTTGAGTTGTTATGCTTGCAAGTTGTAAGTTGGGAATTAGCCCAGCCATGCCGTCATGGGGCAAGCTTTCAACATTGCACTTCTTATTTGAGTTGATATCGTGATCTTTTGTTTATGGATACTCGCGGTGTGAAATGAATTGGGAATCTTGCGGGATCATGGAGTTTGTATATGTGTTAGAGAAATGCCTGGGCTGCCATTCTAAGCCATGCATAATTCATGGTGGAAATTTGCAGCATGCCCATAGTGGACATTCGACGACGCATCTCAAAATAAAAAGTTATACAAATAGTAAATAAAAGAGATGTCGAGGTGTTCATCGTCTGCTTGTCCTGTCATTTTGATGTGGGCTTGTTCCATGTCATCGGGCACGGAGGTACCCCGTTGGCGGTTATCGATGATATGTGTATACTTACAATGACAAGAGCTTGCTTGGGACTCTAGGTAAAGTAGCATGAGGTTTGGGTACTCGTATTCACGGGACACGAGGTTTTCAACTTATGATTTGTCAAGCATATGCAGCATAAGTTATCTTGCATTAACTTTAACCATTCAAGATGCTTATGATGGGGGCAATGAGAGCTCAAAGCCAGTAAGTACCATAATTTTTGAAGGTTTATAAAACTTACAATCACTGCTTCCCTCCACGATGTCGGTGTTCTGGATACCGGGGCATCCCGGTCCACCTGCTCCTGGGCCCCGTCATCGGCCCATCTTCAGCCCAGGGGAGAATCAACGACTCAAGCTACAGAGAAGACCCTCACGAGGAGGCGCCTCGTGAGGAGAACGACGATGGAAAATGCTAAGGACCAGAAGACCTCCTCACGAGCCACCGCTGGTGAGGAGAGGGACCAAGTCCATGCCAGCTCAGCACGTTGGCGTGCTTAGCAAGAAGGTGAAGGACAGAAGACCGCGTACCGCCCACGCTACCCCCGACAGGGAGGAGACCAACTTTCGCTGTGCCTGCCCAAAGCGGCACAATGGTTGTTGGCCACCCCCCTAAAAATAGCGTGGACGGTGCAGGGCGCCAGAGGAAGACGTCAGCTTCCTCCACCCACTCCTGTGGACCAGCGCCACTACCCTACGAAGACCACGTCTACAGAAGAGTGTAGTCTACAGCTGTCCACCCTCCTTGGCCGTGTGTGTGGCAACCCCTTCCCCAAGAAGATAAGGGGAAGGAGGACCTTGGCGCTATAAAAGGGAGGGGGGAGGCCACCCCTTAGGGGGGATCTTCATCTTCTTCAGGCTACTAGCTGGGCACGCAGGTTCTTCAACCTCTGGCCAGCTAGAGCTTTGTAACCAAGACCTTGTACTCCTCGCGAGGTGTCGCGTTGCAATACAAGAAGGGAGGAAGTAGGGGTTTTACCTCACCACGAGGGCCCTGAACCTGGGTAAAGCTCGGCGTCTCTCTCTCTCTGCAGTGCGTAGTGCGTTCGACTGCTCGAGGCTTCCGTCACCGTGCTTCGTTGCGATCCTAGATCTCACACGTTCAGCCCCTGCGTTCGAATCTTTGGGTCCGTCGCGTGGTACCCCGTGTTCTTGTGACACGAAATCCATCGACATTTGGCGCGCCAGGTAGGGGGCTGTAGTGTGTTTTCTCCTAGATCTGCTTCGACATGGCCGATGCCAACGCAAGGCTCGAGCGTCTTCACCGTCGCAACGCTGTTCGGGGGCAAACCGAGCCCATCTTCCGTCGTCATGAAGCTTCGGCCGGGGAGGAAGAGGAGGAAGATCTGGAGTCCTCCTACCTCCCGTCCGGGCGTACAGAGCCTTCGCTCTCCTTCACCGCCACCGCCACTTCTCGCGCTCGTTCTGGGAGTCAGCTGTCTCCTGCGCAGGCTCTCGCCATGGCGCAGGAGCTGCTGCGCTATCAACCCACCGATGACGGGCGTGAGGGGTGGCGCGCTCGAATCGCCGAGCTCGTCGCCATCGCCAACGAAGACCCGGCCCAGGGAGGAGCCCAGGGCGCAGGGAACCCAGATCCGGCGGCGGGGCGTCGCGCCCCGGGCGCCGGAGATGGGAAGGCCAACAAGGCCAAGAAGGTGGTTTCCCGCGCCGCATCTTCGCCGCGCGGGGAGCCCAGCTGCCAAATCGTCCAACGCGCTCTGGAAGACGCACGCGTCTTCCTCGAGCGCCGCCGCGAAAATCATGACCGCGCCATCAACGACATCGGCGAAGCTGGCAAGAACGTCAGGACCCCTGGCGACCCTATCTACAACCCCGGGTGTCTTGCTCTCACTCGCCAGCAACGCTACGTCGTCTGGCCTGACAAGTTCAAGCCGGACATCGGCGCGCATTACGACGGGACCACCAACCCCGTCGAATTCCTCCAACTCTACGTCGTCGCCGTCCAGGCCGCGCATGGAGATCAGCGTGCCATGGCCAATTGGTTCCCCATGGACCTCAAGGACGCTCCGCAAACTTGGCTCATGAATCTTCCTCACGAATCCGTGACTTCATGGAAGGATTTATGTCGTCAGTTCGTTGCCAACTTCATGCCCACGTACGAGCGCCCCGCTACCAAGAATAATCTTAAGGCGGTGCGTCAGTACAAGGGCGAGACGCTTCGTCGGTATATCCAGCGCTTCAGCCAGATGAGGAACAAGATCCCCAGGATCTCCAACGAGGAGGTCATCTCCGCGTTCTCCACGGGCGTTTCCGACATCAAGATGAGGGAGAAGTTGTCCGTGAATGATGAGCTGACTTCCGTCGTCAGGCTCTTCGAGATCGCCGACCGCTGCGCCAAGGCCGAGGAGAGGAGGCTCTTCGTGCATAACCTGCCGGAGGCACCTCCCCCAAAGCCAAAGTCCAAAGACCCCAAGCGAAAGGAGGCCGCTGTCCTCGCGGCGGAGCCAGATCATAAGCAACGCCGCGGGGACCGCTCCGAACGTGACAAGGGTCAACGTCGCCGCTACTGCATTCTCCACAAGAAGGACACCCACAATACCGACGATTGTTAGTTTGTTCGGAAGTTTCATGAAGAAAATGGTGTCTCCAAGCGCCGCGGGGGTGGCCGCAGCTACGGCAAGAGTGGATCCCGGGGCGATGACCGCGACGATGACCGCGACGAAGGTCGCCGCCGCGAGGGCCTGTCTCGAGCCGATCCCGAGCCGCTGCCGCTGCCCCCACTAGCAAACGATCGTCGGGAGGAGAACCAAGGGGGCTATCAAGAGCCGCAAGATTTCGCCGCTTGCCTCCTGGGTGGAGCTCAGGCTCCTTTGTCTAACCGACACTTCAAGCAGCTGTCGCGAGAGATTGCGGCCGCACAGCCTGGCATCGGCAACCGCCTAATGAAGTGGTCAACGTGCAAGATCGGCTTCGACGAAGAGGACCACCCGGCCTCCACCAGGGGCGTGGGCACAATTCCTCTCTTGTGCACGCTAACCATCAACAACGTCGCCGTGAATCGCACTCTCATCGACGGAGGGGCGGGCCTCAACATCATCTCGGTCGAGATCTTCGAGAAGATGCAGGTGCCGTACCACCGGCTTATGCCAACCTGGCCATTCTTCAGGGTAACCGAAGGGTCTACAATGCCAATCGGGCAGGTACGCCTGCCCGTTACCTTTGGCACCTAGGACAACTATAGGACGGAAAGCCTCGACTTCGACGTCGCCTACATCGCCCTGCCGTACAATGCCATCCTCGGCTACCCAGCCCTGGCAAGGTTTATGGCAGCGACACACCACGGCTTCAACGTCCTCAAGATTCCGGGCGCCAACGGCACGATCACCGTGCGCTGCAATGAGAAGGATGCTCTCCGATCAGTGGAGCATGTTTACTGTGAGGCCGCCACCATGTTCCCCGCCGACGAAGATCTACTGGAACACTCCGGCGACCTCGCGAGGAAGAAGCAGCTCGTATCCCAAGAGCGGGTTGCAGCAAAGAAGGCCTCTCTCGAGCCCCATCCGCTGGGTTCGACAGGGAAGAAGTTCGCCACCTCGGCATCGCCTACTCCAAGCGAGGACCTGGTCCATCCAATGCTGGACATGAGCATTGGGGAAGCTGCGGTACCCTCAGGCAGGAGGCCCAGTTCACCCAAGAGCGCTCTGCAACAAAGAAGGTCCCGCTTCAGGCTGGGGGCTGCGACAACTTCGTCACCATCGGGGTAGGGCTTTCCCCCAAATAGGAAAGCGCGCTCGTCACCTTCCTGCGGGAAAACTCTGACATCTTCGCTTGGACTCCGTTAGATATGCCCGGCGTTCCCAGGGAGGTGATTGAGCACCACTTAGCCGTGTGCCCCCAGGCACACCCCGTGAAGCAGAAGACTAGGAAGCAAGCGCAAGAGAAGCAGGACTTCATAGTCAAGGAAATAGAGAAGCTGAAGAAGGCCAAGCTGATACGCGAGGTAGCCCACCCCACCTGGATTGCGAATCCGGTGGTCGTCCCAAAGGCAAATGGCAGTGGGCGCCTCTGCGTGGACTTTACAAGTCTCAACAAGGCCTGCCCTAAGGATCCTTATCCGCTCCCAAGGATAGATCAAATCGTCGACTCCACCGCCGGCTGTGACCTCCTTTGCTTCTTGGATGCTTTCTCCGGTTATCATCAGATCAAGATGGCAAAGGAGGACGAGGAGAAGACCGCCTTCATCACGCCTTGTGGTGTGTACTGCTACATCTGCATGCCCTTCGGTCTGAAGAACGTAGGAGCCACCTTCCAAAGGCTCATGCGCAAGGCCTTGGGGGCTCAGATTGGAAGGAACGCGGAGGCCTACGTCGACGACATCGTCGTCAAGACTCGAGAGAGTCACACCTTCATCGAGGATCTGGAGGAAACATTCATCAACCTAAGGAAGGTAAATATCAAGCTCAACCCCGCCAAGTGCGCCTTCGGCGTACCATCGGGAAAACTGTTGGGGTTCCTCGTGTCCCATCGTGGGATAGAGGCGAACCCTGACAAGGTCAAGGCCATCGAGGAAATGCGTCTGCCACGCAATCTCAAGGAGATGCAATGCCTCGCGGGATGCATGGCAGCCCTTGGGCGCTTCATTGGGAGGAGCGGGGAGAAAGCCCTGCCCTTCTTCAAGCTCATGAAACGCGCTGGGAAGTTCGAGTGGACTCCGGAAGCCGACAAGGCCTTCGCTGAGTTGAAAAGGTACCTCACGAGCCCACCGATCATGGTTGCCCCAACCACCCGCGAGCCCTTGCTACTCTACATCACGGCAACTCCAAGGACTGCAAGTGCCGTCCTCGTCGCGGAGCAAGACGCCAAGGTGATCGCCAAAGAGGAGGTCAATCCTCCAAGCTCGGGGGCTCCTCGCGAGGAGGAGGACGCTCCATCTCCCGACCCTCGAGAGAAACCGCCCGCAGCATCTTCGCCGACCGAGCCGCTCTCTCAGAGCAACGCTCAAAAGCCTCCCGAGGAGGAGCCTTCCGAGGGTGTCGTCAAGGTGCAAAAGCCTATGTACTTCGTTAGCACGGTACTGCGCGACGCGCGGGAACACTATACCATGCAGCAAAAGCTGCTCTACACCCTGGTCCTCGCTTCGCGGAAGCTACGCCACTACTTTCAGGGTCACCCAATTAAGGTGGTAACCGATCGTCCCCTGGAGACCATCCTATGCAATCCCAATGTCACCGGGCGGGTGGCAGAATGGGCCGTGGAGCATCAACCCTTCGAGATCTCCTTCGAAACTACAAAGGTAATCAAGAGCAAGGCTTTGGCCGAGTTCACTGCGGAGTGGACCGATCCGTTCGCCGACGAGCCTCCAGAGGTGGAGTCAACGCTCCCAGGAGAGGAGGCCCCAGGCCTCTGGGTCATGCACTTCGACGGCGCCTTTAACCTCCCCGACGCGGGAGCTGGTGCTGTCCTAACCTCTCCCTCTGGAGACAAGCTCTTCTACGCCGTATAGCTCTGCTTCAAGCCTGAGCATAAGGTCTCCAACAACATTGCAGAATACGAAGGACTACTCACCGGCTTAAGGGCGGCAAACGCTTTGGGCATCAAGCGCATCATCGTCAAGGGAGATTCACAGCTGGTTGTGAACTTCTCGAACAAGAGCTACACTCCAAAGGATGAGCACATGGCGGCCTATCTCGAGGAGCATCGAAAGATGGAAAAATGCTTCCAAGGATTGGAGCTGAAGCACATCCCGAGAGGAGAAAATGTGGAAGCCGACGAGATCGCCAAGCGCGCCTCTCACCGCCTGGCACAACCTGCCGGCGTCTGTGAGGAGCGTCTCTTCAAGCCGTCCGCTTCTCCACCATCATCTGGATCAGACCCTCCACCTGCCCTGCCGCCACCGTCGGAGCAGGGGGCTCCAGACTGCGGGCCTCCTTCGGGTGACCGCGTCCTTCTGGCATTGGCACGGCAGGAGGGAGTGGATTGGATTCTCGAGCTCAAGGCCTTCCTCACCAGCAGCAGGCTTCCCGAGGATGAAGAGGAGGCCGAAAGGATCGTGCGCCAAGCTTCAGGCTACTGCGTCAAGGATGGTGACTTGTACCGGCGTGGCCCAAACGGCGTCGCTCTGAAGTGCATATCTACTCACCAAGGCCAGGAGCTTCTCATGGACATCCACGCCGGCGAATGTGGCCATCATGCTTCTACTGCAACTCTAGCCGCAAAGGCGTATCGAAGTGGTTTCTACTGGCCTTCAACGCTCGGGGATGCGGCGGAGATGGTCAAGAGGTGCGAGGCGTGCCAGTTACATGCCAAGCAGATCCACCAGCCGGCGCAGGAGCTGCAAACCATCCCACTCACTTGGCCCTTTACAGTTTGGGGGTTGGACATCCTTGGTCCATTCCCCAGAGCGCAAGGGGGCTACCTCTACGTCGCCATCGACAAATTCACCAAGTGGGTGGAGGTGGAATCGGTGTGCACCATCCCGGCCAGGTCCGCAGTCAAGTTCATCCGTGGACTGGTCTGTCGTTTTGGTGTGCCTAACCGCATAATCACCGACAACGGCAGCCAGTTCACCAGCGGACTGTTCCGGGAGTACTGTGCATCGGCCGGCATGAAGATCTGCTTCGCCTCCGTCGCCTACCCCCGGAGCAATGGCCAAGCCGAGTGTGCTAAGGTCGAGGTCCTCAAGGGACTCAAGACGAAAAGCTTCAATGCCAAGCTTGAAGCTTGCGGCAAAAAATGGTTAGACAACCTCTAATCCATCTTGTGGTCCATCAGGACTACCGCCACCAAACCCACTGGAGAGACCCCTTTCTTCCTGGCCTATGGGGTGGAGGCTGTTCTTCCCACCGACGTCAAGTTCGGGTCGCCAAGAGTGCTCGCCTTCGACGAAATTCGCCAAGAGGACCTCATCAAGGATCGTCTCCTCCTGCTCGAAGAAGCTCGGTGCCAAGCCGCGCTCCGCGCCGCGAGGTACCAGCAAGGACTACACCACTACCATAGCCGCCATGTTCGAGCAAGGACTCTGGAGGTCGGCGACCTGGTGCTGAGGAGAATACTCTCTCGCGAGGGCCTGCACAAGGTGTCTCCAATGTGGGAAGGACCCTTCAAGGTGACGCACATCGCCAGGCCAGGCTCGACGCGGCTGGAAACCGCAGAAGGCGTGCCGGTGGGGAACCTGTGGAACATAGCTCATCTGCGAAAGTTCTACCCTTAGGTTCCTCACGAGGAGATAAAGACCGTTCTCACGGCACTTGTATCAGCTCAAACTGCTCTTAAGCACTGATATTAAGTTATCGCGCAGCATAGCGCCTCTGCTTCGGCATGACATTAAAATGGCATGAAGTCCATTTATTTTCTGTTGTACTCCACGCGGAAGGGGGCTAGGCACGGTGTCTAAGCTGGGGCCTTCGCCCGGAAAATAGCGAGCCTGAAAAACCCGAAGGGAGTGAGCTCTGGTCGGGGGCGATGGCCCTTTTATCGATCACCTCTAAATACCCATGGTGCTTAGTTCCTCGCGAAGTACATCGGAAAATAAAAAATCTTCGAGGAAAGTCCAAGGTGTGCCCCAAGGCACCCGCTAAGGACCTACCCCTCATGAGCAACCCTCACGAGGAGGCAAGAATGCGTCGATGCGACAAGCATCCGTAGGAAAATTCCCTCTATCGAGGAAGGCCTAACGTGGCAGGATTATTGAAGACCAAGGCCGCTCCGATCATCTTACGAAGGAGACGCAGATCCGGAGGTCCGCGCCAGGCCCTTCACCTCGTGAGCAACCCTTGCGAGGTGTCGACGGTCTCTGGGCTCTCTTAAGCGTCGACGTTTTCACGTCCATGAGGGTCCAGCTTCCCTCAACGACGTGGAAGGCCCTGTGAATCGCCACGCGCGGCAATTTACTCTTAGCTGCTGGCACAGATTGTGCCACGCTCCTCCACGACGGAGAAGGTCCCTGTGCCGGTCACAGGGGCATCTTATTCGCCTTCTTTTTTCGTTTGTTTTATCGACTTGTTTTCCGTTTTCGGGGATTTGGGGTTTTTTCTTTTCCAACTATTTCTTCAACTTCTTGTCTCAGGAATCGTCCAATGTGTCGTCGGCGCCGACCCCATCTTGAGCTCTGAGGCGAAGGGAGACCTCCCGACGATGCTAACAGCTCACCAGGGCTCTCGAGCGTGCGAATGACCAGGACAATGAAGAGCATTGGAAGACGAAGTGCAAGACAGTTAGAAAGCGGATTTCATTGAAGTAATCCCATCAAAGGGAGGAGCAAAGGCACGGCGGGGCATACCCCGCCGGCGAGGACTACACGACAAAAGAGGGGACGAGACTAGCTCCCCTCCCCAGAAGACTATGATGTCTACGCACTTCTATTCTTGTAGAAACTTGTTGGGCCTCCAAGTGCAGAGGTTTGTAGAACAGCAGCAAGTTTCCCTTAATGTCGCTTTGTCGCTTTGTCGCTTTGCATGATTATGGCCGTTATTCCTCTCTTAGTTGGTCGCTCCCAGTCTTTTGCTAGCCCTCGCCTTGTACTGAGTAAGAGCTCTACTCGTGCATCCAACTCCTAAAAACCAAGTTTGCCATTGTGTCCACCATACATACCTATTAGCAATTTGCTATTCCATGTCATCGGGCACGGAGGTACCCCGTTGGCGGTTATCGATGATATGTGTATACTTACAATGACAAGAGCTTGCTTGGGACTCTAGGTAAAGTAGCATGAGGTTTGGGTACTCGTATTCACGGGACACGAGGTTTTCAACTTATGATTTGTCAAGCATATGCAGCATAAGTTATCTCGCATTAACTTTAACCATTCATGATGCTTATGATGGGGGCAATGAGAGCTCAAAGCCAGTAAGTACCATAATTTTTGAAGGTTTATAAAACTTACAATCACTGCTTCCCTCCACGATGTCGGTGTTCTGGATACCGGGGTATCCCGGTCCACCTGCTCCTGGGCCCCGTCATCGGCCCATCTTCAGCCCAGGGGAGAATCAACGACTCAAGCTACAGAGAAGACCCTCACGAGGAGGCGCCTCGTGAGGAGAACGACGATGGAAAATGCTAAGGACCAGAAGACCTCCTCACGAGCCACCGCTGGTGAGGAGAGGGACCAAGTCCATGCCAGCTCAGCACGTTGGCGTGCTTAGCAAGAAGGTGAAGAAAAGAAGACCGCATACCGCCCACGCTACCCCCGACAGGGAGGAGACCAACTTTCGCTGTGCCTGCCCAAAGCGGCACAGTGGTTGTTGGCCACCCCCCTAAAAATAGCGTGGACGGTGCAGGGCGCCAGAGGAAGACGTCAGCTTCCTCCACCCACTCCTGTGGACCAGCGCCACTACCCTACGAAGACCACGTCTACAGAAGAGTGTAGTCTACAGCTGTCCACCCTCCTTGGCCGTGTGTGTGGCAACCCCTTACCCAAGAAGATAAGGGGAAGGAGGACCTTGGCGCTATAAAAGGGAGGGGGGAGGCCACCCCTTAGGGGGGATCTTCATCTTCTTCAGGCTGCTAGCTGGGCACGCAGGTTCTTCAACCTCTGGCCAGCTAGAGCTTTGTAATCAAGACCTTGTACTCCTCGCGAGGTGTCGCATTGCAATACAAGAAGGGAGGAAGTAGGGGTTTTACCTCACCACGAGGGCCCTGAACCTGGGTAAAGCTCGGCGTCTCTCTCTCTGCAGTGCGTAGTGCGTTCGACTGCTCGAGGCTTCCGTCACCGTGCTTCGTTGCGATCCTAGATCTCACACGTTCAGCCCCCTGCGTTCGAATCTTTGGGTCCGTCGCGTGGTACCCCGTGTTCTTGCGACACGAAATCCATTGACATTTGGCGCGCCAGGTAGGGGGCTGTAGTGTGTTTTCTCCTAGATCTGCTTCGACATGGCCGATGCCAACGCAAGGCTCGAGCGTCTTCACCGTCGCAACGCTGTTCGGGGGCAAACCGAGCCCATCTTCCGTCGTCATGAAGCTTCGGCCAGGGAGGAAGAGGAGGAAGATCTGGAGTCCTCCTACCTCCCGTCCGGGTGTACAGAGCCTTCGCTCTCCTTCACCGCCACCGCCACTTCTCGCGCTCGTTCTGGGAGTTAGCTGTCTCCTGCGCAGGCTCTCGCCATGGCGCAGGAGCTGCTGCGCTATCAACCCACCGATGACGGGCGTGAGGGGTGGCGCGCTCGAATCGCCGAGCTCGTCGCCATCGCCAACGAAGACCCGGCCCAGGGAGGAGCCCAGGGCGCGGGGAACCCAGATCTGGCGGCGGGGCGTCGCGCCCCGGGCGCCGGAGATGGGAAGGCCAACAAGGCCAAGAAGGTGGTTTCCCGCGCCGCATCTTCGCCGCGCGGGGAGCCCAGCTGCCAAATCGTCCATAGCGCTCTGGAAGACGCACGCGTCTCCCTCGAGCGCCGCCGCGAAAATCATGACCGCGCCATCGACGACATCGGCGAAGCTGGCAAGAACGTCAGGACCCCTGGCGACCCTATCTACAACCCCGGGTGTCTTGCTCTCACTCGCCAGCAACGCTACGTCGTCTGGCCTGACAAGTTCAAGCTGGACATCGGCGCGCGTTACGACGGGACCACCAACCCCGTCGAATTCCTCCAACTCTACGTCGTCGCCGTCCAGGCCGCGCATGGAGATCAGCGTGCCATGGCCAATTGGTTCCCCATGGACCTCAAGGACGCTCCGCAAACTTGGCTCATGAATCTTCCTCACGAATCCGTGACTTCATGGAAGGATTTATGTCGTCAGTTCGTTGCCAACTTCATGCCCACGTACGAGCGCCCCGCTACCAAGAATAATCTTAAGGCGGTGCGTCAGTACAAGGGCGAGACGCTTCGTCAGTATATCCAGCGCTTCAGCCAGATGAGGAACAAGATCCCCAGGATCTCCAACGAGGAGGTCATCTCCGCGTTCTCCACGGGCGTTTCCGACATCAAGATGAGGGAGAAGTTGTCCGTGAATGATGAGCTGACTTCCGTCGTCAGGCTCTTCGAGATCGCCGACCGCTGCGCCAAGGCCGAGGAGAGGAGGCTCTTCGTGCATAACCTGCCGGAGGCACCTCCCCCAAAGCCAAAGTCCAAAGACCCCAAGCGAAAGGAGGCCGCTGTCCTCGCGGTGGAGCCAGATCATAAGCAACGCCGCGGGGACCGCTCCGAACGTGACAAGGGTCGACGTCGCCGCTACTGCATTCTCCACAAGAAGGACACCCACAATACCGACGATTGTTAGTTTGTTCGGAAGTTTCATGAAGAAAATGGTGTCTCCAAGCGCCGCGGGGGTGGCCGCAGCTACGGCAAGAGTGGATCCCGGGGCGATCGCCGCGACGATGACCGCGACGAAGGTTGCCGCCGCGAGGGTCTGTCTCGAGCCGATCCCGAGCCGCTGCCGCTGCCCCCACTAGCAAACGATCGTCGGGAGGAGAACCTAGGGGGCTATCAAGAGCCGCAAGATTTCGCCGCTTGCCTCCTGGGTGGAGCTCAGGCTCCTTTGTCTAACCGACACTTCAAGCAGCTGTCGCGAGAGATTGCGGCCGCACAGCCTGGCGTCGGCAACCGCCTAATGAAGTGGTCAACGTGCAAGATCGGCTTCGACAAAGAGGACCACCCGGCCTCCACCAGGGGCGTGGGCACAATTCCTCTCTTGTGCACGCCAACCATCAACAACGTCGCCGTGAATCGCACTCTCATCGACGGAGGGGCGGGCCTCAACATCATCTCGGTCGAGATCTTCGAGAAGATGCAGGTGCCGTACCACCGGCTTATGCCAACCTGGCCATTCTTCGGGGTAACCGAAGGGTCTACAATGCCAATCGGGCAGGTACGCCTGCCCGTTACCTTCGGCACCTAGGACAACTACAGGACGGAAAGCCTCGACTTCGACGTCGCCTACATCGCCCTGCCGTACAATGCCATCCTCGGCTACCCAGCCCTGGCAAGGTTTATGGCAGCGACACACCACGGCTTCAATGTCCTCAAGATTCCGGGCTCCAACGGCACGATCACCGTGCGCTGCAATGAGAAGGATGCTCTCCGATCAGTGGAGCATGTTTACCGTGAGGCCGCCACCATGTTCCCCGCCGACGAAGATCTACTGGAACACTCCGGCGACCTCGTGAGGAAGAAGCAGCTCGTATCCCAAGAGCGGGTTGCAGCAAAGAAGGCCTCTCTCGAGCCCCATCCGCTGGGTTCGACAGGGAAGAAGTTCGCCGCCTCGGCATCGCCTACTCCAAGCGAGGACCTGGTCCATCCAATGCTGGACATGAGCATTGGGGAAGCTGCGGTACCCTCAGGCAGGAGGCCCCAGTTCACCCAAGAGCGCTCTGCAACAAAGAAGGTCCCGCTTCAGGCTGGGGGCTGCGACAACTTCGTCACCATCGGGGTAGGGCTTTCCCCCAAATAGGAAAGCGCGCTCATCACCTTCCTGCGGGAAAACTCTGACATGTTCGCTTGGACTCCGTCAGATATGCCCGGCGTTCCCAGGGAGGTGATTGAGCACCACTTAGCCGTGTGCCCCCAGGCACACCCCGTGAAGCAGAAGACTAGGAAGCAAGCGCAAGAGAAGCAGGACTTCATAGTCAAGGAAATAGAGAAGCTGAAGAAGGCCAAGCTGATACGCGAGGTAGCCCACCCCACCTGGATTGCAAATCCGGTGGTCGTCCCAAAGGCAAATGGCAGTGGGCGCCTCTGCGTGGACTTTACAAGTCTCAACAAGGCCTGCCCTAAGGATCCTTATCCGCTCCCAAGGATAGATCAAATCGTCGACTCCACCGCCGGCTGTGACCTCCTTTGCTTCTTGGATGCTTTCTCCGGTTATCATCAGATCAAGATGGAAAAGGAGGACGAGGAGAAGACCGCCTTCATCACGCCTTGTGGTGTGTACTGCTACGTCTGCATGCCCTTCGGTCTGAAGAACGTAGGAGCCACCTTCCAAAGGCTCATGCGCAAGGCCTTGGGGGCTCAGATGGGAAGGAACGCGGAGGCCTACGTCGACGACATCGTCGTCAAGACTCAAGAGAGTCACACCTTCATCGAGGATCTGGAGGAAACATTCATCAACCTAAGGAAGGTAAATATCAAGCTCAACCCCGCCAAGTGCGCCTTCGGCGTACCATCGGGAAAACTGTTGGGGTTCCTCGTGTCCCATCGTGGGATAGAGGCGAACCCTGACAAGGTCAAGGCCATCGAGGAAATGCGTCTGCCACGCAATCTCAAGGAGATGCAACGCCTTGCGGGATGCATGGCAGCCCTTGGGCGCTTCATCGGGAGGAGCGGGGAGAAAGCCCTGCCCTTCTTCAAGCTCATGAAACGCGCTGGGAAGTTCGAGTGGACTCCGGAAGCCGACAAGGCCTTCGCTGAGTTGAAAAGGTACCTCACGAGCCCACCGATCATGGTTGCCCCAACCACCGGCGAGCCCTTGCTACTCTACATCACGGCAACTCCAAGGACTGCAAGTGCCGTCCTTGTCGCGGAGCGAGACGCCAAGGTGATCGCCAAAGAGGAGGTCAATCCTCCAAGCTCGGGGGCTCCTCGCGAGGAGGAGGCCGCTCCATCTCCCGACCCTCGAGAGAAACCGCCCGCGGCATCTTCGCCGACCGAGCCGCTCTCTCAGAGCAACGCTCAAAAGCCTCCCGAGGAGGAGCCTTTCGAGGGTGTCGTCAAGGTGCAAAAGCCTATGTACTTCGTTAGCACGGTACTGCGCGACGCGCGGGAACACTATACCATGCAGCAAAAGCTGCTCTACACCCTGGTCATCGCTTCGCGGAAGCTACGCCACTACTTTCAGGGTCACCCAATTAAGGTGGTAACCGATCGTCCCCTGGAGACCATCCTACGCAATCCCAATGTCACCGGGCGGGTGGCAGAATGGGCCGTGGAGCATCAACCCTTCGAGATCTCCTTCGAAACTACAAAGGTAATCAAGAGCAAGGCTTTGGCCGAGTTCACTGCGGAGTGGACCGATGCGTTCGCCGATGAGCCTCCAGAGGTGGAGTCAACGCTCCCAGGAGAGGAGGCCCCAGGCCTCTGGGTCATGCACTTCGACGGCGCCTTTAACCTCCCCGGCGCGGGAGCTGGTGCTGTCCTAACCTCTCCCTCTGGAGACAAGCTCTTCTACGCCGTACAGCTCTGCTTCAAGCCTGAGCATAAGGTCTCCAACAACATTGCGGAATACGAAGGACTACTCACCGGCTTAAGGGCGGCAAACGCTTTGGGCATCAAGCGCATCATCGTCAAGGGAGATTCACAGCTGGTTGTGAACTTCTCGAACAAGAGC
Organism: Dactylis glomerata; assembly: GCA_007115705.1. Taxonomy (NCBI): domain Eukaryota; kingdom Viridiplantae; phylum Streptophyta; class Magnoliopsida; order Poales; family Poaceae; genus Dactylis; species Dactylis glomerata. The sequence continues at coordinate 2,147,696 of QXEO01000379.1, forward strand.
TACACTCCAAAGGATGAGCACATGGCGGCCTATCTCGAGGAGCATCGAAAGATGGAAAAACGCTTCCAAGGATTGGAGCTGAAGCACATCCCGAGAGGAGAAAATGTGGAAGCCGACGAGATCGCCAAGCGCGCCTCTCACCGCCTGGCACAACCTGCCGGCGTCTGTGAGGAGCGTCTCTTCAAGCCGTCCGCTTCTCCACCGTCATCTGGATCAGACCCTCCACTTGCCCTGCCGCCACCGTCGGAGCAGGGGGCTCCAGACTGCAGGCCTCCTTCGGGTGACCGCGTCCTTCTGGCATTGGCACGGCAGGAGGGAGTGGATTGGATTCTCGAGCTCAAGGCCTTCCTCACCAGCAGCAGGCTTCCCGAGGATGAAGAGGAGGCCGAAAGGATCGTGCGCCAAGCTTCAGGCTACTGCGTCAAGGATGGTGACTTGTACCGGCGTCGCCCAAACGGCGTCGCTCTGAAGTGCATATCTACTCACCAAGGCCAGGAGCTTCTCATGGACATCCACGCCGGCGAATGTGGCCATCATGCTTCTGCTGCAACTCTAGCCGCAAAGGTGTATCGAAGTGGTTTCTACTGGCCTTCAGCGCTCGGGGATGCGGCGGAGATGGTCAAGAGGTGCGAGGCGTGCCAGTTACATGCCAAGCAGATCCACCAGCCGGCGCAGGAGCTGCAAACCATCCCACTCACTTGGCCCTTTACAGTTTGGGGGTTGGACATCCTTGGTCCATTCCCCAGAGCGCAAGGGGGCTACCGCTACCTCTACGTCGCCATCGACAAATTCACCAAGTGGGTGGAGGTGGAATCGGTGTGCACCATCCCGGCCAGGTCTGCAGTCAAGTTCATCCGTGGACTGGTCTGTCGTTTTGGTGTGCCTAACCGCATAATCACCGACAACGGCAGCCAGTTCACCAGCGGACTGTTCCGGGAGTACTGTGCATCGGCCGGCATGAAGATCTGCTTCGCCTCCGTCGCCTACCCCCGGAGCAATGGCCAATCCGAGCGTGCTAAGGCCGAGGTCCTCAAGGGACTCAAGACGAAAAGCTTCAACGCCAAGCTTGAAGCTTGCGGCAAAAAATGGTTAGACAACCTCTAATCCATCTTGTGGTCCATCAGGACTACCGCCACCAAACCCACTGGAGAGACCCCTTTCTTCCTGGTCTATGGGGTGGAGGCTGTTCTTCCCACCGACGTCAAGTTCGGGTCGCCAAGAGTGCTCGCCTTTGACGAAATTCGCCAAGAGGACCTCATCAAGGATCGTCTCCTCCTGCTCGAAGAAGCTCGGTGCCAAGCCGCGCTCCGCGCCGCGAGGTACCAGCAAGGACTACGCCACTACCATAGCCGCCATGTTCGAGCAAGGACTCTGGAGGTCGGCGACCTGGTGCTGAGGAGAATACTCTCTCGCGAGGGCCTGCACAAGGTGTCTCCAATGTGGGAAGGACCCTTCAAGGTGACGCACATCGCCAGGCCAGGCTCGACGCGGCTGGAAACCGCAGAAGGCGTGCCGGTGGGGAACCCGTGGAACATAGCTCATCTGCGAAAGTTCTACCCTTAGGTTCCTCACGAGGAGATAAAGACCGTTCTCACGGCACTTGTATCAGCTCAAACTGCTCTTAAGCACTGATATTAAGTTATCGCGCAGCATAGCGCCTCTGCTTCGGCATGACATTAAAATGGCATGAAGTCCATTTATTTTCTGTTGTAATCCACGCGGAAGGGGGCTAGGCACGGTGTCTATGCTGGGGCCTTCGCCCGGAAAACAGCGAGCCTGAAAAACCCGAAGGGAGTGAGCTCTGGTCGGGGGCGACGGCCCTGTTATCGATCACCTCTAAATACCCATGGTGCTTAGTTCCTCGCGAAGTACATCAGAAAATAAAAAATCTTCGAGGAAAGTCCAAGGTGTGCCCCAAGGCACCCGCTAAGGACCTACCCCTCATGAGCAACCCTCACGAGGAGGCAAGAATGCGTCGATGCGACAAGCATCCGCAGGAAAATTCCCTCTATCGAGGAAGGCCTAACGTGGCAGGATTATTGAAGACCAAGGCCGCTCCGATCATCTTACAAAGGAGACGCAGATCCGGAGGTCCGCGCCAGGCCCTTCACCTCGTGAGCAACCCTTGCGAGGTGTCGACGGTCTCTGGGCTCTCTTAAGCGTCGACGTTTTCACGTCCGTGAGGGTCCAGCTTCCCTCAACGACGAGGAAGGCCCTGTGAATCGCCACGCGCGGCAATTTACTCTTAGCTGCTGGCACAGATAGTGCCGCGCTCCTCCACGACGGAGAAGGTCCCTGTGCCGGTCACAGGGGCATCTTATTCGCCTTCTTTTTTCGTTTGTTTTATCGACTTGTTTTCCGTTTTCGGGGATTTGGGGTTTTTTCTTTTCCAACTATTTCTTCAACTTCTTGTCTCAGGAATCCTCCAATGTGTCGTCGGCGCCGACCCCATCTTGAGCTCTGAGGTGAAGGGAGGCCTCTCGACGATGCTAACAGCTCACCAGGGCTCTCGAGCGTGCGAATGACCAGGACAATGAAGAGCATTGGAAGTCGAAGTGTAGGACAGTTAGAAAGCGGATTTCATTGAAGTAATCCCATCAAAGGGACGAGCAAAGGCACGGCGGGGCATACCCCGCCGGCGAGGACTACACGACAAAAGAGGGGACGAGACTAGCTCCCCTCCCCAGAAGACTATGATGTCTACGCACTTCTATTCTTGTAGAAACTTGTTGGGCCTCCAAGTGCAGAGGTTTGTAGAATAGCAGCAAGTTTCCCTTAAGTGGATCACCCAAGGTTTATCGAACTCAGGGAGGAAGAGGTCAAAGCTATCCATCTCAAACAACCATGCAATTACGATACAGAAAGTCTCTTGTGTCCCCAACACACCCAATACACTTGTCAGATGTATAGGTGCACCAGTTCGGCGAAGAGATAGTGAAATACAAGTGGTATAGATGATTATAAGTAGTAAATGCAATCTGGAATAAAAATCGCTGCGAGCAAACATGTAACAAAACAGCAAGTAAACGGTGTGCAATGCTTGGAAACAAGGCCTAGGGATCATACTTTCACTAGTGGACACACTCCCAACAATATAACATGACTGAACAAATAACTTCTCTTTGCTAAGGCACTCTGAATTACTCTCCTATTGAATAACACTAATCATTGTGTAGTGGCTACAGAAGCACCCCTTAAAGTTCATCAAGTACTTGACAAACACCACTCATAGAGATATCCAAATCAAATCATAATTCAAGATAGAAATCATTGCAACTTAGACCAAGTACTAACACGGTGCACACATTGTCACCATTACACCATGAAAGGAGGAATAGATCACTCAAACTATCATAGAAATAATTATTCTCATAATCCACAAGAGATCACAATCATAGCCTAAACCAAGTACCACCATGATGCACGCACTGTCACCGTTACACCATGGCAGGAGGAATAGATTACTTTAACAATCACCACTAGAGTACACATAATATCTGAATAATAACATCTACTTGTTCAACATGATACAAAGCTCACGATCACATAAAGATCACATCATGGGAGAGAGAGGTGAACCACATAGCTACCGGTAGAGCCCTCAGCCTCGGGGATGAACTACTCCCTCCTCATCATAGGAGACAACAAGGTTGATGGAGATGGCGGTGAGGTCGATGGAGACGGCGGAGATGGCGATGGAGACCGATGGAGATGGCTCTGGGGGCACTTCCCCGTCCCGGCAGGGTGCCGGAACAGAGACTTCTATCCCCCGAAATTCGTCGGTGGCGGCGGCGGAACTGCAGAACTCTTTCTGGAAAATTGCCGACCCCCTTAGGGTTTTCCGTCCCGAGGCTTCTTATAGGCGAAGGGGCGATGTCAGGAGTGGGACCAGGCGTCCTCACACATGGCAGGCGCGGCCAGGGGCCTGGCCGCGCCACCATGGTGTGTGGGGCCCCTGTGGCCCACCTCCTACTCCTCTTCGGATCTCTGGAAGCTTCCGGGTAAAATAAGACTTCAGGATGTTGTTTCGTCCAATTCCGAGAATATTTCCTGTGTATCACTTCTGAAACACAAAAACAGCAGAAAACAAGAAACTGGCACTGTGGCAACTTGTTAATAGGTTAGTTCCAGAAAATGCATAAAAGTGCCACTAAGTGTAACGAAACAATAGGCAAATGGTGTAAAAACAAGCATGGAGCATCAAAAATTATAGATACGTTTGAGACGTATCAAGCATCCCCAAGCTTAACTCCTGCTCGTCCTCGAGTAGGTAAGTGATAACAAAAGAATAATTTTTGAGGTGACATGCACCTACACAATCTTGATCATATATGTAAGCATTGTGAGCTGGGATCATAAGAACTTAAAACATGGGCATGAAGATATAATCTTGATAGAAGAAACTTAGCAACCATGTTGTAAACATGCAAATGAACACAAACAAAAGATCATGAAAATGAAACAATGAAAGTCAAACGTGTGTTCAAATCATAAGGAAAAACATACAAGTGGTTTTCAGCTTGTCCTTAAAAGAGAGCAAAACATAAATGCATAGGACACCTTCAAGTTTAAGAGGGCGACTAGATACAAATAATTTAAGAACAAGTGAAACCATAGTCATGAATCAATCAATGATAAACTTTGGGACAATGCACATTATACTCAGAATGACAACTATGCTCTCTTAATGGTGCATAAAGGTAGAAGGTGATGACTCAACATAAAAGTAAAAGAAAGGCCCTTCGCAGAGGGAAGCAGTGATTAAACATGTGCTAGAGCTTTTCATTTGTAAAACAGAGAGATAAAAATTGGTTTTGAGAGGTGGTTGTCTTTGTCAACGACTGGCAATGGGGTTCTTACTATCTTCCATACAAAAATGAAGCAAGTTTTTGAGAGAGAGATTGGCACTTTTGTGCTCTTTTATAAAGTTTGGCACTCCTCCCCACCTTTTTTCCTTTCACAAACCTTGGCTAACCGATTCCATCGGGTGCCCACCAACATTCACTTTCCATGGAGGAGTGCCTTTTTTCTTTCTTTCTTTTTTCTCATTTTTTTCTTCTTTTTGGAATACGCAATATGGAAGATAGCAAATCTGACCACTACGTCCCCATGAGCTGAAAACAGTGTCACAAAACGAGAAGTGTTTTGAAGGTTTTTGAAAGGTAGCACATGAAAATTTACTTTGGAATGGCTTAGAAATACCATGCATAGGAGTTTATAGTGGACACAATGGCAAACTTGGTTTTTAGGAGTTGGATGCATGAGTAGAGCTCATACTCAGTACAAAATGAGGGCTAGCAAAAGACTGGGAGCGACCAACTAAGAGCGCAATAATGGCCATAATCATGCAAAGCGACAAAGCGACATTAAAAGAAGCATAAGATGGCATCAAAAGTCAAAAACTAAATGATCATAGAGGCTATTGGCGACTTATTTTTGTAGTCAACATGGTGTAAGCATGCGCCAAGTCAACCCAAATAAAGCATCAAAGGAGAAAACCAAAATAATGCTTCCATACAATAAAAACAACGCATGATTTTTTCAAAGACTCATTAAGCAATCTCAGTTATTTGAGACAAGTCATGCTACAGCAAAACCACTAAGCATACTATCAAAAAGACATCAAGCATGACATGAAAAAGCCTAAGCCGCAGTCTACACAAGCTCCTTCTTGTACCACTTTTTTGCATAAAGCTTTTTCTCTTTTCCAACACCATTTGAAATTTTTATAAACACCTCTTTTGATAAAAACCAATAAATACCAGAGGCAAAAATACACCATGATGAAAAGATATAACAAGATCTGAACACAAATCAAGGCGAAAACAAAAACCAAAAGCAGTAGCAGAAAAAGGAAGAACACTCGGTTTTTGATAAGAGTGAAAACTGGAGCGTTCTTGGCAAATGAAAAGCATGTTCATCTCCTCCAAGAAACATGATGTGATCTAACCATTTATTGCAGCAAATAAAGCAAAATAAAACTAAAAACAAAAACAACTGACGCTCCAAGAAAAACGCATAGTGCATGAAGCAATACAAATATAGTGTCTTGAAAGGTGACCTGATTTTTGCCGATGAAGAAGGGGGTGCCTCGGGGGCATCCCCAAGCTTTGACGCTTGTACTTCTTGGATATTTCTTGGGGTGATGCATGGGCATCCCCAAGCTTGAGCTTTTGTCCATTCTTCAACTCATCTCATCATTCTCCAATCCCTACACTTGAAAACTTCCTTCATACAAAACTAAACACAAATATATTAGCAACATTAGTGTAAGCATAACATTGAATCAACCCTTTTTGCTTCAGGTTTCAACCTAAAACCACGACATATTAAGCATAAACTACTGTAGCAACCTCCCCAAAAGTTCTGTGATCAAAAGAACTCAAAAGAAAGCGATAAAGTGGCAAACATAAATATTGGCAGAAATCTGTCAAAACTGAACAGCTGACAAAGGTTGAATTTTTGAGGGATTTTCTGTTGCTCAAATCAAAAAGTGTTCAACTAACAAAAGTTTGGATATAACCTGGGGCATATGCACAAGAAATCGCAGGTCCAAAAGATAAACAGATAATTTTTACGAATTTTTACGGTGCAGCACCGAAAACAGTTTCAGGACAGCAACATCCCCAAATCTTTACCTCACTCAAATTAGAGGCTTCTCTTGGAACAAAAACGAAATAAACAAGATAAGGAGTGGTCATTACAGTAGTAATGACTTCCAAAACTCAAATAAAAGAAAAAGTACTGAAAAATAAACATTGGGTTATCTCCCAAGAGTGCTTTTCTTTAACGCCTTTGAGCTAGGCGCAGTAATTTGCAAAGATGCTCATGTGGGCGCCATATAAGGAAAAGAGCTTGAGGCAAATGCGCCATATAGGAACATAAAGCAAAAGAGAGCATAAAAAAGCAAATGTGAAAGACATTTATATCTGAACCACTTCCTATGCATAGGAATCTTGTAAGAAAATAAATCAACGAGGCACATAGTAGCAAGCATGGATAGATAAAACAAGTGCCACTTCAAGATTTGCAACATAAAGAGGGGAAACTTAATATTGTTGAGATCCATCAAACCATGTTTCCCTCTCATAATAACTTTCAGTAGAATCATGAATAGAACTAACAATATAACTATCACATAAAGCATCCCTATCATGAGCCACATGCATAAAAGAATTAATACTCACCACAGGAACAATAGTGGTAGGAGCAGATTTAACAGAATAATTATTCTCATCACCATAATCATCAAAAATAGGAGGCATATTGTAATCATAACTAATTTTATCCTCAATAGTAGGTGAACTGAAAATATTATACCCAACATCATAGCCATCATAAACTAGAGGTTCAGTATCATCACAAGCTAAAGAACAGCTATTTCGCAAAGCATATTCTTCAAACATATCATCATAAGAAGGAACATCACATATGGGAGATAAAATATTATCAGAACAAACTTTCTCCACTAAAGCTGGGGAACTAAAAATATCATGCTTAACAAAACCAGCTTCCCCAAGCTTAGACTTTTCTATAGCATTAGCAACAACGGTGTTCAAAGCATTCATACTAACAACACTATTAGCATGCAAATTAAGCTCCAAAGGTTTTTCAATTTTCTCTTCAAACACTTCATATCTAAACTCAGGAAAAAGACTACAGAACTCTTTGTTTTCCATTAAGCCTAACTAGTGAAAATAAAAACAAGAAACAAAAAGATGTAATTGCAGAATCTAAAGGAAATAACTCCGAGCACTCACACAGGAGGATGCGAGTACCTTTTACCTTACCTCCCCGGCAACGGCGCCAGAAAAGAGCTTGATGTCTATGCACTTCTATTCTTGTAGACACTTGTTGGGCCTCCAAGTGCAGAGGTTTGTAGAACAGCAGCAAGTTTCCCTTAAGTGGATCACCCAAGGTTTATCGAACTCAGGGAGAAAGAGGTCAAAGCTATCCCTCTCAAACAACCCTGCAATTATGATACAGAAAGTCTCTTGTGTCCCCAACACACCCAATACACTTGTCTGATGTATAGGTGCACTAGTTTGGCGAAGAGATAGTGAAATACATGTGGTATAGATGATTATAAGTAGTAAATGCAATCTGGAATAAAAATCACTGCGAGCAAACATGTAACAAAACAGCAAGTAAACGGTGTGCAATGCTTGGAAACAAGGCCTAGGGATCATACTTTCACTAGTGGACACACTCCCAACAATATAACATGACTGAACAAATAACTTCTCTTTGCTAAGGCACTCTGAATTACTCTCCTATTGAATAACACTAATCATTGTGTAGTGGCTACAGAAGCACCCCTTAAAGTTCATCAAGTACTTGACAAACACCACTCATAGAGATATCCAAATCAAATCACAATTCAAGATAGAAATCATTGCAACTTAGACCAAGTACTAACACGGTGCACACACTGTCACCATTACACCATGAAAGGAGGAATAGATCACTCAAACTATCATAGCAATAATTATTCTCATAATCCACAAGAGATCACAATCATAGCCTAAACCAAGTGCCACCATGATGCACGCACTGTCACCGTTACACCATGGCAGGAGGAATAGATTACTTTAACAATCACCACTAGAGTACACATAATATCTGAATTATAACATCTACTTGTTCAACATGATACAAAGCTCACGATCACATAAAGATCACATCATTGGAGAGAGAGGTGAACCACATAGCTACCGGTAGAGCCCACAGCCCCGGGGATGAACTACTCCCTCCTCATCATAGGAGACAGCAAGGTTGATGGAGATGGCGGTGAGGTCGATGGAGACGGTGGAGATGGCGATGGAGACCGATGGAGATGGCTCCGGGGGCACTTCCCCATCCCGGCAGGGTGCCGGAACAGAGACTTCTGTCCCCCAAAATTCGTCGGTGGCGGCGGCGGAACTGCGGAACTCTTTCTGGAAAATTGCCGACCCCCTTAGGGTTTTCCCTCCCGAGGCTTCTTATAGGCGAAGGGGCGATGTTAGGAGTGGGACCAGGCGTCCTCACACATGGCTGGCGCGGCCAGGGGCCTGGCCGCGCCACCATGGTGTGTGGGGCCCCTGTGGCCCACCTCCTACTCCTCTTCGGATCTCTGGAAGCTTCCGGGTAAAATAAGACTTCAGGATGTTGTTTCGTCCAATTCCGAGAATATTTCCTGTGTATCACTTCTGAAACACAAAAACAGCAAAAAACAGGAAACTGACACTGTGGCAACTTGTTAATAGGTTAGTTCCGGAAAATGCATAAAAGTGCCACTAAGTGTAACGAAACAATAGGCAAATGGTGTAAAACAAGCATGGAGCATCAAAAATTATAGATACGTTTGAGACGTATCAGACTACAGCGCCAGGACCTCCTCTTCACTGCGCCGTGGGCTGGTGGTAGGTGCGGCGGACGCCACCGACGGCGAAGATCCGCACCGAAGCCTCCAGCGTTCCCAGCTTGAAGCGGAAGACGAGGTGGTCGCCGACGCGGAGGCGATGGCCGAGGGCGAAGGCCCTCCAGCGGCCGGAGAGGACGGCGTTACCGCCCACCCCGAGGAGGATGTCCACAGGCCAGAGGAGATCTGGCCTGCTCTGCTCCCCCAGGGCAATCTTCCCGGCGGCCGCACCGGGGGAGTAAATCACCCTCCGCACGGCGTCGGGAGGCCGGAGGGAGCTGAAGCCCGGGGCGTCGATGACGACGAGGAGCTCCAGGAAGCGGGACCCCGGCCGGTGAGGGGTCCCAGCATCATCGCCACCAAGTGGCGCAGAGTGGCAACCACTCCGTTCGCCGGCGGGACCGGAGGATCTGCAGCAGGGGGACGGGGCCCAGGGCGGCCTCCACCTCCCGGAGGACCCAGTCGACGCTCCCCAGGGCGCGGGGAGCAGGCGCCGCCGCCAGCGGCGATGGCGAGTTCAGAGCGCCTCCGCGCGCGGGACCCCCGAGGGTCAGGGCACCGGAGGTCCTCAAGGCAGCGCGGTTCACCTCGTCCGGCCTCGGCGTGCCGATGCGAAGGGGTCCACCGGCGCCGGGCGTCCATCGGGCCGGGATCTTCACCTTGATCCCGCTGCCCGGGGGGCGTCCGCGGCGCTTGGCCCCGGAGCTTGGTCCAGAGGCGGCGGCGGAGGCGGAGGAGTCCATCAGCTTGGGGGGCGCGGAGGAAGAAGTGGCACTGGAGGAAGGAGGTGAAGTGCCGGAGGTCTCGAGGAGACTTTATTTAAGGGGGGCGTCTGGCGTTGATGTGTCAAATCTCAGCGCGGAATCGAAGCGTCGACGCTGCGCTCCGCAGTGAAGCGACGTGCCATCATGGCGGTTTGACGCCTTGGAGACTGTAGCGTCGCCCGTCGTTTCGCCTCTCCAGCTGCGGCCTCGCCACATGTCCGGAGCCTCCGCTTCTTCACATGGTCCTCTGACCGCACGGTGGACGCACGCCGTTGGAGGGCCCAGCAGCTTCGGGGGCCCCCGGCCCTTCGCTTCCTCAAGAGGGCGCGTTCGTGGGCCGGGCTCCTGGGGGCTACTGTCGGTGTTCTGGATACAGTGGTATCCCGGTCCACCTGCTCCTGAGCCCCGTAATCGGCCCATCTTCAGCCCAAGGGAGAATCAACAACTCAAGCTACAGAGAAGACCCTCACGAGGAGGCGCCTCGTGAGGAGAACGATGGTGGAAAACGCTAAGGACCAGAAGACCTCCTCACAAGCCACCGCTGGTGAGGAGAGGGACCAAGTCCACGCCAGCTGAGCACGTTGGCAGTGCAGAGCAAGAAGGTGAAGGACAGAAGACCGCGTACCGCCCACGCTACCCCCGATAGGGAGGAGACCAACTTTCGCTGTGCCTGCCCAAAGCGGCACAGTGGTTGTTGGCCACCCCCCCTAAAAATAGCGTGGATGGTGCAGGGCGCCAGAGGAAGACGTCAGCTTCCTCCACCCACTCCTGTGGACCGGCGCCACTACCCTACGAAGACCACGTCTACAGAAGAGTGTAGTCTACAGCTGTCCACCCTCCTTGGCCGTGTGTGTGGCAACCCCTTCCCCAAGAAGATAAGGGGAAGGAGGACCTTGGCGCTATAAAAGGGGGGGAGGCCACCCCTTACGGGGGATCTTCATCTTCTTCAGGCTGCTAGCTGGGCACGCAGGTTCTGCAACCTCTGGCCAGCTAGAGCTTTGTAACCAAGACCTTGTACTCCTCGTGAGGTGTCGCGTTGCAATACAAGAAGGCAGGAAGTAGGGGTTTTACCTCACCACGAGGGCCCTGAACCTGGGTAAAGCTCGGCATCTCTCTCTCTGCAGTGCGTAGTGCGTTCGACCGCTCGAGGCTTCCGTCACCGTGCTTCGTTGCGATCCTAGATCTCACACGTTCAGCCCCCTGCGTTCGAATCTTTGGGTCCGTCGCGTGGTACCCCGTGTTCTTGCGACACGAAATCCATCGACACACGAAGGGCCTTTCTTTTACTTTTATGTTGAGTCACCACCTTCTATCTTTATGCACCTTTAAGAGAGCAAAGTTGTCATTCTTAGTATAATGTGCATTGTCTCAAAGTTTTCATTGATTGATTCATATTGTTGGTTTCACTTGTTCTTAAATTATTTGTATCTAGTCGCCCTCTTAAACTTGAAGGTGTCCTATGCATTTATGTTTTTCTCTCCATGAAGGAAAAGCTGAAAACCATTTGTATGTTTTTCCATATGATTTGAACACACATTTCACTTTCATTGTTTCGTTGTTCATGATCTTTTGTTTGTGTTCATTTTCGTGTTATAACATGGTTGCTAAGTTTCTTCTATCAAGATCATATCTTTCATGCCCATGTTTTAAGTTCTTTTGATCCCAGCGCACAACGCTTACATAGATGATCAAGATTGCGTAGGTGCATGTCACCTCAAAAATTATTTATTTTGTTATCACTTACCTACTCGAGGACGAGCAGGAGTTAAGCTTGGGGATGCTGATATGTCTCCAACGTATCTATAATTTTTGATGCTCCATGCTTGTTTTTACACCATTTGCTTAGTTTTTTTACACTTCGTGGCACTTTTATGCATTTTCTGGAACTAACCTATTAACAAGTCACCACAGTGCGAGTTCCCTATTTTCTGCTGTTTTTGTGTTTCAGAAAAGCTACATAGGAAATATTCTCGGAATTGGACGAAACGAAAGCCAGTCGCCCAGAATTTCACCGAAGCTTCCAGAGAACCGAAGAGGAGACGGAGTGGGGCCACGAGGGCCCCACACACCAGGGTGGCTTGGCCTAGGCCCTGGCCATGCCCCCTATGTGTGAGACCACCTCGGTCCACTCCTGACGATGCCCCTTCGCCTATAAAGACCCCCTGACGGGAAAAACCTAAAGACCTGATCACTTTTCTAGAACACATCGCGATCCGCCGCCGCCGTCGACCCAAAGATCGGGAGGGTCCAGAAGCTCTTCCTGGCACCCTGCCGGAGAGGGAAATTGCCACCGGAGGTCTTCTTCATTGCCATGCTTGCCTGCGGAGCGATGAGTGAGTAGTCTACCTTGGACTATGGGTCCATTGCAGTAGCTAAATGGTTGTCTTCTCCACCATGTGCTTCATGTTTAGATCTCATGAGCTGCCCTACATGATTGAGATCACCGTTATGTAATTCTACATGTTTAGTTTGTTAGGATCCGATGAATATTGGTGTTATGCTTGAGTTGATGTACTGAAATTTATCTTATGTTATCTCTATGTTGTTTATGATCTTGCATGCTCTCCGTTGTTAGTAGATATCTTGGCCAAGTAGTTGCTAGTAACTCCAAGAGGGGGTATTTATGCTCGATAGTGGGTTCATGCCTCTATTTAATCTGGGGGAGTGACAGAAACCTCTAAGGTTGTAGATGTGCTGTTGCTACTAGGGGGAAAACAACATTCATATGCTCGAGGGCATATGCTTTGTTTACATTACACACTTTGCTTAATGCAATTATCTGTTGTTCGCAACTTAATACTTGTGGAGTTCTCGGATTGATTCGCCACAAGTGGATTATTAGTCATAGATGCAGTTGGATGGCGGTCTATGTATCTTGTTGTAATGCCCAGAGTAAATCTCATAGTGATCCTCTCATCATATGCACGTTGTCTTTATTCTATCAATTGTCCAACTGTAATTTATTTACCCAGCATATATTATTTTATCTTATGGAGAGACACCACTAGTGAACTATGGACCCCGGTCCTATTTCCTGTATATTGCTATCACATGTTTACTTTACTCGCACTGTTTACTTTACTCGCATACTATTATCACTTTCCACTCGATACGCTCATACCCTTTGTTTCAAGCAAACACTAGTAGAAAAAGGGTCTTTGGTCCAGCACCCAAATGTCATCTGTCCCGGTTCGGCTGGCCACTGGGGACCAATGACACGTATTGGTCCCAGTTCATGCCGCCTGGAGATTAGTCCCGGTTCATTTTGGGGTATCAGTCCCGGTTCGTGGCATGAACCGGGACCAATGCCTCCCAGCATGACACGTGCCTCTCTGCGGATCATCGGTCCCGGTTCATGGCATGAACCAGGATCAAAGACCCTCCCCTGGCTATAAATTGATACCCAGCCCTTTGCCCTTTGCCACAAAAATTTGCTGGATTGTGTGTGTGGTGTGGGTGCTAGCTTTTTTTTCCTTTGATTGCACACAAGGTGTTCGACGAAATGTCCATGCCACATTTAAGTTCGCACAACACGGTATCCTCCGCCGAGGTTAGCAACCTTATCTTCTTCATCTGTAACTGATATAAAAATCTTGCATATGTGTCCATGTGGGTGGTCATTTCACTATTCGCGATGTTATTGTAATAGTTAATTATTATAACGCAGATCGATGCGCGGATGCGATGGATGTACGGCGACCGATGCAATTCTGATTTTATTGCAGGCCTGCATAAATTTATCGATGTGGCTAAGGCAAACAAAATGGATAATTTTATGCCTTGTCCCTGCATCGACTGTCGAAATTTGACGGAGCACTCTGCCCCGAGAATCCTTCAAAGCCATCTGCTTCGGAGAGGTTTCATGCCCGGATATTATTGTTGGGCCATGCACGGAGAAAGAGGGATTAGGCTGGAAGAAAATGAAGAAGAGGATGATGACAGCTATCCTGAAGAATATGGTGATACTGCAATAGAAGACAATGAAGAAGAGGGAGGCAGCAATGAAGAAGAACAACGGGCATCGGATGAGCCCGGTGATGGTCTTGGTCGGGTCATTTCTGATGCAAAGCAACAATGCGATACAGAAAGGGAGAAGCTGAAGTTGGAGGCCATGCAAAACGATCACAAAAAGTTATTATACCCAAATTGCGAAGATGGCAGCACAAAGCTCGGTACCACACTTGAACTGCTGAAATGGAAGGCAGAGGCTGGTTTATCTGACAAGGGATTTGAGAAGTTACTGAAAATAATGAAGCCAAAGCTTCCAAAGGATAATGAGCTGCCCGAGACAACGTACGAAGCAAAGAAGACTATCTGCCCTCTAGGATTAGATGTGGAGAAGATACATGCGTGCATTAATGACTGTATCTTATACCGTGGTGAGAAGTATGAGAATATGGATAAATGTCCGGTATGCACTGCATGTCGGTACAAGATCAGACAAGATGACCCTGGTGATGTTGAGGGTGATGACGAGCCCCCCAGGAAGAAGGTTCCTGCTAAGTTTATGTGGTATGCTCCTATAATACCACGGTTGAAACGTCTGTTCAGAAACAAAGAGCATGCTAGGTTGTTGCGATGGCACGAAGAAGAGTGTAAGAAAGACGGGAAACTGAGACACCCCGCCGATGGGTCGCAGTGGAGAAACATCGAGAGAAAGTACTCAAACTTTGCAGGTGATGCGAGGAACTTATGGTTTGGTCTAAGTACAGACGGCATGAATCCTTTTGGGGAGCAGAGCTGCAGTCACAGCACCTGGCCCGTGACTCTATGTATCTACAACCTTCCTCCTTGGTTGTGCATGAAGCGGAAGTTCATTATGATGCCAGTGCTCATCCAAGGACCAAAGCAACCCGGCAACGACATTGATGTGTATCTAAGGCCATTAGTCGATGAACTATTGCAGCTGTGGGCAGAACCGGGTGTAAAGGTGTGGGATGAGCACAAACAGGAGCCATTTGACCTACGAGCGTTGCTGTTCGTAACTATCAACGATTGGCCTGCTCTTAGTAACATTTTAGGATAGTCAAACAAGGGATACAATGCATGCACGCACTGTTTAGATAAGACTAAAGGTACATATTTGGATAAATGTAAGAAGGTTATGTACCTGGAGTGTCGTAAATTTCTTCCGACCAATCATCAAGTAAGAAAAAAAGGCAAGCATTTCAACGGTGAGGCAGATCACCGGAAGAAGCCTAAGCTCCCTAAAGGTGCTGATGTATTTGGTATGGTGAAGGACCTAGAAGTAATATTTGGAAAGGGTTCTGGCGGTCAATCTATTTCGAAAGACCCCATTACCGGACACACGGCCATGTGGAAGAAGAAATCTATATTTTGGGAGCTTGAGTATTGGAAAGACCTAGAGGTCCGTTCTTCAATCGATGTGATGCACGTGACGAAGAATCTTTGCGTGAACCTGCTAGGCTTCCTAGGCGTGTATGGGAAGACAAAAGATACACCAGAAGGACGGGAGGACCAGCAATGTATCAAAGACCCATACAACAAGCATACTGATAAAGGCCGTCAATACTTAAGCAGCTACGCTCTTACCAAAGCAGAGAAGGAAATCTTTTTTGAATGCCTGAATAGTATCAAGGTCCCGGCTCGGTTCTCGTCAAATATAAAGGGAATAATAAATATGGCAGAGAAAAAATTCCAGAACTTGAAGTCTCATGATTGTCACGTGATTATGACGCAGTTGCTTTCGGTTGCATTGAGGGGGCTTCTACCGGAAAATGTTCGAGTACCCATTGTGAAGCTATGTGCATTCCTCAATGCAATATCTCAGAAGGTGATCGATCGAGAAAGTCTAGAAAGGCTACAAAAGGATGTGGTCTAATGTCTTGTCAGTTTTGAGTTGGTGTTCCCCCCGTCCTTCTTCAATATTATGACGCATCTCTTAGTTCACCTAGTTGATGAGATTTCCATTCTCGGTCCTGTATTTCTGCACAATATGTTCCCCTTCGAGAGGTTCATGGGAGTCTTAAAGAAATATGTTCGTAATCGTGCAAGGCCAGAAGGAAGCATCTCCAAGGGCTATGGAACAGAGGAGGTCATTGGGTTCTGTGTTGACTTTCTTCCTGACCTTAAGCCGATTGGTGTTCCTGAATCACGGTATGAGGGGAGACTGAGTGGAAAAGGCACGCTAGGAAAGAAAGCAATGATATTTAGGGACGGGCATTCTTTGAATCAAGCACACTACACAGTTCTACAAAGTTCTACCTTCGTGGCTCCGTATATCAAGGAACACATGAATGTTGTACGCTCCAAGTTCCCGGGGAAGGATGACTACTGGATTAAAGAAAATCACATGGAGACTTTTGGCACTTGGTTGCAATTACATCTCATAAATGACACCACTATTGGAGATCAGCTCTACTTGTTGGCCGCGACACCATCTGCGACTATATTGACTTTCCAAGGGTACGAGATAAATGGGAATACATTTTACACGATCTCCCAAGATAAAAAGAGCACTAACCAAAATAGTGGTGTCCGCTTTGATGCAACATGTGACAATGGGAAAAAGGACACATACTATGGTTACATAGAGGAGATATGGGAACTTGACTATGGACCTACTTTTAAGGTCCCTTTGTTTTGGTGCAGTTGGGTCAACATGAATAGAGAAGGGGTAAAGGTGGACCAGCTGTACGGAATGACAACAGTGGATCTCAAGAATCTTGGTTACAGAGACAAACCATTCGTCCTAGCCAATGATGTGGCTCAGGTTTTCTATGTGAAGGACATGTCCTCCAGACCGAAAAAAGGAAAAATCAGGAAACGAATACATCAGACGATGAGCCCAGGCGTCACATAGTTCTTTCAGGGAAAAGAAACATCGCGGGAGTCGAGGACAAGACAGACATGTCAGCAGATTATGATAAGTTTGAAGAAATTCCGCCCTTCACCGTGAAAACTGACCCTTGCATCCCGTTAAATAATGAAGATGCTCCATGGTTACGGCCTAAGAAATGATCATAGGCAAGGGATCGACATACGCGACGAAGGAGAATTACCCTAAACCCTATGTAAATCTATGTAATGTATGAAAACTATGACACGTCATTTTGTGAATGATTTTTTATGATGTTTGCAATTATCCAAGTTCAATATTTTTCCTTGCAGCTATGACACATAATATTGGAGTGATTCAGTCATAGTCATGCCTAGCCCTATAAACGTCGCCACTGTAGTCGTCGTAGTCGTCGACGTTGTCATCGCTGGCATCGGAGTCGCGGTAGTCGAACCTCGGCGGGTGAGCACGCGTGGGCTGAGACTGAGGGTAGCGCAGGCGGGGGCCACGGTAGGCCATGACGCTCTAGAGAGTCCGGCCGCGCCACCACAGCCGACGGCCGGCCTCGTTGAAGTTCGAACAAGGTGGGCCGTCCTCCTCGTTCCTGGCAAGCGCACTCTCACGCCGATTGATGAAGAAGGCGTCCCAAGTCGGGCTGTAGTCGGGATGCCACTGGGGATTCCTCCGCTGCTCTAGCGTGAGCTCGAAGTAGTAGTGGTTCGTGATGGCCATCTGACGCGCCACACCTAGAGGGACAGGAGGGACCGGTACGCCTCCGACGCTCAGCATCCAGCCGGTGGGGACGCGGTAGCCCGGCGGGCAGGGGTAGTTTGAGGCGCAAAGCGCCTCCGCCTCCTTGGGGGTTAGAGATACGATGGAGGCCATGGGAGAGAGTGATGAGGTTTGCAGATATGAGTCTAGATGTGATATGTAAATGGAGGCCAAGCCTACATATATATAGTGAAAAAATGGCGGGAAGACGGAGGCGGGAAAAGGTGGAAAGCGCGGGAAGAAAATAGGCGGGAACGCAGTGGCGCGGGAAACTATCTAACCTTTAGTCCCGGCTGGTGGGTACAACCGGGACTAAAGGTGGTTTTTGTGTCATCTAACAAAACTGTCGGTGAGATAAGGACGCGTGGGTAACCTTTAGTCCCGGTTGGTGGACACAACCGGGACTAAAGCTATCGGCAGGATAAGGACGCATGGGTGGATGCACTGCTCGATGAGATAAAGCATGTAGCATCAATACGCCATGGCAAGCAGCTCAACAAGCCAACCTAGAAGGTAGGGAGAGTTTCATCCCCATGGATGGAGGACAGGGTTGGGAAATCTCCCGTGGCGGAGCTTCTCGAAGATGTTTAGGCTATTTCGTGCGTCGAAAAGGAAAACTTTCTCCTGCAACATCGTAAGCCATTCCAAGATGCACGTGTGCACAATATGGGCACATTATCACAAACTATGCCCTGATTCTAGCCATAACATTGGTGGTTTGACCTAAATGCCATGAAACCTCGAACATGATAGGTCATTTTGTGAAGGATTTTTTTATGACGTTTGCAATTTTCCAAGTTCAATATTTTTCCTTGCAACTATGACACATAATATGACACCACGCGAAGGTTTCACGTTGTTTGGATCATTTTTGAATTTCTTATGCCCGTTTCAAACTATATTCAAAACGGCGGGCTTGAAGCTTCTTAGCCCGGGGCTGAGCCTCGCAAAACTTGAAGTAGATCTCTGGTGAAATAGCATGTTGTGAACCTATAAATGATTTTTAAAAAAATTCACAAGCATTATATCCTGTACTTGTAGTTCAAATCTGGGCACCCTCCTATCGAATCGGCAGGAATTTGTCTTTTTCATGAGGGATGGACGGTAAGGTTTCTGATACACCGGTTGGGAATTGGTCCATCTAAGGTGGTCTAGTATTTTTGAAAAATGGGTTGGTGCCAATGCCAAACTTTAATTTGGTGGTTCCTTCATAGAACACCCCAATTTCGGCACCTCAAAAATGGAAATTGGCTATTTCGTGCGTCGAAAACGAAAACTTCCTCCTGCAACATCGTAAGCCATCCCAAGATGCACATGTGTGCACAATATGGGCACATTATCACAAACTATGCCCTGATTCTAGCCATAACATTGGTGGTTTGACCTAAATGCCATGAAACCTCGAACATGATAGGTCATTTTGTGAAGGATTTTTTATGACGTTTGCAATTTTCCAAGTTCAATATTTTTCCTTGCAACTATGACACATAATATGACACCACGCGAAGGTTTCACATTGTTTGGATCATTTTTGAATTTCTTATGCCCGTTTTAAACGTGTTAGTGCATTTTTTATTAAAAATAGTAAAATTGTTTAGTTAGAATTAATAATTTTGAAAACAGAAAATGGTTTTGGATTAGTTATTTAAATTGAAACACTTTTCCTATTGAAAGTTTTTTCAAATTTTAAATAAAAGAAAGTTTTTTCCTATTAAAATGAAAACAGAAAGTTAAAACAGAAAAACAAAAAGGAAAAACAATGGGCACGTGGCGGCTCAGCAGCGCCCCTCGCCCAGGTCATTGGTCCCGGTTTGTGGCATCAACCGGGACCAAACGGTCCCGGTTGATTCCACAAACCGGGACCAATGACCCCTCCAAATATAACTGGCCCTTCTTCCTCCCCCCACTTCCCCCCAAATCGGCCGAAACTGCTAAGGACTTTTGCGCGCGGAGCGAAACCACGCCGGCAGGCTGTCCGAGTTTCGAGCCGCCGTCCTCAAAGAGCGCCGCCGCTTCCGCCGTCCTCGGTGAGCGCCGCCGCCGCGACCTCTCCCTTTTCCCCACGCGCCGCCGCTCATCACATTCTCTCTCTGCAGGTGCCCCCTGCGCCGCCGCCCCCCCTGCGCCGCCGCGACGCCCGGCCCCGTGCGCCCGCCCCGCACCCCCAGCCGCCCCGACGCCACCCTGCGGCCGCCCTGCCCCCCAGCGCCGCCGCCCCCCTTCGACGGTGAGCTCCTCGGGAGGGAGCTTCCCGGCCCGGCCGGCCGGCCCTTTGGCCAATTTTTTTCTTTTTTTAAATTTCTCATTTAAATTTCCGTACGCAAATTTTTCATTACTTATATATATATAATACATAGAAATTAAAAAAAACATAGAAAAATAAAAAAACATAAAAAGCCCTCGTCGGGGCGGGCACAGGGGCGGCGGCGTCGTCGTCCTCGCCGCGGCCTACTCGTCGTCCTCGTCGGGGAGGATGATGTAGGGCCACTGCGGCCACGGCCAGTTGGCCGCAGGCGGTGGAGGAGGACCTAGTGGAGGAGGCGGCGGTGGAGTCGCCGCACGCTGCGGTGGCGGCGGCGGCGGGCCTGGTGGAGGAGGCGGCGGTGGAGTCACCGCACGCTGCGGTGGCGGCGACGGTGGCCGGCCGTGCTGCTGGTGCACGGAAATGGCCAGCGCCGTGTCGATGCCGGCCCACCGCCTCTTCTCCTCCTCCTCGGAGACGAGGACGGTGACCCGGAGCTCCTCCTCCTCGGTCATCGGTGGCGGGGGGGGCGGCGCCTCGCCGTGGTCCATCGCGTCGAGGATGCCGTAGGCGACGCAGCCGACAAAGTCGTCGGTGTCGTCCCTGGGCTCCTCGCCAGGGATGTCGTCGCCGCCCACCTCCTGATTGACCTCCGGCAGCGCCTCCTCCGCGTCCTCCTCCATCTCCTCGATGAAGGGCTCCGCCTGCGGCGGCTCTGGCCCCGGCTCCGGCATGTACACGCCGGCGTAGGGGTTGGGGGCGACCTCCCCTAGGAAGGCCGCCCGCCGCACCGGGTCGCGCTCCCGCGGCCCGAAGTTGTCCCACCATTGGTTTTCGTAGCCAAAGGCGGGATCGGCGCGGAGGCGCGCCGGCATCAGCACGCGGCGGCGGCGGGTCTCGGCGACCCGCTCCGGGCCGAAATGCGGCACCGGCGGGACCGGCACGCGCCGGCTGTTGAGGTGCCACCCGCCGGGGAGGCTGCAGTCCGGCCAGTCCACGCTCTGGCCGCACTGGTACAGCGCCTGGCAGTGACTCACCGGAATGTACCGGCGATCACGCTGGCGCTGCGGCGAGGTCGTCCTGGCGCGGCGCGGAGGAGACTGGCGTCCAGACCGGCGCAGAGGAGACCGGCGTGATCCAGACCCGCCGGCCTCGTGGTCGTGGCTGCCCTTGCCCTTCTTCCAGAACCCCATGGCTGGGCTGTGGTGGCCGGGATGTGGTGGCTCTGGCGGCTGCGGTGGCTATGGCGATGGAGGCTGGTGGCCGCGGCTCCGTTGGCCTCCTTTTAAAGGGGCCAGTGGCCGGGTGTCCAGCGGCCGCAATGAATGCCACCGAGCGGCAGCCCAATCGGCACGCCGGCGTTGATGCCGCGGCAGGCATTGAAGGTGACGGCGGGGCGCCCAAAGCACTGACGCGGCGGGACTCGAGGCGACGGGAGACGCACTGACGCGGGCGTCGCGTTGGAGAAGACGTACTGACGCACTGACGCACTGACGCGGGCCGACGCGTCGCGGTGCTGTTTTTTGGGCCTCTTTTGCCCGCTGGTGCTGTTTTTTTCGGCCTCTTTTGTCCGCTGGGTGCTGTGGGCAATTCCTATTTGACGCGCACCCCCCACAGGCGTTAAAATCTTAGTGGGCTGGCCCAATAGAAATAAAAATCTTTTATTTTTGTCCGGTTAAGAACATGCCTTCAGGCGTCCACCCGTAACAGGCGCTTGAAGCGCCGAATAGGAATGCCCTTAGTTAGTTAGTTAGGTTAGATTGTAGTTAGTATATTACTTAGTACTTAGTTAGAAGTTAGTGTTAGTTTGTTAGTTAGAATTAGAATTAGTTAAAATTAGTTTTAGCGTGCATTTTGAATATATAGCGTGTATTCTAACTAACAAATGTCGGTATATTGCAGAAACTATAGATCCAGCACATAAAAAAAGTCAAGATGATGAATACTTCCTCCAAGGAATGATGCGAGAAAATGTAGATATTGATGTCTGTCACATCCCAAAATTTTGGAATGTGAAAATAAATAAAATAGGAACCATGTATGTTTGAATTGATTGAAATTTCACAAGGAATTTAAAACTTTTTGCTTATTAGAAAAACTATTTCTAACCTTCCAGTATTCCTTGAAGAACTATTTTGAGAAAATAGAATTCTCAAAATATTAGATTTTCTTTTACCTAAAACTATGCAAACTCATCTACAAAGGAAATACTTACAAATAAATTTCAATGCTAAAAGCATGTCTGAATCATTTCAAATACTATTTTAATAAAGCTTATGTCTTGATTTTAAAGGATTATTTCCAAATCATTTTCTATTATGCAAGAAATCCCTTGGCCAACTTATAAGGTTTTATATGTAAATTTTTTTTAATCTTGAAAACATGCTTATTACTGTTTTAAAATGTTGTTTGAATATTAGAAAAATTTACAATTTGATTTGAATCAATTCGGATTCAAAATGCAAAGCTTATGAATTAATAAAAAAAACAGAAAAAGAAAAAGGGAAGAAAAGGAAGAAAAATCATGAAAAGGCCCCGGGGGAACCATCCAGCCCAGTCTCTAATTCGGCCCATGGCCCATTCGGAGACAGCCGAAGCGGTACGCTGTTTTTCCCCCACCTCGCTGACACGATGGGCCCACCCGTCAGAACCTTTCCTTCACTGACACGCTGGACCCACTGGTCAGTTTCTTCCTCTTCCTCTAGGCAGAGCCCTGCACGCGCACGACGCTTCCTCCGCCGTCGATCTCGCCCTGCGCAGACCCGAAGCATACCGCCACGCCATCGATCTCCAGCCGCCTCCCTCTCCTTCGTCTGGACGCAATCAAGGACATAGATCAAACGGACGAGGTCGCCGTGCCGTCCTGAAGCCCGTCGTAGCCACGCCATCGTCTAGGAGTCGCCAGAAGCTCGTCGGAGATCACCCATCTGCACGCCTCGCCGGCGAAGTCCCATCGGAAACCTAACCCTAGGTACCCTCTCCCTCTCTGTTCTATCCAGTGCGTCCGATCTCGATCCAACGGATCAGATAGATCCACTTAGCCGAATCGTCATCTCATGATCTGGAGCATCCAAGCCACTTTAGATCCAACGCACCACAACGTTGATCTGGCCGAACCGGTACGGACCAATGGGAAACAGCCACGCGTCGCGCTCAGAGCTAACCCCGGTTCAAATTTGTTTTAAATTCAAATTAAATTGCTGCAAACTTGTTTAATTCATAGAAAAAGTTCTACAACTCGGTTTTGGACAAATAATATGTCATTGGAAAGCTTAGGAAGTTTAGAATCTATTAGTGCACGTATAATACATAGTTTCAGTTTTTAATTAGAAACTATTTTCGAATTACATCAAACACCTTTGTTAGTTTAGTAAATTCATATCTTTTGTTCTAATTATCCAAAAATTGCAAATAATAAGTCCCTGGAATCCTAAAATTGTGTAGAACATTTTTCTATAATAAAAATTTGCCTTTTGAATTATCTGAAAGCATTCAAATTTAAATATGTAAGTTTGAGTGTTTTTAATATAGTTCAAATTCTATAAATTACTTTCAGGTGATTCTTTTTGCAAATAGATCATATTGTTGTTCCCTATCTAGTAGAACTACTGCATAATTTGATTGGGAAAATTTTAATAAGTATTCAAATACAATTGGAGATTTGAGTATTTTCTATTTAGAATTAATTCTATAATTATTTTAGGCATAATTCCTTTGCAAAATTGAATGTCTTGATATTATAAAACCACTAGAATACTTCACACACATTTATCACTCTTCCAAGAGTCAATTACACTAGATCATATTATTTTTGCAAGCTATAATTGTATTTCTAGGCATCTTGCAAAATATCAAGTCCAAACTCTCATTGTGCACTTTGTGCTATTTGATTTTGCTCCACCTTGCCAAGGTGAGAATAGTCCCAGGTCCCAGTGACCACATCAACTCTACCATAACTTAGCCGAAATCTACTCTCTATTCTTGCCCATGTGCAAAACTATCAATTCCTCTTACCTAAAAATTCTTCTAAGTATTTTGACTACCTCTCCAACACGATGGCAAAGTTTTCTCATATCAAGACCGTGAAGTTGAAGACCAAACAAGACGTTGAAGAGAAGACAAGAGGTTGAAGTCAAAGAAGAAGATCAAGAGAAGAGAGCCAAGTCAAGAAGATGAAAGAGATGGACCTCAAGACTTAGAGTTTTTATCCCACCAACTTCTCAACCCAAGCCTAAGAATTCCCTTAGGTTATTTTGCTAAGTGTTTGACACTTCTTAACAATTTAGGAGGCCACATCAATCTTTAAAACTCCTAACCTAACCATTCCCTCCATATCAAGTCTAAATTACCACTAAGACAATTGAAGACTAAACTAAAACAAATAAACACTTTAGTTTGTCTTGTATGAATTGTTGCTTTGAATGATGTGTTTATGTTGAGTTCTTTTCTATCTTATAGTTGTCTGGAGGACTATGTGTATTAAGAGAAGGACAATCTTCAGAAAAATTTCTAAGGCAAGTATCATTTTTTTGGTGTTACCTTTTGTTCTGAATTGGGTTCACTGTGGCAGGAGCAGTGTTAACCTTTAATATTTGACTTTGGTTCACTGTGGTTGGAGCAGTGTAACCACTTTAGGGTCCACTGTGGTTGGAGCAGTGTTACCTCTTGTTTGAGTTTGGTTCTCTGTGGTTGGAGCAGTGTTACCTCTTATTTGTATCTTGGTTCACTGTGGAAGGAGCAGTGTTACCACTTAGTTGTCACATGACCCATTGAAATTTTATAAATTTTGTCCCTCTGGAACATTGAGGAAGCACTAGGGAATTGCTACAAGCTTTGATGGGAAAGATTGAAGTTTTTGAAAATATCATGACACAATTTATAGCCCTGAACTCTACTTAGCCAATAATTTCTTGTATGAATATGTGTCTATTTCATTTTCTTTCTCGTGATATTTGCCAATACAATTCAAATGTATTGACCCTTCGTGGCTGCAACGTTTCATGTTGCAGATTTAGGTGAGAAGTAAGGTACACCAGGGTTACGAGTCTATCCGCAGCATGTTCGCCTATGGCACATGAAGAAGAAGGACTCCATGCTAGTTTTGATTTTGTTGTAAACTCTAAAAGCTCTATGCTATGAGCATTCTAAAGTTCCTCTATGTAATTGCTGGAAGATGCGATGTAATAAAATGACCTTTGTTTCTTGATATTTCATCTTGTACTGTGTGTGCTGGTAATTGATCCTGGATTAGCACAAATAAAGCACAGGTACGCTACAGATGGTATTAGAGCATTGTGTTGCCCTTAGGTTCGTAACCCTAGGATTGGACAAGGACCCCTTCAAAATATAGGATCTTCTTTTATTTCTAAGTTAAAAACTTTACACACTCTTTTCCTCGTAAACTCTTCCCTTAGTCATTTTTGTCTCTACCTCTCTTCATTTCAATTCAAGGACGAAGAGCTTCGGCTTCACCACCACCAAGGACTTCAAGAGCACCATCTTCGGAACTCGTCATTGTGACATCATCAACACACCAACTCTACCTATCCCTATCATTGAAGGAAGCAAGTTGAAGAAAATTGAAGAAGGAAAGCTTGTGCATCAATACTTCTAGGACTTAGAAATTCCTAGTAGGGAACTTGATAACAATAGGAAAACTAACTACTTAGTAATTGATGAGCTATGCGACCAACTTAAGAACAAAAACCATGCTACATGGGAGATAAGATCAAGACAAATGATGCAAAGATCAAAGCTCAAGACAAGAAGTTCAAGAATCAAGAGAAGAAGATCCAATATAACAAGTAGATTAGAGAGAATAATGAGATTAGGACCCGGCCATGAAGCGATTGTGAAGCTACGTGCCGATAGGAGAGAGCTTCAATCGAAGATCGATGCTCCAATTATGAAGGTGAAGAAGTACAAGACGATGGTTGCTGAGCACCATCATGGAAAAAGGAAGTTGACATGCAGGAATAGAGTAGTTAGTGAGACCACCATGTGGAGTGATATCCAGTGAGTTTGTTCTAACTTTCGTGACGTTTAACAATCCACGTACTTTGAAACTATTTGTGAGTTATGTGAATGCTTCTGTTTTTTTGAAGATTGTTTCTATGCATGTGTTGTGGGTAGGAAACTTTATTCCTTCTCTAAGTCTAATCTCACCTATTTTCCAAACCCAACAGATGCCTCCTCGTCGCGCTCCTGAGGAACAGATACAACAAATGATGGAAGCCCAGGCTCAGCTCATGCAGGTCATGACTCAGTTTCTGGCCAATGCCAACAACAACAATAACAACAACAACCCTCCACCACCACCGCCTCCTCAAGTGGACATGCTTGCAAGGTTCTTAAGGCTTCGTCCTGCCAAGTTTTCTCGTGCTGCTGAACCACTCGAGGCCATGGATTGGCTTCGTTCTGTTAACAAGGACTTGGTGACATCTGGTTGCACTGATGCTGAAAAGGTCAGGTTTTCAGCTCATCTGTTGGAAGGACCAGCAGCAAGCTGGTGGGACACTTACCAGATCACTCACCCCATTGAAGAAGTGACTTGGAACTCGTTCCAGGAAGGATTTCGGGCTGCACACATTTCTTCTGGTGTGATGGGCCTGAAGAAGAAAGAGTTCCGTGACCTTAGACAGAAGTACCGCAGCGTGTCTGAGTACATCGATGAGTTCACCAATTTGTCCCGCTATGCACCGGACGACATTGACACCGACGCAAAAAGGAAGGAGAAGTTCCTAGAGGGCCTCAACGATGAATTGTCAATCCCTCTGTCCGTTGCCTACACTCCTACCTTCCAGTCTCTGCTGGATCAAGCTATAACTCTTGAGAGCAAGATGAAGCAGTCTGAAAACAGAAAGAGAAAGCATCATGTTATCAAGTACCAAGAGCCTGAGCATAAGAGAAGCTTCCATAGTGGCAGTGGGAGTTCTAGATTTCACAAGAATGGAGGAAACAACCAATATAACAATAGTGGAAATGGGCATGAACACCACAAGGCAAATGATCACCACCATGATGGCCATAAGAGTCACCACCACCACTTTGGAAGAGGAAATGGTAACAATCATAGAGGCATCAATGGTTACCACAATGACAACAACCTTGCGAAGAAAGATCTAAACCAAATCGAATGCTTCAAGTGTCATGAGATAGGTCATTATGCAAAGGATTGCACGGTAAATGGGGATAACGGTCGGAACTCCAACAAGAATGGAAGAAACAATAGTAACAACGACAACAACAAGCCTTCTATAGATCGAAGCAAAGTTCAGTGCTTCAACTGTCGCGACTATGGGCATTATGCCAACAAGTGCTCAAAAGGGAATTTATAAAGACACCAAGGTTGTTGATGCAATAAGATAGCTAGTTTCCTTTTAAGGGTGGTAGCACCTAGATGTATCCCGAACCCTTCTTTCAAGCCTCTCCAAATCTCGGGACGAGATTTCTTTTAAGGGTGGTAGTCTGTCACATCCCAAAATTTTGGAATGTGAAAATAAATAAAATAGGAACAATGTATGTTTGAATTGATTGAAATTTCACAAGGAATTTAAAACTTTTTGCTTATTAGAAAAACCATTTCTAACCTTCCAGTATTCCTTGAAGAACTATTTTGAGAAAATAGAATTCTCAAAATATTAGATTTTCTTTTACCTAAAACTATGCAAACTCATCTACAAAGGAAATACTTACAAATAAATTTCAATGCTAAAAGCATGTCTGAATCATTTCAAATACTATTTTAATAAAGCTTATGTCTTGATTTTAAAGGATTATTTCCAAATCATTTTCTATTATGCAAGAAATCCCTTGGCCAACTTATAAGGTTTTATATGTAAAAAAAATTTAATCTTGAAAACATGCTTATTACTGTTTTTAAATGTTGTTTGAATATTAGAAAAATTTACAATTTGATTTGAATCAATTCGGATTCAAAATGCAAAGCTTATGAATTAATAAAAAAAACAGAAAAAGAAAAAGGGAAGAAAAGGAAGAAAAATCATGAAAAGGCCCCGGGGGAACCATCCAGCCCAGTCTCTAATTCGGCCCATGGCCCATTCGGAGACAGCCGAAGCGGTACGCTGTTTTTCCCCCACCTCGCTGACACGATGGGCCCACCCGTCAGAACCTTTCCTTCACTGACACGCTGGACCCACCGGTCAGTTTCTTCCTCTTCCTCTGGGCAGAGCCCTGCACGCGCACGACACTTCCTCCGCCGTCGATCTCGCCCTGCGCCCTAACCCTAGCCCCTCCTGCAAGCTAGAGCCGGCTATAAATAGCCCTGCATCTCCGCCCTCGCCTCCCTTTTCCTCTTGTCCGAATCGTCCTCAGAAACGACGTAGATCTCTCGCCGGACTCCGCCCTACCAGCAGACATCGCCGGCCGATTCCTCCACCAACGGTGAGCCCGAGCCACTCCCCTTCGTCCTATCCTCTCTGTCTCGCATTGGCGCACCCCCCTGACCTCTTGGCTTGGTCTGAATCATCGCAGATCGAAGCCGATGACCACACCCGAAGCATACCGCCACGCCATCGATCTCCAGCCGCCTCCCTCTCCTTCGTCTGGACGCAATCAAGGACATAGATCAAACGGACGAGGTCGCCGTGCCGTCCTGAAGCCCGTCGTAGCCACGCCATCGTCCAGGAGTCGCCAGAAGCTCGTCGGAGATCACCCATCTGCACGCCTCGCTGGCGAAGTCCCATCGGAAACCTAACCCTAGGTACCCTCTCCCTCTTTGTTCTATCCAGTGCGTCCGATCTCGATCCAACGGATCAGATAGATCCACTTAGCCGAATCGTCATCTGATGATCTGGAGCATCCAAGCCACTTTAGATCCAACGCACCACAACGTTGATCTGGCCGAACCGGTACGGACCAATGGGAAACAGCCACGCGTCGCGCTCAGAGCTAGCCCCGGTTCAAATTTGTTTTAAATTCAAATTAAATTGCTGCAAACTTGTTTAATTCATAGAAAAAGTTCTACAACTCGGTTTTGGACAAATAATATGTCATTGGAAAGCTTAGGAAGTTTAGAATCTATTAGTGCACGTATAATACATAGTTTCAGTTTTTAATTAGAAACTATTTTCGAATTACATCAAACACCTTTGTTAGTTTAGTAAATTCATATCTTTTGTTCTAATTATCTAAAAATTGCAAATAATAGGTCCCTGGAATCCTAAAATTGTGTAGAACATTTTTCTATAATAAAAATTTGCATTTGAATTATCTGAAAACATTCAAATTTAAATATGTAAGTTTGAGTGTTTTTAATATAGTTCAAATTCTATAAATTACTTTCAGGTGATTCTTTTTGCAAATAGATCATATTGTTGTTCCCTATCTAGTAGAACTACTGCATAATTTGATTGGGCAAATTTTAATAAGTATTCAAATACAATTGGAGATTTGAGTATTTTCTATTTAGAATTAATTCTATAATTATTTTAGGCATAATTCCTTTGCAAAATTGAATGTCTTGATATTATAAAACCACTAGAATACTTCACACACATTTATCACTCTTCCAAGAGTCAATTACACTAGATCATATTATTTTTGCAAGCTATAATTGTATTTCTAGGCATCTTGCAAAATATCAAGTCCAAACTCTCATTGTGCACTTTGTGCTATTTGATTTTGCTCCACCTTGCCAAGGTGAGAATAGTCCCAGGTCCTAGTGACCACATCAACTCTACCATAACTTAGCCGAAATCTACTCTCTATTCTTGCCCATGTGCAAAACTATCAATTCCTCTTACCTAAAAATTCTTCTAAGTATTTTGACTACCTCTCCAACACGATGGCAAAGTTTTCTCATATCAAGACCGTGAAGTTGAAGACCAAACAAGATGTTGAAGAGAAGACAAGAGGTTGAAGTCAAAGAAGAAGATCAAGAGAAGAGAGCCAAGTCAAGAAGATGAAAGAGATGGACCTCAAGACTTAGAGTTTTTATCCCACCAACTTCTCAACCCAAGCCTAAGAATTCCCTTAGGTTATTTTGCTAAGTGTTTGACACTTCTTAACAATTTAGGAGGCCACATCAATCTTTAAAACTCCTAACCTAACCATTCCCTCCATATCAAGTCTAAATTACCACTAAGACAATTGAAGACTAAACTAAAACAAATAAACACTTTAGTTTGTCTTGTATGAATTGTTGCTTTGAATGATGTGTTTATGTTGAGTTTTTTTCTATCTTATAGTTGTCTGGAGGACTACGTGTATTAAGAGAAGGACAATCTTCAGAAAAATTGCTAAGGCAAGTATCATTTTTTTGGTGTTACCTTTTGTTCTGAATTGGGTTCACTGTGGCAGGAGCAGTGTTATCCTTTAATATTTGACTTTGGTTCACTGTGGTTGGAGCAGTGTAACCACTTTAGGGTCCACTGTGGTTGGAGCAGTGTTACCTCTTGTTTGAGTTTGGTTCTCTGTGGTTGGAGCAGTGTTACCTCTTATTTGTATCTTGGTTCACTGTGGAAGGAGCAGTGTTACCACGTAGTTGTCACATGACCCATTGAAATTTTATAAATTTTGTCCCTCTGGAACATTGAGGAAGCACTAGGGAATTGCTACAAGCTTTGATGGGAAAGATTGAAGTTTTTGAAAATATCATGACACAATTTATAGCCCTGAACTCTACTTAGCCAATAATTTCTTGTATGAATATGTGTCTATTTCATTTTCTTTCTCATGATATTTGCCAATACAATTCAAATGTATTGACCCTTCGTGGCTGCAACGTTTCATGTTGCAGATTTAGGTGACAAGTAAGGTACACCAGGGTTACGAGTCTATCCGCAGCATGTTCGCCTGTGGCACATGAAGAAGAAGGACTCCATGCTAGTTTTGATTTTGTTGTAAACTCTAAAAGCTCTATGCTATGAGCATTCTAAAGTTCCTCTATGTAATTGCTGGATCGTGCGATGTAATAAAATGACCTTTGTTTCTTGATATTTCATCTTGTACTATGTGTGCTGGTAATTGATCCTGGATTAGCACAAATAAAGCACAGGTACGCTACATGTCACCAGGACGTTTCTGAACGATTCTGGTGAGGGAGATGAATCTCTCAACCGAGGAGATGACTCCGGTGAGGTAGAAGCCTGGGACGGGGGAGAAGCCGGTGAGGGAGAAGCCGACAAGGGAGAAGGCGACGAGGGAGAAGCCGACGAGGGAGAAGACGACGGCTCCGGCCGAACCTTAAATCTCGAAAACTCCGGCGAGGTGTATATATGTTTTTTTGTAATGCCCGACTGTCTATATATATACATGCATATATTAACACTCTTTCTTATTTTAGCCCTCCGGATCGAGCACTTGTTCCGTCAGAACAAAACGAGGCCCAACCAAAAACTTGGATAACAAAGTGAGATATACGATCGAAGTGGTCGGTGTAGACGGCCAACCGCTAGCTCCTGAAGATGTCGCAAAAAAATTTGTCAAACAATGTGGAGTTCTTGCGAGGGACCACATCCCGATCATCGTTCAAGAATGGAATCGGCCAAGCAGCGGTGGAGTCCTGTTTGTCGGCGACGTCGCCAAAGATAAGCTTTTTGACAGTCTTATGCTTAATTTCCTCCTGCCGAGGCTAGATGTGAATCCAGATGAGGAGAAGAAAGCAAATGAGGAGCTACTTAAAAGAGTCAAGAAGTTTGCTCTGATCAAGATGGCCGAGACATTCAAGAACTGGAAGAAGAAACTGTACCTTAAGTTTGTCAAGTTAGACAAGACTCCGGATTTTAATCAAGCCGGCTATGCTAAGTTAAGACACCAGTGGGCTGATTTTGTGAAGTACAAGACATCGGAGAAATCTTTGGAAAGGTCGAGAATAAATAAAGAGAACGCTGCTAAGAAAGTGTACCACCATAATATGGGGTCTGCTGGCTACGCCGGTTGCATGCCTAAGTGGGATGCACTTGAGGTCAAGTATATTGCTGCCGGGATCAGACCAGAGCCCACAACATGGACACCACGGGCGAGAAACTGGTTTTACGGCCATGGGGGCACGTTGGACGAAGAATGGAGGGCAATATATACCCAGAAACACAAAGATCATCCCCTACTGCCCATCGAAGATATTAGAAGTGCAGTACAAGATGTGGAAGCGGGACGGTTCGTTCCCGATAGAGAGAACGACGAGCTCACACGAGCCCTCAAAAATGATGAACACACCGGACGAGCACGAGGCACACCGGGCTCCAAGCCGTGGAAGGTTGCCTTCCCCGCGGAAATGAAGAGATATCCCGATAAAAGTCATCAGAGGAGAAAGGAAAGGGAGGCAGCTGAGAAAGCGGCAGCTGCAGACCGGCTGCGTAATGTAGAAGAAGCATTAAAGCGGCAGCAGGATCAACTCGACAGACTTAGCCAGCAAGGTATCAGCGGCCAATCTCAGCGGCACATGCTAGAAGCTGCATTCGATGGTATCGACGCCCTATCAAATAAGAAAAGCAGCGTCGCTTCCACCCAGCTCCACGATGGTGATGATGATGCACTGACGATGGCTCCTCCTAAACGCTACCCAGTGGATGATATCACGGAGAGCACAGCTTGTGAGCTAAAGGTGCAAGTTATGAACTTAAGGGTGACGGCGGCGGTCGGCATGGCCGTACCAACTGCGCCTAACGGAACTTGGCATTGCAGACCGATTCCAAAAGGGTACGCTGTCGTCACGGTGGATGATGTCAAGCAAGATTTTGAGGAGCTGAAGCTGGACCACCCTGCAGGGGAAGATAGGGACCTGACTGAACTAGGAGAAGCCAAAGGGGGGACTATTGTATGGCCAAAGGAGCACATCGTGCTTCCAAATTATGTCCCGCCAAGGCCACCCACTCCTCAGAGCAGCAGTCCACCTTCGCCGCCACCTCACCATTCTCCAGCGCAACCGTCGCCTTCACCGCCTCACCACTCAGCGCAGCTGTCTCCACTGCCGCCTCAGCCGTCTCCGCCGCCGCGTCAGCCATCTCCATCCCCTGAGCCTCAGAGACTAAAGCGGAAGTATACTAAGAGGGGCAGCACCACCAGTAGCAGCAAGAGCACGTTCCGATCACCGAAACGTAAGCTATCGCCCCTCCCAAGAGTACCTCATCAGAATATGAAGAAGCTTCCTTACGAGAAGACAGATGAGGAAATTGCTACGGCCGCAGATGCCCATTATCAACAGTGGAAGACTGACATGGCTAACAAGAAAAATCCAAAGACGACGGAGCCATTGATCTTCCCGGTCACCGCAGAAGATAAAGCCAAAGCAGCCGCGCTTAAGATTCAGCTTCACCAACCCATAGCGCTCACACCTGACTATAATCGCTCTATTACCAAGTCGGCTGAGGCAAAAGAGCGGAGAGTCGGGAAAGAAGTTGCCCAGCTCGGACAACAGAAAAATCAATCGATCGAACCGCTCAAAGTGTACGATACCAATGAGTGGAGAGCCCAGGAGCGGCATGATCCAAACATTGATCCGGAGTTTATTCAACTCTACGGAGAAAAGGCCAAGTTATATGGACTATCTATTGCTGAGTACATGATCCGTCTGGATGAGTTCGAGGGGTACCAGCAAATAGCGTACAAATACCGATACGGGAATCCTCTCGTCAAACCCGAGTTAGTCAAAGATCTACCAACAAAAATGCGGAGATTGCATAACTGGTACATACAAGCCTGTGCTGAATTCACAAACTGGATCTATGCTGGATATAAACACCACCATTACGGTCATGGAGATGGCTTCTTACTGATTGAATTTCTAGAATTATTTCAGTTTTACCAACAAGACGCCCTCGACAAAACTATTGTCAGTGCCTATTGCCTGTAAGTATTATTAAGTCTTTCTAGCTCAGCTCATTCGTTGCTTGTATAATCTTACTCATCATTATACTAATTATATATGCAGAATGAAGATTCTCGAATGCGACCGAGGAGGAATCTTTGACCTTGGGTTCGTTGACTGCAATTTCGTTCATGAAGATACTCTCAAAAAAAAAACCCAAAGAGACAGAGGATAACTTGGTACAATCGTTGAAGTATTTCAGCAACATAAGGGAAATATTATTTCCTTACAACTTCGAGTGAGTGTTACTGTCTTGTACACATTTTGTTTTCACTTTACTCGATGTTAAGCTATTTGACTCGTTATGTCTGTGCAGCTTCCACTTTATTCTGTTAATCATTAGTGTTGACGAAGGAGTAGTCAAAGTCATGGACTCAAAACGCACACCTTTAGAAAATTGGGCGAACATGCAGGAATGCCTCCAGAAGGCTTGGAAACGGTTCACCGCCAACACTAGGGGTGTTTGGAAGCCAGAGCTTACATTTAAACCATTGAATGTAAGTACTACTTGCTAGATCCACGCATCTCTTTGATTCTAGTTTCAATACAATTATCATGCTTGATTCTTATTTTGATTGAACTTCGTTCTCGTAAAGTGCTTGAGGCAAGAAGCTGGGAATAACTTATGTGGATACTATGTCTGCGAGTTAATTCGCCAGACGACCAAAGAGAAGGGTGCAGACCGAAACATCAAAAAACTTGAAGTACGATAAACAATAATCTCAACATTATTTTATTACCATCAACTGTGTTTAGTTTCATTCATATATATTGATCCCCTTCTTTAAATTAGATCGAACGGATGCGGGACGGTCTTCTACCACGGGAACGCGTGCAAGCAATTCAAGAGGAAATTGCCGGATTCTTATTAGAACAAGTCATAGATCCGAAAGGAGAATATTATTACCCGGTTCATTTAGAAGGGTGAAGTGTAAAAAAGAAGATGTAAAATCAAATTTGTGTGAGTTACCGACTGTAATAGCGACCAAGCACAACGGATGAGACGGTGAATAATATATTCGTGACCATGATGTGTAATATATATATATAGTGTGGTTCCTTCATTATTGCTGTATATATATAATACCATTAAATTGAATACAAAACACACCAAATAAAACCCTAAACCCTAAATAGAAAAAAAAAACCTGGATCAACGATCCCGGTTCGTTCTACGAACCGGGACCAATGACCCAGGCCCCCTCGCGCCGCAGCGCGTCCACGTGGAGACCTCTCGGTCCCAGTTCGTGCTGGAACCGGGACCGGCATTGGTCCCGAGTAATGGATCCCGGTTCGGCAACCGGGACCAATGGCCCAAATGAACCGGGACCATAGGCCCTTTTTCCACCACTGAAACCGGTGAGATTGACAACCTCATCGTAAGTTGGGAACAAAGTATTTGGTTGTGTGTGTGCAGGTTCCACGTTGCTACTGGTTGAAGACGTGCTAACAATAAATCGTTAATGGCGCCCTTGTTAGAGCATCACACAGCTAGTGGGCATCACCTTCAGTCGTATTTCGACCTCCTCTTGGACGATTAAACCTTGGTTTCTTACTGAGGGAAAACCTTACTGCTATATTCATCACACCTTGCTCTTGGGGTTTTCCAAGTGGCCGGTAATTTACTCGGCTTCATCAGCGCCGCCACAAGAGCATCCTCTCTCGCTCTCCTACTTCGCCACCATGTAAGCAGAAGGCAACCACATCCACCTCACCATGGAGCCGTACTCCGAAGCTCTCCCTTGACAAGATAAGGTCTCCATCGACTTCACCTTACCACCAGGATCATCTCCGCAAGAAGAATCGACGTGAGCCGCAAAGAACCGCAGACATGGTCCTCTTCTTCCTGTACAGTCGCCGGCGAAATCCGGCCGCCGTGGTCATCCCCTGGCCTCTCTAAGCACGCACACGAATCCCCAGTGAGCTTGCAGCCCTTTTCCCCTTCTTATCCGTTGAATTCTCGCTGTGTAGTGTATCTGTTGTTCCCCTTCTGACCGACCATGCTTGCCATGGCACCGAGCTCAAGCTCGTGCTGCTTCTACAGCACAACCCCAGACGCGTGCACGCCAGGACGCGGTCACCGTCGAGGACTTATCCATCTCCAGATCGAATCCATCGTCTCGGAGCTCGCTCAGCTCGCCAGCAAGCCAGGGTGAGCAACTGCTTGCAACTTGCCCATTCTCCTGGGTTGTTTTGTTATCTGCATCTTCATCCAACGTCGCCAGTCACCACCGTTCCGGTTCCACGCATGCCTGTTTGTGTGTCGCGTGCCGCGCCTGAAGCCCCGCGCGCAAGACAGCCGTGTGACCATGCCGCTGCTTTGTTTCCATTCAAATATCTGCCTCGCGTGTCCAGCAACACTATCTCTACTTGTTTGACCTCTTCAGCTAGCACTCAATGCATAGCATCAATCGATCCTTCACCAGCTAGCTAGCTTGCTAGCTAGATTTGGCTCCAATCAATCCACTTCCGTTTTCAGCTAGCTAGTTTTGTTCAGCAACAATCGATCTAGTTCCATATGCTTGTTTCACGTTTCCAGCTAGCTAGTTTCTTGCTCTCTATCCACCTGCTAGCATGCTCGCTTTCAGCTAGTTAAATTTTGGACGGTGCCAATCCATCCAGCAGCTTGTCTGCTTTCTTTTATCTACAGGTCGAGATCGACCAGGCAGCCTGCTTCCTGTTTTGCTAGCTCATGGATCTCCGGTTTTTGCTGCAATAACTAGTATCCTATTTTGTTTTCAAAATCCAATCAATACTCCAGTGGCTAGCCCTTGCCATACATGCAGATAATCTCGATCGGTTCGTGTTTCCCTGGGTGCTCAAAATTTCGATGCTTTTGTCTATCAGTTACGTAACCTCCAGGATTCAGTCTTCCGTCAGTTTCAGTCTAGCTATTGTTAGTTCTAATATATCAAAACCTGCTTCTTTTAAAATATATTTTAATCAAATAATATGCGTATTTTTCTCAGAAAAATGTGTAGAATATTATTATGCCATCTATATGTCTGATTGTATCTTGCATCATGTAGTGTCGCGATAGTTTGCATTTCACCTAATAAAAAAAACATATGAAGTAATTGGTATATGCCAAATATGGTTTTTCCCGCTTCATTTAATTCTGTGTAGCTCACCTATACCTTGTCTTTGCCATGCTAATAAATATTTAAATTGTCGCGTAGTAAAATAACTTGAACCATATATATGTGTGTCGGGATTCCGATTCCGCTTAATAGGATAAGTTGAATTGCATCATATTGCCATGTCATGCATACATACTTCACATGATCATGCCGATTCTTTTGTCGTAGCAGTAAGTCTTGCATCCGTTGTTTGTTGTAGCGTTTTGCTTCTTCGCGGATAGACCGCTTCGTGGTGATGTGAGCAACGATAAGTTCTCCGAGTGTTCTTCGACCTTCTTTTCAGGCGAGCCCTTTTCTCTCTACCCATTTAACACTTTTGCTCTCGCTAGCTCTATATTCTAGCCTTGTGTCGCAATGCTTTATTTGAGTCAAGTGTCCTATCCACCTATTTATCCAAAGCAAAGCCATACATCCTATTAGCCGTGTGTTTGTTGTTTGAGTTGGCCTTGCGAGTCGTAGGCTTGTTCAGGTTGTTACAAGTGGTTTTATCCTTTTCGGGTTGGGAAAGTTATCACATGCTCTACTTTATGGATATATGTTGTTGGAGATATTCATGGCTTACTTTAATGTTAATAATTAAAACTGAATTAAGCAGAGGCATCGGTGAGTCATTTTGCCAGTTTTACGATGGCTCACTTGTGTCCCCTAGGACCCCGATATCGCATGAACTGTTCTGAGACTGAGCGCTCTAACCAAGCGTGGGTACGTTTACGGGCCTCCCCTCGATCACTGCTGGAATCTACATACTTGTCCAGTGGCCACAACTAGTTCGCGGTGTTTCTATTTGGTTCTTGTCGGGCGTGCAGCTTGTATCTTATGGTCCGATTTTACTTTGGGGGAAGCCCAGTGAGCCTTGTAACCCCTTGTTCTGCACGTCCGTATAGGTGCGGTATGACTGCAAGTGGACAACCTCCCCAGAAGAGAGGCTCCGGTTCACTCTGCATCGTAGGCGCAAACAGCTAAGTCCATTCGAAGATTTGGCCGGACTCTCGATACGGGTTAAACTTAGTTAGGTGGCTTCCTGGACTTGTTTGTAGTGAAGGAGAGTGCGAGTCATGACCTCCTGCCAGCACACCATCGGAAGTGTGTTTCATCATGTGCCATCAAGGGGTGATCGTGCGTTTGGGTATATTTGGGCACCCCTGCAGGGTTAAATCTTTTCGAAAAGCCATGTCCGCGGTTATGGACGACTTGGAGCTGTACTACTCGATCATAGAACAACTTGCACCTGCTATTTCAATACTAATAAACTTGCATAGTAAGTGAGCACAACTACAACAACAAACCTGCAATAAAACTTGTTAACCGTGTGAGTGCCTTTGATATTGCTTCTTCGTGTGGGTGCGATGAGGTGATTCATCGGCTAGGTTATGTTTGGTGTTAGTTTCTAGTTGGTTACTTTTATGCGCTCTCTTATCTTATCTATTTAGAGGAAAGGTGTAGAGTGTCTCTGTAGTATTCTTTTGTTGCTGCTAAGTCCACCATATAGCCCATAGGCGAGCACAGCTGAATTCCAGTCTCGCGAGTACGTGCCTCGGTACTCACCCTCGTTTTTTCTTTTCTTTTTCCTTTCTCTTTCTCCCTCCTTTTTCGGCAACTGTTGGCCCGATCTTCACAGGTATGGGAGCGACGATGTTAGCAAGGTTACCCTTCCGGCTTGGCCTGGGCAGGGTTATGGACACCATCATTTATCTTCAGGCCTCTTAGGCCCACTTGTATTTTTATCCATACTCGGATGCTATTTGCTTTATGTATGATTTGGATCTTTGTATTGTATATTTAGCTCTTGACTCATTGGAGTCTTCATGGTTATATTATATTCTTTTGTGGGTTCCATCATGAACTTGTGTAACTGTTGCTACTTGATTTCACCCGCATCGCGTGCATGTTGTATGTGCACGAGGCCCTTGGTGGTGCGTTTCCAAAGCAACATCATGTAGATTGTGGCGTGATCGCTATAATCTGCAAGGTGCCAATTTTGGGGCGTTACAGGCGTGAGCTAATGCAGCTGCACGCCATAAACAAAGAGAAACCCACAAAGAAATTCATGGGCAGGAAGGGATAGACCTCGGACAAGGAAAGAGAGAAACATAACCCGGAAGCCATCTAGTCGGTGGGGGATGACCTCGTCGCCGGGGAAGACGATATCCGTGGACTGTGCGAGAAATCCTTCCTTCCTCATTTTCTTCAGATCTGTGTCATTGATCTTTGAAGCGGTCCAACCGACGGCCGGTTTCTTGTTGGAGAGCTTTGCCATTGGGGTGTGCTACGAGAGGCGCTTGACTCACATACGTGATACGTCTCAAATGTATATATAATTTTTGATGCTCCATGCTTGTTTATGCACCATTTGCTTTGTGTTTTGTTACACTCCGTGGCGTTTTTATGCATTTCCGGAACTAACCTATTAACGAGATGCCACAGTGCCAGTTCCTTGTTTTCTGTTGTTTTTGTGTTTCAGAAAAGCTACACCGAAAATATTCTCGGAATTGGATGAAACAAAAGCCGAAGTTCCTATATTTCCCGACATAAGATGGAGTCCAAAGCAGCGATGGAGGGGAGCCAGGGGCCAGCCATACCATAGGGTGGCGCGGGCTAGCCCCTGGTCGTGCCACCAGGTGATGGGGCCACTTGGCCCACCTCCTGATGCCGCCCTTCCGCCTATATATTCTCCTCGATGGGGAAACCCTAAGGACCCGATCAATTTTCCACGAAACATACTATAAGCCGCCGCCATCGTCGACATGAGATCGGGAGGGTCCAGAAGCTCTTCCCGGCACCCTGCCGGAGAGGGGAATCACCACCGGAGGCCTTCTTCATCACCATGCCTGCCTCCGGAGTGATGTGTGAGTAGTCTACCATGGACTACGGGTCCATAGCAGTAGCTAAATGGTTCTCATCTCCTCCATGTGCTTCATGTATAGATCTTGTGAGCTATCTATCATGATCAAGATCATCGTTGTGTAATTCTACATGTTGTGTTTGTTGGGATCCGATGAATATTGATACTTTGTCTAGTTGATTTATTGATTTATCATCTCTATGTTGTTTATGATCTTGCATTCGCTCCGTTGCTAGTAGATATCTTGGCCGAGTAGATCCTAGTGACTCCAAGAGGGAGTATTTATGCTCGATAGTGGGTTCATGCCTCTAGTAATCTGGGGGAGTCACAGAAACCTCTAAGGTTGTAGATGTGTTGTTGCTACTAGGGAGAAAACAATAATCTTGTGTTCAAGGACATTTGTATTGTTTACATTACATACTTTGCTTAAGGCGATAATCTGTTGCTTGCAACTTAATACCCAACGGTTGCTCGGATGACATCCGGCGGGTGGATTATTAGTCATAGATGCAGTTGGATTACGGTCTATGTATTATGTTGTAATTCCCAAGTGAATCTCATAGTGATCCTCATGACATTAGTATGCTTGCTTTATTCTATCAATTGCCCAACTGTAATTTGTTTACCCAGCATGTTATTCACCTTATGGAGAGACACCTCTAGTGAACTGTGGACCCCGGTCCATTCTTTTACATTCTTATTACCATTTACTATTTACTCGCTTTATTTGCATTCTCGCAAACTAATACCTTTTACCACACGATACATTTAATCCTTTGTTTACAGCAAACCAGTGAGATTGACAACCTCACTGTAAGTTGGAGCAAAGTACTTTGGTTGTGTTGTGTGCAGGTTCCACATTGCTACTGGTGCAAAGCTACGCCCCAGATAAGGCGCCATATATAAATTGTCTAGAGCTGTCGCAAAGCTAGCAAGCATCAACCTTTGGAAGTTGGTTCTTTCTCCTACTGGTTCGATAAACCTTGGTTTCATACTGAGGGAAGACTTGCTGCTGTGCTCATCATACCTTCCTCTTGGCGATCCCAACTGGGCGGTCATCTACACGCCATCAAGCAATTTTTCTGGCGCCATTGCCGAGGAGAAAGAGGATTTTTGCAAGGGAAGTCTCTCGCTTCCAATCTTTTACTTTGTTATTATTTTGCTTTATTTTATTTTTGCTTGCATTATTTATCGAAAATACAAACAAAATAGTTCCTTTATAGTTGTTATTTTTACTTGTCTGCTTTTAGTTTTGCTAGAATGGGTACTCCTAAGAACACCAAGTTGTGTGATTTTACTAGCACCAATAACAATGATATTATCTGCACTCGTATTGCGCCACCTGCTCCTAAGGCAAATTTTTATGAGATTAAACCTGCTTTGTTGAATCTTGTTATGAAAGAGCAATTTTTTGGTGTTAGTATTGATGATGTTGTAGCTCATCTCAACAATTTTGTTGAGCTATGTGAGATGCAAAAGTACAAGGATGTAGATGGTGATATTATTAAGCTTAAGTTGTTTCCTTTCTCTTTAAGAGGAAGAGCTAAGGATTGGTTGCTATCTTTGCCTAGAAATAGTATTGATTCTTGGGTTAAGTGTAAGGATGATTTTATTGGAAAATATTATCCTCCTGCTAAGATTATAGCTTTGAGAAGTGATATTATGAAGTTTAGATAGTTTGATAATGAACATGTTGCTCAAACTTGGGAAAGAATAAAATCTATGATAAAGAATTGTCTCACTCATAGACTAACTACTTGGATGATTATCCAAACCTTTTATACAGGACTAAATTTTTCTTCAAGAAATCTCTTGGATTCAGCTGCCGGAGGTACTTTTATGTCCATCACCTTGGGTGCCGCAACAAAACTTCTTGATAATATGATGGTAAATTATTCTGAGTGGCACACCGAGAGAGCTCCATAAGGTAAGAAGGTAAATTCTGATGAAGAAACATCTTCCTTGAGTTATAAGATTGATAATATTATGGCTATGCTTGTTAATGATAGATCTCATGTTGATCCTAATAATGTTCCTTTAGCCTCTTTGGTTGCTCAAGAAGAGCATGTTGATGTGAACTTCATTACAAATAATAATTTCAACAACAGTGCTCATAGGAACAATTTTGCTATCAACAATTATAGGCTGTATCCTTATACTAATGGTAATGGTTATGGCAACTCTTATGGTAATTCCTCCAACAACACTAGGGGCGCGCCCTCTGATGTTGAAGTCATGCTCAAGGACTTCATTAGTAAACAAACTGCTTTTAATAAGTCTGTTAAGGAAAAGCTTGGTAAAATTGATGTTCTTGCTTCTAAAGTTGATAACCTTGCTCTTGATGTTGAACTTCTGAAACTAAAAGTTTTGCCTCATGACG
This sequence comes from Dactylis glomerata, assembly GCA_007115705.1. Lineage (NCBI taxonomy): Eukaryota > Viridiplantae > Streptophyta > Magnoliopsida > Poales > Poaceae > Dactylis > Dactylis glomerata. The sequence goes on from QXEO01000379.1 coordinate 2,189,862, forward strand.
TTAAAGAAAGCAAGACTTTGAATGCCATTCAAGTTAGAGTTGATGAAAATGCTAGAATGTTAGCAGAATTGCATGCTAGGTGGGAAAGAGAAGATGAGATGGCTAGAAATATGAAGGTTTGTACTATTACCACCTCTAGTAATGTTGTTTCAAATGCTAGCAATCCTCTTACTTTGATTGGTGTAGAGAAAACTGATTGCTGGTTGATGGCGCCAGAAAAGAGTTGGTGCCTAGTTGAATGTCCAGCCCGTTGGGAACCCCAAGAGGAAGGTGTGATGAATATAGCAGCAAGATTTTCCCTCAGTTAAGAAACCAAGGTTTGTCGATCAGAAGAAGAGCAGACAATGCAACTGAAGGTGATGCGGACTGGCTTAGCGACAGCTTTGGACAATTTATATATGGCGCCTCGTCCAAGCTTTGCTTTGCTAGCTGCAACGCGGAACCTGCACACAACACAACCAAGTACTTTGTTCCCAACTTGCGATGAGGTTGTCAATCTCACCGGTTTGCTTGAAACAAAGGTTATGAGCGTATCGAATGGAAAACAGTAGAAGTATGCGAGTAAAGTAAACAGTGCGAGTAAAGTAAACAGGTGATAGCAATATGATGGAAATAGGACCGGGGTCCACAGTTCACTAGTGGTGTCTCTCCATAAGATAAATAACACATGCTGGGTAAACTAATTACAGTTGGGCAATTGATAGAATAAAGATAAACGTGATATGTCAAGAAGATCACTATGAGATTTACTCTGGGCATTACAACAAAATACATAGACCGCCATCCAACTGCATCTATGACTAATAATCCACTTGTGGCGAATCAGTCCGAGAACTCCACAAGTATTAAGTTGCGAACAACAGATAATTGCATTAAGCAAAGTGTGTAATGTAAATAAAGCATATGCCCTTGAGCATATGAATGTTGTTTTCTCCCTAGTAGCAACAGCACATCTACAACCTTAGAGGTTTCTGTCACTCCCCCAGGTTAAATAGAGGCATGAACCCACTATCGAGCATAAATACCCCCTCTTGGAGTCACTAGCAACTACTCGGCCAAGATAGCTACTAACAACGGAGAGCATGCAAGATCATAAACAACATAGAGATAGCAAAAGATAATATTCAGTACAGCAACTCAATCATAACACCAATATTCATCGGATCCCAACAAACCAAACATGTAGAATTACATAACGGTGATCTCAATCATGTAGGGCAGCTCATGAGATCTAAACATGAAGCACATGGTGGAGAAGACAACCATCTAGCTACAGCTATGGACCCATAGTCCAAGGTAGACTACTCACTTATCGCTCCGGAGGCAAGCATGGCGATGAAGAAGACCTCCGGTGGTGATTCCCCTCTCCGGCAGGGTGCCGGGAAGAGCTTCTGGACCCTCCTGATCTTCGAGTCGACGGTGGCGGCGGATCGCGATGTGTTCTGGAAAATTGATCGGGTACTTAGGTTTTTTCCGTCGAGGGGTCTTTATAGGCGAAGGGGCAATGTCAGAGGTGGAGCCAGGTGGCCTCACGCCAGGGTGGCGCGGCCCAGGCCCTGGCCGCGCCAGCCTGGTGTGTGGGGCCCCTGTGGCCCCCCTCCTACTCCTCTTCGGATCTCTGGAAGCTTCCGGGTAAAATAAGACTTCAGGAACTTGTTTCGTCCAATTCCGAGAATATTTCCTATGTATCACTTCTGAAACACAAAAATAGCAGAAAATAGGGAACTGGCACTGTGGCAACTTGTTAGTAGGTTAGTTCCGGAAAATGCATAAAAGTGCCACAAAGCGTAACGAAACATTAGGCAAATGATGTAAAAACAACCATGGAGCATCAAAAATTATAGATACGTTGGAGACGTGTCAAGCATCCCCAAGCTTCACTCCTGCTCGTCCTCGAGTAGGTAAGTGATAACAAAAGAATAATTTTTGAGGTGACATGCACCTACACAATCTTGATCACATATGTAAGCATTTGTGAGCTGGGATCATAAGAACTTAAAACATGGGCATGAAAGATATAATCTTGACAATAAGAAACTTAGCAACCATGTTGTAAACATGAAAATGAACACAAACAAAAGATCATGAAAATGAAACAATGAAAGTCAAACATGTGTTCAAATCATAAGGAAAAACATACAAATGGTTTTCAGCTTGTCCTTCATAGAGAGCAAAACATAAATGCATAGGATACCTTCAAGTTTAAGAGGTCGACTAGATACAAATAATTTGAGAACAAGTGAAACCAACAATATGAATCAATCAATGAAAACTTTGGGACAATGCACATTATACTAAGAATGACAACTATGCTCTCTTAATGGTGCATAAAGATAGAAGGTGGTGACTCAACATCTTACCTATAAGATTTGAGTTGGTGGTGAAGCCACCCACTCGACATACAACATTTGAGTGACGATTCTACCCCTAACGAAAAAGGTAGGTCTTCTCTCCTTATTTATTAATGATTAATTAGGGAATGTAAAGATAGCCATTTATTCTCTCCTTATTTATCTTGACATTTATTCTCCCCGAGATTATTGGGTCATTTATAAAGCTGTGGGTAAATTTCGTTCAAATTGAACTTAATAGCCCATTTAAGTAGGCGCTATCCTTCTTCTAAAATAAAGCTCCTCCACATGTATTATGTGGCTATCTTGACATAAATTTTTATAATGTATGATATTTGCGGTTAGAAAATACTTATGTATATCGTAGCAATGCACGGGCATTTAGCTAGTAAAAGTAAAAGACAGGCCCTTCGCAGAGGGAAGCAGTGATTGCAAGTTTTATAACCTTCAAAAATTATGGTACTTACTGGCTTTGAGCTCTCATTGCCCCCATCATAAGCATCTTGAATGGTTAAAGTTAATGCGAGAACAATTATGATGCATATGATTGACAAATCATAAGTTGAAAACCTCGTGTCCCGTGAATACGAGTACCCAAACCTCATGCTACTTTACTTAGAGTCCCAAGCAAGGCTCTTGTCATTGTAAGTATATGCATATCATTGAGAACCGCCAATGGGGTACCTCCGTGCCCGATGACATGGAACAAGCCCACATCAAAATGACAGGATAAGCAGACAATGAACACCTCGACATCTCTTTTATTTGCCATTTGTTTAGCTTTTTATTGTGAGATGCGTCGTTGAATGTTCACCATGGGTATGCTACAAATTTTCACCATGAATTATGCATGGCTTAGATTAGCGGCCCGGCGTTTCCCTAACATATATACAAACTCCATGATCCCCACAAGATTCCCAATTCATTTCACACCGCGGGCATCCATAAACAAAAGATCACACGATATCAACTCAAATAAGAAGTGCAATATTGAAAGCTTGCCCATGACTGCATGGCTGGGCTAGTCTCCAACTTACAACTTGCAAGCATAACAACTCAACATAAGAGACCACAATGTCAAATTTTTAAGAACAGGAAAAAGTAAAGTGTGCCTTCCGGTTCATGAGAGCTTTACTGACCGAATTTTGCATAACACTGGTAAGAGTTTAATTTGAAGAGAAAATAAAAGCAAGTCAAATTTACTTGGAATAGCAAATTGCTAGTAGGTATGTATGGTGGACACTTTGGAAAACTTTGGCTTTTAGGAGTTGGATGCACGAGTAGAGCTCATACTCAGTACAAGGTGAGGGCTAGCAAAAGACTGGGAGCGACCAACTAAGAGAGCAATAATGGCCATAATCATGCAAATCGACAAAGCGACATTAAAAGAAGCATAAGATGGCATCAAAAGTCAGAAACTAAATGATCATAGAGGCTATTGGCGACTTTGTAAGAGTCTAACATGTGTGAGCATGCGCCAAGTCAACCCAAATAAAGCATCAAGGAGAAAACCAAAATAATGCTTCCATACAATAAAAACAACGCATGATTTTTTCAAAGGCTCATTAAGCATTCTCAGTTATTTGAGACAAGTCATGCTACAGCAAAATCACTAAGCATACTATCAAAAAGACATCAAGCATGACATGAAAAAGCCTAAGCCGCAGTCTACACAAGCTCCTTCTTGTACCACTATTTTGCATAAAGCTTTTTCTCTTTTCCAACACCATTTGAAATTTTTATAAACACCTCTTTTGATGAAAACCAATAAAGATCAGAGGCAAAAATACACCTTGATGAAAAGATATGACAAGGTCTGAATGCAAATCAAGGCGAAAACAAAAACCAAAAGCAGTAGCGGAAAAAGAAGAACACTTGGTGAAATTGTAAGATTGAAAAACGGAGTGTTCTTTGCAAATGAAAACGAGTACATCTCCACCAAAGAAATTTGTTGGGGTCCAACCATTTATTGCAGCAAACAAAACTAAACTAACTAAGAAAACTAAAACAACTGACGCTCCAAGAAAAACATATAGTGCATGAAGCAATAAAAATATAGTGTTTTGAAAGGTGACCTGTTTTTTGCCGATGAAGAAGGGGTGCCTCGGGGGCATCCCCAAGCTTTGACGCTTGTACTTCTTGGATATTTCTTGGGGTGATGCATGGGCATCCCCAAGCTTGAGCTTTTGTCCGTTCTTCAACTCATCTCATCATTCTCCAATCCCTACACTTGAAAACTTCCTTCATACAAAACTAAATACAAATCTATTAGCAACATTAGTGCAAGCATAACGTATAATCAACCTCTTTTTGCTTCAGGTTTTAACTCAAAACCACCACATATATAGCAAATACTACTGTAGCAATCTCCTAAAAAGTTCCGTGATCAAAAGAACTCAAAAGAAAGCGATAAAGTGGCAAACACAAATATTGGCAGAAATCTGTCAAAACAGAACAGCTGACAAAGGTCGAATTTTTTAGGGGTTTTCTGTTGCTCAAATCAAAAAGTGTTCAACTAACGAAAGTTTGGATATAACCTGGGGCATATGCACAAAGAAATCGCAGGTCCAAAAGATATACAGAGAATTTATACATTTTTTTACGGTGCAGCACCGAAAACAGTTTCAGGACAGCAACATCCCCAAATCTTTACCTCACTCAAATTAGAGGCTTCTCTTGGCACAAAAACAAAATAAACAAGATAAGGAGCGGTCATTACAGTAGTAATGACTTCCAAGACTAAAATAAAAGAAAAAGTACTGAAAATAAAACATTGGGTTATCTTCCAAGAGTGTTTTTCTTTAACGTCTTTGAGCTAGGCGCAGAAAATTGCGAATCAAGTAATGATGAAAGGGGGATCAGGATTCAATATAGGAATAAAGAAATGAATACTATCCAATTGAGGTTTTGAGTATCCCTTGTAGTCACGCTTTGGTATACTATTTTCATCAAAAAGATTTTCAGGACAAATCCAACTAGTATTAGCTACCAAGGCATTATGAATTCCTACAAGCTTACAAGGTATTGGCAATCTAGATTCTTTGTTGGGTGTACCAACAATTTCAACAGGCGAGCCAAGCTTATTAAACTTCTTAAAAACTTTCCTAGCCTCAATTGCAACATCTCTAAATTCTATGCGCAAAGTTTCCAAGATAAAAGCTTTCTTTTCGGGATCCTCAATTTCGTGAAGCTTAAGGAACATGTATTGCATAAAAGGATTAAGACTAGCAAACCTAGTTTCCAACATGTGAATCAAATAAGCAGAAGAAACTTCAGTACTAGGAGCTAGCTCAACCAAAGATTTTTCCTCAACTTCCTCATGCATACTAATGTGATTAAAGAACTCCTCAATGTTACTTTTTCCAATAATTGAACCACTACCTACTGAGAGGTCCTCCAGAATGTACTTAGGGAACAACATGATGAACTAAAAGTAAAGAAATAACAACTACCAAGGATTCTAATTTTTTTGGGTTTTTGATATAAAACAATGCAGGTAAAATAAATAAAGTAAAGCAAAACAATAAAACAAAGTAAAGGATGTGCGTGCAAAAACTCCCCTCGCAGAAGTCTTCCACTCTTCCCCGGCAACGACGCTAGAAAAGAGCTTGATTGCTGGTTGATGGCGCCAGAAAAGAGTTGGTGCCTAGTTGAATGTCCAGCCCGTTGGGAACCCCAAGAGGAAGGTGTGATGAATATAGCAGCAAGATTTTCCCTCAATTAAGAAACCAAGGTTTGTCGATCAGGAGAAGAGCAGACAATGCAACTGAAGGTGATGCGGACTGGCTTAGCGACAGCTTCAGACAATTTATATATGGCGCCTCGTCCAAGCTTTGCTTTGCTAGCTGCAACGCGGAACCTGCACACAACACAACCAAGTACTTTGTTCCCAACTTACGATGAGGTTGTCAATCTCACCGATTTGCTTGAAACAAAGGTTATGAGCGTATCGAATGGAAAACAGTAGAAGTATACGAGTAAAGTAAATAGTGCGAGTAAAGTAAACAGGTGATAGCAATATGATGGAAATAGGACCGGGGTCCACAGTTTACTAGTGGTGTCTATCCATAAGATAAATAACACATGCTGGGTAAACTAATTACAGTTGGGCAATTGATAGTATAAAGATAAATGTGATATGTCAAGAAGATCACTATGAGATTTACTCTGGGCATTACAACAAAATACATAGACCGCCATCCAACTGCATCTATGACTAATAATCCACTTGTGGCGAATCAATCCGAGAACTCCACAAGTATTAAGTTGCGAACAGTAGATAATTGCATTAAGCAAAGTGTGTAATATAAACAAAGCATATGCCCTTGAGCATATGAATGTTGTTTTCTCCCTAGTAGCAACAGCACATCTACAACCTTAGAGGTTTCTGTCACTCCCCCAGGTTAAATAGAGGCATGAACCCACTATCGGGCATAAATACCCCCTCTTGGAGTCACTAGCAACTACTCGGCCAAGATAGCTACTAACAACGGAGAGCATGCAAGATCATAAACAACATAGAGATAGCAAAAGATAATATTCAGTACAACAACTCAATCATAACACCAATATTCATCGGATCCCAACAAACCAAACATGTAGAATTACATAACGGTGATCTCAATCATGTAGGGCTGCTCATGAGATCTAAACATGAAGCACATGGTGAAGAAGACAACCATCTAGCTACAGCTATGAACCCATAGTCCAAGGTAGACTACTCACTCATCGCTCCGGAGGCAAGCATGGCGATGAAGAAGACCTCCGGTGGCGATTCCCCTCTCCGACAGGGTGTCGGGAAGAGCTTCTGGACCCTCCCGATCTTCGGGTCGACGGCGGCGGTGGATCGCGATGTGTTCTGGAAAAGTGATCGGGTACTTAGGTTTTTTTCCGTCGGGGGGTCTTTATAGGCGAAGGGGCGATGTCAGAGGTGGAGCCAGGTGGCCTCATGCCAGGGTGGCGCGGCCCAGGCCCTGTCCGCGCCAGCCTGGTGTGTGGGGCCCCTGTGGCCCCGCTCCTACTCCTCTTCGGATCTCTGGAAGCTTCCAGGTAAAATAAGACTTCAGGAACTTGTTTTGTCCAATTCCGAGAATATTTCCTGTGTATCACTTCTGAAACACAAAAACAGCAGAAAACAGAGAACTGGCACTGTGGCAACTTGTTAGTAGGTTAGTTTCGGAAAATGCATAAAACTGCCACGAAGTGTAACGAAACATTAGGCAAATGGTGTAAAAACAAGCATGGAGCATCAAAAATTATAGATACGTTGGAGACGTATCAAAAACTCCTACTCCTTTTGCGAAAAAGGCCCAAAAATGCAAAAACTTTTTCTACAAAAAGTGCTAAAAAATTTCAGAGTATGGGAGACGATAGTTGTGCTTCTTTTAATGATTTTGATGTTGATGGATGCAATATATCTGAAGTTATTTTGTTTTTGCAAAAGCTTGATTTAAGTCCTAATGCTAGTTCTATGAATGTTGCTTTTACAAAGCATATTACAAATGCTCTTATGAAAATTAGGGAAGAAAAGTTGAAACAAAAGGTTTCTATTCCCAAGAAGTTAGAAGATGGTTGGGAGCCCATCATTGATATGAATGTGAATGATTTTGATTGTTATGCTTGATGTGATCTTGGTGCAAGCATTTCTATTATGCCTAGAAAAATTTATGATATGCTTGGTTTACCACAGCTTGAAAATTGTTATTTTGATGTTCCTCTTGCTGATGTTGCTAAGAAGAAACCTTTGGGAAGGATTAATGATGTTCCTATTATGGTTAACAATAACCTTGTTCCCGTTGATTTCCTTGTTTTTGATGTTGAATGCAATGCTTCATGTCCTATTATTTTGGGAAGACCTTTTCTTAGAACGGTTGGCGCCATCATTGATATGAAGGAAGGCACCATTAAATATCAATTCCCACTCAAGAAAGGTATGGAACACTTACTTGATACTTCACCATTACTTTTGACTCTATTCTTAGAGCAAATTATGAACTTGATACTTCATCGCTTGATATTACTTGATTTCCACTTTCTGCGCCTAGCTCAAAGGCGTTAAAGAAAAGCACTCTTGGGAGATAACCCAATGTTTTATTTTTAGTACTTTATCTTTTTGTTGAGTCTTGGAAGTTATTACTACTGTAATGACCTCTCTTTATCATTTTTTTTTTGGTTTTGTGCCCAGAAGAACCTCTAATTGGAGGAAGGTAAGATTTGGGGAAGTTGCTGTCCTGAAATAGATTTCCGCACTGCACCGTAAAAATTCATGAAAATTCTCAGAATATCTTTTTGATCTGAGATTTCTTGTGCACATGCCCCAGGTTATTTCCAAACTTCTATTATTTTGCACTTTTCTATTTGAGCAACAGAAGATCCTCAGAAAAATTGATCATTGGCAGCTGTTCTGTTTTGACATATTTCTGCCACTATTTGTGTTTGCCTCTCGATCGCTTTCTTTTTTAGTTCTTTTGATCATGGAACTTTTGAGGAAGTTGCTACAGTATATTATGCTTTAATGGGTGTTATACTTGAGTTTAAAAATGAACCAAAAGAGTAGATTTACTATCATGCTTACACTAATGTTGCTAATAGAATTGTGTGAAGTTTTGTATGAAGGAAGTTTTCAAGTGTAGGGAAAGGAGAATGATGAGATGAGATGAAGTATGGAAAAAAGCTCAAGCTTTTGGATGCCCATGTCACCCCAAGAAATATCCAAGAGGTACAAGCGTCAAAGCTTGGGGATGCCCCGAGGCTCTCCTTCTTCATCGACAAAAATTAGGTCACCTTTCAAGACACTATGTTTTTATTGTTTCGTATACTATGCATTTTTCTTGGAGCGTATTTACTTTCGCTTTCAGTTTTCTTTTGTTTTGTTTGCTGCAATAAATGGTTGGACCCCAACATATTTCTTTTGGAGAAGACACACTCCATTTTTCATTGCCAAGAAGACTCTAGTTTTCACTCTTATCGTTCAACGAGTGTTCTCTTTTTCTAGTATTGTGTTTAGCTTTCTTTCTTTTTTTGCCTTGATTTTTGTTCAGGTCTTATTATATCTTTGTATCAAGGTGTATTTAGACGACTGGTCTATGTTGGTTTTTATCTTAAAAGAGTGGTTTTAAAAAGGTTGAATGGTGTTGGAAAAGAGAAAAAAGTTTCATGCCTATAGTGGTACAAATGGGAGCTTGTTTAGATTGTGGCTTAGACTTTTGCATGTCATGCTTGATGTTATTTTGATAGTATGCTTAGTAGTTTTTGATGTAGCATGACTTGTCTCAAATTACTGAGATTGCTTAATGTGCCTTTGAAAGAATCATGCGTTGTTTTTGTTATATGGGAGCATATTATTGTGGTTTTCTCCATTGATGCTTTATTTGGGTTGACTTGGCGCATGCTTACAACATGTTTGACTTTAACAAGTTGCCATAAGCCTCTATGATCATTTGGTTTTTTACTTGTGATACAATTTTATGCTTTGGTTAATAATGTTTTGTCGATATGCATGATTATGGCCATTATTGCTCTCTTAGTTGGTCGCTCCCAGTCTTTTGCTAGCCTTCATTTGTACTAAGAGAGAATACTTCTCGTGCATCAAACTACCAAAAACCAAGTTTATTCCAAAGAGTCCACTATAAATTCCTATGCATGGTATTTGCAAGCCATTCTAAGTAAATTTTCATGTGCTATCTTTCAAAAATCTTCAAAATACTTCTCATTTTGTGACTCTATTTTCAGCTCATGGGGACGTAGTGGTCGGATTTGCTATCTTCCATATTTTTTTATTCCAAAAAAGAAAAAAAAGAGGAAAAAGAAAAGAAAAAAGGCACTCCTCCATAGTATGTGAAAGTTGGTGGGCACCCGATGGAATTGGTTAGCCATGGTTTGTGAAAGGAAAAGTGGGGAGGAGTGCCAAGCTTTGTAAAAGAGCACAAAAGTGCCAATCTCTGTCTCAAAAATTTGCTTGGTATGGAAGATAGTAAGAACCCCATTGCCAGTCGTTGACAAGAACAACCACTTCTCAAAACAAATTTTTATCTCTGTTTTACAAATGAAAAGCTCTAGCACATGTTTAATGACTGATTCCCTCTGCAAAGGGCCTTTCTTTTACTTTTATGTGGAGTCTTCACCTTCTACATTTATGCACCGTCTAAGAGAGCATAGTTGTCATTCTGAGTTTAATGTGCATAGTCCCAAAATTTATTATTGATTGGTTCATGATTATGGTTTTCCTTGTTCTTAAATTATTTGTATCTAGTCGTCCTCTTAAACTTGAAGGTGTCCTATGAATTTATGTTTTGCTATTCCATGAAGGACAAGCTGAAAACCACTTTGCTATGTCTTTCTATATGGTTGAAACACACACTTGACTTTCAATGCATTATTACTCATGATCTTTTGTTTGTGTTACTTTTTATGTTATAACATGGTTGCTAAGTTTTATTGTCAAGATTATGTCTTTTATGACCATGTTTAGAGTACTTTGATCTCAATACTCAATGCTTTACATCGTTTGATCAAGATTGTGTTGGTGCATGTCACCTCAAAAATTATTGTTTTGTTATCACTTACCTACTTGAGGACGAGCGGGACTTAAGCTTGGGGATGCTTGATACGTCTCAAACGTATCTATAATTTTTGATGCTCCATGCTTGTTTATGCACCATTTTCTTTGTGTTTTGTTACACTTCATGGCGTTTTTATGCATTTTCCGGAACTAACCTATTACCAAGATGCCACAGTGCCAGTTCCCTATTTTCTGTTATTTTTGTGTTTTAGAAAAGCTACACAAGAAATATTCTCGGAATTGGACAAAAAAAAGCCGACGTTCCTATTTTTCCCGACACGCGATGGAGTCCAAAGCAGAGACGGAAGGAGCCAGGGGCCAGCCACACCATAGGGTGATGCCCACCTCCTGACGCCGCCCTTCCACCTATATATTCTCCTCGACATGGAAACCCTAAGGACCCGATCAATTTTCCACGAAACATACTGTAAGCCGCCGCCGTCGTCAACGCGAGATCAGGAGGGTCCAGAAGATCTTCCTGGCACCCTGCCGGAGAGGAGAATCACCACCGGAGGCCTTCTTCATCACCATGCCTGCCTCCAGAGTGATGTGTGAGTAGTCTGATGCGGCACGGTGTTGATGTAAATCACCGTCCAGTTGGGAACCCCAAGAGGAAGGTATGATGAGCATAGTAGCAAATTTTCCCTTGCAAAGAAACCAAGGTTTGTCAGTCCAGGAAAAATCCAAACTCCAGAAGGTGATGCTTGCTAGCCTAGTGACACTCCAACAAGGGCGCCGTTAACGATTCTTGTTAGCGCATCTTCAACTAGTAGCAACGCGGAACCTGTACACAACACAACCAAATACTTTGCTCCCAACTTACGATGAGGTTGTCAATCTAACCGGTTTGCTGTAAACAAAGGTATGAGCGTATCGAGTGGAAAGCAATAGTAGTATGCAAGAAAGTAAACATTGCAAGTAAAGTAAACAGGTGAGAGCAATATAAACGAAATTGGACCGGGGTCCACAGTTCACTAGTGGTGTCTCTCCATAAGATAAATAACACATGCTGGGTAAACAAATTACAGTTGGGCAATTGATAGAATAAAGATAACGTGCATATGTTGAGAGGATCACTATGAGATTTACTCTGGACATTAATACAAGGTACATAGACCGCCATCCAACTGCATCTATGACTAATAATCCACCCACGGGGAATCATCCGAGGACCCCGTGAATATTAAGTTGAGAACAACAGATAACTGCATTAAGAAAAGTGTTTAATGTAAACAAAGCATATGCCCTTGGACATAAGAATGTTGTTTTCTCCCTAGTGGCAACAGCACATCTACAACCTTAGAGGTTTCTGTCACTCCCCCAGATTAAATAGAGGCATGAACCCAACTATCGAGCATAAATACCCCCTCTTGGAGTCACTAGTATCTACTTGGCCAAGATAGCTACTAACAACGGAGAGCATGCAAGATCATAAACAACATAGAGATAACATAAGATAATATTCAGCACATCAACTCAATCATAACACCAATATTCATCGGATCCCAACAAACACAACATGTAGAATTACATAACGGTGATCTCGATCATGTAAGGCAGCTCACGAGATCTAAACATGAAGCATATGGTGGAGAAGACAACCATCTAGCTACTGCTATGGACCCATAGTCCAAGGTAGACTACTCCGTCATCGCGCCGAAGGCAAGCATGGCGATGAAGAAGACCTCCAGTGGCGATTCCCCTCTCCGGTAGGGTGTCGGGAAGAGCTTCTGGACCCTCCCGATCTCGGGTCGACGGCGGCGGCGGATCGCGATGTGTTTCTGGAAAAGTGATCAGAAATTTAGGTTTTTCCCGTTGGGGGGTCTTTATAGCAAAGGGATAGCGTCAGAGGTGGACCAGGGTTGTCTCACACATAGGGGGCACGGGCCAGGGGCTGGCCGTGCTGCCGTATGGTGAGGCCAGCCTCTGGGTCGGCTCCGTCTCCCCTTCGGTCTTCTAGAAGCTTCGTTTAATATCTGGACGTTCGGCTTTTGTTTCGTCCAATTCTGAGAATATTTCCTGTGTAACTTTTCTGAAACACAAAACAGCAGAAAACAGGGAACTGGCACTGGCACTGGCACTGTAACTTTTCCCTGTTTTCTGCTGTTTTTGTGTTTCAGAAAAGTTACACAGGAAATATTCTCAGAATTGGACGAAACAAAAGTCGAACATCCAGAAATTTACCGAAGCTCCCAGAGAACCGAAGAGGAGATGAAGAAGGGCCACAGGGCAGCCACACCATAGGGCAGCGCGGCCTGCCCCTGGCCCGCGCCCCCTGGTGGTGAGGCCACCCTGGCCCACTTCTGACGCCGCCCCTTCGCCTATAAAGACCCCCCGATGGGAAAAACCTAAAGACCCGATCACTTTTCCAGAATACATCGCGATCCGCCGCCGTCATCGACCCGAGATTGGGAGGGTCCAGAAGCTCTTCCCAGCACCCTACCGGAGAGGGGAATCACCACTGGAGGTCTTCTTCATCGCCATGCTTGCCTCTGGCGCGATGAGTGAGTAGTCTACCTTGGATTATGGGTCCATAGCAGTAGCTAGTTAGTTGTCTTCTCCACCATGTGCTTCATGTTTAGATCTCGTGAGCGGCTTTACATGATCGAGATCACCGTTATGTAATTCTACATGTTGTGTTTGTTGGGATCCGATGAATATTGGTGTTATGATTGAGTTGATGTACTGAATACTATCTTATGTTATCTCTATGTTGTTTATGATCTTGCATGCTCTCCGTTGTTAGTAGCTATCTTGGCCGAGTAGTTGCTAGTGACTCCAAGAGGGGGTATTTATGCTCGATAGTTGGGTCCATGCCTCTATTTAATCTGGGGGAGTGACAGAAACCTCTAAGGTTGTAGATGTGTTGTTGCCACTAGGGAGAAAACAACATTCATATGCTCAAGGGCATATGCTTTGTTTACATTACACACTTTGCTTAATGCAGTTATCTGTTGTTCGCAACTTAATACTTGTGGAGTTCTCGGATTGATTCGCCACAAATGGATTATTAGTCATAGATGCAGTTGGATGACGGTCTATATATCTTGTTGTAATGCCCAGAGTAAATCTCATAGTGATCCTCTCGACATATGCATGTTGTCTTTATTCTATCAATTGCCCAACTGGAATTTGTTTACCCAGCATGTGTTATTTTATCTTATGGAGAGACACCACTAGTGAACTATGGACCCCGTTCCTATTTCCTTTATATTGCTATCACCTGTTTACTTTACTCGCACTGTTTACTTTACTTGCATACTACTATTGTTTTCCACTCGATACGCTCATTCCTTTGTTTCAAGCAAACCGGTGAGATTGACAACCTCATCGTAAGTTGGGAACAAAGTATTTGGTTGTGTTGTGTGCAGGTTCCACGTTGCTACTAGTTGAAGACACGCTAACAAGATATCGTTAACGGCGCCCTTGTTGGAGTGTCACTAAGCTAGCGGGCATCACCTTCTGGAGTATTGTCTTTTTCCTACTGGACGATTAAACCTTGGTTTCATAACTATGGGAAAACTTGCTTCTATATTCATCAAACCTTCTCTTGGGGTTTCCAACTGGCCGGTCATTTACTTCATCAACACACGCAATCAAGCTTTCTGGAATCATCATCACCGCGCCATCAACAAGTTTTCTGGCGCCATTGCCGGGGAAAAAGAAGACTTCTGCAAGGGGAGTTTCGCACGCACATCCTTTACTTTGTTTTAAGTTTTGCTTTTACTTTATTTTTACTTGCATCGTTTTATCAAAAACACACAAAAATTAGTATCCTTTATAGTTGTTTTTGCTTGCCTGCTTTTAGTTTTGCTATAATGGCTACTCCTAAAAACACCAAGTTGTGTGACTTCACTAGCACGAATAATAGTGATTTTATCTGCACTCCTATTGCGCCACCTGCTCCTGCTGCAAATTTTAATGAGATTAAGCCTGCTTTGTTGAACCTTGTTATGAAAGAGCAATTTTCTGGTGCTAGTACTGATGATGCTGCAGCTCATCTCCACAATTTTGTTGAGCTATGTGAGATGCAGAAATATAAGGATGTAGAAAGTGATGTTATTAAGCTTAAGTTGTTTTCTTTTCCTTTGAGAGGAAAAGCTAAGGATTGGTTGCTGTCTATGCCTAAAAATAGTATTGATTCATGGGCTAAGTGTAAGCATGCTTTTATTGGTAGATACTATCCTCCTGCTAAGATTATAGCTTTGCGTAGCAATATTATGAAGTTTAGTCAGTTTGATAATGAGCATGTTGCTCAAGCTTGGGAAAGAATGAAATCTATGATAAAGAATTGTTCCACTCATGGACTGACTACTTGGATGATTGTTCAAACTTTTTATGCAGAACTGAATTTTTCTTCAAGGAACCTATTGGATTCAGCTGCTGGAGGCACTTTCATGTCCCTTACCTTGGGCGCCGCAATGAAGCTTCTCGACAATATGATGGTAAATTACTCTGAATGGCACACCGAGAGAGCTCCACAAGGTAAGAAGGTAAATTCTGTTGAGGAAGCCTCTTCCTTGAGTGATAAGATTGATGCTATTATGCTTATGCTTTCTAATGATAGGACTCATGTAGATCCTAATAATGTTCCTTTGGCCTCTTTGGTTGCTCAAGAAGAGCATGTTGATGTAAACTTCATTAGAAATAATAATTTCAACAACAATGCTTATAGGAACAATTTTGCTAGTAACAATTATAGGCCGTATCCTTCTACCAATGGTAATGGTTATGGTAACTCTTATGGTAATTTCTCCAACAACACTAGGGCCGCGCCCTCCAAGCTTGAGGTAATGCTCAAGGACTTCATCGGTAAGCAAAATGCTTTTAACAAGTCTGTTGAGGAAAAGTTAGGCAAAATTGATATTCTTGCTTCTAAAGTTGATAGCCTTGCTCATGATGTTGAACTTCTGAAAATAAAAGTGTTGCCTAATGATGTGAAGGAGAACAATCCTTTTGCTACTGCTAATGCTATCCAACTTAGAATTGATGAAAATGTTAGGATGTTAGCAGAATTGCATGCCAGCTGGGAAAGAGAAGATGAGATGGCTAAAAAGATGAAGGTATGTACCATTACTACCTCTAATGATGTTATTCCAAATGCTAGCAATCCTCTTACTTTGATTAGTGTAGCGAAAACTCCCACTCCTTGTGTTAAAAAGTGTAAAACAGCGAAAAAAAATCTCAAAAGAGTGCTAAAATTTTTTGGAGTGTAGGAGATGATAGCTCTATTTCCTTTAATGATTTTGATGTTGATGGCTGCAATATATCTAAAGTTATTTTATTCTTGCAAAAGCTTGCTTTGACTCCTAATGCCAGTCCTATAAATGTTGCTTTTACTAAGCATATTACCAATGCTCTAATGAAAATTAGGGATGAAAAGTTGAAGCAGAAAGCTTCTATTCTCAAGAAGTTAGAAGATGGTTGGGAACCCATCATTGATATGCATGTTAATGGTTTTGATTGCCATGCTTTATGTGATCTAGGTGCTAGTATTTCTATCATGCCTAGAAAGATTTATGATATGCTTGATTTACCATCGCTTGAAAAGTGTTATTATGATGTTCCTATTGCTGATGTTGCTAAGAAGAAACCTTTGGGAAGGATTAATGATGTTCTTATTATGGTTAACAATAACCTTGTTCCCATTGATTTTCTTGTCATGGATGTTGAATGCAATGCTTCATGTCCTATTATTTTGGGAAGACCCTTTCTTCGAACTGTAGGTGCCATCATTGATATGAGGGAAGGCACCATCAAATATCAATTCCCACTCAAGAAAGGTATGGAAAACTTCCCTAGAAAGAGAAAGAAATTACTTTTTTACTCTATTCTTAGAGCAAATTATGAGCTTGATGCTTCATCACTTGATATTACTTGATTCGCACTTTCTGCGCCTAGCTCAAAGGCGTTAAAGAAAAGCACTATTGGGAGATAACCCAATGTTTTTACTTTCAGTTATTTTTTTATATTTGAGTCCTGGAAGTTATTACTACTGTAATAACCTCTCTTTATCATTTTTATTTCGCTTTTGTGCCAAGAGAAGCCTCTAATTTGAGTGAGGTAACATTTGGGGATGTTGCTGTCCTGAAACAGTTTTCGGTGCTGCACCGTAAAAATTCGTGAAAATTCTCAGAAGATCTTTTTGACCTGATATTTCTTGTGCATATGCCCCAGGTTATATCCAAACTTTCATTAGCTGAAAACTTTTTGATTTGAGCAACATAAACCCTCTAAAAATTGGACCTTTGTCAGCTGTTCTGTTTTGACAGATTTCTGCCAATATTTGTGTTTGCCGCTTTATCACTTTCTTTTTAGTTCTTTTGATCACGAAACTTTTGGGGAATTTGCTACAGTAGTATATGCTTTATATGTGGTGGTTTTGAGTTGAAACCTGAAGCAAAAAGGGTTGATTCATTGCTATGCTTACACTAATGTTGCTAATAGAATTGTGTTTAGTTTTGTATGAAGGAAGTTTTCAAGTGTAGGGATTGGAGAATGATGAGATGAGTTGAAGAATAGACAAAAGCTCAAGCTTGGAGATGCCCACGCACCCCAAGAAATATCCAAGAGGTACAAGCATCAAAGCTTGGGGATGCCCCCGAGGCACCCCTTCTTCATCGGCAAAAATCAGGTCACCTTTCAACACACTATATTTTTATTGCTTCATGCATTATGTGTTTTTCTTGGAGGGTCAGTTGTTTTTAGTTTTCAGTTTTGTTTTGTTTTGTTTTCTGCAATAAATGGTTGGACCCCAATGATGACCCACAAGTATAGGGGGTGTATCGTAGTACTTTCGATAAATAAGAGTGTCGAACCCAACGAGGAGCAGAAGGTGTTGATGAGCAGTTTTGATCAAAGAATCACTGTAAATACTAGCAAACAGGTTTTCAGGGGTATTTGGTAATACGAGTAAATAAAGTGCGAGTAAATAAAAGACAGTAGTAACAATTGCAGCAAGTGGCCCAATCCTTTCTTCAGCAAAGGACAAGCCGGTTGTGTACTTATAATAACCAAACGTTCTCGAGGACACACGGGAGTTTCTGTCAAGAGCTTTCGCTTCATAGAGCCAATAGTATTTATTGGTTTGATAGGTGTTATGGCGGTGAACCTGTGCTAGCGCACTACCCTTACTAGGATACATACACACTTGTGATTATACCCCTTGCAAGCATCCGCAAATACAAGAAAGTAATTAAGATAAATCTAACCACAACCTTAAACTCTAAGATCCTATGCTCCCTGGTGCAATGGTTTCCCAACGGAGGTTTAGGTTTCTGTCACTCCAGCAACCCCACAATCGGTAGCCAAATACACAATGCATCTCACTAGGCTCATAAATGGTGAAGTATCATGTAGTCGACGTTCACATGACACCACTAGTGAAATAGCACCACAACAATATCAAACCATTAAATATTTCTCAACAATAATTCACAACTAACATCCTGACTTCTCCCATGTCCTCAAGAACTAAACGAACTACTCACAAGACATCATATGGATCATGATTAGAGGTGAAATAATGGTAAATAACAATCTGAACATAAACCTTAACTCAACGGTTCCACTCAATAGCATCAACTACAAGAGTAATCAACACCGGGAAAGTTTCCCCTATGAATATAACAAGATCCAACTCAAGATGTTACAGCGGGATGGCGTGGTGATGGGGAAGATGAAGGTGCTGGTGATGGAGATGATGACGATAATGATCCCAATGAAGTCTGGTGCGGTGGTGATGACGATGGCGACGATCTCCCCTCTCCTGGAAGGAATTTCCCCGGTAGATTTCTCCCTGCCGGAGAGCTTTTCTCTCTCTGTGTTCTCCGCCCCGTAGAGGCGGCTGTGTCTAACTCTGAGCCCCCCCCCTGACTTAGGTTTTCGGGGACGATGAAGTACTCGGAGGAACGAGACCAGAAGTGGGCCAGGGCGGCCTCACGCAGGGCCCGCGCGGCCAGGGGGCTGGCCGCGCCACCCTGGCGTGTGGGGCCCCCTGGCTCCTCTCGACTCCTCCTTCTGGCTTCCTGAGTCTTCTGGGAAAATATAATTTCTGGGTATTTTTCTGGAATTTTCCTGATCTTCAAAATATGATCTCTTGATGGCCCTTTTTCCAGCAGAATCCTGACTCCGGCAACAACTCCTCCGATGATCATCAAACATGTGAAAGCAAAGGAAATAACATAAGTATCATATCTAAATATGAAATATATCAATGAATAACAGTAAATTATGATAGAAAATAGTGATGCAAATTGGACGTATCACCCAACAAATTCCTTTTGGAGAAGTTGCCTTGCTTTTCATTTGCCAAGAACACTCCGTTTTTCACTCTTATCGTTCAACGAGTATTCTCTTTTTCTGCTACTGCGTTTAGCTTTCGTTTTTCACCTTTATTTGTGTTCAGATCTTGTTATATCTTTGCATCAAGGTGTATTTTCACCTCTGGTCCATGTTGGTTTTCATCAAAAGAGTTGTTTCAAAAAAGTTCAAATGGTGTTGGAAAAGAGAAAAAGCTTTATGCAAAAAAGTGGTACAAGAAGGAGCTTGTGTAGACTGCTGATGGCGCGGTGATGATGATGTGAAAGCTTCTTGTTCAATCTCGACAATGGCGACATAAAACTTCTGTTGCCAAGTTGACGTGGGAATGTGTAGTAAATGGCCGGCCAGTTGGAAACCCCAAGGGAAGGTTTGATGAATATAGCAGCAAGTTTTCCCTCAGTTATGAAACCAAGGTTTAATTGTCCAGGAGGAAAAAGACAATACTCCAGAAGGTGATGCTTGCTAGCTGCATGACTCTCCAACAAGGGCGCCGTTAACGATTTCTTGTTAGCGCGTCTTCAACCAGTAGCAACGTGGAACCTGCACACAACACAACCAAATACTTTGTTCCCAACTTACAATGAGGTTGTCAATCTCACCGGTTTGCTTGAAACAAAGGGTATGAGCGTATCGAGTGGAAAGTGATAATAATATGCGAGTAAAGTAAATAGTGCGAGTAAAGTAAATAGGTGATAGCAATACAAAGGAAATAGGACCGGGGTCCACAGTTCACTAGTGGTGTCTCTCCATAAGATAAAATAACACATGCTGGGTAAACAAATTACAGTTGGGCAATTGATAGAATAAAGACAACATGATATGTCGAGAGGATCACTATGATATTTACTCTGGGCATTACGACAAGATACATAGACCGCCATCCAACTGCATCTATGACTAATAATCCACTTATGGTGAATCAATCCGAGAACTCCACAAGTATTAAGTGGCGAACAACAGATAATTGCATTAAGCAAAGTGTGTAATGTAAACAAAGCATATTCCCTTGAGCATATGAATGTTGTTTTCCCCCTAGTAGCAACAGCACATCGACAACCTTAGAGGTTTCTGGCACTCCCCCAGATTAAATAGAGGCAAGAACCCACTATCGAGCATAATTACCCCCTCTTGGAGTCACTAGCAACTACTCGGCCAAGATAGCTACTAACAACGGGGAGCATGCAAGATCATAAACAACATAGAGATAACATAAGATAAAATTCAGTACATCAACTCAATCATAACACCAATATTCATCGGATCCCAACAAACACAACATGTAGAATTACATAACGGTGATCTCGATCATGTAAGGCAGCTCATGAGATCTAAACATGAAGCACATGGTGGAGAAGACAACCAACTAGCTACTCATATGGACCCATAGTCCAAGGTAGACTACTCACTCATCGCTCCAGAGGCAAGCATGGCAATGAAGAAGACCTTCGGTGGCTATTCCCCTCTCTGGCAGGGTGCCGGGAAGAGCTTCTGGACCCTCCCGATCTTCGGGTCGACGGCGGCAGCGGATCGCGATGTATTCTGGAAAAGTGATCGGGTCTTCAAGTTTTTCCCATCGGGGGGTCTTTATAGGCGAAGGGGCATCGTCAGAAGTGGCCCTGGTGGGGCTCACCATAGGGGGGCGCAGTCCAGCCCCAAGCCGTGCCCCCTGGTGGTGTGGCCCACCAGTGGATCCTCTCTGTCTCCTCTTCGGTTCTCTGGAACCTTCGGTAAATTTCTGGACGTCTGGCTTTTGTTTCGTTCAATTCTGAGAATATTTCCTGTGTAACTTTTTTGAAACACAAAAACAGCAGAAAACAGGGAACTGGCACTGTGGCATCTTGTTAATAGGTTAGTTCCGGAAAATGCATAAAAATGCCACGAAGTGTAACGAAACTCTAAGCAAAATGTGTAAGAACAAGCATGGAGCATCAAAAATTATGGATACGTTGGAGACGTATCAGCATCCCCAAGCTTAACTCCTGCTCGTCGTCGAGTAGGTATGTGATAACAAAAGAAATAATTTTTGAGGTGACATGCACCTACACAATCTTGATCATATATGTCAGCGTTGTGCGCTGGGATCAAAAGAACTTAAAACATGGGCATGAAAGATATAATCTTGATAGAAGAAACTTAGCAACCATGTTATAACATGAAAATGAATACAAATGAAAGATAATGAAAATGAAACAATGAAAGTCAAACGTGTGTTCAAATCATAAGGAAAAACATACAAATGGTTTTCAGCTTGTCCTTCATGAGAGAGCAAAACATAAATGCATAGGACACCTTCAAGTTTAAGAGGGCGACTAGATACAAATAATTTTAGAACAAGTGAAACCAATAATATGAATCAATCAATGAAAACTTTGGGACAATGCACATTATACTCAGAATGACAACTATGCTCTCTTAGACGGTGCATAAAGATAGAAGGTGGTGACTCAACATAAAAGTAAAAGAAAGGCCCTTCGCGGAGGGAAGCAGTGATTAAACATGTGCTAGAGCTTTTCGTCTGTAAGACAGAGATAAAAATTGGGTTTTGAGAGGTGGTTGTTTCATGTCAACGATTGGCAATGGGGTCTTACTATCTTCCATAATAAACAAGTGAGAGCAGTTCCGAGTTCTTTGAAAATTTGGCACATTGGTGCTCTTTTATAAAGCTTTGGCACTCCTCCCCACCTTTTTTCCTTTCTCAAACCATGGCTAACCGATTCCATCGGGTGCCCACCAACATTCACATACCATGGACGAGTGCCTTTTTTTTAGAATTAGATTGCAATGGTCTGACTAGCCCTCATGCAAAATTAATGACGAGCAGATGAAGCTGCCTAGTCGAGGGGTACTTAATTTAATATGGAAGATAGCAATTCTGACCACTACGTCCCTATGAGCTAAAAACAGTGGCACAAAACGAGAAGTAGTTGAAAGTTTTTGAAAGGTAGCACATGAAAATTTACTTGGAATGGCTTACAAATACCATGCATATGAATTTATAGTGGACACAATGGTGAACTTGGTTTTTAGGAGTTGGATGCACGAGTAGATCTCATACTCAGTACAAAATGAGGGCTAGCAAAAGACTGGGAGCGACCAACTAAGAGAGCAATAATGGCCATAATCATGCATAGCGACAAAGCGACATTAAAAGAAGCATAAGATGGCATCAAAAGTCAAAAACTAAATGACCATAGAGGCAATGGTGACTTTGTATGAGTCTAACATGTGTGAGCATGCGCCAAGTCAACCCAAATAAAGCAGCAAAGGAGAAAACCAAAATAATGCTTGCAAATAATTAAAACAACATATGATTTTTTCAAAGGCTCATTAAGTAATCTCAGTCATTTGAGACAAGTCATGATACAGCAAAACCACTAAGCATACTATCAAAAAGACATCAAGCACGACATGCAAAAGCCTAGGCCGCAGTCTACACAAGCTCCTTCTTGTACCACTTTTTTGCATAAAGCTTTTTCTCTTTTCCAACACCATTCAAACTTTTTATAAACAACTCTTTTGATGAAAACCAACATGGACCAGAGGTCAAAACACACCTTGATGAAAAGATATAACAAGATCTGAACACAAATCAAGGCAAAAATCAAAAGCTAAACGCAGTTCTAGAAAAAGAAGAACACTCGATCAAGTCCGTTTTTCACTCTTATCGTTCAACGAGTGTTCTTGGCAAATGAAAAGCAAGGAAACTTCTCCAAAAGAAATTTGTTGGGGTCCAACCATTTATTGCAGCAAACAAAACTAAAAAAACTGAAAACTAAAAGCAACTGACGCTCCAAGAAAAACGCATAATGCATGAAGCAATAAAAATATTGTGCGTTGAAAGGTGACCTGATTTTTGCCGATGAAGAAGGGGTGCCTCAGGGGCATCCCAAAACTTTGACGCTTGTACCTCTTGGATATTTATTGGGGTGACATGGGCATCCCCAAGCTTGAGCTTTTTTCTATTCTTCAACTCATCTCATCATTCTCCAATCCCTACACTTGAAAACTTCCTTCATACAAAACTAAACACAAATCTATTAGCAACATTAGTGTAAGCATAACATTGAATCAACCCTTTTTGCTTCAGGTTTCAACTCAAAACCACCACATATAAAGCATATACTGCTGTAGCAACTTCCCCAAAAGTTCCGTGATCAAAAGAACTCAAAAAGAAAGCGATAAAGTGGCAAACACAAATATTGGCCGAAATCTGTCAAAACAGAATAGCTGACAAATGTCGAATTTTTAGAGGGTTTTCTGTTGCTCAAATCAAAAAGTGTTCAACTAATGAAAGTTTGGATATAACCTGGGGCATATGCACAATAAATCTCAGGTCCAAAAGATATATAGAGCATTTTCACGAATTTTTACGGTGCAGCATCGAAAACAGTTTCAGGACAGCAACATCCCCAAATCTTACCTCACTCAAATTAGAGGCTTCTCTTGGCAAAAAAACGAAATAAAAAGGGTAAGGAGAGGTAATTACAGTAGTAATGACTTCCAAGACTCAAATAAAATAAAAAGAACTAAAAGTAAAAACATTGGGTTATCTCCCAAGAGTGCTTTTCTTTAACGCCTTTGAGCTAGGCGCAAAAAATGCGAATTAAGTAATATCAAGCGATGAAGCATCGAGCTCATAATTTGCTCTAAGAATAGAGTCAAAAAGTAATTTCTTTCTCTTTCTAGGGAAGTGTTCCATACCTTTCTTGAGTGGAAATTGATATTTGATGGTGTCTTCCCTCATATCAATGATGGCACCTACAGTTTGAAGAAAGGGTCTTCCCAAAATAATAGGACATGAAGCATTGCATTAAACATCCATGACAAGAAAATCAACGGGAACAACCATAATAAGAACATCATTAATCCTTCCGAAAGGTTTCTTCTTAGCAACATCAGCAATAGGAACATCATAATAACACTTTTCAAGCGGTGGTAAATCAAGCATATCATAAATTTTTCTAGGCATGATAGAAATACTAGCACCTAGATCACATAAAGCATGGCAATCAAAACCATTAACATGCATATCAATGATAGGTTCCCAACCATCTTCTAACTTCTTGGGAATAGAGGCTTTTTGCTTCAACTTTTCATCCCTAATTTTCATGAGAGCATTGGTAATATGCTTAGTAAAAGTAACATTTAAAGAACTAGCATTGGGAGTCAAAGCAAGCTTTTGCAAGAACAAAATAACTTCAGATATATTGCAGCCATCAACATCAAAATCATTAAAGGAAATAGAGCTATCATCTCCTACACTCCGAAAAATTTCAGCACTCTTTTGAGAAAAAGTTTTAGCAGTTTTAGGCTTTTTAACACAAGGAGTAGGAATTTTC
This sequence comes from Dactylis glomerata, assembly GCA_007115705.1. Classification (NCBI taxonomy): domain Eukaryota; kingdom Viridiplantae; phylum Streptophyta; class Magnoliopsida; order Poales; family Poaceae; genus Dactylis; species Dactylis glomerata. Next base: position 2,214,434 of record QXEO01000379.1, read on the forward strand.
TCTACACCAATCAAAGTAAGAGGATTGCTAGCATTAGGAATAACATCATTAGAGGTAGTAATGGTACATACCTTCATCTTTCTAGCCATCTCATCTTCTCTTTCCCACCTGGCATGCAATTCTGCTAGCATCCTAACATTTTCATCAATTCTAACTTGGATAGCATTAGCAGTAGCAAAAGGATCAGGCTTAGCAGACATTCTGTTAACCAAAGAAGATTGCGCATTAGACAAATATGAAATGTCAGTTTCAGCTTTGGAAACCTTAGCTTTCAACTCAGGAATAGCCTTGTTTAAATTTTCAAGTTGATGACTAATAGTCCTCAACAGAGCTGATTGCTCCTCCATAGTCTTGGTGAAAGCCCTGTTCTGCTCATATTGCGCCTGCATAAAATTCTTGGTAGCCTTTTCAAGTTCAAAAATTCTTTCTTCACTAGGCATTTTAGGTCTACCAAGATAGCTATTATCACCATTAGAAGGAAACGACCTATAATTGTTACTAGCAAAATTGTTCCTATAATCATTGTTGTTTAAATTATTATTTCTAATGAAGTTTACATCAACATGCTCTTCTTGAGCAACCAAAGAGGCCAAAGGAACATTATTAGGATCAACATGAGTCCTATCATTAGAAAGCATAAGCATGATAGCATCAATCTTATCACTCAAGGAAGAGGTTTCCTCAACAGAATTTACCTTTGTACCTTGTGGAGCTGTCTCGGTGTACCATTCAGAGTAATTTACCATCATATTGTCGAGAAGCTTTGTTGCGGCGCCCAAGGTAAGGGACATAAAAGTGCCTCCAGCAGCTGAATCCAATAGGTTCCTTGAAGAAAAATTCAGTCCTGCATAAAAAGTTTGGACAATCATCCAGGTTGTCAGTCCATGAGTGGGACAATTCTTTATCATAGATTTCATTCTTTCCCAAGCTTGAGCAACATGTTCATTATCAAACTGACTAAACTTCATAATATTGCTACGCAAAGCTATAATCTTAGCAGGAGGATAGTATCTACCAATAAAAGCATCCTTACACTTAGCCCATGAATCAATACTATTTTTAGGCAAAGAAAGCAACCAATCCTTAGCTTTTCCTCTCAAAGAAAAAGGAAACAACTTAAGCTTAATAATATCACTTTCTACATCCTTATATTTCTGCATCTCATATAGCTCAACAAAATTGTTGAGATGAGCTGCAGCATCATCAGTACTAGCACCAAAAAATTGCTCTTTCATAACAAGGTTCAACAAAGCAGGCTTAATCTCATAAAAATTTGAAGCAGGAGCAAGTGGCGCAATAGGAGTGCAGATAAAATCACTATTATTCGTTCTAGTAAAGTCACACAACTTGGTGTTTTCAGGAGTAGCCATTCTAGCAAAACTAAAAGAAGACAAGTAAAAAAACAACTACCAAGGATACTAATTTTTTGGGTTTTTGATAAAACAATGCAATTAAAAATAAAGTAAAGAAAAACTTAAAACAAAGTAAAGGATGTGCGTGCGAAACTCCCCTTGCAGAAGTCTTCTTTTTCCCCAGTAACGGCACCAGAAAACTTGTTGATGGCGCGGTGACGATGATGTGAAAGCTTCTTCTTCAATCTCGACAACGGCGACAGAAAACTTCTGTTGCCAAGTTGACATGGGAATGTGTAGTAAATGACCGGCCAGTTGGAAACCCCAAGAGAAGGTTTGATGAATATAGCAGCAAGTTTTCCCTCAGTTATGAAACCAAGGTTTAATCGTCGAGGAGGAAAAAGGCAATACTCCAGAAGGTGATGCTTGCTAGCTGCGTGACTCTCCAACAAGGGCGCCATTAACGATTTCTTGTTAGCGCGTCTTTAACCAGTAGCAACGTGGAACCTGCACACAACACAACCAAATACTTTGTTCCCAACTTACGATGAGGTTGTCAATCTCACCGGTTTGCTTGAAACAAAGGGTATGAGCGTATCGAGTGGAAAGTGATAATAGTATGCAAGTAAAGTAAACAGTGCGAGTAAAGTAAACAGGTGATAGCAATATAAAGGAAATAGGACCGGGGTCCACAGTTCACTAGTGGTGTCTCTCCATAAGATAAAATAACACATGATGGGTAAACAAATTACAGTTGGGCAATTGATAGAATAAAGACAACGTGATATGTCGAGAGGATCACTATGAGATTTACTCTAGGCATTACAACAAGATACATAGACCGCCATCCAACTGCATCTATGACTAATAATCCACTTATGGCGAATCAATCCGAGAACTACACAAGTATTAAGTTGCGAACAACATATAATTGCATTAAGCAAAGTGTGTAATGTAAACAAAGCATATGCCCTTGAGCATATGAATGTTGTTTTCCCCCTAGTAGCAACATCACATCTACAACCTTAGAGGTTTCTGTCACTCCCCCAGATTAAATAGAGGCATGAACCCACTATCGAGCATAAATACCCCCTCTTGGAGTCACTAGCAACTACTCGGCCAAGATAGCTACTAACAACGGAGAGCATGCAAGATCATAAACAACATAGAGATAACATAAGATAAAATTCAGTACATCAACTCAATCATAACACCAATATTCATCGGATCCCAACAAACACAACATGTCGAATTACATAACGGTGATCTCGATCATGTAAGGCAGCTCACGAGATCTAAACATGAAGCACATGGTGGAGAAGACAACCAACTAGCTAGTGCTATGGACCCATAGTCCAAGGTAGACTACTCACTCATCGCTCCGGAGGCAAGCATGGTGATGAAGAAGATCTCCGGTGGCGATTCCCCTCTCCGGCAGGGTGCCGGGAAGAGCTTCTGGACCCTCCCGATCTTCGGGTCGATGGCGGCGGATCATGATGTATTCTGGAAAAGTGATCGGGTCTTCAGGTTTTTCCCATCGGGGGGTCTTTATAGGCGAAGGGGCGTCGTCAGAAGTGGCCCTGGTGGGGCTCACCATAGGGGGGCGTGGGCCAGCCCCAGGCCGCGCCCCCTGGTGGTGTGGCCCACCAGTGGCTCCTCTCCATCTCCTCTTCGGTTCTCTGGAAGCTTCGGTAAATTTCTGGACGTCTGGCTTTTGTTTCGTCCAATTCCGAGAATATTTCCTATGTAACTTTTCTGAAACACAAAAATAGCAGAAAACAGGGAACTGGCACTGTGGCATCTTGTTAATAGGCTAGTTCCAGAAAATGCATAAAAATGCCACGAAGTGTAACAAAACACTAAGCAAATGGTGTAAAAACAAGCATGGAGCATAAAAAATTATGGATACATTGGAGACGTATCAACTGCGGCCTAGGCTTTTGCATGTCATGCTTGATGTCTTTTTGATAGTATGCTTAGTCGTTTTGCTGTAGCATGACTTGTCTCAAATGACTGAGATTGCTTAATGAGCCTTTGAAAAAATCATGCGTTGTTTTAATTATTTGGAAGCATTATTTTGGTTTTCTCCTTTGATGCTTTATTTGGGTTGACTTGGCGCATGCTTACACATGTTTGACTCATATAAAGTTGTCATAAGCCTCTATGATCATTTAGTTTTTGACTTTTGGTGCCATCTTATGCTTCTTTTAATGTCGCTTTGTCGCTTTGCATGATTATGGCCGTTATTGCTCTCTTAGTTGGTCGCTCCCAGTCTTTTGCTAGCCCTCATTTTGTACTGAGTATGAGCTCTACTCGTGCATCCAACTCCTAAAACCAAGTTGTTCCAATGTGTCCACCATGCATACCTATTAGCAATTTGCTATTCCAAAGTACATTTGACTTGCTTTTATCTATCCTTCAAATTAAACTGTTTTTGGTGTTATGTGAAAATTGGTCAGTAAAGCTCTCACGAACCTGATGGCACACTTTACTTTTCTCGTTTTAAAATTTTGACATTGTGGCTCTCTTATGTTGACTTGTTATGCTTGCAAGTTGTAAGTTCAAAATTAGCCCAGCCATGTCGTCATGGGGCAAGCTTTCAACATTCCTCTATCTTTCATTTGAGTTGATATCGTGATCTTTTGTTTATGGATACTCGCGATGTGAAATAAGTTGGGAATCTTGCGGGATCATGGAGTTTTTATATGTGTTAGGGAAATGCCTGGGCCGCTAATCTAAGCCATGCATCATTCATGGTGGAAATTTACACCATGCCTATAGTGGACATTCGATGATGCATCTCACAATAAAAAGCTATACCAATGGTAAATAAAAGAGATGTCGAGGTGTTCATTATCTGTTTGTCCTGTCATTTTGATGTGGGCTTGTTCCATATCATCGGGCACGGAGGTACCCCGTTGGCAGTTCTCGATGATACACATATATTTACAATGACAAGAGCTTGCTTGGGACTCTAAGTCGAGTATCATGAGGTTTGGGTATTCGTATTTCACGGGACACGAGGTTTTCAACTTATGATTTGTCAAGCATATGCATCATAATTGTATTTGCATTAACTTTAACCATTCAAGATGCCTATGATGGGCCAATGAGAGCTCAAAGCCGGTAAGTACCATAATTTTTGAAGGTTTATAAAAATTACAATCACTGCTTCCCTCCGCGAAGGGCCTTTCTTTTACTTTTATGTTGAGTCACCACCTTCTACCTTTATGCACCGTCTAAGGGAGCATAGTTGTCATTCTGAGTATAATGTGCATTAGTCGCCCTCTTAAACTTGAAGGTGTCCTATGCATTTATGTTTTGCTCTCTCATGAAGGACAAGCTGAAAACCATTTGTATGTTTTTCCATATGATTTGAACACACGTTTGATTTTCATTATTTCATTTTCATGATCTTTCATTTGTGTTCTTTTTCATGATATAACATGGTTGCTAAGTTTCTTCTATCAAGATTATATCTTTCATGTCCATATTTTAAGTTCTTTTGATCCTAGCGCACAACGCTTGTATAGATGATCAAGATTGTGTAGGTGCATGTCACCTTAAAAATTATTTCTTTTGTTATCACTTACCTACTCGAGGACGAGCAGGAGTTAAGCTTGGGGATGCTGATACGTCTAAAAAATATCTATAATTTTTTATGCTCCATGCTTGTTTTTACACCATTTGCTTAGTGTTTCGTTACACTTTGTGGCATTTTTATGCATTTTCCGGAACTAACCAATTAACGAGATGCCACAGTGCCAGTTCCCTGTTTTCTGCTATTTTTGTGTTTCAGAAAAGTTACACAGGAAATATTCTCAGAATTGGACGAAACAAAAGCCAAACATCCGGAAATTTACCGAAGCTTCCAGAGAACCGAAGAGGAGACGGAGAAGGGCCACAGGGCAGCCACACCACAGGGCGGCGCGGCCTGCCCCTGGCCTGCGCCCCCTAGTGGTGAGGCCACCCTGGCCCACTTCTGATGCCACCCCTTCACCTATAAAGACCCCCCGATGGGAAAAACCTAAAGACCCGATCACTTTTCCAGAATACATCGCGATCCGCCGCCGTCGTCGACCCGAGATCGGGAGGGTCCAGAAGCTCTTCCCAGCACCCTGCCGGAGAGGAGAATCACCACTGGAGGTCTTCTTCATCGCCATGCTTGCCTCCAGCATGATGAGTGAGTAGTCTACCTTGGACTATGGGTCCATAGCAGTAGCTAGTTAGTTGTCTTCTCCACCATGTGCTTCATGTTTAGATCTCGTGAGCTGCCTTACATGATCGAGATCACCGTTATGTAATTCTACATGTTGTGTTTGTTGGGATCCGATGAAATATTGGTGTTATGATTGAGTTGATGTGCTGAATACTATCTTATGTTATCTCTATGTTGTTTATGATCTTGCATGCTCTCCGTTGTTAGTATCTATCTTGGCCGAGTAGTTGCTAGTGACTCCAAGAGGGGGTATTTATGCTCGATAGTTGGGTTCATGCCTCTATTTAATCTGGGGGAGTGACAGAAACCTCTAAGGTTGTAGATGTGCTGTTGCCACTAGGGAGAAAACAACATTCATATGCTCAAGGGCATATGCTTTGTTTACATTACACACTTTGCTTAATGCAGTTATCTGTTGTTCGCAACTTAATACTTGTGGTGTTCTCAGATTGATTCGCCACAAGTGGATTATTAGTCATAGATGCAGTTGGATGACGGTCTATGTATCTTGTTGTAATGCCCAAAGTAAATCTCATAGTGATCCTCTCGACATATGCACATTGTCTTTATTCTATCAATTGCCCAACTGTAATTTGTTTACCCAGCATGTGTTATTTTATCTTATGGAGAGACACCACTAGTGAACTGTGGACCCCAGTCCTATTTCCTTTATATTGCTATCACCTGTTTAGTTTACTCGCACTGTTTACTTTACTCGCATACTACTATTGCTTTCCACTCGATACGCTCATTCCTTTATTTCAAGCAAACCGATGAGATTGACAACCTCATCGTAAGTTGGGAACAAATATTTGGTTGTGTTGTGTGCAGGTTCCACATTGCTACTAGTTGAAGACACGCTAACAAGATATCGTTAACGGCGCCCTTGTTGGAGTCTCACTAAGCTAGCGGGCATCACCTTCTGGAGTATTGTCTTTTTCCTACTGGACGATTAAACCTTGGTTTCATAACTGAGGGAAAACTTGCTGCTATATTCATCAAACCTTCTCTTGGGGTTTTCAACTGGCCGGTCATTTACTTCATCAACACACGCAATCAAGCTTTCTGGCATCATCATCACCGCGCCATCAATCACTCCCAATCAGCATGATGAGCTTACTTTATTTTTGAGGTGTGAAGAGTTATCTAGAATAACTTCTTTGGTAGATATGAGTGCTCCTGATATTAATAGCATCCTTCGTTAAGGATTGCCTCACAAATACTTACATACAAAATGTTATAAAAAAAGATGCTTTACCCAAATTTGATAGGGATGATTTTTGTTTCTATTTTATTAACAAAGAGGAGGAATCCTCCAAAGTTTCTTCTATTGTTTCTGTCAGTAAATCAGATTATGTGGAGAAGATGCCTTTCAAGCCTCTCCCTCCTAAAGAAGAGAGTAAGAAGAAGAAGAAGAAGAAGAAGAAGAAGAAGAGGAGTAAAAGGCGAGAGGAAACGGTATCTTCCCCTAAGCATGTTGCTACTATTATAGATTATGATGAGTCTGAACTTGATGATGTTCTTATGCCTGTTACCTATGTTAGTGATCATGATTGGGAAAAACACTCTACTTTCGATATTGAAAATCTTTTTGGTACCAATTCTGAAAATTATGAGGTTAATAATTGTTGCACCATTAGTACTATCCATGTTCCTTCCTATGATGATATGTTTGATGAACACGCTTTGGAAGATAGCTATTCTATTGCTTATGATGATTACAATGATGAGTATAATATTTTAAGTTCACCTACTATTGAGGAGGAAACAAGGTATGATTACAATATGCCTCCTATTTTTGATGATTATGGTGATGAGAATAATTTTGTTGAATTTGCTCCTACTATGATTGTTCATGTGGGGAGTATTAATTCTTTTGTACATGTGGCTCATGATAGGGATGTTTTATGTGATAGTTATATTGTTAATTCTATTCATGATGCTACCGAAAGTTACTATGAGAGAGGGAAACATGGTTTGATGGATCTCAACAATATTAGTTTCCCCTCTTTATGTTGCAAATCTTGAAGTTGCACTTGTTTTATCTATCCATGTTTGTTACTATGTGCTTAGTTGATTTATTCTCTTACAAGATTCCTATGCATAGGAAGTGGTTTAGATTTAAATGTGTTTCACATTTGCTTTTTGATTCTCTCTTGCTTCAAGTTCTTATATGGCGCCTTTGCCTTAAGCTCTTTTATGTCGCCTACATGAGCATCTTTTCAAATTACTGTGCCTAGCTCAAAGGCGTTAAAGAAAAGCACTCTTGGGAGATAACCCCATGTTTTCTTTTCAGTAATTTTTCTTTTATTTGAGTCTTGGAAGTTATTACTACTGTAATAACTGCTCCTTATCCTTTTTATTTCATTGTTGTGCCAAGAAGAACCTCTAATTTGAGGGAGGTAAGATTTGGGGAAGTTGCTGTCATGAAACAGATTTCGGTGCTGCACTGTAAAAATTCATGAAAATTCTCACAATATCTTTTTTACCTGCAATTTCTTGTGCATATGACCCAGGTTATTTCCAAACTTTTATTAGTTTTGCACTTTTCGATTTGAGCAACAGAAAACCCTCTGAAAATTCGACCTTTCTCAGCTGTTCTGTTTTGGCAGATTTCTGCCACTATTTGTGATTGCCTCTCAATCGCTTTCATTTTGAGTTCTTTTCATCCGGGAATTTTTTAAGGAAGTTGCTACAGTAGTATATGCTTTAATATGTGGTGTGCTTGAGTTAAAATCTGTACCAAAAGAGTTGATTTATTATTATGCTTACACTAATGTTGTTAATAGAATTGTGTGAAGTTCTGTATGAAGGAAGTTTTCAAGTGTAGGGATTGGAGAATGATGAGATGAGATGAAGTATGGACAAAAGCTCAAGCTTGGGGATGCCCATGTCACCCCAAGAAATATCCAAGAGGTACAAGCGTCAAAGCTTGGGGATGCCCCCGAGGCACCCCTTCTTCATCGGCAAAAATCAGGTCACCTTTCAACACACTATATTTTTATTGCTTCATATTCTATGCGTTTTTCTTGGAGCGTCAGTTGTTTTTGCTTTCAGTTTTCTTTTGATTTGTTTGCTGCAATAAATATTTGGATCACATCATGTTTGTTTTGGAGGGAGATATACTCAGTTTTTCATTGCCAAGAACACTCTAGTTTTCACTCTTATCATTTAACGAGTGTTCTCTTTTTCTGCTACTGCGTTTAGCTTTCTTTTTCGCCTTGATTTTTGTTCAGATCTTGTTTTATCTTTGCGTCAAGGTGTATTTGGACCTCTGGTCTATGTTGGTTTTCATCAAAAGAGTTGTCTCAAAAAGGTTTGAATGGTGTTGGAAAAGAGAAAAAGTTTCATCCAAAAAAGTGGTAAAAAAGGAGCTTGTTTAGACTGCGGCTTAGACTTTTTCATGCCATGCTTGATGTCGTTTTGATAGTATGCTTTGTGATTTTTACTGTAGCATGACTTGTCTCAAATGACTGAGATTGCTTAATGAGTCTTTGAAAAAATCATGCGTTGTTTTTATTTTATGGAAGCATTAATTTGGTTTTCTCCTTGATGCTTTATTTGGGTTGACTTGGCGCATTCTTACAACATGTTTGACTCATACAAAGTCGCCATAAGCCTCTATTATCATTTATTTTTTGACTTTTGATGCCATTTTATGCTTCTATTAATGATGTTTTGTCGCTATGCATGATTATGGCCGTTATTGCTCTCTTAGTTGGTCGCTCCCAGTCTTTTGCTAGCCCTCATTTTGTACTGAGTATGAGCTCTACTTGTGCATCCAACTCCCAAAAACCAGGTTGTTCCAATGTGTCCACCATACATACCTATTAGCAATTTGCTATTCCAAAGTATATTTGACTTGCTTTTGTCTATCCTTCAAATTAAACTCTTTTGGTGTTATGCAAAAATTAGTCAGTAAAGATCTCACGAACCTGATGGCACACTTTACTTTTCTCGCTTTTAAAATTTTGATATTGTGGCTCTTTTATGTTGACGTTATGCTTACAAGTTGTAAGTTGGAAATTAGCCAAACCATGCCGTCATGGGGTAAGCTTTCAACATTGCACTTCTCTTATTTGAGTTGATATCGTGATCTTTTGTTTATGGATACTCGCGATGTGAAATAAGTTGGGAATCTTGCGGGATCATGGAGTTTGTATACATGTTAGAGAAACGCCCGGGCCGCTAATCTAAGCCATGCATCATTCATGGTGGAAATTAATAGCATGCCCATAGTGGACATTCGACGACGCATCTCAAAATAAAAAGCTATACCAATGGTAAATAAAAGAGATGCCGAGGTGTTCATTATCTATTTGTCCTGTCATTTTGATGTGGGCTTGTTCCATGTCATCGGGCAAGGAGGTACCCCGTTGGCAGTTCTCGATGATACGTGTATACTTACAATGACAAGAGCTTGCTTGGGACCCTAAGTCGAGTAGCATGAGGTTTGGGTATTCGTACTTCACGGGACACGAGGTTTTCAACTTATGATTTGTCAAGCATATGCTCATAAACGTTCTTGCATTTACTTTAACCACTCAAGATGTCTATGATGGGGGCAATGAGAGCTCAAAGCTAGTAAGTACCATAATTTTTGAAGGTTTATAAAACTTGCAATCACTGCTTCCCTCTGTGAAGGGTCTTTCTTTTACTTTTATGTTGAGTCTCCACTTTCTACCTTTATGCACTGTCTAAGAGAGCATAGTTGCCATTCTAAGTTTAATGTGCATAGTCCCAAAGTTTATCACTGATTCATTTATGATTATGGTTTCATTTGCTCTTAAACTATTTGTATCTAGTCGCCCCTTTAAACTTGAAGGTGTACTATGCATTTATGTTTTGCTATTCCATGAAGAACAAGCTGAAAACCATTTGCTATGTTTTTCCATATAATTTGAACACACATTTGACTTTCATTGTTTTATTATTCATGATCTTTCGTTTGTGTTTCTTTTCATGTTATAACATGGTTGCTGAGTTTTTATTGTCAAGATTATGTCTTTCTTGCCCATGTTTTAAGTTCTTTGATCCTAGCACTCAATGCTTACTTAGATGATCAAGATTGTGATGGTGCATGTCACCTAAAAAATTATTCTTTTGTTATCACTTACCTACTCGAGGACGAGCAGGAGTTAAGCTTGGGGATGCTTGATACGTCTCAAACGTATCTATAATTTTTGATGCTCCATGCATGTTTTACACCATTTGCTTCATGTTTTGTTTACACTTCGTGGCGTTTTTATGCATTTTCCGGAACTAACCTATTAACGAGATGCCACAGTGCCAGTTCCCTGTTTTCTGCTATTTTTGTGTTTCAGAAAAGCTACACAGGAAATATTCTCGGAATTGGACGAAACGAAGACTAAAACTCCTATTTTGCCCGGAGGAAGGACGGGGACCAAACGGGAGCCGGAGGGGGGGGGGGCAGAGGGCACCCTCACCACCAGGGGCGCGGCCCAGGCCCTGGCCGCGCCCACCTGTGGTGAGGCCGCCCTAGCCCACCTCCGATATCGCCTTTTCACCAATAAGAAGCCTCGGGATGGAAAACCCTAAAAGAATCGGCGTTTTTCCCAGAATAGTTCTGCAGCGCTGCCGCCATCGAAGACCAATTTTGGAGGACAGAAGTCTCTGTTCCGGCACCCTGCCGGGATGGGGAAGTGCCCCCAGAGCCATCTCCATCGACACCGTCGCCTCCTCTGCCGTCTTCATCGACTTCACCACCATCTCCACCAACCTTGTTGTCTCCTATGATGAGGAGGGAGTAGTTCTCCCCCGGGGCTGAGGGCTCTACCGGTAGCTATGTGGTTCACCTCCCTCTCACATGATGTGATCTTTATGTGATCGTGAGCTTTGTATCTAGTTGAATTGGTAGATGCTATTATTCAGATATTATGCTATTCCCGTGCTTTATTATTGTAATCTACGGAGACACCTTGTATCGTAATGTGAAGGTGACTAGTGTGCGCATTATGTGTGTCTTTTTGGTTAATGTCTCTATGAATTGTTGGTGTTTGTTGGAACCATCTAGTGCGTTCATGGTGATAGTGTGGGACAATCTAGTTTGGGTACACGCAAACTTTGAGGAGTGCTTCGTAGCCCTACGCATGATTAGTGTTCGTTTTCCATTGGAGAATTTTTTAGAGTGGCATATTGATGTTAGTATCTATTGGTTCAATTACGTTATATTTGTTGAGAGTGTGTCCACTAGTGAAAGTATGATCCCTAGGCCTTGTTTGCAAGCATTGCACACTGTTTCCTTTCAGTTTTGTTACATGTTTGCTCGCAATGATATTTATTTCAGATTACATTTACTACTTATAATTATCACTACTACTTCTATTTCACTATCTCTTCGCCGAACTAGTGCACCTATACATCTAACAACTGTATTGGGTGTGTTGGGGACATAAGAGACTTTCTGTATCATAATTGCAGGGTTGCTTGAGAGGGATAGCTTTGACCTCTTCCTCCCTGAGTTCGATAAACCTTGGGTGATCCACTTAAGGGAAACTTGCTGCTGTTCTACAAACCTCTGCACTTGGAGGCCCAACACTGGCTACAAGAACGGACGCGTGCGTAAATATTGGGCTGCCGGTGTGGGAGCCCGGCCCCAAATTTTGGGAGGCCCTTCGGCGCTCCCAAAACAGACCTGTCGGTGCCCCGCCGGCCACCATTTTGGGGCGCCGGTGGAGATGCTGAGTAAAGATGTTTTGGTCGCTGGATAGCTCCTTGTTTGTCCCCCGTCTCGCTGGATCATGAAACAATGAACCTGCATGCCATTAGGCGTATTAGGGGATGTTTGTTTCGACTTTTTAAGCTTTCCACTAAAAAAGCCAACAATTTGAAACAAAGGGGTAGCTTTGAAACTGGCTTTTGCCAAAGCCAAATCAGCGTATAGGCAGATATTGGCAAGCATGTTTTGAGGTGCTTCCCGCAGCTTCCCCACTAACAGCCAAAATGTTTTCTAAATTTCCCATTTTGTTTGCAAGTATTTATGGTGGATTGCCACCGCAGGCCGAATCGATTTCCACGTAGAACTGAGCGACCGTAGAAGGATGCTAGGGTTTGACCCAGAAATCACCCGCACCACCCCTACACAGTAGGCCGCTGCCGCCAATCCCTCTGGCGATCCTCCGTCCCGCGTCGTTCTCCACCGTCCTCCTCAGTCACCAGCAGGATCCGACCGTCCTCGCCCGACTGCGGCCACTCCCGCAAGGTTGACCACGACAACAACCTCTGAGCCGACCTCTTTCGTGCCGTAGACGCCCTCCACCTCGACTCCGCCCGCAAGCCCACCTCCTCTGACGTGCTGGGAGGCTGCTGCACCCGGCTAGGAGGCTGCTTTCCGTGTGCCTGGTGCTGGTCGAGGTCCTCGCAAGGATGATGGGGTTGATTGCTTTTTTATTTTTCTATCTAAGGACCTTAGTGTAAAAAGATGGACCCTGTTGTAGTTTGTAGTTTTATGAGGACCCGGTTACACTTTTGGGTAAATCAATATTCGTTATCGATGCCATCTTATTTGGGCAGGAATATGTATTTTGGGCAAAGCTATATTTGAAAAATTATTTGGTGTGCTTATTGTTGTATATTTATGGTATTTTATACTGCTAAATATGTTTATACACTTATTGTTGTATATTAATGATATTTTATAGTAACAAATATAGTTGTACGATTCCATTATCAACAATTTAACATATTATCGAACTGTGGGGGTATTTTAGACAATTCCTTGGCATACAGCTAGACAGCCAGCTCACACGCCAAACAGTGAAAGTTAAAACAATAGCTTCCCCTGCACAGCAGCTTCCCCTGCACATCAGCTTTCCCTGCACAGGCAGCCAAAAACAGCCCAAACAAATAGGCCCTCAGAAACAAAATCCAGTTTTGTTTAACTCATCCAGTACATCTGAAATCAAGTAGCCACCTCAACATCATGACATGTTGAGATTATGTGTTATTATCACTGGATTTAAGTATCGAGAGTTTCCTCGCCATAAGTCAATTTGCTCCATATTTCCTCGGGATTTCTTTTGGTTAAATATGTCCTGCACTGCCCTTTCTCCAAAGATTTTTGGTTCAAGGGAAAAATAGTTTCAGCCGAGGTTGTCCTATATTTCATCCTCTTCTTTTTTGATCAAAGAATTGTGGAGTTAAGAAAAAGGCTAACTCAGGGAGAAGGGATTTGGTGCACATGGGCACCAGTACTCCCTTCACTTTAGAATTTTGAAAATTTCAAAATCTCACACTTCTATGTCTCTAAAAATCATGGCGTTAAAATATATAGTTAGATATTTACCGGAGGAGTGTATGCAAAAAAGTCCCGTTAAAAATACGTTGTATTTTGGAAAATATAAAAAAGACAAATTTCTGATAGTAAATAGTAGTAAAGTAGTAGTAAAATAATAATATATCTTTTTGTCAGAAATTTATCTTTTTATATTTCCTAAAATATATAGTATTTTTAAATGGGACTTTTTTGTGTATGCTCCTCCTACATATATCTTTCTATATATTTAAGGGATTTCTATTTTCGTGCCCTCGGGTCCTTAGTTGTATTCAGTTTTCCCCAGCTCCTTAGTTTTTCATCAGTTTTGTCCAAGCCCTTGTCTGAAACCGTCACAAGTGCTGGAACGGCCGGTTGCCCGATGGGTCAACAATTTGACCGTTATCTGCTGACTAGTAGGGCCATGTAGAGCCCGCAAAGACACGTCAGACCATCCATCTTTGTTTGACCGTAAGCATCGCCGTATCTCTGACCAAAACGCGGACGAGTGGGGCTTCGGTATATCGAATGACAAGTGGGGCCATGACGCTGATACAAGGGGCAATACACGGGTAGGATTAGATTTTTAAACAGAGCTCTACAACGATGGCACGGAGGAGGTGGCCTGCGGGGTGCCGAGATGAGATCGACGTCCACAAAGAACTACATGAGGCGAGACCAGACGCATTAGATAGATATGAACTAGACGCATTTAACTATGCAAAAAAGAGAAGAAATGGTCGAGGACATCGACGACGACCTCAACACTTTGACTGACGGTGTCGGATATGAACGTGAGCAATATAGAGAAAACTAGTGTCTATCCTTTCTGGCGTGTATAGATGGGTGCTAGGGGAGTGTGGTGGCGAAGAGAAAGACCTCGCGGTGGTCTGTGGCGTCCAGCATAGCGGGGCGGCGTGGTCGTGCCCACAGCGGCGTGCATGTTCGGCATTGGCATCAGCATGTACATTCGTCATTGGCCTCGGCGGTATCTCTGGTGTGTCATTGATCGAATGAGGGGACGGGATTGAGGGTACGTGCATCCCGACGGTATGTACCTTCTTGGACAAAGGGTCTTCATAGATGACGATGAAGAACTCCTCTATGATCAATGGCAGTGTTGACGGTGGTGGTGGCAATGATGATGATCCACCACCCCGGCCGCCCCTTCCCCTTCCCCTTCCCCTTCCCCTTCCGGTCGGCGTCCGAGACGTGGAAGCCATGGCAATGGATCAAGTTTATGTGAATGAAGAAGAGAGAGGCAGAACCTATTGACATGAGGGATGGCCGTTGTGGGGGTTTATAAGGGAGAGATGACCATTGTGGGGTTTACACCATAAATTAAGGTAGAGATAACTGTTGTGGGGTTTACACAATAAATTAAGGAGGAGATGACCATTGTGGGGGTTTATCATTTTACCGTGAAAAGTAATGCCTAAAAGAAATGGAAATTCATGATAGTTTATCATTTTACTGTGAAAACTAATACCTACAAGAAATGGAAATTCGTGATAGTTTATCATTTTACTGTGAAAAGTAATGCCTAAAAGAAATGAAAATTCGTGATAGTTTATCATTTTACCGTGAAAAGTAACGCCTACAAGAAGTGGAAATTTGTGATAGTTTATCATTTTACCGTGAAAAGTAATGCCTAAAAGAAATGGAAATTCGTGATAGTTTATCATTTTACCGTGAAAAGTAATGCCTACAAGAAATGGAAATTCGTGATAGTTTATCATTTTACCGTGAAAAGTAATGCCTAAAAGAAATGGAAATTCATGATAGTTTATCATTTTACCGTGAAAAGTAATGCCTAAAAGAAATGAAAATTCGTGATAGTTTATCATTTTACCGTAAAAAGTAATACCTACAAGAAATTTGTGATTACCAAACTTGTTGAATCCGGTGGCAAACTCATTATTTAGCATACATAGAGGGGTAGTATTTTACCACCGACAGATAGAGAGAGGGTGGCCATGATGAGAGAGAAAGAGGAGTTATCCTACCTGTTAGATCATAGGATCGACGGTAGGTGGGTACGATCCGTGTGACAACAGCTCGACCAATCAGGCCAAGTTTGGGCTTCTGTGAGAAGGGAGAGGGTAAAACTAAGTAGTATCAAGGATCCAAGGGCAAGTAAATAGTAAACAGGCTAAGGAATTCAAATAAGAGATTTAGAAAAATAAAAACACATGTTTTGTACAATGAAACCCAGGTTGGCCTACCTCAAAGTATTAGCAATTCAAATATACATGAGTATGAAAATTATGGCCTCATTCAGACAAACTATGTTTTGGGTATAGATGTTTTGAGAAGGGGTTTGAGTGAAAAGCCATGAACCTTCATAGCTACTAGTAATTTGAGAAGTGGCCATTTGTGTTAAAACTTGATTTACATATGATTGTCTACGTGGCAGGTCGTGTAACAAGACTCCATGAGTAGGAGGCACTATGATTTTATTTTTTTGAATTTCTTTGCGCATGAAATGACTCAATTAGATAGCTTAATCCCATTTGTTGACTCTCTATTGACCAGCCACTTGAGGATAAAACTGAGTATATTGCACTAGCCAGTATTAGTACTCGAGGGGAAAACCGAGTACAGATATTTTTCTAGTGTAAGACTCGAGGGTTGAACTAAGTACACGTAACGGTGCAGACGTGCAGTACCACAGACGCGTGTTGAGACCAAACGTCTAGTTTTTTTGAGAAACTGCTGAGACGAACCGTCACTTTGCATGTACAGAGCCCTTCTCTCCCTCCCTCTGCACATAGTCTCATTCTCACTCACGCACGCAACCACGCCTCTCACGTCCTATCACCTTCTCCAAAAAACCCCCAACCGCCTACGCGCGCTCCCCTGCCGGTGATGGAGAAGAAGAATGCGCCGGCGGCCGTCGCCCCCGAGCCCGTCGCCTCTGAGTCCGTTGCTGCCGAGCCCGTCGCATCCGAGGCTCATTGTCGGCGATGGAGAAAAAACCCCGAAGAAAAAACCCCGGCGATGGAGAAGAATGAGATGCCCATTGTCGGCACTTCCGACGTAGCCGCCGGCGCATCAGCCACCGGCGCATCGGCCGCCGCCCCCGTCTAGGCCCCCGTCGCTACTTCGAACGTAGCCGTCGGCGCATCAGCCGCCGCCGCCGTCCAGGCCCCCGTCACTGCTTTCGGCATAGCCGCCGGCGCATCAGCCGCCGGCGCATCGGCCGCCACCGCCGTCCAGGCCCTCGTCTGAGCTCCTTCTGAGGGTTTCAGACAAGGGCTTGGGGAAAACTAAGGAAAAACTAAGGAGCTGGGGAAAACTGAGTACAACTAAGGACCCGAGGGCACAAAAATAGAAATCCCTATATTTAAAGCCATAATTTTTTGAAACATAGAAGTATTAGATTTTAAATTTTTCAAAAATCTGAAAGTGGAGTTTCAAAGATAGTGATTTCTACATGCGCCCTATATAACTTGGCATCTACGGAAGGAAAGTCCAATTACAGATGGGCTGGTACGAGTCCCCTTCTCTCTCCCCTCTCTATCGTTCTCTGCCTCATTGAGAGTCCCTCGTGGATCTCCGGGTCAATCCCGAGCTTCTCTCGCCGGAATAGCCGGCTGGAGACAGCAAAGGAGAGACATCATCTTCTCTGTTTATGTTAGTTATAGGATTAGAAGTAGATGTCAGCTTTATGCTGGTGTAGGCTGGCTTTTTGCTAGTTGTTGGCGGATGCCGGGAGAGGAGCTGCGGATTTCTTTGGCCAGATCTGCAGTGCCCTGATGCTCTTCTTCCTCCCGGTGATGCTCTATTGGTCGGAGCCAGATGCGGTGAGGAGGTTGGCGACGGGGATCTCCATCTTAAATAATGTAAGTTCCTTCTGCGGGCTTGGTGCTGGTGGTCAAGGCTTGCAAGCCTTCCCCTCTTGTCATGGCGATCTGGAGGATGCGGGCCTGCAACCTGGTGGTCGACTAGTGCTAAATCTGCAGTAAGGGAGTGCGGAAGCTGATCCCGAGAGTGAAATCACGGTGGCTCTTTGTCAGCCGCCGTTCAAGATGGTCGTCGGGCGACTACTCCCATCCTCGTCGTCGGCTACGGCTCTTCCCGGCCGGCGTTTGCAGGTGAAATCAAACCTCGAGGCTTCTATGCCAATTCGGAGGCCCCTCAGCTCGGATGTAGTTGGCTCCCGGCACCACGCCCCAAGTGGCCATGTCCCCGGCGGCGTTGTGCTTGACTGTATCGTGGCTAGCAGAAGCTATGGCGTTGGAGCTGGACCCAATGGAGTTACCTATGTGATTTTTAGGGTCCTTAGTGCAAAATGTCTAGACCTATATGTAATTTCCTTTTATTTTCTGGTCCACTTTGTAATTGTGCCATTGTTTAATGAAAGCTTATAGGTCCCTTTGGGACCGTGATGTCTACGCATGCGTCTATTCTTGTAGACAGTGTTGGGCCTCCAAGTGCAGAGGTTTGTAGAACAGCAGCAAGTTTCCCTTAAGTGGATCACCCAAGGTTTATCGAACTCAGGGAGGAAGAGGTCAAATCTATCCCTCTCAAGCAACCCTGCAATTACGATACAGAAAGTTTCTTGTGTCCCCAACACACCCAATACACTTGTCAGATTTATAGGTGCACTAGTTCGGCGAAGAGATAGTGAAATACAAGCGGTAGTGATGATTATAAGTAGCAAATGTGGTCTGAAATAAATATCGCTGCAAGCAAACATGTAACAAAACAGGAAGTAAACGGTGTGCAATGCTTGGAAACAAGGCCTAGGGATCAGACTTTCACTAGTGGACACACTCCCAACAATATAACATTATTGAACAAATAAACAACTTCTCTCCACTATGGTACTCTGAATTACTCTCCTATTGAATAACACTAATCATTGTGTAGTGGCTACAGCAGCACCCCTTAAAGTTCATCAAGTACTTGACAAACACCACTCATAGAGATATCCAAATCAAAGCACAACTCAAGATAGATATTATTGCAACATAAACCAAGTACTAACACGGTGCACACACTGTCAACATTACACCATGAAAGGAGGAATAGATCACTTCAATACTATCATAGCAATAATTATTCTCGTAATCCACAAGAGATCACAATCATAGCCTAAACCAAGTACCACCATGATGCACGCACTGTCACCGTTACACCATGGCAGGAGGAATAGATTACTTTAATAACACCACTAGAGTACACATAATATCTGAATAATAACATCTACTTGTTCAACATGATACAAAGCTCACGATCACATAAATATCACATCATGGGAGAGAGAGAGGTGAACCATATAGCTACCGGTAGAGCCCTTAGCCCCGGGGATGAACTACTCCCTCCTCATCATAGGAGACAGCAAGGTTGATGGAGATGGCGGTGAGGTCGATGAAGACGGCGGAGACGGCGATGGAGACCGATGGAGATTGCTCCGGGGGCACTTCCCCGTCCCGGTAGGGTGCCAGAACAAAGACTTCTGTCCCCCGAAATTCGTGGTGGCGGCGGCGGAGCTACAGAACTCTTTCTGGAAAATTGTCGACTCCTTTAGGGTTTTCTGTCCCGAGGCTTTATATAGGCGAAGGGGCGATGTCAGAGGTGGCCCCAGGCGTCCTCACACCATGGTGGCGCGGCCAGGGCCTGGGCCGCGCCACCCCTGTGTGAGCCTGGCCTGTGGCCCCTCTCCTACTCCTCTTCGGATCTCTGGAAGCTTCCGGGTAAAATAAGACTTCTGGAACTTGTTTCGTCCAATTCCGAAAATATTTCCTGTGTAGCTTTTCTGAAACACAAAAACAGCAGAAAACAGGGAACTGGCACTGTGGCATCTTGTCAATAGGTTAGTTCCGGAATTCGCATAAAAACGCCACGAAGTGTAATGAAACATTAGGCAAATGGTGTAAAAACAAGCATGTAGCATCAAAAATTATAGATACGTTTGAGACGTATCAGCATCCCCAAGCTTAACTCCTGCTCGTCCTCGAGTAGGTAAGTGATAACAAAAGAAATAATTTTTGAGTTGACATGCACCTACACAATCTTGATCATATATGTAAGCATTTGTGAGCTGGGATCATAAGAACTTAAAACATGGGCATGAAGATATAATCTTGACAATAGAAACTTAGCAACCATGTTATAACATGATAAAGAACACAAACAAAAGATCATGAATAATGAAACAATGAAAGTCAAACATGTGTTCAAATCATATGGAAAAACATACAAATGGTTTTCAGCTTGTCCTTCATGGAGAGCAAAACATAAATGCATAGGACACCTTCAAGTTTAAGAGGGTGACTAGATACAAATAATTTAAGAACAAGTGAAACCAACAATATGAATCAATCAATGAAAACTTTGGGACAATGCACATTATACTAAGAATGACAACTATGCTCTCTTAATGGTGCATAAAGGTAGAAGGTGAAGACTCAACATAAAGTAAAAGAAAGGCCCTTCGCGGAGGGAAGCAATGATTAAACATGTGCTAGAGCTTTTCATTTGTAAAACAGAGAGATAAAAATTGGTTTTGAGAGGTGGTTGTCTTTGTCAACGACTGGCAATGGGGTTCTTACTATCTTCCATACAAAAATGAAGCAAGTTTTTGAGAGAGAGATTGGCACTTTTGTGCTCTTTTATAAAGCTTGGCACTCCTCCCCACCTTTTTTCCTTTCACAAACCATGGCTAACCGATTCCATCGGGTGCCCACCAACATTCACATTCCATGGAGGAGTGCCTTTTTTCTTTTCTTTTTTCCTTTTTCTTTTCTTTTTGGAATAAGCAATATGGAAGATAGCAAATCCGCCCACTACGTCCCCATGAGCTAAAAACAGTGGCACAAAACGAGAAGTAGTTGAAAGTTTTGAAAGGTAGCACATGAAAATTTACTTTGGGATGGCTTACAAATATCATGCATAGGAGTTTATAGTGGACACAATGGCAAACTTGGTTTTTGGGAGTTGGATGCACGAGTAGAGCTCATACTCAGTACAAGGCGAGGGCTAGCAAAAGACTGGGAGCGACCAACTAAGAGAGCAATAATGGCCATAATCATGCAAAGCGACAAAGCGACATTAAAAGAAGCATAAGATGGCATCAAAAGTCAAAAACTAAATGATCATGAAGGCTATTGGCGACTTTGTGAGAGTCTAACATGTGTGAGCATGCGCCAAGTCAACCCAAATAAAGCATCAAGGAGAAAACCAAAATAATGCTTCCATACAATAAAAACAACGCATGATTTTTTCAAAGGCTCATTAAGCAATCTCAGTTATTTGAGACAAGTTATGCTACAGAAAAACCACTAAGCATACTATCAAAAAGACATCAAGCACGACATGCAAAAGCCTAGGCCGCAGTCTACACAAGCTCCTTCTTGTACCACTTTTTTGCATAAAGCTTTTTCTCTTTTCCAACACCATTCAAACTTTTTATAAACACCTCTTTTGATGAAAACCAGTAAAGACCAGAGGCAAAAATACACCTTGATAAAAAGATAAAACAAGATCTGAAAAAAAATCAAGGCGAAAAACAAAGGCTAAACGCAGTAGCAGAAAAAGAGAACGCTCGTTGAACGATAAGAGTGAAAACTAGAGTGTTCTTGGCAAATGAAAAGCGAGTTCATTTCCTCCAAAAGAAACATGATGTGATCTAACCATTTATTGCAGCAAACAAAACAAAATAAAACTAAAACAAAAAAATTGACGCTAAAAAAAACACATAGTGCATGAAGCAATAAAAATATAGTGTCTTGAAAGGTGACCTGATTTTTGCCGATGAAGAAGGGGTGCCTCGGGGCATCCCCAAGCTTTGACCCTTGTACTTCTTGGATATTTCTTGGGGTGACATGGGCATCCCCAAGCTTGAGCTTTTGTCCATTCTTCAACTCATCTCATCATTCTCCAATCCCTACACTTGAAAACTTCCTTCATACAAAACTAAACACAATTCTATTAGCAACATTAGCGTAGGCATAAAATATAATCAACCTCTTTTTGCTTCAGGTTTCAACTCAAAACCACCACATATATAGCAAATACTACTGTAGCAACCTCTCCAAAAGTTCCATGATCAAAAGAACTCAAAAGAAAGCGATAAAGTGGCAAACACAAATATTGGCAGAAATCTGTCAAAACTGAACAGCTGAAAAAGGTCGAATTTTTTAGGGGTTTTCTGTTGCTCAAATAAAAAAGTGTTCGACTAACAAAAGTTTGGATATAACCTGTGGCATATGCACAAGAAATCGCAGGTCCAAAAGATATACAGAGAATTTATACGAATTTTTACGGTGCAGCACCGAAAACAGTTTCAGGACAGCAACATCCCCAAATCTTTACCTCGCTCAAATTAGAGGCTTCTCTTGGCACAAAAACAAAATAAACAAGATAAGGAGCGGTCATTACAGTAGTAATGACTTCCAAGACTCAAATAAAAGAAAAAGTACTGAAAAGAAAACAATGGGTTATCTCCCAAGAGTGCTTTTCTTTAACGCCTTTGAGCTAGGCGCAGTAATTTGCAAAGATGCTCATGTGGGCGCCATATGAGAGCTTGAGGCAAAGGCGCCATATAGGAACTTAAAGCAATAGAGAGCATCAAAAAGCAAGTATGGAACACATTTAAATCTAAACCACTTCCTATGAAAAATAGTCTAATAGAGAGACAAGTCATAAAAGCGCAAAGCAAAAAGCATAGGAAGGCAAAACAAGTACAACTTCAAGAATTGCAACATAAAGAGGGGAAACTCAATATTGTTGAGATCCATCAAACCATGTTTCCCTCTCTCATAGTAACTTTCAGTAGCATCATGAATATTATTAACAATATAACTATCACATAAAGGATCTCTATCATGAGCCACATGCATAAAAGAATTAATACTCCCCACATGAACAATAGTAGTAGGAGCAGATTCAATAGAATAATTATTCTCATCACCATAATCATCAAAGACAGGAGGCATATTGTAATCATAACTATTTTTCTCCCCAAAAGTAGGTGAATTGAAAACATTATAATCATCATCATAAACTAGAGGCTTAGTATCATCACAAGATAGAGAACTACTATGTCGCAAAGCATATTCATCAAACATATCATCATAAGAAGGAACATGGATAACACTAATGTTACAACAATTATCAACCTTAGAATTGGTACCCAAAAAAAATTCAATATCAAAAGTAGAGTGCTTTTCCCAATCATGATCACTAACATAAGTAATAGGCATAGGAACATCATCCCAATCAGAATTATCATAATCTATAGCAGGATCATAACGCTTAGGGGAAGATACCGTGTCCTCTCGCCTTTTACTCCTCTTCTTCTTCTTCTTCTTCACACTCTTCTTACTTTCTCCTTTAGGAGGGAGAGACTTGAAGGGCATCTTCTCCACATATTCTCTAGGAGGGAAAGGCATCTTCTCCACATAATCTGGTTTATTAACAGAAACAACAGAAGAAACTTTGGAGGATTCCTCCTCTCTATTAATAAGATAAAAACATCTATCAGTCATGTCATAGCTTGGCAAAATATCAAGTTTTATAAGATTCTGAATGTAAGTATTTGCAAGGCAATCTTTAGCACAATAGAGACGACAACCACGAAGGGTGCTATTAATATCAACATCATTCATATCTATCAAAGCAATCTTTCTAGATATCTCATCACACGCCAAGAACAAAGCGAGCTCATCATGCTGATTGGGAGTAATCTTGTCATCACAATACATACTTAAGGTACTAGAAGAGTAACTATTAGGGCTTGAGCATTGGAAATTAAAATGACCTATGTCATCGCAATGTTTACAAAGAAAAGGATAAAGCTCACAAACCTTCTTACCGATCTCGCCTATATCCTTGTACCACATTCGGGTTTCTTCATTTGCATGATGGACACAATAATCTTCCTTGTTGTAACTCTGTTCACAAGGTCTATGTACTCCACAAAAATTAACATGCTTATAAGAAATAGGACTTTTAGAAGTTTGAGCATGTTTATTGGAATCATCAACAACAATATCATTTTCTACGCGAGTGTCCTTAAAAGGTTCATGATACACGTCCCCATTTCCTTTAGGAACATTCATATGGGAAGCAAAGGCTTTAAAGCAATCAACCATAATTTGAGGATCAAGACCATATTTAGCACTAAGCTCTTGAGAATTAGTAGTTTTAGCGAAAGACTTAATGCAATCAAACTCGTAATTCATACCTGATCCTTTACCTTTATCGCTATCCCAACCTTCAATATTGTTTTGAATTGTCTCAAGCAGACCCCACTTGGTGTCGACATCCTTGCTTGTGAAAGACCCATCAAAGCATGCATCTAGATAGTCCTTGTAATGTCCTGAAAGCCTTGCATAAAAATTATTAATAACAATATTACGGGGAAGATCATGAATAGGACATTTATGCATTAGTAACTTCAATCTTCCCCAAGCTTGGGCAATGCTTTCTCCCACATGCGGATGAAAATTATAAATATAATTCCTATCTTTATAAACCTGACTAGAAGGATAGAATTTAGAATAAAAGAGAGGTTCAATTTCCTCCCAATCAATAGATCGGCCATCCTTCAATGTTTTATACCATTTCCCAGCTCTGCCTTTCAGCAAAAAAGAGAATAGCTTCTTCTTAACTTGGTTCATTGAAATACCTGCACACTGGAACAACTCGCATAATTCATGTATAAAAAGCAAATGGTCACCAGGATGGACAGTTCCATCTCCTAAATAGCAGTTATCCCTAACATGTTCAACAATCTTCGTAGGTATTTTAAAAGGATGAGGAGCACAAGCATCACTAGAAACATCACATATGGGAGATAAAATATTATCAGAACAGACCTTCTCCACTAAAGCTGGGGGACTAAAAATATCATACTTAACAAAACCAGCTTCCCCAAGCTTAGACTTTTCTATAGCATTAGCATTAACGGTATTCAAAGCATTTGTACTAATAACATTGCTATGCGAAATAAGCTCCAAAGGATTTTCAATTTTCTCTTCAAATCTAAAATCAGGAAAAAGACTAAAGAACTCTTTGTTTTCCATTAAGCCTAACTAGTGAAAATAAAAACAAGAAACAAAAAGATATAATTGCAGAATCTAAAGGAAATAACTTCGAGTACTCACACAGGAGGATGCGAGTACCTTTTACCTTACCTCCCCGGCAACGGCGCCAGAAAAGAGCTTGATGTCTACGCACGCGTCTGTTCTTGTAGACAGTGTTAGGCCTCCAAGTGCAGAGGTTTGTAGAATAGCAGCAAGTTTCCCTTAAGTGGATCACCCAAGGTTTATCGAACTCAGGGAGGAAGAGGTCAAAGCTATCCCTCTCAAGCAACCCTGCAATTACGATACAGAAAGTCTCTTGTGTCCCCAACACACCCAATACACTTGTCAGATGTATAGGTGCACTAGTTCGGCGAAGAGATAGTGAAATACAAGCGGTAGTGATGATTATAAGTAGCAAATGTGGTCTGAAATAAATATCGCTGCAAGCAAACATGTAACAAAACAGGAAGTAAACGGTGTGCAATGCTTGGAAACAAGGCCTAGGGATCAGACTTTCACTAGTGGACACACTCTCAACAATATAACATGATTGAACAAATAAACAACTTCTCTCCACTATGGTACTCTGAATTACTCTCCTATTGAATAACACTAATCATTGTGTAGTGGCTACAGAAGCACCCCTTAAAGTTCATGAAGTACTTGACAAACACCACTCATAGAGATATCCAAATCAAAGCACAAATCAAGATAGATATTATTGCAACATAAACCAAGAACTAACACGGTGCACACACTGTCAACATTACACCATGAAAGGAGGAATAGATCACTTCAATACTATCATAGCAATAATTATTCTCGTAATCCACAAGAGATCACAATCATAGCCTAAACCAAGTACCACCATGATGCACGCACTGTCACCGTTACACCATGGCAGGAGGAATAGATTACTTTAATAACACCACTAGAGTACACATAATATCTGAATAATAACATCTACTTGTTCAACATGATACAAAGCTCACGATCACATAAAGATCACATCATGGGAGAGAGAGGTGAACCACATAGCTACCAGTAGAGCCCTTAGCCCCGGGGATGAACTACTCCTTCCTCATCATAGGAGACAGCAAGGTTGATGGAGATGGCGGTGAGGTCGATGGAGACGGCGGAGACGGCGATGGAGACCGATGGAGATGGCTCCGGGGGCACTTCCCCGTCCCGACAGGGTGCCGGAACAGAGACTTCTGTCCCCCGAAATTCGTCGGTGGCGGCGGCGGAGCTACGGAACTCTTTGTGGAAAATTGTCGACTTCTTTAGGGTTTTCCGTCCCGAGGCTTTATATAGGCGAAGGGGCGATGTCAGAGGTGGCCCCAGGCGCCCTCACACCATGGTGGCGCGGCCAGGGCCTGGGCCGCGCCACCCCTGTGTGAGCCTGGCCTGTGGCCCCTCTCCTACTCCTCTTCGGATCTCTGGAAGCTTCCGGGTAAAATAAGACTTCTGGAACTTGTTTCGTCCAATTCCGAGAATATTTCCTGTGTAGCTTTTCTGAAACACGAAAACAGCAGAAAACAGGGAACTGACACTGTGGCATCTTGTCAATAGGTTAGTTCCGGAAATCGCATAAAAACGCCACGAAGTGTAATGAAACATTAGGCAAATGGTGTAAAAACAAGCATGGAGCATAAAAAATTATAGATACGTTTGAGACGTATCAGACCGTCCCTGTTTTTTTTTAAAAAAAAATAGAAGCACTGTTCTGGATTTAGCGCGAGATGATTTTTTCTCCCGTGCACCCGGACAACAGTGTTGCAGTTCCCGAAGTTTTCTTTCTTTGTTTCGATCTCCTTTTCCCCTAAGTGTTTGACTTGTACTTTACTGTAAAACTAATCAAGCACATGCACATGCACTTTCCATATAATTGTATGTTGCGTATGAACGTAGTTGTGCAAGCTCGAGAGATTTGTAACAATAATGTCTAACGGATTATGCGATATCCTTCCATCATGAATATGAAGATGAGATAAAATCTTGAAGCATACCAATACACATTAATCGAAGAAGGCATGAGTGGTGCTTCTAAAGATTGCAAACACTACAAGAAAATCGTCACATAGAGACGTCGTAAATGAGACGCTTTTATTTTCGTCTATACGACAGATGAGAAGCTCAACATTAAGACGTTTTATTAGACGTTCCATGCAGCGTCTCAAATATATTATTTATCAACTAGCTAAATAAATTAAATTGGTAATTTGTGCGTAGTTAGAGACGAGTCATGAGACGTTTGGAATGCGTCATTATTCATTGAGACTTTAGCGCTTAAAGGAAACTAGACGGGCCGGCGCGCTTCGCCGCGCCCGTCTGTTGCCTGTTTTTGCACCATGTGTGCTGATGCGTCCTACTAACTCTGCTATTATCTATCTTATCATTTCTTTCCGTGCATTACTATGAGTTTATTGTGTAATTAAGCTGGCCAGTGAGAACGACGGTCGGCGCGCCTAGTGCGGTGTGCAGACATGCATGCATTGTAGGTGGTATGCGAGGTCTGATGGAAGAGTGCGTGGCATGTGCCCTGCGTGCATGTTTTCTTAACCTTTTCTTGTTGTCTCTACTTGCAGAACTTTCCTTTGCTGCCTATAAATTCTATCGAAGGATGTGGTTCTCTGCAGTCTCCTCTCTCTCTCTGTTCTTTTTCATTGCCTTAGCGCGCGAGCTAGTGTATTCAGTTAGTCCTGAAAAAGATGATGTCTGCTCAGAACAGTCTTTCGCGCCGTTCAACGGCGGCCGTAGGCGGTGCTGTGCATGGAGGCTACGATGCGGACGTGGGGGACGGGGAGGTGTTGTCCGTTGGTCAGCCTGGAGGCTTGGTCGGAGGCGACGTCGCTGGCGGCGATGGTCGCGTACACTCTCCGCCTTTCGACCGTGATGTCGAAGGGGGGGTCAAACAGGGAGAGGTTGCAGGAGCTGCACCAGCGAGCAGTAGGGGCTGGGGAGGCCGCTAAGTTGCAAGAATGGGGCTGCCAGAGGCGTGGTTGCGGGAGGGGAGAGGCAGGGAGAGGGAAGAGAGAACGGATAGAAGATTGTCAATTTTTTCACCCCATGAACTGTTTGCCCAATAACTATACCACATACCAACGTCAAGCAGGGCCAAGATGTCAGCGAGGAATGAGATAAACCAGGTGTAGCTATAACTGCTTCTATTTACCCAAACGGACGACCATGAAGGCTCGCAGGCACAATCGTACGGCTCAAACGCGCAAGCCGGAGTGGCCTCACCATGCTGGGTGATCACCAAGCTTACAGCTTTAGTTAATTATCTACCAAAGGTTCACCAAGGAAGAAAGAAACTCCAGGCACAATGAAGAGGGCATGACACAACAAAAGAGATCTAAGTTTTGTACTCTCATGTGTGCAGAAGAAATGGCAGCAAGACTGTTATTTACATAGAAAGGTAAATGATGTCGTGCCTAGATCCTAAACTATTAGGGAAACATAATAATTGTTGAGCCGACACTACTCACCTTGCTTCAATTAGGAAAGAAAGGATAAAATAAATTTATGGAGATTAATAAGGAATGTATGATCTCAAAGACATAAGCACCATTTGGAGCATTTTAGTTGAGCTGTATAGAACTATCACATAGGCACATATTGGAAAAAAAGCCTTTATTTTGATCAGAAATAACAAATTGAACAAACTACTCGTTTGTCATAGCATTAGGAGTTTAGATTCATAGTTCTTGTTTACTTAAAATGTATGTAGCGTCCAAATGATCAGTATTCACATTCAAATCTTTGTTTACTTTCAATACAACATAAAGCGAAGAATTAGGGGTTCAGATTTAAATTATTTGGCTGATTACAATGTAAAAATTATGAGTTCAGAGACATATTTGTTGTTTACTTACAATGTATATATCATCAAAAGAATCAATATTTCGGATTTGAAATCTTTGTTTACCTACAATGTATAGTATCCAAAGCATTAGGAGTTCAGATTTGAATTCTTCCTTTACTTATGATGTAGACAATAAGAGTTCCTATTCAGTCTTTTTACATAAAATGTATTGCATCCTATCTGTTTGTACAAAAATAAAAATCAGACCTCAATCTAGTCCAAGAAAATCACATAGTGGCAAGAGCATTGCAAAAACATAGCAAGAGAGTAGGGGAGATGTTACCACGGAGATGATACTATGGAGCAGATTAAGAACTTTCTATGGGAGCATTCAGATCATGGTTCTTGTCCCTCA
Organism: Dactylis glomerata; assembly: GCA_007115705.1. Taxonomy (NCBI): domain Eukaryota; kingdom Viridiplantae; phylum Streptophyta; class Magnoliopsida; order Poales; family Poaceae; genus Dactylis; species Dactylis glomerata. The sequence continues at coordinate 2,243,536 of QXEO01000379.1, forward strand.
ACTACAGTCAACCTCAAGCACCCAGTTCATCGGTGCCAACTTCAGCGCGACTCCTCATCAGGACGGCTGCCGTGATGCTAGTCTGAATCACCATCCACCAAGTGGGTTCAGATTCGGGGAGGCATCTTCAGATCATAGTTCTCAGCTCTCAGCCGGTCAAACTCAAGTATCCAGTGCATCGATACCAACTTCATTGTGCCTTCTCATCAAGATGGCCGCCGTCAAGCAGCTCCCACTGAATTCAGATTCAGGGAGGCATGAATTGGACAATTGTTCCCAAGAGGCGCGTGCTGAAGCGGAGCATCCTGGATGGCCGCAGTCACGCAGCTCCCAGTGAATTCAGAAAGTAGAAGCAGCAACCTAGCGACTCCTCGTGGTTACCTGCAGCTGCACTTCTTCTGGAACTAAATGCTTACCAGGTGTGGCTGGGCGCCATCCGACCTGACCAAGACAACCAGAATTCCAAACCATTCAGCTTCTGATTCTAAGAGAAGAGTGAGAAATTTCGAGGTGGTGGTGGGGTTGGCAGGGAGCTAATAGCCAGTAGGTGCCTAGACTGTTATTGCGGAGGGTGGCGACGCCTTTGCCGGGATTGCAGGATCTAATGCTCCAGGCGGCCGCCTTAGACCGATTGACCAGCTAAATGTACCACTCAGATTGATTTCAACCTAGATCCGAGGATCTTACACATACGTGCCAGGAGATGCACTCACCGCGCGGGGTAGCCAACCAAAATTACTGGTTAGAGTAATTAGAGGCTAAAAAGGATAATGGGCCAATTCTATAATTATTCTCATATGAACAATTAGACATTTATGGTAGAAAAGCAGTTTCACATCTATGTTAAGATAGTAGTCTACATACATACATCTTTGGGGAGCTTGCTGTAAGATATCGCTTTAAATTAGTATCGGAGACCCAAAAAAAGAAGGAAGAATCTTGAATTATACTGATATGAATAGTTTGACATCTATGTTAGCAAAGGGGTTTAACATGCATGTTGTGCAAATAATAATATAATAGGTAGACATTCAGGAAGCTTAATGTAGGATCACACTGCAATCCTGAAAAGTGGACCGCAATACAATTCGTCTCTATATTCTAGCAAATATAGACCAATTTCAAAATCTAGTGTAATTAGTAATGACTTGATAGCAGTGCGATATGCATACTGGTGATACTGAAGATAAGGAAATTGAATTAGGACAATAGATGAGCCTGCAACTCATGTAACAATATGAACCTGAAGGGGTGGAAGTTCGGCGCCCAATAGCTTGTTAAAATGCCGAACAGAGATAATGTCCTTCATGTGAGCAACCTAATAGCAGAACAAAGAGAACCTAGAAAGTGAGACCCTTCCAATGAAATGGATACTTGAAACTATAAATTGTCAAAATTGCAAAGAAGAACAAAAGGCACTCATGGTTATGCAGGCAAATTATTCACATGCAAACAGACTCGCTAACTCTAAACAACTAACCTAGTAATTCAAGTGTCCTAATCAATTGGCCATGTCAAGTGTCTTACATGTGGATGGTAGAAGAGAACCCCATTGGTGATGTAAATATCTATACTTCTTATAAAGCAAAACCCCACTAAGAGATCATTTAATTTGTCTATCTCTACATGCAGCCTAGCCACATCATCAATTAACCAGAACCATCCGATTCTCATCCTTGGCCGTCCATTCTATTGTCTCGTGGTAACACAAACCATACACGCTGTCTGGGTACTGTCTCCCGAGAAAGAAAAAAATGCAGAGTAGGTTGTGTCTGGCTCCCTTCCCCTCCCGTACGCCCATCTTCCACTGCCGCATGCAGTCCTATCATGCTCTCTTAATTAATTGTCTCTTCGTCTCCTAATTTATTCTCTGCGGCAGAAACCAGTCGATCCTAGCCTGTAGATGAAGCAGGTGAGCAGGCTTCCTCCTTTTTATTCTACTCCGGCCACACCCATCTTGGTGCACACTATCTCTACCTGTTCATCAACGCCGTCGTCGTCCTAGCAAACAATCCGCTGCCGTCGGCCGTAGGTCGCTGTTTACGCCTACATCAATATCTCTACACTACGACAACTGGGAGTCTAGATTGTTGTATCTTCCACCTCCACCGTAACTAACATCGTGGAAGTCTCTACCAGCCTACAGGTCATCCATCATGACTTCCGCGTATGGCCGCGGCGCTTGCTCTAGCATATGATGATTTGTATACTGATATGCTCTTTTAACATGGATTTTTTTCTCGCTATTCACTGGATCTGTTCATATAAGGTGTTTGAATCTATGAGCGGAACTCATTGCTTCCTCCATCTGCACCTACAAGGCCAAATCATGAGACATACTCCGTATCATCTCTTTTTCTTTGTTGGATCAACTGAAGATTGCAATAGTCATTGCAGTTCATGTTTATCCCTTCCCTTAGTCAGGTACGTTATTCTCTCCTGATCCCTGAGCAGTATTGAAGGAAATCATGGCAGAGCAAGTCGCCCTATCTCAGCCAGCTACCTCCATTTTCTGTCAACTTTAATTATATTTTTCTTCATGTGTTGTTTGCAGACATGCGTATGTTAAGATATAACCAAATGTAATATTCATGCATTTCTTCATATTTTTCTCTAATAGATTGATGTCACATGGGCCTGGAGCTTAGTACATTGCTTTCCTGTTGGTGATCATATACATGGTACGACTCAAGACCGTGTGTCCTCAGAAAGTCATAGATTAAGCCAAATGAAAATATCATGTATTTTCTCTATATTTTCGGTAATGAATCATGTCGTAGGGGGGCTGATTTTTCTAGCAGCAATGTTCGGTGTTCTTTTGCTTCCATTTATGTTGTTATATGTCATATTTCAGACTATGCCGGAATTCTGTGTCGACTTGGAATTTATGTATTGTGTTGTACCTATATTAACTCAAGTGTGCTATTATTTGCAGAAAAAGAACAAAAGTTCTCTTTGCATGCTGTCTTTTATAATCGAAATCAGATATTAGATACAAGCAGATGTAGGATTATAATTCGTTTTCAGCCAACGATTATAATGCAGTCCCAGTAGAAGAACTGTTGCACTTGAAAGAGAAGAATGAACGAAGGCTGCCTTCCATGGGATTTATGTTTTTTGAACTTTCCAATAATGTCCTCACAATTTTATAGACAATCATTGTTTAGCATGCTATCAGATATTGCGAAGATAAAAGGTTCTTTCTTTCCTTCAATAATACCGTGAGGTCTTACTGACCCTAAAAGATTACAATCTTATTTATCAATAAGATAGAAAATAAAAATAGTAAAGTACGCCTTCCATTGCTTTGAACTTGAAAATTCATTATGCTAATTGGTCTTACTGATCATATTAAGAATTCCCGCTGCAACGCGCGGGGTATCATCTAGTTATCTATAAAATATAAATGCGCTGCTATATGATTAAGAAATTGCACTAATTACTTGCATGGTATATTTATTATTTTGCTTAACAAATGGACTTGATTGGGATCACAATGCATAAGATGTCAGCAGCAACTATATGAGATATTCGTTTATTCTGTCTATTACATTTTGAAATATAAGAACATAATTAATGTTAGACACAAAAACTTACTGACACTATACACTGAATCAAACCAATAATGCAGCGGCAGCCTGTACTTGCCGACTTCAGTAGAGTAAGCAATATACATTCCTAAATAGCAAAAGATTTTATTATACTTGTCGACAGAATATCAAGTGCAGTGGTCTTATCAAATAACTGCAAAAGGATCTAAAAATAACTCCAAAAGTACATATATCATATTGCTATAGAGAGCACATGATGTTGAATGGGCAATTTATTCAAGTTCAGTAGAATAACTTATAATTAGCATCCCCATATTACCTTGCAAGTTGAGGACATAACTAAAATCTAAATAATATGATGGAAGATTGACAGAGAGTATATGTAGACACCAATTGTTGGTCAATAGTACAACGATGGAATGGCAATTTACTAAAATTATAGAGTATACTACAACATAAGCCCTGCAAGTTTTAATTATCATCTAACTGTTCCTCCTACAACACTTCTAAAAGAGAAAGGCTTCTGGAATAGTAATATGAAGGATGTATTTATAATTGAAGCAATCTTTTTAAATCAAACCGTAGTCGCAGACATGAGTAAGCACTTAGCAATGACATTATGACACAAACACTAACGTGAAAAGAAAATACACTTGCAAGAATTAAGATCCCACAGTTCTGTTTCCATATGATGTATGAGGAAAGTGACATTCAACTAAATGCAAAACATTTTTAGACAGAAAACAAACTTTAGATATAGCCTAGTCAGTTTTTTCAAAGAAAAAGGGAAAACTGACCGTAAGTGACTCAAAAAATAGCATGCTTCATGTAATTAGGACAAAGCCAAGTTTCTCAAGCTTTCTGTTATTTAGAAGACATAATATGCTACCCAAACCATGCCACACTAAACATATTATTTAGATCAGTAATTTTGAAGCACACAACTATTAAATTATGATTCAGTTTCCAAATACACTATTCAACAATGAACCAGCTTCCTATTTTTGAATTGTTCTTCAAAAAATTACGCACTCTGATTATCCAAGATAATCCACCTCCCAAAAATAGTAAATTACAAACTTATAATCCTTCATCAGCGGGACAGGAGATGCGCGAATAAGTGGTCGGCCAAGTCGTTGGCAGCAGCACCTCGAGCAGGCGAATCACAGTTTTTCCGTGCCTCACCATCTGGATGAAGAGAATTAGCAGTTGTAAATACAGTTAAGGACGAAAATGACTTCGTAAGAGCAATCCATACAGCAAAAAAACATTTGAATCCATGCTATATTCATAGATAAGCACGATTGCTTCATGCTAATTCATGAGATGTTGTGTGCTTTGTGCTACCTAGTTCAGAGTAAAGGGAGAACAATTAGATGTGAGTTTTTTGCAATACAATGCCACCTGAACAGAAAATTTACACGATCATTACAGAATCAAGCACTGAAGAAAATTTAAACATGATTGGACAGAAGTCCTCACCTGGACTGGGGTTGAGAAGAGCGTGGACCTGGGGCAGCAAAGCAACCTGGCGAAAGAACTGGACAGCGACCTTGAAGGAGAGCTTCAAAGGGGCAAAAGCGGGTCGGCTCCTACAAAATAGTCCCTCCAAGTCAACTGACCCGCAACAAACTCGGCAACCTCAACCCGTGCAGTATAAATAACATGCATAGACAAGAAGTAGAAGAATTAGGCAATCAGAGGAAGAACAACTCTCAAGGACGGAGCGGCGGATGCCTCAGAAATCGGGAAACCCCTACAGGAACGACCGCCCACCCAGCCGGCGGCAGGCAGGAACGGAGTAGAGCGCCGACAAAGCAGGCAGCGCCGCGAGCTCCCAAGAAGAAGAGGAAAGGAGATCGAGACGGCCGGAACAATTCTCCACTCCCGACTCCCGAGCAAGCTTCCGCAGGAAGGAGACCAGATGAAGACACCCCCCACCGCCCAGATAAGAAAGAGAAACGTACAGGCAGTTCGGGAGCCCACAGCGGCCGACAAAAATTGCCCACATAACAAGGACCTACCAGCCAGCGAGGCGAAGGATTTACGTTTGGATGGCGAGAGCAACGAAACAAACACGCGTAACATTTGGCCGGTGGCAACCCGGCAGGAGGCCTGGCCCGACAGCATTGTGAAGAGAACCAAGCTGGCCCACCCCGAGCGACCATCCGACGAAGGAGCGAACGGCAGGTGGTCTCAAATCGCTCGCTCACGACTAAGCTTATAGCTTAGGTTAATATTAACTGCATGATCCAACACCAATAGATATACATGTTTAACATTCAGAATTAGTGTATCACTGATCCCAATATTTCCAAGTTTCAAAGATAGCGAGAAAAGAACATGGGTGACCTTTAATAATGACCAGTGTACTGTTCACCCGAATATTTCAACAGGCGCCAACATCAGAAACAGCTTATCACTAAACTGAAGATCCTTCATCTCACTAAGCAATGTTCAGATAGCATTCATATATAGTAAACTGAATAGGTAATGTAAGTAAATGGCATGAGTGGTAATACATCTATATTTTTCCCAGCTAACTGTGCAGATTACCGAAATCATTAGTTTGTGACTAAGTGAATGAATTTAGTGAGTTGTTAGGTGTTCCATACCATTGACTTGATCTATAGATAATACCATTGACTTAATCTATAGATAATAATATATAGTTGCTGAGGTAATAATTTATAGTTAGTAACACAATCAAACATGATATTTTCTTTCATGGCCACCTACACAAATCAACAATGACCATAACACACATCAGCAAAAAATCATGGAGTAAAGAAAGGGATTGTGGTTCTGGGGATGAGAGCTTACAATGGATTACAGAGTGAGGCAACCGAGCGGATCGACAGTTGAGATCTCCCTCTCGACTTTAAGCATATCATGTCAAATAAGCACATCTGCCATCATCATTTGTTTTTAGGTTTAGCACAGAACTATGCTTGCAGTAGTTGAAAATGCATCTAGTTACATGGTACCAAAATAATTATTGCTAAGGTAGAACCAAAAGACAAAAAAACCAAGATCATATACCAAAAGAATATTCTTTAGTATTATTTGTTTTGCTGATATCATATATGAATGTACGGATGTATCTAAACTATGGGGAGCTATTAGCTTTAGATAGTGCGTTTGTACACAGGTTAAGAGTTCCCGGTGTATCTCCAAAACTGAATGGAACAAAATAGGCATTAAGCCACTTGACAATCAGCAACAATACATAACTTATAGCAGATATTTAAAAAAGCTTTACAAATTTATATGGGAATAATTAATTAATTGCTGCAAGACAGCTGGTTAAATACCAACCATTAGAATTCAGGTTTTCTGTTTTTTCCTGGGTTGATAATATGAAAGCGAACCCACATATTTTGATCACCACCACTTTATCGAATAGTATGATTAACAGATTACCTTTCCGGTTTAGCTACCAACTATGAATCAAACTAAGCTAAATATAATGAGTATTGAGAAAATGCAGAGATTCCTACCTGCTAGGGAACCATCCTTAAAAAACCAATGTAGAAGGTTGGAAATAAAGATATGCTCCTGTGTTCTCACATAATCTTCCGCAGGCACTTAGTTAAAGAACCATAGGATTAAGATCCCTCGCAGGGGAATCTTCTCCGCGAATAACACAACATCTGTCAGAAATAAACATATAGGGACATCAGGGAAAAGATTCTTACTTGCTACACACTATTAGATATGAACACTTTTCATATGAAAAGTATGAAAAAACATTCAGTAAACTAAATTTGCAGGCTAAATATTGGTGTATAACCAATTTGGCAAAGGTCCAAATGATCATCCAAATAAATCATTTCCAGGCAATAACCATTGCAATGGATGTGGCAATGTGAGTCGGTTTTATTCACAATTCTTCATGTACATCACAGAAGCCATGAACTGCACAAGAACACGACTCTCACCTCGTTGCTTCCAATTGAGCCGACAAATAATCTAGTCTAACTAATGAAAATAAAAAAACTTCTGCACACCATATGCACTCTGACAAATGTACAGGCTTCTAATATGAAAAGGCTAGTTGTATGCAATGGTATAAGTAGTTACTCAAAAAGCTCAGTTTAGTTATAAAATTATTCTAGAAAAAGAAATATTACTTATAAGCTCAATAGATTAGGTTAAAATAAATGATGTCCATACACAGAAGATCAGTAAAAAATGGAAGCCTCTAGTGATGGTAAGTAATGCAAATAACAGAGCTCACGAGTGAATGCAAGGTTTTCACAAATGTAGTGGCTGAAGCCGAATAACGATAAATCTCCTTATGACAACTATTATCAGTCAATAATTCAATATAGCAGCTAATATGTCTGCCACGTCCAGCTTGCTGTCATGCTGCAAGCAAATGGAAATAATTGTTTGAGCGTACAAAGAAGCAGGCAGCCAGCAACAATACAGTCTAATTGCCTAAGCGCACAAAAAATGCAACATAAATTCATAGGAACATGCAAGCGGATAAGCAAACTACAACAGCTTCACTGAAGCATCATGCATCTGGTATGAGGTAGTATCCACAAAGCAATACCTAATAATTGAGAAACAAAAGTTAAAAGCCGGCCAGGTTTTACAGCAACCGGACATTGTTATTGGATCTAACATGTAACAAACATGCACAAAAGCAGTGTTTTGGCATAGATTCATCTAAAAAATGAAGTTGTTCTTCACTTCTAAAATCAAATATCTTATTCTAGTACAGGAACATATCTTGACGTTCACCGGTCCAACAACTGGAAGAACTATTGGTGGATGAGAACATGTTTTACCAAGGGACAACCACCTGTGTTTAGGACAGAACCTATTCAGATTATACTGAAAGAAAACAAACATAATTCACTTTGGTCATAATGAAAGGAAAGAAAATTGACTTAGCCACACATGGTAAGATGTAGTACCAAACAAAACCAGGAAACTTTACTAATTAAATTATTCAGAGAACACAAGACATTGTCTAACAGGGAAAAGTGACACAATTTACATGTCATGCTACCACACTAAATGAAGAAAAATCCAGGGTGTATCCAGTGTTGTGACATTGCTCAAAACATGCTCCAGGGGAATGAAAATACCTTGCTGGAGCCAAGCGATTAGCACCATAAGTATCTCAACCAGCAAAGTTTGCCGCCCCTCTCTGGTCGTGAGTACTCAACCAGTATTACCAATCGCACAAAGTACCATGAATCTGGTCGCCCTCTCTGCCATGCGACTGCTGCTGCTGTCTCCACCACCAGAACCACCTTCCCGCTGCTTGTCCCAACCGCCAATGCCGCTATCCCGCGGATGGAGCCAGAATCCGGATTTCCCCCTTTTGATTTGAGGGGTGCAGGCCAGTGGCTGGAGGTGGCAGCGATTTGGAGAAGGGAACGCGAGGGAAACGCGCAAAGGGGATAGCGAGGGCGGAGGAAGAGGAAAGGGGCAGCTAGGAGAACCGGAGGGACGCCGCCGCCGGTCAAGCGTAGTCCAGCGCCGCCTGAAGCCGCGCGTCTCCGACCGCCGCGTTCGCCACGCACCAGCTCGCCGCGTTCAGGTCGCACAGGTCTACCTCGTCATCAAAACGGAATAGTTAGACAGACGGTCAGGATCCAGCCACGGTCAAACGAACACGGCGCAGAACAGCTCACCGGTAGTTGCAGGTTTCTGGTAGGCGATGGAGGCGGCGCCGCTGAAATCGCACGTCCCGGCGGCATGGCCGTTGCGCTGGTAGTAGTCGTTGAACGCGTAGGAGGCGTGCGCGGCCTTGGTGTTGGGCTGGTAGCACGTCTTCCCGGGCTGGATGGCGCTGCAGTCCGTGCCATGGCCACACGCGTAGTCGAGCGCTGCCTGCAGCCGCGCGTCCCCGACCGTGGCGTTGGCGACGCACCAACTGGTGGACTGCGTGGGGCCACCGCCGAAGTCGACCAATACATCGGCTGCCCGCTCGGGTGCAGGCTAGTGGCTGGAGGTGGCAGCGATTTGGAGAAGGGAAACGTGCAAAGGGGATAGCGAGGGCGGAGGAAGAGGAAAGGGGCAGCTAAGACGCCGCCGCCGGTCAAACGTAGGTTTCGCCGGTGGCCGCCTCAGGAACGGGAACCCTAGAGATTGGATGAAAACGGAGAGGAGAAAGAGAGAATGATTGAGATGGGCCTTCGGGGTCGGGTCTGGGGGTGCGCCCGCACGAGCGAGAGCAGCGTTGGTGTGTACTATGACTTTATAGTAAAATAGGGCCCAGTGTCAACCAGAGAAGAAACAGAGAGCAAAGTTACCTTTAATCCTCCGACCAGACTAAACGGACGATCTAGATTCTCTAAGGTGGAGATCCAACGGCTGTTAAAACATCTGTAGGGATGGCCTCAGCACACTGGGTCACCACTAAGCTTAAAGCTTAGGTTAATATCCCTGTTTATATTTTCGCTCTGGCGCGTTGTTTTACCGCTTGAGGAAATATTCCCGCTTATATTTTGGAGATAAAAACGTAATTATATATCGCTCACGTATTCTCCTGCATCTTTTCTTTAGACGAAGGGGGAACCCTCGCCTGCATCTCTCCGGTCGCTTCCCTGTTTCTTGAATCTAAGATCGGATCCGTTGTCGTCTGCTTCCGCACAGGTTCGTGCTCCCTCAAATCCATCTCGTTAGATATCAGACTTTGCACTATTAAGGCAATCTAGGGCCGGTCTGAGGATGGCGCCGCCGGTATCATCACGGTCAAAGGCGTGGAGGTAGGGGTTGCTGCGGCCTGCGGGGGATGCGCCGGGTTTGAGCATATGCGATGGGTGGGGTACTGGGTGCAGGTCCCGTGGTGGATCCATCTTTTGTAGAACGCTGCCAATCCCCCCCCCCCCCCCCCCCCATTCAGTTAATGTGATAATCTCCAATCATTTTTTTTCTAATTCTGTATCTCATTCTCTCCTTGGAATCAGCGGATAATTTAGGTGCTAGTACTGACCAGATTAATTTAGGTGCTATTACATTCTGAATTTTGGTTTTCTCATCACAAGGATGTATCCATGCATCGCCTCTGATCAACAGGTGCTAGTAATCATTTGCAGGCCATACTTCCATATCCTATTTGTAGAACGTATCCTGGTTACTAAAATACTTTGTTGCCAAACAGATCCAAGCATAATTCTTTGCTGATAGTATACGAATCTGTTGTATTGATGTATTTTTTGCATGTGACATGTTATGCATAATATAACCAAATTGAAGTTTTCCTGTATCTATAATCATCTTTACGTTACAGAAAGGCTAACTGATTTTTTATTCTTGTAGGAAGGATATAATGTCGAGTATACTTCGACGACTGCGCAAGATCAATTACTTTCCAGGTGGCGCAATAGGTTTTAATCTAACATTTTCTTATTTAACAAGTATTTAATGGAAGATCCTACATTCCTTGAAGTATTGGTTTTTGTAAGGAGGAACTGCTTCCTGGGAAGAGTAGTACTATAAGAATAGAAGGCTATGCAAATTCATCTGTATCACATGCGGACATGATTACTAAGGTCTGGTCACTGCTTTTACTAAGTTATGAAACTATTCCTAATTTTGTAGCATTCACTCAAGTGGGTTTATGTGTAGGAAGCTCGCCCAGAAATATGTGCTGAAGAACATCAGGGTTGTATACCATGTGATCAGGTTACTAAGAAGGTATATGTTATTGTGGATGAGCATTTGGAATAAGGTTGGTTGTCTTATTTTCTAAAAATAATATTATTGATTATGTTTGTTTATTTACAATTCCAGCAACCATGTCCTGAAAGTTATAGCAAAGAGAGTTATGCCAACTCATCGGTTGACGCATTATTGCTATGATGCAAAACAATTTCCAATCAGTCATTAGACCATATCTGAATTTTCATTTGTCATGCATAGCTCATATAATCTTTGGTTGCAGAAAGCAAATAATCAAAATTCCAGTGAAACCGATGAAGCTTGTGATGTACCATCTTTTCCGCATAAGCAACCTACTAACAAGGTTTGTGCAAATAACCTATCTAACTCCGACTTGGTTTGTTGTTTCATACAAGTAGTATTATCTTTTCTTAGCTGTGTTTCTTGAAGTTACACGATAATTTTGAAGTCCATTTGTTTTCGGCCAACCCGAGAACCAAAAATAGAGTTGTAGCAATAGGAACTTTGATGAGTCAAGATACAACATATGTGGTTGGAGGAAACATGCTTGGAGAAGAATATTATTGAGTTCTTATTAACCGTCTTACAGATATTTCAGATGAAAAGTTGCCTAGACAATATAAAGATATTGAAACTGTTAGAGACGCATTTGGGCATGTTATCGTTTGGCTAGAGTTCATTGTAAGTACATTTTCATACATACAAGCATTACAATGCCTTATTAGTTTTGATGCTTTCTTATTATTTTATGACTTTGTGCTCTGTAGGTCAAAAGGAATAAATGTAGCTCAAATCAGACTAATAACAACCTGGTATGTAACCTAAATTTAATCTTTTTCCTAAGGGGATGACTAGAGAAATCTGCAAATATTTTGCTTTAGTACTTGTATCCAACTATGTTAAGAATAGATCCTTAAGCTTTTAATTAATTTTGCAAACTTGTACTTAGACGTTCTTATCAAACACACTAATCACAATTAATCAGAAAATCATTATCCTTCTACTCGCCTCAACTATGTAGGTTTGAAAAATCAAGTTACCTCCAAATCAGCTCTTTCCATTCGGTTTAGGGGTTTTGCAACTGGGTGGGCAGTCTGTGCGGGTGTCCTCGATGGGGTTCTAGCTTTATTGCATATGCCTTTCAACATATTTTGGTACATGCCATCGTGCACTAAAAAGAACAAACTAGAACTGTTGTGCACACAAGTCTAGAAAGTGGGGTTCAAAGTACATAGCTACTGTCAAGTAAAAGGTTGAGCATGGAATTGCTAACCTGGCAACAAAAGTAATAGGGCTAAATACACTTCCTGATTTTGGAGATATTGTCAATACACAAGTCAGGCAATGTTAGGTTCCTAAACATTTGATGCCAACGGGCAAAAGGATGCAGGTTGCAGCTATGGATAGTAGATATTGTCATGCAAGATTAGTCTTAGATCCATATGTTTACTTTATCAAACAAACTTTTCATCAGTCCCTCTACTAGCTTATTCTCGGGAATTTCTCACCTTTGCCATGATTTGCCTTTCAGGTTAATTCTGGAGCTAAACGAGTTTTAAACTGGATGAAGACGGAGAAGATAAAGCATTAGTTTCTGCCTCGACACAACTATGGATGGATTTACAATTAGTTTAGTAAGAAAATTGATGATACATAGGATATTTTATGATTTTTTTTCACTATCTTTCTGCATGTAAATGCATATTACAAATATTATATTTGATTCAGTTCTAAGTTTTATTTGACATTATTGCAATTATTCCGAATTTCCTGTAAAATTGTGAGTGTTCGCTGCTTAAAACAGAGTAGTCTTGTACGATAAGTGAGTGCATGAATCCAAATGTATATATAAAAATTAGTTCCCACTTAAATTTTGGAATAAAAATTAATTATACTAACATATGTTGAGACGCTTTATCAAATGGATAGGTCAAATGACGTATGTACATATTATCAATAATACGTATATACACAATTCATACAAGATAGGTGTACATCATGTATACATATTATGTATGAACTCAAGTGTTTAAGATTATAAATGGTAGAGGGAAAAACATCTCTAACCTTTCTTGCGACGCATATATGACGTGTCTATATGAGTAGAGACGTTACAAAAGCGTATCTATCAAATCGTCTTTACATGTGTAGATATGCTTTGGAGCGTCTCTTTAAAACATCTTTATATAATATAGACACGCTTCGCATGCGTCTTTATATCATTGAGACGGTGCATAAGAAGACGCTCCAACGACGCTTTATAAGAGCGGCTTTACAGTTCTCTAGAGATGAAATATCGCGTCTTTAGCCTTTAAATTTAGCGTCTCTACGTGTCTAATATGTTGTAGTGAAAACTGATATATGGTTAGCTCTCATAAAAGCCAAAAGGTGCTTAAAATCAGGGAGACGCACGTGAGTAGAAATGCATAAAAAATACAAACTGCCCTGTAGCAAAACAGTATAACTCCATTAGAAATATGCACACAAATTAGGTATTTAAGATGCTATACCTTTGATCGAACAGACTGACAGAAGACTCATTCCATATATTTGTTTCAGTTCATCCAAAGCCTAGAATAAAATGACGTCTACAAAATTAGGAGCTCCTAGCTCAGTAACAGCTAACTGCAATTTCTTAAATGATTAATCATCAAAACGAAAAATAATACAACTTACAACACTTTTTTTAGGAACAGCGGGACCACTGTGTTAATCACTATAAGCAGGAGAAAAGACTGATCAAACAAAAATATTTACAGAGATCAAAAGGAAAGCTATCAGCCATGATGATGAACAGGCAACCTAGTTGTTGCCAAGCATCATAACCTAATACTCTCTGAAGCAGCATTGGATAGAACTCTACCTCATGTCGTTGCCATGTCGCTCGACTCCAACATCACATCACTTCACCTCTATCTGCCATGACATGCGCAACGAAAGTCAGAGTTGACATGGCTTTGGCTTCATGAGAAGGTATACTGTAATAGGGCACCGCAGATTAGCGATCAACTATACAAAAGAAGTTTATATAAAAAAACTATACAAAGAAGTTGTATAGTGGTATCTAAATGCAACCAGAAGTGTTCCTATCTTTAAGCATTACTTTACATATAAGCAACAGTAGCTAGACGACTTAAATATAAGACAACAAGCAAATGTTTAAATAAGCACTTTTTTGGAGCAACCGGCAGGAGCACTGCCTATTCATATAGAAGAGGGAAAAAACCACACTTTACAAGAGTGGCATATTCAGATTAAGGTGTTAACATGCCAAAGCCACCAAGAAATCAAAATGAAAACAAAATCTAATCAGGATCGACCGGAATGGCAGGCGCATATGCAGTGAAAGCACGCTCTCTCTGCATGATCTACGTTTCTCTAATATTACAAATGAACCTGAAGTAGTAGTTTATCTTAAAAGGGATCTCATCAACTACTTCAACTGAATTAGTAAAATACAAACATATTTCTCTCCCATATAAATACACCATGGAACAAAGGGACCAATTTCACTATGGAGAAGGGAGATAATCTTGCAAAAAAAGGAAACGGTATAATAAAACGAAAGTAGCAGCTAGTACTTTATGATATGTTACATAGAGCAGATATTAGGAAGGTATTTTTTAGTAAAGCTTCAGGTTTTGGTTCAAATTTTGATCTAAATAATGCCCTTAGTGAAAGGCTTATCGTAAGTTCAAACTTCTGAACATAAACTACATTTGATAATGAACAGTGTCTCTGGAACTACTATGCTACAAGCAGGCATACACCGTTCTTTAGCAGATTTAACCGGCACAATCTAAATTAGTAATAATGAGTGTTTATGAATATAATCTAATCTTGAAGCTATTTGTGAACTAAATGACTATCATCAGTACCACTGATGCGGAATTGCATATCTCTACAAACTGCACCTTAACTAAATATATACGCATACTTGCTCTTGTAAGTTGTGGTTTAGGAAATAGCCAATTAGGAGCTTAGGACCAGTTCTTTTAATAGTTTAACACCTACACCTAATATCTAAACTTAGTTGATTGTAGCAAGCATCACCATGTTTCAAATAGCAACCATATAATAAGTTAATAATCACTTACCTGAAACACAAAACAAACCTCTAAGTTATGTTGTAGAAGAGTCTACTTAATTAGACAGTATCATGCAGATTACT
The DNA here is from genome assembly GCA_007115705.1 of Dactylis glomerata. NCBI lineage: Eukaryota > Viridiplantae > Streptophyta > Magnoliopsida > Poales > Poaceae > Dactylis > Dactylis glomerata. The sequence goes on from QXEO01000379.1 coordinate 2,258,905, forward strand.
GCTGAAAGCTCTAAGTTATGTTGTGGACTGATCCTAATGGTGTAGTATCAATAATGGGCTGAAAACAATCACTTTATTATGTTGGGAGAGGACACAGGATACATGAGAGTAATCAATGTCCGCACTGCTTTTTAGTAAAAAAACGGCTACATGAGAGTGAGTAATGGGAATAGCTGGGCAGTCATTTGTTCAAAAGCATATATTAATTGGATTAACCTACAGATTACCGCACTAATGGCTGCTATGAAACATGCAGTTCTCCAGCTTCTCCAGCTTCCAGTCGCCTCCCCATTCATCTCGCATGCCGCAAGAGTGACATCAATTTCTGAGCACAAATAAATCTTGCCAGCTTCAGCCAACTTCAATCAAGAAAGCTCAAGAGCACAACGCCACCCCATAGGATTAGATTGCAAAAAAACAGAGCGTCATATAATTGAGAATCACATTATCTTGGTCTAATTAGTCAGGCCCGATACTGCAGGAGTGACATAACTGAGAGTGAGGTGGATATGGCCTGATCTAGTCAATCGAGATCGTTGGTGGAAGACGTGGAGGAGTTCCTAGGGCAGGCCGGAATGGGGGCTGAAGCTCCTGTCATCGTTTGGGCGGAGGGCACCGCAGTGGAGGCGCGTGGAACGGTGGTGAGCGGCGGCGCAGTGGTGGATGGGGGTGGGCAGCGGCCACAACAATGGAGGAGCAGTGTGGGCTTCAGGGCGGCGGCTTCAGGAAATTTGGTGGCGCGGACGGCGACGATGGTGCCTGGACGGCAGTTGGGGGCTTGGGGCGGTGTCTCCCAGGCGGCGATGCGTCGCGGATGGCGTCTCCCAACTTCCCAAGTTGCATCGTGGATGGCGGTTTGGGGACGTGCGTCTCCGCGCGGGGTCGAAGCAGCGATTATGTTTTTTTTTGGCTGCATTGAGGGCAAATCGTATATCATTGGAAGGCTGTTGGTCATTGGATTTAGACGTTTGGACGTTCCAGATCTCTCGGAGCTGACACTCTAGGTTGTTTTATATTAGTAGAGAAAAAAGAAAGAAGAACTGCCGGTTAACGTCAGCAAAATTTATACACTACAAATAAATTGTTCTTTAGTTAGCCTCCAATGGGCAGCCAACTAAGGTGTCACGCGGGGCCTTGCGTAAATCCTACTTTCAATTCGTTTTATAATTTCTAGTTCAAAATTTTAGCCTGAAATACAAACAAGACAAAATTAACTAAAACTGAGATCTTAGCGAATCCTTCGTGCATCTTTAGGACAGCGATCGTAGTGATTAATTATGCGGGTGGTTGCGTCTGTGCCCCGCAATGACTCGACACACTGCAAAGTGTGGGAAACAGAAAATTTTAGATCATGACAAGTTGGTTTAGCCTAGCATATGATTGGATTACTTTGGCCTTTTTTCCAGAACGTGATCACATTGGTTTGAAAACCAAGTCGATATTCCAAAGAGCAGCATATGATTGGATTAAGTTGTGCCTTCTTTTCTCGACCGTGATCACATAGCTTTGAAAACGAAATGTAGCTACCCTAAAAAAAAGAACCAACTCTAACGGACGCAACCCTGCAGTTCGGTCAAAGACGGGTGAGTAACACGTCAGGCGTCCCCCCACATGTCGGTGACACTATTGAGTGGAGGCTATGTGAGAGGATATATAAAATCTTTCACAATGCACTGGCTCTTAGCATGTTATTCCATGTAAATGTTTATTTTAAAAGACAGCCATCATAGTGCATTATATTTTAAGAGTATCTCTGATAGAAGCTCTAAATTTTCGAGTTGTAAATGCAGTTTACAGCGCGATGGATCCACTTCTAGGGCGTGATCTCCAACGGAAGCTCTAAATTTTGGAGCTATAAAAATGGATAGCTGTTGGTGTTCGCGTTTGTCTTGTTCTTTTGCCGCGCGCTCTTTCCTGCGCTATACATATAGCATCCCAGATAGCATTTTTGCCCTGCGCTCTTTTTTACATCGCCGGTTGCAGTATCAGTTGGAGCATCAATTTGGGCCTCCCTGCGCTAAACTAGCATTTTTTTTAGCGCAAGCACAATATACATCGACTGTTGGAGATGCTCTAAGATTGTATCTAAATTTAATGATTTTAGCCTCATGTATGCAAGTGATTGGGCTAACAGTACTTTTGACTTCGTGCAAAGGTTATAGCTTAGCTAAGATACACCACTCTCTTTCCTCAATTAATAGGGTGTCACATCAACATTTTACCCTAAAAACTTGCATTGTGGAAGGCCTAAGAGCAACTCTATATTCCTTAAAACGGCCAAGCCCTTAAAATTCCAGCAAGTATACGGGTTAGATCATTTTTCCCCCAAACAAACACCGAATATCGGACGGAACCATAAAAATAAATAAAGGAAACCTTATCCACGTGGCCTCGATGCGTATATCTAGGGTTCAGCTATCGAAATAAATGTCACAACCGGCCGGATCTAGCCGGAGCTCCCCGTCGCCGCTGCCAAATCGTTCACCTCCAGCCAATAAATCCGGCCGATTCCACCGACGGCGAGCTAATCCGGCGACCGAACTAGCTCCCAGAGATCGAGATGAGGCACGGTAGCTCCTCTGGCTGGGGCATTCGCGGCCGTGGCGGCCACTCCTCTTCAGCTCGTGGTCATGGCATGCCGAAGCGCGTCCCTGGCCTCTTCCCGCCGGAGCCCCTCACCACGGTCGAGGAGCACACCTTTTTGGTGAGGTCCAACGCGGCCCAGTGCCGCGCGTCACGGCAGTAAACTAACCACGGTACCGTGCAGCCGTCGTCGCTTCAAGGGATCCGGAGCATCACCTTTGGTAGCCGCGCTCCTCCTCCACCCCCACCACCAGAGGAGCTCGATGACGAGGAGCTCGACTTCGTCTTCAGCTTCGACGATGAAGAAGCATCAGAGGGTGGCAACTTTGTTCGCCCCGACTAGGAGGCCTATTGGATGCTCCATTTTTGTATCAAGGCCAAGTGTCGCCGCAAGCGCGAGGAGGAGGCGGCCGCGGACATGGAGGAGCTCCAGTGCTGACTCGTTGGCCAGCAGGCAGGCCGCACCCGTCATCGTCGTCTCCGACAACGAGTGAAGCCCTCGCATTGCCGCCGCGCCCTCGGGCGCCGCGCCCTCGGGCCCCGGTGAGTATCCGGGGCCAAATTTTGGTCAAAATAGGGTTAGATAGTGTGGCGATGAACTTGTATGAATGTAAATCTCAAGTAATAGTCTAACTATGGTGTGCAATGTATGATGAACTACTAATGCTAGTTACGATGATCTTCTGCTAAATTTTGCCGCAAACGAATTTTTACAAATTTAAGGTTTAAGTTTATGGTTTCTGTTCTGTGAGAGCCATTCCAAACCCTTATTTGGGTTTCAAAGTGTCCTTTATATGCGTTTTAAAGGTCCAATATTTAAAGGATCTAGATGCTCTAAGAGCAACTATAGCAGACCCCCCATATTTGAAACCCCATCCGCGAGTTTAGTCCGGCCTGCATCCGTGGTTAATATGCTGTTTTGCGGGCCACGGATGCGGGGTCTGTTCCACCCCACGCGGCTTCGGCCCGCAAACCTGGAACCGCATCCGGCATCAACAAATACATCAAATTCGTTGCAATGATGAAAACTAACCGAAAAAATTATAACAATACATCTAATTCATCAAATATTACATCACACACAAATGAATAAGGTTTTACAAGAATAGTTCTAATTCAACAAATCAAGCAAATAACAAATGGTTTACAATACAAATAAATGTTCATAGCACACATGAATGAATATGAAAATGAAATGAAAATAAGAGTGGTACTAACGACCACCATGACGACTCCAATGATGTTGAATAAGATCTTCCTTGAGCTGACGATGGGTGCCTCGGTTGTCAATGTTCTGGAATGTTTTAAGAAATGCTTGAATTCTATCCGGATTTCTAGATGGCTTCACACGGGTACCAACATTATCAAAGAAGAACTCCAAATTTAATTGCTTCTCATCCTCAATAATCATGTTGTGAAGAATAACACAAGTGGTCGTTATGTCATGGAGGGTAGCTTTGTCCCAAAAACGACTAGGACCTCGAACTATAGCTAATCTTGCTTGCAAAACACCGAAATCTCTCTCAATACCTTTCCGGGCTGCCTCTTGTGCCTTTGCAAACTCGGCCTCCGCTCGGCCCTCGGGATTACGGATGGTCTTCACAAGTGTTGCCCACTCCGGATAAATTCCATCCGCAAGGTAATATCCCATGTTATATTCATGGCCATTCACGGTGTAGTTGCAATCCGGAGCGTGGTCACTAACAAGGTTGGAAAAGATATGGGACCTTTGCAACACATTGATGTCATTGAGAGAACACGACAATCCAAAAAAGCAATGACAAATCCATAGGTCTTGCGATGCTACGGCTTCGAGAATAATTGTTGGATCATGGATCTTGCCACAATATTGGTCGTGCCATGCTTTCAGACAATTCTTCCAATGCCAATGCATGCAATCTACGCTACCAAGCATGCCCGGCCAACCTCTTGCCGCATTCTCACCCAACAACCTCGATATATATTGCTCATTTGGAGCTCGAAGATAGGTCGGGCCAAAGACATGGATCATCACCTTGCAAAACCTACGCACCGACTCCATGGTAGTATCTTCACCGATGCGAAGGTACTCATCGGCATAGTCGGCCGGAATTCCGTATGTTAAAACTCTCATTGCCGCGGATATCTTTTGATAACCACTAAAACCAAGCAAACCGGCGGCATTTCTCTGACGGATAGGTTGGTACCTCGGAGAAGTAATCTTGCATGAGCATAGCATGCCCGAGCGTTCGATTCCAAGGGATGCATAGCCGGCCAACCTTCGACCCCGGCCGTATGAACCTTTTGTTATCTTCTTCCTCCTTCGCGGCAAGCATGAGGAGTGATGCGTGGTAAATAACCAGCCCGTTGGGAACCCCAAGAGGAAGGTATGATGAATATAGCAGCAAGATTTCCCCTCAGTAAGAAACCAAGGTTTATCGTTCAGGAGAGGACAGACAAACGACTGAAGGTGATGCGGACTGGCTTAGCGACAGCTTCGGACAATTTATATATGGTGCCTCGTCCGAGCTTTGCTTTGCTAGCAGCAACGTGGAATCTGCACACAACACAACCAAATACTTTGTTCCCAACTTGCGATGAGGTTGTCAATCTCACCGGTTTGCTTGAAACAAAGGGTATGGGCATATCAAGTGGAAAGCAGTGAAAGTATGCGAGTAAAGTAAACAGTGCGAGTAAAGTAAACAGGTGATAGCAATATGATAGAAATAGGACCGGGGTCCACAGTTCACTAGTGGTGTCTCTCCATAAGATAAATAACACATGCTGGGTAAACAAATTACAGTTGGGCAATTGATAGAATAAAGATAACATGATATGTCAAAAAGATCACTATGCGATTTACTCTGGGCATTACAACAAAATACATAGACCGCCATCCAACTGTATCTATGAGCGACTGTAGAAGGATGCTAGGATTTGACCCAGAAATCGCCCGCACCGCCCCTACACAGTAGGCCGCTGCCGCCAATCCCTCTGGCGACCCTCCGTCCTGCGTCGTTCTCCACCGTCCTCCTCAGTCACCAGCAGAATCCGACCGTCCTCGCCCGACTGCGGCCACTCCCGCAAGGTTGACCACGACAACAACCTCCGAGCCGACCTCTTTCGCGCCGTAGACGCCCTCCACCTCGACTCCGCCCGCAAGCCCACCTCCTCTGACGTGCTGGGAGGCTGCTGCACCCGGCTAGGAGGCTGCTTTCCGTGTGCCTGGTGCTGGTCGAGGCTCCTCGCAAGGATGATGGGGTTGATTGCTTTTTTGTTTTTCTATCTAAGGACCTTAGTGTAAAAAGATGGACCCTGTTGTAGTTTGTAGTTTTATGAGGACCCGGTTACACTTTTGGATAAATCAATATTCGTTATCGATGCCATCTTATTTGGGCAGGAATATGTATTTTGGGCAAAGATATATTTGACAAATTATTTGGTGTGCTTATTGTTGTATATTTATGGTATTTTATACTGCTAAATATGTTTATACACTTATTGTTGTATATTAATGATATTTTATAGTAACAAATATAGTTGTACGATTCCATTATCAACAATTTAACATATTATCGAACTGTGGGGGTATTTTAGACAATTCCTTGGCATACAGCTAGACAGCCAGCTCACACGCCAAACAGTGAAAGTTAAAACAACAGCTTCCCCTGCACATCAGCTTTCCCTGCACAGGCAGCCAAAAACAGCCCAAACAAACAGGCCCTCAGAAACAAAATCCAGTTTTGTTTAACTCATCCAGTACATCTGAAATCAAGTAGCCACCTCAACATCATGACATGTTGAGATTATGTGTTATTATCACTGGATTTAAGTATCAAGAGTTTCCTCGCCATAAGTCAATTTGCTCCATATTTCCTCGGGATTTCTTTTGGTTAAATATGTCCTGCACTGCCCTTTCTCCAAAGATTTTTGGTTCAAGGGAAAAATAGTTTCAGCCGAGGTTGTCCTATATTTCATCCTCTTCTTTTTTGATCAAAGAATTGTGGAGTTAAGAAAAAGGCTAACTCAGGGAGAAGGGATTTGGTGCACATGGGCACCAGTACTCCCATCACTTTAGAATTTTGAAAATTTCAAAATCTCACACTTCTATGTCTCTAAAAATCATGGCGTTAAAATATATAGTTAGATATTTACAGGAGGAGTGTATGCAAAAAAGTCCCGTTAAAAATACGTTGTATTTTGAAAAATATAAAAAAGACAAATTTCTGATAGTAAATAGTAGTAAAGTAGTAGTAAAATAATAATATATCTTTTTGTCAGAAATTTATCTTTTTATATTTCCTAAAATATATAGTATTTTTAAACGGGACTTTTTTGTGTATGCTCCTCCTACATATATCTTTCTATATATTTAAGGGATTTCTATTTTCGTGCCCTCGGGTCCTTAGTTGTATTCAGTTTTCCCCAGCTCCTTAGTTTTTCATCAGTTTTGTCCAAGCCCTTGTCTGAAACCGTCACAAGTGCTGGAACGGCCGGTTGCCCGATGGGTCAACAATTTGACCGTTATCTGCTGACTAGTAGGGCCATGTAGAGCCCGCAAAGACACATCAGACCATCCATCTTTGTTTGACCGTAAGCATCGCCGTATCCCTGACCAAAACGCGGACGAGTGGGGCTTCGGTATATCGAATGACAAGTGGGGCCATGACGCTGATACAAGGGGCAATACACGGGTACGATTAGATTTTTAAACAGAGCTCTACAATGATGGCACGGAGGAGGTGGCCTGCGGGGTGCCGAGATGAGATCAACGTCCACAAAGAATTACATGAGGCGAGACCAGACGCATTAGATAGATATGAACTAGACGCGTTTAACCATGCAAAAAAGAGAAGAAATGGTCGAGGACATCGACGACGACCTCAACACTTTGACTGATGGTGTCGGACACGAACGCGAGCAATGTAGAGAAAACTAGTGTCTATCCTTTCTGGCGTGTATAGATGGGTGCTAGGGGAGTGTGGTGGCGAAGGGAAAGACCTCGTGGTGGTCTATGGCGTCCAGCATAGCGGGGCGGCGTGGCCGTGCCCACAGCGGCGTGCATGTTCAGCATTGACATCAGCATGTACGTTCATCATTGGCCTCGGCGGTATCTCTGGTGTATCATTGATCGAATGAGGGGACGGGATTGAGGGTACGTGCATCCCGATGGTGACCTAGCAGTGGTGGCGAGCATAGCCGTTTTGACCATGCTGATATCGGCATCAGCATCGTTTGGAGGCTGTGGTGCTCGAATCATGGTGGAAATTGCGATTCCCTATTATTTTTACATGCATAATATATAGAAAATAGCTAGATCTCTAAATCGATGCATATGAAGCGACATATATATTCTTGGTCATAATCCCCTTATCTAAAGGGGATGGATGCATGGCTTCACGTCGTCATCGCTTTCATCGTCAGTATCTTCGTCGTCCGTGTAGTAGTACTTCCTGCATGTTGTTCCGTCGAACACCTTATCGCCTTCATATTTGAAGTGTAGGAAGCAGCCAAAATCCACATCGTGCGCGATGGCGAAATTCTCCCAGCCCTTGTCGAGGTACATCCGGCTTTGTCCATCAAATAGGACCTCCACGGTCCAGAGACGAGGACCGCAGTCAGCTGCTCGCAGATACACCTTTGCGGGCTCCTGGCCGTCAAGATAGTCCGCAAACTTTTGTGGGAATGCCTGCAAAGAGATCGAGCGTCGATCGTTTGAAATTAAAGGTTTTTTAGAACATGCACATAATTAATCACATGCATCATATATGTGGGAACGCGTACGTACCTTCTTGGCCAAAGGGTCTTCATAGATGACGATGAAGAACTCCTCTATGATCAATGGCAGTGTTGACGGTGGTGGTGGCCATGATGATGATCCACCACCCCGACCGCCCCTTCCCCTTCCCCTTCCCCTTCCCCTTCCCCTTCCGGTCGGCGTCCGAGACGTGGAAGCCATGGCAATGGATCAAGTGTATGTGAATGAAGAAGAGAGAGGCAGAACCTATTGACATGACGGATGGCCGTTGTGGGGGTTTATAAGGGAGAGATAACCATTGTGGGGTTTACACCATAAATTAAGGTAGAGATGACCGTTGTGGGGTTTACACAATAAATTAAGGAGGAGATGACCGTTATGGGGGTTTATCATTTTACCATGAAAAGTAATGCCTAAAAGAAATAGAAATTCGTGATAGTTTATCATTTTACCGTGAAAAGTAATACCTACAAGAAATGGAAATTCGTGATAGTTTATCATTTTACTGTGAAAAGTAATGCCTAAAAGAAATGGAAATTCGTGATAGTTTATCATTTTACCGTGAAAAGTAATGCCTACAAGAAGTGGAAATTCGTGATAGTTTATCATTTTACCATGAAAAGTAATGCCTAAAAGAAATGAAAATTCGTGATAGTTTATCATTTTACCGTGAAAGGTAATGCCTACAAGAAATGGAAATTCGTGATAGTTTATCATTTTACCGTGAAAAGTAATGCCTAAAAGAAATGGAAATTTGTGATAGTTTATCGTTTTACCGTAAAAAGTAATGCCTACAAGAAATTTGTGATTACCAAACTTGTTGAATCCGGTGGCAAACTCATTATTTAGCATACATAGAGGGGTAGTATTTTACCACCGACAGATAGAGAAAGGGTGGCCATGATGAGAGAGAAAGAGGGGTTATCCTACCTGTTAGATCATAGGATCGACGGTAGGTGGGCACGATCCGTGTGACAACAGCTCGACCAATCAGGCCAAGTTTTGGCTTCTGTGAGAAGGGAGAGGGTAAAACTGAGTAGTATCAAGGATCCAAGGGCAAGTAAATAGTAAACAGGCTAAGGAATTCAAATAAGAGATTTAAAAAAAGAAAAACACATGTTTTGTACAATAAAACCCAGGTTGGCCTACCTCAAAGTATTAGCAATTCAAATATACATGAGTGTGAAAATTATGGCCTCATTCAGATAAACTATGTTTTGGGTATAGATGTTTTGAGAAGGGGTTTGAGTGAAAAGCCATGAACCTTCATAGTTACTAGTGATTTGAGAAGTGGCCATTTGTGTTAAAACTTGATTTATATATGATTGTCTACGTGGCAGGTCGTGTAACAAGACTCCATGAGTAGGAGGCACTATGATTTTATTTTTTTGAATTTCTTTGCGCATGAAATGACTCAATTAGATAGCTTAATCTCATTTGTTGACTCTTTATTGACCAGCCACTTGAGGGTAAAACTGAGTATATTGCACTAGCCAGTATTAGTACTCGAGGGAAAAACTGAGTACAGATATTTTTCCAGTGTAAGACTCGAGGGTAGAACTGAGTACACGTAACGGTGCAGACTTGTAGTACCACAGACGCGTGTTGAGACCAAACGTCTATTTTTTGAGAAACTGCTGAGACGAACCGTTACTTTGCATGTACAGAGCCCCTCTCTCCCTCCCTCTGCACATAGTCTCATTCTCACTCACGCACGCAACCACGCCTCTCACGTCCCATCACCTTCTCCAAAAACCCCCAACCGCCTACGCGCGCTCCCCTGCCAGCGATGGAGAAGAAGAATGCGCCGGCAGCCGTCGCCCCCGAGCCCCTCGCCTCCGAGCCCGTCGCCTCTGAGCCCGTTGCTGCCGAGCCCGTCGCATCCGAGGCTCATTATCGGCGATGGAGAAAAAACCCCAAAGAAAAAACCACGGCGATGGAGAAGAATGAGATGCCCATTGTCGGCGCTTCCGACGTAGCCGCCGGCGCATCAGCCATCGTTGCATCGGCCGCCGCCCCCGTCCAGGCCCCTGTCGCTACTTCGAACGTAGCCGCCGGCGCATCAGCCGCCGGCGCATCGGCCGCCGCCCCCGTCCAGGCCCCCGTCGCTGCTTTCGGCATAACCGTCGGCGCATCAGCCGCCGGCGCATCGGCCGCCACTGCCGTCCAGGCCCTCGTCCAGGCCCCCGTCCAGGCCCCCGTCGATTGGGACCAGTACGAAGACCCGTATGAACCAGTGCGGTACGTCGCGCCGAAGAACCCCTATGACACCAGCATCGTCGACGACGAGTCGGAGGTAACCCTTTGTTCCCTTGTTCTTATCCCATTTCAATCCTTTTGTGTTAGATCTAGCGTTATTAGTGTTTGTCTGTTCCTAGTTCAATCCTTTTGTGTTAGATCTTGCGTTATTAGGGTTCGTCTGTTCCTAGTTCTAGATCTTGCGTTATTAGTGTTTGTGATTTGCTTTTGTTTAAGATTCGGTTAACTTATGTGAGTAATCAATCCCATCCGGTTAATTTGTGCCGATGATGATGAATATTTGGGCATAAATTGATTCAGGGTTTGGTCATTGAACAATTGGTGTGTACAAATTTGTTGTGCATGATCTTTGGTTCAGTGACTCAAATCCTGGATATAAGTGTGTCCAATATAACTGAGCCTACCTCTTTTTTTCGTGCCCATATTATCATGCATGATCTTTTGTTCACTCTCTGTTTCATCATCGCTGCAATTGACTCCATGTTTTTTGATCTTTAGTGCTACGTGACAGGTGCAGAGCAGCAACGTTGACAGCGATGATGAGTCCTTCCACATCAAGACTCGTCACGTCCTCAGGAGGCTGCAGTCCGGCCATTACGATGACCACTTTGCTCGAGGCGTTTACAGGTGCCCCTTCTGCAACAGGAGGCTCCGCGCCACTGACTTTAACTGCCTGGTGAACCATGCTGAATCCATTGGCAGAGTCATTGGCGGCGCTAGAGTTGGAACGACCGTGAACGTGCATGCTTTCATGGCCAAACACAAAGCACTTGGGATTCACCTGCGCAGCCTCCAAGCTTAATCCCATGTAGAATGTAGCTTATGTTATGATCTGTCATGAATATATATATACTATGTTGGCTGCTGTATGCAGCTTATCCTATATTTTCTCGATTTATTATGCTGCTGTGAATTTATCCTATACTGGCTTCTAGATTTGCTACTAGATTTGTTACCGTATTGGGCAAAAAACGAGGGCCAAAAGGCAACAATCATTGAAGAAAGACAGAAATAGAAGCTTCTCTAGATTTGATACTAATTTGGTGAAAAGAGAGGGAACTGTTACAGAGAGAGGGGAAAAAGGCGCTCTGAAAAATGCCAATTTGGGCCGAGAGAGACAGAACCGAGCTCTCACGTACAACCAAACGCGGTCTCGTCCTGTCCCACGTGGTCCATTTCTATCAGCCCCACGCGACGCGGTCTCGTCCTGTCCCACGCGGTCCCTTTCTACCAGCCCCACGCGATGCGGGCCCACACGACGCGGCCCCACATGTTAGCACGGAACGGTCAACTAAACGGAAATCCTCCTGTCCGAGCTCCTTCTGAGGGTTTCAGACAAGGGCTTGGGGAAAACTAAGGAAAAACTAAGGAGCTGAAGAAAACTGAGTACAACTAAGGACCCGAGGGCACGAAAATAGAAATCCCTATATTTAAAGCCATAATTTTTGGAAACATAGAAGTATTAGATTTTAAATTTTTCAAAAATCTGAAAGTGGAGTTTCAAAGATAGTGATTTCTACATGCGCCCTATATAACTTGGCATCTACGGAAGGAAAGTCCAATTACGTATGGGCTGGTACGAGTCCCCTTCTCTCTCCCCTCTCTCTCGTTCTCCGCCTCATTGAGAGTCCCTCGTGGATCTTCGGGTCAATCCCGAGCTTCTCTCGCCGGAATAGCCGGCTGGAGACAGCAAAGGAGAGACATCATCTTCTCTGTTTATATTAGTTATAGGATTAGAAGTAGATGTCAGCTTTATGCTGGTGTAGGCTGGCTTTTTGCTAGTTGTCGGTGGTATGTCGGGAGAGGAGCTGCGGATTTCTTTGGCCAGATCTGTAGTGCCCTGATGCTCTTCTTCCTCCCGGTGATGCTCTATTGGTCGGAGCCAGATGCGGTGAGGAGGTTGGCGACGGGGATCTCCATCTTAAATAATGTAAGTTCCTTCTGCGGGCTTGGTGCTGGTGGTCAAGGCTTGCAAGCCTTCCCCTCTGGTCATGGCGATCTGGAGGATGCGGGCCTGCAACCTGGTGGTCGACTAGTGCTAAATCTGCAGTAAGGGAGTGCGGAAGCTGATCCCGAGAGTGAAATCACGGTGGCTCTTTGTCAGCCGCCGTTCAAGATGGTCGTCGGGCGACTACTCCCACCCTCGTCGTCGGCTACGGCTCTTCCCGGCCGGTGTTTGCAGGTGAAATCAAACCTCGAGGCTTCTATGCCGATTCGGAGGCCCCTCAGCTCGGATGTAGTTGGCTCCCGGCACCACGCCCCAAGTGGCCATGTCCCCGGCGGCGTTGTGCTTGACTGCATCGTGGCTAGCAGAAGCTGTGGCGTTGGAGCTGGACCCGATGGAGTTACCTATGTGGTTTTTAGGGTCCTTAGTGCAAAATGTCTGGACCTATATGTAATTTCCTTTTATTTTCTGGTCCACTTTGTAATTGTGCCATTGTTTAATGAAAGCTTCTAGGTCCCTTTGGGACCGTCCCTGTTTTTTTTAAAAAAATAGAAGCACTGTTCTGGATTTAGCGCGAGATGATTTTTTCTCCCGTGCACCCGGACAACAGTGTTGGAGTTCCCGAAGTTTTCTTTCTTTGTTTCGATCTCCTTTTCCCCTCAGTGTTTGACTTGTACTTTACTGTAAAACTAATCAAGCACATGCACATGCACTTTCCATATAATTGTATGTTGCGTATGAACGTAGTTGTGCAAGCTCGAGAGATTTGTAACAATAATGTCTAACGGATTATGTGATATCCTTCCATCATGAATATGAAGATGAGATAAAATCTTGAAGCATACCAATACACATTAATCGAAGAAGGCATGAGTGGTGCTTCTAAAGATTGCAAAACTGATATATGGTTAGCTCTCATAAAAGCCAAAAGGTGCTTAAAATCAGGGAGAGGCACGTGAGTAGAAATGCATAAAAAATACAAACTGCCCTGTAGCAAAACAGTATAACTCCATTAGAAATATGCACACAAATTAGGTATTTAAGATGCTATACCTTTGATCGAACAGACTGACAGAAGACTCATTCCATATATTTGTTTCAGTTCATCCAAAGCCTAGAATAAAATGACGTCTACAAAATTAGGAGCTCCTAGCTCAGTAACAGCTAACTGCAATTTCTTAAATGATTAATCATCAAAACGAAAAATAATACAACTTACAACACTTTTTTTAGGAACAGCGGGACCACTGTGTTAATCACTATAAGCAGGAGAAAAGACTGATCAAACAAAAATATTTACAGAGATCAAAAGGAAAGCTATCAGCCATGATGATGAACAGGCAACCTAGTTATTGCCAAGCATCATAACCTAATACTCTCTGAAGCAGCATTGGATAGAGATCTACCTCATGTCGTTGCCATGTCGCTCGACTCCAACATCACATCACTTCACCTCTATCTGCCATGACATGCGCAACGAAAGTCAGAGTTGACATGGCTTTGGATTCATGAGAAGGTATACTGTAATAGGGCACCGCAGATTAGCGATCAACTATACAAAAGAAGTTTATCTAAAAAAACTATACAAAGAAGTTGTATAGTGGTATCTAAATGCAACCAGAAGTGTTCCTGTCTTGGAGCATTACTTTACATATAAGCAACAGTAGCTAGACGACTTAAATATAAGACAACAAGCAAATGTTTAAATAAGCACTTTTTTTGGAGCAACCGGCAGGAGCACTGCCTATTCATATAGAAGAGGGAAAAAACCACACTGTACAAGAGTGGCATATTCAGATTAAGGTGTTAACATGCCAAAGCCACCAAGAAATCAAAATGAAAACAAAATCTAATCAGGATCGACCGGAATGGCAGGCGCATATGCAGTGAAAGCACGCTCTCTCTGCATGATCTACGTTTCTATAATATTACAAATGCACCTGAAGTAGTAGTTTATCTTAAAAGGGATCTCATCAACTACTTCAACTGAATTAGTAAAATACAAACATATTTCTCTCCCATATAAATACACCATGGAACAAAGGGACCAATTTCAGTATGGAGAAGGGAGATAATCTTGCAAAAAAAGGAAACGGTATAATAAAACGAAAGTAGCAGCTAGTACTTTATGATATGTTACATAGAGCAGATATTAGGAAGGTATTTTTTAGTAAAGTTTCAGGTTTTGGTTCAAATTTTGATCTAAATAATGCCCTTAGTGAAAGGCTTATCGTAAGTTCAAACTTCTGAACATAAACTACATTTGATAATGAACAGTGTCTCTGGAACTACTATGCTACAAGCAGGCATACACCGTTCTTTAGCAGATTTAACCGGCACAATCTAAATTAGTAATAATGAGTGTTTATGAATATAATCTAATCTTGAAGCTATTTGTGAACTAAATGACTATCATCAGTACCACTGATGCGGAATTGCATATCTCTACAAACTGCACCTTAACTAAATATATACGCATACTTGCTCTTGTAAGTTGTGGTTTAGGAAATAGCCAATTAGGAGCTTAGGACCAGTTCTTTTAATAGTTTAACACCTACACCTAATATCTAAACTTAGTTGATTGTAGCAAGCATCACCATGTTTCAAATAGCAACCATATAATAAGTTAATAATCACTTACCTGAAACACAAAACAAACCTCTAAGTTATGTTGTAGAAGAGTCTACTTAATTAGACAGTATCATGCAGATTACTGCTGAAAGCTCTAAGTTATGTTGTGGACTGATCCTAATGGCGTAGTATCAATAATGGGCTGAAAACAATCACTTTATTATGTTGGGAGAGGACACAGGATACATGAGAGTAATCAATGTCCGCACTGCTTTTTAGTAAAAAAAACGGCTACATGAGAGTGAGTAATGGGAATAGCTGGGCAGTCATTTGTTCAAAAGCATATATTAATTGGATTAACCGACAGATTACCGCACTAATGGCTGCTATGAAACATGCAGTTCTCCAGCTTCTCCAGCTTCCAGTCGCCTCCCCATTCATCTCGCATGCCGCAAGAGTGACATCAATTTCTGAGCACAAATAAATCTTGCCAGCTTCAGCCAACTTCAATCAAGAAAGCTCAAGAGCACAACGCTACCCCATAGGATTAGATTGCAAAAAAATAGAGCGTCATATAATTGAGAATCACATTATCTTGGTCTAATTAGTCAGGCCTGATACTGCAGGAGTGACATAACTGAGAGTGAGGTGGATATGGCCTGATCTAGTCAATCGAGATCGTTGGTGTAAGACGTGGAGGAGTTCCTAGGGCAGGCCGGAACAGGGGCTGAACACTAGTGGAAAACAGGGCATCAGTCCCGGTTTGTTTGGGCCTTCAGTCCCAGTTGCGCAACCGGGACTAACCAACCGGGACTGATGCCCAATCTTTAGTCCCGGTTGCTATACGAACCGGGACTAAAGAGAGACCACGTGGCAAGGGCCGGGCGCTCGTGGGCGTAAGACCTTTAGTCCCGGTTCGTATTACGAACCGGGACTAAAGTGTCGACACGTGGCAGCGTCTGCTGCTTCTTTATTTTTCTGGATTTCAATTGTTATTTAGGGGTTTAGGGTTTAGGGTATATTTGTATTTTGCTCCATTCAATTGTTTGATTCATTTCAAACAAGTTTTCTTATATACTTATTCATACATCATTACAACATAATATATAAGCCGATACATATATAATATATTTGGTTCACCGAGCATATACATACAAGTATATATACAACTTGTTCACACACATAAGATCACGACTTGTGTTTAATTATACACATTGTCTAATCGAAACTGACATGAAATTCATCCTTTGGGTTAATGACATGGTCAAGCAGAAATCCGGCTATTTCCTCTTGAATTCCTACTATGCGTTCAGTCGGTGCGAGCCGATTCCGCTTTGCTTCGAACTACGAAGAAGAAGATCAATATGAATATGAATCATCATAACAAAATTGATGCCAATAAAATGAATTTGTCAGTATATTGTTTACTTACTGTTTGAAAATCAATTCCTTCAGTGACCTGCGCACGAAGGTTCTCGCAAGCGTAGTATGCACATAGATTAGTCCCCGATGGCTGCCTCGCACACTTTACGAGAATAGATTTTAGTCAGTGACATATCAAGATTGATATACTTAATGGTATTTGAAACTAGAATTAAAGGGATGTGTGGACCTAGCTCGTACGACTTACCTCGATCTGACGGTAAATCAGCTCATTTTTCCATTCACCTTTTACTGTGCGTATAAACCGTTTCCAAACACTGCCGAGCAAACAAAATGAATAGATGAGTTATAGATGAACGAAAGAGACCGATATAATGCTGTAATGATTGAAATTACCTATCCATCATATCAATGATGCTTTGGTATTCATTAAGTGGTTTATTCAACGAGTCAAAGATTTGAACCTTTCCATAGTCAGGTTCAATCTTTAACAAAATCCAGTGGTAACTGCGTGCAAGTTTAATTATATAAGTTAATAAACTCATCAATTACACTTATAACATCGAGTAAGGAAAAGTAACTGTGTATAAGATAGTCACACTCACCTGCAGTTGTACGGAAACAGTACTCTAGCTCGGTATTCCTGCGTAAATGGAACTCTAGCAAGATATCCTCCGTCTCCTTGCGTTTCCTCTGTATCATCGCTCCGTTAACTCGATTTGGATCAATGAATCCAAGTTGGAAGTCATTCCTTTTCTTACATTCCATACTCTTCATTCTGCATAATAAACAGCGTAGTGAGGATAATTACATGCAAAGAACGAGTTGAGCTAGAGACTTATAGAAATAATGAATCACTTACAGAACATAGGCACTGACGAGAGATTTGTCGAGCGCGTCTTGATTGAATAGCTGAAAGAATTTATCAAACTCAATATGCACCAAGTCTTCACCTAAGAAATGGTCCTTTGTGATTTTCATAAGGAGAAAATCGTGCATGCCCTTTGCGGCTTGTAGGTACCACTTATGCAATTTTCGCATTTGTGTTGGTAGATTTATTTCAATCTCAGGTGGGACCAGACTCTTCCCCTTTTCATATTGCCGTGCTATAGGCGCCTTTGGGATATCTTTATGTATCAATTGAGAAAGAGTCAAACCAGCTTCTTTAGCAAAGTCGGCGGGATTGGGTTGAGCAACACTCCCACCAGCATCACTAGCAAAGACCTTTAGCGGGGAGATCGATTTTTTGGTCTGTGCTCCAAGCTGGGCAACGTCTCTTTTCCCTCTTGCAGTTGCGCTTGTCTTATTAGCTTCTTTTTTTGCATCTACCTGCTTATCCAAACAACGCTTGTAGTCATCTGGCTTAGACAATTCATATTGCGAAGGTTGGGTAAGCATATCAATGGCCCACTCCTTCTATTCCAGAGTATATACCTGCTTTGGTGTAGGGGTCGGGCGTAGGGCTGCGAGCTTCCTTTTCACTTTGGCTCTGTCCTCCGCCTCAATTTCTTCAGCAGTCTTCTCGATAGGAGGAGGCGGCACCGCCTTAGCTTTCTTGGCCCGTTTCTTCGGAGAGACATTGCTAGTGGACATAGCAGCAGACTTGCCATAACTCTGGGACTTATGAGTGGGCTGAGGCGGCGGAGGTGGCGGAGGCGGCTGACATTGAGGTGGAGATCGATGTGGACTCGAGGTATGGTGGTAGTCGTCCCTGTCGTCGTCGGGAGGTGGTGAATTGCGAGGACTCGGAGGAGAGGGTGGCCGCCTTGGCGCCGAGCCTGGAAACACGATGTGTTTCTTATCCCAAAGAATTATACCACCCAATACTTCTCCCAGTTTTTCCTCCTCTTCAGGTCCAGCGACGTCAAGATTGAGGGACTCATACCCCCTTTCAATTGCATCCACCCCGACCTTAGCATAGCCAGCTCGAATCTCACGGCCATGCCAGGTTTGTCCAGGTCCAGATGGCAACACATAGCCAACTGCCACCTTCATCGATATGTTCTTCATGGGAACATGCAGCTCACAGTCTATCTTCTTGGTGATATCATCCACGGGGTAGTGAACCATCGGTACCTCCGTGGAAGCCACGCTGCTTCTCCGCTGAGATCGGTCGCCTGATGCATGTTCTAGGTGTTGCTGATGCTGAGTTACCCCTTGCGACTTTAATTCCTCCAGTGCCTTCTGCTGCAGCAAATACAACTCTCTCAGCTCAGCCTGTTGCCTTTCTATGCTCTCTATCCGTGAGGCCTCCTCCTGCGCCTTCTGCTTCTTCGCTCTCTCTCGGCTTCTATAAGTCTGGCTCTCTTCGGCGAACCCAGACCTCCATGGAATAGCAGAACCCAGACCCCGTGTTCGTCCTGTGTGTTCTTTGTTCCCGAGGGCCTTTGTCAGCTCGTCGTTCTCTCTGTCCGGCTTGAACGTCCCCTCTTGAACCTCGGCGATTGTCTTGACAAGTGCTCCCAGGGGTTCAGCAATTTGTTTCTTTTCTTCAACTAATTTCCCTGTTCTCTCATCATAGACAGCCCCATGGGCAAGTGCCCAATTTCTTGACCTTCTGGGCCATTGTTCTGTTTCTGGTTCGATGACTTTTTCTCGTAGGGCGGCCTCTTGCATATCCCACTTAGGCTCGGCCCTTTTGTAGCCACCTGGACCCAACTTATGGTGATATTTCTTTTTCGCGGCATTTAACTAATTTTTCTTACTCCTTAGCTTACCGAGCTCGGACTCCTTGTACTCCACAAATGCGTCCCAGTGATCCCGCAGGAACTCATTGGGGCCAGTAAATTCTGGAGCTTGTCGATCGGCGTTGACATAGGCGTTCCATAACCTCTTCTTGTGGTTATTGAACTGTGCAGCCATCTTCTTGAGAGCCCACTCCCTGACTTTCTCCTTCTGTTTCTCTGCTTCTTCCAGGGACTCGGTGACCGGCAGATTGAAATGTGGAATGAGGGAATCCCAAAGTCTGTCTTTCAAGACCTTGGTGACACAATTGACTGCTGCACCCTCTTCTGGCTCTGGCTGTGCTGGCTCTCCCTTTGCCGCCTTGGGCTTATACCAATACTGAATGCTTATCGGCACCATGTCCCTGACAAGACATCCACATTGACTAGTGAACGCATTTGCGACACTCTTCGGTTCCAACGGTTCGCCTTCATTTGAGAGACACCCAATCGTGTAATGCTGATTCGATGCTAGCCGTTTGGCCGGGCCTCGTTTCTTTCTAGAAGATTCAGAGGTCTAAAATAAGAAAACACTCGTTAATATATATACCACATAATGCATCGTCATCTACTGATTCATGAATAGAGCTAGTCTTCATATATATATATATACCTCGCCGGACCATGTTATTAAGTCACGTCCAGTCCCTTGTGAGCCGTCCTCGCAATCATCATTTTCTGATTCATGCGGCTGATCCTCCTCCATTCCGTCACCCGACTCGTTCAAAAATTCTGAGCCGTCTCCTTCTGCACGGGTGGTACCCTCTCCTTGTGCACGGGTGGAACCCTCTCCTATTATATTCAATATCTCTTCTTCACCTTCTCTTCCGGCGCCGAAATCCATAACTGAAATCCATAACATAGATCAACAACATTACTCCATATTTTTATTTCTATTATTGCTAACAATATTACTAACAATATTTCTAACATTTCTATCTATTCACTTTCTAACTCTATATATCTAACATAAATAAAATCTAACATAAATAAAATCTAACATTTCTATTTCTAATAGCATTTCTATTTGTAATAAAATCTAACCTAAATAAAATCTAACATAAATAAAATCTATATAGCATTTCTATTACTATTCATTTTTAACATATCTATATATCTAACATAAATAGCATTTCTATTTCTAATAAAATCTAACCTAAATAAAATCTAACCTAAATTGCATTTTACTAACAAGCATTTTACTAATAGTAATAGCATTTCTATTACTATTCATTTTTATTACTATTACTAATAGTAATAGCATTTATATTACTATTACTAATAGTAATTGCATTTTACTAACTAACATAAATAACATTTTACATTCTATTATCTAACCTAAATAGCATTTCTATTATCTAACTAATAGCATTTCTATTATCTAACTAATAACATTTCTATTATCTAACCTAAATAGCATTTCTATTATCTAACCTAAATAGCATTTCTATTATCTAACTAATAGCATTAATTTCTATTATCTAACCTAAATAGCATTTCTATTATCTAACTAATAGCATTTCTATAAATCTATCTAGCATTTTTTTAACTACATTTTTCTAACTACATTTTTCTAACATAAAATCTAACTATTTTTCTAAATGTTTCTAACTTATTTTTCTAACTACATTTTTCTAACTGCATTTTTCTAACTTATTTTTCTAACATAAAATATAACTATTTTTCTAAATTTTTCTAACTACATAAAATCTAACTATTTTTCTAAAAAAAATTCCTAACATTTTTTTCTAATTTTTTTTGCAGGGGGCCGGCGGCCGGCAGGTCTGCTCACCTGCAGGGGGCCGGCGGTGTCGCGCGGGGTCGTCGTCGGCGGCGATGCGGCGACGATGCGGCGGCGGCGCGATGCGGCAGGTCCTCTGCGCGTGCGAGGGCGATGCGGCGGCGGCGCGGGCTCACCTGTAGGCTCGGGCGGCGCGCGGGCGGCGGCTCGGCCGGGGGCGCGCGGGTGGCGGCTCGGCGCGGCAGCACGCGGGCGCGCGGGTGGCAGCATGGCCGGGGGCGAATGGCGGCACCGACGCGACGGAATTGGGCGACCGCAGCGTTGGAGCGAGCGACGATCCTCCGCGCGATGAACTGAAACTGCTAAGTGTGATGGAGAAGAAGAAGGGGGCGGCGCGGCGCTATATATACCCCCCCCTTTAGTCCCGGTTGGTAGCTTCAACCGGGACTAAAGACCTTTGGGCGGTTCGCGCCCGTGGCCCAGACCTTTAGTCCCGGTTGGTATTACCAGCCGGGACTAAAGTCATAATAAATGCGCGCCAATGCTGTATATTTTTTCAGATTTCATTTGAATATGAATTTTGAATTTCAATTTGAATAACTTCTATATATTTTAGAATTTGATAAAACTTTGAATATGAAAAGTGTTTAAAATTGAATAACTAATTCAAAACTATTTTCTATTTTCAAAATCAATTATTATAACTATTCAAACAATTAACTATTTTGCCATTTTCAATTAAAACAATATTGATTAAAATTCTTTTTACATATTTTAGAATTTGATAAAACTTTGAATATGAAAAGTGATTGAAATTGAATAACTAATTCAAAACTATTTTCTATTTTCAAAATCAATTATTCTAACTATTCAAACAATTAACTATTTTGCCATTTTCAATTAAAACAATATTGATTAAAATTCTTCAGATTTCATTTGAATATGAATTTTGAATTTCAATTTGAATAACTTCTATATATTTTAGAATTTGATAGAACTTTGAATATGAAAAGTGTTTGAAATTAAATAACTAATTCAAAACTATTTTCTATTTTCAAAATCAATTATTATAACTATTCAAACAATTAACTATTTTGCCATTTTGCATACTTCTGAATCTGACAAAACTTAGTAGATAAAAGGTGTTCGAATTTGAATAACTAACCCAGAATCATACATTTACATAAAAGGTTTAATACATTATTACACATCACCAACATCCCCATCTAGTGTTGGGGTTTCTTTCTGCACCATAACCATGGAGTATCTTCTTTGTTTAAGAGGAGGGTTGGGTCAGTGTTCACTCTGAAGGGCGGAATTTCATCAAACTTGTTATAATCTTCTGACATATCTGTCTTGTCCTCCACTCCCACAATGATTCTTTTCCCTGAGAGAACAATGTGTCGCTTTAGCTCATCGTGTGATGTATTCGTTTTCTTATCTTTTCTCTTTCTCGGTTTTGTAGACATATCCTTCACATAGAAAACCTGAGCGACATCATTGGCTAGGACGAATGGTTCGTCTATGTACGCAAGATTGTTGAGATCCACTGTTGTCATGCCGTACTTTTGGTCTACAACTACCCCGCCTCCTATCAGCTTGACCCATTTGCACCGAAACAAAGGGACCTTAAAAGACGGTCCATAGTCAAGTTCCCATATCTCCTCTATGTAACCATAATATGTGTCCTTTGTTCCATTGTCGTGTAATGCATCAAAGCGGACACCACTGTTTTGATTGGTGCTCTTTTTATCTTGGGCGACCGTGTAAAATGTATTCCCATTTATCTCGTAACCTTGGAAAGTCAATATAGTTGAAGATGGTTTCTTGGCCAACATGGACAGCTCATATCCAACAGTGGCGTCATTTATGAGAAGTGTTTGCAACCAACCACCAAAAGTCGACATGTGCAACTTTGTAATCCAGGAGTTAGAATGCCCAGGGTTTTCCGAGCGTACAATATTCTTGTGTCGTTCCATATACGGCTCCACCAATGTGGAATTTCTTAAAACTGTGTAGTGTGCTTCACTCAAAGAATATTCTTCCATACAGTATGCTGATTTCATTCCTAGCGTGCCTTTTCCACTCAGTCTCCCCTCATGCCGCGATTGAGGAAGACCAATCGGGTTTAGGTCAGGAACAAAGTCAACACAGAACTCAATGACCTCCTCTGTTAGATAGCCCTTGGAGATGCTTCCTTCTGGCCTAGCACGGTTATGCACATATTTCTTTAAGACTCCCATGAACCTCTCAAAGGGGAACATATTGTGCAGAAATACTGGACCGAGAATGGTAATCTCTTCGACTAGGTGAACTAAGAGATGCGTCATAATATTAAAGAAGGACGGTGGGAACACCAACTCGAAGCTGACAAGACATTGGGCCACATCATTCTGTAACCGTTGTAGATCTTCTGGATTGATTACCTTCTGCGAAATTGCATTGAGGAATGCACATAGCTTCACAATTGGTACTGAAACATTTTCCGGTAGAATCCCCCTCAGTGCAACCGGAAGCAATTGCATCATAAGCACGTGGCAGTCATGAGACTTTAGGTTTTAGAATTTTTTCTCTGCCATATTTATTATTCCCTTTATATTTGACGAGAATCCAGATGGGACCTTGATACTGCTCAGGCATTCAAAAAAGATTTCCTTCTCTTCTTTGGTAAGAGCGTAGCTCGCAGGACCCTTAGAATCCTCCGGATGCATGCCGTCTCTTCTTTTCATACGGTGCTGGTCCTCACGTGCTTCTGGTGTATCTTTTGTCTTCCCATACAAGCCCAAGAATCCTAGTAGGTTCACGCAAACATTCTTCGTCACGTGCATCACGTCGATTGCTGAGCGGACCTCTAGGAATTTCCAATACTCAAGCTCCCAAAATATAGATTTCTTCTTCCACATGGGTGCATGTCCGCTAGCGTCATTCAGAACAGACAGACTGCCAGGACCCTTTCCAAAGATTACTTCTAAATCTTTGACCATATCAAATATATCATCACCAGTTGGGCGGTTATGCTTGCCCCGGACTTCTGCCTCACCCTTGAAATGCTTGCCTTTTTTCTTCAATTGATGTTTGGGCGAAAGAAATCGACGATGCCCGAGATACACCACCTTCTTACTTTTATCCAAATATATACTATCGATCTCACCTAAACAGTGCGTGCATGCATTGTATCCCTTGTTTGTCTGTCCTGAAAGGTTACTAAGAGCAGGCCAATCATTGATGGTCACGAACAGCAACGCTCGTAGATCAAATTCCTCTTGTTTGTACTCATCCCACACACGAACACCTTCAGTCTGCCACAGCTGTAAAAGTTCATCAACTAATGGCCTTAGATACACATCAATGTCATTGCCGGGTTGCTTCGGGCCTTGGATAAGCACTGGCATCATAATAAACTTTCGCTTCATGCACAACCAAGGAGGAAGGTTATAGATACATAGAGTCACGGGCCAGGTGCTATGACTGCAGCTCTGCTCCCCAAAAGGATTTATGCCATCTGTACTTAGACCAAACCTCAGGTTCCGTGCGTCTTTCATAAACTCCGGGAAATCTCTGTCGATTTTTCTCCACTGTGACCCATCAGCGGGGTGTCTCAACATCTCGTCACTCTTACGGTCTTCTTTGTGCCACCTCAATAACTTGGCATGCTCTTTGTATCTGAACAAATGTTTCAACCGTGGTATTATAGGTGCATACCACATCACCTTGGCAGGAACCCTCTTCCTGGGGCGCTCGCCCTCAACATCACCAGGGTCATCTCGCCTGATCTTATACCGAAATGCACTGCACACCGGGCATGCATTCAAATTCTCATACTCACCGCGGTAGAGAATACAGTCATTAATGCATGCATGTATCTTCTGCACCTCCAATCCTAGAGGGCAGACAATCTTCTTTGCTTCATACGTACTGGCGGGCAATTCGTTATCCTTTGGAAGCATCTTCTTCATAATTTTTAGCAACTTTTCAAATCCCTTGTCAGATAAACCACTCTCTGCTTTCCATTGCAGCAATTCCAGCGTGCTTCCTAGCTTTTTCTGGCCGTCTTCACAATTTGGGTACAAATCCTTTTTGTGATCATCTAACATGCGTTCCAACTTCTCCCTCTCCTTTTCACTTTCACAGTCAATCTGTGCATCAACAATGACCTGACCAAGATCATCAGCGGGCATATCTGATGCCTGTTCTTCACCTTCTTCTTCTTCATTATCTTCCATTGCGGTATCGGTGGTTTCAGGGAACTCAGGATAGTTGTCATTATTCTCTTCTTCATCGTTGTCTTCCATCATAACCCCTCTCTCCCCATGCTTGGTCCAACAATTATAGCCGGACATGAAACTGAACCGGAACAGGTGGATGTGAAGGGTCTTTGTGGAGGGGTAATCCTTCTCATTTTGACAACCACTGCATGGACAACACATAAAACCATTCCGCTTGGTTGCCTCAGCCACCTTGAGAAAAGAATGCACGCCTTTAATGAAATCTCCAGAGCGTCGATCGGCATACATCCATGCTCGACTCATCTACATTATATAAGTACATATCAAATGCAAATCAAATATACAATTTCTATTTATTTCTCTAATTTTAGTTTGATAAGTAAGAATAAGTTAACAAAACTTTAGTCCCGGCTGGTGGGTACAACCGGGACAAAAGGTGGTTTTTGTGTCATCTAACAAAACCGTCGGTGGGATAAGGACGTGTGGGTAACCTTTAGTCCCGGCTGGTGGGTACAACCGGGACTAAAGCTGTTGGCAGGATAAGGATGCGTGGGTTGATGCACTGCTCGATGAGATAAAGCATGTAGCGCACAACGCCCCTGTCGGAGGAACAAGACACAAGTAGAAGCGGCGCCGTGCCTATAAAAGGAGCATCGATATGCCATGGCAAGCACAGCTCGAAGGCAGGGAGAGTTTCATCCCCATGGATGGAGGAAAGGGTTGGGAAATCTCCCGTGGCAGAGCTTCTCGAAGATGTCGTTGGTGCTCACGCCCTACGGCATCTTCGGAAGCTCTGCCTCGGAAAAATTTCCCTGCAAGCCCGTGAAAGACTCCATCTCCTCTAACAGTTATGGAGTAAAGGGTTGGGAAATCTCCCGTAGTGGAGCTTCTCGAAGATGTCGTTGGTGCTCAAACCCTACGACATCTTCGAAAGCTCCGCCTCGGAAAAATTTCCCTGCAAGCCCGTGAAAGACTCCATCTCCTCTAACAGTGTTGCGTAAAGGGTTGGGAAATCTCCCGTGGCAGAGCTTCTCGAAGATGTCGTTGGTGCTCACACCCTACGGCATCTTCGGAAGCTCCGCCTCGGAAAAATTTCCCTGCAAGCCCGTGAAAGACTCCATCTCCTCTAACAGTGTTGCGTAAAGGGTTGGGAAATCTCCCGTGGTGGAGCTTCTCGAAGATGTCGTTGGTGCTTACGCCCTACGGCATCTTCGGAAGCTCCACCCTACGGCATCTATCTCTATTTCTATCGCTATTTCTATTTTTCTATCTCTATCTCTATTTCTATTTCTATGTTAGCTATGTCTACTTCTATTTTTATTTTTAATTCTAACATTTCTATTTCTAATAGCATTTCTATTTCTAATAAAATCTAACCTAAATAAAATCTAACATAAATAAAATCTATATAGCATTTCTATTTTTACCTCTATCTTCACCTATTTGTACACATAATCAAATGAACATCTAAATAATTGCTCCCATAAAAAATCACAAATCTCTCTACTTCTAGAGCATTAAATGAGCTAAATTACCAATGAAAGACAAAAGCACAAAATTCCTCACCTTTTAGTCCACTTAGATTGAAGTGGGGACATCAATTTGTGACAAAAAATGGTGGTCAAAGAGGATGAACTCGAGCTAGGTTTGTTGCATGAAGAACACTTGAGAGTGAAGATGGGGAGTGGCTGGCTCGGGGTGGAAGAAGGAGCTGTTTTATACAAGGAAGTCATTAGTCCTAGTTTGTAATACCAACCGGGACTAAAGGCTTAATCTTTAGTCCCGGTTGGTGTTACCAGCCGGGACTAATGAGCCTGGCAACGGCCGGATTTTGACCCAGAGCCCTTAGTCCCGGTTCGTAATACGAACCGGGACTATAGGTTCAAAACGAACCGGGACTAATGAGTTCTGCGTTCCAGCGGCCAAAAAAGCGGTGGGGCCCGGGACATCAGTCCCGGTTCAAACAGAAACCGGGACTAATGCCCTAAAATATTAGGCCGGTTTTCTACTAGTGGAAGCTCCTGTCATCGTTTGGGCGGAGGGCACCGCAGTGGAGGCGCGTGGAACGGTGGTGAGCGGCGGCGCAGTGGTGGATGGGGGTGGGCAGCGGCCACAACAATGGAGGAGCAGTGTGGGCTTCAGGGCGGCGGCTTTAGGAAATTTGGTGGCGCGGACGGCGACGATGGTGCCTGGACGGCAGTTGGGGGCTTGGGGCGGTGTCTCCCAGGCGGCGATGCGTCGCGGATGGCGTCTCCCAACTTCCCAAGTTGCATCGTGGATGGCGGTTTGGGGACGTGCGTCTCCGCGCGGGGTCGAAGCAGCGATTATGTTTTTTTTTTGGCTGCATTGAGGGCAAATCGTATATCATTGGAAGGCTGTTGGTCGTTGGATTTAGACGTTTGGACGTTCCAGATCTCTCGGAGCTGACACTCTAGGTTGTTTTATATTAGTAGAGAAAAAAGAAAGAAGAACTGTCGGTTAACGTCAGCAAAATTTGCACACTACAAATAAATTGTTCTTTAGTTAGCCTCCAATGGGCAGCCAACTAAGGCCTTGTTTGGCAAATGTGTTTTGACAGGGATAAGCGGGTATTATCCCAGCCTAACCCACAAGTAGTACTTAGAAAACTCGACTTATCCGTTTGGCATGCCGGTTTTGGCTGTACAAAACCCCAGAAATCACCTCAAAAAACTGAGGATAGACGTGTATCTGCACCACGCCCCCCCCCCCCCCCCCCCACGTGAATTCAGACTGGTCGCAGTGATAATCGGCATGGAATTCAATGCCCATGTCAGAGCAACACTGTAGCAGTACGTGCGAGCAGAGTACTACTGGGTCGTGCATGCTTGTCTATCAAAGCTAGCTCGCGGACGCCGGTTGCTTATTAGTTTTTGTCCAGTGTATCTGAGTCATCTGACCGAGGGCAATAGCATGCACAAACTTGTTGCCTTTGAAACGTAATCACTTTCACACACGCCTAAACACCTCCTCCACACCCAATCCACCCGGGATAATACCCAGAAAACCACTACAAAACTCCTCCACCAAACGAGGCCTAAGGTGTCACGCGGGGCCTTGCGTAAATCCTACTTTCAATTCGTTTTATAATTTCTAGTTCAAAATTTTAGCCTGAAATACAAACAAGACAAAATTAACTAAAAATGAGATCTTAGCGAATCCTTCGTGCATCTTTAGGACAGCGATCGTAGTGATTAATTATGCGGGTGGTTGCGTCTGTGCCCCGCAATGACTCGACACACTGCAAAGTGTGGGAAACAGAAAATTTTAGATCATGACAAGTTGGTTTAGCCTAGCATATGATTGGATTACTTTGGCCTTTTTTCCAGAACATGATCACATTGGTTTGAAAACCAAGTCGCTGTTCCAAAGAGCAGCATATGATTGGATTAAGTTGTGCCTTCTTTTCTCGACCGTGATCACATAGCTTTGAAAACGAAATGTAGCTACCCTAAAAAAAAAGAACCAACTCTAACGGACGCAACCCTGCAGTTCGGTCAAAGACGGGTGAGTAACACGTCAGGCGTCCCCCCACATGTCGGCGACACTATTGAGTGGAGGATATGTGAGAGGATATATAAAACCTTTCACAATGCATTGGCTCTTAGCATGTTATTCCATGTACATGTTTATTTTAAAAGACAACCATCATAGTGCATTATATTTTAAGAGCATCTCTGATAGAAGCTCTAAATTTTGGAGTTGTAAATGCAGTTTACAGCGCGATGGATCCACTTCTAGGGCGTGATCTCCAACAGAAGCTCTAAATTTTGGAGCTATAAAAATGGATAGCTGTTGGTGTTCGCGTTTGTCTTGTTCTTTTGCCGCGCGCTCTTTTCTGCGCTATACATATAGCATCCGAGATAGCATTTTTGCCTTGCGCTCTTTTTTACATCGCCGGTTGCAGTATCAGTTGGAGCATCAATTTGGGCCTCCCCGCGCTAAACTAGCATTTTTTTTAGCGCAAGCACAATATACATCGACTGTTGGAGATGCTCTAAGATTGTATCTAAATTTAATGATTTTAGCCTCATGTATGCAAGTGATTGGGCTAACAGTACTTTTGACTTCGTGCAAAGGTTGTAGCTTAGCTAAGATACACCACTCTCTTTCCTCAATTAATAGGGTGTCACATCAACATTTTATCCTAAGAAACTTGCATTGTGGAAGGCCTAAGAGCAACTCTATATTCCTTAAAACGGCCAAGCCCTTAAAATTCCAGCGATTATACGGGTTAGATCATTTTTTCCCCAAACAAACACCGAAAATCGGACGGAACCATAAAAATAAATAAAGGCAACCTTATCCACGTGGCCTCGATGCGTATATCTAGGATTCAGCTATCGAAATAAATGTCACGACCTGGCCGGATCTAGCCGGAGCTCCCCGTCGCCGCTGCCAAATCGTTCACCTCCAGCCACTAAATCCGGCCGATTCCACCGACGGCGAGCTAATCCGGCGACCGAACTAGCTCCTAGAGATCGAGATGAGGCACGGCAGCTCCTCTGGCTGGGGCATTCGCGGCCGTGGCGGCCACTCCTCTTCAGCTCGTGGTCGTGGCACGCCGAAGCGCGTCCCTGGCCTCTTCCCGCCGGAGCCCCTCACTGCGGCCGAGGAGCACACCTTTTTGGTGAGGTCCAACGCGGCCCAGTGCCGCGCGTCGCGGTAGTAAACTAACCACGGTACCGTGCAGCCGTCGTCACTTCAAGGGATCCGGAGCATCACCTTCGGTAGCCGCGCTCCTCCTCCACCCCCACCACCAGAGGAGCTCGATGACGAGGAGCTCGACTTCGTCTTCAGCTTCGACGACGAAGAAGCATCAGAGGGTGGCAACTTTGTTTGCCCCGACTAGGAGGCCTATTGGATGCTCCATTTTTGTATCAAGGCCAAGTGTCGCCGCAAGCACGAGGAGGAGGCGGCCGCGGACATGGAGGAGCTCCAGTGCTGACTCATTGGCCAGCAGGCAGGCCGCACCCGTCATCGTCGTCTCCGACAACGAGTGAAGCCCTCGCATCGCCGCCGCGCCCTCGGGCCCCGGTGAGTATCCGGGGCCAAATTTTGGTCAAAATAGGGTTAGATAGTGTGGCGATGAACTTGTATGAATGTAAATCTCAAGTAATAGTCTAACTATGGTGTGCAATGTATGATGAACTACTAATGCTAGTTACGATGATCTTCTGCTAAATTTTGCCGCAAACGAATTTTTACAAATTTAAGGTTTAAGTTTATGGTTTCTGTTCTGTGAGAGCCATTCCAAACCCTTATTTGGGTTTCAAAGTGTCCTTTATATGCGTTTTAAAGGTCTAATATTTAAAGGATCTAGATGCTCTAAGAGCAACTATAGCAGACCCCCCATATTTGAAACCCCATCCGCGAGTTTAGTCCGGCCTGCATCCGTGGTTAATATGCTGTTTTGCGGGCCGCAGATGCGGGGTCTGTTCCACCCCACGCGGCTTCGGCCCGCAAACCTGGAACCGCATCCGGCATCAACAAATACATCAAATTCGTTGCAATGATGAAAACTAACCGAAAAATTATAACAATACATCTAATTCATCAAATATTACATCACACACAAATGAATAAGGTTTTACAAGAATAGTTCTAATTCAACAAATCAAGCAAATAACGAATGGTTTACAATACAAATAAATGTTCATAGCACACATGAATGAATATGAAAATGAAATGAAAATAAGAGTGGTACTAGCGACCACCATGACGACTCCAATGATGTTGAATAAGATCTTCCTTGAGCTGACGATGGGTGCCTCGGTTGTCAATGTTCCGGAATGTTTCAAGAAATGCTTGAATTCTATCCGGATTTCTAGATGGCTTCACACGGGTACCAACATTATCAAAGAAGAACTCCAAATTTAATTGCTTCTCATCCTCAATAATCATGTTGTGAAGAATAACACAAGTGGTCGTTATGTCATGGAGGGTAGCTTTGTCCCAAAAACGACTAGGACCTCGAACTATAGCAAATCTTGCTTGCAAAACACCGAAAGCTCTCTCAATACCTTTTCGGGCTGCCTCTTGTGCCTTTGCAAACTCGGCCTCCGCTCGGCCCTCGGGATTACGGATGGTCTTCACAAGTGTTGCCCACTCCGGATAAATTCCATCCGCAAGGTAATATCCCATGTTATATTCATGGCCATTCACGGTGTAGTTGCAAGCCGGAGCGTGGTCACTAACAAGGTTGGAAAAGATATGGGACCTTTGCAACACATTGATGTCATTGAGAGAACACGACAATCCAAAAAAGCAATGACAAATCCATAGGTCTTGCGATGCTATGGCTTCGAGAATAATTGTTGGATCATGGCTCTTGCCACAATATTGGTCGTGCCATGCTTTCAGACAATTCTTCCAACGCCAATGCATGCAATCTACGCTACCAAGCATGCCCGGCCAACCTCTTGCCGCATTCTCACCCAACAACCTCGATATATATTGCTCATTTGGAGCTCGAAGATAGGTCGGGCCAAAGACATGGATCATCACCTTGCAAAACCTACGCACCGACTCCATGGTAGTATCTTCACCGATGCGAAGGTACTCATCGGCATAGTCGGCCAGAATTCCGTATGTTAAAACTCTCATTGCCGTGGATATCTTTTGATAACCACTAAAACCAAGCAAACCGGCGGCATTTCTCCGACGGATAGGTTGGTACCTCGGAGAAGTAATCTTGCATGAGCATAGCATGCCCGAGCGTTCGATTCCAAGGGATGCATAGCCGGCCAACCTTCGACCCCGGCCGTATGAACGTTTTGTTATCTTCTTCCTCCTTCGCGGCAAGCATGAGGAGTGATGCGTGGTAAATAACCAGCCCGTTGGGAACCCCAAGAGGAAGGTATGATGAATATAGCAGCAAGATTTTCCCTCAGTAAGAAACCAAGGTTTATCGTTCAGGAGAGGAGAGACAAACGACTGAAGGTGATGCGGACTGGCTTAGCGACAGCTTCGGACAATTTATATATGGCGCCTCGTCCAAGCTTTGCTTTGCTAGAAGCAACGTGGAATCTGCACACAACACAACCAAATACTTTGTTCCCAACTTGCGATGAGGTTGTCAATCTCACCGGTTTGCTTAAAACAAAGGGTATGAGCGTATCGAGTGGAAAGCAGTGAAAGTATGCGAGTAAAGTAAATAGTGCGAGTAAAGTAAATAGGTGATAGCAATATGATAGAAATAGGACCGGGGTCCACAGTTCACTAGTGGTGTCTCTCTATAAGATAAATAACACATGCTGGGTAAACAAATTATAGTTGGGCAATTGATAGAATAAAGATAACGTGATATGTCAAGAAGATCACTATGCGATTTACTCTGGGCATTACAACAAAATACATAGACCGGCATCCAACTGCATCTATGACTAATAATCCACTCCCGAGGATATCATCCGAACACCCCATGAGTATTAAGTTGCGAACAACAGATAATTGCATTAATCAAAGTGTGTAATGTAAACAAAGCATATGCCCTCGAGCATATGAATGTTGTTTTCACCCTAGTAGCAACAGCACATCTACAACCTTAGAGGTTTCTGTCACTCCCCCAGGTTAAATAGAGACATGAACCCACTATCGAGCATAAATACCCCCTCTTGGAGTCACTAGCAACTACTCGGCCAAGATAGCTACTAACAACGGAGAGCATGCAAGATCATAAACAACATAGAGATAACATAAGATATATTTCAGTATAGCAACTCAATCATAACACCAATATTCATCGGATCCCAACAAACCAAACATGTAAAATTACATAACGGTGATCTCAATCATGTAGGGCAGCTCATGAGATCTAAACATGAAGCACATGGTGGAGATGACAACCATCTAGCTACTGCTATGGATCCATAGTCCAAGGTAGACTACTCACTCATCGCTCCGGAGGCAAGCATGGCGATGAAGAAGACCTCCGGTGGCGATTCCCCTCTCCGGCAGGGTGCCGAGAAGAGCTTCTGGACCCTCCCGATCTTTGGGTCGACGGCGGCGGCGGATCGCGATGTGTTCTGGAAAACTGATCGGGTACTTAGGTTTTTTCCGTCGGGGGGTCTTTATAGGCGAAGGGGCATCGTCAGAGGTGGACCGAGGCATCCTCACACATAGGGGGCGCGGCCAGGGCCTGGGCCGCGCCGCCCTGGTGTGAGGGTGGCCTGTGGCCCCTCTCCGTCTCCTCTTCTGATATCTGGAAGTTTCCGGGAAAAATAAGACTTCAGGAACTTGTTTCGTCCAATTCTGAGAATATTTCCTGTGTAGCACTTCTGAAACACAAAAACAGCAGAAAACAGGGAACTGGCACTGTGGCGACTTGTTAGTAGGTTAGTTTCGGAAAATGCATAAAAGTGCCACGAAGTGTAACGAAACAGTAGTCAAATGGTGTAAAAACAAGCATGGAGCATCAAAAATTATAGATACGTTGGAGACGTATCAAGCATCCCCAAGCTTAACTCCTGCTCGTCCTCGAGTAGGTAAGTGATAACAAAGAATAATTTTTGAGGTGACATGCACCTACACAATCTTGATCATATATGTAAGCATTTGTGAGCTGGGATCATAAGAACTTAAAACATGGGCATGAAAGATATAATCTTGACAATAAAGACTTAGCAACCATGTTATAACATGAAAATGAACACAAACAAAAGATCATGAAAATGAAACAATGAAAGTCAAACGTGTGTTCAAATCATAAGGAAAAACATACAAATGGTTTTCAGCTTGTCCTTCATAGAGAGCACATCATAAATGCATAGGACACCTTCAAGTTTAAGAGGGTGACTAGATTCAAATAATTTGAGAACAAGTGAAACCAACAATATGGATCATTCAATGAAAACTTTGGGACAATGCACATTATACTAAGAATGACAACTATGCTCTCTTAATGGTGCATAAAGATAGAAGGTGGTGACTCAACATAAAAGTAAAAGAAAGGCCCTTCGCGGAGGGAAGCAGTGATTGCAAGTTTTATAACCTTCAAAAATTATGGTACTTACCGGCTTTGAGCTCTCATTGCCCCCATCATAAGCATCTTGAATGGTTAAAGTTAATGCGAGAACAATTATGATGCATATGCTTGACAAATCATAAGTCGAAAACCTCGTGTCCCGTGAATACGAGTACCCAAACCTCATGCTACTCAACTTAGAGTCCCAAGCAAGGCTCTTGTCATTGTAAGTATATATGTATCATTGAGAACTGCCAACGGGGTACTTCCGTGCCCGATGACATGGAACAAGCCCACATCAAAATAACAGGACAAGCAGACAATGAACACCTCGACATCTCTTTTATTTACCAATTGTTTAGCTTTTTATTTTGAGATGCGTCGTTGAATGTCCACTATGGGCATGCTGCAAATTTCCACCATGAATTATGCATGGCTTAGATTGGCGGCCCAGGCATTTCCCTAACACATATACAAACTCCATGATCCCCACAAGATTCCCAATTCATTTCACACCGCGGGCATCCATAAACAAAAGATCACGACATGAACTCAAATAAGAAGTGCAATGTTGAAAGCTTGCCCATGACAGCATGGTTGGGCTAGTATCCAACTTACAACTTGCAAGTATAACAACTCAACATAAGAGACCACAATGTCAAATTTTTAAGAACAAGAAAAAGTATAGTGTGCCTTCCGGTTCGTGAGAGCTTTACTAACCAATTTTCACATAACACTGGTAAGAGTTTAATTTGAAGAGTAAATAAAAGCAAGTCAAATTTACTTGGAATAGCAAATTGCTAGTAGGTATGTATGGTGGACACTTTGGCAAACTTGGTTTTTAGGAGTTGGATGCACGAGTAGAGCTCATACTCGGTACAAGGTGAGGGCTAGCAAAAGACTGGGAGCGACCAACTAAGAGAGCAATAATGGCCATAATCATGCAAAGCGACAAAGCAACATTAAAAGAAGCATAAGATGACATCAAAATTCAAAAACTAAATGATCATAGAGGCTATTGGCAACTTTGTATGAGTCTAACATGTGTGAGCATGCGCCAAGTCAACCCAAATAAAGCATCAAGGAGAAAACCAAAATAATGCTTCCATACAATAAAAACAACGCATGATTTTTTCAAAGGCTCATTAAGCTATCTCAGTTATTTGAGACAAGTCATGTTATAGCAAAACCACTAAGCATACTATCAAAAAGACATCAAGCATGACATGAAAAAGCCTAAGCCGCAGTCTACACAAGCTCCTTCTTGTACCATTTTTTTGCATAAAGCTTTTTCTCTTTTCCAACACCATTTGAACTTTTTATAAACACCTCTTTTGATGAAAACCAATAAAGATCAGAGGCAAAAATACACCTTGATGAATAAATATAAGAAGATCTGAACGCAAATCAAGGCGAAAACGAAAGCCAAAGGCAGTAGCAGAAAAAGAAGAACACTCGGTTTTTGATAAGAGTGAAAACTAGAGCGTTCTTGGCAAATGAAAAGCAAGGGAACTTCTCCAAAAGAAATTTGTTGGGGTCCAAGAAAACTACATAGTGCATGAAGCAATAAAAATATAGTGTTTTGAAAGGTGACCTGATTTTTGCTGATGAAGAAGGGGTGCCTCGGGGGCATCCCCAAGCTTTGACGCTTGTACTTCTTGGATATTTCTTGGGGTGATGCATGGGCATCCCCAAGCTTGAGATTTTATCCATTCTTCAACTCATCTCATCATTCTCCAATCCCTACACTTGAAAACTTCCTTCATACAAAACTAAACACAAATCTATTAGCAACATTAGTGTAGCATATCATATAATAAACCTCTTTTTGATTCAGGTTTCAACCCAAAACCACCACATATAAAGCATATACTACTGTATCAACTTCCCCAAAAGTTCCGTGATCAAAAGAACTCAAAAGAAAGCGATAAAGCGGCAAAAACGAATAGTGGCAGAAATCTGTCAAAACAGAATAGCTGACAAAGGTCGAATTTTTTAGGGGTTTTCTGTTGCTCAAATAAAAAAGTGTTCAACTAATGAAAGTTTGGATATAACCTGGGGCATATGCACAAGAAATTGAAGGTCCAAAAGATATATAGAGAATTTATACGAATTTTTACGGTGCAGCACCGAAAACAGTTTTAGGACAGCAACATCCCCAAATCTTTACCTCACTCGAATTAGAGGCTTCTCTTGGCACAACAATGAAATAAAAAGGATAAGGAGCGGTAATTACAGTAGTAATGACTTCCAAGACTCAAATAAAAGAAAAAGTACTGAAAATAAAACATTGGGTTATCTCCCAAGAGTGCTTTTCTTTAACGCCTTTGAGCTAGGCGCAGAAAATTACGAATCAAGTAACATCAAGTGATGAAGCATCAATTACCTCAGTAGGCTCTTTGGAGGTTCCTGAAGATGATTCAACCGGCAAGTCAACCTTAGTGGAACTAAGAGTCTTACCAATTTTAAGAACATGTTGAGGTTTAAGCGCAGAAACTTTGGAAACATACATAAATTTTTGCTCTTTTCCGACAAACACTTTCTCTTTCTTAAATTCAAGAGAAGAGAAGATTAAGCTAAGAGTTTCCATAGACTCCTCTAGTTTACCAATCCTAAAGTTTTGATTATCAAGATTAGTGCTAGCCTCTAAAACGGTAATTCTCTTACCAATGTTTTTTATTAATTCACTAACTCGGCTAGCATTTTCTAGGATACTTGGCAAACTTTTCTCTAAAGAGCTGAGCTTTTCTACCACCTCCTCCAATGTGGTCTCGGTTTTAGCAACATGAATAGGTGGTATTCCCACTAAACTTTCAATTATAGTGCATGCTTCTCCAGCGGGAGTACCCAGAAAATTACCTCCTGTAAGAGTATCGAGAACATACCTATTCCAACTAGATATACCAACATAAGAATTTCGAAGGAGGATTGTGGTAGAATGCTTTTTTGTACACCTATGATGGGCATTGTTAATACGGTACCAAGCATCTTTTAAACTTGCTCCCTCTTGTTGCTTAAAACTACGAACTTCTACTTCAGGATTACTCATTTTAGCAAAACTAAAAGCAAACAAATAAAAGCAACTAACAAGGATTCTAATTTTTTTGGGTTTTTGATATAAAACGATGCAGGTAAAATAAATAAAGTAAAGCAAAACAATAAAACAAAGTAAAGGATGTGCGTGCGAAAACTCCCCTCGTAGAAGTCTTCTACTTCCTCCCCGGCAACGGCGCCAGAAAAAGAGCTTGATGCGTGGTAAATAACCAGCCCGTTGGGAACCCCAAGAGGAAGGTATGATGAATATAGCAGCAAGATTTTCCCTCAGTAAGAAACCAATGTTTATCGTTTAGGAGAGGAGAGACAAACGACTGAAGGTGATGCGGACTGGCTTAGCGACAACTTCGGACAATTTATATATAGCGCCTCGTCCAAGCTTTGCTTTGCTAGCAGCAACGTGGAACCTGCACACAACACAACCAAATACTTTGTTCCCAACTTGCGATGAGGTTGTCAATCTCACCGGTTTGCTTGAAACAAAGGGTATGAGCGTATCGAGTGGAAAGCAGTGAAAGTATGCGAGTAAAGTAAACAGTGCGAGTAAAGTAAACAGGTGATAGCAATATGATGGAAATAGGACCGGGGTCCACAGTTCACTAGTGGTGTCTCTCCATAAGATAAATAACACATGCTGGGTAAACAAATTACAGTTGGGCAATTGATAGAATAAAGATAACGTGATATGTCAAGAAGATCACTATGCGATTTACTCTGGGCATTACAACAAAATACATAGACCGCCATCCAACTGCATCTATGACTAATAATCCACTCCCGGGGATATCATCCGAACACCCCATGAGTATTAAGTTGCGAACAACTGATAATTGCATTAAGCAAAGTGTGTAATGTAAACAAAGCATATGCCCTCGAGCATATGAATGTTATTTTTTCCCTAGTAGCAACATCACATCTACAACCTTAGAGGTTTCTGTCACTCCCCAGGTTAAATAGAGACATAAACCCACTATCGAGCATAAATACCCCCTCTTGGAGTCACTAGCAACTACTCGGCCAAGATAGCTACTAACAACGGAGAGCATGCAAGATCATAAACAACATAGAGATAACATAAGATATATTTCAGTATAGCAACTCAATCATAACACCAATATTCATCGGATCCCAACAAACCAAACATGTAGAATTACATAACGGTGATCTCAATCATGTAGGACAGCTCATGAGATCTAAATATAAAGCACATGGTGGAGAGGACAACCATCTAGCTACTGCTATGGACCCATAGTCCAAGGTAGACTACTCACTCATCGCTCCGGAGGCAAGCATGGCGATGAAGAAGACCTCCGGTGGCGATTCCCCTCTCCGGCAGGGTGCCGGGAAGAGCTTCTGGACCCTCTCGATCTTCGGGCCGACGGCGGCGGCGGATCGCGATGTGTTCTGGAAAACTGATCGGGTACTTAGGTTTTTTTCGTCGGGGGTCTTTATAGGCGAAGAGGCATCGTAAGAGGTGGACCGAGGCATCCTCACACATAGGGGGCGCGGCCAGGGCCTGGGCCGCGCCGCCCTGGTGTGAGGGTGGCCTGTGGCCCCTCTCCGTCTCCTCTTCTGATATCTAGAAGCTTCCGGGAAAAATAAGACTTCAGGAACTTGTTTCGTCCAATTCCGAGAATATTTCCTGTGTAGCACTTCTGAAACACAAAAATAGCAGAAAACATGGAACTAGCACTGTGGCGACTTGTTAGTAGGTTAGTTCCGGAAAATGCATAAAAGTGCCACGAAGTGTAACGAAACAGTAGGCAAATGGTGTAAAAACAAGCATGGAGCATCAAAAATTATAGATACGTTGGAGACGTATCAAGGAGAAGCTGCTCATCGTCGTCGAAGAGGATGTCTTCCAAATCGGAGTCATCCGAAGACGACGAGTCCTCCATCAAAAACAGCGCGCAACTGCTCAGCGGCATCTGTGAACGGGGGAATTAGCTATGGTCGGGGGTTGCTCGGGGGTTGCGGCGACCGGAGATGCGGGGAAACGGCTGCGTACCTTCGGAGACGCGGACGAGTGGCCGAGATCCGGCAGCGGGCGGCGGCTGCGGGGGCGCCCGGATGCGGTCGCCGCGGACCTTCAACGGCGGGGAATGGAGGCGGGAGGGTGGGGCAGCACGCCTGCGATCGGAATCGGTCGGGGGACTCGCGGAGCAGCCGGGATCTGCGGCGGCAGACGACGGCGCAGAGGGGGATTTTCGCAGCGGCGGCGGTGAAAGGGTGGGCGTGTGCTGAAATGTCCGTCCCGCCAACGCCTCGCACGAGTTGGGGGTCGGGCTCGGTTTGCCCTTTCAACCCCCAAATGTGCGGGTCGGAGCCGCGCGGATAGCGGCGCCCCAAATTATTTTGCGGGTCGAGGACGGATGGGGTCTGTTCTGCGCTTTTTTCGTCCTCAACCCGTAAACCAGCGGTTATTTTGCGGGTTGGGGGATTTGGAGGGTCTGCTAGAGTTGCGCTAAGCCCTATGAAGGCGTAGAGGTACATTGCTCTACCCGTGGTAAGTTTGTTGGCAATTTGGAGATGGAGGGCGCTATCATCAGCTTGACCGAGGGCGCCGTGCGAGGCCTCCTGTGCAAGCTCGGCAGCCTACTGGCGCTGAAGAGCTGGCCGGTGCAGCTCCTCCACGGCGAGGTCCAGTACATCAAGGACGAGCTCGAGAGCATGAACGCCTTCCTCCGCAGCTTCGCCATGTCGTCGTCTGAGGGCCACGACGACCAGGTCAGGGTCTGGATGAAGCAGGTGAGGGAGATCGCCTACGACGCCGAAGACTGCATCGACGAGTTCGTCCGCGGCCACGAGCTGTCCGTCGGAGACGGAGATGACAACGGTGCTGTCATGGCCTCCCTCCGCCGCCACTTCCTTCGCCTTCTCACCACGCTAGGATCATCCAGCGGCAGCCGTCACCGGCGCGTGGCGGCCCAGCTCCGAGATCTGAAAACCCGCGCCAGAGACGCCGGTGAGCGGCGTTCCAGGTACGGCGTGCTGCCGCCGGAGTCGACGGCGGTCCGGAGCGGCAATGGAATCTACACGTCGGGCCGCCTGGACCCACGGCTGCATGCTCTCTTCACCGAGGAGGCGCAGCTGGTGGGCATCGAAGGGCCCAGGGACGAGCTCGTGGGCTGGTTGATGGAGGAGGAGCCGCGTCTCCGCGTTCTCGCCGTCGTCGGGTTCGGCGGGCTTGGCAAGACCACGCTGGCGAGGATGGTGTGCGGGAGCCCGCGGGTGAAGGGCGCCGACTTCCAGTGCTCCCCGCTGCTCATCGTGTCGCAGACGTTGAATGTCAGGTCGCTGTTCCAGTACATGCTCAGGGAGCTCATACACCGGCCGCGCCTAGTTGCCGGCGACGATACAACGGATGATAGCTTGCATGGGATGGAGAACTGGGAAACGGCACTACTGGCCGACACGCTCAGGCGCTACCTCCAAGACAAAAGGTAAAAATGCCTACCTCTTGCTTCAGTATAGACGAGATAATTTATATCCATAAGAATGTAAGTATGGGGCATGGAAAAGCAAGCATGGAGGAACTCAACAAGCAATGTTAGTTTCATAGTAGCTTTTATTTTTAATTAATATATCTAGAGTCATCGTAGTTTCATTAATTTCATCCGCTTATATGCATCCAGAATCTCATCAAATTCTTTTACCATGTGATTCGTACATGCTTCTAATGGGCTGCACTTAATCCTTACTTATGCATGCCATGGTTAGTAT
Source organism: Dactylis glomerata (assembly GCA_007115705.1). NCBI lineage: Eukaryota > Viridiplantae > Streptophyta > Magnoliopsida > Poales > Poaceae > Dactylis > Dactylis glomerata. Next base: position 2,299,833 of record QXEO01000379.1, read on the forward strand.
AATATCCCGGTCATCTATAATTACATGGATTGTTACATGTGTTATGAATTAGTCGGTGGACCGTGGACGTATGTTGCTATGATATTTCACAAGCCATAATATGCTAGAAGTATTAGGTAGTTGTTTATCTAAACTGGTCTTATTCTTACATACACGGATCAACAACTTCAGTAGGCGACAACCTTTGTATCTATGCATTCCAAATGAGATTCGTCTGAAGCGAAACAATCCTCAACCCACGTTTATGTGCACACTAAAATCCAAACTTTTGTTATTTCTCTCTAATCATTTTTCCCGTGGATGCAATGGCTGATTGTGTGTACTTTCCATTCAAATATCCCTTAAAAACCTAAATATTTTGAAGGCTTAATCTTTCGCCGTCTCTAGAAATATGATGGTATCTTTTCTATGTGAACACACATAGGTTTCAATAATGAATTTTCTATGTTTTTAGTGCAGAAAATATTATCATCACGATTGTTTTCTTTGCTCCATACACGAAAATATTGTTATTTTCGAGGTGTGCACATAAAATTAACCAAGATATATCACATCTACCGAATAGATTATTATAATCTTAATGAGTATAGTACTTCTCGTTATGTGAGGTCAATTCTCTGAAGCTATATGGTTTTGCACGTGCATCAGACACACCTTAAATAGAGGCCACAGGTTGGCAGGACTACAATAATTTTCTGCTGAATATAACCTATGTACCACGAATATAACCCGTGAGAGTAGTGGTGTGCAAATCAGTAAAACCACGAATTGCCTCCTACAATTATCCTCTAAAACAATTTGATCGTCCGAGCGACCTTTGATGGAGGTAATTTCACAGCTCCTGAAGTGATCAATAAATAATGACGGATTAGCCCACCAATCTAATTGTAAAGAGAGAGTGGATTGCTTACATCTAGCTTTGCCTGGCGATTCTACTCCCAACTCCATCTAGGGTTGCCGCAGAGATCCGGCCAAACGCGTACCGCGTAGACTCTGGCCGCTGTTACTGCCGAGAATCATTGCTTGCATGATGTGGGTAGGAAGAGGCGGCGTGGTGGGGGCTCCTAGAGCCTGTTTGGATTGAAGTCATCAATTGCCTGGCCAATTATTTGGCGTTGATTGGGGACGCGGGTAGGCATTTGAATGGAAGCCAAGATTCCCTAACCCTTTCAGTTTTACACGCCCGCAGCTGGCGAGATGAGGGCGCCCAAACCGTCCGCCAAATAATTGATAAGCCCATGTTTTGGCAGGGCGAGCATGGGCATAATCCAAACATGCCCTAATCCCCGCTCGTTGTGGACCTGAGCGGAGGAGCCGCTTGAGCAGTTTTTTCATGGGCCGCACGAATCCGGCCAAGTAACATGTGCGTTTTTTTTCACTTTTCAGTTTCTTTCTTTCTTTCTTTTTTATTTTTATTTTTATTCTCTTTATTGATATCTGAATAATTTCTTTTTCTAAAAATCCAAAAAAAAAATTAAATTGGTTTTTTAAAAATATGAACAATTTTTAAATTGGAACTTTTCAAAAAAGAATAATTTTCAAACTCAAACATTTTCCAAATCTAAACATTTTCAAAATTAAATATTTTCAAATTTGAACAATTTTAAAATTCAAATATTTTCAAAATTGAACATATTTCAAATTTGAAATTTTTACAAATTCAAACATTTTTCAAATTTCAACATTTTAAAAAAACTGAAATTAGTTTTTCCAATATATGAACAATTTTTAAATTTGAACTTTTTAAAATATAAATAATTTTCAAATTCAAACATTTTCCAAATCTAAACATTTTCAAAATCAAACACTTTTCAAATCTGAACAATTTTCAATCAAACATTTTCGGAATTGAACATATTTCAAATTTGAACATTTTTCAAATTCAAACATTTTTCAAATATGAACAATTTTAATTTTCAAATCTGCATAATTTCTAATTCAAACATTTTTCAAAATTTGAACAATTTTCAAATTTAAAATGTTCATATTATTCAACTAAAAAAGAAAACAGATAAGAAAAAAGAAACTGAAAAAACAACAAAAAAAGCACTAAAAAGAATAAACGCTTAAGAGGCCGACCCATTAGGGGACTGGTTCGCATGCGCTTGTGCGGAGCCCCGGATCTGGGCTGTAGCAGGCGGAGAATAGGAATTCCCCCGGCATGCCCGATGGCCTCTCCATGTTAAACAACCGTAAACCCAAAATCAATAAAAGCAGTTTAGAAGATGCACATGAAGATTGGGTTGAACACGCTCGGCCGTGTCGCAGTAGAGATGTCGATAAGGGCTTGTTTGGCACCCATCATTTCATTTCATTTGGTAGAAATGAAATGAAATGACATGATAATATCATTTCATTTTAACAAATCCACCGAAATGACAGGGTACCCAATAGGTATTAAGGTTAGGCATAAGATGAAAACCATAGAATTCCAAATGAATTCCATAATCAATTCCGTGGCAGCCAAACAAGTAATTGATAGAATTATAAAATGAATTCTTTGATTCTAGCCTCAAATGATGGGAGCCAAACAAGCCCTAAGATTATTTTCTTCTTTCGAACGGATAAGAGCCACGCGGGGTATGAAGTCTCCCGAAGAAAATACAACCCTTCGCTCCATTATGCGATCGTCACCGCATTATTTAGATCCTATGGTTCCCTTTTGACAGTTTTATAGATTAATGTGGGAGCTCGTTTGATGCCTCTAATTAGTAAATATATTAGGATAGGAGAGAATTTTCAAACTGGGGTGCAAGCTGCCGTACTTGTAACGACAAGCCAATAGAAAGCTCGCATGTGATAGGGGTGGGGCCATAAGAAAAGTCAACGAATTTTTGGAAAATATATTTTAGATTTAAAAATATGAAAAAAATTGGACATAGATAATGAGAATGCCTATATGTGTAGAAAATTTGAAACTTAAATATACATATATGTGGTCTATAAAAAAAATACATAGACTATATATAAGATGAGCCGGTCTACCGTATATTACGTACGTTGTATTGTATATGTATCCCTGCTAAGTATATAAATAGAAGAGGCATGGAGAGGTATTGCCCCACGTAAACCCTAATACGTTTTCTAACTTGGTATCAGAGCCTAGGGCTGCTCTGCGCCGCCGCCGCGCAAGCCATCTGCGCCGCCACAAGTTCTTCCCCGTGCCACCGCGAGCTCTCCTCCGCGTAGCCGTGAGATGGCTTCCTCTTCGGCCCTTGCACTTGCCTTGCCATCGCGGGCGATCATCTCTGTCCCCAATGCCTCCACCGTTGTCGGCTTCTCCGCATCTCCCTCCTTCTCTCTTTGCCTCGACGCCCAGAACTTCATGTTGTGGATACTGGAGCATTGCTGGGCACTCAAGACTCTTCCCGGTATCGTAGTGTAGTAGGCAACTTACAATATTTGACTCTCACATATCCGAATATTTCCTTTGCAGTGAACAAAGTGTGTCGGTTCCTTTCCCAGCCTAGAAAGCAGTCAAGCGCATATTGCGCTATGTGAAGGGCACAATAGGTACTGGCTTACGTTTTTATAAGTCACTATTGTTGGATATCAGTATTTTCACTGACGCAGACTGGCAAAATGTGTTGATGATCGACGCTCTACAAGAGGATATGCAGTCTTTATGGGTCCGAACTTAGTATCTTGGAGGTTCGAAGAAGCAACCCACTGTCTCAAGATCTAGTACCAGATCTAGTACCGAGGCAAAATACAAAGCAGTAGCAAATGGAGCAGTTGAAGCCATGTGGATTAGTTCTTTGCTTACAGAACTTGGAGTTACATGACAACGTGTGCCTGTTCTATGGTGTGACAACTTAGGAGCTACCTATCTGACGACGAATCCTGTTTTCCATGCTCGAACGAAGCACATAAAGATAGACTTTCACTTTGTGCGTGAGCGTGTTGCTGAAGGAGCCTTGCAGGTAAAGTTTATCTCTTCTAGTGATCAGTTGGCTGATGCGTTTACTAAACCAGCCATACAACAGATGCTAGACCGATTCAAGTCCAATCTAAACATTGTATTTAATAGTAGTTTAGATTGAGGGGGTGTATTAGATGAGTTGGTCTACTGTACGTTACGTATGTTGTATTGTAATATATCCCTGCCAGTGGCAGATGCAGGAAAAAACTAGTGGGTGAGCATATACTTTTTTTTATAATAGCCTGTTTTACGATAGTTTAAAAAATACCAAATGGGTAATATATACTTATCAATCAGTTTGCAATACCGTAGCTAAATCTATATGTTTCAAATGTTCAAGATTCTAATAGAATGAAATATAGCATAAATTGAATTTTAGAGATGCCGACGAGGGGAGGTAGCCAAGCTAGGGGAGGGCATCCTGGGGAGGCATCCATGCTGAGGGAGGTCGTCGAGGAGGTGCAGGGCCGGGGAGTGGATGTCATAGTTCAGTGTTATTTTTATTATAGGCGAACATCTCTGAACATTTATCTTGATACATTTTTAAGATATGAACACTTTTTATTATACATGAAACATTTATTAGAAATTTGAACCAATTTTGAAAATCCATGAAACACTTTTTAGAGTGTGAGACATTTTCTTCCATAGTCATGAACTTTTTTTCATGACATGAACCTAAACATCCACCAATCATTATTTTGAATCATAAATTAATTTTTCGAAGAGATGTATTTTATGACCTAAATCTTTTTTAACATCCGCCAAATTTTTTTGGGGACCGTGAACTGCTTTTTGTAAGAAATGGTGAACATTTTCATTTAGTAATCTGATTTTTTAAATGACTAAAACATTTTTAGCGGGAGTAGCTCGCTTGTGGCCTCAAGGCAATGTGTTCCTCCGCTCACAGATTTTTTAGAACTTTCTCCGCTGATAGCTAGCTTCATACACGAGAATTCTCTAGTGTGGTGGAGTCTGAGTAGTAGTAGGTAAAAATAAATTGTCAAAATTTCTAGATGGGCCACGGCCCCCTTGCCCACCCGCTGGGTACGTCCATGCTGTCAAGTATATAAATAGAAGAGGCGTGGAGAGGCATTGCCCCACAAAAACCCTAATACATTTTCTAAATTTATGCAGGTAAAGTTATAAAATTTATAACATAATGTAACTTAGTATAACTTACCCCTTCTGGATTCATATGCGTGTGACTCGTTCTCACTCGCATACAAATGCTCTCATTGGGTGGCGATTTAGGTTCAGCAGCATTGCAGTTCCATTTATGATTTCAAGTAATTAATTTAGGGTTAAGCAAATCGATGAAACTTCTAAGAATTCAGTTAATTAGTTCTAAGCATTCTGAATCAGATTTATGCTTAGACTGGTCTCGGTAGTATCGTGCATATCTATGATACTATTTCTCGGTAGTATCGTGCATATCTAGTATAATACTATTTTTATAATACATGGTATCATGTAGCAGTATTATAGTTTTTTTATATTAGTGATTTGTATACAATCTCAATGCAAAATTATCTACAATATCTATTTCTCGTTATTTTTTCTCGTAGTGTACTGCGCTATAATGTGGTAACCATATATGTTACTCTATTCTCTCACTTACTTAATTAGTTGTCATATCAGTATTTTTATAGAATCTAAGAAGGTACTACCACTGCTGAGGCCATTCACTCTTGTATTAAGATAATAGCATAGTGGGATCAGAGTGGTTTTTCTGAGCAATCGTGTGAGTTTTAGGTACACACTTCTACTGAGACCATTCATTCTTGTATTCATATTTCTTCACGAACTTTCTCTCTTTTTCTCCCAAACGATCAACAAAAAAATTGAAACGAAGCCAGAAGTTTTTCCTTATCATTTAATTAAGAAGAAGACATCTATTTGATTAGCAAAAAAGGGACAAAAACCATACACAACACCAACACAGGGACATGGCCCACTCTCGCCACAAGGGCAAACCCATTGACATCACCTTGGTCACATGATGTTCCAATGTATGAATCAGTGGCGAAGGACGAAAATAATTTGAGGTAGGGCGAACCTAAAAATGATGTAAAAACCCCAAATAATATGAGAGTACATGATTTTAGGTCTACTTGGATATCCTGAGCGATCCCATTTCCTCATATACATCGGAGCTCTTTGTGGAGTCTTAGCGATTATAAGGAGGAGCAGTACTCATGTACGTTTACATAAAACCGAAACTAATACATGTACCACATACGGTATCGTGTGTTCACCAAACAGTTCTGAGACATTAATGCTATATATGGTCTTAGGAGAAATATATCTATAAATGTTGTGTGTTATTCTCTTATGAACGGGGAATCTTCTAATTCGTCTGATTCTGAGGAGCTAATGGTTGACGTTCGCTCCCTCTCCCATGTCCTATCAATATCCACCTTTCTCGCTCAGGCTGTTATCTCGTCTCTCACCTCTTATCCATTCGACAACTCCAGGCCATCATTCCCCCTTCCAATAACTCTATGAAGGTCATGTTTTCATTTCGAAGTCCATTTTGCATAGTGTTTACTAAAACAGGCATAACTTTGTCATACGAAGTCCGTTTTTAACGTATGACCACTCAAAATGTTCGGAAAAAAGACATGCATCTTAATATATTCGCGAAAAATCAAGGTAGGGTGGCTGCCCTACCTTGCCCTACTGGGAGCTTCGCCCCTGGTATGAATGATGCTCGCGTCCTAGCATGAGATAGGTCCTTTGTGCACATGGGTTCTCCCTGATGGACGACAAAGGAAATTTTCATCATCATTCTAGGTGTTTTTACGCATCTATGTTATGATCTTCTCAAGAATATGGCTTTCTTAGTATAAATGTTGCTTGAGTTAAAATAAGGTTGCCTTTTCTTCATCAATCAAGTGACATTATGCCATGGTAGAAGATTCTCAGATCGTCGTACTTGAGTTATGTTTAGTTGTGTCCAAACTTACTGTTATCAATTGTTTAGTGATATTGCAGTTCTTCCTCAGATGTTTCCAAACTATTGTGACCCTATATTGTATTAAAATTAATTTCCCGGAGTGTAGATTTCGGATACCTATCTTAATTAAGTGATTGAATTTTCTAGTATGAGTATCATTTTAACACTCCCTATTATACGTAATTTCTTTAGGTTTGCTTTCTGTCGGTCTGGAAAGATTATGTTTCAGTTAATAAAACTATGGTCCTAGTGCTCCATCTTCTGAGTAATAAAACTATGGTCCGATTTGCTACTGTAGGTACATTGTGATTCTTGATGATATATGGACGTCATCGGCATGGGAGAACATCAGATGTGTGTTTCCTGACAATAACAAAGGAAGTAGGATTATAATAACCACCAGAAACGAAGATGTCGCTAATATCTGTTGTTGCCGTTCCCAAGATCGGATTTACAAAATACAACGCCTATCTGATATAGCATCTAGAGAGCTATTTTTCAAGAGAATATTTGGCTTGGTGGAAGGGACACCAAATAACGAGTTGGAAGAAATTTCAAATGACATATTGAAGAAATGTGGAGGGTTACCTTTGGCAATAGTTAGCATTGGTAGCCTCCTTGCTAGCAAGCCAAACATAACCAAACAAGAGTGGCAGAAGGTCTGTGATAACTTGGGATCTGAACTTGAAACAAACCCTACTTTAGAAGGGACCAAGCAAGTGTTAACTTTGAGTTATAATGATTTACCATATCATCTTAAGGCATGCTTCTTGTATCTCAGTATCTTTCCAGAAAATCATGTGATAAAAAGGGGGCCATTAGTGAGGATGTGGATAGCTGAAGGATTTGTCACCCAAAAGCATGGGATGAGCATGGAAGAGGTTGGCGAAAGATACTTCGATGAGTTCGTAGCCAGAAGCATGGTGCATCCTGTGAAAATTGATTGGAACGGAAAGGTGAGGAGCTGTAGGGTTCATGATATAATGGTCGATGTCATCAGGTCCAAGTCACTTGAGGAGAACTTTGCGTCCTACTTCTATGAAAATGGAACCACACTGGTTTCCCATGACAAAATCCGCCGCCTCTCCATCCAAAGCAGCAACCATTCAATGAAGAGAACAAGTACTAGTGTGACTCATGTTCGCACATTTAGAATGTCACCTTCCATGGAGGAAACCCCATTCTTCTTTGCGCACTTGCGGTTATTAAGAGTGTTGGATATGCAAAGCAGCAAATGCTTGAGCAATAAGGATTTGGAGTCTATTTGCAAATTTTTCCAGCTGAAGTACCTAAGCATCAGAAATACTAGTATTTCTAAATTGCCGAGATTGATAGGCAACTTAAATCACTTGGAGACACTGGATATCAGAGAAACACTTATAAAAAGGCTACCAAGTAGTGCCAAGAGCCTGATATGTCTGAAGCATTTGTTAGCGGGGCACAAGGTACAACTTACCAGAACAGGCAGTGTGAAGTACTTTAGGCAGACCACTGGCGTAGTAATGACACCTGGGGTTCTCAGGAACATGACATCCCTACAATCAGTTGGCCACATAGCGATAAACAAGCACCCTTTTGTGTTTCAGGAGATCAGCTTGTTGCGTAATCTAAGGAAGCTTATTGTTCTCTTCTGTGGAGTAGAAGCAAACTGGAAACCTTTTCTGGAGTTGTTAAGCAAATTGCCTGGCTCTGTGAGCTCACTTTCTATTTATATATCTGACACAGAGCTGAACTGTTCATCAACAGAAATGCTATCATCCGTAGACTCACCTCCTCTCTTGGTCACCAGCTTCGGCCTAACAGGGAAGCTGGAGCGCCTGCCTCCTTGGGTGACATCACTCCGAAATCTATCCACATTTACTCTTCGCAACAACGGACTCCATGCAGATGCCATTGACATCCTAGGTGACTTGCCAAACCTGCTCTGCCTCAAGCTATATCACAAATCATACGCCGATGAATCCCTCGTCTTCCCACAAGGTAAATTTGTCAAAGTCAAGCTACTGCTTATCGACAACCTAGAGAACATTGACAAGGTGTGCTTTGAGGGAGGTTCGGTGCCGTCTCTTGAGAGGCTTACGTTGTCATTTTTGCGGGAACCTGAGTACGGGATCTCAGGCCTTGAGAATCTCCTAAAGTTGAGGGAAATAGAGTTCTTTGGTAACATTATCTTATCTGTGGTGACTAAAGTGGTGTCCTGCGTGAAGACACATCCCAATCATCCCAGAGTAATAGGTGACAAATGGAACATTGTGACCGAGTATGCTTAGCAAGCAAAGACAATGTGGTATATTTAGTGCGTTAAAACTTCGGAGTAGGTACTCTAGCAGCAGAATATTTTGTTCACCCCCTCAAAAAAAAATTTGTTCACGTACATACGTACATATGTACTTTTATGATTTGGAGTGAGTTGTCGTTTGTTGAGATATATACGTACATGCATAGGTTCTTTGTATACCAAGGCTTGTAATCTGTATGAACCCTATATATATACTCCTACACGACAGCCGGCCCTATTGAAGCTGTGCAATCTCCTCTAATCTCCCTACATGGTATCAGCCTAAACACGTATCTAAACCCTAACCTAGCCGCCACCCCAACCCCCCTTTGGGGCCCATATTCCTGAGATGCATAGCTCCTCCTCTAATCTCTCTACATGGTATCAACCTAAACACGTACCTAAACCCTAACCTAGCCGCTGCCCCAACCCCCCTTTGGGGGCCATATTCCTAAGATGCATAGCTCCCCCCAATTCTTCCTCTCCCTGAGGGAGAGCCGCCGCCGGGCATACCCTTCACCCCCTACCCCCAAGCCCGACAGTCGCGCCGGGCATACCTCCCCCCTATACACCGCCCCCACTGTCCGGCGGCGCATAGCTCACTCCGGTCAACTGTGCCCCGGGCATACCTCCCCCTCTACCTACGCCACATGTACCCTAGACCGACTACCCTATAGTCTGTCTAACGTATCTCTACTCTAGTCCTACTCGCTGATACAATCATCGGGGATATATTTATAAACCCGTCAAATCGCATCAAAGATAGCCAGGTGGGACTAAAAAAGGGTGCGGTGTCCATACCTGGGCCTAACCGCGACGAGCCACCGGCGTCCCCTCCCGTGGCCCCGCTCAGCCATTCGCTCGCTGCCGCACGCGTCGCCGGTGCAGGAAGGAAAGGTATGCGGGCACGCCGCCGCGCGGCCCCCTGGTCCTCCTCCCACGGCTGCCGCCACCTCCGTTCTCATGAGCCAATGCCGATGAGCTCGGATTAACATCTCTGCGGCCGTGGGATTAGATGCAGGAGGAGACGGAGAAGAGGTTGTGGCCGGAGTGGTTTGTCGGATCTTAGGGAGCAAAGGGGATTGCCGGATTGATGGCCGATCGAGGAAGACGACCTCCTTCCCTCTGCAGTGTACGTGCAGAGTCCAGGACAATCGCGAGCAGCCTATACGACAGTTGCGCGATTGCTTCGGCCCACTAGTTCCATCTCAGTGTCGGCCCATGTGTAGAAATGCCCCGATAGTTTTTTCATTTTTACAGTGAAAAAATTGGGAAAACCCTATTCTCTGTTGGCACGGCAGCACCCACCAAAAACGTTCCACAGTTTCGGTTATTTCGCGGTATTATATCGGTTTATCCAGTTTGTTTTTCGGATGATTTTTTAAAAAGTTCGATCCAAAAAATGTTCAATTCTAAACAAATATTTTAAAAATGATCAATTATGAAAACTGTTCAAAATTTTAAATTTTCAATTTTAATGTTCAAATTTTGAGAGTATTTAATTTTGAAAATTGTTCAATGTTGAAAAAGATTGGTTTATTATTCCATTCGCCTTGTTAAACTATTCAGTGTTGGCCGCGAAAATTGTTCAATTTTGAAGTGCGTGAGATTGTAATACATGTGATTGGAGAAGCTTTTAAATAGGTGAAGGTAGTAGAATGGATTAGGGTTTCACAAAAAAATTAAGCTCCTCTATGCCCCTTTCAGTGGTGGAACTCACAGGCGTCACCGGAAGAACCAAGTTACAGGCCATGCCCATATTTTCCCCTCGGTGCTAGCGTCGGTTTGTTTTTTCACGTGTGACTCTACTCTAGTTTTTTTCGATTATTTCTCTAATAAAATTGTTCCAATTTTGCACTAAAAAATTTGCTCTGATTTTGTGATGGTCCTTTGTTATTAGTGTATTTCAATTTTTATGCTTTCTTATTATGGTTTTTCTTTAGCTAGATATATTAAGTTTTTATTTTCTAAATTCTAAGTAATTGTTTAATTTCCTATAAAATGTTATTTAATATTTTCTATTTTCATACGGATCTAAGTGGATATGGTATTATTGATGCTAAAATTTTGTTCCACATCTGTTAGCTCTTTGTTACTCGCGGAGTAAACTTTTGTTTCTTTTTTTTACCCGTGTTCTGTGAACTTAATTTTGTTCCTTTTTATAGTCGTAAATTGTTCCATAGACTAAAATTTATGTTCACCATGTAGTCTTTTAGTACTTGTGTTCCACGAACATAATTTTTTTGTTTCTTATTTTGTAGTCATAATTTGTTCCACAGACTAAATTATTGGTTCCCATGTAATTTCTATTTGTTTGCTCGAATAATTTTGGTTCCTTTTTATAGTCATAAATTGTTCTAGGGATATTTTTTTGTTCCTTCTTTATAGTCGTGAATTGTTCTGCAGACTAAAATTTTCTTTTCCATGTAGTCTTTATTTTGTTATGTGGCTTAAATTTTTGTGATTTGTTCCAATTAAATTTTGTGTTCCCTCATGGTCGTGAATGTGTTCCTTGTGGTCGTGATTTGTTCTGCTAATACAAACTTTTAATTCCTTATTTTGTAGTTGTGATTTGTTTCGCGGACTAAATTTTTGGTTCCGTATAGTTTTTTTAGTTTTTTTATGGACTAATTCTTTGTTCCTTCTTTATAATTTGTTCGGCGAACTATATTTGGGTTCCCACGTAGTTTTGATTTTTCGATGGACTAAATATTTGTTCCTAGTCATGAATTGTCCCATTCACTGAAATTTAGTTCCTTCTTTTGTTATTGTGAATTGTTTTGTCCCATGTATCAACTTTGTCAAGAGAAACCCGAACAAATCGAAAGGAGACAACGAGACGGGGGAGGTGCTATATCCCGCTTTTAGCGGGAGCGAGCAGCGCTCCGTCCGCGTCGTGCCTGCATCGGGCCGGCCCAGGTAAGGTTTCTTCTCCAGCTTTTTCCTTTTTCTATTTTCTATTTTTATCATTGTTATTATTTTTTGAAAGATATTAGATTAAAAAATTGAACTAGAACAAATTTAAAAGTTGGATATATTTCAAATTTGAACAAATTTTAAATTTCCACAAGTTTTGAATTCAAACAAAAAAATGTATTTGAACAGATTTTGAAGAACAAATCATGAATTTGAACATATTCGAAAATTGCACAAATTTTTTGATTTTTTTGAAATTGTAAAATTTTGGAAACTGAACAAAAATCAAATTTGAACAAATTTCGAAACTAAATAAATTTCAAAACAAAAAATTCAAAGGTAGAAAACTAATTTGAAATTCAAAATGTTTAGATTTCAGAAAGGAAAAAAGAAACAGTGAAGAAAACATAAAGAAAAGGAAGAAAAAAAAATCTTACCTAGGCTAGCCCAACTATCGTAACAACGCACGGCACCTCCGTGTACTCGTACACGTACGGCGACCACGATGACTCCCGGAACCCCGTTTCCAACCGATATGCGGAAGTAGACGGCTTTGGACAGGGATTCGGAAACTCCGCAACACGACGGCGTGTGGCGGTGGTGATTCCTTTCTCCTACGTAGCCCTTCGGGAGGCCACGCGGGAGTGAGAGAGGGAGAGGGCGTTAGCCAGGGTGTGGCCGGCGCACTAAGGAGGTGGTAGGAGGAGGCTGTGGAGGAGGGCTCGTGGATGTGTTGTGCATCTCCTCCTCCAAGAGTCCCCCTTTATATAGTGGGGAGGGGGTGCACCTTACCCCTCTACCAAGGCAGCTAGGAGGCGGCGGCCAAGCGGATGAGCAAGGGCGGCGGCGGCTAGGGTGGGGCCAGCCGGCCCCCTAGAAACCCTACCCCTGGCCGGCTTGGGCCAGGGCTAGGCCCCCCTTTTTCATTCCCTAATGGGCTTCTTTCGGTAAATTGGCCCATTAGATGAAATAATGACTTATTAATTATTTAATAAATATTAATTCATATAATTAATATTAATTCACTCATAATTAATTCCCCGCTACTCCGAAACACTTCCGGACTCCGTTGGAACCATTCCAGACTCCACCGAAACTATTCCGGATTTCATCGAAACTATTTTGGACTCCGTTGAAACCATTTCGGACTTAGTTGGAACATTTCCCCTCTCATATAACATCATGCAATGTTTCTGGATAATACCAAATCATCTCTAGCATCGTGATCCCTTAAGTGTGTTACCTGATGGTTCGAGAACACGACAGACATTACCGAGAACTCTCTGCGGTAAATGATCTTCAGTCGGATCTGGAAATCTGTGAAGACCCCTGTGCATTCTATGAAGTTCTTTTAGTCGTTGAACCGTAAGAGTCGATGAGCCTTTCCCTTTGCTTCGTGGATATTAGCATTGCCTAAGATCTGATCGTTGGTATTCCAAATACCTCGTTCAATTTTATCACCGGTGATGGCTTGTAAGTACAGCCTATTGGGAACCCCAAGAGGAAGGTATGATGAGCACAGTAGCAAGTCTTCCCTCAGTTATGAAACCAAGGTAAAATCGAACCAGTAGGAGAAAGCCAAACTTCAGAAGGTGATGCTTGCTAGCTTCAGAACACTCCGGACAAGGGCGCCAGATAAACTGCTTGTCGGCGTGTCTTCCCCCAGCAGCAACGTGAAACCTGCACAACACAAACAAGTACTTTGCTCCCAACTTACGATGAGGTTGTCAATCTCACCGGTTTGCTGTAAACAAAGGAATGAGCGTATCGAGTGGTAATAGGATAATAGTAATGCAAGTAAAGTAAACAGAGCGAGTAATAATAAAAATGGTAAATCAATATAAAGGAAATTGGACCGAGGTCCACAGTTCACTAGTGGTGTCTCTCCATAAGATAAATAAAGCATGCTAGGTAAACAAATTACAGTTGGGCAATTGATAGAGTAAAGATAACGTACATACATCACGAGGATCACTATGAGGCTTACTCTGGGCATTACGACAAAATACATAGACCGCCATCCAACTGCATCTATGACTAAAAATCCACTCGCGGGGAATCGTCCGAGGACCCCTTGAGTATTAAGTTGTGAACAACAGATAATTGCATTAAACAAAGTGCGTAATGTAAACAAATCAAATGTCCTTAGACACAAGAATGTTGTTTTCTCCCTAGTGGCAATAGCACATCTACAACCTTAGAGGTTTCTGTCACTCCCCCAGATTAAATAGAGGCATGAACCCAACTATCGAGCATAAATACTCCCTCTTGGAGTCACTAGCATCTACTCGGCCAAGATAGCTACTAGCAACGGAAAGCATGCAAGATCATAAACAACATAGAGATAACATAAGATATAATTCAGCACATCAACTTGACATAGTACCAATACTCATCGGATCCCAACAAACACAATATGTATGATTACATAAAGATGATCTCGATCATGTAGGGCAGCTCGCAAGATCTAAACATGAAGCACATGGTGGAGAAGATAATCATCTAGCTACTGCTATGGACCCGTAGTCCAAGGTAGACTACTTACACATCAATCCGGAGGCGACCATGGTGGTGTAGAAGGCCTCCGACAGGGATTCCCCTCTCCGGCAGGGTGCCGGGAAGAGCTCTTGGATCCTCCCGATCTCGATTCGATGATAGCGGTGGCTTGCAGTATGTTTCTGGGAAAAGCGATCCGTCCCTTAGGTTTTTCCCGTCGAGGGGACTTTATAGGCGATGGGGCGTCGTCAGGAGGTGGACCAGGCGGCCTCACCATGGGTGGGCGTGGCCAGGGGCTGGGCCGCGCCCCCTGTGGTGTCTCCAACGTATCCATAATTTTTGATGCTCCATGCTTGTTTTTACACCATTTGTTTAGTGTTTCGTTACACTTCGTGGCATTTTTATGCATTTTCCGGAACTAACCTATTAACGAGATGCCACAGTGCCAGTTCCCTGTTTTCTGTTGTTTTTGTGTTTCAGAAAAGTTACACAGGAAATATTCTCGGAATTGGACGAAACCAAAGCCAGTCGTCCAGATATTTCACGGAGCTTCCAGAACACCGAAGAGGAGACGGAGAGGGGCCACATGGCGCCCACACCACAGGGCAGCGCGGCCTAGGGCTGGCCCGCGCCCCCTGGTGGTGTGGCCACCCTGGCCCACTTCTGACGCCGCCCCTTCGCCTATAAAGACCCCCCGACAGGAAAAACCTAAAGACCCGATCACTTTTCCAGAACACATCGCGATCCACCGCCGCCGTCGACCCGAAGATCGGGAGGGTCCAGAAGCTCTTCCCGGCACCCTACCGGAGAGGGGAATCACCACCGGAGGTCTTCTCCATCGCCATGCTTGCCTCCGGCGCGATGAGTGAGTAGTCTACCTTGGACTATGGGTCTATAGCAGTAGCTAGATGGTTGTCTTCTCCACCATGTGCTTCATGTTTAGATCTCGTGAGCTGCCTTACATGATCGAGATCACCGTTATGTAATTCTACATGTTGTGTTTGTTGGGATCCGATGAATATTGGTGTTATGATTGAGTTGATGTGATGAATATTATCTTATGTTATCTCTATGTTGTTTATGATCTTGCATGCTCTCTGTTGTTAGTAGCTATCTTGGCCGAGTAGTTGCTAGTGACTCCAAGTGGGGGTATTTATGCTCGATAGTGGGTTCATGCCTCTATTTAATCTGGGGGAGTGACAGAAACCTCTAAGATTGTAGATGTGTTGTTGCTACTAGGGGGAAAACAACATTCATATGCTCGAGGGCATATGCTTTGTTTACATTACACACTTTGCTTAATGCAATTATCTGTTGTTCGCAACTTAATACTTGTGGAGTTTTCGGATTGATTCGCCACAAGTGGATTATTAGTCATAGATGCAGTTGGATGGCGGTCTATGTATCTTGTTGTAATGCCCAAAGTAAATCTCATAGTGATCCTCTCGTCATATGCACGTTGTCTTTATTCTATCAATTGCCCAACTGTAATTTGTTTACCCAGCATGTGTTATTTTATCTTATGGAGAGACACCACTAGTGAACTATGGACCCCGGTCCTATTTCCTTTACATTGCTATCACATGTTTACTTTACTCGCACTGTTTACTTTACTCGCATACTATTATCACTTTCCACTCGATACGCTCATACCCTTTGTTTCAAGCAAACCGGTGAGATTGACAACCTCATCGTAAGTTGGGAACAAAGTATTTGGTTGTGTTGTGTGCAGGTTCCACATTGCTACTGGTTGAAAACGCGCTAACAAGTTATCGTTAACGACGCCCTTGTTAGAGCATCACGCAGCTAGTGGGCATCACCTTCAGTCGTATTTTCATCCTCCTCCTGGACAATTAAACCTTGGTTTCATAACCGAGGGAAAACTTGCTGCTATCTTCATCAAAACCTTCTCTTGGGGTTTTCCAACTGGCCGGTCATTTACTACACATTCCCACGTCAACTTGGTTCCAGAAGTTTTCTGTCGCCGTTGTCGTGTATTAAAGAAGAAGCTTTCACACCATCATCACCGCGCCATCAACAAGTGTGGTGTGGCCAGCCTCTGGCCCCCTCCGTCTCATCTTTGGTCTTCGCGAAGCTTCGGTAAAAATAGGAGGTTTGGCTTTTGTTTCGTCCAATTCCGAGAATATTTCCTGTGTAACTTTTCTGAAACACAAAAATAGCAGAAAACTGGGAACTGACACTGTAGCATCTTGTTAATAGGGTAGTTCTAGAAAATGCATAAAAACGCCACGAAGTGTAACAAAACACTAAGCAAATGGTGTAAGAACAAGCATGGAGCATAGAAAATTATAGATACGTTTGAGACGTATCAACCGGCTTATGCTATTTACTAGTCCGTGATATTCCATCACCGTGACCTAGTCACATGCTGCACAGCTATGATCTATTCTCACCGTGTGGGCCCAGAGTACCACATATGTCATGCAGATGAGCAAATCCCGTTCTTGGTTTATATGCCTCAACCTACCCCTTTGGAGAACCTAAGAGACACCTTTTCAGTCATCGTCATCCTATTACGTGATGATGGTTAATGCAATTAGAGTTTCCTCTGGAAATAGTGATTAGATATAAGATCACGGTCTAAGGATTAAGCTACGACACTTTCATCATATTGCAACGTGAACATCATGATACAATCGTGTTGCAATAGATACTTTGGGTAATGTCAATCATGGCATTATCAAATGGCATGATCTTATCATCAATTGGCATAATGCACCATGATCGGGAAACCTCGATCATCAGTTGATCAATGAACCAGTAAACAGAGGATTTATCGTTAATTACCTATATCAATGTTTCCGATTGACATAGTTTTAGCATAGCATTAAACTTATTATAAACTATATGGAATATGCAAATAAGTCCAATATTGTTTTCCTCTAGGGCATCAATTAGAAGACAGAAAAGACCGAAGCTAATTGGCCGGTGTTCCTCTTCGGCAGTTAAGGGCCCATGAAGGACAATGGTAAACCATGGAAGAAACTATAGCTCTTGTTGCAGATATTAAGTGTAGTTTTTTTACCAAACGAGCTTCCTTGGTTGATTTCCTATAAGAAACTCGCCAGCATCCGAGTACAAACACTAGTAGAAAAAGGGTTTGGTCCAGCACCCAAAAGCCATTCGTCCCGGTTTGGCTCGCAAATCGGGACCAATGACAGGCCTCGGTACCGGTTCGTGCCGCCTGGACATCGGTCCTGGTTCATTTCAGAGCATCCGTCCCGGTTCGTGGCATCAACCGGGACCAATGCCCCCCGCGTCTGGCACATGGCGCTCTGCGGGGCATTGGTCCCAGTTCATGCCACGAACCGGGACCAAAGACCCTCCCCTGGCTATAAATAAGCCCAGCCCTTTGCCCTTTTCCCTTTGCCACCAAATTTTGCTGGATTGTGTGTGAGGTGTGGGTGCTAGTTTTTTTTTCCTTTGATTGCACACAAGGTGTTCGACGAAATATCCGAGCCACACTTAAGTTCGCACAACACGGTATGCTCGGCCGAGGTTAGCAACCTTATCTTCTTCATCTGTAACTGATACAAAAATATTGCATGTGTCCATGTAGGGTGGTCATTTCACTATTCACGATGTTATTGTAATGATTAATTATTATGACGCAGATCGATGCGCGGATGCGATGGATGTACGACGATCGACGCGATTCCAATTTTATTGCAGGCCTGTATAAATTTATCGATGTGGCTAAGGCAAACAAAGTGGATAATTTTATGCCTTGTTCCTGCATCGACTGTCGGAACGTGGCGGAGCACTCTGCCCCGAGAATCCTTCAAAGCCACCTGCTTCGGAGAGGTTTCATGCCCGGATATTATTGTTGGCCATGCATGGAGAAAAGAGGGGTTAGGCTGGAAGACAATGAAGAAGAGGAGGATGATGACAGCTATCCTATGTCCCCTGAAGAATACGGTGATACTGCAATGGAAGACAACGAAGAAGAGGAAGGCAGCAATGAAGAAGAACAACGGGCATCGGATGAGCCCGCTGATGGTCTTGGTCGGGTCATTTCTGATACAAAGCAACAATGTGATACAGAAAGGCAGAAGCTGAAGTTGGAGGCCATGCAAAAGGATCACAAAAAGTTGTTGTACCCAAATTGCAAAGATGGCAGCACAAAGCTCGGTACCACACTTGAACTGCTGAAATGGAAGGCAGAGGCTAATTTATCTGACAAGAGATTTGAGAAGTTACTGAAAATAATGAAGCCAAAGCTTCCAAAGGATAACGAGAAAAGCCGATAGAGCCATTCTTCCCGGTCACCGCAGAAGATAAAGCCAAAGTAGCCACGCTTAAGATTCAGCTTCACCAACCCATAGCGCTCACACACCAGACTATAATCGCTCTATTACCAAGTCGGCTGAGGCAGAAGAGCGGAGAGTCGGGAAAGAAGTTGCCCAGCTCGGACAACAGAAAAATCAATCGATCAAACCGCTCAAAGTGTACGATACCAATGAGTGGAGAGCCCAGGAACGGTATGATCCGAACAATGATCCGGAGTTTATTCAACTGTACGGAGAAAAGGCCAATTTATATGGACTGTCTATTACTAAGTACATGAGCCATATGGATGAGTTCGAGGGGTACCAACAAATAGCATACATATACCGGCACGGGGCTCCTCTCATCAAACCTGAGTTAGTCAAAGATCTACCAACAAAAATGCGAAGATTGCATAAGTGGTACATGCAAGCCTCTGCTGAATTCAAAAACTGGATCTACGCTGGATATAAACACCAGCATTACGGTCATGGAGATGGCTTCGTACTGATTGAATTTCAAGAATTATTTCAGTTTTACCAATGAGACGCCCTCGACAAAACTATCGTCAGTGCCTATTGTTTGTAAGTATTATTAATTTCTGTAATTATCTAGCTCAGCTCATTTGTTGCTTCTATAATCTTACTCATCACTATACTAATTATATATGCAGAATGAAGATTCTTGAATGTAACAAAGGACAAATCTATGACTGACGAGGGATTAACTCGACAAATGTCCTATATGAAGGACTTAGGATCGGGGAGATAGGGCGTCGGATGAACTCGAAGGTAAAGTTAGTCAAAATAGGGATGTGTCGAAAGTAAACTTGGGTGTTCAACCTGGCTTGCTTTCAATCTGCCCTCCACCGTCCCCTCCTGGCCCCTATATATAGGTGGCCAGGTCTCGAGGATCGGGTAGGGTACGATACAGATTACAGTATCGACATACGGTAAGAACTCGTATTCGACTATCATTACAATTGGGCCTAGCTTATCGGGCCTCAGGGGTACTCAACTAACGGGATCTATTAACTATACCCTTGTCAGTAGCCCCTGAGATTCTACCAGAATTGTAGATTCAGGTTAAATCTCTAATCTTCAAATCTTCGACTTGATCAATTCTTCGACTTCTTCTCATCTTCAAATCTTCGACTTAGTCTTTTCGACTTACTTTCATGATATTCTTTCGCAAGGGGTTTTGATGAACAAGCCTGACAACTCTGACGGATCAAGAGGTCAGTTAACTGCCGGAACAGATACTTGTCACCTACTTCAAATTCAATCCCCTTGGACTTGAATTCGGGATACCGGTCAAATCCACTCTTTTGCCGCATTTAGGACTTACAAAGAATGAATCCCAGTGGTTCTCAGGGTACCCAGTGCGTCCACCAGGATTTTCTTCGCGTCGTAGACACGGATACATACCAGCAGAGCGCATCCATGTGCGTATACCAGGCCACACAGGACGGATCTTGGGGTCTTACCTTCGTGACAAGTCACGGCATTCGAGTCGCGTTGCGATAACACAACTCGAGAATCTTATGTCGCAGTCAAATTTTGACTGAAAATATTCGGGTTTCTTTCAACCATAAAACTCGCTCCCGATGGGAGTAACACTCCTGCACTTCTCCACCTTTACTGCTTTACCAAGAAATATCGTCGGGTGCGCGCTCAGCGCTCCCGATGGGAGTAGCCCCCGAGGCTATACTCGAAAAAGACTTTTTCGAGTATAGACTCGAAATAGAATGCAATCCATCATACTTCAACTCGAAATACTTCAACCTCGAGATACTTCAACTTCGAGATACTTTATCTTCGAGATACTCTAAGAACACCTTATCATCGAATACGCGTCCACAACTCCATTAAAGATTTCCAGTCACTATCTTGAAGAGTAGTAGCCCCCAAGGCTATAATCGAAAAATCCTTCACACATAATCTTCTCTAAAAATTTTGTATTTGTCGGCGCCATTTTTTTTCCCTTCCGATAATATAATCTTTATGACATAAATGAGTACGTCACTCTGTATCATTGCGAACCGTTGCATGGGCAGTACTGTAAATTTCTCAATTTTTGACCGTTAGTGGGCTGCCGTTTCCGCTCTTTGCGCCACGTCGCGGCCCACGATCCTTCTCCCAGAAAATATATAAAGGGCGTAGTGGGGGATTTTTACTATTTACCAGCTCGTTCCCTCCGCCGCCTCCATTGCTGATCTCCTCTGCCTCCTTCTCTCGTGCATAGCCCCCAAGCGCACTTCGTACTGAATGCGCGTGAAACACCTGGCCACCAAGAGCGCCATGGCCAAGACCTCTGCCACCAACTGGGTTCGCTCCACCATCACAAAGAAGGAAGTGGAGAAGGCCACGGCGGACGGCCTCATCGCCGCCGAAGATTCCATCAAATTTCCTAGTACTGAACGGATCCTGAAGCCCCCGAGCGGTTATCGGGTAATGTTCCTTGCTTTCCTCCTCCGCGGTTTCTCTCTTCCTGCCCACGAGTTTCTCCGTGGGCTTCTGTTTGTTTACGGTGTGCAGCTCCACCAACTCACACCGAATTCTCTTCTGCACATCGCCTGTTTCGTGACTCTCTGTGAGTCCTTCTTGGGCATTGAGCCCCATTTCCTTCTTTGGAGGTCAATCTTTCGACTCCGCCCCAACGTTTCTTTGGCTAGGAAACCCGAACTGGGCGGAGCCGTCGTTTCTGTGCGCCCTGAGGTGCAATACTTTGAATTTTCCATGGCCGCGTCTGTCCAAGGATGGAGGACAAAGTGGTTCTATATCAAGGACCGCAAATCCTCTCCTGAAGATGAATTTGGCCTGCCTCCTTTTGATGCTTCCCAGGAGGTAAAGAAATTGGCATCATGGGATACACTCCCCTCAGATGCAGAAGTAGAAGAAATTCTTCCTCTTCTTTCCCGTATCAAGTCTTTAAAAGGAGGTCAAGGGGGTGCTCTGTCGGGTATGCAACTCATGGCGTTTTTTATTCAACGTCGAGTTCAACCCCTACAACACCGCCTTACCAAACTTTGGAATTACTCCAGCTTGGAAGATCCTACCCGCATATCTGAAGATTTGATGTCGAAAGAAGATGTCGACAAGCGGGTCAGAAATCTCACCAAACTCACCAAGGAACATGCAGTTGCGGATTTAACCGCTGACTTTTTCAACTCCGTGCACCCTCTGCCTGAGGTATGTATCTTCGCGTTCAATTGTTGTCAAACTTTGCTTGGTTCGATTTGTGTTATTCTGTGCCTTTGCACTCTGCTGATTTATTCATATGCAGGGTCACCAATTCCTGGTTTCTCGCCCTCCTCTTCTTGAGGCGGGGCCCCTGCCGGCTGATTTAGCCTCTCCTGTATCTGAAGCCCCCAAGGCTGACGAAAGTCAGGACGGAGATGATGTCGAAGAATCAGAAGAGGAAACTAGCTCATCGACATCGCCTCCTCCTGCACTTGCTGAAGATGTTGGTGTCGACAAGAAAAGGAAGTGTATCGACGAAATTGCTTCATCGAGTTCTGCAGCGGCTGGTAAAGCTCCCGTTCTTGCAGAAGATATGGAGTACTTCGACATGCTAGCATCGTAAGTATTGTAGTCGAGTTCTTCAATTGCATTGTTCTTGCCTTGTTTTCATAACCTATATTCTTCATGCAGTGATGATGAAGAACCACCAACATATGCGACAGCTGCTCCACCACCTTCTCCTACGGCCATTGATGAGCCTGTCGAACCAGATGTTGCACCGAGGGCTACCAGGTCCGGTGTGAAGAAGGTTCCTCAAGCCCGATACCCTAAACGCTCAAAGAAGGCCAAAGAAACCGACGTTTCTCTGGAGGCCCATGCATCTACGGTTTCTCCTGATGATGTGAGCAATTCTTCTTTACTTTCTTTCCATTCATACACTCCTGCTCTTACCCACTCCTTTTCTCAGGCTTTATTGAAGAGATTCATCGCATTGGGCACTGAATGCGCTGAGTACCTAAAGGTTGCGAAAGCTTCCGAAGGTATAATTTTGACGTCCAATCACCACTTGTCTTCTGCACTTTATCCTTTGCTATCTATCTGACTCCCTGAAGACTTCTTATGCAGCTGCTTTAGCAACCGCCAATGCTCGAATCGCGTCGTTGGAGGCGGAACTCAAAGCTTCGCAGAAAGCTTATGACGTTGCGACCACTGCTAAGGCAAGTGCTGAGAAGTCGCAGAAATCTGCACTTGCCAAGTTGAAGAAAGCTGAAAGGGCTTTAGCTGATGCCAACAAGGAGCATGCTCAGCGGGAACAAGCCGTGGCAGAGCGTCTTCACACGATGTCGACTACCGCTGAAAGTAAGTGCTTTGCTCTGTCTTCTATTGTCGACTTATGTTGCACTGTTGTACTTGCTGACACTTGTCTCCTCTTTTCTTTTTTATTCGCTTTTTGCTGTGCAGAATTTATCGGGATATCTCCGTCGTCCCTGCAAACAGACGATGATCTTCTGATGACTGCAGTTAACCTTCTCGAGACCAACTGGATATCTATCCAGGAGATTTTCGAGTTAGTTAGCCGCGTTTTATCGCGGCTGTTTGTCGGGTTGTGGCCGAAGAGAAGGTCAGCGGTCCCGAAGGACAACTTGAGTAATCTTGCCAAGTCCTTCGACACCACTGAAGACCCCACTCTCCAGCTGAAAGGTCTTTCCATTAAGCGCGGCGCCGAGGGTGCTATTGCACTTTCTCTTGCTCATGGGACGAACTTCGACTGGGAGAGGGTTAGCTCTCCTCATGGCCACACCCGCGACGAGATGAAGGCTTTTTTCGAGAAGGCGAAGAAGCTGGCACCTGCCTTGTTGACAACTATTTCCCCTTCAGCAGCCTCTGCCGTGCCTGCCGCACCATCTCCAGCAACGGAAGATCCAGTGCCACCGTCGACCTCTGGCGAGGAAACAGCCATGCCCTCTTCTGCCACGGAGCAAAATGCTGAGGTGGCATAGACTCGGCTTCTCTGTAGCTTTAGATTTCTTCTTTTGAATGTAAAAACTTTTAGTTTCGTGCAACCCGAGAACCTTAGTCATAGGGTTGTGCTCTTATGTAAATATATCCTCTTATGAAGTCCTGTGCTGCCTTTCTGAAATGTTCCTTCTTCCTCTTCTTTGTCTTTCAGTTGATGCATATCGATGATCCCTTGACTTGCGGGCCTGCTCCTTTTTCTGCTAATACGTTGGATTCGAAAGTTCTGCCGCCTCCTAGTCGATGCGATCAATGTGCAGAATACTCTTCAAGGATTTCTGACCTTGAGGTTCGATTGACTTCAGCCAAACGCCAAGCTCAGATGGCGTTTGATAAGGCTAGCAAAACTTCTGCTCTGACGAAGCAGATATCTATTCTTGGTGATGAAGTGTCCAGCTTGACGGCAAAGATTTTGCATCATGAAGAATGCAATTCTTTTGTTCTTGGTATCGTCGAATCCGCCTGTGAAATGCTACGATGTGAGTTCCCTCTCGACTTATTTTCTTCACTTTTCCCTCTTATTGTTACTTTTGTTATATCCTCTGCCCCTATAGGCACTTGCTTGGATTTTGCTGCTGAGGATCGTCGGGTTACCGAGCGAAGTGTAGCTCTGGAAAAGATGTCCTCAGACGTTGAAAATTTATGGTCTGATCCTCGACGTCGAAGTGCTATTGTACTGCTTCAGGACCGTGCCCAGCATATTGGCGAGGCAGTGGATGGCTGTAGAAGAGCTCTTGTAACTATGCACTCGGTCATGCTTCCTCGCAATCCTCTGCCTGCTACTTTTCCATTGCTTCTTGATATTTTTAGATCCAGCCAGCGAGTCCATCGGTTGATAGAACTGAACCTAGTGGCAGGTGCCAATTTTGCTCTTGGGTGGATACACAAGTGGCAGCCAAGACTCAATTATAGTTCTATGTCGCTGAGCTATCCTCCTGGTGGGGCAAGCCTTCGAGTACACTTAGAGAGCACCTTGCAGCCTGCCCGACGAATTATAGCCAGGTTGTTGCAAGAAGACTCCGCGTTTTTCCGCGAGTTCCACTACTTAGACCCTTTAGGTGTAGATGATTCTGATAACCCGATGCTGTAAGGTGTATGTGTAATGCAAGAGTTTATTTATTTCGCGACTATATGTCTGAAACTTATTCTCAGGGCGTTATTGTATGATTTGGGCGTTTGCCGCACTTTCTCTTTGAAAGACTCGTAGACTCGAATATGAGGAACGTTTCGTCTTTATTATACTTGTAATATAAGACACATGGGGTGACCCAAGAGATCCGGCCTGTGACCTGTGTTCTGGATCTAGAGGGCATTGCCCCTGATATAACTCATGGCTTTTACAGCCTTATTTTTCTAGTCTACACTATTGTTCTTTGATGTTTATGCCGTTGCGGCTTTCCCTTCTTCTCCTGCGTCTTCGTCTTCTCTTGGCACTCCTACTCGTGGTTTCTTCGTTTCAGGCTCCGCAACGTGTCTTTCGAGTAGCTTGACACCCTCTGTAGGTGTGCTTTTTGCCTTCTCTGCATAGTTGGCTATCATGCCAAAGTTTTGCGCCATCTTGTGGAACTCCCTGTCGCAGAGATCTGAGACTTCAAAACTCCCTTTGACTGTAATTATTCCTCTTGGTCCTGGCATTTTAAGTACTAAATATGTATAGTGAGGCACTGCCATGAATCGTGAAAACGCAGGTCGTCCGAGGATTGCATGATATTGAGATGGCCAGTCCATGACTTCAAAGTCGAGCTTTTCTCTCCTGTAATTTTGTCGGTTGCCGAAGCAAACATTGAGTGCTATCCGACCCAGTGGGTAGTTGGCACTCCCTGGTACGATCCCGTGGAAGGAACAATCTGTTGGCTTCAGGAACTCTAGCGATATGTGCATTGCCCTGAGTGTTTTTGCGTATATCAGGTTAATTCCACTTCCTGCGTCCATGAATATTCTGTCGACATCATACGCGCCTATTTGAGCTTTTAGTACCAAAGGCGCATTTCCTAGCCGAGGTACTGTTATAGGGTGGTCTTCTCTATTGAACTCAATTGGTTGTTCTGACCAATGCAGATACTCTGTTGTAGCTGGAGGCGAAATGACTGCTAGATTGACTTGTCGAGTTATACTCTTCTCTTCTTTGTTCGACTTAGGCACAGGTTGTATCATTGCTGTGATGTGTCCTTTTGATGGGACGTACCCTTCGTCGTCGTCGTGTCCCTTGTTTTGCTGGTCTTGTCCTTGAGGAGCTCCGTTGTTTCCTTGCTGGTTTGTCGGAGGATTGTTGCTTCCTTCGAATCCTTGTCGCCTTGCTTCGGTTTGTTTGTTTATTGCTGCTTCTTGTAGTTTCAAGAATGTTGTGCAGTCTTTCATTGCGTGCCTTGATACTCGCTTCCCGTCGACGAACGCTGAGTGTATATGACAAGGCCCGTTGAGCATATCTTCTGGCGATGGGTTGTACTCTCTGGATTCTCTTGGCGGGAACTTCTTATAGTCCTCTTTTCTGTAGCTTCGGTATCCCGAGCTTCTGCGATCGTTTCCTTGATAACTGTTGTCTTTATATCCTGCGGCAACTTGGCTATGCGAACCGTAGGTGTCGTAGTTTCGGGATCGTCTCCTTTGACTTCCATATCTGTTTCTTCTGTCGTCCTCTGGAGATCGCGTCCGCTTGTTGTTGCACGCATCTTCTCCATCTGCAAATCTGTTTGCTATGTCCATGAGGTCTGACACTATTTTCGGCTTGATTCTACCCATCTCTTCGACTAGGTCTCTTCGCCTTAATCCAATGATGAACGCGTCTATTGCTCTTTCGTCTGAAACTTCGACTGCTGAATTTTTGATGAGGCTCCATCTTTGGATGTATGCCCGTAGTGTTTCGTCGCGTTGCTGTACGCACGCTTTGACTTCTTCTATTGATGCTGGCCGTTTGTATGTCGACCTGAAGTTGCTTGTAAATTGCTTTGTGAGGTCTTCCCAACTTCCAATGGATTCTTTCTCTAATTTGCTCAACCATGACCTTGCTGCGCCGATGAGGTGTAGTTGCAAACTTTGCATTGCTGTTTCTTTGGTTCCTCCTAATATTTGAACTGCTTGTAAGTAATCTGCGAGCCACGATTGTGGTTCCTGTGATCCATCGTACTTTTGCTGATCATGAGGTAGCTTGAATCCCTTGGGAACTGGGGTGGTGCGAACCCTGCGGGTAAAGCACGATGCCCCCATCTCTTTTTCGTCATCTTCGTAGTCGCGCTTCTCATTTGGGGATCGCGATCTTCGAGTTCCACCGTGCTGTTTAGGTGATGGCGATCGAGATCATTGCTTGCTGCTTCTATGCCGAGGACTGTTGTGACGGCGAGGTGACCTTGCTTTGTGTGCTTCCTTATGATGATGTGCTTCTTCTCCTTTTGCTAATAGCTTGTGGCCCACCATGTTGAGTCCGTTCAATGCTGCTCTATGCATGTGCTCCCTAGGATCTCCTGGACTTGGTCGAGTTGTGAGCATATATGCTTGTGCTGCCACTAATGCTGCTTCAGGGGTTTTCGGTAGGATGTTCCCCTGCTCGTCGACCGATAGGAAGGACGAGTCGAGGTTTTTCGAGATACTTTGCCTATCGGAGTACTCGAGGTTGTCATACCTTGAGCCATGTCGACGATTTTTCCTTGCGTTGCTGTATGATGCGTCGCTTCGTGCTTTACGAGCAGCTTCGCTAGCTGCAATAGCCGAATCTTTTCTTCTTTGTATCTCTATCTTCTCCTTTGCTAATTGCTTTGCTTGCTGCCTTAGGGCGTAATGATACCCAAAAAGCATGTCTTTGCTGGAATTTGACGGTATTGGCGTGCCGTGTTCTACGGCTTCTCTTATTATTTTCCACTCGTCGACTGATAGTCGAATTTTTTCCCTGGCTGTGAGGGATTCTGCTGTTTGCCCTTCTGCTAGGTGATTTGCTCCTCTGTCGATATTTGCTGGGTTTATCACTGGGTTGTTATTTTCATCGAATTCTTCTGATTTGTCTCCCACAATGGCGAGCACCTGACATTGTTTGCCAATGTTACTGTTAAAGCTTGAGAAGATTGAGTCACCATCTTCAGAAAGCTCTAACCCTGTTTTCCATGTGTCTGTTGATTTGTCTGAGATATTGTCGAGACAAATCATGAGATCATTGAGTTGGACTCCTTCGTCAAGTTTTTCCTTCGCTTTGTTGTCTTCTGCGACTTCTTTTAGTTCTTCGCCTAGGCTGACCGGCGAGTTTACCTCGCTGGATGAACCGTCGAAATATTCCATCATTGCTACGGTTTCGGGCTCACTTGCCGACGGATCTTGTTTCGTCGGATCTGAAAGGCGAGATGAACCCGATGGCCCAATGAGGATGCTCAAACTTCCAATTGTCAATTCCATCTCTTGATTTTCGTCGACTTCTGCACTGCTGTTGGCTAAAAGCGAAAAAGCCGTCGAATTCATGATTCCAATGCCCAGGATGCCCACGGTCGGCGCCAATTGACGAGGGATTAACTCGACAAATGTCCTATATGAAGGACTTAGGATCGGGGAGATAGGGCGTCAGATGAACTCGAAGGTAAAGTTAGTCGAAATAGGGATGTGTCGAAAGTAAACTTGGGTGTTCAACCTGGCTTGCTTTCAATCTGCCCTCCACCGTCCCCTCCTGGCCCCTATATATAGGTGGCCAGGTCTCGAGGATCGGGTAGGATACGATACAGATTACAGTATCGACATACGGTAAGAACTCGTATTCGACTATCATTACAATTGGGCCTAGCTTATCGGGCCTCAGGGGTACTTAACTAACGGGATCTATTAACTATACCCTTGTCAATGACCTTGGGTTCGTTGACTGCAATTTCGTTCATGAAGATACTCTAAAAAAACCCAAAGAGACAGAGGATAACTTGGTACAAGCATTGACGTATTTTGGCAACAGAAGGGAAATACTATTTCCTTATAACTTCGAGTGAGTGTTACTGTCTTATACACATTCTATTTTTGCTTACTCGATGTTAAGCGTATAATTGACTCGTTATGTGTGTGCAGCTTCCACTTTATTCTGTTAATCATTGTTGTTGACCAAGGAGTAGTAAAAGTCATGGACTTAAAACGCACACCTTTTGAAAAGTGGGCGAACATGTAAGAATACCTCCAGAAGGCTTGGAAACGGTTCACCGCCAATACTAGGGATGTTTGGAAGCCAGAGCTTACATTTCAACCATTGACTGTAAGTACTACTTGCTAGATCCACGCATCTCTTTGATTATAGTGTCAATACCATTATCATGCTTGATTATTATTTTGATTGAACTCCGTTCTCGTAAAGTGCTTGAGGCAGGAAACCGGAAATAACTTATGTGGATACTATGTCTGCGAGTTCATTCGCCAGACGACCAAAGAGAAGGGCGCAGACCAAAACTTCAAAAAAATTGAAGTACGATAAACAATAATCACAACTTTATTTTATTACCATCAATTGTGTTTAGTTTCATTCATATATATTGATCCCCTTCTTTAAATTAGATCGAACGGATGCGGGACGGTCTTCTACCACAAGAATGTGTGCAAGCAATTCAAGAGGAAATTGCCGAATTCTTATTAGAACATGTCATAGATCCGAAAGGAGAATACTATTACCCGGTTCATTTGGAAGGGTGAAGTGTAAAAAAAAGATGTAAATTAGATCAAAATCGTGTGAGTACTGTTTGTAATATGTTTTGACCAAGCACGACGGATGAGACGGTGTATATAATATATTCGTGACCATGATGTGTAATATATATATAGTGGTTCCTTCATTATTGTTGTATATATATAGTACCATTAAATTGAATACAAAACACAAAATAAATAAATGAAAAAAAACACAAAACCCTGCCGCGACACAAAAATAGCCCGAAATGCTGCCGCAGCAGAGAACCAACAATCCTAGTTCGTGGACGAACCGGGACCAATGATCCACCCCCTCCCCCTCCCCTCGCTGCGCACGCGCCTACGTGGAGACCCATCGATCCCGGTTCGTGCTAGAACCGGAACCAGCATTGATCCCGAGTAATTGGTCCCGGTTTGGGAACCGGGACCGATAGCCCGCACGAACCGAGATAAAATGGGTGATTTTCCACTAGTGAAAGACAAAAAAAAGGAAAGAAAAACAACGGAAAGAAAGCGAAAGGTGCACAGCCCACACTACTACAAGCGTGAGGAAATAGAGACATCCAGAATCCTTCTGGAACAGAGTCTTTTTTATTACATAGCTGATTCAGTTCGTGAGTCTTGCAGTTCTTGCAGCTAGCCCACCCATGTGCTTGTGAATAAACCTCTCGATGACAACCATGTTGATCATTTCCACCCCGACTTCAAGCTTTTTTCGCCCTTGTTTTTTCTGCAGGCCCACAAGTTAATCACGTTGCAGAGTCGGAAAACCATACTAGACGGATCATTAGGAATTTTGATATCAAAACAAGCTTCATTTTTAATTTTCCAGATCATCCAACACACTGTCGCGCTCCCACTTCGCACCAACCTGTGCTGAGAGCTTGCGAATGAATCCCCAAAGCACCGATTACTACAAATGATCTACTGTACCATTTCTCCCTACCAACAGAAATGACATTGCTTATTTTCTGTCCATCCTCTTTTAGCCAAATTATCTTTGTCAAAATGTTATTTCTAAGAATTAACCAAATAAAATATTGACTTGCACGTAAAAAAATTAGGACATTTTGTTTTAAGTACATTTTGAAATGTCAAAAAATTAGGACGGAAAATTCCATGCATACATAACGATCAGCCCCGTCTCCAGGAATTGGGGGCCCCGGTGCGACTTCAAAAATGGGCTCTATTTTTTTGCTCAACCTCAATAACTAGTAAATAAATCGTATGTTTGGTTTATTATATAACTTTAAAATGCGCTATTCTGTACAATATTCTAAAAAATATCAAGTATTTGTTGAAATATAGGGTGGGCTTTAGGCCCACTTAACAATTTCAGAAAAATCCCCAAGGGCCTATTCATGCTTGGCAAGGGAAGTGGTGGGAGTTTAGTCCCACATTGCTAGTTGGGAGAGATGAGCATCAACATATAAGGTGAGCTCTCCCACCACTAGTATGTGGAAGTGTGAGAAGGAAGAGGAGCTCCACACGCGCGCTCCTCCTCCGACGCACGCACGCCTCGTCACGACGCGCGCGCGCGCCGCGGGTTGCGGGAATCTCGCCGAGCCGAGTTTCTTTTTGTCACGCAGAAATAGACACAAACGGTTGCAACTGAAACGCTAATTACAGGCCGTTAATGAGAATGAATACGAGCTGAAACGTCTGTATTAAGTGCTCTTAAGTACGGGCGTTTCCAGTCCTTCATTGCGGGCGATTATGGCCTTCATTACGGGCGTTTTTTTTGCATCCGCCCCTGTGTCCGTGCCTATATATTGGAGGGATCGATCCTCTCTGAGAGATAGAGAAACACAACTCTCTGCGCCTCTGCCTAGTCGTTTCCTTCACTGTTGCTGCCTCCGGTGATCCCATCCCGTCCACCGCGTACACGGTTGGCGGGAGAGCAGGCCTCCGAAACGCCGCCCTCTCGAGATCCTGTACGGGAGAGGGGCGATTAGGTTTTTGGGGAGCGTCTTGCACGCGACTGCTCAACTTCGATCGTCTGCTTCCTCTTCTTCCACGTCGTCCTCGTCATCACCATGTCTACTGAAGCTGAACAGGCTGCTGCCGCCAAGAGGGTGGCCGATGAGGCTGCCGCCGCTGCTGCTTCAGAGGCTGTTGCCGCCGCTACTGCTGCTGCTTCGGCCAACTAGCCTACTGGAGGGTACTATATGCTTATCCCTCTCTTGCTTATCTCCATGTGCATAGTACTAGCGATTTCTGTAGGTGTCTCTACGATTTGCTTAGTATTGCATAGTTATATGATCAAATATCAGTATATCCACATCATGCTCATGGTTTATTCTTGGATTAATTTAATCGGAAAATTGCTTAGATTCTTAACAATCCAAAAACCTAATGTGTGTAGGCAATTTTCGATTCAAGGTTTTGCTGCTACACTGAAACCTTCCCCGTTTACGGGGACGTACTTTAAGCGTTGGCAGACCAAAACCACCTTATGGCTCACGGCAATGAACGTGTTCTGGGTCGCCAGTGTCACTCCCACTGGAACGATTGCTCCTGATCAGGAGAAGGCGTTCAGGGAGGCCACTGTCGTCTTTGTTGGAGCAGTTCTGAGCGTGATCGGAGATAAGTTGGTCGATGCATATTTACATGTGCGGGTTGCCAAGGATTTGTGGGAAGCACTCGAATCTAAATTCAGCGCAACTGATGCTGGAAGCGAGATGTATATCATTGAGCAGTTCCACGATTACAGAATGGTTGAAAACCGTTCTGTTTTGGAACAGGCTCATGAAATACAATGCATCGCCAAGGAGCTTGAGCTCCTGAAGTGTGAATTGCCGGGCAAATTTGTCGCGGGATGCATAATCGCTAAGCTGCCAAATTCCTGGAGGAACTTTGCCACCACTCTGAAACATCAGAGGCGTGAATTCTCAGTAGAGGATGTCATCGGTCATCTGAGTGTTGAGCAGAATTCGAGAGCAAAGGACTCACATGGAAAAGGAGAAGGGACTTCAGTTGCCAATGTGGTACAGAAGAACTTCAACTCCCACAAGTCCAAAGGGAAGATGGGTGTCCAACAGAATACCGACTTCAAGAAGAAGGGCAACAAGACCTTCAAGAAGGATAAGAAGAAGAGTGGCTGTTTCACTTGTGGTTCGGAGGAACATTGGGCTAACAAGTGCCCAAACAAGTTTAAGAAGCCAGGGCAGGACTCCAAGACTGCCAACATGATTGTGAGCAACAATGAAAGTGGGGCATCTGGGTACGGTAATCTATTTACAGTATTTTCAGTAAGTCAATCTACCGATTGGTGGATTGACACGGGTGCAAATATTCATGTGTGTGCTGACATCTCATTGTTTTCTTCTTATCAGGCCACAAGGAAAGGCTCCGTACTGATGGGGAACAGCGCGAGTGCTTCTGTTCATGGTGTTGGCACGGTCGATCTGAAGTTTACTTCGGGAAGGATCGTGCAGCTCAAGAATGTGCAGCATGTCCCTGCAATCAAGAAGAACCTAGTTAGTGGCTCCCTTCTCTGCAGAGAAGGATTTAAGTTGGTCTTTGAGTCTAATAAAGTAGTTGTTACGAAATATGGACTGTTTGTTGGAAAAGGTTATGAATGCGGAGGCCTGTTCCGTTTTTCCCTTGCTGATTTCTGTAATAAAGTCGTGAACAATATTCATTCGAATGTTAATGAAACAGAAGTTTGGCATTCACGTCTTTGTCACATTGGTTTCGGTTCCATGACGCGGTTAGCAAAACTGAATTTAATCCCAAGTTTAACTTTAGCCAAAGGTTCTAAGTGCCATTCGTGTGTGCAAGCAAAGCAACCTCGCAAGCCCCATAAAGCTGCGGAGGAGAGACACTTGGCACCATTAGAACTCATACATTCTGATCTGTGTGAGATGAATGGTGTGTTGACTAAAGGTAGAAAAAGATACTTCATGACGCTAATAGATGACTCCACTAGATTTTGCTATGTATATCTGTTAAACACTAAAAGTGAGGCTCTACACTACTTTAAAATCTATAAAGCAGAAGTTGAGAACCAACTTGAAAAGAAGATTAAACGAATCTGGTCAGATCGTGGTGGAGAGTATTTCTCTAATGAGTTTGATTCTTTTTGTGCGGAACATGGTATTATTCATGAGAGGACGCCTCCCTATTCACCACAGTCAAACGGGGTTGCTGAACGGAAAAACCGTACTCTAAAAGACTTGGTTAACGCCATGTTAGATACAGCGGGTTTATCCAAGGCATGGTGGGGGGAGGCGATATTGACATCATGTCATGTCCTGAATAAAGTTCCGACAAAAGACAATGAGATCACTCCTTACGAGCAGTAAGAGAAGAGAAGAACAACGCTCTCATACTTACGTACATGGGGCTGTTTGGCGAAAGTCAATGTGCCGATCCCCAAAAAGCGTAAGCTTAGACCAAAGACTGTGGATTGCGTTAATTTGGGCTACACTAAGAATAGCGTCGGCTATAGATTTCTAGTAGTGAAATCTGAGGTACCTGATGTGATGGTCGGTACAATTATAGAGTCTAAAGATGCTACATTCTTTGAGGATATTTTTCCTATGAGAGATATGCCAAGCACTTCTAGACAGGAATCAGAGGAGATTCCTGAGACTGCCATTCCTATGGAATATTATGAACAAACACCTGATAAAAATCCTGAGGAGGATGACAAGGAAACCCTTGGAAGGGGTAAGAGACAGAGAACTGCAAAGTCTTTTGGTGATGATTTCCTCGTATACCTCGTGGATGATACTCCCACTTCTATTTCAGAAGCCTATGCATCTTCAGATGCTGACTACTGGAAAGAAGCGGTCCGTAGCGAGATGGATTCCATCATGGCTAACGGGACATGGGAAATTACTGAACGTCCCTATGGCTATAAACCATTGGGATGTAAGTGGGTGTTTAAAAAGAAGCTTATGCCCGATGGTACTATTGAAAAATACAAGGCTAGACTGGTGGCCAAGGGCTATTCCCAGAAAGAAGAGGAAGATTTCTTTGATACTTATTCGACTGTGGCCAGACTGACGACCATTCGAGTGTTACTCTCGTTGGCGGCCTCGCATGGTCTTCTTGTCCATCAAATGGATGTTAAGACGGCTTTTCTGAATGGAGAGCTAGACGAGGAAATCTATATGCAACAGCCCGATGGCTTTGTGATAGATGGTCAGGAAGGAAAGGTGTGTAAGTTACTGAAATCTTTATATGGCCTGAAGCAGGCGCCTAAGCAGTGGCATGAGAAGTTCAATACAACTTTAACATCTGCTGGCTTTGTTGTCAACGAAGCTGACAAATGTGTATACTATCGCTATGGTGGGGGCGAAGGAGTTATACTGTGCTTGTATGTTGATGACATACTGATACTTGGGACTAACCTCAAAGTTATCGAGGCGATTAAGTCATTTCTATCTCGGAATTTTGAGATGAAGGATCTTGGTGTGGCTGATGTTATCTTGAACATCAAGCTACTGAGAGATAACGAGGATGGGATTACGCTTCTGCAATCCCATTATGTTGAGAAAATTCTGAGTCATTTTGGATATTCGGACTGCAAAATTTCTCCAACCCCATATGATCCTAGTGTGCGGATTCGAAAGAATGAAGGCACAGCTAAGGATCAGCTGAGATATTCTCAAATCATTGGTTCACTCATGTACCTAGCTAGCGCTACAAGACCTAACATCATGTTTGCTGTGTGCAAACTGAGCCGGTTTGTTTCTAATCCGGGTGATGAGCATTGGCATGCTATGGAGAGGATTATGCGCTACTTGAAAGGTACTGTGAACTATGGACTTCACTATACCGGACAACCGTCAGTACTTGAAGGGTATTGTGATGCGAATTGGATCTCTGATGCTGATGAGATGAAAGCCACAATGGGTTATGTGTTTACCCTTGGAGGTGGTGCTGTTTCCTGGAAGTCTTGCAAGCAAACGATCCTAACGAGATCGACAATGGAAGCAGAATTAACAGCATTAGACACATCTAGTGTCGAAGCAGGATGGCTTCGAGATCTTTTGATGGACTTACCGGTGGTTGAAAAGCCAGTACCGGCTATTCTTATGAACTGTGACAATCAAACTGTAATTGTCAAGGTAAAGAGTTCAAAGAACAACAAGCAGTCCAACAAATTCATAAGAATGAGATTAAAAGCTGTCAGACATTTAAGAAACTCTGGAGTGATAGCGTTGGATTATATCCAGTCGGCTAAGAATCTGGCAGATCCCTTTACCAAAGGGCTATCACGTGTTGTGATAGAAAATGCATCGAGGGAGATGGGTATGAGACCCACATGAGTTGCCATGGCAGTAACCCAACCTATATGATCGGAGATCCCGTGAAGTAGGACCTGGGAAAACAAGCTAGTGGTAAACAGAGGAGAGTAGTTTACTAACCCACTCCGTTGGAGATGCAGTACTCTCGGAAACTGTATGACAGGATGACTTTTGTCTTAATGTGTTCCAAAGCTTGTATAAGCAAGATGCTATCCTACAGAGCGATCTTTGGAGGAACACACCTATATGAGCTCGACTGCTGGTCACAGTCTATGAGATTGGGGTGATCTCTAGTAAGCTCATGAATAGGCCAGGAGTGTGACTAATATGCTCCACCCGAGGGGTCATCCTTCGGCAGCCTAGTACTGGTAAGACATTTGGTGAAACTACTTTACGCCAAACTGACAATTCAAGGCATAGTCCATTGTTCGTTGTAAAGGAGTGTAGCTATCTGTTCTAGGTGGATGTTCAACCCTAACAGGTCTCCACTGAAAATACCGGTATATCAAAATAGTGTTGGGAACAGAGGACAATATTATAGGCCTTTGGGATCTGGTGGGGGATTGTTGAAATATAGGGTGGGCTTTAGGCCCACTTAACAATTTCAGAAAAATCCCTAAGGGCCCATTCATGCTTGGCAAGGGAAGTGGTGGGAGTTTAGTCCCACATTGCTAGTTGGGAGAGATGAGCACCAACATATAAGGTGAGCTCTCCCACCACTAGTATGTGGAAGTGTGAGAAGGAAGAGGAGCTCCACACGCGCGCTCCTCCTCTAACGCACGCACGCCCGCCTCGCCACGCCGCGACGCGCGCGCCGCGGGTTGCGGGAATCTCGCTGAGCCGAGTTTCTTTTTGTCACGCAGAAACAGACACAAACGGTTGCAACTGAAACGCTAATTATGGGCCGTTAATGAGAATGAATACGAGCTGAAACGTCTGTATTAAGTGCTCTTAAGTACGGGCGTTTCCAGTCCTTCATTGCGGGCGATTATGGCCTTCATTATGGGCGTTTCTTTTGCATCCGCCCCTGTGTCCGTGCCTATATATTGGAGGGATCGATCCTCTCTGAGAGATAGAGAAACACAACTCTTTGCGCCTCTACCTAGTCATTTCCTTCACTGTTGCTGCCTCCGGTGATCCCATCCCGTCCACCGCGTACACGGTTGGTGGGAGACCAGGCCTCCGAAACCCCGTCCTCTCGAGATCCTGTACGGGAGAGGGGCGATTAGGTTTTTGGGGAGCGTCTTGCACGCGACTGCTCAACTTCGATCATCTGCTTCCTCTTCTTCCGCGTCGTCCTCGTCATCACCATGTCTACTGAAGCTGAACAGGCTGCTGCCGCCAAGAGTGTGGCCGATGAGGCTGCCGCCGCTGCTGCTTCAGAGGCTGCTGCCGCCGCTACTGCTGCTGCTTCGGCCAACTGGCCTACTGGAGGGTACTATATGCTTATCCCTCTCTTGCTTATCTCCATGTGCATAGTACTAGCGATTTCTGTAGGTGTCTCTACGATTTGCCTAGTATTGCATAGTTATATGATCAAATATCAGTATATCCACATCATGCTCATGGTTTATTCTTGGATTAATTTAATCGGAAAATTGCTTAGATTATTAACAGTATTCATTTAAAAAAGTAAATATAGCACTAAAGTAATAAACAAACCTCATGATCTACCAAAAAACATCATCCTCATGCTTCTAATCTCTATCTTTTCATCTTTTTGGCACCCGATTGACACTTTGTTCTTCTCATGATTTGTCCTATTTCAGACACAAATTAATAAATTAAGAAAATAATGTCACATGACCAGAGGTCGGTCTAGACGTCTAGTAGTTGAAGAATTGCAAGTGCGTTACAGCAACCTTACCTCAGGGAGTCAGGCTCGATCAGACTAACAGAGAAGTGGGGAGAAGAGAACCTGTAAAAAAAGTTGGGAGAACCGAGAACGCACGTCTGGACCAAAACCAGCTCTGTCTCCGACTCCATTCTCAAGAGACCAGGAGCTGGCAAGGTCGCATGGCAACTAGTCAATGATCTGATCGGATTGATCGGAACAGCTGGGTGGGGGTGGAGCAACGCCGGCACGATGGACGAATCAAGCAAGCAAAACGAAGTCAAAGCGATCGAGGGATCGACCGGAAATTGATCGACACACGATGGTAACAGATCGAGGGATCATGGTCTGCTGGGCCTGGGCTGCACCACACGAGCAAACAGCAAGGAAACGATCAAAGAATTACCTAACAATGCTACTAGGCTACAGAAATTGGGTGCCCCTGGAAATTGGGGGCCCTATTCGATCGATCACCTGAACCTGTCCATCGACCGGCCTGATCAATACTCTATGTGCTCACAAAGTTGTTCCATAAAAAACAATATTTTTTTGTGTCGTGTGTAAAAAGACAAAAAAATTGATGTTGAAAAAGGTTATCTACGAGGCATTGTTTTTCTTTTTTAACACGACCAAAATATGTCGGATTGTCACAAAACTTGGTGTATGCGCATATAGCATGTCGATATGTAAGCGTGAATTTTTTTTCCAGATTTTTCTTACATTTTCAAAATATTTTACTGGTGGTAGCAGGATGCATCCATGTGTCAAAGTGAATTTCCAATATTTATCGAACATGAACTTATGATGCTAGTCCACCATTTCTCACGCTCAATGCTCTCCACGCATGCACCGCATGATGCTCTTCTAGTCATCGACACACGGTCGATCCCGCTATGATTCCGGGACCTCATCGATCTGAGGTTCATGTAGATGATGATGATCATTGTTCATTCAGTTTGCGTGACCGCTACTTTGGCCTCAGGTGTAGTAACCTCTGAATTCTGCTTACCCTGAAGATCATTGTAACACGGGAAATAACTGCGGTTTTTGGTCGGATGCCCGTGTTCGTTTCGGCGCAACAGCTGGTGCACGTTGGGCAATCATTAGCATGCTTACGAGCAAGAGCAAGCACCGTTGTTTCTCCTTCGTGTCTGCCCGCCCCCATAGTGTACGCACACGGACAAGATCACCTCTGCGCAGTGGTCACTGGCTTGACTGTTTTTCCTGCTAGCTGCTGTGCTGCTGCTAAATTTGTTAACCATGCATCT
The DNA here is from genome assembly GCA_007115705.1 of Dactylis glomerata. Lineage (NCBI taxonomy): Eukaryota > Viridiplantae > Streptophyta > Magnoliopsida > Poales > Poaceae > Dactylis > Dactylis glomerata. Next base: position 2,338,666 of record QXEO01000379.1, read on the forward strand.
ACCTAGTCACATGCGCACATAGAAAGTATCTTTATTGCCTACCAGAACTGCATGCCCGTACACTGAAATGGATGGATCATCTCGTGTGCTTCTGCACGGCCGTTTCATTGTTCATCCATTAAAAAAACTAATTAACCGATGGATCTATGCTATGTGTTACTTGCAATGCTACTACGATGGATCATGGATGGAGCGACGTACGACCTAGAACTAGAAGGAGCTGAAGCAGGCGGTGGCGTGGTCGCCGGAGGAGGAGGTGTCGTCGGAGGGGGAGTGCGTGTGGCGGCCCTCGTAGGTGGTGATCACCATGCGGCAGTCGGTCGAAAGCCGCTCCACACGCTTCTTCACGCGGCAGTTGCTGTGGGTGCACCTGAAGTAGCTCCTGCATACATGCCAATGTCCAAAATGATTAGCCAGTACGCAGTTTGCTGAAAACCAAGCTTCCCAGTCCCAGACCCATATATGGCGCACTGAGCTAGCTAGCTGCTGGCTGTGTGTCTGAACTCTGAAACTCTGAAGAAACACAATGATCTAAAAGTGTCCGTTCCATTTGTCCCAGGGGATATGTATGCATCAGGCCACGCACGAATGCACAGCACATGCGTTTACTACTGATCTTTTTCCCCCTATTTTTCATAGATCATAGATTCATAATCCTGACTGTTTTCCTTCATATTTTGCAACCGCCATCGAGGATAACGACTATTCAAAACGGACAAATTATGTGCTACCTGATGCTATTATCACAATTTACTGCAATTATCAATGGAATACACTACTTCAAAACTACCTTAATTTACACCCTCTGATACAAGATGATAAATATCTCATGATCAATGTATCCTGTATATATACCTCACAAGTCACAGCCCCAGAATCGGAGAACTTCATGCATGCATAGGTGCCTACTCCCTACATCTATACCACTGTTAGCGATCTGTGCAGCTTTATCGCATGCAGCTAACTAGCTGGCAATTTTTGTGTATACATTTGAATTCTTTAATGGCATATTTTTTGACATATATATACTTTATATTAAGTTGGTCAAATTGATGATCTGGAGATATATGTATGGCTAATATGCCGGAATGGAGGGAGTATTTGACATAATGTACCCAAAAATTTGAAACATTCTGTATCAGTTATGATTGTGTACCTAATGAATGCATTTGTTTGGCCCCAGTTCCCCACACCAAAAGTAAGAGAACTTGACCATGAGATTCAGTTTAGTTCACATGTTCTGCCATTAAGGATCTCCTATGTTATAAGAAAAAAGATAGTATGGCTTACTTCTATACCAATAAAAATTATTACTTTAATTAATCTTTACGAGCTTCTATACCCAACACAGACAGACAAGGGCTTGGGGACTTCGTGGATATATAACAGGTAAATCGAAGTACATGTTAAGGTTCTTAATTTCTTGTAGATGTATACCTGGGATGGAGACTGTTCTTGACAACCTTCTGCCCGTATTTCCTCCACTTGTAGCCATCATCCAGCACATCAACGTCGCTTCTGGTCTGGAAGCAGAACCTGGGCTCCCTCATCTTTCTTCTCACCTTCATCTTCCCCTTCTCACCTGCCATCGAACCCCTCCACCTGCACCCTCACACACACTCTAATGGCATCAAACCCTAAACAACACCAAATCTCTTTTTTCTTTGGAGAAAAAGGACTAAATCTCATGAACATATAACAACTAACAAGACTAGTAACACAACGAAACATCCATGGCACCCTCTCACTTCACATACCATGTACCGGAATGAGTATTACAGCTAGCACCCTCATAGCTAACTCTCGTCGTCACCGAGGTGCCCATCTGATCGATCAGGAAGAAAAATCAAAGTCATGGATGTTGTAAATCTCGATCCTCTCTGTAATCTACACATATATGACAATGAAGATAGCGAGAGTATAGATACCTCCTCAGCCCCAAAACTGGGCATGAAACCGGCCGTGGTCTTCTCGCAAACGATGGTCTGTGAGGGGGTGGCGGCGCTGGAGTGGCGATTGCTGAACGGAAGCGCCGGCAATTGGTACAGCCCGCAATGGTCAGAAGAGATCATCAAGGCCTCCTCATCCTGGTCGAATTGCATCTGGAGAAGCTGCTTGGGATGGCAAGGTAGTTGAAGTGGAGAAAGAGGAACGACAGGGGTGGTGTAGTAGTGATCTGGCACCGTATGGAGGTTAGGAAGACAGTAAGGCATCCCCAACTGGCTTCCCTGATCCATGCATATATGCATGTAGAGTGGTAGATGGTGGCGTACGTGCGCTACGCTAGCTAGCCAGTGATCTCGAGGTGGATCTTGCCGCAAGAATTCTTGAGAAAGACTTCTCGCTTTCTCTCCTCTCTAGATAGACATGTCCCTCTGTCTCTCTCTCTTCTTTTTGGTGTCAAATTGTGATAGGGTTGATGCCTCTAGGTTTTAAGTGGTGGGCTATACCTCTCTGGACTATGGGTCTAGGCTGCTCCCCTTTTAAAGGGCTTTTTTTTTGCTTAAACTGTGTCATGCGTACAGTACTTGCTTCAGCAGCAGCTGTTGCCTGTTTGCCTCCTTGTCCTTGTTGCTAGTTGCTAGCTAGTGTCTGCTAATTCACCAGCTCTTAGCAAGATGTCGGACATGACTTTTCTAGCTGGGTAAACCCACATGCCTTCGGAGTATTATTCTTCAATCCACGTGAATCACAGGTCAAATCTGCTTCTGCCTTTGCTTAAATCCCAGCAGCTTTCCTAATTGCTAACTCAGTGTTGATTCAAGGAGAGACTTGGGGCAGACATTATTGCAGCGATTGTTCCGCGCGTACAGGATAGCACTGATTGTACCTTTTGTTCCCTGTGATTGCTCGATGTATATGCTTTTTATTGCACACAAGACCACTCGTGTTCAGTCTTCTGAAACGCGCACGTATGTGCGCCTAGTCTATCCTTGAATCATCACTTCGCTTCTTTCTTGGTGTATCTATACCAATATAAAAAGGCACAGAGGGGGCAGATCCAACTAATCACAGCCCTCAAATCAGCATCTAATGATCCTAATGATGCCCGTAATTACCGCTAAAACACGCCGGACGGACAACCACAACGCTAACACGAAACCTGTTCGGTTAAAAAAAAACCCAGCCGTGTTCTTCTTTCCCGAGACGCCGCTGCCCGTGTCATCAGGCATCGCCCCGCCGGCCACCCAAGCCGCTGACCGCCGCCCGTCCAAGCTCCTGCCGACGTTGATCGCCGCCCGTCCAAGCGTCCGCCACACGTCCCATTGCTCGCTGCTCTTCAAAACGCCCCCCAGTCCAAGTGCCCGCCGCCCATCCCCATCTGAGCCGTCGCTGACGAACGTCCCCAGCGCGGCGGCGGCCGCCGCCCGGTACCATCTCGGCCTTCGACGATGAACTTATCAGCGCAGACGTCGCCGCTGCCCCTCACATGTGCCGCAGTCGCCACCGAACGTCCCAGCGCGTGCCTCCGCCCCTAACCAGCGCGGCCAATGCCGTTCTGCCTGTCCTGAGGACGCCGCCGCCCCTCACCAGCGCGGCCGTGGCCGCCGGCCGTCCCCATAGAGTCCTTCAAATGCCGCTCTGCCCGTCGCAAGGACGATGCCGCCCTGAAACTGCCATACAGCTCAAAGTCCTCTGCGCCCGCATCTAGCTTGATGGCCTACTGAATATCATATTCGCATCCCTGCAGTGCACACGAAAGGTAACTGAATTGCGTATTCTAAACCTACCTATTTGCTGAAGTGTGCACAATTCATCACGCCATGATGTTCTTTCTACTTTTCTAGGAACTTCACCGAGAGGTATATTTGGTTCAGAAAATTCCCTGGTTTTCTCACCCATCTGTATCTGCAATGGCTACAGGAGCGGTTGTTGTTTGCATGTTTTGTTGGAGCCATATTGCCCTGCCTCTTGGGCATGTGAGTTCACCATGACAGACTTCAGAAAGTAGAGTCCAGAGCTATCGAGGCTTCAGAGCAGCTCTCTTCTTGAAAAATCCTACCTATTCACTATTGTGTCTCTGAACTATGTAGGAGTACACTGAAATTCATCGACAGTCAGCATCTTCCCACATCACTCCTATGGTTTTAAGTTCCTTCTCCGGCCAGCCCAACAAAGGATAGCTTCTGAAGGTTAATGATGTCCTTGCAAATAATTACTACCTCACTTCTAAGAGTTAAATGGGAATAGCTTTATGGACGGAAGAGGAATAGATTTTCATTTTTTGAGTTCATATTTGGTTAGAGAAGAGGCGTAATAGAATATATTTCGGTGTTATTGTTTTTTGAATTCCTTAATATCTAATTAATTGAAAGAAAATTCTAATCATTATTTTGCTCTAGATGATTTTTTTGAAGTATGGTTCATATTTTCTTGAAATAGTTTGATCTGATTGTGTTTCCTCTACAGGGATAGGTGAATACCTTCATTCATACATACGGTTTGTCAAAATAATTTGTCCAAAGCATATCTTACACTTCCCCAGTATATACCTCTGCTAACATATTGCTCATTAGCCCACACTATACAAAAGTACTTCTGTATTTATCAAAAAATTGTAAAAAGGTTGGGTAACATGATTTATGTAACACACTTTCCTGGCATTAAAATCTATGCTACGCAGTCACGTTTAGTTAGTTGGTAGAACAGAATCAAACATTTAGTAGCTGTCACTCACCCAAAAGCAATACATAACCATTGCATAAGATATTGTTCTTTCAACTAGCATGGTGGCCCTCGTAAATGTGAGGGCATCACCTTTACAAAAATTATTGAAGAGAATTATATTTGATTAGTATGTCATTGATAGGAAATGTTAGTGTGTCATTTATAGGAAATGTTAATACAAATTTCCCATTAACCTCTGTGTACTCGGCCGACTGTTGCGCCTGCCTCAGTAGGATACGTAGCCTACTCGCCGGCGCCAACTCTGCACCGAACGGTTCATCCACAGCAACCATGCAAAAAGGCCAGACATGACATCCTAGGGACACCTTGTTTCGTCGCTACTGGCTCCTGTCGTCTGCACGGTCTCCATCGCCGTCCGTCTTCGCCATCATCAACCAGAACTTCAACGACAACGGTGCTATCAACTCCGGTCTACATGAGATGCAAAGAATTTGCCGTGAGTGTTTGTGTGTTTGTCATAGGTCTGCCATCTGCGATAAATCAGACGATTCCTATAGTGATCTAGCTACTTATCCTTGCTAAGGTGAAACTAATTTGCAATTGAAGCAATATGTTCCAACTTAAATGGTTTCTATTAGAAGCCACACGATGTTCTTGACTATACTGACTAAAAAATGAGAAAATTATTTATTCAATCATCCGACCTTCCTTAGTTTGCCTTCTGTCTTTATTTAAAGTCAAACATTGTAAACTATGACCAGTAATATAAGAAAATATATCAACATCCATAATACCAAATACATCTAATATGAAAATATATTTTGTGAGGATTTAGCACAATAGATTTTATATTGTAAATACTGGACTTCTTTGTAAATATTTAGTCAAGTTTACTATTTTGACTTCGACCAAACCATGAACGTAAAGTATATGTGAATGGGGGGATTATCGTTTAGTAGTGTTGGTTGAATTTTATGGTTGCTAAGATTTCCTCTCTAACATCGCTGGACTATCATTTATCGCGAAGTAGTGGTTTTTCCTCGATTTTAGGATTTCCTCTTCTGCATTGATGGGTGTCGGATGACTTAGGTTCATCTCTCTGAAGTCAATGTATGTCTCATATATATTCTTGAAAACATGTGAGGTCAATTTAGAGTTCAAAAAATGTATTTCTAATGGTTGTACTCTCTCCATCCCAAAAATATATTGTATAACTTTTTGCCAAAGTCAGACCTTATATATTTTGAATATATACTTGATAAAACTTAACAAAGTTTGACTTTGATAGAAAATTATACAGAACATAATTTGGGATGGAGGATGTATGCATTAAGTGATATTGCTATATATATACACGTACAAATCAGTCTAATTTTAGGGCCACTCATATATAATTTTCCTAGCAGGCTGCCGCCATGTGGTACATGGATTTGCTGACTACATATACTTGATAAAACTGAATAAAGTTTGACTTTGATCAAAAATTATACTTCATCCGACCTATATTACTCTTCGCTAATATAGATGTATCTAGACATATTTTACTGATAGGTACATCCGTATTAGTGAAAAGTAATATTGATCGGAAGAAGTATATAACATTTGGAGGAGGAAGTATATGCTAAGTGATATTGGTATATATATACGCACAAATCAGTCTAATTTTAGAGCCTCTCATATATAATTTCCTAGCAGGCTGTCGCCATGTGGTATAAGGATTTGATTTGAAGATTAATTATCGCTAATTGTTTTGCCTTTAGATTCACTTACATGTCACTCAGTTTTGAAGTTTTTTTTATGACAGCTCGAGAGTAACATTGTCGTACGTTTCCTCCCAAAAAAAAGTTCTTGTACACTTATAGAGATAGTATTCTATTTAAACTTGTTTTACACCCTTTTTTTCTTGCACGTGTATGTACAATCAATGGATCCACATTTTCCTTTTACTTTACGTAATATCAATAGCTATTAAAAAACTCCACGGAACGTGAGATGTTGTATGTACATATACATTACGTAACTTTTCGTGACTTTAAATCTTAACCGTTATAATTAAGATCTATGCCTCAAATTAATTTAGTACATGTGGATAATGTAGTTTCTCTATTTTAGTATCCCGTATTGTGCTTTTAGTATATAATAGATAGAAGATAGATTTGCAAAATATTGATGCAAATTGTTATAATAGATTTTTCATGTTAGCTCTGCAATCTGCTTGTAGGCATGACTCATCTTGTCTAGCATATCTGGTCTTCCGAGTTTCAAGGGCCAAAGTCCTCACATTTACTTGGAAGCATCTCATGTTACAAAGAATATGTATGTGATGACGATGATTCTGAATGCCTACATCTTTTAGTTGTAGCTTCTATCAGGCTTTTTTTTTTTTTGCTTTGAACTCTATACTGTTTCTTGGGGTCTTCTGCATCTTGAATTTTTTAGTCATGGTGGTGCAGCCGATTTTGTGTGCTTAAATTCCATAATAAAAGGATTGTTGTATATTGGATTTTGCTTCAATTAGTTATCCTACAGGTTTTCTTAAATTAAATATGTGGCTTACTTGCATATAGGATAGTGGTTTCATTAGCAGTTGGAACGAAAAGATGTTGATGAAGAAAAACTTAAAATATGCAACTCAATAAAGCAGTGTGGGATTCGAAAGACTTGCAGACAAATAGATGTCATAATATATAATAATTTTTTTTCAAAATTACACGTGCGTTGCACGTGCACGATTACTAGTATCTTAGGTTACATATATGTTCTGACTTCTGCGTCAAAATGCTTATTCCTACCTACTCGGCTACTCCCTCCATTCTCAAATAAGTATACTTATAGGTCTTATCTTAATGCAAAAAATTAAACTTTTGACCAACTTTCTAGAAAAACGTGACAACATTTATGACACAAATTTAGTACTATCACTAGATCCATATTGAAATGTAGTTCCAAATTACTAAACCGATTTGATGTAATATATGTTACTCCGTACCACTTTTTTTTTCAAAAAGTTAGTCAAAGTTTAAAATACTTAACTTAGGATAAGAGATAGAGGTACACTTTTGTGAGAACAGAGGGAGTACCTTTTTCTTTTCCTTTGACCGCTCTGATAGGTGGCGGGGCCAATTATAGCATTCCTTCAAGGATGTATACTGTCATCCTAGAGTATATTGTGTTTTTGGACCACATTTTATCATGCTTCATCTAGCTAGTCCTGCAAATGTTAGTTTGAACAAGGATGGAATCGAACTCTTGAAATTCTAACTATCAGTATTTTTACCTATACATAAATTGGTGACTTGGGTTCATGCACAATTTGACTAGTACAGAGGTAATTGCAAAATATACATTTTTGAGATATGAATATGTTATAACAAAACGTAATGGTCAATCTTTTATTTTGGAAACCATGCCGGCTGAAACAACTACTTTCAAAGGCTAGGCATGATAATGTCTAGCGTAATATTTCACGTTGTAGTAGGTTTACGGTTAGCAGGCATGTCCATGCCCATAATTTTTCCAACCAGGCTATTCTCCTTTCCTTGAAACAGTCTTTCGTCCGGCTTTATAAATAAAACATCAATATCCATACAAAGTTCGAGAGCAAGTCAAAAAACAAGAAAGAAGTTTTTATGGGCAACAACACAAATATGTCCAACACAAAATAAAAGATTGTGGTCTTGGCCCATCTATCAGGCACCACATTGACATCCCATATGGTTGCTTCAAATCCACATTTTCATGAGTGATATTAAACATTGTATTTCATGTTTTTATTATTCTCCTCAATCCATGAAATTCCAAACTCGAATAAGTTCATGTTGAAACCGGGAAATTTTCGTGCAAAAGTGCAAATGTGATGTAAGCACCTTATGGTGCAAAGTGCTGAAATCTAAACATATGTGATTGCAAGCTTTGATGAGTACAAATACGTTTCGAGGTTCCAAGAAACGGGCATTATTACTTAAGGTTATGACAAATGTATAGGGCGATGCAAATTTGGGTTGTCATTTTGAAAACCCTAAATCTTTTGGACAGTCGGAAAATCAAATTTCAGCGCTTTACAAAGTTCTGCGGAGGTAGTAGCGACTAAGATCAGTTAATGCTGAAATAACTTAGCTCTAACATTGACCTCTCCCCAGACGCTATAGCTCTAGTTCAAACTTTAGCCCTTGTTTTTTTATACTTCCTCCGATCCATAATAAGTGTCGGATGATATAGTACACCTTAGTACAAAGTTGTACTTTCTCACCCACACTTATTATAAATCGGAGGGAGTAAAATAAATATGTTAACATATAAAAAAGATACCAATTACACATCTCACCACAAAAACTTTAGTCCGTATAAAGGGGAGCTTCTTTTCCGCAAGAGCGAAAGGAACAGGAGAGGGCAAGAAGAGCTGCAGCCCATCCTCGAATCCGCCACCGTGAACTCTTAAGTGAACATTGACCCACAGATGAGAGGAAAATACTGATTTTTAAATATATCAAACACGCCATCCTCATTTCCGTAGTACTCCCTGCTAATTGTACCAAAGCATTGTACTCACTGCAGTTAATGAATTATATTAACATAGTACAGTGCAGTGATCCAGTTCCTGCAGAAGTCAGTGAGTTACGCTCTTCCAAACGTGCAAAAAATAGAATCGGTGAAATCATGCATGCATAAATCTCTGAATCACATGCATGCATGGAGAGAGTTTATGTTTAGGCCTCCTTTGATTCGTCATAGAATTAGCATAGGAATTATGTAGGATTTGGATTCTATGAGAAAATTTCCTACACATATGTTTGATTCATAGGATCATATCCTATAGGAAAAAATCCTATAGGAATCTAGTAGTGTAAATCATATAGGAAAAAAAGCATTAGGTCATACCTCATAAAAAATTCCTTTGCTACAATCACAGCCACTTCTTTTTTCTATAGGATTCAAGTAGGTATAACATTCTAATCCTATGTCTTTCCTATTTCTATGGTTTTCCTATCCTAAGAATCAAAGAAGCCCCTCTCATGCAAGATAGTACACTTAACGGCAGCAAGAACATAAGTAGTACAGTAGTATCTCATGCTGTGGGCGGCAGTGGGGCTGCGAAGATATTGGCAAACCGGACATATTGCAGCTAGCAGCCGGTGCAGGCACACTCACCATGCACATTGATGTTTCCCAGATTGAGCCACGGATTGCAGCAGGCAAAGGGAGATTTCGCATCATTGCATGCAGCTGCCTGCGGCAAAAGCCTCTTCTTCAGGCCACTACTCCCTTATTATGATCTCCAGTTAATCCAAATTAAGGTGTTGTAAATACATGCATATGTATGTATATACGACCAAAGAGTTGGGCCATGAAAGATGCACGTGAGCTGCCGTACGCCTGTATCGATGCGCATAATCCCTGGAGCTGTAGCTCTACTCGTATGGTGTGCCCTGGCCGGAAATGGTGAGGCACAAGGAGCTCGCGTACGCAGAGCATACAGGCGCAGGCCAGCAGCGCCCACCGGCGGCCGCAGCGGCAAGAAAAGAATAGAAACCGGCCGGTGTCGCGCGTCACCGGCGGCCGCAGCGGCCAAAGTCGCGGCCGGTGTCGCGCGCGTTGGCGGCTAGCTAGCTAGCGGTTTGTGTACGTACATGGAGAAGGAGCAAACGCTAGGAGACAAGGGGATCGATGGAGCCGAGATGAGACGATACTCTCGCGCGCACGAATGATGGCGCACCACATGCACGTACTAGTGTACTACTGTTGGCTTAATTGTGGGCCTTCTCTTTGCAAGCAAGTCACGAAAACGACACTATTTCTTATTACATGTTGATTTATCATTAAAATTTGGGAGCTTGTTTAAAAATAGCTTAGATTTTAAGGAATTCATCCAAGCCAATAGGCAAGGCTAAACATCAAGGAGTGGTGGTTGTCGTTGACGGATGGAGCTACTCCTCAATGCAAGGCATCGCTCACTTTACTCACGGTGTGGAAGATTTGGAATGAGAGAAATAAAAGAGTTTTCCGAAAAAGTCCTTTCCATGTTTGTAATTCTTGATAAGATAAAGGGGGAGGCACGATTATGGGTGGTTCCGGGTGCTAGGAAGTTGGATAGCATTTTACCGAGAGAGTAGGCTTTTGTACCTCAACTTTAATTTCTTGTAATTTTTTTAATTAATTGAATGAGGTAAAGCTTTTACCTTCGTTTCAAAACTTCCGCATCTTTTTTAGGAGGAACTTCCGCAGCTTTTCTTATTGTATTTCTTATATCTTTTATTCGCGGTGAAAGGACGAGATGTCGCCTAGAGGGGGGTGAATAGGCGTTTTTTTAAAACTATTACGGATTTGGCTTGTAAGAATGAGGAATTAAACTAACGTTTATTTTACAAGCACAAAACCTAAATAAGCTAGGCTCAACTAAGTGCACCAACAACAACTAGAGTTAAGCAAGATAGCACAAGATATATTTCACAAGTGATAAACAAGATACAAGTACTTCAAGCACGAAGGCTATCACAAGGAAATAAACTCTGGTATAGAGATAACCGAGGCACGCGGAGACGAAGATGTATCCCGATGTTCACTTACATAAAGTAAGCTAATCACCGTTGGAGAGATGCGGGTAACCATGAAGGCCCCCGAACGCCACGAAGGCTCACCTTCTTCTCCGAGTCCCCCACGAAGCTAGGGACCCCTTCTTATGGTTAGCTTTTCCTCCACTCCGGAGATGGCAAGCTCCACAACCACTTCACAACTCCCACGAAGGAGAAGCCCGGGCCTCTTCACAATCTTCCACGAAGAGGTCACCGAGGCACCAACCGCCAAGCCAACTAGGAGGTCACCCTCCAAGAGTAACAAGCTCACGGTCTCTCACTCGAACAAATCGTAATGGAGAGCTCAACACTATGCAAGGATGCAAAGCAAGAACACAAGAGAAAGTGCTCAAATCCTTCTCTCTCAAATCCCACCAAGGCAACAAATGCTATGGAGGAGTTAGAGAGGAAGAACAAGGGTGGAGGTCAACCAATGACCCCAAGATCTTGATTTAAAGGATTCCCCTTACTTAGAGGAGGAATGAATTGGTGGAGATTGTACATCAAGATCTCCTCTACCAAATCCCTCAAAAATATGCAAGAATCGTTGGAGGGAAGAGGGAGGGAGCAAGCTCAAGAGAGTCAACAATAGAGGTGAGAGAAATGCTCAAGAACACACTAGGAACCCTAGAAAACCATTGGGGAAGAAGCCCCTTTTATATGGAAAACCAAATATGGCCGTTGGGGTCATTTCCCACTTGATCGGGTGATTTCCGGTCCAAAACTCGGTCCAACCAGACCCAAAACCGAAAATACAAGAAAACAGTTCTGCAACTTTTCGGTTGAATTTTCGGTCCAAACCGAGCTCGTAACCGGCAGAAAATAGCCTCACGAAAAATGCGATAACTTTCACATCCGGACTCCGATTTTAGCAAACTTGGACTTTTTGAAAAGCTAAGAAAAATATCTATCCAATGAACCACATAAAGCCCAAGAATTAGTAAGAGGTAAAAAAATCAAATAAGGAGAGGTGAGAATCTCCCATAGGAAAGAACCGGTAAAACCTCCAAACCCAAAAACGCAATAAGAGATGCATATGAAATCCGTTTTCAATGAACTTGGACTTGTTGGAAAGCTAACAACAAGATCAAGAACCTCACATAGAAAAACACCAATAAGCAACAAAGTAGGGAGAATCAAAGTATGCAAAGGATTGAGCTCCCTAAGACGATGTGATCAAGTTACCCAACCGAAAGCCCCTCTTGATAGTGTGGCTATCTATCTTATAACCTGGTCTCCCAATAAACACCTTGAGACCGGTAAAAGGAAAACCTAGCAAGGACAAACCTTTGCCTTGCGCACCCCGCTTGATCTTGATGATGATGCTTCATGCTTCCGTCAAGCCGGAATGCTTCACTTGATCATTGTTGCTTCGTGAAGACTTCCAATATGCTCCCCCATAAACTACTATGGGATACCTTCACTAAGGCATGTCTTCACAATTCCATTATCACCAAATGGAGGACAAGCTTCAAGCATATGATCTTCTCGAGATGCTTATCTTGAAACTTGCACTTCTTAACCTTGATGACAACCACCACTTGATGTCATCCTTTCATGGTCTATATGAAATCTCACTAGTGATGCATATCCATGACACAATACCTAACCCACATAGACAACACAAACACACATATGTAATGGGTTAGTTCACAAAGCATAATTGACAAACCATACCATACCACAAGACTGATTAGTCCCATGTGGCACATTCCTTATGCTTCATGTGTTGACCAATCTTTGATCTTTGCCTTGGTCAACCTTGAATCTTCTCATGCTCTATCACAATATCTTGAGCCACATAAAGAATTATTCATTTGATTGCATGCTCTAGGTATTAGTCAATCATATCTCAACTCATGTGACCATCATGACCTCGACATAGAGCCATATCTTGAATTCTTCTCATGTAACCAAACTCTCAAGATCTTGGGACTCCTTGGCTTAGCACATAAGCTAGAGCATGGATTACTTGAGTTCTACACAAGAACTACATCTTTATTTCTTCTTCTTGATCATATTGGATTCATCTCTTCTTGTTCAATGATCTTGATGCCAATACTTAAGATATATTGTTATCTTCATGGCATCCAAGCCTTGAATCCAACACATGGACTTCAAGCAATTCCTATGAACAATTCCTTCATAAAAATCTCAATGAGAACATTAGTCCATAGGGATTGTCATTATTTACCAAAAACACAATTTGGGGCAATTTACCCTTACAATCTCCCCCATTTTGGTAATTGATGACAATCTCAACAAGAGGGTTTATATAATGAATGATAGAAACTAATATGCAACTTATCCGAGAATAAATTGCATACAAGAGGTTGTATTTGATATGGTCAAGTAACACGAAGCTACTACCGCATATCAAAATCAATTGTACTCACATAAACTACAACAAATATGGTTGATGTGAGTGCAACCAAAATATATAGAGCAAACTCCCCCACAATATATGCGCGTGTGATGAACTTGAATTTCATTGCATACATTGTCAAGATAAACCTTTGATGGAGTTTACACTATATATTCAACCATGCAAAACATCTAACAAAGAAGAGATGCATGAAAGGCAAATACTTAAGCACAACCAAACTTAAGTATAAAAACCATTTCCCTTAAACCCTCTAAACTTCTCCCCCATTGGCAACGATTGCCAAAATGGATGAAGGAATTTAGAAAGCCAATATAGTATGAGTTCCTCCCCAAGATGTGCATTTCTCATAAAAATGAGTGAAATCATATGCACTTTTCAAATTAACAATATTTGGAGGAAGTCAAACCATATTGAGGATCAAGGATTGCAAAAAGATGACATAGTGAAGGAAGCTTCAACGAATGAAGCAAGCAAGCAATCAAGAGACCCAAAGAACCAATTGGACACAAGAATATGTGATGATAAGAGCTACAAGATGCTTTAAATGAAATAAGGAAGCTCCCCAAGGTTTATGCATAAATTTGAATTTTTGTTGCATTTGAATACAATATGCACAAACATGGAATCCTCACTCCCTCTATATCATTTAAAATACAACCATGAGCATGAGAGAATACAAAAGAATCAATACGCTTATCAAAGTGAACTTTAGTCCAAAAAGATTCACGAGATATGAGTGCGATAAGAAGCAATAAATAATAAACAAGCACTCATAAATCAAGTTCTTACCAACACCATCAAGAACAAAATGGATAAGAAAGATGGTCAGCAAAGAACGAGGATATCAAGGGAAGAAATTAACAATCTTATGCATATACATTTCTAAGTGGACAAAAAATCATGTTGAACAATCCACAAAGGAACATGTATATACAAGAGGTTAGTTGAAATTAAGGAAGACATGATATCCAAGAGAGATTCATAGAATATACCAAATCACTTTGCTAGAAAGCATATATAGCTCAAGGCGCCATTTTCCATTATGGTATATTAATAAACTCCCCACACAAAATCATCAAAGCCATCACAACTAGCAATAAGGGATCAAAAGATAGTCGGGATGCTTTGAAAGGCAACAAGCATAATAGAGAAGGAACAACTTGCAACATTATCTATATTGCACATGAGAGAGCATTGGGGAATTAATATGCAATAAATTGCTAAAGGGCATATTGGGATTTGTGAATCATAAACATGATTTATATACTCCCCATCATATGTAATCATCTCAACATGCTCACATATACAATAAAGAGATTTCTTTATAAGACCTTTGCAAGAACCACAACATTTGCAAATAAATATTATCATGCCAAGAACCAACCTACAAGAGTTGGGATGCTAGAAAAGTATGCATGAATGTTATACTTGTTACCGAGATAGCAATGGTGTGATGTAGTAGATAAGAGTTCGCCGGTCATCCTAGCTTGGCTCCAATAATCATATGGTGATAACACCTTCCTTATAAATGAGACAAGCATCCATTGCATCTCCAATGTACCTAAAACAACATTCAAGTACATCTTGGTCCCCAAACTTATTGGGTCCAAAGTGGTTAGACTAACCACAATACATATGATAAACTCCATAAAAATATTTGCATAGTTAGAGATGAAATTTGAATTTCGTGCACATCTTAGCCATTTAGGATTTGATGGAGTATAGCATATATATTGGATCAAAGAAAGCAACTAAGACACAAAATTAAGCATAAAGAGAATATGCATGCACCTAGCTTTCAAGATCCAAAGAAGATACAATTTAGACAAAAACACCAAGAGTACAAGGAGGTATAAAAGGTGTGGTAAAACACATTAGTTATCCAAATAGTATCAATGGAACAAATCAACAAATGATTTATTCAACAAAATTCAACAAATGAACCTAACAACTTATTAAGCATGAAAGAATAAATAAATAAAAGCATGCTCAAAGATTTATCTCATTCAAGCAAATAAATCATAGAAGAAGGAATGAGATAACTAACTCCCAAAAGAGCAAGGTTCCAACAAATAAACCAAATCCTCTACACTTTTCACAATGGCACAAGTACCAAAAAGAAAAGGTTTGTCTTACAACAACACACACTTGATGGGGATCAAGAGATGAGACAAAGTCACACAAAATGATCCTCAAGAAGGCAAATAAGACAATGGGAGTCAAAATAATTTCTTGGAAAGAAATAAGGGCAATAAGAGGCAAATTCCAAGGTGAAGATGATCTAGAAGAATTACCACACATAAATATGAATACCAATTGTCAGAGACAAGAAGTTCATATTGGAATTATTTTCTGGTGGTGTATTGCAAAGATATTCAAGATCAACTTCACAATAAAAGGCATATGCTTAAATATTCAAATTAAGCACCATGCACGAAAAAGGATTCTTGGTAGCTCCAAAAATAGTCAAACAATCATGCAAAGCAATGATTAGAGTAACTAGAAGCAAACGACTTCCTACTTATGATATATATATATAAATATATTTGAGTGAAACCGCACCAAGAATTCTTACTCAAACCAAGACCAAAGAAATGAGATATACAATCTTTTAAGAGAGGGCGGAGCTTGTTTGAGCAAACATGCCACCTAGCAACAAGATAATTAACAATATCAACACTAAGTGGCAATACCTCAAAAGTTCACATTTCCTAGGCTTGTGATATGCACAAGGCATATTACTCCCCCATAATGTGATATTAAATTCTTTACTACAAGAGGCAAATAAAATCCAACTAGAGATAATTAATGGAGATATAGAATTTGAATTTCTCATGAGCATGGCATACCACATAGAGACTAGGTAATCTTGCAATATCAATACTAAGTGATATTACTCATGTGCACGCATTTATAGGATTGTGAGGTGCCAATGGCAAATCACTCCCCCAAAATGGGATGTTCCATTAATCACCTGATAAGAACCAAATAAGATACCAACAAGATGCATTAGAGGCTCAAAGCAAACACACAAGTATATGATGTGCCAAACAACCAACACCTACTTGAATACACAAGTTAAGAAGGTATAAGGAACAACCTATACAAACACGTACTTGGTACAAAACCAAAACATGCAAAGGGGCAAGTAACTTACAATGTAAAGAGGTTAAGTACAAGTTACCGCAAAGAGGCACATTGGATATAAGATGATAGTGTCAATGAATTGGCTTGATAAAATAAAATTAATGAAGATCCCTTAATTCTTCATGAGGTAGCCAAGTCTCCAATGCCCTCCACAAACACCTATTGATCAAGTTTTAGCTTGTTGGTCCCCAACTAAGTTGGGTCCTAAGAGATTAGTCACAATAGGCTTGGCAACCCAAATGATTCTTTTCTTGACACCACTTTGAGTTCCAACAAATTTGGCAAACACATTGCCATCCTTATCTTTCCTAAGAGAATAATAATCATCAACAATGATAGGATTAGATAAGGTACCACTTAGGCATGAAGAAGCAAAGTGTCCCTTCTCATGACAAATATAGCAACAAGTGCTTCCCTTTCTCTTCTTCGTTGATTTCTTGATTTGGGAAGCTTCATCTTGTTTCTTCTTGGGAAGTGGCCTATCTTCAACTTGAGGTCGTGCTTGATCTTGACCTTGTGGCCGCTTCCCTTGCTGCTTCTCACTCAAGTGCTTCTTCTTCAATGGGCAAGATCTCACATGATGCCCTTCAATCTTGCACTTGAAGCAAACAATCTTGGCCAAATTCTTGACTTGGTCTTGGCCCTTCTTCTTCTTGTTGCTCTCGGACTTGTTCTTGTCATTGGAGTTGAATCCAAGTCCACTCTTGTCATTAGGGGATTTTTGCACACTCAAAATATTATCGAGTGTGGATTTCCCTTCATGACGCTTCTCCAAGTCTTTCTCCAAACTAGTGACTTGGGCCTTGAGCTCTTTGATTTCCTCTACAAGGTTAGTAGTAATACAAGTACTAGAGGAAGTAGAAGCTTCATTGTTAGAGCAACAATGCATAGCAAGTAATTCATCACAAGATGTAGCAATATTATGCCTAGACAAATTACTAGGACAACCACATGGTAATATAGCATTTTGGTTCAAAGTAGTGCTAATGTCCAAATGAGGCTCACAAGATATTTCCTTAGTGATACTTGCCTCATGAGCTAACTTTATCCCATTATAAGAGATTAGGAGATCCCCATGAGAGCCCGAGAGCTTTTTATGGCTTTCCTCCAATTTCTTATAATTGCTTGTTAGCAACTCAAGTTGAGCCCTTAGCTCAATATTCTCCTTTAATATAGATGCTTCACAAGAAGTAGAGTTAGTAGCACAAGCATCATTCATAGATTTAGCATTAGCAAGCTCACAAGATTTAATAGATTGAGATAGGGAAGAATTAGTATGCTTCTCTTCGGATAGCTCTTGCTTGAGGAGATTGAATCTCCGTTTCCCCTCATTAACAAGGGAGTTCAATTCCTTAATGGTCTCCTTATGTTCAAACAAGATTTCCATTAAGTGTTCGACTTTAGCACGAGCATCATTATTACCACGAAGAGAGGCATACACAATTCCCATCTCATGCAAGAAAGCTTCATTATCATCATCATCATCATCACTCTCATCATAAGGAGATGTGTCGGGATTCAAAGTAGGAGTTACCTTTGAACCGCTTGCCATAAGGCACATGTGAACTTGCGTAGATGATGATGGAACATCAATAGAAGCACATTCTTCATTTCCGAGTGTAGTACAAGCTCTTGCGAGATGTCCATACTCGTGGCATTCATAGCATTGCCTTCTCTTGATAGAAACCTTCTTGGTTCTTCTATTGATTTCTTCTTTGATTATGTGACCCAATTTTTCTTTAATTTCCTCTACATGGTTAGTCATACAACAACTAGAGGAAATAGAATTATTTTGAGTATGGTCACAACTAGAAACAAGCATATCATCACAAAATTTAATCAAGCAAATTCTAGGAGATATGCAAGGACCTTTAACACAAGAATGAGTAAAGAATTTCTTACAAGAAGTGTTTAGGTCCAAACTCTCTACACCATTAGGATTTATAGAAATATAATAATTGGTGCAAAGAACAAAGCTACCATCATCACATACGATTTCTCCACTCACCATATCATTACCTTGTGAAGCGTCACATGTTGGTGAAGTGGAAGAGATTGAATGACAATCACGACCGGATGTGGAAGCAACTTGGAGCTCTTCATGATGTGAAGGTGAAGAGAGCTCCTTGGGTTCACTTTCAACCTCAAGAGAAATGGACCCACCAAATGACTCTTCTAGCTTGGTCCATATCTCATGAGACGTCTTGCACTTTGAACTCATCAAGCAAACATAAACTATGGAGCTCATAGACAATAAAATTTCATTAGATACTTGAGCTTCAAGATGTAAATTTTTCTCATCCTCAATAGATAGATTTTGAAGATCCATCGGAGGAGAAAAATGTACATCTAGAAATCGCACTATATTTGGACACAAAGTCCGAAGATTAGAAAGCATGCGATTTCTCCATAGCATATAATTTGTGCCATCAAAAATAATTGTGTCATTGTGCACTAAATAACTAGCCGTCATCTTTACTCTCAAGGCGGTGAAGCCTAAACAAGGAGAGACCTTGCTCTGATACCAATTGAAAGGACGAGATGTCGCCTAGAGGGGGGGTGAATAGGCATTTTTTTTAAACTATTACGGATTTGGCTTGTAAGAATGCGGAATTAAACTAACGTTTATTTTACAAGCACAAAACCTAAATAAGCTAGGCTCAACTAAGTGCACCAACAACAACTAGAGTTAAGCAAGATAGCACAAGATATATTTCACAAGTGATAAACAAGATACAAGTACTTCAAGCACGAAGGCTATCACAAGGAAATAAACTCTGGTATAGAGATAACCGAGGCACGCGGAGACGAAGATGTATCCCGATGTTCACTTACATAAAGTAAGCTAATCACCGTTGGAGAGATGCAGGTAACCACGAAGGCCCCCGAACGCCACGAAGGCTCACCTTCTTCTCCGAGTCCCCCGCGAAGCTAGGGACCCCTTCTTATGGTTAGCTTTTCCTCCACTCCGGAGATGGCAAACTCCACAACCACTTCACAACTCCCACGAAGGGGAAGCCCGGGCCTCTTCACAATCTTCCACGAAGAGGTCACCGAGGCACCAACCACCAAGCCAACTAGGAGGTCACCCTCCAAGAGTAACAAGCTCACGGTCTCTCACTCGAACAAATAGTAATGGAGAGCTCAACACTATGCAAGGATGCAAAGCAAGAACACAAGAGAAAGTGCTCAAATCCTTCTCTCTCAAATCCCACCAAGGCAACAAATGCTATGGAGGAGTTAGAGAGGAAGAACAAGGGTGGAGGTCAACCAATGACCCCAAGATCTTGATTTAAAGGATTCCCCTCACTTAGAGGAGGAATGAATTGGTGGAGATTGTAGATCAAGATCTCCTCTACCAAATCCCTCAAAATATGCAAGAATCGTTGGAGGGAAGAGGGAGGGAGCAAGCACAAGAGAGTCAACAATGGAGGTGAGAGAAATGCTCAAGAACACACTAGGAACCCTAGAAAACCATTGGGGAAGAAGCCCCTTTTATATGGAAAGCCAAATATGGCCGTTGGGGTCATTTCCCACTTGTTCGGGTGATTTCCGGTCCAAAACTCGGTCCAACCGGACCCAAAACCGAAAATACAAGAAAACAGTTCTGCAACTTTTCGGTTGATTTTCGGTTGAAATTTCGGTCCAAACCGAGCTCGGAACCGGCAGAAAATAGCCTCACGAAAAATGCGATAACTTTCACATCCGGACTCTGATTTTAGCAAACTTGGACTTTTTGAAAAGCTAAGAAAAATATCTATCCAATGAACCACATAAAGCCCAAGAATTAGTAAGAGGTAAAAAAATCAAATAAGGAGAGGTGAGAATCTCCCATAGGAAAGAACCGGTAAAACCTCCAAACCCAAAAACGCAATAAGAGATGCATATGAAATCCGTTTTCAATGAACTTGGACTTCTTGGAAAGCTAACAACAAGATCAAGAACCTCACATAGAAAAACACCAATAAGCAACAAAGTAGGGAGAATCAAAGTATGCAAAGGATTGAGCTCCCTAAGACGATGTGATCAAGTTACCCAACCGAAATCCCCTCTTGATAGTGTGGCTATCTATCTTATAACCCGGTCTCCCAATAAACACCTTGAGACCGGTAAAAGGAAAACCCAGCAAGGACAAACCTTTGCCTTGCGCACCCCGCTTGATCTTGATGATGATGCTTCATGCTTCCGTCAAGCCGGAATGCTTCACTTGATCATTGTTGCTTCGTGAAGACTTCCAATATGCTCCCCCATAAACTACTATGGGATACCTTCACTAAGGCATGTCTTCACAATTCCATTATCACCAAATGGAGGACAAGCTTCAAGCATATGATCTTCTCGAGATGCTTATCTTGAAACTTGCACTTCTTAACCTTGATGACAACCACCACTTGATGTCATCCTTTCATGGTCTATATGAAATCTCACTAGTGATGCATATCTATGACACAATACCTAACCCACATAGATAACACAAACACACATATGTAATGGGTTAGTTCACAAAGCATAATTGACAAACCATACCATACCACAAGACTGATTAGTCCCATGTGGCACATTCCTTATGCTTCATGTGTTGACCAATCTTTGATCTTTGCCTTGGTCAACCTTGAATCTTCTCATGCTCTATCACAATATCTTGAGCCACATAAAGAATTATTCATTTGATTGCATGCTCTAGGTATTAGTCAATCATATCTCAACTCATGTGACCATCATGACCTCGACATAGAGCCATATCTTGAATTCTTCTCATGTAACCAAACTCTCAAGATCTTGGGACTCCTTGGCTTAGCACATAAGCTAGAGCATGGATTACTTGAGTTCTACACAAGAACTACATCTTTATTTCTTCTTCTTGATCATATTGGATTCATCTCTTCTTGTTCAATGATCTTGATGCCAATACTTAAGATATATTGTTATCTTCATGGCATCCAAGCCTTGAATCCAACACATGGACTTCAAGCAATTCCTATGAACAATTCCTTCATAAAAAGCTCAATGAGAACATTAGTCCATAGGGATTGTCATTATTTACCAAAAACACAATTTGGGGCAATTTACCCTTACACTCGGTTACAGAATGGAAATCGTGTCCATGATTCTAGCGTCCGTGCCATCCCACGAACGAGTCATGACCCATGCTCCGATCCGTTGTAACAGAACCGGAGCCAAACTTTGACTGAAAACTCTAAAACGGCAGCAAAAACCTGAAACTACGCAGCGGCAGGGTTTATTCAGCAGTACGCCGAGTACGTGTACGTCCGCGCACGAATGATCGTTCTCCTGTCCTCTCTATTCGTGCGGCCTATATGCATATCCTCTTGTTGGTGTTGCCTGCCTTCGGTGTTCATCTGCGCTTCAGAAACCCTCGCCGATGGGGAAACAATGTCTATCATTTTGCTGATACTATATATAGGGCAATGTTTGCTGATCTAGATTAGAGGGGGCAGAGATTAACAAGACAGGGGCATGTTACTTATAGGTCTTAGGGATCGTCCGATGCGTTCATGGGTATGTTGCCCTCTTTCTGATCAGCCAACTTTCTAAGTCTCTTTTCTGTGTTCCCTGGGAATAATTGGACATTGTCCTCAGGCTCCAAGGACGAACAGAGTAAACATCTCCACATGTTTATGTTACCATTTGTTTAAGTTCCAAAAGGGGTGCGCCAAATAATGGACTAGTATCGTTCTAGATATATTTTTTCCACTGTGATGAACATAAGCAGAAATATAGATCGGCTAAATGGGCATTATTTCTAGACCTGAAGACTATGGTGGTCCTGTGCTTAAAAATCTTGAGATAAAAAGCAAATGCTCACTCTCAATAAAAGCTTGTTCAATATTTTGAATGAAGAAGGCGCTCGGCAGTAGCTTTATGCAAAACCTCTATCATAGATGTAGTAGAGGGGAGTTGGTGTTTTGGCTATCGGGTGCATTTGAACCTAAAATGCACAAATTATAAATTCCAAAATTTCAGTAAATTTTTAAAAACATATTTGCGTGTACATGCAGATATTTTATGTATGCACACAAATTTTTCAGCAAAAAAGAAAATTGTATGTGTCCTCTGTAAGAAAGACAAAAAAAATGTCCTGTAAATACTAAATACTAAATTCTCACGTTGGAGCATAAAAAAAATTACACGGCACAAAAAAAATCTTTTCACCGAAAACATGTGTACAAACCCAGAATGTCTGGATGTACATGCGGATATTTTTTCTGCATTTTTTGATAGTTTGAAATGTTTTTGAAACAATAGGTTCATATGCACTTGTGAGACAAATTGAATTTCCGTAGTAGAGGGGCCTTAATGTCAGAAATGGGTCTAAAGCTAGCATTTGGGGGGACACTTGGAATGGGAATGACACACTTGCTCTCCAATATGCTTCATCATACAACATTGTTTAGAGAGAATATGTCACAATAGCAAGGTGTTAGCAACAACTCCTTTGAATATTGGACTAGAAGATCATTAACCGGGGACAACTGGCCATCATGGTTACATCTAGTGCAGAGGCCGATATTTGTTGGACTATGGGATGTGTCTAACAGTTTTTTATAGAAGATTCATGCTTCGAGAGTTTTTAAAGTCAAGTCTATGTATCTTGATATGATGAATGATGGACATAACTTCCGCAATAAAATTATTTGAACACTGAAAGTTCCACTAAAGATAAAGATCTTCTCATGGTACTTGGCAATAAGGTGGTTGAAACTAAGGAAATCTAGTGAAAATATATTAAATGGAAATAGAAATGTTCCTTTTGTGATAAGGATGAAAAGAGCATTTTTTTTCCTCTTATTCGTTAGCACAATTAATATGTCATATACTGTAGCATTTGTGGCCTTTAAATATTCCACCACCTAATGGATATGGTTGAGAACTAGTTGGAAGGCTTAGTAAAAACTAAAAGCAGAAAAAAAACAGGTGGGGTTTGTGTTTTATGTTAGGCAATTTAGAATCATCGAAATGATATTGTTTTTAACAACAAAAAATTTGTCATTTTTTGTTGGTTATCCGTATGTCTACTCACTAGATTCGTACAAGGTCCTTACAATATACATTGTATTCTAGGTGCAGGCGACTTGAGACAGTTGCATTAAGTATCTTCAACGGATATGTTGGTGGCCTAACAAGAGGATTGGACATGCATAAGAGTTCATTGTAATAGTTTTGGGGGATTTATCTTTTATTCTTAGGTGAGCTTATTCTAACTTTATTGGAATGGTATTTTACAATTATATATAGGTGTGTGCATCAATTGGTGCAAAGGCAGGTGGCTTTACTCATTTTCGAAAAAACTTCACAAGATCAAACAAATATGGATATTCGTAAAGATATTAGCAGTCAAAATTTTGAAACTTAACAACATCCCTGTTCAGAATGGCAATCTTATAGGAATGGAGGTGGTCAGGTAGAGTTTAGATCTAAAATTATAACTGAAAATTACTCACGAGTGGCTTGAAAGCCAGATGGTGGCACCATTAGCCTCGAGTCCTCTCTGGAGCGCCAAACGTACATTCAGGCTTTCGGTGACACGTGGTCCTTGCTGCTTCAGGCCATATACAGTGCAAGATGCTTTTAAAGGTGCTTCTAAAAATAAACCAAACTTTTCCTTAAATATCTGTTCTTATTTCTATGGAAGAGATGGCTAGTTAAAATTCTAACGTATACAAAAAACACTAATATTTCAACGTAGTGTAGGATTGGTAAGACTGATGGCATGTCCTAGGCAACGGTATCTGCAGACAGATAATATGATTTGGTGGTAGAAATCTGAAGCTCCCGCAGGATTCCTCTCATGATGATGTCTTTCAGGCCATCAATAGGCTCACCTGGCATCTAGACTAATGGACACAACCAAATCCCCTCTGATCTCAGCTACTACAAACGTCAAATACACCATGAAAACGCCACTCCAGGTTTGATCCCCAAAAGGGAATGCATTTTTCCTAAGACTCTAAAGAAACAAAGTAGTAGAGTGTTTCATTGGTCGGAAGCCTTTCCATCCCTCAGTCAATCGCTCGTAGATCTACATTACACCCACCCCTAGAAAGAGGACTAAAGTAAATTGGTAGTACTAGTTGAGAACAGTCGCTATTCGGTGGACTGGCAGTATCTCATGCCTCACGGTGTGTTTGGCGAAGCAGGCACTACCGATTGCCCAATTGAAAACATGTCAACAGTATGATCACACTGGCACGACTGAAACAACAGCTTGTTGTGCCCATTCTACAAGGAACTTTTGATGATGCAGTATCAGCTAGCAGCTTGTAGGCTGCATACAGACATGTACATGACTGCTGGGAGGGGACCTGTTGCACGTCGCAGATGGGCTCGTGTTGTAAGTTTGGACCGAGCAACGAGTAGCCACACCTGACCCCGACAGCAGGCATGCACCACCGCTGTGGAAACACACTAACTTTCTTCAGAGTATCGCAGATTTGCTGTGACCATTATCCAGATTCCCTTTATTGTATATTCATTCACTATCCAAATTCCCTTTCTTAATTGTAAATTCATCCAGATCTCCTTCATTGTAAATTCATTCTTCTGTACTTTGGTTGAGCAAACAAGTTTAATTGATTAGAGCTAATAGGTTCTGGGTCGCAGCTACGCATCCACAAAACACGAAACGGTCAGCGTTTGGAACAAAGTTCACTGCATCAGGGCAATTAAGAAAACATCACCGCTGTATCAGCTGGAGACCAGCAGGAACAGCTAGCATAGTTGCTGCGCACTCAGAAAACTAAGCACCACCATTTCTGCGAACCGCTACAACCAAATGAGCGTCCTGTTTTTACGAAGACAGAGAACAAAAACTATGAAGCACTTCATTTCTTGGTATGACGGGCAACAACCAAACTTCAACAGAACACACACACTCACACCCTACAAATACTTTGCTCTCCTGGCAGTTGGTCAGTTACAAGATTTACCCTACGTGGCATGCTGACCAAGAAAACCACTACTATGTAAATATGAGAGTACCTAAAAGAAGAGGATACATGTGAACCTACGTTTAGGAATTCTCAGTCGTTTAGCAATTCAAGCCGTGCAACGTGTAAGCCATGTTAAGGTTTCAGTTACTACCTAGCGGGCTAGAAGCTTGTATGATGGCATATCCTCAATCCGCTGAATATCTTCAAGCATTAACTCTCTTTCTAGATGTCGTCGTGTAGATTTCATGACCGTCTGCAATTTTAGTAATAAAAAAATTAGGTCAGAAAGTCCCGAGGTAGTTCCAACCATATTTATATAAAACTGTTCAGGAGTATTAGGCTAAGGGCCTGTTTGCAAGAGGAGTATTTCTTGGTGAAGTTTTGGTATCTAATGAGCAAATACCGACAGCTTAGCAAGAGATACTGCTGTCCCAAACAGGCCCAATAGGGGAGAAATCCCTGGTTTCAAGAATTTTAGTAGAAAGGCATCATACATTGAAGTCCATGTAAGTAGCGTGCATGTCAAGCCATTGCTGGTCCATCAGCTTGAAGGTTATGCAGTAAATGATATCAAAAGCTCGATCGTTTTCTGAATTAGCAAAAAAAGAGAAATCAGTATTACGAGAACTAGTAATATGTGATGCCTTATTTTAAAAAGTATAACTAAAAGTACGATATGCTATCTTTAGATAATTAAACGGAACTTAGAGAATGCTAATCACTGGTCATCGCAGTCAGCTAAGCACATAGGTTCAGTTAATGATGACACTTTATTGGTAAGAACATCTTCAGGAGCATACATTGATCTTTTTTAGGTGAAAAAACTAATGGTAAATAGCTTCTGTTGATTCCTATCTCCTCTCCATATTCGAAAAATGAAAGATAGTCTGTACCTGAAAGTAGCTTCAGGAAAACAGCACCAAACAATGACCTTGGTTTAACTGCAGAGGAAACCAGGATCAAGTGTCAGCTCAACATGAATTAAAATGACACGTGCGCCAGAAAGAAATCCCATATTTCAAAAGCTCTACAGGAGCTAGTATGATGTAATAAACAAAACAACTATTTGATTTACACACAAAGTTTGGAAACAAACCTGCTTGTAGGTCAAGCATCTGAATGAGCATGAATGTAATATTTACACCAGCTACAGCAAATGGATACTCCCAAATTGCACGGTCACCATTCTGCTTCCGAAGCAGTTCCTGAAAAGATTTCTGCATAAAAAGTAAATTTCTTAGTGTGATGACCCATAAGTAATAAAAACAAGGTTATGCTTACTGTTTTGGTGTTGCATTGATCAACATTACAGGTAAAACTGACTTGTTTCTGGCATTAATTTTTGTCA
The DNA here is from genome assembly GCA_007115705.1 of Dactylis glomerata. Classification (NCBI taxonomy): domain Eukaryota; kingdom Viridiplantae; phylum Streptophyta; class Magnoliopsida; order Poales; family Poaceae; genus Dactylis; species Dactylis glomerata. The sequence goes on from QXEO01000379.1 coordinate 2,365,696, forward strand.
GGTGTACTTTGAACTCATTGTGTATAGTCTACTGGATATACTTTGACATTTCCTTCATTGTATATCTACATTAAGGTAATAATCAGAGGAACACTAGACGCCCTAAATCCAGAAGAAGCAAACAGTGCCAAATATAGTTTTCAGCACTGCAGCACTGTTCAGCAAGCCATCTATATTATGCCAGTTATGCTCAAACAGAATTGCTAAAGACTGAGGACTTTTTCAGAATCAACCCATCAATAGTGATTAAAGGAATCATAGTGTACATGAACATTATTTGAATTGACAAGTCACACTTACCGGATAGTTTCTGGCGAAGAACAATAAATTCTCCAAGGAGATGAAGCCTCCACCTCTGTAATGCAAACACGGAAAGTAAATCATACATCTCAAGTTATCTAGTATAGCTACAGATACTGATATGAAGTATAATAACTGGAACAGAGGATAAATCAAATACCTAAAATCCGTAGATGGGTCTTTCCCTTGCCAGCCCATCTCTTTCCATTGTTCTGATATTAGGCCCTGAAGCTCAGTTCCAGGAAAGGAGGCATACCAAAGGGCCTCCAGTTCTTCCTGACAAAGCAAAAAAGAAGAAGATGACAGCTTAATAGCTAATCCAATTAATGAAGTGTCATCTTGTACCGAAGCTTGTAAAAATTATCACACACCAACTACATAAAAACCAACATCGACTCCACCAAACTTAAGTAACTACGTCCACTTTCTCAAGTGGCATCTTGTACTGAAAAATTAATTGAGGAACTTTGGCAAGAGATCACACACACCAAACCTCACAACAGAACAAAAATAGAATATCGATGTAGTAAACTGTGATCCATGTAAGAATAGTTCGTTAGCAATATTAGGTAAAAACAAAGTACCTGATGCTCTCTGTTCGAACCATCATACTGAACTTCTATCCGGTTCTGCAATCTCAGTAGGCACTCTTCCTGGAATCGGCAAAAAGCAAAAAACATTACTACTTCCACGAAAAGAAACTTCACCATGCCGCAGTAGATTTAAGAAAACAAGAAATTGTACGGTAAAAACTTAATTTATACAAAAAAAAAGCATCAGAACAATTAGGTGGATGCACTGCAACATGTACGCAAAGAGTTCATAAGCAATGCGAGATCCACGTGCGGATCATCAATCCCGAGACGAACTTGCGGGACGCTAAACGAAGATTTTCAGAGCGCGTGATGCTGGACCAACATTAGCATCACAGAAGAAAAGGGAATCAATACAGAGAAGAGAAAGGTGTCTTCACTTGAACAGGCGTCAAATCGAAGGAGAGGCGGGCATCGCTGTCCCTGCTCTGCGCGCAGACGCAGGAGAGTCCCCTGCCGATCCACGCCGTCGACCCCGTCACGACCTCCGCTGCAGCAGCGCACACGACAAAAAAAAAACCATCAGCATCCGTGCTACGGGCAGCAATTGCTTAACAGGAGACAGCGGAGCCGAGGCGGAGAAAGAGCTAACCGGAAGACGAGTGGTGGAACGCGACGGCGCCGGCGGCGCGGTCGGAGCCGGCGAGCCGTCGGACCGCGACGAAGGAACCGGCGTTCGTGTCCATGTCTACCTCTGCCGAGGCACGGTGACCCTGGCGTCCCTCCCGGCTCCCCGCTTCCTCCGAGCTACTCGCCGCGATCCGCGCGTCGGCGGGGGTCCATGGGCCGGCCGGAGCACCAATCTCGGCGGCGGGATCGCGCGGGCGGATCCCAAGGAGGCAGGAAAGGCAAAAGGGAAGCGGAGGCCGGATTGGCGAGGATTCGCGGCGGTGTGTTCCGTCCGTTGGTTAGTTGGTTGGTTGGCTCTGCCTCTTTCTGGTCGGGGGACGCTGCTGCTCCGCTGGTGAACTGCTGGTGGTGGCAGCGATGGTGCAGATGATAAATCAATATTCCTGCCGTACCTTTGCTTCTCCTTGATTTGCTATTTCTTTATTTTCCTCTGGTGATTCGGCGCAGTGGTTATTTTTAACGTGTGAATCAAGAAATATTGTTTAGTTTTTGTTGACCTCTTTGAATCAACTTATTAGGCTAACTCTTCCCTAAAAAAATACTTCATCCTTCCAGAATATAAGACTTTTAGCTTTTTATAAGAAGGTTTAGGTTTTGAAACTGAGGTAATAATAACTAGGCTAACCCTAGAGTCTGCCAGATCAGCCGGCTTTCCGGCCGATTCGGTCCAGCTAGACAATCCGGAAGCCAATGTAGCAACAAAAATTTACCCATGTAACAATTTATTTATCTTTATATATGTAAATCAGGTGTAACATTTTTTCCATGGTTAATAAAACTAGTGAAAAAAAAAACAACAAAAAAATGTTGGAAAAGTGTATAGGTACACAACATTACGGAAACGGGTTTGCAACATTGGGTAAATCCTTATGTATTGTACACACAGAAATCATTGCAACATTTTAATGTGCTTACACCAAGAACGATACTTCCCCCGATCCACAAAAGAGGGTGTACATTCTTTTCAAATTTCCTATAAAAGGTGTCGATGGAATTTGGTCGCTACTTTCCCAATTTACTATGATCTGACATGTGAATAATTTGAGCGGGTGGCTGTTGGACTTCCCTGCAGCATAACGGTTCGCTCCTATGATTTTAAGCCTCGAGAGCTGATCAAGCGCTGACAATATTAGTGTATGGTTCTTAGCTCAATCATGATTAGCAAAGATATATGCCACAATGTTAGATATGGGTGATGATAAGTCGCCTTGCCTTAGCCCCCTTTTTTGGAAAGGAATAACTCGCATCATCATTGATCTTAATGACCATGCTACCTCTAGTGACGAAATAATGGATCAAGCCATGCCCACAATTCCGCGGAACCTCTCGTTCTCAGGGTATGTTGAAAATAATATTGTTCGATGTTGTCATATGCCTTCTCAAAATGTATTTCACAGATAAATACAGTCATATATTTTTATGTAACTCCTGGACCATAACATGAAGGATCACCATCGTACCAAGGATATTTCTGCCTTGTGTAAAGACTGTATAAGTCGGTCGAACCACAGGGTTCGCAATCGAATTGAGCCTAATAGTAGTGGTCTTTGTGAAAAAAATTAAGCTAACATAAAAGAATATTAACCTGTGTTGTGGGATTTGTTCGTTGTCATGGATCTTAGGTACAAATGATCTCTCCAAAATATAGCATGAACAACTCTAGTTGCCCAATAATGTTACAGTCACGACATGCAAAGAGAGCAAAAATACATCAAACTACATGGGGCACATGGACTTTAATGTGGAAAAACCCCTCAAATAACAAGGGTAAAAAACCAAGGGAGTCAGCTAGCAATATCGGGAGTGTTTAGACAATGTCGAGGCTTTCACGGATGCAACTTATTCCGTGTGACAACTTAAAAGGAGGTATATATAATGGTGGTCACCTAGGTTATCAATGATCTATTTGAATTTAGATTGCAATCTAACAAACTTCATCTTGAGAAAAATTCCTTCTTGTAGTATGAAGAGTGGACTTCTCCTAAACAACAAAGAAAAAACACTTTCGACACTGAAGACCTACTAGGACTAAAAAGTTACACCAACTAGGCTCAGGCAAAGCTCAAAATCAGCAACATAAATCGCCATTTTCATCATATAGATAGGGTTATCATGAGTACTAATCCTGCATACCTTCAGTTTACCTTGAGAAACCACATATCTCACATAAATGCATTTTACATCATTATGTTTGGTACTCTCATACAACATTTGATCTTTAGTAAGGTATATAGCCACTTGACTGCCAAAAAACATGTTAATGCAAGAATCATCACAACAAGGCTCAATATAAAATCTTTCAACCAAACAGATTCTTTACATGCTTTATTAATAGCCACACAATCTGTTTTGTAGTAGATTGGGCATCAACTGGTTGCAATGTTTTCCTCCAACTCAGAACACATAACCAACATTAAATACATAACCTACAAGGGACCTTCTTTTATATCCAAATCAGTAGCAAAATCTGGACCACTTAGCCAACAAGCTAGTCCCTTCCAGTCTTACCAAACTTCAAACAAGTTTGGAGTGCCACCGAGATACATTAAAATCCATTGAACAACCATCCAATATTATTTACCAATATTAGCCATGTATCGACTAAACAAACTTATACATCAAAATGAGAACAAACGCTGGCATACATCAAAGAACCAACAACACTAGAATATGAAACTCGTGACATATACTAACATCTTCATCAGAATTAGGACACTAGGTAGATGATAATTTGAATTTTGGTGCAATAGGTATATGATGCGGCGCGGTATTGATAGTTTTTCACCGTCCAGTTGGGAACCCCAAGAGGAAGGTATGATGAGCACAGCAACAAGTTTTTCCTTCAGAAAGAAACCAAGGTTTATCGAATCCAGGAAAAAGTCAATACTCCAGAAGGTGATGCCCGCTAGCTTTGCGACAGCTCCGGACAATTTATAAGGCGCCTCGTCCAAGCTTTGCTTTGCGAGCGGCAACGTGGAACCTACACACAACACAACCAAATACTTTGCTCCCAACTTACGATGAGGTTGTCAATCTCACCGGTTTGCTTGAAACAAAGGAATGAGCGTATCGAGTGGAAAGCAATAGTAATATGCGAGTAAAGTAAATAGTGCGAGTAAAGTAAACAGGTGATAGCAATATAATGGAAATAGGACCGGGGTCCATAGTTCACTAGTGGTGTCTCTCCATAAGATAAAATAACACATGCTGGGTAAACAAATATCAGTTGGGCAATTGATAGAATAAAGACAACGTGCATGTCGAGAGGATCACTATGAGATTTACTCTGGGCATTACAACAAGATACATAGACCGTCATCCAACTGCATCTATGACTAATAATCCACTTGTGGCGAATCAATCCGAGAACTCCACAAGTATTAAGTTGAGAACAACAGATAACTGCATTAAGCAAAGTGTGTAATGTAAACAAAGCATATGCCCTTGAGCATATGAATATTGTTTTCTCCCTAGTAGCAACAGCACATCTACAACCTTGGAGGTTTCTGTCACTCCCCCAGATTAAATAGAGGCATGAACCCACTATCGAGCATAAATACCCCCTCTTGGAGTCACTAGCAACTACTCGGCCAAGATAGCTACTAACAACGGAGAGCATGCAAGATCATAAACAACAGAGAGATAACATAAGATAATATTCAGCACATCAACTCAATCATAACACCAATATTCATTGGATCCTAACAAACACAACATGTAGAATTACATAAAGGTAGTCTCGATCATGTAAAGCAGCTCACGAGATCTAAATATGAAGCACATGGTGGAGAAGACAACCATCTAGCTACTGCTATGGACCCATAGTCCAAGGTAGACTACTCACTCATCGCGCCGGAGGCAAGCATGGCGATGAAGAAGACCTCCGGTGGCGATTCCCCTCTCCGGCAGGGTGCGGGGAAGAGCTTCTGGACCCTCCCAATCTCGGGTCGACGGCGGCGGCGGATCGCGATGTATTCTGGAAAAGTGATCGGGTATTTAGGTTTTTCCCGTCGGGGGGCCTTTATAGGCGAAGGGGTGGCGTCAGAAGTGGACCTGGTGGGGCTCACCACAGGGGGGCATGGGCCAGCCCTAGGTCGCGCCCCCTGGTGGTGTGGCCCACCAGTGGCTCCTCTCCGTCTCCTCTTTGGTTCTCTGGAAGCTTCGGTAAATTTCTGGACGTCTGGCTTTTGTTTCGTCCAATTCCGAGAAGATTTCCTGTGTAACTTTTCTGAAACACAAAAACAGCAGAAAACAGGGAACTGGCACTGTGGCATCTCGTTAATAGGTTAGTTCCAGAAAATGCATAAAAATGCCACGAAGTGTAACGAAACACTAAGCAAATGGTATAAAAACAAGCATGGAGCATCAAAAATTATAGATACGTTGGAGACGTATCAGCATCTCCAAGCTTAACTCCTGCTCGTCCTCAAGTAGGTAAGTGATAACAAAAGAAATAATTTTTGAGGTGACATGCACCTACACAATCTTGACCATATATGTAAGCGTTGTGCGCTGGGATAAAAAGAACTTAAAACATGGGCATGAAAGATATAATCTTGATAGAAGAAACTTAGCAACCATGTTATAATATGAAAAAGAACACAAACGAAAGATCATGAAAATGAAACAATGAAAGTCAAACGTGTGTTCAAATCATAAGGGAAAACATACAAATGGTTTTCAGCTTGTCCTTCATGAGAGAGCAAAACATAAATGCATAGGACACCTTCAAGTTTAAGAGGGCGACTAGATACAAATAATTTGAGAACAAGTGAAACCAACAATATGAATCAATCAATGAAAACTTTGGGACAATGCACATTATACTCAGAATGACAACTATGCTCTCTTAGACGATGCATAAAGGTAGAAGGTGGTGACTCAACATAAAAGTAAAAGAAAGGCCCTTCGCGGAGGGAAGCAGTGATTAAACATGTGCTAGAGCTTTTCATTTGTAAAACAGAGAGATAAAACTTGGGTTTTGAGAGGTTGATACGTCCAAAACGTATCTACTTTCTCGAACACTTTTGCTATTGTTTCTCCTCTAATTTGTGTGTTTTGAATACAACTAACACGGACTAACGCTGTTTCAGCACAATTGCTCTGGTGTCTCTTTTTGTGCAGAAATCTGACTTTCAGTAAAAATCCCGGAAAATACTGCAAAAATTCTATTTTGCCAGAAGACCCATGGAGCCAGAAGGAGAGACGAAGGGAGGCAGCGGCCTGGGCTCACTACTAGGGGGCGCGGCCCAGCCCTGGCCGTGCCCACCTGTGGTGAGGCCGCCTCGGCCGTTGCCTCGACCCCTCCTTCCGCCTACATATACCCTCTGACCTGAAAACAGCGGGGGTTCGGCGTTTTTCCCAGATAGACTTCCGCTATGCCGCCGCCATCAGAATCCACGATTCGGAACCAGAAATTCCGTTCTGGCACCCTACCGGGACGGGGATTTGGAGGAGATCTTCATCACCATCATCACCGATGTCTCTCCATCAACCATCCATGACTCCCCCATCCATGTGTGAGTAATTCCCGTTGTAGGCGAAGGGGATGGTAGGGATTGGATGAGATCATTCATATAATTTGCTATGAGATTGTTAGGGCATAGTGCCTAGTATCTTTATTTAGTGCTTATAACATTGTTGCAACTTGTTGTGCTTAATGCTTGTCACTTTGGGCCCGAGTGCCATGATTTCAGATCTGAACATGTTATTGTTTATATGATGATACTTGTTGTTTATGGTCTTATCTATAAGTTGTATACACATATTGTTGTCCGGAACCCGAGGCCCCAAAGTGACAGAAATTGGGATAACCGGAGGGGATGGCTATGATGTGAGAATCACATGTGTTCACCGAGTGCTAATGCTTTGCTCCGGTACTTTATTAAAAGGAGTACCTTAATTATCAGTAGTTTCCCTTGAGGCCCTGCTGCAACAAGCTGGTAGGACAAAAGATGTCATGCAAGTTTCTCATTGCGAGCACGTACGACTATATACGGAACACATGCCTATGATTGTTAGTACTAGGATGCTTTATTATTATTTATCTGCAATGCCCATGTCTCACTGATTTCATGAATTATCTTATCCATGCAACGCCCGTACATCCATCCCTATGCCTACAGTATTTCATCCTACTGGTTACTATTGCTACTATTACCACTTTTATTCTACTACTGTTGTTACTGTTTCACTACTATCACCACTATAAAACTGTTGCTACTAATAAACCGCTGCGAACAAGTCTGTTTCCAGGTGCAGCTGAATTGATAACTCATCTGTTAAGGCTTATAAATATTCTTTGGCTCCCCTTGTGTCGAATCAATAAATTTGGGTTTTACTTCCCTCGAAGACTGTTGCGATCCCCTATACTTGTGGGTCATCAAGACTATTTTCTGGCGCCGTTGCCGGGGAGCATAGCTTTATTTATAAGTTCACTTGGGATTCATATTGTTCGCTGCAATCCTTTCATCATGGGTAAACCTCGTGATGAAAAAGTTCCTATATTGCCATCCACTACAAGAAGAGGTACAACTTTGAACACTTCTGTTGCTCTTGATTCACCATCTGTTATGAGTAAGTTGCTTACACCACCACACGCACATGCTACTGCTACTACTTCTGCTGAGTTTGAAAATGCCACTGATAATTTAGATGATGCTTCTACTGTGCTTGATGAGAGTGGTTCACTAGGTTCCTTTTTAGATGCTACAATTGCTAGAGCTAAGATGGGAAACACCACTGTTACACCTGTTAGTTCACCTGAGTCTAGGGAATGTCCTAGTGATGATTTTGATGATGCTTATATTGAGCTTGACGATGATTTTATTGCTAAAGCTCGTGCTACTCGTGATGCTAAAGCTGTTAAGGAACTTTTAGCGAGACGTGATGTTAGATATAAATTGTCTCCTGATCCTAAGTTTGCTGCTTCTCCCATAGATATTAGAGACAAGGATTATGATTTCTCTTTAGATTTATCTTACATATCTATTGTTGAGAAAGAGCCTTTTTGTGGTACTGAGAATGAAAGTGCTATGGAGCACATGAATGAGCTTTCTACTTTGAGTAATTAGTTTTCTGATGATATTAAGCTTCGCACTTACTTTGTTGCTAAGATTTTTCCTTTCTCGTTGAAAGATGCAGCTAAAACTTGGTTTAATAGCTTGTCTCCTGGATCTCTTAATAGTCCTATTGCTTTGATTAATGCTTTCATTCAGAAATATTTTCCTGCTAGTGCTCAACATGCTGCTGTGCAGAAAATCTTTGATTTTGAACAGGGAAAAGGAGAGATACTGCCTGAATCTTGGACAAGATTTTGTTCTTTAATTAGAGATTTGCCTAAAGAGCCATTGCCTAAAAATGAACTCCTTGATATATTTTATAATGGACTAACTGATGAATCTAAGTCATATCTGGATAGTTGTGCTGGTTGTGTTTTCAGGGAAAGAACTCCGGCTGAAGCTGAAGAATTAATGGCTAAAATAAGCCGGAATCATGATGATTGGACTCTAGTTGAGCCAACACCAGCACCAGCACCTGCGTCGGTCATAGAGCCGACACCGAGGAAGAGAGGAATGATTGACTTAAATGATGAAGTTATGAAGGAAGCCAAGAAATCTCTTAAGGAGAAAGGTATTAAGGCTAAAGATGTGAAGAATTTACCTCCTATAGAAGAATTATGTAAGCCAATTCCTCGCTCATATACTATCGAGGTACACTCTCTCCAACGCTTTGATGATAGAGATATTCCTTACTCTAAACCTCCTGATCAATGCTTAGATGAGTTAGACAATTTTATTGTTAAGCAAGATAATTTTAATAGAATGGTGCAGAATCATTTGTTGGAAAATTCTAGAGCTATTAACAAGTTGCAGGATATTGTGGAGAGAACCTCCAATGATGTGAACATACTTTTTAAACATTTTCAAATGGTTCAGACTCAAATTGATCAGCTTACCAAGGTGCAAAAAGATTTGCTAGTTAATATTGCAAGAGAAAAACAAGCATGTGAAATACGTACAAGAGGCGGTGCTACCACTCAAGACCCCTTATATCCTGAAGGACATCCTAAGAGGATCGAGCAAGATTCTCAACGCACTTGAAGAGATGATATTCCTTCCAAGAAGAAGAAGAAGAAGAAGTATAGAACAACTGCAGAATCCTCTGAAGCAGGTAAAGATCCTAATAGTGTTTCTATTTCTGATGCTAAAACTGAACCAGGTGATGCTTCCGATAAAGAAGAAGTTGAAGAGGAACCAGAAAAGATAGATAAGAATGCAAAGTACACCAAAGAAGACTTCATTGCCAACAAGCATGGTAATGAGAGAGAACCTTGGGTACAGAAACCAATGCCTTTTCCTGGTAAGAAACACAAGTCCAAGGAAGAAGAACACTACAACAGGTTTTGTGAATGGATGAAACCTTTATTTTTGCAAATTCCTTTGACTGATGCTATTAGAATGCCTCCTTATGCAAAGTATATGAAAGATATTGTTACTAATAAAAGGAAGATTCCTAATGAGGAAATTTCCACTCTACTTGCTAATTATTCTTTTGATGGTAAAGTTCCGGAGAAGCTTGGAGATCCAGGTATACCAACTATTTCTTGCTCCATTAAAAATAACTATGTTAGAACTGCTTTATGTGATTTGGGAGCCGGAGTTAGTGTCATGCCTTTTTCTCTCTATAAGAGACTTGATCTAGAAAAATTGGTATCGACTGATATGTTTGCAAATGGCTGATAAGTCTACTACTATTCCTATTGGTATATGTGAAAATGTTCCTATTCAAGTTGCTAACAGTTGTTTGATATTAACTGATTTTGTTGTGTTGGAAATGCCTGAAGATGATAATATGTCCATTATTCTTGGAAGACCTTTTATAAACACTGCAGGTGTTGTTATTAATTGCAATCAAGAAAAAGTAACTTTCAATGTCAATGACAAAGAATACACGGTCTATTTTCCCAAGAAGATTGATAGAAAGAACGCTCTAAATTCAATTAAGAATGTTGAGACCATCAGAGTTGGTCAAATTATTTGTTCAGAGCGAAAGCCCAAGGAAGAATATAAAATTGTCATGATTGGGACTATGCCTATCAAGGTTGAGGTAACATAAGCATATAGTGAAATGCAAAGTTTTGCCTCATAAAAAGTTAGATTGGTAACAAGACTTGATCAACCTTGTTAACAAAGTGATTTTATATAAACGAAACTTCGTTTTCACCGCATTTACTTTACCTCACTTATTTTTACTTTCACCATTTTTGTTCCCTTTATTAGTTACATGATTACAATATCTTAGAGCTGCTGCATACTTGGTTTTGATTTGCTTGCAATCTTGCCATCATTGTTTTCCCGAGTTTTATTCTCTTATCGTTTTTCTGAAAAATCCTCGAAAATAAAGTTTCTCGAAAAATTCCAGAAAAATCTTTTTAAATTTTTATGTCAAAAATGGGGCAGAGAGGCACCTGGGAGACCTTAGGGGGACCTGCCACGCCACCTCACCACTAGGGGGCGTGGCCCAAGCCTGGCCGCGCCCACCTATGGTGAGGGGGCCCCCTGGCCTCTCACTTATCTCTTCCTCCCCAGCTCTTTCTCTCTCCCGAAAACAACGACACACCTGCTCAAACTCGTGTTCTTGCTGCTCTTCATCTCGATTTTTCGATCTCCTTGCTCAGCCCATCATTGTTGCTGAGATTTGGAGCATTTGTTCTCCGGTATGTGACTCCTCCGATTGTTCAAGTAGAATTTTGTTTAGTGAAGTATTTCTTGAGTATTTTAGCTCTATAGGTGACAGGTGAAATGAGTTTGCATGTTTGTTCTATTGTTTAGAAATTTTATTTTTATGCATGTTAGCCCTCTAGTTACTCCCTATAGTAGTTCCCTACATTTGTTTGTCTCGAAATCACTTTTTATGAGGTTTGTTAAATTTTTTAGAAAAGGGACATGGATAACTACACCTATGGAGAAGTGTTTAAAAGAGAAGCACCAAGGTCATCAAGGCCTTCAAGATCCACTGCTCAATATAGAATGTCTTACAACGAAGATCTTAAGTCACTGAACCTTGAGGGAGACGATGGAGATGCGCATCCATCCACCTTCCCTTGCGCTAACTTTTTGAGTGATGCAGGGATTCTTGATGATTTCTCGCTCCTTATTAATAGGGTTGGACTGACTACATACATGATGGATGAGAGTAATCAATATGCTATTCTCACAAAGATTTTCGTTGAAAGTTTTAAATTCGCTAACTCTCATTTCAATCATTCCATTACATTTAAGATTTATGATAAGTCTACCACCATGTCTTTGGAGAGGTTTTGTAATATTCTAGGTATACCCATGTTTGGGACGGCAAAGAAGATGCTTCATCAGCCCACTGATTTGTTGGAGCTCTACCGAGGAGTGACCAACGATGATGACCGCACCGCACAGCGTGGCAAGATAAGAAACATTCAACTCCCAGCTATTAGATATTTTACTTACTATCTTGCCACTAGTGTACTTGGTAGAGGAAACACTAGTAATATATTGATGCGTGGTGAATGACCAGCCCGTTGGGAACCCCAAGAGGAAGGTGTGATGAGTATAGCAGCTAGTTTTCCCTCAGTTAAGAAACCAAGGTTTAATGTCGATCTTGAAGAAGAGAGACGGTGATGACTGAAGGTGATGCTTGCTAGTTTGCGACAGCAGCGGACAATTTATATATGGCGCCTCGTCCAAGCTTTGCTTGGTAGCTGCAACGTGGAACCTGCACACACACAAACAAATACTTTGCTCCCAACTTACGATGAGGTTGTCAATCTCACCGGTTTGCTTGAAACAAAGGTTATGAGTGTATCGAGTGGAAAACAGTAGTAATGTGCGAGTAAAGTAAACAGTGCGGGAATAGTAAACAGGTGATTGCAATATGATTAAAATAGGACCGGGGTCCACAGTTCACTAGTGGTGTCTCTCCATAGATAAATAACATGCTGGGTAAACAAATTACAGTTGGGCAATTGATAGAATAAAGATAACGTGATATGTCAAGAAGATCACTATGAGATTTACTCTGGGCATTACAACAAAATACATAGACCGCCATCCAACTGCATCTATGACTAATAATCCACCCCCGGGGATATCATCCGAACACCCCAAAAGTATTAAGTTGCGAACAACAGATAATTGCATTAAGCAAAGTGTGTAATGTAAACAAAGCATATGCCCTTGAGCATATGAATGTTGTTTTCTCCCTAGTAGCAACAACACATCTACCACCTTAGAGGTTTCTGTCACTCCCCCAGGTGAAATAGAGACATGAACCCACTATCGAGCATAAATACCCCCTCTTGGAGTCACTAGCAACTACTCGGCCAAGATAGCTACTAACAACGGAGAGCATGCAAGATCATAAACAACATAGAGATAACAAAAGATATAATTCAGTACAGCAACTTAATCATAAACACCAATATTCATCGGATCCCAACAAACCAACATCATAGTATTACATAACGGTGATCTCAATCATGTAGGGCAGCTCATGAGATCTAAACATGAAGCACATGGTGGAGAAGACAACCATCTAGCTACTGCTATGGACCCATAGTCCAAGGTAGACTACTCACTCATCGCTCCGGAGGCAAGCATGGCGATGAAGAAGACCTCCGGTGGCGATTCCCCTCTCCGGCAGGGTGCCGGGAAGAGCTTCTGGACCCTCCCGATCTTCGGGTCGACGACGGCGGCGGATCGCGATGTATTCTGGAAAACTGATCGGGCCCTTAGGTTTTTCTCGTCAGGGGGTATATATAGGCGAAAGGACGATGTCAGAGGGGGTCCCACGCCCCCTCACACGGGGCTGGCGCGGCCAGGGGGGTGGCCGCGCCGCCCCTGTGTCTAGGGCCCACGTGGCCCCCCTCCGCCTGGTCTTTGGATGTTTGGGAGCTTCCCCGTGAAATATGACTTCAGGAACTTGTTTCGTCCAATTCCGAGAATATTTCCTGTGTATCACTTCTGAAACACAAAAACAGCAGAAAACAGGAAACTGGCACTGTGGCACTTCGTTAATAGGTTAGTTCCAGAAAATGTATAAAAGTACCACTAAGTGTAATGAAACAATAGGCAAATGGTGTAAAAACAAGCATGGAGCATCAAAAATTATAGATACGTTTGAGACGTATCATATATCCAACTATCATTTAGCTTTTCTAGCTACCGCTCTTGATGTTAGTAGGAAGTATAACCTCGATGCTATTATTGCTCGTCGCCTAGCCGCTAGGAGACCTATTTATGGAGGTATTATTGCTGCGCGCATTGTTGCTGCTCTTGAACTTCCTATTGCTCCTCATGATATATTGTTGACTCCACAGAGGCTTGATCTTGCTGCCATGAAGCTCCATCATTTTGTTACGGCTAACTCTTGTGCAGGGAAATTAGTTTATAGAATGTTATTTACAGATGGAGAGGAAAGGGAAGTGCCTTTGCCACAACCTAGCTTGTTCATTATTGATAACAGGCCATGGTCACGCACGAAGGAGGAGTTGGACGAGCAGCTTAGGTTGGATGCAGCTTAGGTTGGATGGACGAAGCTCCATCATTTTTGGAATAAACAATATGGAAGATAGCAAATCCGACCACTACGTCCCCATGAGCTGAAAACAGTGTCACAAAACGAGAAGTATTTTGAAGGTTTTTGAAAGGTAGCACACGAAAATTTTACTTTGGAATGGCTTACAAATACCATGCATAGGAATTTATAGTGGACACAATGGTAAACTTGGCTTTTAGGAGTTGGATGCACGAGTAGAGCTCATACTCAGTACAAGGTGAGGGCTAGCAAAAGACTGGGAGCGACCAACTAAGAGAGCAATAATGGCCATAATCATGCAAAGCGACAAAGCGACATTAAAAGAAGCATACGATGGCATCAAAAGTCAAAAACTAAATGATCATGAAGGCTAATGGCGACTTTGCAAGAGTCTAACATGTGTGAGCATGCGCCAAGTCAACCCAAATAAAGCATCAAGGAGAAAACCAAAATAATGCTTCCATACAATAAAAACAACGCATGATTTTTTCAAAGGCTCATTAAGCAATCTCAGTTATTTGAGACAAGTCATGCTATAGCAAAACCACTAAGCATACTATCAAAAAGACATCAAGCATGACATGAAAAAGCCTAGGCCGCAGTCTACACAAGCTCCTTCTTGTACCACTATTTTGCACAAAGCTTTTTCTCTTTTCCAACACCATTTGAAATTTTTATAAACACATCTTTTGATGAAAACCAATAAAGATCAGAGGCAAAAATACACCTTCATGAAAAGATATGACAAGGTCTGAACGCATATCAAGGCGAAAACGAAAACCAAAAGCAGTAGCAGAAAAAGTAGAACGCTCGATTAATAAGAGTGAAAACTAGAGCGTTCTTTGCAAATGAAAACGAGTACATCTCCTCCAAAGGAAATTTGTTGGGGTCCAACCATTTATTGCAGCAAACAAACAAACTAAACAACCTAAGAAAACTAAAACAACTGACGCTCCAAGAAAAACACATAGTGCATGAAGCAATAAAAATATAGTGTCTTGAAAGGTGACCTGATTTTTGCCGATGAAGAAGGGGTGCCTCGGGGGCATCCCCAAGCTTTGACGCTTGTACTTCTTGGATATTTCTTGGTGTGATGCATGGGCATCCCCAAGCTTGAGCTTTTGTCCATTCTTCAACTCATCTCATCATTCTCCAATCCCTACACTTGAAAACTTCCTTCATACAAAACTAAACACAATTCTATTAGCAACATTAGTGTAAGCATAAAATGTATTCAACCTCTTTTAGCTTCAGGTTTCAACCCAAAACCACCACATATAAAGTATATACTACTGTAGCAACTTCCACAAGAGTTCCATGATAAAAAAGAACTCAAAAGAAAGCGATAAAGTGGCAAAAACAAATATTGGCAGAAATCTGTCAAAACTGGACAGCTGATAATGGACGAATTTTTGAGGGATTTTCTGCTGCTCAAATCAAAAAGTGTTCAACTAAGAAAAGTTTGGATATAACCTGGGGCATATGCACAAGAAATCGCAGGTCCAAAAGATAAACAGAGAATTTTCACGAATTTTTACGGTGCAGCACCGAAAACAGTTTCAGGACAGCAATAACCCCAAATCTTTACCTCACTCAAATTAGAGGCTTCTCTTGGCACAAAAACGAAATAAACAAGATAAGGAGCGGTCATTACAGTAGTAATGACTTCCAAGACTCAAATAAAAGAAAAAGTACTGAAAAGTAAACAATGGGTTATCTCCCAAGAGTGCTTTTCTTTAACGCCTTTGAGCTAGGCGCAGAAAATTGCGAATCAAGTAATATCAAGTGATGAAGCATCAAGCTCATAATTCGCTCTAAGAATAGAGTCAAAAAGTAATTTCTTTCTTTTCCTAGGGAAGTGTTCCATACCTTTCTTTAGTGGGAATTGATACTTGATAGTGCCTTCCCTCATATCAATGATAGCACCTACAGTTCGGAGAAAGGGTCTTCCCAAAATAATAGGACATGAAGCATGGCATTCAACGTCCATAACAAGAAAATCAACGGGAACAAGGTTATTGTTAACCACAATAAGAACATCATTAATCCTTCCCAAAGGTTTCTTCTTAGCAACATCAGCAATAGGAACATCAAAATAACACTTTTCAAGTGGTGGTAAATCAAGCATGTCATAAATCTTTCTAGGCATGATGGAAATACTAGCACCTAGATCACATAAAGCATGGCAATCATAACCATTAACATGCATATCAATGATGGGTTCCCAACCATCTTCTAACTTCTTGGGAACAGAGGCTTTTTGCTTCAGCTTTTCATCCCTAATGTTTATGAGAGCATTGGTAATATGCTTAGTAAAAACAATATTTAAAGAACTAGCATTGGGAGTCAAAGCAAGCTTTTGCAAGAACAAAATAACTTCAGATATATTGCAGCCATCAACATCAAAATCATTAAAGGAAATAGAGCTATCATCTCCCACACTCCGAAAAATTTCAGCACTCTTTTGAGAAAAAGTTTTGGCGGTTTTAGGCTTTTTAGCACAAGGAGTGGGAGTTTTCTCTACACCAATCAAAGTAAGAGGATTGCTATCAGTAGGAGCAACATCATTAGAGGTAGTAATAGTACATACCTTCATCTCTCTAGCCATCTCATCTTCTCTTTCCCACCTGGCATGCAATTCCGCTAACAATCTAATATTTTTATCAATTCCAACTTGGGTAGCATTAGCGGCAGCAACAATATTGCTCACATTCACATCATTAGGAAACACTTTTAATTTCAGAAGTTCAACATCATGAGCAAGGCTATCAACTTTAGAAGCAAGAATATCAATTTTACCTAACTTTTTCTCAACAGACTTGTTAAAAGCAGTTTGTTTACCGATGAAGTCCTTGAGCATTACCTCAAGTTCGGAGGGCGCGGCCCTAGTGTTGTTGTAGGAATTACCATAAGAGTTACCATAACCATTACCATTGGTAGAAGGATACGGCCTATAATTGTTACTAGCAAAATTGTTCCTATAAGCATTGTTATTAAAATTATTATTTCTAATGAAATTCACATCAACTTGCTCTTCTTGAGCAACCAGAGAGGCCAAAGGAACATTATTAGGATCAACATGAGTCCTATCATTAGCAAGCATAGCCATAATTGTATCAATCTTATCATTCAAGGAAGAGGTTTCCTCAACAGAATTTACCTTCTTACCTTGTGGAGCTCTCTCGGTGTGCCATTCAGAATAATTTACCATCATGTTGTCGAGTAGCTTTGATGCGGCGCCCAGTGTAAGGGACATAAAAGTGCCTCCAGCAGCTGAATCAAGTAGGTTCCTTGAAGAAAAATTCAGTCTTGCATAAAAAGTTTGGATAATCATCCAAGTAGTCAGTCCATGAGTGGGACAATTCTTTACCATAGATTTCATTCTTTCCCAAGCTTGAGCAACATGTTCATTATCAAACTGAGTAAACTTCATAATATTGCTACGCAACGATATAATCTTAGCAGGAGGATAGTATCTACCAATAAAAGCATCCTTACACTTAGCCCATGAATCAATACTATTCTTAGTCAAAGACAGCAACCAATCTTTAGCCTTTCCTCTCAAAGAAAAAGGAAACAACTTGAGCTTAATAATATCACTATCAACATCTTTATATTTTTGCATCTCACATAGCTCAACAAAATTGTTGAGATGAGCTGCAGCATCTTCAGTACTAGCACCAAAAAATTGCTCTTTCATAACAAGGTTCAATAAAGCAGGCTTGATCTCATAAAAGGTGGTAGCAGGAACAGTTGGTGCAATAGGAGTGCAGATAAAATCACTATTGTTCGTGCTAGCAAAGTCACACAACTTGGTGTTTTCAGGAGTACCCATTTCAGCAAAACGAAAGTAAACAAGTAAAAACAGCTACCAAGGATTCTAATTTTTTTGGGTTTTTGATATAAAAAGCAATGCAGGTAAAATAAAATAAAATAAAGCAAAACAAATAACAAAGTAAAGAATGTGTGTGCGAAGAACTCCCCTCGCAGAAGTCTTCTCTCTTCCCCGGCAACGGCGCCAGAAAATTAGCTTGATGCGTGGTGAATGACCAGCCCGTTGGGAACCCCAAGAGGAAGGTGTGATGAGTATAGCAGCTAGTTTTCCCTCAGTTAAGAAACCAAGGTTTAATGTTGATCTTGAAGAAGAGAGACGGTGACGACTGAAGGTGATGCTTGCTAGTTTGCGACAGCAGCGGACAATTTATATATGGCGCCTCGTCCAAGCTTTGCTTGGTAGCTGCAACGTGGAACCTGCACACACACAAACAAATACTTTGCTCCCAACTTACGATGAGGTTCTCAATCTCACCGGTTTGCTTGAAACAAAGGTTATGAGTGTATCGAGTGGAAAACAGTAGTAATGTGCGAGTAAAGTAAACAGTGCGGGAATAGTAAACAGGTGATTGCAATATGATTAAAATAGGACCAGGGTCCACAGTTCACTAGTGGTGTCTCTCCATAGATAAATAACATGCTGGGTAAACAAATTACAGTTGGGCAATTGATAGAATAAAGATAACGTGATATGTCAAGAAGATCACTATGAGATTTACTCTGGGCATTACAACAAAATACATAGACCGCCATCCAACTGCATCTATGACTAATAATCCACCCCCGGGGATATCATCCGAACACCCCAAAAGTATTAAGTTGCGAACAACAGATAATTGCATTAAGCAAAGTGTGTAATGTAAACAAAGCATATGCCCTTGAGCATATGAATGTTGTTTTCTCCCTAGTAGCAACAGCACATCTACCACCTTAGAGGTTTCTGTCACTCCCCCAGGTGAAATAGAGACATGAACCCACTATCGAGCATAAATACCCCCTCTTGGAGTCACTAGCAACTACTCGGCCAAGATAGCTACTAACAACGGAGAGCATGCAAGATCATAAACAACATAGAGATAACAAAAGATATAATTTAGTACAGCAACTTAATCATAAACACCAATATTCATCGGATCCCAACAAACCAACATCATAGTATTACATAACGGTGATCTCAATCATGTAGGGCAGCTCATGAGATCTAAACATGAAGCGCATGGTGGAGAAGACAACCATCTAGCTACTGCTATGGACCCATAGTCCAAGGTAGACTACTCACTCATCGCTCCGGAGGCAAGCATGGCGATGAAGAAGACCTCCGGTGGCGATTCCCCTCTCCGGCAGGGTGCCGGGAAGAGCTTCTGGACCCTCCCGATCTTCGGGTCGACGGCGGCGGCAGATCGCGTTGTATTCTGGAAAACTGATCGGGCCCTTAGGTTTTTCTCGTCAGGGGGTATATATAGGCGAAAGGACGATGTCAGAGGGGGTCCCACGCCCCCTCACACGGGGCTGGCGCGGCCAGGGGGGTGGCCGCGCCGCCCCTGTGTCTAGGGCCCACGTGGCCCCCCTCCGTCTGGTCTTCGGATGTTTGGGAGCTTCCCCGTGAAATATGACTTCAGGAACTTGTTTCGTCCAATTCCGAGAATATTTCCTGTGTATCACTTCTGAAACACAAAAACAGCAGCAAACAGGAAACTGGCACTGTGGCACTTCGTTAATAGGTTAGTTCCGGAAAATGTATAAAAGTACCACTAAGTATAACGAAACAATAGGCAAATGGTGTAAAAACAAGCATGGAGCATCAAAAATTATAGATACGTTTGAGACGTATCATATATCCAACTATCATTTAGCTTTTCTAGCTACCGCTCTTGATGTTAGTAGGAAGTATAACCTCGGTGCTATTATTGCTCGTCGCCTAGCCGCTAGGGGACCTATTTATGGAGGTATTATTGCTGCGCGCATTGTTGCTGCTCTTGAACTTCCTATTGCTCCTCATGATATATTGCTGACTCCACAGAGGCTTGATCTTGCTGCCATGAAGCTCCATCATTTTGTTACGGCTAACTCTTGTGCAGGGAAATTAGTTTATAGAATGTTATTTACAGATGGAGAGGAAAGGGAAGTGCCTTTGCCACAACCTAGCTTGTTCATTATTGATAACAGGCCATGGTCACGCACGAAGGAGGAGTTGGACGAGCAGCTTAGGTTGCTCAGCTTCCACGTTCAGCACGGCGTGGTGGACCAGGAGGAAGAGGAGGCGTCTGCTGATCACTACACCACATACTACACCGGGGTGTCCTCGAGCTCGTACCAAGACGAAGGCACTTCTTCGTCACACTTTGGAGGTGCCACCTCATGGCCGAGTTGGCCGAGTTGGGATTGATCTCCACTTAGGCCAAAAGCCTAAGCTTGGGGGTAGGTACGCTGACAATTCACTCATCTACATATCATATTTTGTCGGTCCTTTGTATATTCATGTTTCGCTTTCTTTATTGTTCTTATTCTTCTTATTTCTTCTTTTCCAAACACAAAAAGACCAAAAATATTTCTTTTATTTCTCTTTATTTGCCTTTTAGCTTTCCAGCTTTGGTCTGCTTAGTTTTCTATTTCGGTCTGATATTTGAAAAATCCAAAAAATATTTTGCTTTGTTTGCTATTTCCTTCTGTTCTTGTTTCAAAAATCGAAAACCCAAAAATATGTGTTGTTCTTCTTCGGTTTTGTAAAGTTTGTTGCAGAGTTCAGTCTCCCATGACTCCATTGGAGCTTGGTATTCACTTCATATTATTCAAGCCACACAAGTGAAAGGCAATAATGACGACATATGACAATCCGAGATGTGGTAAGAGGCTGGTATGAACTCTATTTGTTTTCATTTTTGTACATATACTCATCTATGTGGACATGCTTAGTCGGTTCATGTAAGGTATATGTTATCTAATGGATGCTTTGTAGTTCTTGCTCTCATATAATTAGTTCCAATTTACTAATAGTTTGTAGCATGTCATGTAGACGCTTGCTTGCATTGTTTTATTCATAATATGGTATGTTATTGTGGTATCCTCCTCTGAAAGTTTCATTTGAATCGACTTGGCACATGCTCAAGCATGCACATGACTGAACAAAAGTCAATTAAGCCTCGATGATTTACTTTGCCTCAGAGTTCTTGTCTCATTTTTATGCCTATATTAATTTTGTTTTGTCGCAAGCATGATTATGACAGCTATTGCTCTCTCGATTGTCGCTTCCCAGTCTTTTCCTAGCCTTCACTTGAACTGAGAGGGAATACTTCTCGTGCATCCAACTCCTGAAAACCAAGTCTACCAAAGAGTCCACTATAAATTCCTATGCATGGTATTTGCAAGCCATTCCAAGTAAATTTTCATGTGCTACCTTTCAAAACCTTCAAATACTTCTCATTTTGTGCCACTGTTTTTAGCTCATGAGGACATAGTGGTCAGGATTGCTATCTTCCATATTAAATTAAGTACCCCTCAACTAGGCAGCTTCATCTGCTCGTCATTAATTTTGCAAGGGAGCTGGTCAGACCATTATAATCTAATTCTAAAAAGAAAGAAAAAAGGCACTCCTCCATGGTATGTGAATGTTGGTGGGCACCCGATGGAATCGGTTAGCCATGGTTTGAGAAAGGAAAAATGTGGGAAGGAGTGCCAAAGGTTTATAAAAGAGCACCAATGTGCCAAATCTTCAAAGAACTCGGAACCGCTCTCACTTGTTTATTATGGAAGATAGCAAGTCCCCATTGCCAGTCGTTGACATGAAACAACCACCTCTCAAAATAAATTTTTATCTCTGTTTTACAAATGAAAAGCTCTAGCACATGTTAAATCACTGCTTCCCTCTGCGAAGGGCCTTTCTTTTACTTTTATGTTGAGTCTTCATCTTCTAATTTTAAGCACCTTCTTGAGAGCATAGCTGTTATTCTTAGTGTAATATGCTTGTCCCAGAACACGGTTAATTGTGGTATAACTTTGATGCTTGTATCTTTGATATTTTTACTTCTAGTCTTCCTTTGGACTTCAGAGGTGCCTCAGCATTTATGTTTTGCTCCACAAATAAAGGCAAGCGGGATACCACTCTTCCATATCATTTATGCATATTACAATCTTGTAGCTTCTTATGTTCATGTTACTTGTTATTAGTGCATTGGCACTCTTTCATAGCTTGCTTGACTAGGAGGTAACATTAGTTGCACATTTCTTATTATGAATTGCCTGAGTACTTGATCATATAGTTAGTATATATACATCATATGAAGCAAATGTGTTCATGAAAGTTTCTTTTATCGCTCTCAGTTGTTAACTTAATTGCTTGAGGACAAGCAAATAGCTAAGCTTGGGGGGAGTTGATACGTCCAAAACGTATCTATTTTCCCGAACACTTTTGCTATTGTTTCTCCTCTAATTTGTGTGTTTTGAATACAACTAACACGGACTAACACTGTTTTCAGCAGAATTGCTCTGGTGTCTCGTTTTTGTGCAGAAATCCAACTTTCAGGAAAAATCCCAGAAAATACTGCAAAAATTTTATTTTGCCAGAAGACCCATGGAGCCAGGAGGAGAGACGAAGGGTGGCAGCAGCCTGGGCTCACCACCAGGGGGCGCGGCCCAGCCCTGGTCGTGCCCACCTGTGGTGAGGCTGCCTTGGCCGTCGCCTCGACCCCTCCTTCCGCCTACATATACCCTCTGACATGAAAATAGCGGGGGTTCAACGTTTTTCCCAGATAGACTTCCGCTACGCCGCCGCCATTAGAAACCGCGATTCGGAACCAGAAACTCCGTTCTGGCACCCTGCCGGGACGGGGATTTGGAGGAGATCTTCATCACCATCATCACCGACGTCTCTCCATCAACCATCCATGACTTCCCCATCCATGTGTGAGTAATTCCCGCTGTAGGCGAAGGGGATGGTAGGGATTGGATGAGATCATTCATGTAATTTTCTATGAGTGACAAGGGTATAGCTAATAGAGCCCGTTAGTTGAGTACCCCTGAGGCCCGTTGAGTTAGGCCCAATTGTAATGATAGTCGAATACGAGTTACTACCGTATGTCGATATTTGTAATCTGTATTGAACCCGAACCGATCCTCGAGACCTGGCCACCTATATATAGGGGCCAGGAGGGGACGGTGGAGGGCAGATTGAAAGCAAGCCAGGTTGAACACCCAAGTTTACTTTCGATACACACTTATTTCGACTAACTTTACCTTCGAGTTCATCCAACGCCCTATCTCCCCGATCCTAAGTCCTTCATCTAGGACATTTGTCGAGTTAACCCTCGTCAATTGGCGCCGACCGTGGGGATCTTGGGCGTTGGAGTCATGAATTCGACGGCTTTTTCGCTTTTAGCCAACAGCAGTCCAGAAGTCGACGGAAGTCAAGAAGTAGAGTTATCCATCGGAAGCTTAAGCATCTTCATCGGGCCGTCGGGTTCATCCCGCCTTTCAGATCCGACGAAACCAGATTCACTGGCAAGAAAGCCCAAAACAAAGGAAGCGTTGGAGTCATCAGGCTCTTCCAATGAGGTAAACTCGCTGGTCAGCTTAGAGAAAGCGTCAATCGCAGAAGGCGACGAAATCGAAGAAAATTCCGACTCAGAAGAGAAAGCGTATCAGACACACAACAACACAAAGGACTTCGCCGGAAGAAACAATGGCGTCTCCAAAGTACATCAGTTATGCGTCATTATCACTGAAGCAGAAGATGGAGACAACAGCGACGGAAGCAAAAAATTCGACAGGCAAGTCGACAAAGTGAAAAATCACAACAAAAAGGAAAAAGAGAAAGTCCATGTCTCGGCTGGTGAATGGAGGATAATTACATCAGCCATTGATCATGGCACAGAAGTACCCGAGGGGTCGCGAAGAGAAGTTCTAATGGGATATCAATATGCGCTATACCAACACAAAAAGAAACTAAGGGAGGAAAGAGACATGATGTTTCGAGACAATAATAATGAATCAAGGGAAGAATATTGGGAAGACTATAGTGAAGATTCAGAATACAGCAGAGGTAGGCGTGGAGATCCAAAGCATAACAGGGGGATGTCAGCATACGGCAGAGAAGAAGGGTACTCAAGGAGCCCGACCCCGCAACCAGAGGAGGAGGAAGACGATCTGATACAAAAAACGCCAGAAGCAGCATTAGCAGCGGCACAAGCGTACCTGCTAGCCACAAGACCAGAGCATGGAGACCCGCGAGAAGATATGCACCGAGCCGCAATACGAAGCCTCGGCATAGTAGAAGGAAAGATCAGGGAACAAGGCCCACAGCAGAAGTCGACAAGCTACAAGGGAAGACACAAGGAAAAGTTCAGATATAATGGTTCAGATGATGATTATAGTGAGTCATCAGAAGAGGAAAAGCGACGGAAAAAGAAGGAGGACGCAAGAAGTATAATAGCACAAGCTCGAGTAGATAAATCACGGCACGCATGGAGGGAAGAAAACTACGAAGACGATGATAAAGATATGGGTGCGTTATGCTTTACCCGTAGGGTTCGCAAAACACGAGTACCAAAAGGATTTAAATTACCCCATGATCAGAGCAAGTACGACGGGTCGCAGGAACCCACCTTATGGCTATCGGATTATTTACAAGCAGTACAGATATTAGGAGGAACAAAGGCGACTGCAATGCAAAGTTTGCAGCTACACCTCACCGGAGCCGCCCGGTCTTGGTTGAACACCCTACCCGACGAATCCATTGGAAGCTGGGGGGAACTCAAAAGTCAATTCGCAAGAAATTTCCGTTCCACCTACAAGCGCCCAGCATCACTGGAAGAAGTTAAAGCATGTGTGCAGAAAAAAGGCGAAACGCTAAGATCTTACATACAACGCTGGAGTATAATTAAAAACTCAGCAGAGGACGTCTCTGATGAACGAGCAATAGATGCTTTTTCAGAAGGACTTCGTCGCTCAGATCTCGTGGAAGAAATAGGAAGAACAAGACCCACGACAGTAACTGAGCTAATGGAACAAGCCAACAAATTGGCTGATGGAGAGGACGCGTACAACAACAAAAGAGGACGTTCGCCAGAAGTCGACAGAATAAGTCGACAAAAGAGAAGATACCGCAGCGGAGGCAACCAAGGAAGGCGAAATCAGGTAGCCGCAGGATATATACTAGAAGAAGAAGAAGGATACGAAAGCAGGAGGGTTCAAGCAAAAGGAACAGAAAGATCGAGGTACTCCGGTCCTTCGGCTGAGGATATGTTATACGGACCTTGTCGAATCCACTATGCGTACCTCGACGGGAAAAGGGTCTCCAATCACCAGATGAAGGATTGCAGAACATTCCTAAGGTTGCAAGGTGCAATGAGCTCAAGCCAAGAAGGAAGGCAAGGAGAAAAGCGGAGAAGTCAAGGATATCAAACTCAAAGATTGTCAAGACACCTAGAGTCAAAAGTATACATATCAGCTATGATTCAACCGGTGCCCAAGTCGAAAAAAGAACGGAAGAGCATAACCAGGCAAATAAACCTAGCAATATCATCACCACCGGCCACCACAGAGTACCTACGATGGTCAGAGCAACCAGTCAAGTTTAGTAGAGCAGACCACCCACGGAAAGTTCCTCGACCGGGCCACTCGCCTATGGTTCTAAAAGCGCAAATAGGAGGATACGACATCGGAAGAGTGTTCATGGATGCAGGGAGTGGCATAAATTTAATATATGCTAAAACATTGAAGGCTATGTGCATCTCACCAACAAGTCTAAAGCCAACAGATTGCTCTTTCCACGGGATAGTACCAGGAGCAGCAAACTACCCTCTGGGAAGAATAGAACTCGATGTCTGTTTTGGTAGCAGTGGAAACTATAGAAGAGAGAAACTGGAGTTCGAAGTCATAGATTGGCCGTCACAATATCATGCAATCCTGGGGCGCCCAGCATTTGCAAAATTCATGGCAGTACCGCACTACGCGTATCTCACGCTAAAAATTCCAGGACCCAAAGGAACAATCACAGTACAAGGAAGTTTTGAGGTAGCCAACACATGTGATAGAGAATTCAATAAGATGGCGCAAACCTTCGGCATGACAGCAGAATACGAGAGGCTAAAAGGAGAAACAGATCATAATGTGCTACCCGACGTTGGACGATCCCTGCCAGATAAGGCTTTCGACACAACGCAGGACTCAAAGAAAATTCAGGTCCACCCTACGGATCCAAACAAGACGACATCAATTGCGGTGAACTTAGACCCCGCATAGGAAGGCGCGCTCATCGAGTTCCTCCGTGAGCGCTGGGAAATCTTCGCCTGGTGTCCATCGGACATGCCAGGGGTTCCAAGGGAACTCGTCGAGCACGCATTAAATGTAGATCCCAAGGCGAAACCAGTCAAGCAACCACTGCGACGATTCGATGAACCGAAGAGGAAGGCAATAGCGTCAGAATTGCACAGATTAGAAAGTGCTGGATTCATCAGGGAAATCAAAACTTCGAGTTGGGTGTCGAACCCAGTAATAGTACCCAAGAAGAACACAGACGTACAAAGAGTATGTGTCGACTACACATCTCTCAATAAGCATTGTCCAAAGGATCCCTTCCCTTTACCTCGCATCGATCAAATAATCGATTCAACAGCGGGCTGTGCAAGGCTTTCCTTTTTGGATGCATATTCTTGCTATAACCAGATCAAGCTGAAGAAAGAGGACGAGGAAAAAACAGCCTTTATCACACCATATGGGGTGTTTTGTTACCAAGTGATGCCATTCGGCCTAAAAAATGCAGGAGCAACTTATCAAAGAATGATGCAGAGTTGCCTCGGGAGCCAAATAGGGCGCAACATACAAGTCTACATTGATGATGTAGTCATCACCACAAGAGAAGAGAAATCTCTAATCGGCGACTTGGCAGAAACCTTCGACAACCTGAACAAGTTTAAGCTCAAGCTGAACCCGACAAAGTGCTCCTTCGGAGTTTCAGCAGGGCAACTTTTGGGGTTCTTGGTATCTGCGCGAGGGATAGAAGCAAATCCAGAGAAGATTCAAGCAATTCTAACAATGGGGAAACCCACGAAGCTCCACGACGTACAGAAGTTAGCAGGACGAGTCGCGGCATTAAGTCGTTTCGTTGCTCGACTAGGGGAGAAGGCGCTGCCTTTTTACGCACTTATGAAGAAGTCAGACGACAAATTTGAGTGGACAGAAGAAGCAGACGCAGCGTTTACACAATTGAAGAAAGTGCTTTCCACGCCGCCAGTGCTGGTCGCACCAAAAGAAAAAGAGCCACTACTACTGTACATCGCCGCAACCCATCAGGTGGTAAGTACAGTCTTAGTAGTCGAAAGAAGTGAAGAAGGCAAAGCTCATGGCGTCCAGAGACCAGTATATTTCATCAGCGAAGTGCTATCTCCAACCAAACAGAGGTACCCGCATTATCAGAAGTTGGCATACAGTGTCTTCATAACTGCACGAAAACTACGACAGTATTTTACTGTGCACCCAATTATAGTGGTTAACGAAGCACCACTATCGAACATATTGAACAATCCTTTAGCGACGGGACGTGTCTCTTTATGGGGAATAGAGCTATCTCCCATGGACATCACGTACGAGAAAAGGAAGGCGATCAAGTCGCAAATTCTGCCAGATTTTACAGCAGAGTGGCTCGAGCTGCAAAGTACAGGACCACCAGATTTATCGAGTACCTGGACAATGTATTTCGACGGTTCTAAGCGAGTCCAAGGCGCAGGCGTAGGAGTAGTACTGATATCACCTCATGGTGACAAACTAAAGTATGTCCTAAGGATGAGTTTCCCACAGGCTTCTAACAATGAGGCAGAGTACGAGGCTTTGCTGCACGGAATGAAGATGGCTAAAGCTTGTGGAGCAACTCGCCTAAAGATATTTGGAGACTCTAACCTTGTTGTCCAGCAAGTCATGAACAGGTGTGACACAATCAATGACAACATGATGGCCTACAAGAATTTGTACCATTATCTAGAAGGAACGTTCGACGGATGCGAAGTCTCTCACGTCAGCAGGAACAGCAATGAAGAAGCCGACACTTTAGCAAATATTGGATCACAATGCTTACCTGTGCCATCTGGAGTGTTTTGGGAAGAAATAGCGGAAAGATCAATAAAAAATACTAAAAGTTCGACTACTACGACAAGCTCGGGGGCTATGGCAGAACCAGAGGAGGTCATGATGATAGAAGAAACATGGATGCAGTCGTATATTGCGTACATGATAAATAAGAAGCTACCAGAAGATGCAGTGGAGGCCAAAAGGATAACTCGAAGAGCGAAAGCGTTTGTCGTGATTGAAGGGAAACTATACAAGAGAAGTATTACAGGCGTTTTACAACGCTGTGTCACACCCCAAGAAGGGCAAACAATATTGAAAGACATACACGGCGGAGTATGTGGCCATCACGCCAGCAGCAGAGCGATAGCGGCAAAAGCTTTTCGAGCGGGATTCTATTGGCTAACAGCCATCGAAGACGCAAAAGATATAGTTCGAAAGTGTGAAGCATGTCAAAGGTTTGCATCCAGACCACATGCACCAGCAGCAGAGCTGCAAACAATACCATTATCTTGGCCCTTCGCACAATGGGGACTCGACATGGTGGGAAAATTGCACAAATCTTGGCCAGGAGGGCATGTCTACATGCTAGTAGCAGTCGATAAATTCACCAAATGGGTGGAAGCGGCCCCAGTGACAACTCAAGATTCTACAGCAGCAATCAGTTTCATCAAGTCGATAGTTTTTCGTTTTGGTGTACCACATAGCATCATCACAGACAACGGGACAAATTTTACTTCAAAAGAATTCAGAAGTTATTGCGAAGGATTGGGAATCAAGCTTAAATTCGCATCGGTGGCGCACCCGAAGACAAATGGGCAAGTCGAAAAAGCTAATGGCTTGATAAGTAGTGGAATAAAAAAGAGGCTTTTAGCACCTCTCGAGAAAGCCAAGAGCGCTTGGGTAGAAGAGTTGCCCTCCGTTCTTTGGAGCCTAAGAACTACGCCCAATGCAGCAACTCAAGAAACTCCTTTCTTCCTGGTCCATGGCGCAGAAGCCGTGCTTCCAGTCGAAGTTACACACGAGGCTCCAAGAGTGACAGCATATGACGAGGCGACATCAACAGAAGCATTACAAGACGACGTCGACGCGTTAGATGAAGCAAGAGACAAAGCATTAGAAAGGGCTACACAGTATCAACAAAGTCTACGAAACTACCATAGTAGTCGAGTTCGTCCACGATCCTTCGTGGTGGGAGATCTTGTTTTGCGACTTAGGCAAGACAGCCATGGCAAATTGGAGTCCCCTTGGGTGGGACCTTACATCGTCACGGAAGTAATACCAGGAGGAGCATATCGACTACAAGACAAGAAGACCGGGAAGGATGAAAGCAACCCGTGGAATGCAGAACAGCTACGGCGTTTTTACGCGTAGACTAAGTATAAATATCAGCATGTTCGAGTTAACCTGCTGGACCCAGAACATGAGGCCATAGGTCGGGTTCTTTGGGTTGAACTCGACAAAATTGTACGACTTTCGTGTTACTTCTCCGCTCGGGGGCTTCGACCTCTGGGTCGTACGAAAAGTTGTTATGACAAGATGGAGGGATTTTTTCTTCGCTATAAGGTTGTTTTCACAACCCGATAAATACAAAGAAAACTTGGTTCGTAAAAAGAACCCGATATCATCTTTACGCTTATTGGTTCGCAAAGAACCCGACATATGGAAAACATATCTCAGAACATGACTTGTTCTCATGATACTAGTACAAATTAATCGACATAAAGTACGAATGTTTATTGTTATCATTGCAGGAAGAACATTGTCAAACGAGATTACATGGATAACAGATCTAAACAAAAGAGGGCTTCAAGCCTCGTACTCCTTCTGGCAAAGAGTGCCATTGTAGATCTTTACATCAAACATCGACGTACCGACGTGGAAGTCGAACGCCATGATGAAACCTTGATGGATGTCGTGGTCCTCAGCAAATTGCGACCAGCCACCTCTGAAGTACTGCTCGCCGTTACCGTCATACCACACCTCCACCTCATAGGGGATTCCACCGCCAGATTGTTCACGAAGAACCGCCTCTCGTAGTTCGCGGCCATCCATGAACTTCGTGAAATCCAGTGGCAAGCGCTGAATTTCACAGCACTGCGCCATGGCAATGCAAAGAAAGGAAAAGATACGGGGGGGTGCAGCAGGAGCAGCAGGCGCAGCAGGAGGAGGAGAGGCAGGACCTGGAGTGGCACTGGTCACCTTCGGTTTGTTCTTGCTACCAGGTGGGCGGCCGGGACGGCGCTTCGCCGGAGCATCTGAAGAAATTCCCGCGGCGCCAGAAGTTCCCGCGGCGCCAGCAACCTTTGGTTTATTTTTGCTACCACGAGGGCGACCCCTACCTCGTGGGGCCATCGGGGATCCAAGGTTCAGACGAGAACCTCCAGCGTCAGCCATGAAGTGCGACAGAAAAACCTCGCAAAAGCCCTAGATGGAGGAAGAAGAGGATGCGGCGGAGGAGAAGTTTAATTAGGGTTTCCTACCTTAATCACCAGGCGCTTTTATTTATAAGCGCATACTATTGGGCTTTCGGGCTGCATCAAAGTCCGTGAAACACAATTTACAAAGGGAGTTAAATTCTGCGCACAGCAGACGATAATATCAATGAAGAAAAGAAAAAAAAAAGAAGAAGGGGGAGGATTATGCGATATGGAAACCGCGACTTGGACGTGGGGGCTTGTCTATAGTAAGATATTTACAGAAGAAAGACGAATTGAACTTTGAGCCTATGCTTGACTACAAGTTGCCAAACATAGCCTCGGGGGCTACTCCCATCAGGAGCGCTGAGCGCGCACCCGATAAAGATGAGATGATCAATATTGAAGATGGAAAAGGGTAAGCATACAAAACTTCGACTACGTAGTCGACAAATCGAAAATTGGAGATTACTCCCATCGGGAGCGAGTTTTTCTTTGGTTGCAGAAACCCGAATATTTTCAGTCAAAATTTGACTGCGACATAAGATTCTCGAGTTGTGTTATCGCAACAACACTCGAATGCCGTGATTTATCACGAAGGTAAGACCCCGGGATCCGTCCTGTGTGGCCTGGTATACGCACATGGATGCGCTCTGCTGGTATGTATCCGTGTCTACGACGCGAAGAAAATCCTGGTGGACGCACTGGGTACCCTGAGAACCACTGGGACTCATTTTTTGTAAGTCCTAAATGAGGGAAAAGAGTGAGTTTGACCGGTATCCCGAATTCAAGTCCAAGGGGATTGAATTTGAAGTAGATGGCAAGTATCTGTTCCGGCAGTTAACTGACCTCTTGATCCGTCAGAGTTGTCAGGCTTGTTCATCGAGACCCCTTGCGAGCAAATTATCATCAATACAAGTCGAAAGACCAAGTCGAAGATTTGAAGATGAAGTCGAAGAATTGATCAAAGTCGAAGATTAGAGATTCAACCTGAATCTACAATTCTGGTAGAATCTCAGGGGCTACTGACAAGGGTATAGCTAATAGAGCCCGTTAGTTGAGTACCCCTGAGGCCCGTTGAGTTAGGCCCAATTGTAATGATAGTCGAATACGAGTTACTACCGTATGTCGATATTTGTAATCTGTATTGAACCCGAACCGATCCTCGAGACCTGGCCACCTATATATAGGGGCCAGGAGGGGACGGTGGAGGGCAGATTGAAAGCAAGCCAGGTTGAACACCCAAGTTTACTTTCGATACACACTTATTTCGACTAACTTTACCTTCGAGTTCATCCAACGCCCTATCTCCCCGATCCTAAGTCCTTCATCTAGGACATTTGTCGAGTTAACCCTCGTCAATGAGATTGTTAGGGCATAGTGCCTAGTATCTTTATTTAGTGCTTATGATATTGTTGCAACTTGTTGTGCTTAATGCTTGTCACTTTGGGCTCGAGTGCCATGATTTTAGATCTGAACATGTTATTGTTTATATGATGATACTTGTTGTTTATGGTCTTATCTACAAGTTGTATACACATATTGTTGTCCGGAACCCGAGGCCCTAAAGTGACAGAAATTGGGATAACCGGAGGGGATGGCTATGATGTGAGGATCACATGTGTTCACCGAGTGCTAATGCTTTGCTCCGATACTTTATTAAAAGGAGTACCTTAATTATCAGTAGTTTCCCTTGAGGCCCTACTGCAACAGGCTGGTAGGACAAAAGATGTCGTGCAAGTTTCTCATTGCGAGCACGTACGACTATATACGGACCACATGCCTATGATTGTTAGTACTAGGATGCTTTATCATTATTTATCTGCAATGCCCATGTCTCACTGATTTCATGAATTATCTTATCTATGCAACGCCCGTACATCCATCCCTATGCCTACAGTATTTCATCCTACTGGTTACTATTGCTACTATTACCGCATTTATTCTACTACTGTTGTTAGTGTTTCACTACTATCACCACTATAAAACTGTTGCTACTGATAAACCGCTGCGAACAAGTCTGTTTCCAGGTGCAGCTGAATTGACAACTCATCTGTTAAGGCTTATAAATATTCTTTGGCTCCCCTTGTGTCGAATCAATAAATTTAGGTTTTACTTCCCTCGAAGACTGTTGCGATTCCCTATACTTGTGGGTCATCAGAGGTGGTTGCTTTTGTCAACGACTGACAATAGGGTTCTTACTATCTTCCATACAAAAATGAAGCAAGTTTTTGAGAGAGATTGGCACTTTTGTGCTCTTTTATAAAACTTGGCACTCCTCCCCACCTTTTTTCCTTTCCCAAACCATGGCTAACCGATTCCATCGGGTGCCCACCAACATTCACATACCATGGAGGAGTGCCTTTTTTCTTTTCTTTTTTCCTTTTTTTATTTTTGGAATAAACAATATGGAAGATAGCAAATCCGACCACTACGTCCCCTTGAGCTAAAAACAGTGTCACAAAACGAGAAGTAGTTGAAAGTTTTTGAAAGGTAGCATATGAAAATTTACTTGGAATGGCTTACAAATACCATGCATAGGAATTTATAGTGGACACAATGGCAAACTTGGTTTTTAGGAGTTGGATGCATGAGTAGAGCTCATACTCAGTACAAAATGAGGGCTAGCAAAAGACTGGGAGCGACCAACTAAGAGAGCAATAACGGCCATAATCATGCATAGCGACAAAGTGACATTAAAAGAAGCATAAGATGGCATCAAAAGTCAAAAACTAAATGATCATAGAGGCAATAGCGACTTTGTATGAGTCTAACATGTGTGAGCATGCGCCAAGTCAACCCAAATAAAGCATCAAAGGAGAAACCCAAAATAATGCTTCCAAATAATTAAAACAACTCGTGATTTTTTTCAAAGGCTCATTAAGCAATCTCAGTCATTTGAGACAAGTCATGCTATAGAAAAACCACTAAGCATACTATCAAAAAGATATCAAGCACGACATGCAAAAGCCCAGGCCGCAGTCTACACAAGCTCCTTCTTGTATCACTTTTTTGCATAAAGCTTTTTCTCTTTTCCAACACCATTCGAACTTTTTATAAATAATTATTTTGATGAAAACCAACATGGACCAGATGTCAAAAATACACCTTGATAAAAAGATATAACAAGATCTGAACACAAATTAAGGCGAAAATCGAAAGCTAAACGCAATTCTAGAAAAAGAAGAACACTCGTTGAAATGATAAGAGTGAAAAACGGAGTGTTCTTGGCAAATGAAAAGCAAGGCAACTTCTGCAAAAGAAATTTGTTGGGGTCTAACCATTTATTGCACCAAACAAAACTAAACAAAACTGAAAACTAAAAACAACTGACGCTCCAAGAAAAAACGCATAATGCGTGAAGCAATAAAAATATAGTGTTTTGAAAGGTGACCTGATTTTTGCCGATGAAGAAGGGGTGCCTCGGGGGCATCCCGAGCTTTGACGCTTGTACCTCTTGGATATTTCTTGGGGTGAGATGGGTATCCCCAAGGTTGAGCTTTTGTCCATTCTTCAACTCATCTCATCATTCTCCAATCCCTACACTTGAAAACTTCCTTCATACAAAACTAAACACAAATCTATTAGCAACATTAGTGTAAGCATAACATTGAATCAACCCTTTTTTGCTTCAGGTTTCAACTCAAAACCACCACATATAAATCATATACTACTGTAGCAACTTCCCCAAAAGTTCCGTGATCAAAAGAACTAAAAAAGAAAGCGATAAAGCGGCAAAAACAAATATTGGCAGAAATCTGTCAAAACAGAACAGCTGACAAATGTCGAATTTTTAGAGGGTTTTCTGTTGCTCAAATCAAAAAGTTTTCAACTAATGAAAGTTTGGATATAACCTGGGGCATATGCACAAGAAATCGCAGGTCCAAAATATATATAGAGAATTTTCACGAATTTTTACAGTGCAGCACCGAAAACTGTTTCAGGACAGCAACATCCCCAAATCTTACCTCACTCAAATTAGAGGCTTCTCTTGGCACAAAAACGAAATAAAAAGGATAAGGAGAGGTTATTACAGTAGTAATAACTTCCAAGACTAAAATAAAAGAAAAAGAACTGAATGTAAAAATTTTGGTTATCTCCCAAGAGTGCTTTTCTTTAACGCCTTTGAGCTAGGCGCAGAAAATGCGAATCAAGTAATATCAAGAGAGGCATTAAGATCAACTGTTTCCTCAAGATCACCACTTACCACGCTAGGCACTTTAGAGGGTCCCGAAGATGATTCAACCTGCAAGTCACTCTTAGTTGAACTAAAAGTCTTACCAATCTTAAAAACATGTTGAGGTTTAGGCACAGACACCTTGGGAACATACATAAATTTTTGCTCTTTTCCACCAAAAGCTTTCTCTTTCTTAAACTTAAGAGAAGAGAAAATTGAACTTAAAGTTTCCATGGACTCCTCAAGTTTCCCAATCCTAAGGTTTTGACTATCAAGAGTAGTGCTAGCTTCTAAAACGGTGATTCTCTTACCGATACTTTCTATCGCTTTATTAACTCGGCTAGCGTTATCAAGGATATTTGGCAAACTTTTTTCTAAAGAGCCTACTTTTTCTATAACTTCCTCCAAAGTGATCTCAGTTTTAACAACATGAATAGGTGGTACTCCCACTAAACTTTCAATTAACTTGCATGCTTCAAGAGCGAGAGTACCCAGAAAATTACCTCCTGCAAAAGTATCAAGAACGTACCTATACCAACTAGTTATACCAACAAAAAAAATTCTAAGGAGGATCATGGTAGAATGCTTCTTTGTACACCTATGATGAGAGTTGCTAATATGGTACCAAGCATCTTTCAAGCTCTCTCCCCCTTGTTGCTTAAAAGTACAAACTTCAACTTCAGGATTACTCATTCTAGCAAAACTAAAAGCAAGCAAGTAAAAACAACTATAAAGGATACTAATTTTTGTGTGTTTTTGATGAAACGATGCAAGTAAAAATAAAGTAAAAGCAAAACTAAAACAAAGTAAAGGATGTGCGTGCGAAACTCCCCTTGCAGAAGTCTTCTTTTTCCCCGGCAACGGCGCCAGAAAAATGTCTTGATGTGGCGCGGTGTTGATAGTTTTTCACCGTCCAGTTGGGAACCCTAAGAGGAAGGTATGATAAGCACAGCAGCAAGTTTTTCCCTCAGAAAGAAACCAAGGTTTATCAAATCCAGAAAAAAGTCAATACTTCAGAAGGTGATGCCTGCTAGCTTCGCGACAGCTCCGGACAATTTATAAGGCGCATCGTCCAAGCTTTGCTTTGCGAGCGGCAACATGAACCTGCACACAATACAACCAAATACTTTGCTCCCAACTTACGATGAGGTTGTCAATCTCACCGGTTTGCTTGAAACAAAGGAATGAGCGTATCGAGTGGAAAGCAATAGTAATATGCGAGTAAAGTAAACAGTGCGAGTAAAGTAAACAGGTGATAGCAATATAATGGAAATAGGACCGGGGTCCACAGTTCACTAGTGGTGTCTCTCCATAAGATAAAATAACACATGCTGGGTAAACAAATTACAGTTGGGCAATTGATAGAATAAAGACAACGTGCATGTCGAGAGGATCACTATGAGATTTACTCTGGGCATTACAACAAGATACATAGACCGTCATCCAACTGCATCTATGACTAATAATCCACTTGTGGTGAATCAATCCGAGAACTCCACAAGTATTAAGTTGCGAACAAGAGATAACTGCGTTAAGCAAAGTGTGTAATGTAAACAAAGCATATGCCCTTGAGCATATGAATGTTTTTTTCTCCCTAGTAGCAACGGCACATCTACAACCTTAGAGGTTTCTGTCACTCCCCCAGATTAAATAGAGGCATGAACCCACTATCGAGCATAAATACCCCCTCTTGAAGTCACTAGCAACTACTTGGCCAAGATAGCTACTAACAACGGAGAGCATGCAAGATCATAAACAACATAGAGATAACATAAGATAATATTCAGCACATCAACTCAATCATAACACCAATATTCATCGGATCCCAACAAACACAACATATAGAATTACATAAAGGTAGTCTCGATCATGTAAAGCAGCTCACGAGATCTAAACATGAAGCACATGGTGGAGAAGACAACCATCTAGCTACTGCTATGGACCCATAGTCCAAGGTAGACTACTCACTCATCGCGCCGGAGGCAAGCATGGCGATGAAGAAGACCTCCGGTGGCGATTCCCCTCTCCGGCAGGGTGCCGGGAAGAGCTTCTGGACCCTCCCGATCTCGGATCGACGGCGGCGGTGGATCGCGATGTATTTTGGAAAAGTGATCGGGTATTTAGGTTTTTCCCGTCGGGGGGTCTTTATAGGCGAAGAGGCGGCGTCAGAAGTGGACCTGGTGGGGCTCACCACAGAGGGGCGCGGGCCAGCCCTAGGCCGCGCTCCCTGGTGGTGTGGCCCACCAGTGGCTCCTCTCCGTCTCCTCTTTGGTTCTCTGGAAGGTTCGGTAAATTTCTGGACGTCTGGCTTTTGTTTCGTCCAATTCCGAGAATATTTCCTATGTAACTTTTCTGAAACACAAAAATAGTAGAAAACAAGGAACTGGCACTGTGGCATCTCGTTAATAGGTTAGTTCCAGAAAATGCATAAAAATGCCACGAAGTGTAACGAAACACTAAGCAAATGATGTAAAAACAAGCATGGAGCATCAAAAATTATAGATACGTTGGAGACGTATCAGTATAGCGGAAGACTTCCCATCAAACATATTAAACAAATGAAGTAGTTTGTTAATGTAACTTTGTTGATTAAGAAATACCAAACCTGACTTTCTCTCTTCTAGCAGCACCAAGATGCTTCATCTCAAACTCAATAATTAGTTGTGGCTTCAAAGTAGTGATCTCTTTCTTGCACTTGAAAGCAACTAAATATCATCAACATTCAACAAGTATATAGGTGATCCATGAACCATCTTATTATAAACAAAACTATCATACTAAGATTAAACAAATCAAACCATGTATACCATTATCTTGGAGACTATTTCAGGCCATAAAGGGATCTCTTTAATTTACAAACAAGATCCTCTTTACCAGACACTGTGAACTCTTCTGGCTGGTCCATGTATATTTCATCCTCTAGTTCATGCAGAAAAGCAGTCTTACTGCTCAATCTCAAGATCGCGCATAGCTACAATACCAAAAAAGTGCACAAAATGAACTATGCTTTACAACTGGAGAGGACACATTATTATAATTAATTTATGAGATCTGACTAAAACCTTTTAACTACTAATCTTGCCTGAAACCTCACAAGGCTCTTTAAAAGGCAAACCTGCTTTCAAATATGCACTAATAGCGGATGACCTTATTTTGTTTAGGTAACACACAACATCCCATGCACCATTTTTTCTCATATAACTATATCTGTTCTAGCATTGCTAAAATCTACTTCTCAGAGTCACTTGGCGCAACAACTTTAGTATACGTAGTTGGTTCAACCTCATTCTCTACCTGTTCTACACAAATTAAAGCATAATTCACAATGTTGCATTCTTCAATTAAACATTTACAAGGACCAACATTACTCCTTGGAAAATCAGTTGCGATATATTGAATTTGTTACTCCAAAACAGGTGGTGAAAGCTAAACAATAGTATTATCATTATTATCAAACTGAGGTTTATTAACAACATCATTAATTTCAGCTATATTATTTACTTTTTCCTCCACTCTGCACGTGAATTCTCTGTTTAATAGTTCTATGTTCTAGCTGTCCATTATCAGCGTGTGCATAAGCCTCCTGGCAATAGACCTCGCTCTGCTTGTTAGTAGTTAATTTTTATTTCAATTTGGATCACAATATAACATGCACAAAGAAAGCCAAACAAATCTAGAAGGTTTCATTTAATAACATTGCATAAGTTTTCATAAACATCTGTACTCCATAACATCATGAGAAGACAAAAAGGGAGCAACATATTTGCTCGCCCCCTTCTTCATTTATCCACTTGAACAAAATGGATCCCGTAAACTAATTCAAAAGGGCTGGGCTGGCCCAGTGGCCATACGCTATTGGCTCTTCCAAAGGCGAAACTCTCGTTTTTTGCCACAGGCAAACAGAGGGATAAAGCCAGTGATTTTGAAGCAAAGGATTAGCACAAAAAGGCGTTATGCTTTCGCAGGCACACATATGTTTTATTGCTGAGGCAGACACGGATTTCACTTTAAAGACGAGGACTCTGAAGTGGGCGAGCACTCGGCCCAATGGGTGAACATGCCGCCTCCTGTAGAGGTTCAAGTGGGATCCCACCAAATACCCACTTGCGGTTTATTTTACGATTTTCTAGCTAGGTAAAAAATTTACCTAAATTTAAACAAAAAATCAAAAAAAGAAATACTCCTACCGATCAGAAAAAAGTATCGGTCACTATATAAAACCTTATATTAAGTTGTACTAAATCATCTGATATTTTTTCCGATCGGAGGGAGTACAAGTTAGATTTTGGCTGACACTTGCTATAAATGCGATAGACAATAACGAAGAACGAAGAAATCACAACAGGAGACATAAATTTTAACATAGAAAAACTCTCCAACAAAGAGTAGAAAATCCACGAGCGTCGGCCAACGAAACTTCATTTTATAGACAGTGTTTACAAACACCGTACATTATCTTGTGATACGATAAACCATAGTCAGCGGCTTAAAAGAGGTATAAATAGAAGGTGATAACGATCCTTACCCCTTCACTTCGGCCCAAGCCTCCCAACAACAGGTCTCGCTTCGCTTCGTCGCTACCCTTCTTACTGCAATTTAGACTCTCGCTCCACCACCCTGTTGACATTCTTTCCACACGGGCTTTGGATTTTCTGCCGTTCTCTCTCAGAACCAGTGCACCCACAGTGACTGTAATCGCTCTTGGAGCTATTGGCAACAAGTCGCTGCACATGTAAGCAAGACGGCAAGTAACGGGAAATCCACTTTGGCTCACGGGTGTAGATGCACTCATTATCAAAAAATATATTTTAAAATGTTTAAAATTTTGAAAAAAATAGCTTGATGTAGAAAAAGATATTTTTTGTGGCCTCTCTAAAAAAGATAAATTTCAGTGCTCCAACATTGTTATTTATGTAACCATTTTTTTTGTCTTTTTACACATGCCACAAAAAATGTCTTTTCACCATAAAACTTTGTGGGTGAACATACATTGTTCAGATGTACACTGAGAATTTTTTGTCTAATTTTTTTTTGACATTTTGAAATGTATTTTCTATAATAGGTGCATCTAGTCCTATGAGCCCAAACACCTCCTCCGCAAGTAACCCATATTTTCATTCGCGTGCATCTCTTCAGCGTAGCCTGCAGCCCCATCACCATTGCACCGGAGCGTTTCGGCTGGATGACGTACGGATAATCCCAATTAATTCAATACTGGATCAGTGGATCTGCACCGAACTAACGAATCATCAATCATGCATATGCCGCGTCTCTGTCCACTGACCTAACCCCATCTGTCTCCCTTCAAAAGGAAGGAAGGAAGGGAATCAGAACAAGAAATACTTACATCTCGACAGCTTCCATCTTCATCTTTCTCTAGTACGGAGTAGTATAAAAAATATGACACCCTTCATATAATTTCCGCTACGTGCCCTCTTCCTAGCACCAGTGGAAAAAAGGCTTTTAATCCCGGTTTGTTTTTTTTTCGAAATGGGGTGATCCCGGCCTCTGCATCAATTGATGCATACGGCATTTATTAAAACTCAGTCTCAAAATAGTATTACAAATTATTACAGATCACGGATCACACAAAGTCTCCACATGAACCAGCCATATAAAAATACCTAACATAGTGCAACGCCAGAAGATCATGAAGTTATCCGTCTCTCAGTATGCCAGCCGCACCGGCTGTAGAAATCCCGTGCTACCGTCTCCAACCGGTTGCACCCAATATCCATATCCCGGCGTTGCTCCTCCGGCTGCAAATAGGACCACATATGGATCCAATGGGTAACCAAAGGAATAACCTGCAAAAATGATGGATAGCTTCGTTTGTTAAAGGTAAAATCATTCCGAACATTCCAGATTGCCCATAATAAAGCACACACACCAACTCTAATGTGTTCTTTATCCTTTTTTGCAACTCCATTTAACCAATTCCCAAACAAGTTTGTAATATTCGAAGGAGGGGGGATGTTAAAAGTCATATGAATGATTCTCCAAATAATTTTGACAAAAGGACATGAGAAAAAAAGATGTTGTATTGTCTCATCTTGATCACAAAAACAACACTTAGAGGAACCATGCCAACCTCGTTTGCAAAGATTATCCTTGGTTAAAATCACTTCCTTATGAAGGAACCACAAAAAAATTCTAATTTTCAGTGGAGCCTTGATCTTCCAAATGTATTTTTTAAGATATACCGTGTGCCCATTTATTAAATCATTGTACATTGATTTCACAGAAAAAATTCCCGATGTAGTTAGACCCCATTTAAAAGTATCCACTTGATCAGTTATGTGGACTCTCATTAGACGTGTGACTAGGTGTACCCATCTATCCCATCTATTACCCGACAAAGTCCTTCTAAAACCTATATTCAAAGGAGCCGAGCTGAAAACAGCTGCCACAGTAACATTTGTGTGATTAACAACATTATATAAGGAAGGATACTGATCCTTGAGAGGCGCATCTCCTAGCCAAGTGTCTTCCCAAAATCTAGCATTTTGTCCATTGCCAATGTTAAAAGAGCCTCTACTAAAAAATTCATTCTTAACTTTCATTAAACCTTTCCAAAAAGATGAATCTGTTGGCTTAGCTGAAACCTGGGATAAAGTTTTATGTTTTAGATATTTGTTTTGGATTAACTCTTGCCAAACCCCTTCTTCATTCAGAAGTTTATATAGCCACTTGCTAAGTAAACTCTTATTTTTTAACTCTAACACTTCCACACCAAGACCTCCCTGATCCTTAGGTCTACAAATAATATCCCATTTGGTTAATCTATATTTCTTCTTATGACCATCACTTTGCCAAAAGAATCGAGATCTGAAGTAGTCTAACCTTTTTCTGACCCCTATGGGTATCTCTAAAAAAGATAGCATAAACATCGGCAAGTCTCGGTTATAGCAACCGGAACTAGCAAAGCGGGACTAAAGGCTTCAGCTTTTAGTTCCGGTTGCTTATGAACCGGGACCAATAGGCCTCCACGTGGTCAGGGGCATGTGCTGCGACTGGAGGACCTTTGGTCCCGATTCGTAACACGGACCGGGACTAAAGGTCTATTCGAAATAAAATTTGTATTTCTGTTTCGGAATTTCTGTATTTTCTTTATTTTTCTATTTTTCTTTATTTCTCTATTATCTAATTATCTCTATTCTCGCTCTCACTCCATATCTCATGTCAAATTACAAGTACTTGTGGTCCTCACTTCCCAGTCGGTCACCCATCCTCACACTGCTCCACCCTTAGCACGCTTAACTTCTCCATTCCTTTCCTACTAGCTTCCAAGACTGCGCTCGCGACTTGTTGATAATGGTATGCTACCAATTCTATTAACCTATACACTTTGGTAATATATAATATAACTTTTTTAAATTCCAAATAAATTCACAAAATAAGCAACAATGATTAAGTATAATAAGCACCAATGAATTTCAAATAATCTTTATACATAATTTAATTATTAATTTTTAATAATTAAAATATTAAAAAAGCCAAAATACTTAAAAAATCACAAATTCGAAAATTAATAGACTTTGTTAACCGAAACAATAAGGGAGTACATTTTCCAAACATTATACTCATCCAAGACTCATCACACAACCACATCTACGATCATCCACCTAATAAACATTAAGGTTAAGACGATCAACATGGCTATTGTAGCCTTTTAGCTTTCAGTAGCTCCTAGCAATCTCAAAGCCTAGGCAAGCGTCTAAAGCGGCATATAACAATTGGTTGAAGCTCAATGGAACTTTTCCCAACCAAATATTAGTTCTTCTTCTTCTTCTTCTTCTTCTTCTCCCTTCTTCTTGTACTTCTTCTTGTCCTTCTTCTTGTCTCTCTTCTTGTTCTCAAGATGTGTCCCAATAGTAGCATTGGCCAAATCATAGAGACTCGGCGTTAGTTTGTTGGTGGGATTTAGGACAATCTTTTGAAGATCGTACGCAGACGGAATAACAATTCCGTATGTCCTCAGCATGCGCAGATCATTGGCGATAGCCGCACCACAGAATTTGATGGTGGTGTCCTTCAAGAATTCCTTGAGAAGTTGCGGCACGCGATTGGTGTAACATATTTGGAAGATCAATATCTCGGACGCCACCGAGAGTTGAAGGACGGCGGCACGCTGAGGGACCGCGTGAGTGGTGAACTCACAGTCCAAGCCCACGTACTTGATCGGTGCGGCGTCAAGGAACCGTCGCTTGACGGCGCGGATCCACTTCTCCACCCTTGATGCATGGAGAGTCTCCGTGATGGTGAAGTTCATCTCTTCAATGACGACGTAGTAGAGCCG
This sequence comes from Dactylis glomerata, assembly GCA_007115705.1. Lineage (NCBI taxonomy): Eukaryota > Viridiplantae > Streptophyta > Magnoliopsida > Poales > Poaceae > Dactylis > Dactylis glomerata. Next base: position 2,408,572 of record QXEO01000379.1, read on the forward strand.
AGATCTTGGCAGAAATTGCTCCTCCATTGCGAGAGAGAGATGGCGCCGGCGATGGTGATGCGTGGGAGATGTATGGGGAAGAAGAAGACTAGAATGAGAGTGGTGTGTGCTTAAGATGATCATATGAGTGCTATATATAGTAGAGATCAGGGAGATGAGAAGACACGCCGGCGGTGGTGTGAAGACGATCGAGTTTCAACGTCGCCGGCGATTCCCGAGCGCGACGATATACGAAGCGTCGTCGTGTTAATGTCGTCGATTTCTCCGAAGCGTCGTCGTAACTGGCGCGGGAAGAGGGCGGTTCGTTTGAACGGGCCTTTGTTCCCGGCTCGTGGCACAAACCGGGACTAAAGGGCTAAAGGCCCAAAGGCATTAGTCCCGGTTGGTGGCTGAAACCGGGACCGAATGGCCCATTTGAACCGGGACTAATGCCCCCTGGCCCACATTTTCAAATGAACCGGGATTGATGGATCCTTTAGCCGCGGACCGATTACGTTGGGGACTAATGAGGGCTAATGGAAGCCCTTTTTTCTACTAATGTAGCACCTCTGCTTAATTTGAAGTTGTGCCTCTAGTAAGAGAATCGGAACAAGAAATACTAACATCTCGACAGCTTCCATCTTATCTTTCTCTGCTACTACGTACTGGAAAATGACACCTTTGATATAGTCTCCGCTACGTGCTCTCTTCCTGTCAGCTCTCTGTTTTGAAGCTGTGCCTCAACGCCAGCCATAGATAGCTAGCATTGTCCCACTGCAGACAGAGTACCTGCCTAGATCTTGTCGAAGAGAGAGAGTGATACGGTAAGCGCTTGCCGTATACGCCCAGGAGGGAAACGGTCAGCCAGGACAATAAGCCCGCCCGCCGTGCGAAGACAATGCGGGACGACCAAAATTACCACAGCTGGAGTACCTCCATCGGTTTTACTGATCACTGGATCCCTTCTCTCACGCAGGCGAGCAAGCAAAGGATGCCGACGAAGACGAAGCTCACTGGCTAGTGTAGCGAGTCGATCGTCCAAGCTAGAAAGAAAGCTATAATCCGTGCACATGTGCGACGGTGAGACGTCCCCGTCCGTCCTCGGTTAGGCCGGCGCCACCCTAGCAGGGTAGGGAAAAGGTCCTGGCGCTGGTGGCGATGGTTCACGGCGGTGGTGGGCGCGCGCCGGACGGAGGCGTGTTTGGGGGCGCAGACACGGCCGCCCCACACGGCCTCGCTGCGCCCTCTTTCCGCGGCCACGTCGATCTCCACCTCGCAGGAAGGAAGGGGAAGAAGGAGAACGACGGAACAAGGCCGAGACGGATGGCGTCGGCGACGGCGACTGGGCGAGGGCGGGTGTCGCGCGGAGCGGAGAAGCTGACCCCGCCTCCGTGTGGCGGGACACGCGTGCGGATGAACGCAACAGCGCTCAGGCCGGCAGGCAGGCAACTAACCTGTCGGGGTGGTACGGTGCTAGCGCTGGATGTGCGCGGTCGCTCACCCGGCCGGCCGGTGCATCATATCGCATCGACGGATCGATGGCTAGATGGATGTTCAGTTGTACTGTAGGATCCATGGATCTTTGTGGTTGGAAGGGAATATTGGAACCCACCGAATTGTAGCGCTTGTGCACGCATAGCGCCAAAGTGTAAACTATTTGCGTGGTTGATTATACAGTACAAAATAAGATGTGTATGGCGGATAGACTTGACGAAAGAGGACGGCAAAGCTGCAAGTTATGCAACCAAACACAAGAATCGGACAATCATCTTTTCTTCAAAGTAATGCCGGTTTACCATTTGAGTATGGTTAAGACTGAAAGAGTTGCTTGGACTCACGATGTTGATCCAAGAAATTGCCATGCCATGCACGCGGTCAAAGATTCGTGCATGGGAAGGATCCATTAAGGTGCAATCTCGAAAAGCTGTGGCTTCCATAGCTATGTTGGTGTCATGGAAGAATATGTTAGGAAACCAATGCCCCTGTGTTCCGAAATTAATCTAGAACAACCACTATGTTTGTTGCGAAATCATAGAGGAGGTGGTGATGTGGTGTCTCGCCGGGGCAAACGGCTTAAGTAATGTAATGCCAAGAAAGTAGGCTAATAATGTTTCTATGAGGGTAAACTTCTTAATTAATAAAATGGTAAAATCTTTTGCCGCGTTCCAAAAATATACTGTTGTTCTGCACTTGTGGCACGTATGTGTACCAAAAGGCCTATAAAAGAAACTGTATGTGTTGCCTTAATTTGTTATATGTAAATAATTCCTGGGAGACATAAAAAATAATTTATTATGACTTGACTTATAAACTGCTCAGCTTATAAAAAAAACTTCTCAGCTTATAATATGGAGCAGTGAACAGACCGTGGTGTTACATAACTGCCATAAGAAGTTGCAGGCACGACGTTCTAGTTGTAGCATTGGCCTTGGACTGGTTGGTGAGAAGATCGTCACTCAATAGGGTAATGTGACATGATTAGATCTTGCAAGACCATCATTTGAGGATTAAGTAGGGGAGGACCTTTAGCAAACTACTCCAATGTGCCACCTAATGTGATGTCTTTGTAATCATCGTTTAAGGTTCTAAAGCGGCCACTATATACTTTTCAAATGGATGAAGCGCAAATTCAATAGGTTCCTCTGCATACTCGATCGACACCTATATTGAACTAAAAGTCTTGATGGTATTCAATTAGCACTTCTCGAAAAAAGTAATGAATTAACAAGAAAGCATCAGATTCTCGTTGGTTCTCCGCTAGTAGTATTATGCTTGCGAGTAGTTTATTTTAGCCAATCGATCAGATTGAATCTCGTCTTCTTTTTAGCGAAGATCGCATATCCTTTTTTTTAAGGAGGATGTGATCGCATCTCCTTGAACTTAAATATATAAAACAATGAGATAAGAGATACACCATATACAAATACTTCTACAATTGAGCTGGCATAGAATACTGGATTTCATACCATCCCAATGAATTGATATGACAACTCGCTTTCCTACTTGGTATACTACTTCACAAACTAGAGGATTAAAATATTGAAACCTCGTAATGTACGATAAAAGTCCATGATGTGTTTCGTCCCTAGGATACGCTCGGGCACCACTACTTAGGCTAGCCACCATGCATCTCGGCCTCGAAAAACGCTAATGCGACAGCCAATTAAGAATGAGAGAGATGATTGGAGTAACATAGGTGGATATCATATTGTAGTGCACATTACGAGAAAAGTTGATATCAAATAGATCTTGTACACAAATTTGCATTGAGATTCTACAAATCAATAAATATACCGAGGTTATGATACTAATACATGATATCATGCATTATAGACATAGTATCATACATTAGCATCGTATGCATGATACTACTGTATGATTCAACCCAGGGGCGGAGCCAAGACAAAATTTTAGTGGGGGCAAAAATATGTTAAGAAGGGATAATCATGACATGTACACTGCATCTGTCCATGATTCTATGCACTATGACTAGCCTTGGGGGAAACAGACTCACCTAGGGCTTGAACCCATGTGAGCAAGTAAATATTCTTAGCTATACCTTCCTTCCATTGGCATTATAGCATGAACAAAGTACTATAATAGTTGCAAAGTTGAATCTCCGCTATTGATGAAGACGGAAGTAGACGGAGTCATCTAGATTGCTTTTGACTTTTGTCAGCCTCAAGACTTGATTTTCAGTTGGATTGAAGAACTTGGTTCCCCTGCAGGATCTTGGTTCCTCCCTTTATACGCATGGTAGGCGGTCCCTTACCATCAAGTAAATAGCCTTAGCTACTCCTTTTATGGAATGGTTTACATCACAAGACATTCAAGATCAACGTCATCAAGACTAAGTTCATAGATGAATGTAACGCATGTACTCCGTGAACCCTTACATCAATATACACCCATAGCAGGGTAAGAGGGTATTAACCATCTCAAATCCTAAACCTAGATAAGCCACCATGTTCTTATTGTTCCCGACGAGCTTCTACGTACCCTACTCTCTACTATTTACCGCAACCTTCATCATGATCATAAATTAGTGGCAAATTCTTGTTCACATAGGGATCTTTACTTAGCACGGCCGCACACTAAGTTATATGAAAATATCACCCCCGTCGCAATTGTTAATTTTTCCAGCTTTCTTTTGTTCTAGCATAAGGTCACATACAACACTAGCTAGTGGTTTCCCAAAGAGCCATGTGTCTAGAAGCTCATCAAACTTTTTCACAATGCATTATATCTTAGCGTGATTCTAGATGGTGGTTATTCTCATAAACGACCATTCCAATATATTTTAAGGTTGTATCTGAACTAAATGTGTTTGGGTTAGCCAATTTTTTTCCTGTAAACCGCGTGCAAAAATCATATGTAGCGGAGAACATCAGCTCAAATATGGGCATTTTTAATTTGCAGGCTTAGGTCATAGATGTCGACCACCTGGATCTCGAGAGAACGAGTTTACATTATCCCAGGGATTCTGAGCCGAACTTCGTCCTAGATAGTTGCTTCCGGCTGAGTAACCCAGAGCATAGGAATATGGCGACGCACATGCGAGTAGTGTGGACGCTGCGCCGCCACACCAGCCGATCGCCGCTCTCCAAGGCATGGGGAGCCTTCCCATGGCGCCGCCCGACACACCGGCGCGTGCGGCGCGCGCTTCGATCAATTAACAACGCATGGTCCGCAGGGATATCGCATCACGATCATCATCAACTCACAGAATTATGCGGCACTGCGTGGACATCGCATCAACACGTACGATGTATACGGTGAATCGAGCTGGAGTCCTGGAGACTCCCCCAAAAAATTCCGGTGGAGGGTTCTTGCTCCCGCGACCCGGGGATCGTGCCGATGATCTGAAGCTGCTGGAAACCTTTGCTTCGGCGTGCAGGCGCGGCGATCTCTGCTCACCGACTCTCGAAAGCGCGCATTGAAATCTCGCTGGAAACGGCTGTCCCGATGAAGACGAGGAGGCCCGTGGGAAGCGGACACACGCACGCTTGGAACAGAGCACGCCTAACTTGCCGCGCCTGGCGTGGCGGTGGCGGTGGTGCGATCCCCCGCGATGCGCGACGGATCAGCGGCCGCCGGCCAGACGAGTCGCGGCGGTGACTTCCTAGTACTGTAGTAGTACTTCTTTTCTGTACCGGTTCCGCATGGGCTTCGTTCTAGCCGGGTCGGCCGACATGGGCTGCCAGCGGACTGCTAGAGCTTCTGGGCTGCCATTACGTCTTGAACATCGCCAGGGCCTGGGATTCGATCAGATAAAAACGTGGGCCTCTGGAGGCGTCCTCTGATGGGATGGACTTCCGCAGTGAAGGACTGCTGCCACGTCTTCATAAAAAAACAGAAGATGGGTGAATGTTCGGATTTAGAAACCACGACTTGCTAGCCGTTCAATCTTTCAAGCGACGGTGGATAGCAACTGCCAAGCTATATAACCTTCTGTTGTCCCGTGTCAAGCTCATGCTCTAGTCAAGGTAACTGTTGAGATATATATTGTATAGATATAGGTTCCCGTGTATTTCAGGGTTGTATCTGTAAATCTGTCTATATATACGAGAGCAGCCGGTCCCAATTGGGTCTGTGCATTGTTTCATTATCTTCCACATGGTATCAGAGGCCCTTACGGTCTCCTGACCTAGCCGCCTCCTGCCCTAGCCGCCGCCCCCAAGGCGCCGCCGGCCACCTCTCCCCTGCCGCCGCCTCCTCCACAGGCGCCGCCGGCCCTCCTCCTCTCCCCTGCCGCCACCTCTCCTCCAGGCGCCGCCGGCCACCACACCCACCACCACTTCCGCCCCAACCGCCACCATGTCTGACTTCCGATCTCCCGACTCCAAGAATCCCTTCAGCGACTCCGGGAGCAGCAGCAACAACCCCTTCGCCGGCCCCTCCGTCGCCGTCATCCGCGACGTCCCCATCCAAGAGCGCGTGCCGGTGAAGCTCTCTCACACCGCTGCCAATTTCTTCCCGTGGAAGACGTACTTCGGCCTCCTCTTCCGCGAGTACGATCTCCTAGACCATGTAGACGGCACTATCGACCTCCTCGCCATGCCGCACGACCCCGACTGGTTGGCCATCGACGCGACCATCATCCGCTGGTTCTACCAGACGGTCTCCCCCGAGATCTTCCGCACGGTCGTCCGCGACGGCGACTCCGCGCACAAGCTTGCGCCGCGCTCTCTCCCTTGTGTGTTTCTCGGCTATCCCGCCAACACCAAGGGGTACCGCTGCTATGACCCGGTCTCGCATCGCGTGTTCACTTCCCGGCACGTTTACTTTGACGAGTTGGTGTTCCCCTTTCAGCAGGTACCTTCGGCGACGACCTCGGCGCCCGCCGGCCCCCTAGCCGCCGGCCCCGCACGCCGACGTCCGACCGCGGTGGCCCCATCTGCGCCGGCCCCGCCTGGTCCCTCGGCGCCGCCGTCGCCCACGGCGCCCCCGGCGCCCTCGTCGCCCACGACGCCCGAGGCGCCCCCGTCGCCCCCTGCGGCCTCGTCCGCCGCTGCGTCGACACCGTCGGCCAGCCCGGCCACTTCCTCGCCCGCTTCATCGGCCACCTCTTCGCCCGCCTCGCCGCCCGTCGCCGCGGCTCCTCCACCCATGCTCACCCGAGCACGTGCGGGTATACGGCGGCCGTCTACGCGTTACCCCGCCGACCAGTACGTTTGCTGGGCCAGCGGCAACAGCGTCCTGCCGCATGACGGCGGGGTGCCTTCGTCAAGCGCAGAGGAGGCGCCCTCACCGCCGCCGAGCACGCCGTCCACTTCAGCTCTCTCGCCGGTGCCCACCTCGCGGTGGAGCTAGGATGACCGAGGCGGGCGTGCCAAAGATCGATAGCGGCGGAGAGGGCGAGCGGGCGGCTGGTGGTGGAGGATGGCGAAACGGGGTACAGCTCGCCGGGGCTGTCACTGCGGTGGAGTAGCATCCGGGTACGACCATCCTTAACAGAAAAGCCAAACTCGTCAAATTCCACAGAAACATGATTATCACGAGTAAGAGAACGAACGGAAACAAGGTTGTGAATCAAGTCAGGAGAAATAAGAACGTTATTTAACGAGAGAGGAGTGGAGGTGGAGGGAAAAGGGGCGGAGCCGGTGTGCGTGATAGGAAGCGCATGACCGTTGCCGACGATTATGCGAGAGGGAGTGGAGGCGGGACCGGAAGTAGAGAGGTTACCGGGGTGGGCTGCCATGTGCGCGGAGGCGCCCGTATCCATGAACCAGGGTGGGCTGCCACCGTAGGCGCCCGCGGAGGGGACGGACTGAAGGGCAGTCAGCAGGGCCGGGTCCCACTGTGACGCATAGGGCGCGGCGTAGGGTGCGGCGTAGGGCGCCGCGTACCCGGGCGCGGCGTAGCCGTGGGCCGCGGGCTGGGGGGCCGCGGCGTAGAGCGCCTGGTGCGGAGCCGGGCGCGGCATCGAGGTGCCCGGGTAGGGAGCACGCGGCACGGGCATGGTGTAGGCGTGGACGACCCCTGTCCAGGGGTTATGGCCGGCGATCCATGGCGGGGTGGGGGCGGGCTGCCGAGGCTGGGGGCGGAAGCGTTGTTGTTACCACCGCCGTTGCCACCACCGCGACGACGACGACCGCGGCGTCCACCGCCACCGTTGCCACCGCCACCGTTGCCGTTACCGCCGGGAGGCGGGATAGGCGCGAGCGGTGGGGGCGAGTAGAAGCCCGGGGGCGGACCCGGGGGGCGCGGCGCGGCAATCGGAGCAGGTTGGGCGGGAGCGGACCCGCCCTTGGAGACGCCGGCGACGAGGGCGGTGTGGGCCGCCCGAGCCCGGAGGTGCGTGAGCCGACGCTCCTCGAGGCGCAAGTAGGCCACGGCCTGCTCGAAGGAGGGCGTGGTGAGGAGCGTGAGGTTGGAGGCGGCGTTGCTCAAGTCTTCGCCAAGGCCAGCCGAGAGCGTGGAGAGCATGATCTTGTCATCGATCGAGAACTCCAAGTCGCGGAGCTCGTCGGAGAGGGTCTTGAGCTTGAGGACGTAGTCGTCGAGGGAGTGGCCTTCTTGGTGGGTGCCGAAGAACTCCTGCTGGAGGAAAGTGACGCGCTGAATTTTATTGTCGGTGAAGAGCCCGGTGATCTTGCTCCAGACGGTGTGCGCGGAGTCGCCGTCGCGGACGACCGTGCGGAAGATCTCGGGGGAGACCGTCTGGTAGAACCAGCGGATGATGGTCGCGTCGATGGCCAACCAGTCGGGGTCGTGCGGCATGGCGAGGAGGTCGATAGTGCCGTCTACATGGTATCAGAGGCCCTTACGGTCTCCTGACCTAGCCGCCTCCTGCCCTAGCCGCCGCCCCCAAGGCGCCGCCGGCCACCTCTCCCCTGCCGCCGCCTCCTCCACAGGCGCCGCCTAGAAATGATTGTTTCATGAAAGCCGAATACGCAGTTTCTCAGTATAGCAAACTTTTTGGTTGGGAAAGGGCCAATTTTCTATTAGATATGTGTGTATTCTGATTCATTGTCAGAGACTGACAAACGCCGAATGAAAACATGTCGAGGAACATCTGCAACAAAAAGGTTAAGTAGACAGAAAGGAAAGCTAATATCTCTGTGGAAGACCGATTCTCATTAATTCAATACTAAGATGGTATTGTATATAATTCTTTCATTTGACCAAAGGACTCTTGCACAGATGGAGTTACTTCCGGTGAATATTGTTTTGGCAAGGGGTAGTGAAAAGAATAACTATTGACTGGCTACATAAGATGTGGTTTGCTGATCTAAAGATGAGAGAGGGCTGAGTATTACCTTGAGGATAAACAACCCTCCTTGGAAAATGACTTTTCAAGCTTCTAGAAGGGGTTTGGCACATGCTCCGAAAATAAAATACATAGTCTTAAAAGTATTGTCACACGTTCAGCGAAAACAAGGTGCTCACATGTGTTAGGCTAGTCCACTTGTAAATATCCATGTACATTTTCCACCATTATTAATGAAAAATGACACTGTGGGGACTTTCCCCGCTGTTTTGGAAATAAATGGTTTTGAAGAAACCCTTCTTCCGCTTGGATCATTTAAAATTAAGGATGACTCATAAATTAAATTTTGAGAGGATAAGTGGTTAGAAAATACCACACACCAAAAATAATATCCAGCTCTATATAACATAGAACGTCACAACATCGGCACAATTGTTACTATTTTGGATTCATCTCTACCAAATGTGACATTTAAATCTGATTTAATCGGTCCTAGGATTTCTTCATGGAATGCTCTACTAGGGAGGTTGGCTATGATTCAACTGTGAAATCAGATTGATGAATGTTTCCCTAATCTACATGTGAACTTTAAACTCTCAGATGATTTTATGTATATCACTTGTCTAGACAGAAGTGTCAATCCATAATAAGGAGAAAATAAAGGTAACACTAAAAAATGGCGTGGTACATGCTCAAAGGTGTAAGTGTGTTTCTTTTCATCACCATCATGAGATAATTAAACATGTATTCTTCCATTGTAAGTTTGCTCATTCTATATGATAAGTCATCCAAGTAGCTTCTTACTTGTATTCGCCACGTAGTGTTGCAAACATTTATGGCAACCGGTCACATAAAATTGATCACAAGTTCAAGATTCTTATTAGGATGAACGTCATTGTTGTAATTTGATCTCTTTGGCCATTTGGGAATGATAAGTTTTGTAATAGTAAGAACAAGTGGAGAATCAGACATGTTTATGGAGTTGTCTACTTGGTTGAAGAATACAGTAAGGATTATATATATCCCACATGGATGGTAGTGTGATCTGCGGATAGACCAACATTCAAAAATGCGTTCCTAAGTGGATGTTTAAGCCGAAAATAAAGCAAGCCGAGCCCTTCCACTTAGCTTTCACCCTGAGCGAGAGGAAAAGCGTTAGGGAGCGATGAGACCTTGTGTCGCCCCGCTGGATCTTCCTCCTCCTCTCGTGAAGGGGAGAGGGACGACGACTGGGAGGCAAGGAAGAGTTGTAGAGGCGGGGTGTCGGGTCCTGGTGGTTGAGGGTGGAGTATAGGGAGGCCACTAGAGCGCTGCGTCAGATGGCCCGAGCGGAGCTAGAGGCAGGGCCACAAAGGAGGGGGGGAGAGAGAGAGATCGAGGAGGTGGGATAGGTCAGCGACCATGAAGGGAAAGTCAGCCAGATCTCCTTATGGCGGAGGCGTGTGTACATGCTCTGTGTGCTGATATATGCATTCATATCATCATATAGTGGTAATTCATAATATTATTTGTATTGATTTTACATAATTTCCCTTTGTTTACATGATTTACAGGGATTTCCTACAAAGTCCTTTATTTTGGTATTTAATACTTGGGAGGCAAAAAAACCCTCTACTTCATATTCTTTTGTTTCAGGGACCTTCAAGAACTCAATTAATTCAAAGAAAAATACCACAAATTTTTCATCTGAACAAAGACCAGGAGCACCAGAAGTTGGTGCGGGGGGAAGGCCACGAGGCCCAAATGCGGCCCCATGGCACGGCCAGATACCCTGTCGTGCCAAGGGGGGCCATCTGGCCCTCTATGCGTCCACTTGGATTTCCGTCTTTTTACACAAGCTTTGTATCTTGGAAAAACCTATGCCATAATTTTCCCGAGATTTACAAAGGCGACAACTAAGGCAAATGTCTTCTTCTACTCCAGGAGAGGGCAGATCATGCTGCTCTGAGGCCTCCTACTTTGAAGAAATTGCTACCATCGTAGACACCAACTCCTCCTTGGCATAAAGGGAGATTCTCCCTCAGCATATTCATCATCCCCAACATCAGCACCATCTCTCTCATGATCCACTTCATCCCCCTGATAGTTTGTGATAGATTAGAACTTTGAATAGTTGCTAGTGTTGTGTGCATGCTTGTGCTTGGTAACTTGTTATTTCGAGCGAAGTTATATTTTCAGATTTTTTGTATACCATATGCCACTTATCACTATCATGTTTCATTTTGTGAGTATTTCCCCATGTTCCAGGGCATAAGATGGATTGCCTATGTGACAAGGGTATAGATAATAGAGCCCATTAGTTAGCTACCCCTGAGGCCTGTTAAGCTAGGCCCAATTGTAATACTAGTCGAAATACGAGTTCATGTCGTATGTCGATATTGTAATCTGTGTCGGATCCCTCCCGATCCCTGAGACCTGGCCACCTATATATAGGGGCTAGGAGGGGACGGTAAGGGACAGATCGAAAGCAAGCCAGGTTTACACCCACGTTTACTTTCGATAGCCACCTTGTTTGACTGATTCTACCTTCGAGTTCATCCGATGCCCTGTCTCCCCGATCCTAAGTCCTTCATCTAGGACATTTGTCGAGTTAACCCTCGTCAATTGGCGCCGACCGTGGGGACTCTGGGCGTTGGAATCATGAATTCGACGGCTTTTTCGCTTTTAGCCAATAGCAGTCCAGAAGTCGACGAAAACAAAAAGATGGAGTTGACATTCGGAAGTCTGAGCTTCTATGTTGGACCTTCGGGTTCAACTTGTCTTTTGGATCCAGTGAAATCGGGTCCGTCGACAAGTAAAACCGAAATAATTGCCAAGTCCGGATCATCTGTAGGCTCTTCTAGCGAGGCAAACTCGCTAGTCAGCCTAGCAGCAACAGAAAATCTGCAGGAAAAATTCGAGGAACCCGACGAAACTGGGCGAAAGTTCATCGTGGAAGCAGCAATGGACAAGCCATGCCACAAGTCAAGGGACTTCGCCAGCAGAAGCAGCAGCGTCTCCAGAAGCATACACCAGTTATGCGTCATCATCACTGAAGCAGCAGAAGAAGAAAACAATCACGCAGGCAACGAGGAGGTCGACATGCAAGTCGACAAATTAAGGAGCAATGGCAAGAAAGAGAAGGAGAAAGTCCATGTTTCCGCTGGAGAGAGGAGAATAATCATGTCAGCTATCAACCACGGGACTGATGTACCCGCAGATTCAAGAAGAGAAGTTCTAATGGGATATCAATACGCGCTACACCAACGCAGAAAGAAGTTAAGGCAGGAAAGAGATATGATTATGAGAAGCCCAGATTACAACAGCACATCAAGTGGAAGATATTGGGGTGAATATAGCGATTCATCAGAGTCCAGCATGGAGAGGCACAGAGACCCGAAGCATAGTAGAAGGACAACAACACGGACAGTAGAAGAAAGCTATATGAAAAGCCCAAGTGTGAACCAACCAGAGGAGGAAGAAGAATTCGTGCAAGAAACACCAGAAGCAGCATTGGTAGCAGCACAGGCATACCTACTAACCACGCAACCAAAGCCTGGAGACCCGCGGGAACACATGCATCAAGCCGTGATACGAAGCCTCGGGTTGGTGGAGGACAAGCTAAGGGGAAATCTTCCAGAGAAAAATTTGACTCACCGTAGGGAAAAGCAAAAAGAAGAGGTCAAGCGCAAATCTTCACGGAACGAAACTAGCGAGTCCTCAGAAGACAAGAAACGCCAAAAAAGGAAGGAGGATGCAAGGAACATAATAGCACAAGTAAGAGTAAACAACTCACGTTATGCGTGGAGGGAAGAAAACTACGAGGACAACGAGAAAGAGATGGGCGCGTTATGTTTTACCCGCAGGGTTCGCAAAACGCGAGTACCCAAAGGATTCAAGTTGCCACATGATCAAGAAAAATATGATGGGTCACAAGAACCAACTCTATGGTTGTCAGACTACCTACAAGCAGTACAAATACTCGGGGGAACAAGAGCAACAGCAATGCAAAGTTTGCAGTTACACCTCACCGGCGCAGCGCCGTCCTGGTTAAATACCTTACCCAACGATTCCATAGGAAGTTGGGGGGAACTAGAGAGTCAATTCGCAAGAAATTTCTGCTCAACATACAAATGACCAGCGTCATTGGAAGAAGTTAAGTCGTGCGTGCAGAGGAGAGACGAAACTCTGCGCTCTTATATACAACGCTGGAGTGTCATTAAAAATTCTGCAGAGGACATCTCCGACGAAAGAGCAATAGACGCATTTTCAGCCGGACTTCATCGTTCAGACCTCGTTGAAGAGATAGGGAGAATAAAGCCAAGAGCAGTTTTAGAACTAATGGAAATAGCCAACAGATTCGCCGATGGAGAAGATGCGTATAACAACAAAAGGGGACGTTCACCGGAAGTTGATAAAACAAGCAGGCAAAGGCGACGATACCGCAACGGCGACAACCACGGAAGGCGAAATCAGATAGCCACGGGATACGATGGAAGGAACGAGGAAGGCTACGAAAGCAAAGAGTTTCAAGCAAGAGATAACAGGGGAAAGGAGAAACCAAGGTACTCGGGTCCCTCAGTAGAAGATATGCTATATGGTCCTTGTCGCATCCATTATGCGTACCTGGACGGGAAAAGAGTTTCCAACCACCAGATGAAAGATTGCAGAACCTTCCTAAGGTTGCAAAATGCCATGGATTTAAGCCAAGGAACACAACAGGGAGGAAAAAGCATAAGTCAAGGATATCAAATGCAGCGACTCGCAAAACAACTGGAGTCAAAGGTATATATATCAGCAATGATTCAACCAGTACCAAAGTCAAAGAAAGAAAGGAAGAGCATATCTAGACAGGTCAACTTGGCAATATCATCACCACCAGCTACTACAGAGTACTTGCAGTGGTCCGATCAACCAGTCAGATTTAGCAGAGCGGACCACCCGAGGAAAGTTCTCAGGCCAGGGCACGCTCCAATGGTACTAAAGGCGTAAATAGGGGGATACGACATCGGGAGAGTATTCATGGATGCAGGAAGCGGCATAAACTTAATATACGCAAGAACCCTGAGGGCAATGTGCATCTCATTGGATAGTCTAAAGCCAACAGATTGTTCTTTCCACGGGATAGTACCGGGGAGCGCAAATTACCCTCTCGGGAAAATAGAGCTCGACGTTTGCTTCGGTAATAGCAGCAATTATCACAAAGAGAAGCTGGAGTTCGAAGTCATGGATTGGCCTTCACAATATCATGCAATCATAGGGCGTCCAGCATTTGCAAAGTTCATGGCAGTACCCCACTACGCGTATCTTACGTTAAAAATTCTAGGGCCCAGAGGAACAATCATAGTTCAAGGCAGCTTCGAAGTATCTAACACTTGTGACAAGAAATTCAACAGGTTGGCGCAAACCTTCGGCATGACAGCAGAATATGCAAGGCTGAAAGGTGAAACCGACCACAACGTACTACCCGATGTTGGGCGATCCCTGCCAGACCAGGCTTTCGATGCAACTCAAGACTCGAAGAAAATCCAGGTCCACCCCATGGACCCGAACAAGACTACCTCTATAGCAGTAAACCTGGATCCCACATAGGAAAGCGCGCTCGTCGAGTTCCTCCATGAGCGCTGGGAAATCTTTGCCTGGTGTCCTTCAGACATGCCAGGGGTCCCCAGGGAACTCGTCGAGCACGCACTAAACGTCGATCCCAAAGCAAACCCAGTCAAACAACCATTGAGAAGATTCGATGAACCCAAAAGGAAAGCAATAGCATCCGAGCTACATAGACTCAAAAACGCAGGGTTCATCCGAGAAATCAAAACATCAACTTGGATATCTAATCTAGTTATAGTACCCAAGAAAAACACAGATGTGGAAAGAGTGTGTGTCGACTATACGTCTCTCAACAAGCACTGTCCAAAGGATCCCTTCCCTCTACCTCGCATTGATCAGATAATTGACTTAACAGCAGGGTGCGCAAGGCTTTCCTTCCTGGATGCATACTCTGGCTACAACTGGATCAAGTTGAAGAAAGAGGATGAGGAAAAAACAGCTTTCATAACACCTTATGGCGTGTTCTGCTACCAAGTCATGCCTTTCGGCCTAAAAAACGCAGGAGCAACCTACCAAAGGATGATGCAAAATTGCCTCGGAAGTCAAATAGGACGAAACATTCAAGTCTACATCGACGACGTGGTCATTTCCACAAGAAAAGAAGAGTCGCTAATTAGTGATTTAGCAGAGACCTTCGACAACTTAAACAGGTACAAGCTCAAGCTTAACCCGACAAAATGTTCTTTTGGGGTATCAGCAGGACAACTCCTGGGATTCCTGGTATCCGCAAGAGGAATAGAGGCAAATCCAGAGAAGATCCAAGCAATATTAACGATGGGTAAGCTCACAAAGCTGCACGATGTACAGAAGCTCGCAGGACGCGTCGCGGCACTAAGTCGATTCGTTGCAAGACTAGGAGAAAAACCGCTCCCTTTCTATGCATTGATGAAAAAATCAGACGACAAATTTGAGTGGACAGAAGAAGCGGACATAGCCTTCGCACAACTGAAAAAAGTGCTTTCCACACCACCGGTGTTGGTCGCACCAAAAGAAAAGGAGCCACTACTACTATATATTGCAGCAACACATCAAGTGGTAAGCACAGTATTAGTAGTCGAAAGAAGCGAAGAAGGAAAAGCTCATGGAGTCCAGCGACCAGTATATTTTGTCAGCGAGGTACTATCTCCGACAAAGCAAAGGTACCCGCACTATCAGAAACTTGCATACATCGTATTCACAACAGCACGAAAACTACAACAATATTTTGCGGTCCACCCAATCATAGTGGTCAATGAAGCACCACTATCCAATATATTGAATAATCCTTCAGCAACAGGATGTGTCTCTTTATGGGGAATCGAGCTATCACCCCTGGACATCATGTATGAAAAGCAAAAGGCGATCAAGTCCCAAGTTTTACCAGATTTCACAGCAGAGTGGCTGAAGTTACAAAACACAGGGCCACCAGATTTATCGAGTGTGTGGACAATGTACTTCGACGGATCAAAAAGAATCCAAGGCGTAGGTGCAGGGGTAGTCCTGATATCACCACAAGGCGACAAGTTAAAATATGTGCTGGGGATGAGTTTTCCCCAAGCTTCCAATAATGAAGCCGAATACGAGGCGCTGCTCCATGGGATGAAAATGGCCAAAGCGTGTGGAGCAACTCGACTGAAAATATTTGGAGATTCGAATCTCATCGTCCAACAAGTGATGAATAAGTGCGACGCCATCAGCGATAATATGACAGCATACAAAAACTTATATTATTATCTGGAGGGAACATTCGACGGATGCGAAGTTTTGCATGTCAGTAGAGCTAGCAACGAGGAAGCCGACACTTTAGCAAATATCGGGTCCCAGTGCTTACCCATACCACAAGGAGTCTTTTGGGAAGAAATCATAGAAAGATCAATAAAAGGCAGCAAAGTTTCGACTGCAAGAGAACAAGTCCAGAACCAAACAAACGGCTTGGGGGCTGATAATCGCGGGACAGCTGAACCCGAAGAAGTCATGATGATCGAGGAAACTTGGATGCAACCATACTTGGCGTACATGGTAAACAAAACACTACCCGAAGATACGGTGCAAGCAAAAAGGATAATACGACGATCCAAGGCTTTCGTCGTGTTACAAGGAAAACTATACAAGAGAAGTATAACAGGCATTATGCAATGGTGCATTACTCCTCAAGAAGGACAAGAAATCTTCAAGGACATCCACGCAGGGGTTTGTGGGCATCATGCCAGCAGCAGGGCCATTGCAGCCAAAGCCTTTCGTGCAGGATTTTAGTGGCTCACAGCCATTGAGGACGCGAAAGATATAGTGAGGAAGTGTGAAGCTTGTCAACGTTTTGCATCTAGACCACACGCACCAGCAGTGGAGTTGCAACCAATACCATTATCTTGGCCCTTCGCATAGTGGGGTCTTGACATGGTGGGAAAACTGCACAAATCTTAGCCAGGAGGGCATGTTTATATGCTAGTAGCAGTCGACAAATTCACTAAGTGGGTAGATGCAGCCCCCGTGACAACCCAAGACTCTACAGCGGCAATCAATTTCATCAAGTCAATAGTTTTTCGCTTTGGAGTACCACACAGTATCATCACAGACAATGGGACAAACTTCACATCAAAGGAGTTCAAAAATTACTGTGAAAGTTTGGGAATAAAATTGAAATTCGCATCTGTGGCACAACCAAAGACAAATGGGCAAGTCGAGAGAGCCAATGGCTTGATATGCAATGGGATAAAGAAAAGGCTGTTAGCACCCCTCGAAAAAGCCAAGCACTCTTGGGTGGATGAGCTACCCTCCGTACTCTGGAGTCTCCGAACTACACCTAATGCAGCTACTCAAGAGACGCCTTTCTTCCTGGTCCATGGCGCAGAAGGCGTTCTTCCAGTTGAGATCACCCATGAAGCTCCAAGAATAGCAGCATATGATGACACAACTTCCACAGAAGCGCTTCAGGATGATGTTGATGCACTCAACAAAGCAAGAGACGTAGCACTAGCTAGAGCTACTCAATATCAGCAAAATCTACGAAACTACCATAGTAGTCGAGTTCGTCCACGATCTTTCGTGGTGGGAGATCTAGTTCTACGACTCAAGCAAGATGGTCATGGAAAACTCAAGTCCCCATGGGTGGGACCTTACATCGTCACATAAGTAATACCAGGAGGAGCTTATCGACTACAAGACAAGAAAACGGGAAAAGACGAGAGTAACCTGTGGAATGCAGAGCAACTACGACGGTTCTACGCATAAGCGATATAAGGCGACAAAGAATTTTTCGAGTTGTGACCCTCTGAACCCAGAACATGAGGCCATAGGTCGGGTTCCTTGGGTCAAATCGACAATATGTGTAAATATTTTACTTTACACTCGGGGGCTCAGACCCTCGAGTCGTACGAAATAAATTTAACAAGTTATCGAGATTTGTGATTATCTGAGGCATACTACAAGGTTGATTGCAACCCGATATTTTGGCAGCAACATAAACGGTTCAAAGGAACCCGATAAAATATTAATGCGCACACCTCGGAACCATGATTTGTTCCCATGGTCTATTAATAAGGTAAACACATAATCTAGATATGATTACTTATTACAGATAGTACGAGGAAGAACAACTAGGGAAAGAGATTACAAAAAGAGAAAACTAGTGAAAATGCACTTCGGCTTCATACTCCTTCTGGCACTGGGTGCCGTCATAGATTCTCACGTCGAACTTCGACGTGCCAATGTGAAAGTCAAAAGTCATGAAAAAACCTTGATGGAGGTCATGATCCTCCGCAAACTGCGACCAACCGCCCTTGAAGTACTGCTCACCGGCGCCGTCATACCAAACCTCTACTTCATAGGGAGTTCCTCCCCCAGAGTGTTCACGAAGAACCGCTTCTCGCAGTTCTCGCCCATCCATAAACTTGGTGAATTTTAGCGGTAAGCGCTGAATCTCACGGCACTGCGCGCCGGCAATGCAGAAAAAGGAATAGATTCTGGGAGGAGAAGCATTCGCAAAAGGAGTACTTGGACCTGGTGTAGTGGATGGCACCTTGATCTTATTTTTACTCCCGGCCGGACGGCCGGGGCGCCGCTTCATCGGAGCAGAAGATGATGCCACCGCAGTTGTGGCGGTAGCCTTGTTCTTGCTACCGCGAGGGCGGCCACGGCCCCGTTTCTCCACTGGGGCACCGATGTTTAAGCGCGATCCACTTGCATCGGCCATGGAGACAAGAGTTGTGAACAAAAAACCCTAGATGGGATAAGAAAGAAGAAGACCATGCGACGGAGAAAGGAACTAATGAAGGAGTTAGGGTTTTTTACCCTGGCCAAACCTGCTTTATTTATAAGCACGTACTAATGGGCCTCTGGAGAGGCAAGGCCCAAAATATACTTCTGGGTTTTTAAAGTGCAGAAAGTACAGAAGAATCAACGTATCAAGGAAAAAGATGCGTACAAAAAACAAGAGCAGGGGATAAGAAAATATCTATAAAAAAGCATAAGTTCACCTCGTCTTTGACTCGGGGGCTTGCGTCATAAGAAGGGGAGAACAACTGAAAAGGCGAATAAAGTCGACAAATGTCGCGAGAAAAAATATATGGAACAGGTCTATCTATTTTCTTGAGCCTATACCCAAAAATTTCGGCTATAGCCTCGGGGGCTACTACCATCGGAAGCGCTGAGCGCGCACCTGACGATATTATCATATAAAGCTTCGATCTAAGGAATATGAGTAGGCATAATATATTTGAGCCTATACTCGAAATAAGATTTTTTTCGATTATAGCCTCGGGGGCTACTACCATCGGGAGCGCTGGGCGCGCACCCGATGATGTTTTGTCATGAATAAAGCGAGGAAGGCGAAAGAAGCTTTAGAAAGCATCACTACTACCATCGGAAGGGAGTTTTTATTAATCAAGGTTGAATAACCCAAATATTTGACACATTTGAACAGTCAAACAAGGCTGCTACATATGATTCTCGAGTTGCGTCATCGCGATAAAACTCGAATGCCGTGGTTGAAATATATCACGAAGGTAAGACCCCGGGATCCGTCCTGTGTGGCCTGGTATACGTACATGGATGCGCTCTGCTGGTACTTATCCGTGTCTACGACGCGAAGAAAATCCTGGTGGACGCACTGGGTACCTTGAGAACCACTGGGATTCATTTTTTTGTAAGTCCTAAATGCGGCAAAAGAATGGGTTTGACCGGTTTCCCGAATTCAAGTCCAAGGGGATTGAATTTGAAGTAGGTGACAAGTATCTATTCCGGCAGTTAACTGGCCTCTTGATCCGTCAGAGTTGTCAGGCTTGTTCATCAAAACCCCTTGCGAGATATCATAGCAAAAAGATAAGTCGAAAGACCAAGTCAAAGATTTGAAAGATAAGAAGAAGTCAAAGAAGTTGATCAAGTTGAAGATTTGAAGATCTGAGATTCAACCCGAATCTGTAATTCTGGTAGAATCTCGGGGGCTACTGACAAGGGTATAGATAATAGAGCCTGTTAGTTAGCTATCCCTGATGCCCATTGATTGCTATAGATGGCGCGGTGGTGATAGAATGAATGACCGGCCAGTTGGGAAACCCCAAGAGGAAGGTATGATGAATATAGCAGCAAGTTTTTCTCTCAGTAAGAAACCAAGGTTTAATCGATCCAGTAGGAAAATGCCAATACTCCTGAAGGTGATGCTTGCTAGCTTCGCGACAGCTCCGGACAATTTATAGGGCGCCTCGTCCAAGCTTTGCTTTGCCAGCTGCAATGTGGAACCTCCACACAACACAACCAAATACTTTGTTCCCAACTTACGATGAGGTTGTCAATCTCACCGGTTTGCTTGAAACAAAGGGTATGAGTATATCGAGTGGAAAGTGATAGTAGTATGCAAGTAAAGTAAACAGTGCGAGTAAAGTAAACAGGTGATAGCAATATAATGGAAATACGACCGGGGTCCACAGTTCACTAGTGGTGTCTCTCCATAAGATAAAATAACACATGCTGGGTAAACAAATTACAGTTGGGCAATTGATAGAATAAAGACAACGTGCATATGTCGAGAGGATCACTATGAGATTTACTCTGGGCATTACAACAAGATACATAGACCGTCATCCAACTGCATCTATGACTAATAATCCACTTGTGGCGAATCAATCCGAGAACTCCACAAGTATAAAGTTGCGAACAACAGATAACTGCATTAAGCAAAGTGTGTAATGTAAACAAAGCATATGCCCTTGAGCATATGAATGTTGTTTTCTCCCTAGTGGCAACAGCACATCTACAACCTTAGAGGTTTCTGTCACTCCCCCAGATTAAATAGAGGCATGAACCCACTATCGAGCATAAATACCCCCTCTTGGAGTCACTAGCAACTACTTGGCCAAGATAGCTACTAACAACGGAGAGCATGCAAGATCATAAACAATATAGAGATAACATAAGATAATATTCAGCACATCAACTCAATCATAACACCAATATTCATCGGATCCGAATAAACACAACATGTAGAATTACATAACGGTGATCTCGATCATGTAAGGCAGCTCACAAGATCTAAACATGAAGCACATGGTGGAGAAGACAACCATCTAGCTACTGCTATGGACCCATAGTCCAAGGTAGACTACTCACTCATCGCGCCGGAGGCAAACATGGCGATGAAGAAGACCTCCGGTGGCGATTCCCCTCTCCGGCAGGGTGCCGGGAAGAGCTTCTGGACCCTCCCGATCTCGGGTCGACGGCGGTGGCGGATCGTGATGTATTCTGGAAAAGTGATCGGGTATTTAGGTTTTTCCCGTCGGGGGGTCTTTATAGGCGAAGGGGTAGCGCCAGAGGTGGACCAGGGTGGCCTCACCACCAGGGGGCGCGGGCTAGGGGCAGGCTGCGCCGCCTAGTGGTGTGGCTACCCTGTGGCCCCTCTCTGTCTTCTCTTCGGTTCTCTGGAAGCTTCGGTAAATTTCCGGATATTCGGCTTTTGTTTTGTCCAATTCCGAGAATATTTCCTGTGTAACTTTTCTGAAACACAAAAATAGCAGAAAACAGAAAACTGGCACTGTGGCATCTCGTTAATAGGTTAGTTCCGGAAAATGCATAAAAATGCCACGAAGTGTAACGAAACACTAAGCAAATGGTGTAAAAACAAGCATGGAGCATCAAAAATTATAGATACGTTAGAGACGTATCAGCATCCCCAAGCTTAACTCCTGCTCGTCCTCGAGTAGGTAAGTGATAACAAAAGAAATAATTTTTGAGGTGACATGCACCTACACAATCTTGATCAACTATGTAAGCATTGTGCGCTGGGATCAAAAGAACTTAAAACATGGGCATGAAAGATATAATCTTGATAGAAGAAACTTAGCAACCATGTTATAACATGAAAAAGAACACAAATGAAAGATCATGAAAATGAAACAATGAAAGTCAAACGTGTGTTCAAATCATATGGAAAAACATACAAATGGTTTTCAGCTTGTCCTTTATGAGAGAGCAAAACATAAATGCATAGGACACCTTCAAGTTTAAGAGGGCGACTAGATACAAATAATTTGAGAACAAGTGAAACCAACATCAAGAATCAATCAATGAAAACTTTGGGACAATGCACATTATACGCAGAATGACAACTATGCTCTCTTAGACGGTGCATAAAGATAGAAGGTGGTGACTCAACATAAAAGTAAAAGAAAAGCCCTTTGCGGAGGGAAGCAGTGATTAAACATGTGCTAGAGCTTTTCATTTGTAAAATAGAGATAAAAATTGGGTTTTGAGAGGTGGTTGTTTCATGTCATCGACTGGCAATGGGGTCTTACTATCTTCCATAATAAACAAGTGAGAGCGGTTCCGAGTTCTTTGAAAAATTGGCACTTTGGTGCTCTTTTATAAAGCTTTGGCACTCCTCCCCACCTTTTTTCCTTTCTCAAACCATGGCTAACTGATTCCATCAGGTGCCCACCAACATTCACATACCATGGAGGAGTGCCTTTTTCTTTCTTTTTAGAATTAGATTGCAATGGTCTGACTAGCTCTCATGCAAAATTAATGACGAGCAGATGAAGCTGCCTAGTCGAGGGGTAGCTGCCTAGTCGAGGGGTACTTAATTTAATATGGAAGATAGCAATTCTGACGACTACGTCCCCATGAGCTAAAAACAGTGGCACAAAACGAGAAGTAGTTGAAAGTTTTGAAAGGTAGCACATGAAAATTTACTTGGAATGGCTTACAAATACCATGCATAGGAATTTATAGTTGACACAATGGCAAACTTGGTTTTTAGGAGTTGGATGCACGAGTAGAGCTCATACTCAGTACAAAATGAGGGCTAGCAAAAGACTGGGAGCGACCAACTAAGAGAGCAATAACGGTCATAATCATGCATAACGACAAAGCAACATTAAAAGAAGCATAAGATGGCATCAAAAGTCAAAAACTAAATGATCATAGAGGCAAACTTTGTATGAGTCTAACATGTGTGAGCATGCACCAAGTCAACCCAAATAAATCATCAAAGGAGAAAACCAAAATAATGGTTCCAAATAATTAAAACAACGCATGATTTTTTAAAGGCTCATTAAGCAATCTCAGTCATTTGAGACAAGTCATGCAACAGCAAAACCACTAAGCATACTATCAAAAAGACATCAAGCACGACATGCAAAAGCCTAGGCCGCAGTCTACACAAGCTCCTTCTTGTACCACTTTTTTGCATAAAGCCTTTTCTCTTTTCCAACACCATTCGAACTTTTTATAAACAACTCTTTTGATGAAAACCAACATGGACCAGAGGAAAAAATACACCTTGATGCAATGATATAATAAGATCTGAACACAAATCAAGACAAAAAATGAAAGCTAAATGCAGTTCTAGAAAAAGAGAACACTCGTTGAAACGATAAGAGTGAAAAACGGAGTGTTCTTGGCAAATGAAAAGCAAGGCAACTTCTCCAAAAGAAATTTGTTGGGGTCCAACCATTTATTGTAGCAAACAAAACTAAACTAAACTGAAAACTAAAAACAACTGACGCTCCAAGAAAAACGCATAATGCATGAAGTAATAAAAATATAGTGTGTTGAAAGGTGACCTGATTTTTGCCGATGAAGAAGGGGTGCCTCGGGGGCATCCCCAAGCTTTGATGCTTGTACCTCATGGATATTTCTTGGGGTGTGTGGGCATCCCCAAGCTTGAGCTTTTGTCCATTCTTCAACTCATCTCATCATTCTCCAATTCCTACACTTGAAACTTCCTTCATACAAAACTAAACACAAATCTATTAGCAACATTAGTGTAAGCATAACATTGAATCAACCATTTTTGCGTCAGGTTTCAACTCAAAACCACCACATATAAAGCATATACTACTATAGCAACTTCCCCAAAAGTTCCGTGATCAAAATAACTCAAAAAGAAAGCGATAAAGCGGCAAACACAAATATTGGCAGAAATCTGTCAAAACAGAACAACTGACAAAGATAGAATTTTTAGAGAGTTTTCTGTTGCTCAAATAAAAAAGTGTTCAACTAATGAAAGTTTGGATATAACCTGGGGCATATTCACAAGAAATCGGAGGTCCAAAAGATATACAGAGAATTTTCACGAATTTTTACGTTGCAGCACTGAAAGCTGTTTTAGAACAGCAACATCCCCAAATCTTACCTCACTCAAATTAGAGGCTTCTCTTGGCACAAAAACGAAATAAAAAGGATAAGGAGTGGTTATTATAATAGTAATAACTTCCAAGACTCAAATAAAAGAAAAAGTACTGAAAGTAAAAACATTGGGTTATCTCCCAAGAGTGCTTTTCTTTAACGCCTTTGAGCTAGGCGCAGAAAGTGCGAATCAAGTAATATCAAAAGAGGCATTAAGATCAGTTGTAGGAGTCTTTTCAACAATAAATTGAATTATGTCCAAATGAGTTTTTGAAGATCCTTTATGATCACACTTTGGTACACTACTTTCATCAAAAGGATTTTCAGGACAAATCCAACTAAAATTCTTTTCCAAAGCATCATGAATTTCTACAAGTTTACAAGGTATTGGTACTCTAAAATCTTCATTGGGTGTACCAACAGCCTCTACAGGCGAGCCAAGCTTATTAAATTTTTAAAAAACTTCCCTAGCCTCAATGGCAACATCTCTAAATTCTATGCGCAAAGTTTCCAAGATAAAAGCTTTCTTTTCAGGATCCTCAATATCATGAAGCTTAAGAAATATGTATTGCATAAAAGGATTAAGGCTAGCAAACCTAGCTTCTAACATGTGAATTAAATAAGTAGAAGCAACTTCATAACTAGGAGCAAGCTCAGCCAAAGACTTTTCCTCAACATCTTTATGCATACTAATATGATTAAAGAACTCCTCAATGTTACTTTTTCCAATAATAGAACCACTACCTACTGATAGGTCCTCCAAAACATACTTAGGGAACAACATAATGAACTAAAAGTAATAAAGTAACAACTATAAAGGAAACTAATTTTTTTGTGTTTTTGATAAAACAATGCAAGTAAAAATAATGTAAAGCAAAACTTAAAACAAAGTAAAGGATGTGCGTGCGAAACTCCCCTTGCAGAAGTCTTCTTTTCCCCGGCTACGGCGCCAGAAAAAAGTCTTGATTGCTATAGATGGCGCGATGGTGATGGAATGAATGACCGGCCAGTTGGGAAACCCCAAGAGGAAGGTATGATGAATATAGCAACAAGTTTTTCCCTCAGTAAGAAACCAAGGTTTAATCGATCCAGTAAGAAAAAGCCAATACTCCTGAAGGTGATGCTTGCTAGCTTCGCGACAGCTCCGGACAATTTATAGGGCACCTCGTCCAAGCTTTGCTTTGCCAGCTGCAACGTGGAACCTGCACACAACACAACCAAATACTTTGTTCCCAACTTACGATGAGGTTGTCAATCTCACCGGTTTACTTGAAACAAAGGGTATGAGTGTATCGAGTGGAAAGTGATAGTAGTATGCAAGTAAAGTAAACAGTGCGAGTAAAGTAAACAGGTCATAGCAATATAATGGAAATAGGACCGGGGTCCACAGTTCACTAGTGGTGTCTCTCTATAAGATAAAATAACACATGCTGGGTAAACAAATTACAGTTGGGCAATTGATAGAATAAAGACAACGTGTATATGTCGAGAGGATCACTATGAGATTTACTCTGGGCATTACAACAAGATACATAGACCATCATCCAACTGCATCTATGACTAATAATCCACTTGTGGCGAATCAATCCGAGAACTCCACAAGTATTAAGTTGCGAACAACAGATAACTGCATTAAGCAAAGTGTGTAATATAAACAAAGCATATGCCCTTGAGCATATGAATGTTGTTTTCTCCCTAGTGGCAACAGCACATCTACAACCTTAGAGGTTTCTATCACTCCCCCAGATTAAATAGAGGCATAAACCCACTATCGAGCATAAATACCCCCTCTTGGAGTCACTAGCAACTACTCGGCCAAGATAGCTACTAACAACGGTGAGCATGCAAGATCATAAACAACATAGAGATAACATAAGATAATATTCAGCACATCAACTCAATCATAACACCAATATTCATCGGATCCCAACAAACACAACATGTAGAATTACATAACGGTGATCTCGATCATGTAAGGCAGCTCACGAGATCTAAACATGAAGCACATGGTGGAGAAGACAACCATCTAGCTACTGCTATGGACCCATAGTCCAAGGTAGACTACTCACTCATTGCGCCGGAGGCAAGCATGGCAATGAAGAAGACCTCCGGTGGCGATTCCCCTCTCTGGCAGGGTGCCGGGAAGAGCTTCTGGACCCTCCCGATCTCAGGTCGATGGCAGTGGTGGATCGTGATGTATTCTGGAAAAGTGATCGGGTATTTAGGTTTTTCCCATCGGGGGGTCTTTATAGGCGAAGGGGCAGCGCCAGAGGTGGACCAGGGTGGCCTCACCATCAGGGGGCGCGGGCCAGGGGCAGGCCGCGCCGCCCTATGGTGTGGCTACCCTGTGGCCCCTCTCCATCTCCTCTTCGGTTCTCTGGAAGCTTCGGTAAATTTCTGGATGTTCGGCTTTTGTTTCATCCAATTCCGAGAATATTTCCTATGTAACTTTTCTGAAACACAAAAACAGCAGAAAACAGGGAACTGACACTGTGGCATCTCGTTAATAGGTTAGTTCCGGAAAATGCATAAAAATGCCACGAAGTGTAACGAAACACTAAGCAAATGGTGTAAAAACAAGCATGGAGCATCAAAAATTATAGATACGTTAGAGACGTATCACCCGTTAAGCTAGGCCCAATTGTAATACTAGTCGAAATACGAGTTCATGTCGTATGTCGATATTGTAATCTGTGTCGGATCCCTCCCGATCCCTGAGACCTAGCCACCTATATATAGGGGCCAGGAGGGGACGGTAAGGGATAGATCGAAAGCAAGCCAGGTTTACACCCACGTTTACTTTTGATAGCCACCTTGTTTGACTGATTCTACCTTCGAGTTCATCCGACGCCCTGTCTCCCCGATCCTAAGTCCTTCATCTAGGACATTTGTCGAGTTAACCCTTGTCACTATGACTTCTATATAGTATGCTACGAGTATTTGGTCAAGTTTTATGCTATGATATGGTTCTATGATGGTAACATATGAACCTCGAATATGTGTTACTTCACCTATATGGGCTCAAAGGGCTGCACCTTGTTGTAATGAAAGAGAGTGTGGATAGCAAGAGATGATAGAAACCTTGTCCAGATCTTCAGAGTTGCAATAGGGGTTTATATGATCCGGAACCCTAAAACTTAAGGCAATGGTTGGAAATTTATGTCTTGATGATTTTCTTTTCCGCTCATGCAAATGACCTTGGGACCAATCATTAGAGGTGTGTTTTTTTATGCATATGGCTGCACCTAACTTAGGTTACATCCAATGAGAATAAAATTTGACAAGACACTTACCATGATTTTCTAGAAATATGAGTGCCACAAAATATGTACCGCCCTCAGGAACGCTTGTCACGCATAAAAACACACCCTAAGCTTGTCCTCTTGACTCATAGTGGATTGCTTTCTATGAAAAGAGCAATCACATTACTTGCATTCATCTCATTTGCATTTTGACTGTATTAGTAGTTTAGTTCTTATTAAGTCACCATCAAGAAAATATCAATCTTTGCATCTTTTATTGTTTGCTTGTTGAATTTTCTTAACCAATACCTTCAGCTTCTCGTGGATTTGACAATCTTTTTTATTCAAAATGTACTACAATTGATCCCATATATTTGTGGGTCATCACATCTAGGAACTTTTAGCGTGTGTTGTGCTTGTGTCATGCAGCGTGTCGTAGTGTGTGTGTGTGTATGTGCGCACGCGCGACATGGGGTGAAGTGTAAAACAACTAGGTTAGGCAGCGGGTGTGTTGTGTCGTGTGTGGTGTGAGTATGGGCAGGCCTGGCTAGGCCGGCTTGGGCCATTTGCTTTGTCACCTCGAAATAGAATAGGAAGTATAATTTTGTGCAAAACGCTTAAGCTACACTTAAGCCTCACTTAAGCTCTAATTTTTCTAAGTGGTGCCTCACCGCTCGCTTAGCGCTTAGTACTTTTTTGAATCTTGGGATAGACCCTTCAACACCATAGATGTTCTATGAGCTAAACATGGTTATTCTGATTTGCCATTTTTTTTACCTTTGTTTTAGATTATGTCTGCATCCTCATTATGTAGAGGCCAGGTGCAAGTGTTTTTTAATGACACGTTTTACTATTTTTTTTGAGTAATAAAGTGTCATTTATTGAAAAGGTATGATAACTAGAATTTTGTGGAAATGACTTACATGTCATTGGAATATTTATTTGTCAAAGTTTCCAGTAAAATATGCCCAAATTCACTAGGATAGATAGCACATATTCGGCTATCTTCAGCATTTACATTCTAAATGGTGAATGCATACATGTTTGTTCCCGATATATGTCAAACTAATTATACAAAAAGTTACAGAATAGTGGAAAATAAATAAAAATGGAAGACGAAATTGCACACCCGTTGTGGTAAGGCATGTATACCTACAGTGCAAAGAACAAAGAATGATAGCTGAGACTAGAGTAATATCATGTTCATCTTTCTCCCCATGGCAATCCAAAAACTGAGCTGAATACTGTTACTCTAGTCTTCAATCCTCACATCTAAGCCGCTGCTGGTGGAGAAGAGAAGATGAGGCTCATCAAGAGCCCAACCAGGAGACCTATGATCCCAGCGAAAGCAGCAAATGTTAAGGAGAAACCAGCGTCGGCTTTGCGGCTTCTACGCCTCCTCAGCACGTCCTGAAACATTTAGATTTGTATACTTAGGAGAAATCAATATGAGCGAGAAAGTATATGTAGGCAATTGGCATTCACACATGGCACAACCTCCTAAGTCACGAAGAACCAATGCTAGTCCTTGGACATCAGCCAATTATCTTTGTTTTAGACTGAAAAGTAGTAGAAATGTATGGATATACATTGCATGATTGACAGGTGCCACCTCACATTTCTGGTCATTTTCCGTTACATCCGCGTCTAAATCGACCATATTTACTGCTCCCGGAAAAGTACTGAACCAATAGAGACACTGTGTGGCACATCCATAGTATAAATTCAGCTAAACTAGTCCACTACCCTCTGGCAACCTAGTTTCACCCGAAAAATGAGTTCATGCGATAGTGACTTTGGTTTGCTTGTTTGTGCCCTCTCGATAAATAAATGATTTAGCAGGACAGAAAACACAACAATATTTGATTTCATTTTGCTTTGCTAAAAATATTCGACATAGTAATTTATCACAAGAAAAAATGGTGAACAAGCATTATTTTCTAATTGGAGATAAAATTGTGAATTTTGCAGTCACACATCGCACAATTAAAAAAAATTACTCATCGAGGACAAAAAATATTCTTTCACATTTGCTCAAAAGTCAGACTTGTTCTATAATAATTTCATAAAACTTTATGTGCATTTTGCAGTTTTATGTGTGGATTCAAACAGCAAGAAACTAGCAAGCATAAAAGTCCAAATGTTGATATGATTAATAGAGCTAAGAGCTGAAATTAACAAAAAATGTTATAAGAAATGATTATATCGAACGGAAAAAGTTTGATATACAGTACCAGTTCGCGTTGCATTTGCTGATTTTGCTGAAGATTGTTATCCCTTTCTTCCTTCAGACGCTGTATTGTCTGGATCTGAATAAAAAGGCACAATTTACTGAGTAACAAGGACAAAAGGATCATTAATATATATTTTTATTAGTAACAGCTTGATTATAAAAGTACAGAAGTACTATCATAAATAGGATATTTCATCCAAGACACACTTTAGAATCAAGATTTTCTATAAAAAAATGGTTGGGATATGTCAATCAGGATAAAAGAAGATACTCTGGTCCAGATGGACAAAAGGGGGGAAATGCTAATTCTGGTCCCAGTGCACATTTTAATACTGTATAGGGCAAAAATTCCTACCTCAATTATGAGACTGTCCTGGAAGTATAGGTACCTTTTTCTCACGCTCAACTTTATGCTGATTGCAACCATGATTTGATGGTGCTTGAACATTGCCCCATTTCTCATATTTGCTCTTTTGACAATTTTATATAATCAAAGGCAGTGTGAATTTGCTTCTGCATTTAAGATCCTAAGCGAGAAGTATTTGTATGGCTTATCACGAGAGAGATAAAAACTATCTCAGTGCAAGAACATTTAAGATAGTAAAAAAAATCCCAAGATTAATATAATGTATATTCTTCGAAGTGTGTACCGTAATATTACAGAGCCCGTACAGGCTTCAAGCCCACGACCTCTAAAATGGTGGAATAATTCTTTCTAAGAATTCATCAGGGGATATATCTTTGCTAACAGGTTTTTGGTCGAGTTTAAAAATAGAAGGGTGAAATTTCTGTTTGGATAGAGCGCATTACCTCTTCAAGACTTGCATTCTTCAGCATCTGTAAGGTGAACAGGTGAAGCTACAGTTAGCCTTTGTACTAAAATTTCTTTAGCGAAACGCATGTTTCCTTAATAGATTACAGAGCTAGCCAACTCACGGAGAGATCATCAGTGCCCTGCCTGAAGCTCCTGTTTGCTGAAGATGTAACACCAGAGTCTTCTGAGCTTCCACTAGGCAACGTATAAACAACCTTAAGCTTCATTTCCTCGATCAGCTTATCGCCATCCTTGTTGAACTGAAAAATACAGTTCGTAGAATTGGAGATCATTTTATCCTGATGACAACGCAACACTAAACCATAGGAATCGGTCATTATGCAGTTCTATGCTTACTGTATCAGGAGGAATCTCGTCCATGTCGGTACTGGCAGCCACCTTGGTGCTCTGAATCAAGAACTTATCCTTGGACTGCATATCTGGTGGGTACTCTTTCTGAGCCTGTAGGGTAACTATAGGCCCCCAAAAGGGCAGATGCAAATACATATCAGAACCAAATGAAGAAATCTAGAGAGAAACATGGGCTGATACACGAATATCAAATGGGCAAACTGGAAAATGCATGTTTACTTGTTATCGTGCAAGAATCCCACGGCTGGACGACGCTAGCGTTCGGCCTGACGAAATACTTCCTGGGAGATGTCGTCTTGACCTGAAAAAAAAAAGAGAGAGATAAAATTCTGATCAAACCTGAACCTTTTCTCACCAAGTTTCACCAAAATGAGAAGCGAAAATTCAGAGTCGGGGAAATGCAAATGCCACGGACCTTGAACGCAACATGGTACTCGCTGTTGTTCACCACCTTGAGATTGCAATAGCACGGCTTATCCAGCTCGACTACGCACAAGAATTCAACATACAGGAAAACCGCGCGAGTTTAATTTACCATTTTTATTTTGCAAAGGCGTGAAGAAAATCTCAGGAACTCCCAAGAACTTACAGAGGAAGGTGAGGTCGTCCGGGTAAACCGAGATCAGCGTTCCTCCTCCCCCCATCGCGGCACCTGATCACCAGAGAAACGGAGAAGAAACCATCAATGGCTGCACTGGAAGAGACGGAGGAAGGAGGAGGTGGATGAGGAGGATCCCTACCTTTCTCTCCAGGAAGTCAGGAACCGGGCCGAGGTGAAAATTAACGACGGGAAAAGCAGCGATTCGGAGGAGAAATGGGGAAGGAGAGGCGGAGGAGGAAGAAAGAGGGAAAATGAATGGATGAATGCGTTCGCTTTGCCTTTCTTGGCTTCCCGGCGACATTGACGGGGCAGCACTCACTTCTTGGGCCCGTGGCAGTTTGCGTCTTCCTCCTCCCCTTTTTTCGAGTGAACAGCACTCTTCTTTTATTTTAATCTTATTTTATTGGTGGCTGGTGGTTTGTGTTACTTTATTTCGTGTGTTCTTGTCAAGGACACTTGGCAGTTGTTTTTAATTATTTATGTCTTTTGGGGAGCCTATTTAGCTAGATTGCCTAGGAAATGCCTCACTCAAACAAAATAATTTATACACTTTTTTCTTGCCTTGTTCAATGTAAACCATCACTAAAATTCATACATCTAGGGAGCAAATGAGATCATGTTTGTCATACGTGGCTTCACCCTCAAAGAATAGGTCCACATATTGATTAAGCACTCCTCCATGGCACATTAAGAACTATAACAGGGGAATCTGAAGAATATTCGTGTCTGTTTAGATTACATTGCCATTTCGTTCTGTACTCCTCTCAACAAATAATTGCAATATTTGTTGCTCTTATTCTACTCATGGTAGGAGCTTCACAGATTATTTAAGAAAATTGGTTTTCAATCATTTTTTGCCATTACGGATAAGATCAGGAACAAATCTAGTGAAGAGCAAGAAAATCAACAGTGTGGGACCCAATTATTGCTTTAAAGAAACAAGAGCTAAACTTGACTTAAAACTGGGATCTCGATGCTACCAGATAGGCTTGACCCTAAAGCAAGAAGATTATAGATAAGCCTTTAGGAGGATGCTTCAGCAAATATAACTATACCTACTATAGCCTGAACCTTCCATGTCATACAGAATGCTAGCTGAGTGAAACTTTTATTGCGTTTCTCAATTGGGCAAGCAATGTGAGTTCCAGGGGAAGCAATGCCACGGGCAAGGAGACACCCAATGTTGTGTAACCCCTGGATACAAGTTTCCTCAGCTGCAGAGAAATTGCTATGATATGACTCGTCAAAACCAACCAGTTCTTCATCTAAAAAAACCCTACCAGTACTGTACAAAACATCAACCCTTATTTATTAGGGGTACACCTCATCATGTCAACCACTAATACATAAAAATTCAGACCTACTATCTTGTAACAACTGTTCTTTCATAATAGCTGCATACGTACTGTTAACCAACAGTTTGGACTTTGGTAGGTAGCTGAGGATGAGAAAAAGGGCGCAATGAACATCATAACGAGGCGCTAGTAGGGGGACTTTACACAATCAGAAGAGAGTACAGTTCCACTGCAAGGCAAAATATACTCCAAATAAAAAGATGTAAAATTACGCGGCTTGAGGTTCAGTGATTACAGTGAATGCACAGATCTGAACAAGAATGCCAAAACTCGTTTGCCAAGGAGAAATCCATATGCTAGTGTGAGAAGCTCTTCCGCAGATATATCATATCTCACTTGAAGGTTGAGAAACGGGGAAGCTTGTGCTTCAGGTAGTACAACTTTGCCCTCCTTACTTTCTTGCGCCTAATTACTTTAATCTCCTTGATCCTTGGTGAGTATCTGCAATAAGATTTATAGGCCGAGTAAGTAACAATTCAACGCAGCAATTATAAACAGTAGCACTTCTGGACATGACTTGATCTTCAATCATTTATATTTTCTCTTCGGGGACATCCGATAAAATCATTTCTATTTTCATACGCACAAGAAGCAAACATAAAGTTCAGCAAGTTCTTGAATAAAAGGGACACTGCTCGCATAATTTTTATTTAAGAGAAGATGGAAGCCTTTTCCTTTCGTCGGAAGAAAAACAAGTCAACAACAACTCAGTTTTTTTCTTGTTACTAGGACAGATAATTGCAGGCAAAGACATTCAACAGCAGCAATATGCAGGGAAATTCGTTGCAGAACTGAGAACATCCCTAAGTTGACGACTCTGGTATGAGAAGAGGAGTAACTGGAGAAGTATTTTTAATACTCTAAAGTTTCACATGTATGATACTGATAAAAATGTAAGAAACAAAACAATGGCAATGCCAAACAGAGTCAGCAGTCAGCTGTTTTAGTAGGAAGGGAGTATGCTGGCAATTAATTGAACAATTCAGCTCCTACATGATAGCAGTCCAATCCTTCTTAGCGGGATTCCAAAATGCAACAATTAGTCGATTTAGCAAATCTTTCTCTCCAATTGTGATGTATGAAATGCATTTGAGCAATAATGCTTCATTGCTTCACACCTTTGAAACGTTTCAAAGGATATTCCTAACATATGCAAACATATATTACACGAACAGATAATGATATTCTGGTTACTAAGTTCATTCTAAATTCCATAAAATAACCCTTCAAACCAATTTCATGGTGAACATTACAAAACCCAAAGAATATCCTCATAGCAAGTATGTGAATGCCAAATGCCCCAAATGTTTCATGTACAAATGTTGATATAACTATAATATCAGCATGCCAATAGAGAGACATTGGTGTAGTCCAAGTTTCTTGTAGTTACATTGTCAAACAAAATAGACACATATCTTTTTGCAGTATAATGTATTTTAATAGGAATTCAGTTTCACCCATGTGATGCCTGGGATGTTATCACATTAAATGGAAAAAACTTAAACCAAACTTACATGGGGAAGGTAATTTCAACTCCAACACCAGCAATGATCCTTCTGACACGGATTGTGGTGTGAACACCAGATTTGTGCTTTGCAATGATTATACCCTTAAAGAGTGACAATCTCCTCTTGTTGGGTCGTTGCTGCAACAACATTTACTTCAGATGTCAAGAACCCTGAAACAGAATACAAAACTACATACAACAGCGGTGGCCAATCTCACCATTCTAAGCTCGATGATGTCACCGGGCCTCAGATCTGGAAGTACTTTCACCTTCTCAGCCTCCTCAATGAACTGCTTGTTCAGAATCTGGGGCATCAAATAATTCAAGGAATGGTATATCAATGCCATGTGGTCCAAAATAGTATTGGATGTAACCAAAGTGACATCTTGGGTTTAGAAAAAAACACTCTCACACAGAAACCCAACAAACTACCAAATTCCATCCATTCATGCTACTGCAAGCATGCACGAATGATTTTTTTAGCAATCTCACAACACAAATAGGCTCCCATTCTATTTCTCTACATAAGCAACACCTTCCAGAAAGGACAACGTTTCTCTCAATCAAGCTATCTGAACCCTCAGTGAGAAACTGAGAACTATCAGTTATCCTTCGTTTGCTAAATCCACAACATATGTTAGTACTGCGTAATAATGCTATGGTGCTCAGTAGACTACGCAGCCTAAAGCTCACAATGACTCAATCTATTCATCTCGAGAACATTGCTATTTCACAAAGTAAGCTAAGAAATGCTACTCCTTGACGGGCTACTGCTTCGCTCCCTGCATTTCTCCACCGCCAATAATTTCGCCGAAATTGAGAATGGCGGCTTGCATTCCTCCAAAACATCTGTGCACGAGATTCTTACCGCGATGATCTCGCCGAACTTGGGCTTACGCTTCGGCGCCGGCTCCTCCACCTCCCCTTCTTCCGCCACCGCGACAGCCCCCTCAGCCTCCCCCTCCTCGGCGACAGCCTCGGCCTCGGGTGCAGGTTCCGCCTCGGGCTCCGGCTCTGCGGCGCCGGCGTCTGCGTGGGCGATTAAGTGGGTGGCCCGGCGATGGGAGACGGATATGGAGAGGCGGCGGAAGGAGGAGGACAGCGCGAGAAGCTGCGGCGGCGGAGGCGAGCGGTGGTTGAGAAGTGCGTGGGGAAGAAGTGCGCCGGTCGCAGCGGCGGTGGCGGCGGCGGCCATCGGGAGGTCTGGCGGGCCGAGCTGTCAGTGCCGTCGCATGGGCCGGAGGAGGAAGGTAGAGAGTGGTGCCGACGGGGGCGGGGAGGATTGGGGGACGAACGTTATCCCCTTTTGTTGGAGGGACTGTGCAACTGACTGTGGGTCCAGGATCTATCCAACGGTCATGATTGATCTGAACCGTTCATTCTGGATGGAGCGCTTGCCTGAAAGCCCAGGCAGTTGCTCAGAGTGGATGCACACTGTTGAAAACAGTTTTCTTGTGATAGATTTGCCTATGTTAGGGTTATTTTTCATTGCGATAAAAAGAATGGTAGGCGAATTTAGCGCATGGTAAAAACCTGCCGATGGGTTGTACGCAAAGAAAAGGGAAAGCCCCAAAAAAGCGCTCCCGGGTCGCTTCACGCGGGGCGACTCCGGAGCCCCCAACCCTAAAGCTTCAAGCCCCAGATCCTGACTTCCCCTGGCCGCTGCAGCCGCCGGCACTGGCACTAATGGCGGCGCCCGGGCCACTGAATGGCAGAGGGCATGGTGGGCGCTCCCCACTGCCTCCTCTAGGCGCGGAGAGGCAGCGGTTTTCGGGGGCACGACGAGGCAAGATGGCCCATCGGCGGGCGACGCTTCGGTGGTCCGAGGAGGAGGGGCGCGATAGTGACGAGCTCTGGCGGTGGCGGTGCGGCCCTCTAGCAAAGGAGAGCTTGGCGGCGGCGCATGCCCGATTCGGGCCCGATCTGGGCCCAGCGGCCACAGCCTTTGCAAGTGCTCCCCAGCTCAGCGGCTTGTGGGGAGGTTTCGTGGCGGTCAATGCTGTCGCAACGGAGGTGAAGATGGCCAGTTTCGGCCGGCCATTTAGAAGGGTTCAAGGAGGTGCAGCGCTGCAGGGACAAGGGCGAGCGGCCATGGAGGCAGCGTCCAGTGGAGGGTTGCTGCGGCGTGTGGCTAGGCGAGGGGATGGTTGGAGGGAGAAGAATGGCGCTGCCAGGAGGACGGGCGTTGCATCCTCCCGTCCAACACGGGTCGAGGTTGTTTGGTTGTGCAGCAATTCGAGCGGGCTTGGATAATGTGTGAGGTGGTCATCGCCTCCTCTGTCGGCGACAATGGATGGCCTCTCTTCGGTGGTTTTTCCGGCCATTGGTTCTGACTGATTTGCTTGTGGATAGTGGGGTTGAGCTCAGGGCTGGGAGAAATCCCAGTGCAATTGCAGACGACGGTGACGCCCGCGAGCGTCGTTATCTTCTTGAAGGTGTGGTCTAGGCCCTTTTCTTCATGCCCCCTCCTATGCGACGGGGGAAACCCTAGATCCAGCTTGCTGGTTCAGGTAGTGACGGCCCTTTGGTGTCGTTTCCTTCTTAGAGGCACTATTCGGGTTACATGAGGAATCTCAAGTCGGCAGTTAGAGTCAGGGTTGGAAACTACTTTGAGTGTGGGCGCCTAGGGCATGATGTACACTGATGCGGCATCTCGACGACGCTCTCCTCAGGTCTGGTTGGGTCATGTAGCTCACTTGCCACTACTTCTTCTAGGCGTCAAGAGTGGGTCGTACGTTGACTCGTACCATCATGGAGTTTGAGTTGTTCTTCTGAGTTGTCTCGTTTTGGTTGTGAAGCGGTTAGGTAGCCCTATGTCACACCTCTCGCCAGCTTGGTAGGATTTTGGCAGGACTGTCCTTGTTGAGTGCTTTTGTGGGTGACAAGGGTATAGATAATAGAGCCCGTCAGTTGAGTACCCCTGAGGCCCGTTAAGCTAGGCCCAATTGTAATACTAGTCAAAATACGAGTTCATATCGTATGTCGATATTGTAATCTGTATCGGATCCCACCCGATCCTCGAGACCTGGCCATCTATATATAGGGACCAGGAGAGGACGGTAAGGGACAGATTGAAAGCAAGCCAGGTTCTACACCACGTTTACTTTCGATACACACCTTGTTTGACTGATTTTACCTTCGAGTTCATCCGACGCCCTATCTCCCCGATCCTAAGTCCTTCATCTAGGACATTTGTCGAGTTAACCCTCGTCAATTGGCGCCGACCGTGGGGACTCTGGGCATTGGAATCATGAATTTGATAGCTTTTTCGCTTTTAGCCAACAACAATCCAGAAGTCGATGAAAGTCAAGAGATGGAGCTGACGATCGGAAATTTAAGCATCTACGTCGAACCTTCGGGTTCAACTTGCCTTTCGGATCCGGCGAAATCGGGTCCGTCAGCAGGCAAAGTCGAGAGAATCACAATATCAAGATCATTCGTGGGCTCCTCCAGCGAAGTAAACTCGCTGGCCAGTCTCACAGCAACAAAAGATATGCAAAAGGAACTCGAGGGATTCGATGAAACTCAGGGAAAGCCCGACATGGAAGCAACAACGGTTAAAACTTATGATAGTTCAAGGGATTTCGCCATCGAAAGCAGTGGTGTCTCCAGAAGCGTACATCAGTTATGCGTCATTATCACTAAAGCAGCAGAAGAGGATAATCAAGAAGGCAATAAAGAGGTCGACATGCAAGTCGATAAACCAAGGAGTAACAGCAGGAAAATTCACGTTTCAACCGAAGAGTGGAGAATCATCATGTCAGCCATCAATCACCGCACAGAGGTACCCGCAGATTCAAGGAGAGAAGTTCTAATGGGGTATCAATACGCGCTATACCAGCACAAAAAGAAGCTAAGGGAGAAAAGAGACATGTTCATGAGGAGCCGAGATGACAACAGTACGTCAAGTGGAGGATACTGGGATGAGTATAGTGATGCATCAGAATACAGCATGGAAAGGCACAGAGACCCGAAGCACAACAGGAGGGCAACAGCACAGACAAGAGAAGAAAGCTACGCAAAAAGTTTGAGCACGCAGCCGTCAGATGAGGAAGAAGACTTTGTGCAAGAAACGCCAGAAGCAGCGTTGATAGCAGCACAAGCGTACCTACTAACCACACAACCAGAGCCGGGAGATCCACGAGAGCACATGCATCAAGCCGCAATACAAAGCCTTGGGTTAATAGAAGACAAGCTAATGGGAAAACGTCCAGAAGAAAAGGCGACACGATACAGGGAAAGGCGAAAGGAAGAGTTCAAGCGCAAATCTGTGAGAAACGACTCTAGTGAGTCATCAGGTGAGGAGAGGTGACAAAAGCGGAAGGAGGACGCAAGGAACATAATAGCACAAGCATGAGTAAACAACTCATGCTATGCGTGGAGAGAAGAAAATTATGAAGACGATGAAAAAGAGATTGGCGCGTTGTGCTTTACCCGCAGTGTTCGCAAAACGCGAGTACCCAAAGGATTCAAGTTGCCGCACGATCAACAAAAATATGATGGGTCGCAAGAGCCCACTTTATGGTTGTCAGATTACCTGCAAGCAGTACAGATACTAGGAGGAACAAGAGCAACAGCCATGCAAAGTTTGCAATTACACCTCACCGGCGCAGCACGGTCCTGGTTGAACACCTTACCCAACGATTCCATCGGGAGTTGGGGAGAGTTAGAGAATCAATTCGCAAGAAATTTTCGCTCAACATATAAGCGCCCAGCGTCGCTGGAAGAAGTCAAGTCGTGCGTGCAGAAGAAAGGTGAAACCCTACGCTCTTATATACAATGCTGGAGTGTAATAAAAAACTCAGCAGAAGATGTCACCGACGAAAGAGCAATAGATGTTTTTTCGAGTGGCCTTCATCGTTCGGACCTAGTGGAAGAGATAGGAAGAACAAGGCCAAGGATAGTGTCTAAATTAATGGAAGTAGCCAATAGATTCGCCGATGGAGAAGACACATATAACAATAAAAGGGGATGCTCACCAGAAGTCAACAGAGCAAGCAGGCAGAGGCGAAGATATCGCAATGGAGATAGCCATGCAAGGCGAAATCAGGTAGCCGCGGGATACGAAAGAAGGGACGAGGAAAGCTACAAAAACAAGGAGTTCCAGGCAAGAGGAAATAATGAAGCAGAAAAACCAAAATATTCTAGCCCATCGGCAGAGGACATGCTATACGGACCTTGTCGAATCCACTATGCGTATCTAGATGGAAAGAGAGTTTCTAACCACCAGATGAAGGATTGCAGAACCTTCTTAAGGTTGCAAAGTGCCATGGACTCGAACCAAGGAGCACGGCAGGGAAAGAAAAGCATGAGTCAAGGATATCAAGTGCAGCGGCTAGCAAAGCACCCTGGAGTCGAAAGTTTATATATCTGCAATGATCCAACTGGTGCCAAAATCAAAGAAAGAACGGAAGAGCATATCCAGACAAGTAAACCTAGCCATATCATCGCCACCAGCCACTACAGAGTATTTGTAGTGGTCCGATCAACCAGTTAGGTTCAGTAGAGCAGACCACCCGAGGAAAGTGCCCAGGCCGGGTCACTCACCAATGGTGCTAAAGGCGCAAATAGAAGGATATGATGTTGGAAGAGTATTCATGGATGCAGGAAGTGGCATAAACCTAATATACGCAAGAACTTTGAAGGCAATGTGCATCTCACTAGAAAATCTAAAGCCAACAGATTGTTCTTTCCATGGAATAGTACCAGGAGCCGCAAATTTACCCTTTGGGAAAAATAGAACTCGACGTTTGCTTTGGTAGCAGCAGAAATTATCGCAGAGAGAAGCTAGAGTTTGAAGTCATGGACTGGCCTTCACAATATCATTCAATCCTAGGACGCCCGGTGATACGTCTCCAACGTATCTATAATTTTTGATGATCCATGCTTGTTTTTACACCATTTGCCCAATGTTTCGTTACACTTCGTGGCACTTTTATTCATTTTCCGGAACTAACCTACTAACAAGTTGCCACAGTGCCAGTTCCCTGTGTTTCTGCTGTTTTTGTGTTTCAGAAGTGATACACAGAAAATATTCTCGAAATTGGACGAAACAAGTTCCCGAAGTCTTATTTTGTCCGGGAGCTTCCAGAGATCCGAAGGAGAGTAGGAGGGGAGCCATAGGGGCCCCACACGCTAGGCCGGCGCGGCCAGGGCCTGGGCCGCGCCAGCCAGGCGTGAGGCCACCTGTGGCTCCACCTCTGACATCACCGCTTCGCCTATAAAGACCCCCAGACGGGAAAAACCTAAGGACCCGATCAATTTTCCAGAACACATCGCGATCCGCCACCGCCATCGACCCAAAGATCGGGAGGGTCCAGAAGCTCTTCCCGGCACCCTGCCGGAGAGGGGAATCGCCACCAGAGGTCTTCTTCATCGCCATGCTTGCCTCCGGAGCGATGAGTGAGTAGTCTACCTTGGACTATGGGTCCATAGCAGTAGCTAGATGGTTGTCTTCTCCACCATGTGCTTCATGTTTAGATCTCATGAGCTGCCCTACATGATTGAGATCACCGTTATGTAATTCTACATGTTTGGTTTGTTGGGAATATTGGTGTTATGATTGAGTTGCTATACTGAAATATATCTTATGTTATCTCTATGTTGTTTATGATCTTGCATGCTCTCCGTTGTTAGTAGCTATCTTGGCCGAGTAGTTGCTAGTGACTCCAAGAGGGGATATTTATGCTCAATAGTGGGTTCATGCCTCTATTTAACCTGGGGGAGTGACAGAAACCTCTAAGGTTGTAGATGTGCTGTTGCTACTAGGGAGAAAACAACATTCATATGCTCAAGGGCATATGCTTTGTTTACATTACACACTTTGCTTAATGCAATTATCTGTTGTTCGCAACTCAATACTTGTGGAGTTCTCGGATTGATTTGCCACAAGTGGATTATTAGTCATAGATGCAGTTGGATGGCGGTCTATGTATTTTGTTGTAATGCCCAGAGTAAATCTCATAGTGATCTTCTTGACATATCACGTTTATCTTTATTCTATCAATTGCCCAACTGTAATTTGTTTACCCAGCATGTGTTATTTATCTTATGGAGAGACACCACTAGTGAACTATGGACCCCAGTCCTATTTCCATCATATTGCTATCACCTATTTACTTTACTCGCATACTTCTACTGTTTTCCACTCGATACGCTCATAATCTTTGTTTCAAGCAAACCGGTGAGATTGACAACCTCATCGCAAGTTGGGAGCAAAGTACTTGGTTGTGTTGTGTGCAGGTTCCGCGTTGCAGCTAGCAAGCAAAGCTTGGATGAGGCGCCATATATAAATTGTCCGAAACTGTCGCAAACTAGCAAGCATCACCTTCAGTCGTATTGTCTGCTTTTCTCCTGATCGATAAAACCTTGGTTTCTTAACTGAGGGAAAACTAGCTGCTATACTCATCATACCTTCCTCTTGGGGTTCCCAACGGGCTGGTCATTCACCACGCACAAGAAATCTTCTGGTGCCGTCACCCACGCGCCAGCAGCTCTTTTTCTGGCACCGTTGCCGGGAAGAAGAGTGGAAGACCTCTGCAAGGGGAGTTTTTCGCACACACATCCTTTACTTTGTTATTGTTTTGCTTTACTTTATTTATTTTACCTGCATCGTTTTATATCAAAAACCCAAAAAAATTGGAATCCTTGGTAGTTGTTATTTCTTTACTTTTAGTTCATTATGTTGTTCCCTAAGTACGTTTTGGAGGACCTCTCAGTAGGTAGTGGTTCAATTATTGGAAAAAGTAACATTGAGGAGTTCTTTAATCACATTAGTATGCATAAGGAAGTTGAGGAAAAGTCTTTGGTTGAGCTAGCTCCTAGTATTGAAGTTGCCTCTGCTTATTTAATTCACATGTTGGAAACTAGGTTTGCTAGTCGTAATCCTTTTATGCAATACATGATCTTTAAGCTTCATGAAATTGAAGATCCTGAAAAGAAAGCTTTAATTTTGGAAGCTTTGCACTTAGAATTTAAAGATGTCGTTAGCTCTTGGGATTGTGTGAAGCTTTTGAAAATAATTTTGACTGGATCTATCCCAAAAATCTTTTTTGTGATTTAAGTGAACCAAAGCATGATCACAAAGGGTCTTCTAAAACTTATGTGGATGAAATACAATGCCTTATTGACAAGACCTCTGCAGTTGATCTTAATGCTTCTTCTAAAAATACTTGATTCGCAATTTTCTGCGCCTAGCTCAAAGGCGTTAAAGAAAAGCACTCTTGGGAGATAACCCATTGTTTTATTTTCAGTACTTTTTCTTTTATTTGAGTCTTGGAAGTCATTACTACTGTAATGACCGCTCCTTATCTTGTTTATTTTGTTTTTGTGCCAAGAGAAGCCTCTAATTCGAGTGAGGTAAAGATTTGGGGATGTTGCTGTCCTGAACCTATTTTTGGTGCTGCACCATAAAAATTCATATAAATTCTCTGTATATCTTTTGGACCTGTGATTTCTTGTGCATATGCCCCAGGTTATATCCAAACTTTCGTTAGTTGAACACTTTTTGATTTGAGTAACAGAAAACCCCTCAAAAATTCAACCTTTTTCAGTCGTTCTGTTTTGACAGATTTCTGCCAATATTTATGTTTGCCGCTTAATCGCTTTCTTTTGAGTTTTTTTTATCACGGAACTTTTGGGGAAGTTGCTACAGTAGTATTTGCTATATATGTGGTGGTTTTGGGTTGAAACCTGAAGCAAAAAGAGGTTGATTATATGTTATGCTTGCACTAATGTTGCTAATAGATTTGTGTTTAGTTTTGTATGAAGGAAGTTTTCAAGTGTAGGGATTGGAGAATGATGAGATGAGTTGAAGAATGGACAAAAGCTCAAGCTTGGGGATGCCCATGCATCACCCCAAGAAATATCCAAGAAGTACAAGCGTCAAAGCTTGGGGATGCCCCCGAGGCACCCCTTCTTCATCGGCAAAAATCAGGTCACCTTTCAAGACACTATATTTTTATTGCTTCATGCACTATGTGTTTTTCTTGGAGCGTCAGTTGTTTTAGTTTTCTTAGTTAGTTTAGTTTGTTTGCTGCAATAAATGGTTGGACCCCAACAAATTTCTTTTGGAGAAGTTGCCTTGCTTTTCATTTGCCAAGAACGCTCTAGTTTTCACTCTTATCAAAAACCGAGTGTTCTACTTTTTCCGCTACTGCTTTTGGTTTTCATTTTCTCCTTGATTTGCGTTTAGACCTTGTCATATCTTTTCATCAAGGTGTATTTTTTCCTCTGATCTTTATTGGTTTTCATCAAAAGAGG
The DNA here is from genome assembly GCA_007115705.1 of Dactylis glomerata. Lineage (NCBI taxonomy): Eukaryota > Viridiplantae > Streptophyta > Magnoliopsida > Poales > Poaceae > Dactylis > Dactylis glomerata. The sequence continues at coordinate 2,451,832 of QXEO01000379.1, forward strand.
TGTTTATAAAATTTTCAAATGGTGTTGGAAAAGAGAAAAAGCTTTGTGCAAAATAGTGGTACAAGAAGGAGCTTGTGTAGACCGCGGCTTAGGCTTTTTCATGTCATGCTTGATATCTTTTTGATAGTATGCTTAGTGTTTTTGCTGTAGCATGACTTGTCTCAAATAACTGAGATTGTTTAATGAGCCTTTGAAAACATCATGCGTTGTTTAAATTATTTGGAAGCATTATTTTGGTTTTCTCCTTGATGCTTTATTTGGGTTGGCTTGGCACATACTCACACATGTTAGACTCTTACAAAGTCGCCAATAGCCTCTATGATCATTTAGTTTTTGACTTTTGATACCATCTTATGCTTCTTTTAATGTCGCTTTGTCGCTTTGCATGATTATGGCCATTATTGCTCTCTTAGTTGGTCACTCCCAGTCTTTTGCTAGCCCTCGCCTTGTACTGAGTATGAGCTCTACTCGTGCATCCAACTCCTAAAAGCCAAAGTTTTCCATTGTGTCCACCATACATACCTACTAGCAATTTGCTATTCCAAGTAAATTTGACTTGCTTTTATTTTATCTTTGAATTAAACTCTTACCAGTGTTATGCGAAAATCCGGTCAGTAAAGCTCTCACGAATCGGAATACACACTTTACTTTTTCCTGTTCTTAAAAATTTGACATTGTGGTCTCTTATGTTGAGTTTTTATGCTTGCAAGTTATAAGTTGGAGACTAGCCCAACCATGCAGTCATGGGCAAGCTTTCAACATTGCACTTCTTATTTGAGTTGATATCGTGATCTTTTGTTTATGGATGCCCACGGTGTGAAATGAATTGGGAATCTTGTGGGGATCATGGAGTTTGTATATGTGTTAGGGAAATGCCGGGCCGCTAATCTAAGCCATGCATAATTCATGGTGGAAATTTGCAGCATACCCATGGTGAAGATTCGACGATGCATCTCACAATAAAAAGCTAAACAAATGGCAAATAAAAGAGATGTTGAGGTGTTCATTGTCTGCTTGTCCTATCATTTTGGTGTGGGCTTGTTCCATGTCATCGGGCACGGAGGTACCCCGTTGGCGGTTCTCAATGATATGCATATATTTACAATGACAAGAGCCTTGCTTGGGACTCTAAGTAAAGTAGCATGAGGTTTGGGTACTTGTATTCACGGGACACGAGGTTTTCAACTTATGATTTGTCAAGCATATGCATCATAATTGTTCTCGCATTAACTTTAACCATTCAAGATGCTTATGATGGGGGCAATGAGAGCTCAAAGCCGGTAAGTACCATAATTTTTGAAGGTTATAAAACTTGCAATCACTGCTTCCCTCTGCGAAGGGCCTTTCTTCTACTTTTATGTTGAGTCACCACCTTCTATCTTTATGCACCATAAGAGAGCATAGTTGTCATTCTTAGTATAATGTGCATTGTCCCAAAGTTTTCATTGATTGATTCATATTGTTGGTTTCACTTGTTCTCAAATTATTTGTATCTAGTCGCCCTCTTAAACTTGAAGGTGTCCTATGCATTTATGTTTTGCTCTCTATGAAGGACAAGCTGAAAACCATTTGTATTTTTTTCCTTATGATTTGAACACACGCTTGACTTTCATTGTTTCATTTTCATGATCTTTTGTTTGTGTTCATTTGCATGTTTATAACATGGTTGCTAAGTTTCTTATTGTCAAGATTATATCTTCATGCCCATGTTTTAAGTTCTTATGATCTCAGCTCACAAATGCTTACATATGTGATCAAGATTGTGTAGGTGCATGTCACCTCAAAAATTATTCTTTTGTTATCACTTACCTACTCGAGGATGAGCAGGAGTTCAGCTTGGGGATGCTTGATACGTCTCCAACGTATCTATAATTTTTGATGCTCCATGCTTGTTTTTACACCATTTGCCCAATGTTTCGTTATACTTCGTGGCACTTTTATTCATTTTTTGGAACTAACCTGCTAACAAGTTCCCACAGTGCCAGTTCCCTGTTTTCTGCTGTTTTTGTGTTTCAGAAGTGATACACAGGAAATATTCTCGGAATTGGACGAAACAAGTTCCTGAAGTCTTATTTTGTCCGGGAAAAACCTAAGGACCTGATCAATTTTCCAGAACACATCGCGATCCGCCGCCGCCGTCGACCCGAAGATCGGGAGGGTCCAGAAGCTCTTCCCGGCACCCTGCCGGAGAGGGGAATCGCTATCGGAGGTCTTCTTCATCGCCATGCTTGCCTCCGGAGTGATGAGTGAGTAGTCTACCTTGGACTATGGGTCCATAGCAGTAGCTAGATGGTTGTCTTCTCCACCATGTGCTTCATGTTTAGATCTCATGAGCTGCCCTACATGATTGAGATCACCGTTATGTAATTCTACATGTTTGGTTTGTTGGGAATATTGGTGTTATGATTGAGTTGCTATACTGAAATATATCTTATGTTATCTCTATGTTGTTTATGATCTTGCATGCTCTCCGTTGTTAGTAGATATCTTGGCCGAGTAGTTGCTAGTGACTCCAAGAGGGGGTATTTATGCTCGATAGTGGGTTCATGCCTCTATTTAACCTGGGGGAGTGACAGAAACCTCTAAGGTTGTAGATGTGATGTTGCTACTAGGGAGAAAACAACATTCATATGCTCAAGGGCATATGCTTTGTTTATATTACACACTTTGCTTAATGCAATTATCTGTTGTTCGCAACTCAATACTTGTGGAGTTCTCGGATTAATTCGCCACAGGTGGATTATTAGTCATAGATGCAGTTGGATGGTGGTCTATGTATTTTGTTGTAATGCCCAGAGTAAATCTCATAGTGATCTTCTTGATGTATCACGTTTATCTTTATTCTATCAATTGCCCAACTGTAATTTGTTTACCCAGCATGTGTTATTTATCTTATGGAGAGACACCACTAGTGAACTATGGACCCCAGTCCTATTTCCATCATATTGCTATCACCTGTTTACTTTACTCGCACTGTTTACTTTACTCGCATACTTCTACTGTTTTCCACTGGATACGCTCATAACCTTTGTTTCAAGCAAACCGGTGAGATTGACAACCTCATCGCAAGTTGGGAGCAAAGTACTTGGTTGTGTTGTGTGCAGGTTCCACGTTGCAGCTAGCAAGCAAAGCTTGGACGAGGCGCCATATATAAATTGTCCGAAACTATCGCAAACTAGCAAGCATCACCTTCAGTCGTATTGTCTGCTTTTCTCCTGATCGATAAAACCTTGGTTTCTTAACTGAGGGAAAACTAGCTGCTATACTTATCATACCTTCCTCTTGGGGTTCCCAACGGGCTGGTCATTCACCACGCACAAGGAATCTTCTGGTGCCGTCACCCACGCGCCAGCACCCGGCATTTGCAAAGTTCATGGCACTACCTCACTACGCATATCTCACACTCAAAATCCCAGGACCGAAAGGAACGATCACAGTGCAAGGTAGCTTTGAAGTATCCAACACTTGTGACAAAGAATTCATGGGCTGGCGCAAACTTTCGGCATAACAGCAGAATACGCAAGACTAAAAGGCGAAACTGACCACAACGTGTTACCCGACATTGGGTGATCCCTGCCAGATCAGGCTTTTGATGCAACTCAAGACTCGAAGAAAATCCAGGTCCACCCCACGGACCCGAACAAGACCACGTCTATAGCAGTAAACCTGGATCCCGCATAGGAAAGCACGCTCGTTGAGTTCCTCTGTGAGCACTGGGAAATCTTCGCCTAGTGTCCTTCAGACATGCCAGGGGTTCCCAGGGAACTTGTCGAGCATGCACTAAATGTGGATCCTAAAGCAAAGCCAGTCAAGCAACCACTACGACGATTTGACGAACCCAAAAGGAAAGCAATAGCATTAGAGCTACATAGACTAGAAAACACAGGGTTCATCCGAGAAATCAAAACGTCAACTTGGGTATCTAATCCAGTTATAGTCCCCAAGAAAAATACAGACATACAAAGAGTATATGTCGACTAGACATCTCTCAACAAGCACTGTCCAAAGGATCCCTTCCCTCTACCTCGCATTGATCAGATAATTGATTCAACAGCGGGGTGCGCAAGGCTTTCCTTCCTAGATGCATATTCTGGTTACAACCAGATCAAACTGAAGAAAGAAGATGAGGAAAAGACAGCTTTCATCACACCATACGTCGTGTTCTGTTATCAAGTCATGCCCTTCGGCCAAAAAAATGCAGGAGCAACCTACCAGCGGATGATGCAAAATTGCCTCGGAAGCCAAATAGGATGCAATATCCAAGTCTACATCAACGATGTGGTCATCACCACAAGGAAAGAGGAGTCTCTGATCAACAACTTGGCAGAAACTTTCGACAATCTGAACAGGTACAAGCTCAAGCTTAACCCGACAAAGTGTTCTTTCGGCGTATCAGCAGGACAACTCCTAGGGTTCCTGGTGTCAGCAAGAGGAATAGAGGCAAACCCAAAAAAGATCTAAGCAATTCTAACAATGGGGAAACCAACAAAATTATACGACGTGCAGAAGCTCGCAGGACGCGTCGCGGCACTAAGTCGATTTGTTGCTCGATTGGGAGAGAAAGCACTCCCTTTCTACGCGCTTATGAAAAAGTCGGATGACAAATTCGAGTGGATAGAAGAGGCAGACGTAGCCTTCACACAGTTGAAAAAAAGTGCTCTCCCCACCACCGATGTTGGTGGCACCAAACGAAAAAGAGCCACTACTACTGTACATCGTAGCAACACATCAAGTGGTGAGTACAGTATTGGTAGTCGAAAGAAGTGAAGAGGGAAAAGCTCACGGTGTCCAGAGGCCAGTATATTTCATCAGCGAAGTACTCTCTCCAACAAAACAGAGCAACATGACTTGTCTCCTTATGGGGAATAGAGCTATCACCCCTAGACATCACGTACGAAAAGCAAAAGGCAATCAAATCACAAATCCTACCAGACTTCACAGTAGAGTGGTTGGAGTTACAAAGTGCAGCACCGCCAGATCTATCGAGTGTGTGGACAATGTACTTCGACGGTTCAAAAGGAATCCAAGGCATAGGAGCAGGAGTAGTGATGGGGCCGAGTTGATGAAGTATTAATGACCAGCCAGTTGGAAAACCCCAAGAGAAGGTTTTGATGAATATAGCAGCAAGTTTTCCCTCAGTTATGAAACCAAGGTTATCAATCTAGTAGGAGAGAGACAAACGACTAAAGGTGATGCCCACTAGCTGCGTGATGCTCTAACAAGGGCGCCGTTAACGATAACTTGTTAGCGCATCTTCAACTAGTAGCAACGTGGAACCTGCACACAATACAACCAAATACTTTGTTCCCAACTTACGATGAGGTTGTCAATCTCACCGGTTTGCTTAAAACAAAGGGTATGAGCGTATCGAGTGGAAAGTGATAATAGTATGTGAGTAAAGTAAAGAGTGCGAGTAAAGTAAACAGGTGATAGCAATATAAAGGAAATAGGACCGGGGTACACAGTTCACTAGTGGTGTCTCTCCATAAGATAAAATAATACATGCTGGGTAAACAAATTACAGTTGGGCAATTGATAGAATAAAGACAACGTGCATATGATGAGAGGATCACTATGAGATTTACTCTGGGCATTACAACAAGATACATAGACCACCATCCAACTGCATCTATGACTAATAATCCACTTGTGGCGAATCAATCCGAGAACTCCACAAGTATTAAGTTGCGAACAACAGATAATTGCATTAAGCAAAGTGTGTAATGTAAACAAAGCATATACCCTCGAGCATATGAATGTTGTTTCCCCCTAGTAGCAACAGCACATCTACGACCTTAGAGGTTTCTGTCACTCCCCCAGATTAAATAGAGGCATGAACCCACTATCGAGCATAAATACCCCCTCTTGGAGTCACTCGCAACTACTCGGCCAAGATAGCTACTAACAACGGGGAGCATGCAAGATCATAAACAACATAGAGATAACATAAGATAAATTTTAGTACTTCAACTCAATCATAACACCAATATTCATCGGATCCCAACAAACCAAACATGTAGCATTACATAGCGGTGATCTCAATCATGTAAGGCAGCTCATGAGATCTAAACATGAAGCACATGGTGGAGAAGACAACCATCTAGCTACTGCTATGGACCCATAGTCCAAGGTAGACTACTCACTCATCGCTCCGGAGGCAAGCATGGTGATGAAGAAGACCTCCGGTGGCAATTCCCTTCTCTGGCAGGGTGCCGGGAAGAGCTTCTGGACCCTCCCGATCTTCGGGTCGACGGCGGCGGCGGATCGCGATGTGTTCTGGAAAAGTGATCGGGTATTTAGGTTTTTCCCGTCGGGGGTCTTTATAGGCAAAGGGGCAGCGTCAGGAGTGGGCCGAGGTGCTGTCACACATAGGGGGTGTGGCCAGGGGCCAGGCCACACCGCCCTGTTGTGTGGGGCCCTCGTGGCCCCACTCCATCTCCTCTTCCGATCTCTGGAAGCTTTGGTGAAATTCTGGGCGACTAGCTTTGGTTTCATCCAATTCCGAGAATATTTCCTGTGTAACTTTTCTAAAACATAAAAATAGCAGAAAACAGGTAACTGGCACTGTGGCGACTTGTTAATAGGTTAGTTCTAGAAAATGCATAAAAGTGCCACGAAGTGTAACGAAACATTAAACAAATGGTGTAAAAACAAGCATGAAGCATCAAAAATTATGGATACGTTGAAGACGTATGTAAATATAGCTCTAACACCCCCCCTCAAAATCTAGTCTGTGCCTTTGTAAAGAAATCCACTAACTGCAACTCTGAAGGCACATAGTGGAGCGCAATCACCTGATCCTGCACATTAGCACGTGTATAAAAGGCATCAACACCAATATGCTTGGTAAGCTCATGCTTTACCGGATCACGTGCAACACTGATAGCACCTATACTATCAGACAAAAGTGGAGTGGGTGTCGTAACAGGGACCCTAAAGTCAGCAAGTAACCACCGCAACCAGGTCATCTCAGTAGTCAACAAGGCCATAGCTCGCAACTCAGCCTCTACACTCGAACGGGAAACTACGGTCTGTTTCTTCGTCTTCCAGGCAATGGGCGAACCACCAAGAAACACACAGTAAGCAGAAAGCGAACGACGATCCATAGGATCGCTCGCCCACGTAGCATCCGAGTAGGCCTGGAGCTGGAGAGAGCTGGAATGAGGGAAGAAAAGACGACGAGTGATCATGCCATGAAGGTAGCTCAGAACACGGAGGAGATGACTATAGTGAATAGTGGTAGGAGATGAGACAAACTGACTCAGAATATGAACAGGATAAGAGATGTCAGGATGAGTGACAGCAAGATAGACAAGACTCCCAACAAGGTGACGATAACGTGTCGGGTCAGGAAGAGGATCATGATACGTCTCCAACGTATCCATAATTTTTGATGCTCCATGCTTGTTTTTACACCATTTGCTTAGTGTTTCGTTGCACTTTGTGGCACTTTTATGCATTTTCCGAAACTAACCTATTAAACAGCCACAGTGCCAGTTCCCTGTTTTCTGCTATTTTTGTGTTTCAGAAAAGTTACACAGGAAATATTCTTGGAATTGGATGAAACCAAAGCTAGTCGCCCAGAATTTCACCGAAGCTTCCAGAGAACCAAAGAGGAGTTGGAGTGGGGCCACGAGGGGCCCACACACCAGGGCGGTGCGTCCCAGGCCCTGGCCACGCCCCCTATGTGTGAGACTGCCTCGGGCCACTCCTGACGATGCCCCTTCGCCTATAAAGACCCCCCGACGGGAAAAACCTAAAGACCAGATCAGTTTTCCAGAACACATCGCGATCCACCGCCGCCGTCGACCCAAAGATTGGGAGGGTCCAGAAGCTCTTCCCGGCACCCTGCCGGAGAGGGAAATCGCCACCGGAGGGCTTCTTCATCGCCATGCTTGCCTCCGGAGTGATGAGTGAGTAGTCTACCTTGGACTATGGGTCCACAACAGTAGCTAGATGGTTGTCTTCTCCACCATGTGCTTCATATTTAGATCTTATGAGCTGCCCTACATGATTGAGATCACCGTTATGTAATTCTACATGTTTGGTTTGTTGGGATCCGATGAATATTGGTGTTATGCTTGAGTTGATGTACTGAAATTTATCTTATGTTATCTCTACATTGTTTATGATCTTGTATGCTCTCCATTGTTAGTAGCTATCTTGGCTAAGTAGTTGCTAGTGACTCCAAGAGGGGGTATTTATGCTCGATAGTGGGTTCATGCCCCTATTTAATCTGGGGGAGTGACAGAAACCTCTAAGGTTGTAGATGTGCTGTTGCTACTAGGGAGAAAACAACATTCATATGCTCGAGGGCATATGCTTTGTTTACATTACACACTTTGCTTAATGCAATTATCTATTATTCGCAACTTAATACTTGTGGAGTTCTCGGATTGATTCGCCACAAGTGGATTATTAGTCATAGATGCAGTTGGATAGCGGTCTATGTATTTTGTTGTAATGCCCAGTGTAAATCTCATAGTGATCCTCTCTTCATATGCACGTTGTCTTTATTCTATCAATTGCCCAACTGTAATTTGTTTACCCAGCATGTATTATTTTATCTCATGGAGAGACACCACTAGTGAACGGTGGATCCCGGTCCTATTTCCTTTATATTGCTATCACCTGTTTACTTTACTCGCATACTATTATCACTTTCCACTCGATACGCTCATACCCTTTGTTTGAAGCAAACCGGTGAGATTGACAACCTCATCGTAAGTTGGGAACAAAGTATTTGGTTGTGTTGTGTGCAGGTTCCACATTGTCGCTCGCAAAGCAAAGCTTGGACGAGGCGCCCTATAAATTGTCCGGAGCTGTCGCACGCTAGTGGGCATCACCTTCAGTCGTTTGGCTCTTTCCTCTCCTGAACGATAAACCTTGGTTTCTTACTGAGGGAAAATCTTGCTGCTATATTCATCACACCTTCCTCTTGGGGTTTCCAACGGGCTGGTCATTTATTCGGCATCAAGCATATTTTCTGGCGCCGTTGCCCGAAGGGAAGAAGACTTCTGCAAGGGGAGTTTTTTGCACGCATATCCTTTACTTTGTTTTAAGTTTTGGTTTACTTTATTTTTACTTGCATCGTTTTATCAAAAATACAAAAAAAATTAGTTCCTTTTATAGTTGTTATTTTTGTTGGTCTGTTATTGTCTTGCTTTATCATGCTTTCTATCAATGGTTGGTTTCTTTGCAACTAAATCTTTTTGGCAAGGTGGGTTCACGGAAGAACAACAAAATTATTATGAGGAACACCACTTGTCACATAAAGGGAAACACTTATGGGAACAAATCAATAGATTGTATATCATTGCTAGAAATGTGTGCTCTACTTATAATGTTACTTATTGCTTTGATAGATCTTGTTGCTGTAGGAGGTATAAACACCTCCCTTTTCAATGTGAGTATAATGATGATGTTACCATATCTTCTTATATTAATAGAAATTATGACTTTTATGATGTGGAACAAATTTAAGAATTTGTTGCTTGGAAGGGTGCATTCGAACTTGCTTATTTGCTTGAAAATACTGATGATGCACCTTATAAATATGAGGTTTATGATATACTTACATTTTGCTTTGATAATTACAAGGAAGAAAATGGCTATATTCTTAAATATCTTAATAGATACTCTCCAACGGAAGAGACTAATGCCTTTAAGGAGCCTATGGAAGAAGAAATTGCTGAAACTGGAAGCTCATTGGATGAAAAAGAGGAGGAGAGTGATGAGTAAGAGGAGGAAGAATGGAGCTACCCATGTCTACCTCCCAATAAGAGTAACTCTTTAACTAATACCTTATTTGATCGCACTCCATGCTTAACAAAGGAGGATGAGTGTGATATTTATATTGTTGAGTTTGTTCATGATGCTACTAAAAATTATTATGAGAGAGGAAAATATGGTTGTTGGAATTTTCATGTTACTAAAACACCTCTCTTTATATTGAAAGTTCCAAAGTTGCTCTTATTTTATCTACCCATGCTTATTACTATGTGCTTCTTTGATTTGTTTTCTTACAAGATTCCTATGCATAGGAAGTGGGTTAGACTTAAATATGTTTCATATTTTCTCCTTGATGCTCTCTTTTGCTTCAATTCATATTTCTTATGTGAGCATCTTCTCGAATTACTGCGCCTAGCTCAAAGGCGTTAAAGAAAAGCACTCTTGGGAGATAACCCAATGTTTTTACATTCAGTTTTTTTTCTTTTATTTGATTCTTGGAAGTTATTACTACTGTAATGACCTCTCCTTATCCTTTTTATTTCGTTTTTGTGCCAAGAGAAGCCTCTAATTTGAGCGAGGTAAGATTTGGGGATGTTGCTGTCCTGAAACTGTTTTCGGTGCTGCACCGTAAAAATTCGTGAAAATTCTCTGTATATCTTTTGGACCTACGATTTCTTGTGCATATGCTCCAGGTTATATCCAAACTTTTATTAGTTGAACACTTTTTGATTTGAGCAACAGAAAACCCTCTAACAATTCGACCTTTGTCAGCTGTTCTGTTTTGATAGATTTCTGCCAATATTTGTGTTTGCCACTTTATCGCTTTCTTTTTGAGTTTTTTTTATCACGGAACTATTGGGGAAGTTGCTACAGTAGTATATGCTTTATATGTGGTGGTTTTAGGTTGAAACCTGAAGCAAAAAAGGATTGATTCAATGTTATGCTTACACAAATGTTGCTAATAGATTTGTGTTTAGTTTTGTATGAAGGAAGTTTTCAAGTGTAGGGATCAGAGTGTGATGAGATGAGTTGAAGAATGGACAAAAGCTCAAGCTTGGGGATGCCCATGCATCACCCTAAGAAATATCCAAGAAGTATAAGCGTCAAAGCTTGGGGATGCCCCCGAGGCACCCCTTCTTCATCGGCAAAAATCAGGTCACCTTTCAAGACACTATATTTTTATTGCTTCATGCATTATGCGTTTTTCTTGGAGCATTAGTTGTTTTTAGTTTTCAGTTTAGTTTAGTTTAGTTTGCTGCAATAAATGGTTGGACCCCAACAAATTTCCTTTGGAGAAGTTGCCTTGCTTTTCATTTGCCAAGAACACTCCGTTTTTCATTCTTATAAATTCAACGAGTGTTCTCCTTTTTCTAGAACTGCGTTTAGCTTTCATTTTTCACCTTGATTTGTGTTCAGATCTTCTTATATCTTTTCATCAAGGTGTATTTTTGCTTCTGATCTATATTGGTTTTCATCAAAAGAGGTGTTTATAAATTTTTTGAATGGTGTTGGAAAAGAGAAAAAAGCTTTATGCAAAAAAAAAGTGGTACAAGAAGGAGCTTGTGTAGACTGCGGCTTAGGCTTTTGCATGTCATGCTTGATGTCTTTTTGATAGTATGCTTAGTGGTTTTTCTGTAGCATGACTTGTCTCAAATAACTGAGATTGCTTAATGAGCCTTTGAAAGAATCATGCATTGTTTTTATTATTTGGAAGCATTATTTTGGTTTTCTCCTTGATGCTTTATTTGGGTTGACTTGGCGCATGATCACACATGTTAGACTGTTACAAATTTACCAATAGCCTCTATGATCATTTAGTTTTTGACTTTTGATGCCATCTTATGCTTCTTTTAATGTCGCTTTGTCGCTTTGCATGATTATGGCCATTATTGCTCTCTTAGTTGGTCGCTCCCAGTCTTTTGCTAGCCCTCACCTTGTACTGAGTATGAGCTCTACTCGTGCATCCAACTCCTAAAAACCAAGTTTGCCATTGTGTCCACTATAAATCCCTATGCATGGTATTTGTAAGCCATTCCAAGTAAATTTTTATGTGCTACCTTTGAAAAAATCTTCAAAACACTTCTCGTTCTGTGACACTATTTTTAGCTCATGGGGACGTAGTGGTCGGATTTGCTATCTTCCATATTGCTTATTCCAAAAAGAAAAAAAAAGAAAAAAAAAGAAAAGAAAAAAGGCACTCCATGGAATGTGAATGTTGGTGGGCACCCGATGGAATCAGTTAGCCATGGTTTGTGAAAGGAAAAAAAGGTGGGGAGGAGTGCCAAGCTTTATAAAAGAGCATAAAAAGTGCCAATCTCTCTCTCAAAAACTTGCTTCATTTTTGTATGGAAGATAGTAAGAACCCCATTGCCTGTCGTTGACAAAAGCAACCACCTCTCAAAACCCAAGTTTTATCTCTGTTTTACAAATGAAAAGCTCTAGCACATGTTTAATCACTGCTTCCCTCTGCGAAGGGCCTTTCTTTTACTTTTATGTTGAGTCACCACCTTCTATCTTTATGCACCATTAAGAGAACATAGTTGTCATTCTGAGTATAATGTGCATTGTCCCAAAGTTTTCATTGATTGATTCATGATCATGGTTTCACTTGTTCTTAAATTATTTGTATCTAGTCGCCCTCTTAAACTTGAAGGTGTCCTATGCATTTATGTTTTGCTCTCTCTCATTAAGGACAAGATGAAAACCATCTGTATGTTTTTCCTTATGATTTGAACACACGTTTGACTTTCATTGTTTTATTTTCATGATCTTTTGTTTGTGTTCATTTTCATGTTTATAACATGGTTGCTAAGTTTCTTCTATCAAGATTATGTCTTTCATGCCCATGTTTTAAGTTCTTTTGATCCCAGCGCACAACGCTTACATATATGATCAAGATTGTGTAGGTGCATGTCACCTCAAAAATTATTTCTTTTGTTATCACTTACCTACTCGAGGACGAGCAGGAGTTAAGCTTGGGGATGCTGATACGTCTCCAATGTATCCATAATTTTTGATGCTCCATGCTTGTTTTTACACCATTTGCTTAGTGTTTCGTTACACTTCGTGGCACTTTTATGCATTTTCCGGAACTAACCTATTAACAAGTCGCACAGTGCTAGTTCCCTGTTTTCTGCTATTTTTGTGTGTCAGAAAAGTTACACAGGAAATATTCTCGGAATTGGACGAAACCAAAGCCAGTCGCCCAGAATTTCACCAAAGCTTCCAGAGAACCGAAGAGGAGTTGGAGTGGGGCCACGAGGGGCCCACACACCAGGGCGGCGCAGCCCAGGCCCTGGCCACGCCCCCTATGTGTGAGACCACCTCGAGCCACTCCTGACGATACCCCTTCGCCTATAAAGACCCCCCGACGGGAAAAACCTAAAGACCCGATCAGTTTTCTAGAACACATCGCGATCCGCCGCTGCCATCAACCCAAAGATCGAGAGGGTCCAGAAGCTCTTCCCGGCACCCTGCCGGAGAGGGGAATTGCCACCGGAGGTCTTCTTCATTGCCATGCTTGCCTCCGGAGCGATGAGTGAGTAGTCTCCCTTAGACTATGGGTCCATAGCAGTAGCTAGATGATTGTCTTCTCCACCATGTGCTTCATCTTTAGATCTTATGAGCTGCCCTACATGATTGAGATCACCGTTATGTAATTCTACATGTTTGGTTTGTTGGGATCCGATGAATATTGGTGTTATGCTTGAGTTGATGTACTGAAATTTATCTTATGTTATCTCTATGTTGTTTATGATCTTGCATGCTCTCCGTTGTTAGTAGCTATCTTGGCTAAGTAGTTGCTAGTGACTCCAAGAGGGGGTATTTATGCTCGATAGTGGGTTCATGCCTCTATTTAATCTGGGGGAGTGACAGAAACCTCTAAGGTTGTAGATGTGCTGTTGCTACTAGGGGGAAAACAACATTCATATGCTCGAGGGCATATGCTTTGTTTACATTACACACTTTGCTTAATGCAATTATCTATTGTTCACAACTTAATACTTGTGGAGTTCTCGGATTGATTCGCCACAAGTGGATTATTAGTCATAGATGCAGTTGGATGGCGGTCTATGTATTTTGTTGTAATGCCCAGAGTAAATCTCATAGTGATCCTCTCTTCATATGCACGTTGTCTTTATTCTATCAATTGCCCAACTGTAATTTGTTTACCCAGCATGTATTATTTTATCTTATGGAGAGACACCACTAGTGAACTGTGGATCCCGGTCCTATTTCCTTTATATTGCTATCACCTGTTTACTTTACTCGCACTGTTTACTTTACTCGCATACTATTATCACTTTCCACTCAATACGCTCATACCCTTTGTTTCAAGCAAACCGGTGAGATTAACAACCTCATCGTAAGTTGGGAACAAAGTATTTGGTTATGTTGTGTGCAGGTTCCACGTTGCCGCTCGCAAAGCAAAGCCTGGACGAGGCGCCCTATAAATTGTCCGGAGCTGTCGCACGCTAGTGGGCATCACCTTCAGTCGTTTGGCTCTTTCCTCTCCTGAATGATAAACCTTGGTTTCTTACTGAAGGAAAATCTTGCTGCTATATTCATCACACCTTCCTCTTGGGGTTCCCAACGGGCCGGTCATTTATTCAGCATCAGATCACCATCACTAGCACGAAGCTGGACATTGAGCTCCATGGGAGTCTCAACAGTACGCTCATCCCCAAGAGCAGCACGAGCAAGAAGATCCTGGATATACTTTTCCTGGGAGACAGAAAAACCATCAGAAGTGGAGGAAACCTCGATCCCAAGAAAGTAGCGAAGAGGACCAAGATCAGTCATAAGAAACTGGTCACGAAGACAGGCCTTGACAAAGGCAATATACTCAGAATCATCACCAGTGATGATCATATCGTCAACATAGAGGAGAAGAAGAGTGCGTCCACGAGGAGAAATGTGAACAAAAAGCGCAGGATTGTGAGCGCTAGGGGAGAAGCCAGCAGCAGTCACCACAGAGGCGAAGCGCTCAAACTAGGCGCGAGGGGCCTGTTTCAGGCCATAAAGAGAGCACCGAAGATGGCAAACCATGCCATCAGGAACAGAGTACCCTGGAGGAGGCTGCATGTAAACCTCCTCACGCAACTCACCATTGAGAAATGCGTTTTGAACATCAAGCTGAGACACAGACCAGTGGCGAACAGAAGCCACAGCAAGAAGAGTGCGCACAGTGGTCATATGGGCCACTGGGGCAAACGTCTCATCACAGTCATGGCCCTGCTCCTGCTGGAAGCCACGAGCCACAAGACGCACTTTGTAGCACTCAAGAGATCCATCAGAGCGAGTCTTAATCTTGTAGACCCACTTGCATGTGATGGGACGAACACCGGGAGGAGGAGAGACAAGATCCCAAGTGCCAGTGCGCTCAAGCGCAGCAATCTCCTCAGCCATGGCAAGCTGCCATTCAGGATGACGCTCAGCATCCCGATAAGAAGTCGGCTCGAGGGCAACAGAAAGACTGTACTGACTAGGAGAGTAACGATCAGGTGAACGATGCTGACGAGCAGGAAGAGGAGAGGGAATCTTATCAGAGGAAGAAGATGCATCAGAAGAGGAAGCATCAGAAGAAGCATCCGGAACTTGAGAGCAACGAGAATAATGGAAGGCGAAAGGAGACAATGGTGAGGTGGGTGGAGGGTGAGAAGAGGAGGGAGAATGACTAGGTGATGAGGAGGGTGGCGGTGTGGAAGGGGAAAGATCGGCAAGAATGGGGCGTGGTGGAGGATCAATAGGAACAGAGGGTGGTGTGTCAGGAAACATGAGAAAGGATATATCCTCCACCGAGAAGGCCAAGAAGGAGGGGCGAGGATAGAAGGGATGTGACTCATCAAAAGTGACATCACGAGAAATGCGCATCCGACGGCCAATAGGGTCCCAACACCGATAGCCCTTATGCTCATCACTGTATCCAAGAAAAACACACTCAACAGACTGAGCGGTCAGTTTGGTGCGTTCAAGAGGGGCAAGAAGAACATAGCAAACGCAACCAAACAAACGAAGCGCCGAGTAATCAGGAGCGCAACCAAAAAGGCGCTCGAGAGGAATACCACCCTGCAGAGCAGCAGATGGTTGAATATTGACGAGATAGGTGGGAGTGGAAATAGCCTCAGCCCAAAAGTGAGGCAGAAGAGAAGCGGCAATCATCAATGCACGGGCCGTCTCAAGAAGGTGACGATGCTTGCGCTCAGCCACGTCATTCTGAGCATGAGCACCAGGACAAGAGAACTGAGCAAGGGTACCCTCCTCAGCAAGAAACGCGCACAGTGAATGGGAGATATACTTGCCAGTAGAATCTGCACGAAACACACAAATGGGAGTGGAGAACTGGGTACGAACCATGGCAGCAAATTTCTGATATATATACAAGACCTCACTACAAGAAGACATGAAATATATCCAAGTGTGGCGAGAAAAATCATCTATAAAGAGAACATAGTAGCGATGACCCCCTTTCGACGCAAAGGGAGCCGAACCCCAAACATCGGAGTGAACAAGATCGAAAGGACGCTCAGACACAGACTCACTGTGAGGATACGGTAGCTGAATCTGCTTACCAAGTCGACAACCCAGACAGTCCAAAGAAGCATTTCCGGAGACAGACCCCAGAACACCACGATGAACTTGAGATGAGAGACGAGAACCACATAAATGTCCAAGACGATGATGCCACTGCTGAAAAGAGCTAGTAGCTGCAGCTACAGATACCGAGGAACTGGCGACGGTGGCATCAGAAGGGAGACAAAGCCAGTCAAGCTCCCAGAGGCCATCATGGCGTCGGGGGCCAGCACCAAGCAAAGCGCCAGTGCGACGATCCTGAACAGAAAGGAATCAAAGTTGAGAGTGATGCTACAACGAGAGTCAACAATCTGACTACTAGAAAAGAGCTGCATGTTAAGCTGAGGAACATGCGCAACAGAAGGGACATGAAACAAGGAAGTACAAGGAATGCCTCGACTAATGACTGGGAGGGGGTACCATCGGCAGTGAGAACACGAACAGGAGGGTCGACAGGTCGAACATAATTCAACAAGGAAGAATTATGAGTCATATGAAAAGAAGCTCCACTATCAAGAAGCCATGGGGATGTACCTGGAGAAGGAGGAGGTGGTCTCTCAATGCTAGAAAAGTCAGTCGCAGAACCAGTAGAACCTGTCGGTGAAGAATCCCAAGCATCAAGCAGGCATCGAAGCTGCGCTATCTCATGCGCAGAGAGGGACACGACGGAAGAGATTGAGGTAGAATCACGAGCCGACGAAGAGCGGTCATCAACACACACCGAGGCCGCCAAAGAAGGCGAGAGAGAGTAATGCGCCGATGAAGACAAAGGCGGTGAAAGGCGGTCACAACCGCCTGAAGAAGCCGCAAGAGTCGATGTAGAGCGGCGAGCTGACGTAGACGGAGTCGGCGAAGGGCGACCATAACCGCGGGAAGAGGCCGCGAAAGGCGATGTAGAGCGGCGAGCCGACATAGACGAAGTCAGTGAAGGGCGGCCATAACCGCGTGAAAAGGCCACGAAAGTCGGTGTAGAGCGGCAAGCCGACGGAGACGGAGTCGGCAAAGGGTGGCCATAACCGCATGAAGAGACTGCGAAAGTCGGTGTAGAGCGGTGAGCCGACGTAAACGGAGTCGGCAAAGGGCGGCTATGACCGCATGAAGAAGCCGCACGCATCGACGGAGAGTGGCAAGCCAACAAAGAGGGAGTCGGCGGATAAGCACCAAGTAACGAGGGAGGACATGGGTGCAAGATGGGAGCAGCGGAAGCAACATCATCGGAGCAGGAAACCATGCCAGAAGGCATTTTTTCTCGATTTTTTTTCTCGATTTTTTTACTAACTGGGAGCGGTGGTCAACTCACCACTGAACGAGGCCGAGGACTAGGACGGGTTTGGCTGATCGGGATCGATGGGTCGCTGGACAGGGGCGATCCAGGCAGAACGAGACCGATTCCTGAGGAACGAGGCAGCCGGCCAGGAGCGAACGGGGCAGCCAGCCACCAGACAGAGATCAAAGCAGGTGGCAGACGGCCGATTCCCGAGCAGATGCAGAGCCGGGCCAAGATGCAGATGGCCGATTCCCGAGCAGGTCGATCCGGACGGGGCCAGGGGCGGATGTGGCCGATCGAGACCGAACGAGGCCGGGACGGGGGCGGCCGATTGGGATCGGAGGCAGCCGGCCAGAGGCGAGGACGGGGCAGCTGTGACGATGAAGATGGGTAGGGGCGGCCGATCGGAGGAGGAGCACCGCGGCAGCGACCGACAAGAAGGATGGGAGCGACCGCCGGCGGCGAAAGAAGGCCAGCAACGGTGGCAACGGCGGTGGCTAGGGAGAGACGCCAGCGGATGTTGCAAAACGGTGTCTAACCTAGCTCTGATACCATGATAGGAATATGCAACATGTATTCCAGAGGGGCCAAAGGCCACAATATATAGTACATATACAGGGGTGAAATATGCAGGAAACACCCTAACTATTAGGGAAACTACAATATACAAATATAGCTCTAACAGCCCTAAGACTATTCTCATGGCATGGCTTGCTTGCCTCCCTCCTCTCGCCAATCTGCAATGCTCAAACTCCTCCATAACGTGGTTGATCAGTTGATCTATCCCATACTGTTCTCTTATATTACCAAAGACTCATGTGTTTCTTTGCTTCCATAGGCTCTACCCCGTTAGGATGATGAGGGTGTCAACCACCCTCCTATCTAACCTATGGACTCCCGACCTAGCTTGTAGCCACCAACTTTGGAAAAATAATGTCCTACTACGGTTCCACAATTTTGAGCCTAACACTGTGAAGGAAACCCCGTCAAATCTCCCTCACATAAACACACTGCATGAGAATATGGTCCACTATATTTCTCGCCTTGTATACACATGAAGCACACCGCCCTTTGGTCTTGTAACCCATGTCTTACCCTTCGACCTAATGTCCAGATCATGTACTTCGTTGCTAGAGCCAAACAACTTACACTTCAGAGGAGCGTGCGATCTCCATATAGGATTTGCCACGGTAGTTCTTTATCTCCCGACATGGAAGAAGCTTGTATGTGTTTCTTGCTAAGAGCATGTCTAACAGACCCCTTTCCCAAACCCGTAAAATAACCGCCGATATACGGGGTAGAGCTCTACCCGGCCGTCTAGCAGACCCCGTAAATCAGCCCCTCGAATCGAATTTTTGCCGTTTTGGCTACGGGGCGGCTCTTCACCCCCTACTTGTGCGGGGTGGGAAGGGGAATAGAGGGCGAAACCTGCATTCTCCCCTCCACTGCGCGCGAAGGGTTTCACGGAAACCCAACCGCCACCGCCGCCGCCCGATCTCCTCCGCCCCGCCCTTCCCGGCAACGATGCGGCCGGATCTCGCTGCCATGGATCCCCCGCAAGGCCCGCCGACCGCCGACGGTGCACCACCTTTGCCCGCGGTGGTTGATGTCCCCGTCGGAGGACCGCCAAATGCCGACGACGTGGCGGTCATGATCTCCGCCGCCATCCCGATGAAGAGGAAGAGGATCCCGAAGCAACACTTCGACGCCCCTGCGGCGGCCGCAGCTCCGCCGGCTGTGACTCCACCGGCTGTGACTGCTGCAGCTGACAAGAAGGGGGGCCGGGTGAAGATGAAGGCAGTCATGTCGAGGGGCGCCCCGCCGAGCAGGGTGAAGATGAAGCGGTCAGCCGCATCGGCCTCGCGCCTCCACCGCCCAAGGCCACGGTCCCTTCTCCCTCCGTTTCGTCCGCGCCGACGCCCGTGCCACCGCCACCCTTCATGGACGTAGACAAGGTGTTCGATGTTGAGTCCACAACATCATATATGGACATGCTCAACGATTCCTCGGTGGACTTGGCCGCCGGCATTGAGGCATTCGATGGGGAGGAGAATGTCGATGATGAGGAGGAGGAAGAGGGTGAGGGTGATGAAGGGGTCGATGACGAGGTGGTTGAGGTTGATCCAGCTACCGCCGGTTCTTCCGGGTCGAAGCCACGCACCGCAAACTACACTGAGATTGAAGACACAACCTTGGTCCGTGCTTGGAGCAGGGTGGGCATGGATGCGTGCACCGGAGTGGACCAAGGCGGCAAGCGCTATTGGCAGCGCATCGAGGATCTCTACCACCAGCTGAAGCCTCGCACCAAGAGCATGGCCGACAGATCCTACCGCTCCCTTGAAGGCCGGTGGAACATCATCAAACCAGCTTGTTCTCGTTGGAGTGCTGCCATGGACCAAGTGGCCGACAACCCCCCTAGTGGATGCGTGCCGGGGGACTATGTAAGTTTTCCAAGTTTGTTGGTATCCATACTATGTGTTGATGATGTTCAAACATCACATTAATATTGTTGTTGTGCAGCCCAAGTATGCTCAAATGAGGTACAAAGACATGGCCGGCTCCAAGAACAAGGAATTTTAGTTCCAACATTGCTTTTCCTTGCTTCAACATCTTCCTAAGTGGAAGTTGAGGGACAATGAACCAAAGTGCAAGAAGGAAGCAATGCTCAGCATGGATGATGAAGGGGAGGACATGAGTACGAGAAACAAAGACAAGCCCGAGGGCTGCAAGAAAGCCAAGGAGAGGATGAAGGTAGAAGGCGAAGCAGCTAGCTTCAAGGAGAAGTTGGATCAACTCATGAAGTCCAAGGAGGCATTGGCGATGAAGACATTGGAGACCAAGCACCTCATCACCGAGAAGAAGAAGGAGGTGAAGCTCGCCATGGTGGAAGCAAGGCGGGAAGATGCCAAGGTGAAGGCCGAACTGGAATCAAGGATGATCGCACTCAAAGAAGCCAAGGCGATGAAGGAGCTCTTGGCCGAGGAGAGGGAGATCATGATGATGTGCACCGACGGCATGGACGAGGATCAGCTGGCATGGTGGAAGAAGACCAAGGCGGATATCATGGCGAGGAAGATGCTCGCGCGTCAAGCTCATGCCGCAAGTGCTCCTCGAGGTGAGTCTCCGGCGAGTGGTGGCGGCGCTGGCGATGGACTCGTTGATGGTTGATCGCATTGATGACATTGGTGATGTAAAAACTATGAATTATGCATCACATATTTTGGATGTGCTATGTTTGATCACAAGTAGTTGTCTAAAACCCTGTTTTTGAGGGGTTGAATACTCGTCCGAGCTAGCAGACCCTGTATCCCCACCCCGTTACGGGGTGGGGATACGGGGTCTGCTAGCTCGGACGAGTTTTCGGCCGGTGAAAAGTGAATACAGGGCCCTCTACTCGCGTTTTATGGGGCAGAAAAATAGGAGGTCTGTTAGACATGCTCTAAGTATGTTCCCGTCGATATCCATGTCCAGGTGAATTTTTCCATATAATCCATGACATCTATAGGAACTTGAGCTGGCGGCTTGTGAGTTCTACTTCACTTGTGAGCAAAGGTAAAACACAATCCCTTGGACGTGCGGTAGGTACAAAGATCCTCCATTTTATCATCCCAGCGTGGTGGGTCCGTCTTCTTAGTGTCATCAACACGGACAATGTACATGTATTTTTCAAATGACGAAGAAGAATATCAATTGGATCGATCGTCCTTGTGCGAGTGCTTGTGGCGAACACACGAATTTTCCATCTCCAGCTCGGTTTCTGTAACATCCCAGGATGTGAGGCTAGAAATAGAGAGAACACCGAAGTGTGCATTGCATTCATGCATAGAAAATCTGGGAAATTTTCGCGCTTTTAAATAAAACTTGTCAAAGTGATTGAAGCTTCTCTTGAGTTGATGGAACTGAAGTAGCTCATCGACTGAAGTGCGATAAACTTCAGCATGACCTTTGTTAACAACCTTGTTTTGGGTAGAGATAATAACAACAATCAAAGGAGATGAATATGAGGTAGGATTAATATGTTAACACATCATTTTAGGACCTTATAACCAATTCTACGATGATCACCCTGGTATTTCTTAAACCTAAATCATTGAAACCATTCTTAGCTTAAAGGAAGACAACACAAGTCTTACCTTGACTCTTAATCTACTTTGTTTTCATATCTTGATTAATATAATCTTTCCCATCTAAATCTATTTATCTACAAGACAAGAGGAGAAAGCCTATATCAAATCCAATATCATTCCTGTCCCTTGAGATAGAACCTTAGGGTATAAATTAGAAACTTAGTGGTAGTGGAGTTTAACCTAGTACCAAGTTGATTAGATGAGTTTACAATAGAGTTTAACCACTTAAATACTTATCCAGTATTTCTGGGTATTATATAATTCACTCCTAAACTTGTTACCAAAATTGGTAAACCCCAAGGTCTAAAGTGCATAAAAGCCACCCATTCTTATTTAAATCATAACTTATTAACTATAAGAGATATAAGAAAACTAAACTCATTTACATTCCATTAAATAGTTCAAACTATTTGAATAAAATTAACTATGATCATTTTGAAACTCTTATGATCATGCCTTGGTGAAATCAAATAAAATCATTCAAAGTTTGAACATGACCTTTGCTAACTTTGGATATTTTGAGCACAACTGATAATAGGAACAAATAAGATAGGACAATGTGCATAATTCACAATAACAGGATCATTTCAAATATGAACTTTGGAAGTTAAACTTCCAAACAAGTAATACAACATCAATTGATAACAATTCAATTATGAATTACAAATATGTATAAGAATATGAATTGATTCAACCACAAATCCATTTAGTGCCAAATGCCACTTGGCTATTCAAAATAAATATTATTAGAGGATAATCATCATGCCACCTAGGATAGTTATCCACTTTAAAATATCTTCCTTTACTTGAACCTCAAGTAATGCATTTCAAAATATCTTCCTATACTTGAACCCCAAGTAATCTTCATAGTTATCCACATGAAAATATCTTCTTTTACTTGATCCCCAAGTAATGCCCATGCATGAGAGCTTGACAACAAGTAGCTTACTCACCGAATTAAAACAAGAGTCACCACTTGAGGTGTCAACTTGTGGTGAGCTTCAAAACACTATAAAAGGGACCCCTTGGCACTCATTTGACACCATAAAACCATGGTGGAGTAGACCAACGAATTTGGATCACTTCCTACATTAGATAGGATCATGAAACACCACCATCACACCAAGCAACATCACCATAACACTAGCAGCACCACCACACAATTCACCCTGCTCTTGAGTTGAGCAACAGGGCAGGATTCACCACCACCAGCACAACCACAGGAACCAAACCAGCAAGACCAAGACCAAATGGTTACTTAGTTCAATTAGGAATTAGGTCAAGCAGCTAGGAGGTGCAGGCATGCCACAAGATGCAGGTTTATCAGAATTCCCGAAGAACAAGCTTCACAAGACCACCAGGTTGATCTAGTATAAGAAGAGAGAAGTGTAGTTATTGGGAAAAGGGAAGAACTCACCATAAAGCAAGAGAAATATATGCCTCTGAACTAAAATCATCTACTAAAAACATATGCATGGTCCAGGGGCATATCACATACATCTAAATGATCATATGAGCACCAAGAACAAACAAGTAAATTACTAGGAAGCAAATCAAACCCAGAAAATGTAGAGTAGCTATTCATATCATGCATATGTCTGTACCAAGAAATCACTATCAACATATGCATAATATTCCTACACCTACACTTGCATAACAAAGGGTAGAACATCATCTTTAGCTACCATTAGTTAGTGAACACACCAATAGTTAATTGTGTGAATGCTTATATAGCCTAGCATGCTAAGATAAATTAGTAAACACTCTAATACCTCACTTACATGTTATTTGAGATGCGTATTTGCATATAGCCAAATTAATTAGATACCATATCCTTTGCAAGAGCATGTGTGGAATTAATTGCCAGAACACCACCTTAAGAAAAGCACCCTTTCATTTGAATAAACACTTGCATGTATGTATCTCAGCAAACAAGTATCATAGTGATGAACTAGGTCATCTAGCACCATACCACCACCCATGACCAGATAGTATAGGGAAATATCATCTGCAAAACCCTCTAATCATTTGATCATCTCTAAATCCCAGTGTTGCATCCAAACAATAATTGATTAGTGATCAACCAAGTCCTTTATTTGGTGATCAATCCACATAATTGATTGCATCTTTATTCTAACTCAACTCTCCTTTATAAAAATAAGGAGAAACATAAAACCATGTTATAGGGTACACACCTTAATAAAATCCTAACCAATCTAATAAGTAGTATGTGCTAATGCACATACACATTGTCTTAATACATCATATTATCCTATATAGAATACTTCGGAAACTTTAGAAAAAGATTCTAAATTCAAAATCCTGCAAAACAAATAGGAATTCAAATTAAAATTCTAAAAACAGAAAACAGAAGAAAAAGATAGAATTGAAACTGGAAAAAATAGAGGGAAGAGCTCACCTGGCCGAAGCCCATCCACGCAGCCCGCTAAGCCAGCCCATCGGGGCCCTAGCCAACTTACCGTTTCGGTAGGTCTGACGGGCGGGACCCACCGAGTCATCGTCCACCTCTCGATCCTAGAAGCAGCTCGCTGTCGAGCTCCGGCGAGTCGCCGACGCCAAGATCCGCGCCACCGCCCTTGACGCCCTATATAACATGGTCCGCCGCCATTAGAAACCCTAGAAGGCCATCATACCTCTCAATCTCTCTCATCCTCTCTCTATCTGCCACAGTCACCGAAACCCTAACTCCGGTGAACTCCAACGCCATCCCTGGATACCGTCTCTGAGGCCAAGGAATAGCTGAGGAGAAGCGCCTTGTCGAGTTGATCTTCTCAGAGGAAGGAATCGAGAAGGAGAGGCCTCAACCATCCTATCTTGGCCGTTCCTTTCCCGCCAGACATCGCCGGAATCCGTGAAGCTCCGCTCACCACCGTCACCAATCAGCCTCGTCGAGCACCGCATCAGACTCATGGTGAGTCTCTGCATCTCTAGAGCCTAGTAGCTCATCCGGGGACCCCCTGTAGACCGTGTTTGCTTGCTCGCCGTCGTGCTCCGCCGCAAGAGTGGGTCACCGGACAAACTCCGGTGACCATTTGGTCACAACGCCGCCACCAAGTGGTACTCCGTCGTCTCCTGGTTCTATTCCACCCATCCGCGCATCTTGGGAGGGCCGGAGCCACCGTCTCCGACGATCACCGGCGACGAACCGCTCCCAGTCAACTTGTTGACCAGCCAACGCCAGCGTGGCCTGTGATCTGGACCTTAGCCCACCTGTCAGTGACCTTTAGCTAGGGTCTGTTCGGTATAAAAAGTATCTGCCTAGTTATTTGAAATCCAGAAAATTGCTGAAACTTTCTAAATTCATATCTAATTCATTTTAAATCAGAAAAATGCAAATAAGATACCAAAATGATCACAATAACATTATCTATCTATTTAGATTATAATCTTGCATGCTTGTGTGAAATAATTTTGAACTAAATTTGAAAACTTGTTTAAGTAGTATTTGAATTTTGAATTCAAATCCAATTATAATAATTCAAACCATGTTTTCAAATACCAATTAAAAATTTGACTATTTCAATATTGTTATTCTAGTTAATATTTTGTTATTACTAAATATTAATCTTAAAACCTTACTATTGAGATTTTAATCCCTAAAATGATTTTTCTAAAACAAATTTAATGTAGTAAAATTTGGGAAAAATCATAAACTTGTATCAGAATTATTTCTTAACTCTGATATTGTTATTTCAACTATTGTTTCAGTATAAGTTAAATTTAAAACTTCTAGGTCAATTGTAAATCATTAAAATTTGACTTAAATCCTAAAACTATTTTCTTAAATGATAAGAAATTAGGATAACTCTTAAATAAGCATCAACTTGAGTTTAGACTCTATTTTTAACTATAATCTATTGATTGCAATTGTTTCATAACTGCTAACTCAATTTTAAGAATTGTTTAAAATTGTGATTCAAACCCTACTAGCTAATAATAAAGGAACTTGTGTTTTATTAATCACTTCAACCTTCTTATAAAGTAAATGACCACTAAAAGGTAATTTTATACTAAATATTCATTATGAGGTGTGTTCTTCAAAAGTTATTCTTTTAAGAACATATCAAATAAGCATTTCACTAAACCATATGCTTTCTAATAACAACTGCCAAGTTATATTAAAATTGTTGTCAACCCTAGAACTACTTAGATATTACTATGTGTATACCTTACTTTGACTTTGCATATCCATGATCAACCAAGTGCTTGCTAATTATTAGATACAACTTAAAAGTGTTACCTTCATGTCTTCACCATCAACCATCATTCTCTTGTAGCAAGGAATGATTATAACACCCTAAAACAATAGCTCTTGTTAAAGTCTTATTCTTTTAATATCACCTGATAGTGATCTAACCTAAAATGCTTAACAACCATGTTATGGTGTGATTTAAAAGTGCAACACATCATAAATAAATCACATAATTCAATGGTAACAAATCATTGGGGTTAGGTTACGCTTAGATCAATGCATATCATATCTTATGCATATCATGCTGCAGATTTCTAACATCATCCCTACCGGATGATGGTTGCTATTTCAGAATTGAGATTTCTATCGTATCGAAGACCCTGACTCACATAATCTTGCGATCAGAAAGGAAAGTTCACTCTTGCTCATATCTCTTGATTACTTTTAGCAAATTACTTGCAAATATATATATCGGTGGTATGATTATTACTGCATTGAAAAGCAAAAGGTTCTCTTTTCATAATGAACATGATTAGCTGGTTATCGACCCGAGTGGTGGTAACCTAGGATGGCTGGCAAATGGAACCACGGTAAGATTTTTGTGGTGGAGGTTCCATTTGTTCGGGAAAGTGAACCCTAGGACTTAACAACAAATGTCGCCAGTGATTCTTGCGCCGTAAATCACGGTCAACCATGAGATCTGGAATGGGACGGAGAAGTCAGCTGTATCTTTTCCCTCTCGCATGCCAACGGATCAGTTTGGGGGTTGTCTTGCCTAGGCTACTATAGTGTAAAGGGGGAAATGCATTTCCTGCCAGTCTACCTATGGTATAGGGGGGACAATTCTTGCCAATTGATCTAGGATGGATTGTAAGGGTCATCCGGAACAGTCTACCCATATTGTATAGGAGCGGGCACCCGGGGTCTGGAATAGTCTACCTATGGAAGCGTCCATAGTGTATAGGTGAGGACTAGTGCGCCAATCAGTCTGCATATGGGTATAGGGGAAGATGGACTTACAAAAGGGTGGGTCTGCGGGGTCGCGGAGAAGAACAGTGATTGGCTTGGATCACAAGACTGGGCCCCACACAAAGGAAGTGTGGACGAGCATCGAACTCGGATGTGCAACAAGGCTTTGATCTCTCATGGGTACAAGTGACCACCTCTGCAGAGTGTAAGAAAGTATCAAGATACTCCCTGTTCCGGGAAGGAGCTGCGAACGCGGCAGGAAAGGAGCCCATCGAAGCTCTAATCAACCTGTGAAGGCTGACGGACATAGTTCTTTTGAATAAAATCAACCTTTGAAGAAATGTTTACAAAAACTTGCATTGCCAAACGAATCTTGGGTCTAAGGCTGTAGATAGTGCATAAAACACCTTATTCCTTATATGAACTTGCTGGGTAACGCTCGTTACTCACCCCACTCCCTCGTAACCCTTGCTTAGATCAGAGGCAACACAGGAGGCAACCTCAAGACACTAAAGGTGAAGAAGAAGACCTCAACCAATGTCACAATCATCAATGGAGTCAACCACTATACCAAGATTGGTGGAAAACTAGAATAGGAATAGGCAGGGGGGGGAACTCAATTCCCTACTCCTAGAACCTAAGTAGTTAGAGTAGTCTCTAGCTTCTGTAGTAAGCCAACTGCATTAGTGTAGCTCTAGCTCAGTCTTCAATGTATTATTCTCATTTGTAGTCGCCAGGACTAAACCTCTACATGTTGAGGAGGTTCTGGAGATCCTCTGTATGATGAAATTTGTAATCCTATGCACCTACCTTGGACCTGCGATGTTTCTGTTGTACCACTCTGATCGATGTAATACTAGTGAGACTGTGTTTCATTGGTGTTATGTCAACGACTTGCATACTACACATGCAGTGGTATGCTGGGTCACCACAGCTGGTATCAGAGCAAACGCTTTGACCCTAGGATTAAAACCCTTTAATAGGAGACCTGTAGGTTTGGTAGTGACTATAGGAAGCCATCTTATCTAAACCCATTCTTCTTTATGCCTTGAGATGGATATTCAATAAAAGGATACTCCTGACACACTTGAGTCAAATTCTCTTACCTATTTTCTTAAGTGAAGCTAGACATCTTGTTCCATACCTTGTAGCTATGACATAAAGCCTTACATAAAGGATGGAAGTTGAGCATAATTGGTATACAATACATGGTAGTCCAAAGAGAGGATACAACCGGAATGGGAACTATCCTATTGGAAGAAGTATACCAAGGTCGTTATGCTAAACTTGAATCATCTGAAACCGTAGTAGGATGATGTTAAGTGATGAAGTGAAGCTATATGAGATAGTAGGACCCCAAGATTAAGTCATGTATGTGGATACTCAAGAATTCCATATACGAGTAAGAAGTACTCACGGTATAGAAGCTTGGAGCATGTGAGATTCACATGAGAATCTTTACATGAGGTAGGGAAACCTTATAATAAAACCAGCAATTCCTTGCTGGGAAGGAAGAAGTTCAAGGAGAAGGGTGCATGAAGTGTTCCAAACTATGGTAACTAGGCTAAATATGAAAGAACTGTAGCCCTAGTTGGAGTAGATTGATCAAAGTACAACAGAGAACCCCATGAACATCATGGAGTTGTGTGAACCATACTTAGTGAAGTAGGTGCTTAGAGAAGCTATGCTAGACGTTTCAAAAGATCATGTGAGGGTAATCTTCAATAGAATGGAAGCTAAGCTATAGAAGGATAGAAAGGCACGTATAGATCAGCTATAAAGACTTCCAAACCCACTTTGTTCAAATTTATTTGATTGCAATTGAGCAATTAGAGTAAATATTGAGACAAAGAGTAGTAGTCCACCACTATGTGCAATATAGCACAATATAAACCTATATTACTTGGTGCTATAAGGTACACATCTAAGCCTGAATTATAGAGGTGTTTTACTCAACGGGCTTATGATGATGTATGTTGCCAGCACACATTTGGATTTTTCTTGGATTTTTATTGATTGACTAGATCCATACATGAAGTTTAACTCTGATATGCAAATGCATGTTGCTTTATCAAATCCTTACTTCATGGTATTGATCTAGAGGGTTAAAGGATTCGTGTGAGGAAGAGACGAGTTCCTAAGGCAGTCATGACAAAGATGAAGAAATCGCAAGAAGAAGGAAACCAAACAAGAAGGGAATGTATGAGAACACACCTGTAGATGGTGTATTTCTTGCAATACAAACCTTAGAAGAAGAAAAATTGATTAAGAGATACCACAGTTGGTAGCAAAAAGGTAGAGAAAAGCAGAAAGACACATTCATGAAGTATCATGAAGTGGTAGTAATATGAAGTATTGGAATTTAGTGGAACTCTAAGTTCGTAAATACTAGATCCTAACACCAGATCATTAAGTAGAACCACTAATTAGGTTATCTATAGTTGAGTTGGAGGTATTCGAGCTCGTTGTTATGCAGCCTTGGTTATGCTTAGTACATCACGGGTCGATTGAGGTGTTGTAGTACCGATGATCCATTCCGGTATTGCCTGCTGCTTTACTCAGCCTGGGAGTGGTAACCCCAGTAACCCTCGTTGCTAGCGTGACTAAGACACATAACATTTCTGTATAACATTGATCCCTAGTCCCAAAATCTTGAATTGTAGATTGGTGGTTAAGACGTTAGCAACATCTTTTCTTATCTTCGAGTGTAGTCTTTGTCTACGGACCAAAACTTGTGGGATTTCCATAGGTTTTCATGTTAGCAATGATATTTTGAAGCCATTGGTTCGTTTATATCCCTGTTGGTTCGTATCTTGCTCAATAAATACAACTGCCTGTCGTTGATGTCCTCCGGTACAAGAGAAACTCTGCCGGATTTCTCCCGTGGCTTTGCATATATACCCTACCGTCTGAATTAGGATGGATAGCGATGGGAAAACCCAATTCTCATCAACCTTTAGAACTTTTGGGTAAGTACATACTTCCAGAAGTGGAATAGAAGCCCTACCTAAACACATAATCGAAAAATTCATACCGGATACCCTCAATTGTGTGGGTACACCGCAAATTTCTTTGAGAAATCATTAGAACAACGTCACCGTAAGACAGACCAAAACTAATAGTCTAACCATGGAGCCCAAATGGTTAGAGGACAAGACTCATGGAGACCATTAGAAAAGTCTAAGGGGGAGAGTAGGCTTTGAGTTTGGAAGAATTAGACCAAATAAGATGGAGTAAGAAGAAAACCTGGATGAAGGAGTATTTCAGAAACCAAAGATGATGGAAGTTGGATGAAGTATATTTGAACGACACTTTCCTAAGATTCACTGTAGCTCCATTAGGAGGGCAGTGAAGGAGTTAGACAATTATGGACCATGAACCACCATTAGTATAACCACAATTGAACTTTTCAATCATAGAGGACCAAGATCAAGTTTATGAAGGTAAACCAAAACCCTAGATTGGATAGGCTAAATGAGTCTAATCCATTCCTCGAAACTGAATCTCTAGGGATACCTATGCCTTAAAGAACCTCTTAAGTATCATCTTGAGCTCCGTGAAACCTTATTTTATAACCTATAACTAGATTCAAGGTAGAAGGTTGATACCCCACTATAGAAACCTAACCAAAAACAGTTTGTAAAACCAAGTAAACTAAGGAGCTAAAAAGTATTGGATTCACTAAAGGTTATTGGAAGGCAGCGTAGGATTGATTCCAGTAACAATTGTTCAGAGTTGGATAAAGTGGATTCAAGCAACACTCTGAACAAAGGATATCACCTGTATCCAATCAGTTGGAGAAGGAGTTGCAAGCTAGATGTTATCAACGATAAGCTCAGCCCAAACGTAAGAGAGTTCAAACTTCGAGAACGAAGTTGATTTTAAGGGGGAGAGTCTGTAACATCCCAGGATGTGAGGCTAGAAATAGAGAGAACACCGAAGTGTGCATTGCATTCATGCATAGAAAATCTGGGAAATTTTCGCGCTTTTAAATAAAACTTGTCAAAGTGATTGAAGCTTCTCTTGAGTTGATGGAACTGAAGTAGCTCATCGACTGAAGTGCGATAAACTTCAGCATGACCTTTGTTAACAACCTTGTTTTGGGTAGAGATAATAACAACAATCAAAGGAGATGAATATGAGGTAGGATTAATATGTTAACACATCATTTTAGGACCTTATAACCAATTCTACGATGATCACCCTGGTATTTCTTAAACCTAAATCATTGAAACCATTCTTAGCTTAAAGGAAGACAACACAAGTCTTACCTTGACTCTTAATCTACTTTGTTTTCATATCTTGATTAATATAATCTTTCCCATCTAAATCTATTTATCTACAAGACAAGAGGAGAAAGCCTATATCAAATCCAATATCATTCCTGTCCCTTGAGATAGAACCTTAGGGTATAAATTAGAAACTTAGTGGTAGTGGAGTTTAACCTAGTACCAAGTTGATTAGATGAGTTTACAATAGAGTTTAACCACTTAAATACTTATCCAGTATTTCTGGGTATTATATAATTCACTCCTAAACTTGTTACCAAAATTGGTAAACCCCAAGGTCTAAAGTGCATAAAAGCCACCCATTCTTATTTAAATCATAACTTATTAACTATAAGAGATATAAGAAAACTAAACTCATTTACATTCCATTAAATAGTTCAAACTATTTGAATAAAATTAACTATGATCATTTTGAAACTCTTATGATCATGCCTTGGTGAAATCAAATAAAATCATTCAAAGTTTGAACATGACCTTTGCTAACTTTGGATATTTTGAGCACAACTGATAATAGGAACAAATAAGATAGGACAATGTGCATAATTCACAATAACAAGATCATTTCAAATATGAACTTTGGAAGTTAAACTTCCAAACAAGTAATACAACATCAATTGATAACAATTCAATTATGAATTACAAATATGTATAAGAATATGAATTGATTCAACCACAAATCCATTTAGTGCCAAATGCCACTTGGCTATTCAAAATAAATATTATTAGAGGATAATCATCATGCCACCTAGGATAGTTATCCACTTTAAAATATCTTCCTTTACTTGAACCTCAAGTAATGCATTTCAAAATATCTTCCTATACTTGAACCCCAAGTAATCTTCATAGTTATCCACATGAAAATATCTTCTTTTACTTGATCCCCAAGTAATGCCCATGCATGAGAGCTTGACAACAAGTAGCTTACTCACCGAATTAAAACAAGAGTCACCACTTGAGGTGTCAACTTGTGGTGAGCTTCAAAACACTATAAAAGGGACCCCTTGGCACTCATTTGACACCATAAAACCATGGTGGAGTAGACCAACGAATTTGGATCACTTCCTACATTAGATAGGATCATGAAACACCACCATCACACCAAGCAACATCACCATAACACTAGCAGCACCACCACACAATTCACCCTGCTCTTGAGTTGAGCAACAGGGCAGGATTCACCACCACCAGCACAACCACAGGAACCAAACCAGCAAGACCAAGACCAAATGGTTACTTAGTTCAATTAGGAATTAGGTCAAGCAGCTAGGAGGTGCAGGCATGCCACAAGATGCAGGTTTATCAGAATTCCCGAAGAACAAGCTTCACAAGACCACCAGGTTGATCTAGTATAAGAAGAGAGAAGTGTAGTTATTGGGAAAAGGGAAGAACTCACCATAAAGCAAGAGAAATATATGCCTCTGAACTAAAATCATCTACTAAAAACATATGCATGGTCCAGGGGCATATCACATACATCTAAATGATCATATGAGCACCAAGAACAAACAAGTAAATTACTAGGAAGCAAATCAAACCCAGAAAATGTAGAGTAGCTATTCATATCATGCATATGTCTGTACCAAGAAATCACTATCAACATATGCATAATATTCCTACACCTACACTTGCATAACAAAGGGTAGAACATCATCTTTAGCTACCATTAGTTAGTGAACACACCAATAGTTAATTGTGTGAATGCTTATATAGCCTAGCATGCTAAGATAAATTAGTAAACACTCTAATACCTCACTTACATGTTATTTGAGATGCGTATTTGCATATAGCCAAATTAATTAGATACCATATCCTTTGCAAGAGCATGTGTGGAATTAATTGCCAGAACACCACCTTAAGAAAAGCACCCTTTCATTTGAATAAACACTTGCATGTATGTATCTCAGCAAACAAGTATCATAGTGATGAACTAGGTCATCTAGCACCATACCACCACCCATGACCAGATAGTATAGGGAAATATCATCTGCAAAACCCTCTAATCATTTGATCATCTCTAAATCCCAGTGTTGCATCCAAACAATAATTGATTAGTGATCAACCAAGTCCTTTATTTGGTGATCAATCCACATAATTGATTGCATCTTTATTCTAACTCAACTCTCCTTTATAAAAATAAGGAGAAACATAAAACCATGTTATAGGGTACACACCTTAATAAAATCCTAACCAATCTAATAAGTAGTATGTGCTAATGCACATACACATTGTCTTAATACATCATATTATCCTATATAGAATACTTCGGAAACTTTAGAAAAAGATTCTAAATTCAAAATCCTGCAAAACAAATAGGAATTCAAATTAAAATTCTAAAAACAGAAAACAGAAGAAAAAGATAGAATTGAAACTGGAAAAAATAGAGGGAAGAGCTCACCTGGCCGAAGCCCATCCACGCAGCCCGCTAAGCCAGCCCATCGGGGCCCTAGCCAACTTACCGTTTCGGTAGGTCTGACGGGCGGGACCCACCGAGTCGTCGTCCACCTCTCGATCCTAGAAGCAGCTCGCTGTCGAGCTCCGGCGAGTCGCCGACGCCAAGATCCGCGCCACCGCCCTTGACGCCCTATATACCATGGTCCGCCGCCATTAGAAACCCTAGAAGGCCATCATACCTCTCAATCTCTCTCATCCTCTCTCTATCTGCCACAGTCACCGAAACCCTAACTCCGGTGAACTCCAACGCCATCCCTGGATACCGTCTCTGAGGCCAAGGAATAGCTGAGGAGAAGCGCCTTGTCGAGTTGATCTTCTCAGAGGAAGGAATCGAGAAGGAGAGGCCTCAACCATCCTATCTTGGCCGTTCCTTTCCCGCCAGACATCGCCGGAATCCGTGAAGCTCCGCTCACCACCGTCACCAATCAGCCTCGTCGAGCACCGCATCAGACTCATGGTGAGTCTCTGCATCTCTAGAGCCTAGTAGCTCATCCGGGGACCCCCTGTAGACCGTGTTTGCTTGCTCGCCGTCGTGCTCCGCCGCAAGAGTGGGTCACCGGACAAACTCCGGTGACCATTTGGTCACAACGCCGCCACCAAGTGGTACTCCGTCGTCTCCTGGTTCTATTCCACCCATCCGCGCATCTTGGGAGGGCCGGAGCCGCCGTCTCCGACGATCACCGGCGACGAACCGCTCCCAGTCAACTTGTTGACCAGCCAACGCCAGCGTGGCCTGTGATCTGGACCTTAGCCCACCTGTCAGTGACCTTTAGCTAGGGTATGTTCGGTATAAAAAGTATCTGCCTAGTTATTTGAAATCCAGAAAATTGCTGAAACTTTCTAAATTCATATCTAATTCATTTTAAATCAGAAAAATGCAAATAAGATACCAAAATGATCACAATAACATTATCTATCTATTTAGATTATAATCGTGCATGCTTGTGTGAAATAATTTTGAACTAAATTTGAAAACTTGTTTAAGTAGTATTTGAATTTTGAATTCAAATCCAATTATAATAATTCAAACCATGTTTTCAAATACCAATTAAAAATTTGACTATTTCAATATTGTTATTCTAGTTAATATTTTGTTATTACTAAATATTAATCTTAAAACCTTACTATTGAGATTTTAATCCCTAAAATGATTTTTCTAAAACAAATTTAATGTAGTAAAATTTGGGAAAAATCATAAACTTGTATCAGAATTATTTCTTAACTCTGATATTGTTATTTCAACTATTGTTTCAGTATAAGTTAAATTTAAAACTTCTAGGTCAATTGTAAATCATTAAAATTTGACTTAAATCCTAAAACTATTTTCTTAAATGATAAGAAATTAGGATAACTCTTAAATAAACATCAACTTGAGTTTAGACTCTATTTTTAACTATAATCTATTGATTGCAATTGTTTCATAACTGCTAACTCAATTTTAAGAATTGTTTAAAATTGTGATTCAAACCCTACTAGCTAATAATAAAGGAACTTGTGTTTTATTAATCACTTCAACCTTCTTATAAAGTAAATGACCACTAAAAGGTAATTTTATACTAAATATTCATTATGAGGTGTGTTCTTCAAAAGTTATTCTTTTAAGAACATATCAAATAAGCATTTCACTAAACCATATGCTTTCTAATAACAACTGCCAAGTTATATTAAAATTGTTGTCAACCCTAGAACTACTTAGATATTACTATGTGTATACCTTACTTTGACTTTGCATATCCATGATCAACCAAGTGCTTGCTAATTATTAGATACAACTTAAAAGTGTTACCTTCATGTCTTCACCATCAACCATCATTCTCTTGTAGCAAGGAATGATTATAACACCCTAAAACAATAGCTCTTGTTAAAGTCTTATTCTTTTAATATCACCTGATAGTGATCTAACCTAAAATGCTTAACAACCATGTTATGGTGTGATTTAAAAGTGCAACACATCATAAATAAATCACATAATTCAATGGTAACAAATCATTGGGGTTAGGTTACGCTTAGATCAATGCATATCATATCTTATGCATATCATGCTGCAGATTTCTAACATCATCCCTACCGGATGATGGTTGCTATTTCAGAATTGAGATTTCTATCGTATCGAAGACCCTGACTCACATAATCTTGCGATCAGAAAGGAAAGTTCACTCTTGCTCATATCTCTTGATTACTTTTAGCAAATTACTTGCAAATATATATATCGGTGGTATGATTATTACTGCATTGAAAAGCAAAAGGTTCTCTTTTCATAATGAACATGATTAGCTGGTTATCGACCCGAGTGGTGGTAACCTAGGATGGCTGGCAAATGGAACCACGGTAAGATTTTTGTGGTGGAGGTTCCATTTGTTCGGGAAAGTGAACCCTAGGACTTAACAACAAATGTCGCCAGTGATTCTTGCGCCGTAAATCACGGTCAACCATGAGATCTGGAATGGGACGGAGAAGTCAGCTGTATCTTTTCCCTCTCGCATGCCAACGGATCAGTTTGGGGGTTGTCTTGCCTAGGCTACTATAGTGTAAAGGGGGAAATGCATTTCCTGCCAGTCTACCTATGGTATAGGGGGGACAATTCTTGCCAATTGATCTAGGATGGATTGTAAGGGTCATCCGGAACAGTCTACCCATATTGTATAGGAGCGGGCACCCGGGGTCTGGAATAGTCTACCTATGGAAGCGTCCATAGTGTATAGGTGAGGACTAGTGCGCCAATCAGTCTGCATATGGGTATAGGGGAAGATGGACTTACAAAAGGGTGGGTCTGCGGGGTCGCGGAGAAGAACAGTGATTGGCTTGGATCACAAGACTGGGCCCCACACAAAGGAAGTGTGGACGAGCATCGAACTCGGATGTGCAACAAGGCTTTGATCTCTCATGGGTACAAGTGACCACCTCTGCAGAGTGTAAGAAAGTATCAAGATACTCCCTGTTCCGGGAAGGAGCTGCGAACGCGGCAGGAAAGGAGCCCATCGAAGCTCTAATCAACCTGTGAAGGCTGACGGACATAGTTCTTTTGAATAAAATCAACCTTTGAAGAAATGTTTACAAAAACTTGCATTGCCAAACGACTCTTGGGTCTAAGGCTGTAGATAGTGCATAAAACACCTTATTCCTTATATGAACTTGCTGGGTAACGCTCGTTACTCACCCCACTCCCTCGTAACCCTTGCTTAGATCAGAGGCAACACAGGAGGCAACCTCAAGACACTAAAGGTGAAGAAGAAGACCTCAACCAATGTCAGAATCATCAATGGAGTCAACCACTATACCAAGATTGGTGGAAAACTAGAATAGGAATAGGCGGGGGGGGGGGAACTCAATTCCCTACTCCTAGAACCTAAGTAGTTAGAGTAGTCTCTAGCTTCTGTAGTAAGCCAACTGCATTAGTGTAGCTCTAGCTCAGTCTTCAATGTATTATTCTCATTTGTAGTCGCCAGGACTAAACCTCTACATGTTGAGGAGGTTCTGGAGATCCTCTGTATGATGAAATTTGTAATCCTATGCACCTACCTTGGACCTGCGATGTTTCTGTTGTACCACTCTGATCGATGTAATACTAGTGAGACGGTGTTTCATTGGTGTTATGTCAACGACTTGCATACTACACATGCAGTGGTATGCTGGGTCACCACAGCTGGTATCAGAGCAAACGCTTTGACCCTAGGATTAAAACCCTTTAATAGGAGACCTGTAGGTTTGGTAGTGACTATAGGAAGCCATCTTATCTAAACCAATTCTTCTTTATGCCTTGAGATGGATATTCAATAAAAGGATACTCCTGACACACTTGAGTCAAATTCTCTTACCTATTTTCTTAAGTGAAGCTAGACATCTTGTTCCATACCTTGTAGCTATGACATAAAGCCTTACATAAAGGATGGAAGTTGAGCATAATTGGTATACAATACATGGTAGTCCAAAGAGAGGATACAACCGGAATGGGAACTATCCTATTGGAAGAAGTATACCAAGGTCGTTATGCTAAACTTGAATCATCTGAAACCGTAGTAGGATGATGTTAAGTGATGAAGTGAAGCTATATGAGATAGTAGGACCCCAAGATTAAGTCATGTATGTGGATACTCAAGAATTCCATATACGAGTAAGAAGTACTCACGGTATAGAAGCTTGGAGCATGTGAGATTCACATGAGAATCTTTACATGAGGTAGGGAAACCTTATAATAAAACCAGCAATTCCTTGCTGGGAAGGAAGAAGTTCAAGGAGAAGGGTGCATGAAGTGTTCCAAACTATGGTAACTAGGCTAAATATGAAAGAACTGTAGCCCTAGTTGGAGTAGATTGATCAAAGTACAACAGAGAACCCCATGAACATCATGGAGTTGTGTGAACCATACTTAGTGAAGTAGGTGCTTAGAGAAGCTATGCTAGACGTTTCAAAAGATCATGTGAGGGTAATCTTCAATAGAATGGAAGCTAAGCTATAGAAGGATAGAAAGGCACGTATAGATCAGCTATAAAGACTTCCAAACCCACTTTGTTCAAATTTATTTGATTGCAATTGAGCAATTAGAGTAAATATTGAGACAAAGAGTAGTAGTCCACCACTATGTGCAATATAGCACAATATAAACCTATATTACTTGGTGCTATAAGGTACACATCTAAGCCTGAATTATAGAGGTGTTTTACTCAACGGGCTTATGATGATGTATGTTGCCAGCACACATTTGGATTTTTCTTGGATTTTTATTGATTGACTAGATCCATACATGAAGTTTAACTCTGATATGCAAATGCATGTTGCTTTATCAAATCCTTACTTCATGGTATTGATCTAGAGGGTTAAAGGATTCGTGTGAGGAAGAGACGAGTTCCTAAGGCAGTCATGACAAAGATGAAGAAATCGCAAGAAGAAGGAAACCAAACAAGAAGGGAATGTATGAGAACACACCTGTAGATGGTGTATTTCTTGCAATACAAACCTTAGAAGAAGAAAAATTGATTAAGAGATACCACAGTTGGTAGCAAAAAGGTAGAGAAAAGCAGAAAGACACATTCATGAAGTATCATGAAGTGGTAGTAATATGAAGTATTGGAATTTAGTGGAACTCTAAGTTCGTAAATACTAGATCCTAACACCAGATCATTAAGTAGAACCACTAATTAGGTTATCTATAGTTGAGTTGGAGGTATTCGAGCTCGTTGTTATGCAGCCTTGGTTATGCTTAGTACATCACGGGTCGATTGAGGTGTTGTAGTACTGATGATCCATTCCGGTATTGCCTGCTGCTTTACTCAGCCTGGGAGTGGTAACCCCAGTAACCCTCGTTGCTAGCGTGACTAAGACACATAACATTTCTGTATAACATTGATCCCTAGTCCCAAAATCTTGAATTGTAGATTGGTGGTTAAGACGTTAGCAACATCTTTTCTTATCTTCGAGTGTAGTCTTTGTCTACGGACCAAAACTTGTGGGATTTCCATAGGTTTTCATGTTAGCAATGATATTTTGAAGCCATTGGTTCGTTTATATCCCTGTTGGTTCGTATCTTGCTCAATAAATACAACTGCCTGTCGTGGATGTCCTCCGGTACAAGAGAAACTCTGCCGGATTTCTCCCGTGGCTTTGCATATATACCCTACCGTCTGAATTAGGATGGATAGCGATGGGAAAACCCAATTCTCATCAACCTTTAGAACTTTTGGGTAAGTACATACTTCCAGAAGTGGAATAGAAGCCCTACCTAAACACATAATCGAAGAATTCATACCGGATACCCTCAATTGTGTGGGTACACCGCAAATTTCTTTGAGAAATCATTAGAACAACGTCACCGTAAGACAGACCAAAACTAATAGTCTAACCATGGAGCCCAAATGGTTAGAGGACAAGACTCATGGAGACCATTAGAAAAGTCTAAGGGGGAGAGTAGGCTTTGAGTTTGGAAGAATTAGACCAAATAAGATGGAGTAAGAAGAAAACCTGGATGAAGGAGTATTTCAGAAACCAAAGATGATGGAAGTTGGATGAAGTATATTTGAACGACACTTTCCTAAGATTCACTGTAGCTCCATTAGGAGGGCAGTGAAGGAGTTAGACAATTATGGACCATGAACCACCATTAGTATAACCACAATTGAACTTTTCAATCATAGAGGACCAAGATCAAGTTTATGAAGGTAAACCAAAACCCTAGATTGGATAGGCTAAATGAGTCTAATCCATTCCTCGAAACTGAATCTCTAGGGATACCTATGCCTTAAAGAACCTCTTAAGTATCATCTTGAGCTCCGTGAAACCTTATTTTATAACCTATAACTAGATTCAAGGTAGAAGGTTGATACCCCACTATAGAAACCTAACCAAAAACAGTTTGTAAAACCAAGTAAACTAAGGAGCTAAAAAGTATTGGATTCACTAAAGGTTATTGGAAGGCAGCGTAGGATTGATTCCAGTAACAATTGTTCAGAGTTGGATAAAGTGGATTCAAGCAACACTCTGAACAAAGGATATCACCTGTATCCAATCAGTTGGAGAAGGAGTTGCAAGCTAGATGTTATCAACGATAAGCTCAGCCCAAACGTAAGAGAGTTCAAACTTCGAGAACGAAGTTGATTTTAAGGGGGAGAGTCTGTAACATCCCAGGATGTGAGGCTAGAAATAGAGAGAACACCGAAGTGTGCATTGCATTCATGCATAGAAAATCTGGGAAATTTTCATGCTTTTAAATAAAACTTGTCAAAGTGATTAAAGCTTCTCTTGAGTTGATGGAACTGAAGTAGCTCATCGACTGAAGTGCGATAAACTTCAGCATGACCTTTGTTAACAACCTTGTTTTGGGTAGAGATAATAACAACAATCAAAGGAGATGAATGTGAGGTAGGATTAATATGTTAACACATCATTTTAGGACCTTATAACCAATTCTACGATGATCACCCTGGTATTTCTTAAACCTAAATCATTGAAACCATTCTTAGCTTAAAGGAAGACAACACAAGTCTTACCTTGACTCTTAATCTACTTTGTTTTCATATCTTGATTAATATAATCTTTCCCATCTAAATCTATTTATCTCCAAGACAAGAGGAGAAAGCCTATATCAAATCCAATATCATTCCTGTC
This sequence comes from Dactylis glomerata, assembly GCA_007115705.1. NCBI lineage: Eukaryota > Viridiplantae > Streptophyta > Magnoliopsida > Poales > Poaceae > Dactylis > Dactylis glomerata. The sequence goes on from QXEO01000379.1 coordinate 2,492,551, forward strand.
CCTTGAGATAGAACCTTAGGGTATAAATTAGAAACTTAGTGGTAGTGGAGTTTAACCTAGTACCAAGTTGATTAGATGAGTTTACAATAGAGTTTAACCACTTAAATACTTATCCAGTATTTCTGGGTATTATATAATTCACTCCTAAACTTGTTACCAAAATTGGTAAACCCCAAGGTCTAAAGTGCATAAAAGCCACCCATTCTTATTTAAATCATAACTTATTAACTATAAGAGATATAAGAAAACTAAACTCATTTACATTCCATTAAATAGTTCAAACTATTTGAATAAAATTAACTATGATCATTTTGAAACTCTTATGATCATGCCTTGGTGAAATCAAATAAAATCATTCAAAGTTTGAACATGACCTTTGCTAACTTTGGATATTTTGAGCACAACTGATAATAGGAACAAATAAGATAGGACAATGTGCATAATTCACAATAACAGGATCATTTCAAATATGAACTTTGGAAGTTAAACTTCCAAACAAGTAATACAACATCAATTGATAACAATTCAATTATGAATTACAAATATGTATAAGAATATGAATTGATTCAACCACAAATCCATTTAGTGCCAAATGCCACTTGGCTATTCAAAATAAATATTATTAGAGGATAATCATCATGCCACCTAGGATAGTTATCCACTTTAAAATATCTTCCTTTACTTGAACCTCAAGTAACGCATTTCAAAATATCTTCCTATACTTGAACTCCAAGTAATCTTCATAGTTATCCACATGAAAATATCTTCTTTTACTTGATCCCCAAGTAATGCCCATGCATGAGAGCTTGACAACAAGTAGCTTACTCACCAAATTAAAACAAGAGTCACCACTTGAGGTGTCAACTTGTGGTGAGCTTCAAAACACTATAAAAGGGACCCCTTGGCACTCATTTGACACCATAAAACCATGGTGGAGTAGACCAACGAATTTGGATTACTTCCTACATTAGATAGGATCATGAAACACCACCATCACACCAAGCAACATCACCATAACACTAGCAGCACCACCACACAATTCACCCTGCTCATGAGTTGAGCAACAGGGCAGGATTCACCACCACCAGCACAACCACAAGAACCAAACCAGCAAGACCAAGACCAAATGGTTACTTAGTTCAATTAGGAATTAGGTCAAGCAGCTAGGAGGTGCAGGCATGCCACAAGATGCGGGTTTATCAGAATTCCCGAAGAACAAGCTTCACAAGACCACCAGGTTGATCTAGTATAAGAAGAGAGAAGTGTAGTTATTGGGAAAAGGGAAGAACTCACCATAAAGCAAGAGAAATATATGCCTCTGAACTAAAATCATCTACTAAAAACATATACATGGTCCAGGGGCATATCACATACATCTAAATGATCATATGAGCACCAAGAACAAACAAGTAAATTACTAGGAAGCAAATCAAACCCAGAAAATGTAGAGTAGCTATTCATATCATGCATATGTCTGTACCAAGAAATCACTATCAACATATGCATAATATTCCTACACCTACACTTGCATAACAAAGGGTAGAACATCATCTTTAGCTACCATTAGTTAGTGAACACACCAATAGTTAATTGTGTGAATGCTTATATAGCCTAGCATGCTAAGATAAATTAGTATACACTCTAATACCTCACTTACATGTTATTTGAGATGCATATTTGCATATAGCCAAATTAATTAGATACCATATCCTTTGCAAGAGCATGTGTGGAATTAATTGCCAGAACACCACCTTAAGAAAAGCACCCTTTCATTTGAATAAACACTTGCATGTATGTATCTCGGCAAACAAGTATCATAGTGATGAACTAGGTCATCTAGCACCATACCACCACCCATGACCAGATAGTGTAGGGAAATATCATCTGCAAAACCCTCTAATCATTTGATCATCTCTAAATCCCAGTGTTGCATCCAAACAATAATTGATTAGTGATCAACCAAGTCCTTTATTTGGTGATCAATCCACATAATTGATTGCATCTTTATTCTAACTCAACTCTCCTTTATAAAAATAAGGAGAAACATAAAACCATGTTATAGGGTACACACCTTAATAAAATCCTAACCAATCTAATAAGTAGTATGTGCTAATGCACATATACATTATCTTAATACATCATATTATCCTATATAGAATACTTGGGAAACTTTAGAAAAAGATTCCAAATTCAAAATCCTGCAAAACAAATAGGAATTCAAATTAAAATTCTAAAAACAGAAAACAGAAGAAAAAGATAGAATTGAAACTGGAAAAAATAGAGGGAAGAGCTCACCTGGCCGAAGCCCATCCACGCAGCCCGCTAAGCCAGCCCATCGGGGCCCTAGCCAACTTACCGTTTCGGTAGGTCTGACGGGCAGGACCCACCAAGTCGTCGTCCACCTCTCGATCCTAGAAGCAGCTCACTGTCGAGCTCCGGCAAGTCACCGACGCCAAGATCCGCGCCACCGCCCTTGACGCCCTATATAACGTGGTCCGCCGCCATTAGAAACCCTAGAAGACCATCGTACCTCTCAATCTCTCTCATCCTCTCTCTATCTGCCACAGTCACCGAAACCCTAACTCCGGTGAACTCCAACGCCATCCCTGGAGACCGTCTCTGAGGCCAAGGAATAGCTGAGGAGAAGCGCCTTGTTGAGTTGATATTCTCAGAGGAAGGAATCGAGAAGGAGAGGCCTCAACCATCCTATCTTGGTCGTTCCTTTCCCGCCAGACATCGCCGGAATCCATGAAGCTCCGCTCACCACCATCACCAATCAGCCTCGTCGAGCACCGCATCAGACTCATGGTGAGTCTCCGCATCTCTAGAGCCCAGTAGCTCATCCGGGGACCCCCTGTAGACCGTGTTTGCTTGCTCGCCGTCGTGCTCCGCCGCAGGAGTGGGTCGCCGGACAAACTCCGGTGACCATTTGGTCACAACGCCGCCACCAAGTGGTACTCCGTCGCCTCCTGGTTCTATTCCACCCATCCGCACATCTTGGGAGGGCCGGAGTCGCCGTCTCCGACGATCACCGGCGACGAACCGCTCCCAATCAACTTGTTGACCAGCCAACGCCAGCGTGGCCTGTGATCTGGACCTTAGCCCACCTGTCAGTGACCTTTAGCTAGGGTCTGTTCGGTATAAAAAGTATCTGCCTAGTTATTTGAAATCCAGAAAATTGCTAAAACTTTGCAAATTCATATCTAATTCATTTTAAATCAGAAAAATGCAAATAAGATACCAAAATGATCACAATAACATTATCTATCTATTTAGATTATAATCTTGCATGCTTGTGTGAAATAATTTTGAACTAAATTTGAAAACTTGTTTAAGTAGTATTTGAATTTTGAATTCAAATCCAATTATAATAATTCAAACCAAGTTTTCAAATACCAATTAAAAATTTGACTATTTCAATATTGTTATTCTAGTTAATATTTTGTTATTACTAAATATTAATCTTAAAACCTTACTATTGAGATTTTAATCCCTAAAATGATTTTTCTAAAACAAATTTAATGTAGTAAAATTTGGGAAAAATCATAAACTTGTATCAGAATTATTTCTTAACTCTGATATTGTTATTTCAACTATTGTTTCAGTATAAGTTAAATTTAAAACTTCTAGGTCAATTGTAAATCATTAAAATTTGACTTAAATCCTAAAACTATTTTCTTAAATGATAAGAAATTAGGATAACTCTTAAATAAGCATCAACTTGAGTTTAGACTCTATTTTTAACTATAATCTATTGATTACAATTGTTTCATAACTGCTAACTCAATTTTAAGAATTATTTAAAATTGTGATTCAAACCCTACTAGCTAATAATAAAGGAACTTGTGTTTTATTAATCACTTCAACCTTCTTATAAAGTAAATGACCACTAAAAGGTAATTTTATACTAAATATTCATTATGAGGTGTGTTCTTCAAAAGTTATTCTTTTAAGAACATATCAAATAAGCATTTCACCAAACCATATGCTTTCTAATAACAACTGCCAAGTTATATTAAGATTGTTGTCAACCCTAGAACTACTTAGATATTACTATGTGTATACCTTACTTTGACTTTGCATATCCATGATCAACCAAGTGCTTGCTAATTATTAGATACAACTTAAAAGTGTTACCTTCATGTCTTCACCATCAACCATCATTCTCTTGTAGCAAGGAATGATTATAACACCCTAAAACAATAGCTCTTGTTAAAGTCTTATTCTTTTAATATCACCTGATAGTATCTAACCTAAAATGCTTAACAACCATGTTATGGTGTGATTTAAAAGTGCAACACATCATAAATAAATCACCATAATTCAATGGTAACAAATCATTGGGGTTAGGTTACGCTTAGATCAATGCATATCATATCTTATGCATATCATGCTGCAGATTTCTAACATCATCCCTACCGGATGATGGTTGCTATTTCAGAATTGAGATTTCTATCGTATCGAAGACCCTGACTCACATAATCTTGCGATCAGAAAGGCAAGTTCACTCTTGCTCATATCTCTTGATTACTTTTAGCAAATTACTTGCAAATATATATACCGGTGGTATGATTATTACTGCATTGAAAAGCAAAAGGTTCTCTTTCCATAATGAACATGATTAGCTGGTTATCGACCCGAGTGGTGGTAACCTAGGATGGCTGGCAAATGGAACCACGGTAAGATTGTTGTGGTGGAGGTTCCATTTGTTCGGGAAAGTGAACCCTAGGACTTAACAACAAATGTTGCCAGTGATTCTTGCGCCGTAAATCATGGTCAACCATGAGATCTGGAATGGGACGGAGAAGTCAGCTGTATCTTTTCCCTCTCGCATGCCAACGGATCAGTTTGGGGGTTGTCTTGCCTAGGCTACTATAGTGTAAAGGGGGAAATGCATTTCCTGCCAGTCTACCTATGGTATAGGGGGGGGGGGGGACAATTCTTGCCAATTGATCTAGGATGGATTGTAAGGGTCATCCGGAACAGTCTACCCATATTGTATAGGAGCGGGCACCCGGGGTCCGGAACAGTCTACCTATGGAAGCGTCCATAGTGTATAGGTGAGGACCAGTGCGCCAATCAGTCTGCATATGGGTATAGGGGAAGATGGACTTACAAAAGGGTGGGTCTGCGGGGTCGCGGAGAAGAACAGTGATTGGCTTGGATCACAAGACTGGGCCCCACACAAAGGAAGTGTGGACGAGCGTGCAACAAGGCTTTGATCTCTCATGGGTACAAGTGACCACCTCTGCAGAGTGTAAGAAAGTATCAAGATACTCCCTGTTCCGGGAAGGAGCTGCGAACGCGGCAGGAAAGGAGCCCATCGAAGCTCTAATCAACCTGTGAAGGCTGACGGACATGGTTCTTTTGAATAAAATCAACCTTTGAAGAAATGTTTACAAAAACTTGCATTGCCAAACGACTCTTGGGTCTAAGGCTGTAGATAGTGCATAAAACACCTTATTCCTTATATGAACTTGCTGGGTAACGCTCGTTACTCACCCCACTCCCTCGTAACCCTTGCTTAGATCGGAGGCAACACAGGAGGCAACCTCAAGACACTAAAGGTGAAGAAGAAGACCTCAACCAATGTCAGAATCATCAATGGAGTCAACCACTATACGAAGATTGGTGGAAAACTAGAATAGGAATAGGGGGGGGGGGGGGGGGGGAAACTCAATTCCCTACTCCTAGAACCTAAGTAGTTAGAGTAGTCTCTAGCTTCTGTAGTAAGCCAACTGCATTAGTGTAGCTCTAGCTCAGTCTTCAATGTATTATTCTTATTTGTAGTCGGCAGGACTAAACCTCTACCTGTTGAGGAGGTTCTGAAGATCCTCTGTATGATGAAATTTGTAATCCTATGCATCTACCTTGGACCTGCGATATTTTTGTTGTACCACTCTGATCGATGTAATACTAGTAAGACGGTGTTTCATTGGTGTTATGTCAACGACTTGTATACTACACATGCAGTGATATGCTGGGTCACCACAGTTTCCTACACAGCGTTCTGCAACATCTACGCAAAACTCTTCGCAGCGCACAAAATGGTCGCGTTTGTGAATTTTCTTAAGCCACAAAACGTCATTGACGACCATGTTCAGCGCAACAAATTTCACTTTAATGTGCGGTGATACCCCACAGATCTCGAAGCAGACTCGAAATTATTCAACCAATTTCATGATCATCGCCAAAAAACTTTGGAAAATTTTATCTTAGGTGTCCCACTAAACAAAATGCGGTCTGCGCTATGCAAAAATTTGGTGGTTTAAATCCTTGTCAAACAGGTGAGCGCCATTCCAGTGTCGGGAGGAGGAGCGGTGGTTCAAACCGAACTGGCATCTTCTCCCTGTGGTCGGTTTGGAATGTTGCGCCCTTGGGACTTAATTTTCGACGTGGAGGCGACCGAGGCGAGTCGCCGTGTCCTCCGCATGGAGCTCAAGGAGCGTCATGTTCTTTGCCAGATCGGCCAAGGTCGAGTTCATAGACTGCATCTAGCTCGTCAGCGCCCATGGTATCTGCTACGCGAGCGCGTAGAGCTTGGAGTTGGTGAAAAGCCGCTCTGCTCTTCCACCATCGCCATCGCCGTCGCAGTTTTGGTCTAGATCAACACCACAAGCACCGACCGAACCGAGAGATAGGGATAATAGTCGCGATTCGATAATCACAGTCAACAACAAACATATTTACAGATCAAGGTAGCACGGGAAAATAAAAAACCTAGGCTCCAAAACAACTCTTCCGCTTGAGTATCTCTGAGCATCGGGTAGCCGTATGGTCGTGTTGGTCAGTTCTCCGCACTCCGCAGCCACTCCACCTTAGAGCAATTTTAATAGTGTAGTCGGCTGCTGGCTATAAGCCTAGTGGCATGTTATCTATAGCCAACTTAAAGCTAACATGTACGATAATGAGTTATGAAATTGTAGTACTTTATCAATATGTGGCCCACCTTTCACTCTCTCAAAGTGCCTATGAGCACGTGCTAGAGCTGGCTCTTGCATGAGAGCCCACTCTCCTTCTCTCTCCTCTTCTCTCACCTCCAACTAAGCATAAATATACTACTTTAATCCTTATAGCCTGCTGACTGGACCTTATTGTACTTGCTCTTAACCATTCTTCACATCCAGCCCCCCAAAACTTGTCGGCTTAAAGCCCATTATTGAAAGAAAAAAATATGTCGGCTTAGAAAGTGTCTCCCAGTTCTTCGCACTCCGCAGCCACTCCACCTTAACCATTCTTTACTTCCACGCCCCCCAAAACATGTCGGATTAGAAAGTGTCTCCCAAGATTCAAGGAATTGGCCGCCCTTCGTTTCCCTTGCCCAAAAGAACGTTCTTTTGCCACTGCTAGCTTGCCAAGGAGCAACGCCAATGCCTCCGCAACCAGCAGATGGTGAATTTGACGTTACTGCTACGACGGATAAGGACTAACCGTCCTGCTCTCTCTATGAGACCACGTTGCCAGCAGGGAAGAAATTCAGCACCTTGTCTAAAATTGGCTGCCACTCATCCTTCGTCAATGGTCGCAATGCAAGGGGTTCGAAATCAGCACTTTCGATGAAGTCGCTGAACCGAGCATACGTCTTGGACCCCGAACTTTATCCTGATATTATATTCTTCTAAAACCAAGTATTAACATTCTGTTAGATAGAGAATCCAAGAGATAGAATTAGACTCCCTCCTGAAGTCTAGTTAGCTGGCTATCCAATTCTTCTGGAGTGTGAGTGTGATTCAGTTCTAGACCATTATGCACCGTAATTCAGACAAAATGACCACGCCCCTACTGTTTTCAGAACGGAAAGCACGACCAACCAATCTGATACTCCCTCCGACCCATATTACTTGTCGCCAATTTAGTACAACTTTATACTAAATTAAATTTACTCAAAACAAGAAAGGAGCAACAAGATCAAAGTACATAACGTATTAAGCTGGGAACTCCAACGATGAAAGAAACCCAAAAGGAGTCTCTCCTTATTTACTCCCCAGCTACCAACATATTATAGAAAGGTAGTGCTAACCAACAAGAAAAAAGATAAAGTTTTAGCTTCACAACATTAGGTAGCATGGTAAGAGTGTAGAACTTATAATCCTAATATTTGTGATAATACTGTAGTAAATAGAACACTACAGTATTTGGTATTGAAGAAAATAGAATACTGATATGCATTTGATTATGTCTGGATTAGTAGATAGAGAAACAACTATTTTCCATATTAGGCTCATTTGAGGTTAGAAAGCTGTTACCAAATCTTATTCTAAAACCAAGTACTGTAGATAATTTGCACCATGTAAATGTATTGATCTCACAGAAAACCTTGCAACTGCTTGGTCCAGAACTTGAAAGCTGCTGAAATAATAGAATGCTTTGCTACTTATAGCTAACTAAAAGCACAAACACTGGGGGTGGACTCTTATCCATGAAGTCGATGCCGTGCTAGCTGTTTACACAACACAGCAAAATCACACTGTAATTAAGCGTCCACGCACCATTTCATCCAAGTGAATCATCATGGACCCAAAAGTGAACCTAATTATTAAACCATTTTCTGAACTGAGAAAGCAGAAAAAATCAAGTGAACAATGTCCTCAAATACCAAAAAGGGTGCACAATGAACTATAATTCAGTAGCACATGACAATTTATTTACGTACCTCGAGGAGTGATCAATAAACTGCTTGAAGAAAACCAGAGAAATGCAAGCACCCATGCAGACATATGTGTACTTCTTGGCACTTAAATCGAACCTTACAAGAAATAATAATATAAATAATACGGAGCACATGGTAACCACAAAATAACCAGGAGCAGTTTGAATGAGACGATAGTCAAAAATAAAATTGAAGATCCAAACATGATGGTGCATCTCTTACACAGTTTGCAGCTAGAGAGCTCTAATTTCTACGACTAGACTCTGATGAAGCGTGTTTCAGAAGCTCCCCGAGCATGCAAGGGGTGTATGGAAATGACTCGTACAAGCCATTAGAATGATTATGATAGTAATCCTCAGGGCGCAGGTCACCCAGATATTGAATTTTTGTGCTGTTTAAATGATAAGCCACTCCTGCAAATCTTGATAACGCCAAGAAAACAACCTCTTTGTAAGGGTGAAACCCAAGGAAAGATATGTTACTGAGACAAGTTTCATAACCATCTTTTATATTTAGAACATTGTCATCGTCGGAGTTCCATTCACAATCCTCGTTCGTTACCATCTCATTGTTGTCGTTTGGTACTACTACTTTGTTGTCCTCCTCATCCCTTTCGCCGTTATCCTCCTCCTCCTCCTCCTCCTCCTTGTCGTCATCATCGTCATCATCGTCATCATCATCATCATCATCATCATCATCATCATCATCATCATCATCATCATATTTTTCTTTTCCTTCATTTTCCTTGTCTTCTTGTACCTCTTGTTCATTTTCCATGTCCTCATCATCATCATCATCATCATCATCATCATCATAATCATAATTATAATAATAATAATTATCATTAGGTAAGGTCCATGTTTTATCAAAACCCTTGAGACCGCGCAACCATACCATTCCCCATTGCTCCAGATCAATATGGTGCTTGAACACCCAGTTTATTTGTCCGCTTGATTCAGTGAGGGTCCAAACTCGAAGCTGATATCTACTATGTACTGTTGCAAGGTACACCCCTTTCTCTGATTTCCCAAGATACAACGCATCCTCAGTTTTGTCAATACCTACTGGCGGTTTTATGACTTGGTACGTAAGATCCGATAAAGATAACCTGCAAAATGACAAACCATTCAAGTCTTTTAAACAGTATCATTGCTATAGTGATGCAATGCTTGTAGAACCAGCCACATGCAAGAGAAAACACTTCTAGTGAAGACCTGAAAACGTGATTTTGTAAAGAGGAACTATGATGTATACCTGACAACAAACGCACCACGACAATGCACGTAAAGTGATCCTTGCCAATACGCACTGTACCGCTGCCTCGGTCCCCCTCACCACTTACATATGGGTTCCCATGGATCTCGCCGTACATTAGTCAGTGTCCCTGCAGCCTCACCTTCCCGAATAAACGACCTAATCTGCTATTGTCTTGTGCGGGACGAGAATACATTTAACGTCCATAAGGATGGTGGCCATTCGGTCAGATCTTCTGCATCCTCTTGCTTGCCTCTTCGCTCAATCGGCGGCGATGCTAAACTTGTCGGAAAGTCACTCTCTTTCTTGGACTGTTCTGGTGATGATTCTATAGATCCATCTTCGAATTCATCTTCTGTATCTTCAACCAATGATGACTCATCGTCTGAGAGTGAGAAGAACTTAGTTGAGTCATACGGTCCAGACTTCCTGAGGGTTTCCTTCTTAGGCAGATGTGGGATCGAGACCACCTCATAGTGTGGAGACGTGACAGGATCAAACACGAGGTATTCATCGGATTCGCCATATTCACGGGGGAAATCGTCCCACCGTCTCGTTGCAGGATTGACCACGCAGAACGTCTTGTAGCAACGTTGTAGCAACAAGCCGTTGCAGTGATCCACGATCTCTTCTAATGCAAGGTGTTTAGGCAAAAAGTTGAAATCACCGTTAAACCTGGGCTGCGCCGAGGGACGGGCGAAGAAGCGCGAGCGGCCGTAATCGATGTAGTTGACGAAGAGGCCGTCTACCGAGTGGGGGAGCAGGTGCGGGAGCATCAGCCGGTGGGCGTCAACGACGTCGTGCCACAGCTTCCGTACACAGCAGGAGGCGGCGAGGTCGCGTGGCCGGAGGCGGCCGAGTATGTCGGCGATGGCGTCGTTCGGCAAGACCTGCGTATGATCCATGGCTTCCGGGACCTTGTTGATTGCCGACGACCAGCAGCGGCGGCGGCGGCGTTGCGTTTCAGTGGGAGGGAGAGCATGCAACTCCCGATGGAGGGTTTTGTTCGTTCTAGAAGAAAAACGGGTTTTGCTGGGCTGCTTATTTGCAGATATAATACGGTGGGCTGGCTCGACAATAACATAGGCCGTGTTGCAAAACAATAGTGCTAGTTGATTGGGACTTAGAGCGGACGAGCGTTTAAAAAATCGGGTACGGCTAATCCTGATTCTAGATCATCTCTCCATCAGAATCCTAGAAATTTACTCCAAAGAAGTTTTTTATGAGAGTGAGAGGGTTTTAGGATTTTAGAAATCTGTGGTCGTGCCAAACTCCCAAAATCTTGTTCCCAATATTCTTTGGTAGAAGATGTCATCTTAGAGTAAATCTAGCAGATCCCGCATCCGTGCGACCTGCAAAACACGGATGTAGTCCGGTGGAGAGCACATTTGCAGTCTAAAAAATGAACTCACATAATAGATACGGCAAACGAAATTGTAAAATTCGCGTTCATAGCATAGCAATTCATCACAGTTCATATATTCTACTACCTCTACTAGATTTAAACACTGCAACTTTGATGAATTGCTATCGCCGCAACCCTAGGCCCCTAGCTACCAAAAGTTACACCGGGAAACCTCACCGGACGTGACGTCGGCGGCGGCCAGACTCGCGTCGACCTAGATTTCCTTGTTGGAGTCGAGGTCAATGAAGGTCTCGTCCTGCAGCATCGCCTCCCTCTTTCACTCCTCCGCCTTCTCCGCAGCCTGGCAGGTGTTCTCCCCGAGCAAGGCGAGAATGTGGGGGAGGGCCACGTCATCAACGAAGTCTTCCGGGCCAATCACCGCCCCCACATATGCTGGCACCGCCGGCACCGCGTCGTCAACCTCCATCTCCGCCAATGTAAAACTTTGCATAACTGTACTGCCTTTTTAAAGTGTTTAGAGTGATTTAATACTCACTCTGCACATGTAGATCATTGCTATAAGAAATAACACATTAAAAACATCTGGTGCCCGTGCATTATTTGAATGGTAACTGTTAAGAAGTAACATAGTAGGTAGTAGCTACTCCCTCCGTTTAGAAATATAAGATGTTTTAGTTTAATGAAGTGAGTTTATCTAGACATCTTTTAGTGTATAGATTCGTTTGAATCTATACACTAAAAGATATCTAAATACACTCACTTCACAAAGCTAAAACATCTTATATTTCCGGACGGAGGGAGTACATTAAAATAACCTAGCAACCGGCGACGATTTTTTTCATAATAATCCAGACATATTAAGATGTGATCTTATTTTGAAGTACCCGTTGAGACTAACTCAATGGAGAACACAGATCGTCAATTGTATTAATCGTTTAAGATCATCTATTTTAAATTTTCGAACCGCAGGATTATTGTGGCATGCACGTATGAAGTTTGTCTTTTTTTTTTGCACACGGGGGTCGGGATCTAGAGAGACCCTGAGAATTCATTCATAATCGGTGACAGGTACGGAGTTAAGAGTGGCCTTTTAGGAGATCTCCTATCTAAAAATAAGGCCAGACTTTTTACACAAACCATCCTGGAACTAAAGATTAGTTTGAAATCAAGTCTCTGTGCATCTCTGTCACCCTTCGTCGGTGTCCTCCAGGTGATGCTGCAGAGGAACAGTTGCTTGGGAGCCCCCTTTCGGCGACTAACAGTCACCGCGGTCCCTCAATCCAACGCGGGGAATAGATCACTTCGCATCGGAGAGAGTTCGAGCACCCGCAGCAGTGCCGGGAAATGGCCTCTGTCATGGAGGTTGAAGCTTCGCCGCCTTGTCGGTAGAGAATCGCGGAGGCAATGAAGGCGTCTGCGTGGATGAGCTCAAAATTGATATAGCTCCCCCAAGCTTCTTCAACTGGAGGTTGCCGTCGCCCTGCCCCTTTCCATGCCGCCATGGCCAGGAAGAAGGAGATAATCCAGCAGAGCATACCAGCCGCACCAGTGAAGAAGGCGATGCCGCTTATTGATGAAGACCTCAGCACCTCCTGTGCCGCGCCACCACCTCGGTGACTTGATAGAAGACGTCGCCGACGAGCGACCGGAGCTGTGGAGGAGCACCGGGGCGCTTTGTCTCCAGGCGTGCCCTTCTCTGGAAGAGGAGCCCAGATCGATGAGAAGCTCTGCCCCCTCGCCGCCATGGCCGGCCGAAAGGAGCAGCTCATCGTCGAAGATCCACCTTGCAAGAAGGCCACTGACTTTATTTAAGGAGTTTGCGGCTCTCCTCCTCCTCCTTGGCTCCAACCACCGGAGCTGCAGAAGCTGGATAAGAAGCCCTACCTAGAGATGGATCCAGCCGCAGAGATCCCCCCCCTCCAAACTACGGGCATAACGCCAAACCACGGTCGTCGGTCGGGAATCATTTTACTACTACTTCCTAAACTATCTCCGGTACCTCACCTTTGTATCCTCCGAGTGGCATCGCCGTCGGTGATACGTTCATTTTGCATCACTATTTTATATCATAATTTACTGTTATTCATGGATATATTTCATATTTAGAGGTAATACTTATGTTATTTCCTCTGTTTTTGCATGTTTGATGATTATTGGAGAACTTGCTGCCGGAGTCAGGATTATGCTGGAAAAAGGACCGTCAAGACACCATATTTCTGAAGATCAGCAATTCCAGGAAAATACCTAGAAATTCAAATTTTACCATAAGACGAAAGTAGCCAGAAGGAGAGAGCGAGAGGAGCAGCTGGGGGCCCACACCACAAGGTGGCGCAGGCCAGCCCCTGGCCGCGTGATCGTGCGGTGTTAAGGCACCCAGTTGGGAACCCCAAGAGGAAGGTATGAGGAGCACAGTAGCAAGTTTTCCTCAGTTGTGAAACCAAGGTTTAATCGAACCAGTAGGAGAAAGCCAAACTTCAGAAGGTGATGCACGCTAGCTTCGCGACACTCTAGACAAGGGCGCCAGATAAACTGCTTGTCGGCGTGTAGCTTTTCACCAGTAGCAACGTGAAACCTGCACACAACACAACCAAGAACTTTGTCCCCAACTTACGATGAGGTTGTCAATCTCACCGGTTTGCTGTAAACAAAGGATTGAGCGTATCGAGTGGTAAAAGGTAATAATATGCAAGAATGTAAACAAAGCGAGTAATAGTAAATGGTAATAGCAATGTAAAGGAAATTGGACCGGGGTCCACAGTTCACTAGTGGTGTCTCTTCATAAGATAAATAACAACATGCTGGGTAAACAAATTATAGCTAGGCAATTGATAGAGTAAAGATAACGTACATATGTCATGAGGATCACTATGAGATTCACTCTGGGCATTACGACAAAATACATAGACCGCCATCCAACTGTATCTATGACTAAAAATCCACTCGCGGGGTGTTATCCGAGTACCGATTGAGTATTAAGTTGCGAACAACAGATAATTGCATTAAGCAAAGTGCGTAATGTAAACAAAGCAAATGTCCTTGGACACAAGAATATTGTTGTCTCCCTAGTGGCAACAACACATCTATAACCTTAGAGGTTTCTGTCACTCTCCCAGATTACTAGAGGCATGAACCCAACTATCGAGCATAAATACTCCCTCTTGGAGTCACTATCATCTACTCGGCCAAGATATCTACTAGCAACGGAAAGCATGCAAGATCATAAATAAAATAGAGATAACATAAGATATATAACTCAGCACATCAACTTAACATAGTACCAATACTCATCGGATCCCAACAAACACAACATGTAGAATTACATAAAAATGATCCTGATTATGTAGGGCAGCTCACAAGATCTAAATATGAAGCACATGACGGAGGAGATAACCATCTAGCTACTGCTATGGACCTATAGTCCAAGGTAGACTACTCACACATCACTCCAGAGGTGACCATGGTGGTGGACAAGGCCTCCGGCAGGGATTCCACTCTCCGGCAGGGTGCCGGGAAGAGCTCCTAGATCCTCCCAATCTCGCGACGACGACGGCGGCGGCTTGCAGTATGTTTCGAGGAAAAGCGATCCGTCCTTTAGGTTTTTTCCATCGAGGGAAATATATAGGCGAAAGGGCAGCATCAGGAGGTGGGCCAGGCGGCCTCACCACCTGGTGGCGTGGCCAGGGGCTGGGCCGCGCCACCCTAGGGTGTGGCGAGCCCCTGGCTCCCCTCCGTCTCATCTTCGGACTTCATGACGCTTCGGGAAAAATAGAAGGTTTGGCTTTTGTTTCATCCAATTCCGAGAATATTTCCTGTGTAGCTTTTCTGAAACACAAAAACAACAGAAAACAGGGAACTGACACTGTGGCATCTCGTTAGTAGGTTAGTTCCAGAAAATACATAAAAACGACACAAAGTGTAATAAAACACAAAGCAAATGGTGTATAAAAAAGCATGGAGCATCAAAAATTATAGATACGTTTGAGACGTATCAAGCATCCCCAAGCTTAACTCCTGCTCGTCCTCGAGTAGGCAAGTGATAACAAAAGAATAATTTTTGAGGTGACATGCACCATCACAATCTTGATCAACTATGTAAAGCATTGAGTGCTGGGATCAAATAACTTAAAATATGGGCATAAGAGACATAATCTTGACAATAAAACTTAGCAACCATGTTATAAACATGAAAATAAACACAAACAAAAGATCATGGATAACAAAACAATGAAAGTCAAGTGTGTGTTCAAATCATATGGAAAAACATATCAAGTGATTTTCAGCTTGTCCTTCATGAAATAGCAAAACATAAATGCATAGGACACCTTCAAGTTTAAGAGGGCGACTAGATACAAATGATTTAAGAACAAGCAAAATCATAATCATGAATCAATCAATGATAAACTTTGGGACTATGCACATTAAACTCAAAATGGCAACTATGCTCTCTTAGACGGTGCATAAAGGTAGAAGGTGGAGACTCAACATAAAAATAAAAGAAAGGCCATTCGTAGAGGGAAGCAGAGATTGCAAGTTCTATAAACCTTCAAAAATTATGGTACTTACTAGCTTTGAACTCTCATTGCCCCCATCATAGGCATCTTGAATGGTTAAAGTTAATACGAGTACAATTACGAAGCATATGATTAACAAATCATAAGTTGAAAACCTCATGTCCCGTGAAGTACGAATACCCAAACCTCATGCTACTCGACTTAGGTCCCAAGCAAGCTCTTGTCATTGTAAGCATACACGTATCATCGAGAACCGCCAACGGGGTACCTACTGCCCAATGACATGGAACAAGCCCACATCAAAATGATAAGGCAAACAGATAATGAACACCTCGACATCTCTTTTATTTACCATTGGTATAGCTATTTATTGCGAGATGCGTCATCGAATGTCCACTATGGGCATGCTGTAAATTTCCACCATGGATGCATGGCTTAGATTAGCGGCCCAGGCGTTTCTCTAACACATATACAAACTCCATGATCTCGCAAGATCCCAACTTATTTCACATCGCGAGTATCCATAAACAAAAGATCACGATATAAACTCAAATGAGAGAAAGTGCAATGTTGAAAGCTTGCCCCATGACGGCATGGTTTGGCTAATTTCCAACTTACAACTTGCAAGCATAACACCAACATAGGAGAGCCACAATGTCAAAATTTTAAAAGCGAGAAAAGTAAAGTGTGCCATCAGGTTCGTGAGAGCTTTACTGACTAATTTTCATATAACACCAAAAAGAGTTTAATTTAAAGGATAGATAAAAGCAAGTCAAATGTACTTTGGATAGCAAATTGCTAATAGGTATGTATGGTGGACACATTGGAAAAACTTTGTTTTTGGGAGTTGGATGCATGAGTAGAGCTCATACTCAGTACAAAATGAAGGCTAGCAAACGACTGGGAGCAACCAACTAAGAGAGCAATAACGGCCATAATCATGCATAGCGACAAAATATCATTAAAAGAAGCATAAAGTGGCATCACAAGTCAAAAACCAAATGATTATAGAGGCTTATGGCGACTTGTTAGAGTCAAACATGTTGTAAGCATGCGCCAAGTCAACCCAAATAAAGCATCAAAGGAGAAAACCAAATAAATGCTTCCATATAATAAAAACAACGTGATTTTTTCAAAGGCTCATTAAGCAATCTCAGTCATTTGAGACAAGTCATGCTACAACAAAAATTACTAAGCATACTATCAAAATGACATTTAGAATGGCATGCAAAAGTCTAAGCCGTAATCTAAACAAGCTCCTTTTTGTACCACTTTTTGCATGAAACTTTTTCTCTTTTCCAACACCATTTAAACCTTTTTGAAACAAATCTTTTGATGAATACCAACATAGACCAGTGGTCTTAATATAACAAGATCGGAACAAAAATCAAGGCAAAAAACAAAAGCTAAACACAGTTCTAGAAAAAGAGAACATGTTGAACGATAAGAGTGAAAACTAGAGTGTTCTTGGCAAATGAAAAATGGAGTACGTCTCCTCCAAGAGAAATTTGTTGGGGTCCAACCATTTATTGCAGCAAACAAAACAAAAGAAAACTGAAAGCGAAAGTAAAGACGCTCCAAGAAAAACTCATAGTGCATGAAGCAATAAAAATATAGTGCGTTAAAAGGTGACCTAATTTTTACCGATGAAGAAGGGGTGCCTCGGGGGAATCCGCGAGCTTTGATGCTTGTACCTCTTGGATATTTCTTAGGGTGACATGGGCATCCCCAAGCTTTAGCTTTTTTCCATACTTTATCTCAACTCATCACTCTCCAATCCCTACAATTGAAAGCTTCCTTCATACAAAACTTCACATAATTCTATTAGCAACATTAGCATAAGCATAATAGTAAATCAACCCTTTTGGTTTAGGTTTCAAATAAAAAACACCACATATAAAGCATATACTACTGTAGCAACCTCCTCAAAAGTTCCATGATAAAAAAAAAACTCAAAAAGAAAGCGATCGAGAAGCAAACACAAATAGTGGCAGAAATCTGTCAAAACAGAACAGCTGACAAAGGTCGATTTTTTCAAGGACCTTCTGTTGCTCAAATCGAAAAGTGAAAAACTAATAAAAGTTTGGATATAACCTGGGTCATATTCACAAGAAATCGCAGATCACAAAGATATTCTTAGAGTTTTCATGAATTTTTACGGTGCAGCACAGAAATCTGTTTCAGGACAGCAACTTCCCCAAATCTTACCTCCCTCAAATTAGAGGTTCTTCTTGGCACAATAACAAAATAAAAATGAGAAGGAGAGGTCATTACAGTAGTAATAACTTCCAAGACTCAAATAAAAGAAAACATACTAAAAAGAAAACAATAGGTTATCTCCCAAGAGTGCTTTTCTTTAACGCCTTTGAGCTAGGCTCAGTAATTTGAGAAGATGCTTACATAAGAAATATGAATTGAAGCAAAAGAGAGCATCAAGGAGCAAATATAAAACACATTTAAGTCTAACCCACTTCCTATGCATAGGAATCTTGTAAGAAAATAAATCAAAGAAGCACATAGTAACAAGTATGGGTAGATAAAATAATAGCAACTTTGGAACTTTCAATATAAAGAGAGGTGTTTTAGTAACATGAGAATTCCAACAACCATATTTTCCTCTCTCATAATAATTTTTAGTAGCATCATGAACAAACTCAACAATATAAATATCACACTCATCCTCCTTTGTTAAGCATGGAGGGCGATCAAATAAGGTATTAGTTAAAGAGTTACTCTTATTGGGAGGTAGACATGGGTAGCTCCATTCTTCCTCCTCCTGATCATCACTCTCCTCCTCTTTTTCATCCAATGAGTTTCCAGTTTCAGCAATTTCTTCTTCCATAGGCTCCTTAAAGGCATTAGTCTCTTCCGTTGGAGAGCATCTATTAAGATATTTAAGAATATAGCCATTTTCTTTCTTGTAATTATCAAAGCAAAATTTAAGTATATCATAAACCTCATATTTATAAGGTGCATTATGAGTATTTTCAAGCAAATAAGCAAGTTCGAATGCACCCTTCCAAGCAATAAATTCTTCAATTTGTTCCACATCATAAAAATCATAATTTCCATTAATATAAGAAGATATGGTAACATCATCATTATACTCACATTGAAAAGGGAGGTGTTTATACCTCCTACAGCAACAAGATTTATCAAAGCAATAAGTAACATCATAAGTAGAGCACACATTTTTAGCAATGAAATACAATTTATCAATTTGTTCCCATAAGTGTTTCCCTTTTTGTGACAAGCGGTGTTCCTCATAATATTTTTGTTGCTCTTCCGTGAACCCACCTTGCCAAAAAGATTTAGTTTCAAAGAAACCAACCATTAATAGAAACCATGATTAAGCAAGATAGTAACAGACCAACAAAAATAACAACTATAGTAGGAACTATTTTTCTCGTATTTTTGATAAAATGATGCAAGTAAAAATAAAATAAAGCAAAACAATAACAAAGTAAAAGATTGAGCATGAGAGACTCCCCTTGCAGAAATCTTCTTTCTCCTCGGCAATGGTGCCAGAAAAATGCTTGATGGTGCGGTGTTAAGGCACCCAGTTGGGAGCCCCAAGAGGAAGGTATGAGGAGCACAGCAGCAAGTTTCCCTCAGTTGTGAAACCAGGTTTAATCGAACCAGTAGGAGAAAGCCAAACTTTAGAAGGTGATGCAGGCTAGCTTCGTGACACTCTGGACAAGGGCGCCAGATAAACTTCTTGTCGGTGTGTAGCTTTTCACCAGCAGCAACGTGGAACCTGCACACAACATAACCAAGAACTTTGTCCCCAACTTACGATGAGGTTGTCAATCTCACCGGTTTGTTGTAAACAAAGGATTGAGCATATCGAGTGGTAAAAGGTAATAATATGCAAGAATGTAAACAAAGCGAGTAATAGTAAACGGTAATAGCAATGTAAAGGAAATTGGACCGGTGACAAGGGTATAGTTAATAGAGCCCGTTAGTTGAGTACCCCTGAGGCCCGATAAGCTAGGCCCAATTGTAATGATAGTCGAATATGAGTTCTTACCGTATATCGATGTTGTAATCTATATCGGACCCTACCCGATCCTTGAGACCTGGCCACCTATATAAAGGGGCCAGGAGGGGACGGTGTGAGGCAGATTGAAAGCAAGCCAGGTTTAACACCCAAAGTTTACTTTCGACAGACACCTATTTTGACTAACTTTACCTTCGAGTTCATCCGACGCCCTATCTCCCCGATCCTAAGTCCTTCATCTAGGACATTTGTCAAGTTAACCCCTCGTCAATTGGCACCGACCGTGGGGATCTTGGGCGTTGGAAACATGAATTTGACGGCTTTTTCGCTTTTAACCAACAGCAGCGCAGAAGTCGACGAAAATCAAGAGATGGAGTTGACAATTGGAAGTTTGAGCATCCTCATTGGGCCATCGGGTTCATCTCGCCTTTCAGATTCGACGAAACAAGATTCGTTGGCAAGTGAGCCCAAAACAGTGGCAATAATGGAGTATTCCGACGGTTCATCTAGCGAGGTAAACTCGCCGGTCAGCCTAGAAGAAGTGCTAAAAGAAATCGAAGAAGACAGTAAAGCAAAGGAAAAATTCGACGAAGGAGTCCAACTCAATGATCTCATGATCTGCCTCGATGATATCTTAGACAAATCAACAGATACATGGAAGACAGGATTAGAGCTTTCTGAGGATGGCAACTCGATCCTCTCAAGCTTCAATAGTAACATTGGCAAACAATGCCAGGTGCTCGCCATTGTGGGAGACAACTCAGAAGAATTCGATGAAAACAACAACCCAGTGCTAAACCCAGCAAACATAGACAGAGGAGCAAATCACCTAGCAGAAGGGCAAACAGCAGAATCTCTCACAGCAAGGGAAAAAATTCGACTATCAGTCGACGAGTGGAGGATAATAAGAGAAGCCGTAGAACACGGCACGCCAATACCATAAAATTACTGCAAAGACATGCTTTTGGGGTATCATTACGCCCTAAGGCAGTAGGCAAAGCAATTAGCAAAGGAGAAGATAGAGATACAGAGAAGGAAAGATTCAGCCATTGCAGCTAGCGAAGCTGCTCGGAAAGCACGAAGCGATGCATCATACAGCAACGCAAGGAAAAATCGTCGACACGGCTCAAGGTACGACAACCTCGAGTACTCCGACAGGCAAAGTATTTCAAAAAACCTCGACTCGTCCTTCCTATCGGTCGACGAGCAGGGGAACATCCTACCAAAAACCCCTAAAGCAGCACTAGTGGCGGCACAAGCATATCTGCTTACAACTCGACCAAGTCCAGGAGATCCTAGAGAACATATGCATAGAGCAGCATTGAACGGACTCAACATGGTAGGCCACAAGCTATCAGCAAAAGGAGAAGAAGTATATCACCACAAGGAAGTGCACAAAGCAAGGTCACCTCACCGTCACAACAGTCCTCGGCGCAGAAGCAGCAAGCACCGATCTCGATCGCCATCACCAAAACAGCACGGTGGAACTCAAAGATCGCGATCCCCAAATGAAAAACGCGACTATGAAGACAACGAAAAAGAAATGGGGGCATCGTGCTTTACCCGCAGGGTTCGTACCACTCCAGTCCCCAAGGGATTCAAGCTACCTCATGATCAGTAAAAGTATGACGGATCACAGGAACCGCAATCATGGCTCGCAGATTACTTACAAGCAGTTCAAATATTAGGAGGAACCAAAGAAACAGCAATGCAAAGTTTGCAACTACACCTCACCGGCGCAGCAAGGTCATGGTTGAGCAAATTAGAGAAAGAATCTGTTGGAAGCTGGGAAGACCTCACAAAGCAATTTACAAGCAACTTCATGTCGACATACAAACGACCAGCATCAATAGAAGAAGTCAAAGCATGTGTGCAACAACGCGACGAAACACTGCGGGCATACATCCAAAGATGGAGCCTTATCAAAAATTCAGCAGTCGAAGTTTCAGAGAAAAGAGCAATAGATGCGTTCATCATTGGATTAAGGCGAAGAGACCTAGTCGAGGAGATGGGTAGAATCAAGCCGAAAATAGTGTCAGACCTCATGGACACAGCAAACAGATTTGCAGATGGAGAAGATGCGTGCAACAACAAGCGGACGCGATCTCCAGAGGATGACAGAAGGAACAAATATGGAAGTCAAAGGAGACGACCCCAAAATTACGACACCTACGACTCCCATAGCCAAGTCGCCGCAGGTTACAAAGACAACAGCTATCAAGGAAGTGATCGCAGAAGCTCGGGATATCGAAGTTACGGAAAGGAGGACTATAAAAAGTTCCCTACAAGAGAATCCAGAGAGTACAACTCATCGCCAGAAGATATGCTCAACGGGCCTTGTCATATACACTCTGCGTTCGTCGATGGGAAGCGAGTATCAAGGCACGCAATGAAAGACTATACAACATTCTTAAAACTACAAGAGGCAGCGCTAAACAAGCAAATTGAAGCAAGGCGACAAGGATTTGAAGGAAGCAACAATCCTTTTGCAAAATAGCAAGGAAACAATGGAGCTCCTCAAGGACAAGACCAGCAAAACTAGGGACACGACAACGACGAAGGGTATGTCCCATCAAAAGGACACATCACAGCAATGATACAACCTGTGCCCAAGTCGAACAAAGAAGAGAAGAGTATAACTCGACAAGTAAACCTAGCAGTCATCTCACCGCCAGCCACAACAGAGTATCTGCATTGGTCAGAACAACTAATCGAATTCAACAGAGAAGACCACCCTATAACAGTACCTCGGCCGGGAAACGCGCCTTTGGTACTCAAAGCTCAAATCGGCGCGTATGATGTCGACAGAATATTCATGGACGCAGGGAGTGGAATTAACCTGATATACGCAAAAACACTCTGAGCAATGCATATATCACTAGAGTTTCTGAAACCAACAGATTGTTCCTTCCACGGGATCGTGCCAGGAAGTGCCAATTACCCACTGGGTCGAATAGCACTCAACGTTTGCTTCGGCAACCGACAAAACTATAGAAGAGAAAAGCTAGACTTCGAAGTCATGGACTGGCCATCTCAATATCACGCGATCCTCGGATGACCCGCGTTTTCGCGATTCATGGCAGTGCCTCACTATACATATTTGGTACTTAAAATGCCAGGACCAAGAGGAATAATTACAGTGAAAGGAAGTTTTGAAGTCTCAGATCTGTGCGACAGGGAGTTCCACAAGATGGCGCAAAATTTTGGCATAATAGCCAACCATGCAGAAAAGGCAAAAAGCACGACTACAGAGGGCGTCAAGCTACTCGAAGGACGCATCGCGGACCCCGAAATGAAGAAACCGCGAGTAGGAGCATCAGGAGAAGATACAAACGCAGAGGAAAAAGGGAAAGCCATGGCGGCGTAAAGCATCAAAAGACAATAGAGTAGAGTAGAACAATACGGCTGTAAAAGGCACGAGTTATGCCAGGGGCAATGCCCTCTAGATCCAGAACACAGGTCACAAGCCGGATCTCTTGGGTCACCCCATGTATCTTACATTACAAGTATAATAAAGATGAAACGTTCCTCATATTCGAGTTTACGAGTCTTTCAAAAAGAAAGTGCGGCAAACGCACGGATCATGCGGTAACGCCCTGTGAATAAATTTCAGATATATAGTCGCGAAATAAATAAACTCTCGCATTCCACATACACCTTACAACATCGGGTTGTCAGAATCATCTACACCTAAAGGGTCTAAGTAGTGAAACTCACGGAAAAACGCAGAGTCTTCTTGCAATAACCTGGCTATAATGCGTCGGGCAGGCTGCAAGGTACTCTCTAAGTGTACTCGAAGGCTTGCCCCACCAGGAAGATAGCTCAGCGACATAGAACTATAATTGAGTCTTGGCTGCCACTTGCGTATCCACCCAAGAGCAAAATTGGCACCTGCCACTAGGTTCAATTCTATCAACCGATGGACTCGCTGGCTGGATCTAAAAACATCAAGAAGCAATGGAAAAGTAGCAGGCAGAGGATTGCGAGGAAGCATGACCGAGTGCATAGTTACGAGAGCTCTCTTACAGCCATCCACTGCCTCACCAATATGCTGGGCACGGTCCTGAAGCAACACAATAGCGCTTCGGCGTCGAGGATCAGACCATAAATTTTCAACACCTGCGGACATCTTTTCCAGAGCCGCACTTCGCTCGGTAACCCGACGATCTTCAGCAGCAAAATCCAAGCAAGTGCCTGTAAGGGCAAAGGATATCATAAAAGTAACAGCAGAGCAAAAAGCAATGAAAGTAAGTCGAGAGAAAACCTACATCGCAACATTTCACAGGAGGATTCGATGATACCAAGAATAAAGGAATTGCATTCTTCGTGATGCAAAATCTTTGCCATCAAGCTGGACACTTCATCACCAAGAATCGATACCTGCTTCATCAGGGCAGAAGTTTTGCTAGCCTTATCAAACGCCATCGGAGCTTGGCGTTTGGCTGAAGTCAAGCGAATCTCAAGGTCAGAAATCCTTGAAGAATATTCTACGCATTGATCGCATCGACTAGGAGGCAACGGAATCTTCGAATTCAACGTATTGGCAGAGAAAGGAGCAGGCTCGCAAATCAAAGGGTCATCGACATGCGTCAACTGAAAGCAAAAGAAAAGGAAGAAACATCTCAGAAAGGCAGCACAGAACTTCATAGGAAAGATATATTTACATAAGATCACAACCCTATGACTAAAGTTCTCGGGTTGCGCGCAACTAAAAGTTTTTTACATTCAAAAAGAAGAAACTTGAAATTACAAAAGAGCCGAGTCTACGCCACCTCAGCATTTTGCTCCGTGGCAGAAGAGGGCACGGCAGATTCCTCGCCAGAAGTCGACGGTGGCACTGGATCTTTGCTACTCGGTGATGGCGCCAGAAAAAGAGCTGTGGCGTGTAGTTGACGTGGGAGCAGTAAGTCCTTGTGCGTGGTGATGACCAGCCCATTGGGAACCCCAAGAGGAAGGTATGATGAGTGTAGCAGCAAGTTTTCCCTCAGTTAAGATACCAAGGTATGTCGATCTTGGAGAGGAGAGACGGTGACGAGTGAAGGTGATGCAGACTGGCTTAATAACACTCCAACAAGGGCGCCGTTAACGATACTTGTTGACTCGTCTTCGGCCAGCAGCAACGCGGAACCTGCACACACACAAACAAATACTTTGTTCCCAACTTGCGATGAGGTTGTCAATCTCACCGGTTTGCTTGAAACAAAGGTTATGAGTGTATCGAGTGGAAAACAGTAATAATATGCGAGTAAAGTAAACAGTGCGGGAAAAGTAAACAGGTGATAGCAATATGATTAAAATAGGACCGGGGTCCACAGTTCACTAGTGGTGTCTCTCCATAGATAAAATAACATGCTGGGTAAACAAATTGCAGTTGGGCAATTGATAGAATAAAGATAACGTGATATGTCAAGAAGATCACTATGAGATTTACTCTGGGCATTACAACAAAATACATAGACCGCCATCCAACTGCATCTATGACTAATAATCCACTCCCTGGGATATCAATTCGAACACCCTAGAAGTATTAAGTTGCGAACAACAGATAATTGCATTAAGCAAAGTGTGTAATGTAAACAAAGCATATGCCCTTGAGCATATGAATGTTGTTTTCTCCCTAGTAGCAATAGCACATCTACCACCTTAGAGGTTTCTGTCACTCCCCCAGGTGAAATAGAGACATGAACCCACTATCGAGCATAAATACCCCCTCTTGGAGTCACTAGCAACTACTCGGCCAAGATAGCTACTAACAACGGAGAGCATGCAAGATCATAAACAACATAGAGATAACAAAACATATAATTCAGTACAACAACTTAATCATAAACACCAATATTCATCGGATCCCAACAAACCAACATCATAAAATTACATAATGGTGATCTCAATCATGTAGGGCAGCTCATGAGATCTAAACATGAAGCACATGGTGGAGAAGACAACCATCTAGCTACTGCTATGGACCCATAGTCCAAGATAGACTACTCACTCATCGCTCCGGAGGCAAGCATGGCGATGAAGAAGACCTCTGGTGGCGATTCCCCTCTCCGGCAGGGTGCCGGGAAGAGCTTCTGGACCCTCCCGATCTTTGGGTCGACGGCGGCGGCGTATCGCGATGTGTTCTGGAAATCTCATCGGGTACTTAGGTTTTTTCCGTCGGGGGGTCTTTATAGGCGAAGGGGCGATGTCAGAGGTGGAGCCAGGCTCCCTCACACAGGGGTGGCGCGGCCCTGGGCCAGGCCGCGCCGGCCCTGTGTGTGGGGCCCTGGTGGCCCCCCTCCTACTCCTCTTCGGATGTCTGGAAGCTTCCGGGTAAAATAAGACTTCAGGAACTTGTTTCGTCCAATTCTGAGAATATTTCCTGTGTATCACTTCTGAAACAGAAAAACAGCAGAAAATAGGAAACTGGCACTGTGGCACTTCGTTAATAGGTTAGTTCCGGAAAATGTATAAAAGTGCCACTAAGTGTAACGAAACAATAGGCAAATGGTGTAAAACAAGCATGGAGCATCAAAAATTATAGATACGTTTGAGACGTATCAAGCATCCCCAAGCTTAACTCCTGCTCGTCCACGAGTAGGTAAGTGATAACAAAGAATAATTTTTGAGGTGACATGCACCTACACAATCTTGATCATATATGTAAGCATTGGTGAGCTGGGATCAATAGAACTTAAAACATGGGCATGAAAGATATAATCATGACAATAAGAAACTTAGCAACCATGTTGCAAACATGTAAATGAACACAAACAAAAGATCATGATAATGAAACAATGAAAGTCAAACGTGTGTTCAAATCATAAGGAAAAACATACAAATGGTTTTCAGCTTGTCCTTCAAAGAGAGCAAAACATAAATGCATAGGACACCTTCAAGTTTAAGAGGGCGACTAGATACAAATAATTTAAGAACAAGTGAAACCAACAATATGAGTCAATCAATGAACTTTGGGACAATGCATATCACACTAAGAATGACAACTATGCTCTCTTAATGGTGCATAAAGAAAGAAGGTGGTGACTCAACATAAAAGTAAAAGAAAGGCCCTTCGCAGAGGGAAGCAGTGATTTAAACATGTGCTAGAGCTTTTCATTTGTAAAACAGAGAGATAAAACTTGATTTTGAGAGGTGGTTGTCTTTGTCAATGACTGGCAATGGGGTTCTTACTATCTTCCATACAAAAATGAAGCAAGTTTTTGAGAGAGAGATTGGCACTTTTGTGCTCTTTTTATAAAACTTGGCACTCCTCCCCACCTTTTTCCTTTCACATACCATGGCTAACCGATTTCATCGGGTGCCCACCAATATTCACATTCTTTGGAGGAGTGCCTTTTTTCTTTTTTTTTTCTTTTTCTTTTTGGAATAAGCAATATGGAAGATAGCAAATCCGACCACTACGTCCCCATGAGCTGAAAATAGTGTCACAAAACGAGAAGTGTTTTGAAGGTTTTTGAAAGGTAGCACATGAAAATTTTACTTTGGAATGGCTTACAAATACCATGCATAGGAGTTTATAGTGGACACAATGACAAACTTGGTTTTTAGGAGTTGGATGCACGAGTAGAGCTCATACTCAGTACAAGGCGAGGGCTAGCAAAAGACTGGGAGCGACCAACTAAGAGAGCAATAATGGCCATAATCATGCAAAGCGACAAAGCGACATTAAAAGAAGCATAAGATGGCATCAAAAGTCAAAAACTAAATGATCATGAAGGCTATTGGCGACTTTGTAAGAGTCTAACATGTGTAAGCATGCGCCAAGTCAACCCAAATAAAGCATCAAGGAGAAAACCAAAATAATGCTTCCATACAATAAAAACAACGCATGATTTTTTCAAAGGCTCATTAAGCAATCTCAGTTATTTGAGACAAGTCATGCTACAGCAAAACCACAAAGCATACTATCAAAAAGACATCAAGCTTGACATGAAAAAGCCTAAGCCGCAGTCTACACAAGCTCCTTCTTGTACCACTATTTTGCACAAAGCTTTTTCTCTTTTCCAACACCATTTGAAATTTTTAAAGACACCTCTTTTGATGAAAACCAATGAAGATCAGAGGCAAAAATACACCTTGATAAAAAGATATGACAAGATCTGAACGCAAATCAAGGCGAAAACGAAAACCAAAAGCAGTAGCAGAAAAAGAAGAACGCATGATTTTTAATAAGAGTGAAAACTAGAGCGTTCTTTGCAAATGAAAATGAGGTAACATCTCCAAAGAAAATTTTTTGGGGTCCAACCATTTATTACAGCAAACAAACAACCTAAACAAACTAAGAAAACTAAAACAACTGACGCTCCAAGAAAAACACATAGTGCATGAAGCAATAAAAATATAGTGTCTTGAAAGGTGACCTGATTTTTGCCGATGAAGAAGGGGTGCCTCGAGGGCATCCCCAAGCTTTGATGCTTGTACTTCTTGGATATTTCTTGGGGTGATGCATGGGCATCCCTAAGCTTGAGCTTTTGTCCATTCTTCAACTCATCTCATCATTCTCCAATCCCTACACTTGAAAACTTCCTTCATACAAAACTAAACACAATTCTATTAGCAACATTAGTGTAAGCATAAAATATATTCAACCTCTTTTAGCTTCAGGTTTCAACCCAAAACCACCACATATAAAGTATAAACTACTGTAGCAACTTCCACAAGAGTTCCATGATCAAAAAGAACTCAAAAGAAAGCGATAAAGTGGCAAAAACAAATATTGGCAGAAATCTGTCAAAACTGAACAGCTGACAAAGGTCGAATTTTTGAGGGATTTTCTGTTGCTCAAATCAAAAAGTGTTCAACTAAGAAAAGTTTGGATATAACCTGGGGCATATGCACAAGAAATCGCAGGTCCAAAAGATAAACAGAGAATTTTCACGAATTTTTACGGTGCAGCACCGAAAACAGTTTCAGGACAGCAACATCCCCAAATCTTTACCTCACTCAAATTAGAGGCTTCTCTTGGCACAAAAACGAAATAAACAAGATAAGGAGCGGTAATTACTGTAGTAATGACTTCCAAGACTCAAATAAAAGAAAAAGTACTGAAAGAAAACATTGGGTTATCTCCCAAGAGTGCTTTTCTTTAACGCCTTTAAGCTAGGCGCAGAAAATTGCGAAATAAGTAATATCAAGTGATGAAGTATTAAGATCAACAGCAGAGGTCTTGTCAATAAGGCATTGTATTTCATCCACATAAGTTTTTGAAGACCCTTTGTGAGCATGCTTTGGTATACTATTCTCATCAAAAAGATTTTCAGGACAAATCCATGCAAAATTATTTTCGAAAGTGTCGTGGGAATTTAGAGATAGTAGCCATGGGGAGGCTTATCGGAGGGGCTCGACGTTGGTGACGATGGGTCCGGCTCGGGATTGTGCCAAGAGAGACACCTCGGTTTACCCAGGTTCAGGGCCCTCCCGGTTGGAGGTAAACCCCTACTTCCTGCCTGCTTCGTATTGATTGGATAGTAGCGATTACAGTGCTCCTCGAGCTGTTCGGCTAGAGGAGGAAGAAGAAGATCCGATCTCCCCTATGCTAAGGGTCTAGGCCCCCTTATATAGACGGGGGCCTGGTTACAAGTTTTGGTAACGCTTCGGCCGGCTGCCGGCTCCTCGGCGGCGGCGTCCTTGGCGTGATCCCTCTGGCCATGCTCTGGCAAAGGCACTTTATAAAGTGCCTTTTCCCTGGGCCGGCATCTGGAGGGCATATCCCCTCTCCTTTGCTTCAGATCCCGCCGTGGGGAAGGGTCTTCATCCTCTCATTGGTCGGTCCTGGTGCTCGTCACTCCTGTCCTGCGCCTCTGCCGCTCTTGTCGGGACCGTCCTGCTTTTGGCCAGACAACCGTTGAGAGGTTTTGTCTCCATCGCCCGGCTCCAACTCTCCCCCACGGAGTCGCCAGCCGGCCGCTGGCGCAGCCGGCTGATATGTCTCAAACGTATCTATAATTTTTGATGCTCCATGCTTGTTTTACACCATTTTCCTATTGTTTCGTTACACTTAGTGGCATTTTTATACATTTTCCGGAACTAACCTATTAACGAAGTGCCACAGTGCCAGTTTCCTGTTTTCTGCTGTTTTTGTGTTTCAGAAGTGATACACAGGAAATATTCTCGGAATTGGACGAAACAAGTTCCTGAAGTCATATTTTACGGGGAGGCTCCCAAACATCCGAAGACCTGACGGAGAGGGGCCATGTGGCCCCCACACACAGGGGCGGCGCGGCCACCCCCCTAGCCGCGCCGGGCCCACGTGAGGTGCCGTGGTCTCTCCTCTGACATCGCCCTTTCGTCTATAAGTACCCCCCGACGAGAAAAACCTAAGGGCCCGATCAGTTTTCCAGAATACATCGTGATCCGCCGCCGCCGTCGACCCGAAGATCGGGAGGGTCCAGAAGCTCTTCCCGGCACCCTGCCGGAGAGGGGAATCGCCACCGGAGGTCTTCTTCATCGCCATGCTTGCCTCCGGAGCGATGAGTGAGTAGTCTACCTTGGACTATGGGTCCATAGCAGTAGCTAGATGGTTGTCTTCTCCACCATGTGCTTCATGTTTAGATCTCATGAGCTGCCCTACATGATTGAGATCACCGTTATGTAATTCTATGATGTTGGTTTGTTGGGATCCGATGAATATTGGTGTTTATGATTAAGTTGCTGTACTGAATTATATCTTTTGTTATCTCTATGTTGTTTATGATCTTGCATGCTTTCCGTTGTTAGTAGCTATCTTGGCCGAGTAGTTGCTAGTGACTCCAAGAGGGGGTATTTATGCTCGATAGTGGGTTCATGTCTCTATTTCACCTGGGGGAGTGACAGAAACCTCTAAGGTGGTAGATGTGCTGTTGCTACTAGGGAGAAAACAACATTAATATGCTCAAGGGCATATGCTTTGTTTACATTACACACTTTGCTTAATGCAATTATCTGTTGTTCGCAACTTAATACTTCTAGGGTGTTCGGATGATATCCCCGGGGGTGGATTATTAGTCATAGATGCAGTTGGATGGCGGTCTATGTATTTTGTTGTAATGCCCAGAGTAAATCTCATAGTGATCTTCTTGACATATCACGTTATCTTTATTCTATCAATTGCCCAACTGTAATTTGTTTACCCAGCATGTTATTTTATCTATGGAGAGACACCACTAGTGAACTGTGGACCCCGGTCCTATTTTAATCATATTGCAATCACCTGTTTACTTTTCCCGCACTGTTTACTTTACTCGCATATACTCTACTGTTTTCCACTCGATACACTCATAACCTTTGTTTCAAGCAAACCGGTGAGATTGACAACCTCATCGCAAGTTGGGGACAAAGTATTTGTTTGTGTGTGTGCAGGTTCCACAAACACCTTCAGTCATCATCATCTCTCTTCTCCTGTTTGATATACCCTGGTTTCTTAACTGAGGGAAAACTAGCCGCTACACTCATCATACCTTCCTCTTGGGGTTCCCAACGGGCTGGTCATCACCACGCACAAGGACTTACTGCTCCCACGTCAACTAAACGCCACAGCTCTTTTCTGGCGCCATCACACGAGTAGCAGCTTCTTTTCTGGCGCCGTTGCCGGGGAAGAGAGAAGACTTCTGCGAGGGGAGTTCTTCGCACACACATTCTTTGCTTTGTTATTTGTTTTGCTTTACTTTATTTTATTTTACCTGCATTGCTTTATATCAAAAACCCAAAAAATTTAGAATCCTTGGTAGTTGTTATTTCTTTACTTTAGTTTATCATGCTGTTCCCTAAGTTCGTTCTGGAGGACCTCTCAGTAGGTAGTGGTTCGATTATTGGCAAAAGTAACATTGAGGAGTTCTTTAATCACATTAGTATGCATGATGAAGATGAGGAAAAGTCTTGGGTTGAACTTGCTCCTAGTATTGAAGTTGCTTCTATTTATTTAATTGACATATTGGAAACTAGGTCTGCTAGTCTTAATCCTTTTATGCAATACATGTTCCTTAAGCTTCATGAAATTGAGGACCCCGAAAAGAAAGCTTTTATCTTGGAAACTTTGCGTTTAGAATTTAAGGATGTCGTTATTGAAGCTAGGAAGGTTCATAAACGTTTTAATAAACTCGGTTCACCTATAACGGTTATTGATACACATGATGGGGAGGCCGAGATACCTATACCTTGCAAGCTTTTGGGATTGAATGATGCTTTCGAAAACAATTTTGCCTGGATTTGTCCTGAAAATCTTTTTGATGAGAATAGTGTACCAAAGCATGATCACCAAGGGTCTTCAAAAACTTATGTGGATGAAATACAATGCCTTATTGACAAGACCTCTTCTGTTGATCTTAATGCTTCTTCTGAAGGTACTTGATTCGCAATTTTCTGCGCCTAGCTCAAAGGCGTTAAAGAAAAGCACTCTTGGGAGATAACCCATTGTTTACTTTTTAGTACTTTTTCTTTTATTTGAGTCTTGGAAGTCATTACTACTGTAATGACCGCTCCTTATCTTGTTTATTTCATTTTTGTGCCAAGAGAAGCCTCTAATTTGAGTGAGGTAAAGATTTGGGGTTATTGCTGTCCTGAAACTATTTTCGGTGCTGCACCGTAAAAATTCGTGAAAATTCTCTGTTTATCTTTTGGACCTGCGATTTCTTGTGCATATGCCCCAGGTTATAGCCAAACTTTTCTTAGTTCAACACTTTTTGATTTGAGCAACGGAAAATCCCTCAAAAATTCGTCCTTTGTCAGCTGTCCAGTTTTGACAGATTTCTGCCAATATTTGTTTTTGCCACTTTATCGCTTTCTTTTGAGTTCTTTTTTATCATGGAACTCTTGTGGAAGTTGCTACAGTAGTATATACTTTATATGTGGTGGTTTTAGGTTGAAACCTGAAGCTAAAAGAGGTTGAATATATTTTATGCTTACACTAATGTTGCTAATAGAATTGTGTTTAGTTTTGTATGAAGGAAGTTTTCAAGTGTAGGGATTGGAGAATGATGAGATGAGTTGAAGAATGGACAAAAGATCAAGCTTGGGGATGCCCATGCATCACCCCAAGAAATATCCAAGAAGTACAAGCGTCAAAGCTTGGGGATGCCTCCGAGGCACCCCTTCTTCATTGGCAAAAATTAGGTCACCTTTCAAAACACTATATTTTTATTGCTTCATGCACTATGTGTTTTTCTTGGAGCGTCAGTTGTTTTAGTTTTCTTAGTTTGTTTAGTTTGTTTGTTTGCTGCAATAAATGGTTGGACCCCAACAAATTTCCTTTGGAGGAGATGTACTCGTTTTCATTTGCAAAGAATGCTCTAGTTTTCACTCTTATTAATCGAGCATTCTACTTTTTCTGCTACTGCTTTTGGTTTTCGTCTTCGCCTTGATATGCGTTCAGATCTTGTCATATCTTTTCATCAAGGTGTATTTTTGCCTCTGATCTTTATTGGTTTTCATCAAAAGAGGTGTTTATAAAATTTCAAATGGTGTTGGAAAAGAGAAAAAGCTTTGTGCAAAATAGTGGTACAAGAAGGAGCTTGTGTAGACTGCGGCTTAGGATTTTTCATGTCATGCTTGATGTCTTTTTGATAGTATGCTTAGTGGTTTTGCTGTAGCATGACTTGTCTCAAATAACTGAGATTGCTTAATGAGCCTTTGAAAAAACCATGCGTTGTTTTTATTGTATGGAAGCATTATTTTGGTTTTCTCCTTGATGCTTTATTTGGGTTGACTTGGCGCATGCTCACACATGTTAGACTCTTCCAAAGTCGCCATTAGCCTTCATGATCATTTAGTTTTTGACTTTTGATGCCATCGTATGCTTCTTTTAATGTCGCTTTGCATGATTATGGCCATTATTGCTCTCTTAGTTGGTCGCTCCCAGTCTTTTGCTAGCCCTCGCCTTGTACTGAGTATGAGCTCTACTCGTGCATCCAACTCCTAAAATCCAAGTTTGCCATTGTGTCCACTATAAATTCCTATACATGGTATTTGTAAGCCATTCCAAAGTAAAATTTTCGTGTGCTACCTTTCAAAAACCTTCAAAATACTTCTCGTTTTGTGACACTGTTTTCAGCTCATGGGGACGTAGTGGTCGGATTTGCTATCTTCCATATTGTTTATTCCAAAAAAGAAAAAAAAGGAAAAAAGAAAGAAAAAAAGGCACTCCTCCAATGAATGTGAATGTTGGTGGGCACCCGATGGAATCGGTTAGCCATGGTATGTGAAAGGAAAAGGTGGGGAGGAGTGCCAAGTTTTATAAAAAGAGCACAAAGTGCCAATCTCTCTCTCAAAAACTTGCTTTATTTTTGTATGGAAGATAGTAAGAACCCCATTGCCAGTCGTTGACAAAGACAACCACCTCTCAAAATCAAGTTTTATCTCTCTTTTACAAATGAAAAGCTCTAGCACATGTTTAAATCACTGCTTCCCTCCGCGAAGGGCCTTTCTTTTACTTTTATGTTGAGTCACCACCTTCTTTCTTTATGCACCATTAAGAGAGCATAGTTGTCATTCTTAGTGTGATATGCATTGTCCCAAGGTTCATTGATTGACTCATATTGTTGGTTTCACTTGTTCTTAAATTATTTGTATCTAGTCGCCCTCTTAAACTTTGAGGTGTCCTATGCATTTATGTTTTGCTCTCTTTGAAGGACAAGCTGAAAACCTTTTGTATGTTTTTCCTTATGATTTGAACACACGTTTGACTTTCATTGTTTCATTATCATGATCTTTTGTTTGTGTTCATTTACATGTTTACAACATGGTTGCTAAGTTCTTATTATCATGATTATATCTTTCATGCCCATGTTTTAAGTTCTATTGATCCCAGCTCATCAATGCTTACATATATGATCAAGATTGTGTAGGTGCATGTCACCTCAAAAATTATTCTTTTGTTATCACTTACCTACTCGAGGACGAGCAGGAGTTAAGCTTGGGGATGCTTGATACGTCTCAAACGTATCTATAATTTTTGATGCTCCATGCTTGTTTTACACCATTTGCCTATTGTTTCGTTACACTTAGTGGCATTTTTATACATTTTCCGGAACAAACCTATTAACGAAGTGCCACAGTGCCAGTTTCCTGTTTTCTGCTGTTTTTGTGTTTCAGAAGTGATACACGGGAAATATTCTCGGAATTGGACGAAACAAGTTCCTGAAGTCATATTTTACGGGGAGGCTCCCAAACATCCGAAGACCTGACGGAGGGGGGCCACGTGGCCCCCACACACAGGGGCGGCGCGGCCACCCCCTTGGCCGCGCCGGGCCCACGTGAGGGGCCGTGGTCTCTCCTCTGACATCGCCCTTTTGTCTATAAGTACCCCCTGATGAGAAAAACCTAAGGGCCCGATCAGTTTTCCAGAATACATCGCGATCCGCCGCCGCCGTCGACCCGAAGATCGGGAGGGTCCAGAAGCTCTTCCCGGCACCCTGCCGGAGAGGGGAATCGCCACCGGAGGTCTTCTTCATCGCCATGCTTGCCTCCGGAGCGATGAGTGAGTAGTCTACCTTGGACTATGGGTCCATAGCAGTAGCTAGATGGTTGTCTTCTCCACCATGTGCTTCATGTTTAGATCTCATGAGCTGCCCTACATGATTGAGATCACCGTTATGTAATTCTATGATGTTGGTTTGTTGGGATCCGATGAATATTGGTGTTTATGATTAAGTTGCTGTACTGAATTATATCTTTTGTTATCTCTATGTTGTTTATGATCTTGCATGCTCTCCGTTGTTAGTAGCTATCTTGGCCGAGTAGTTGCTAGTGACTCCAAGAGGGGGTATTTATGCTCGATAGTGGGTTCATGTCTCTATTTCACCTGGGGGAGTGACAGAAACCTCTAAGGTGGTAGATGTGCTATTGCTACTAGGGAGAAAACAACATTCATATGCTCAAGGGCATATGCTTTGTTTACATTACACACTTTGCTTAATGCAATTATCTGTCGTTCGCAACTTAATACTTCTAGGGTGTTCGGATGATATCCCCGGGGGTGGATTATTAGTCATAGATGCAGTTGGATGGCGGTCTATGTATTTTGTTGTAATGCCCAGAGTAAATCTCATAGTGATCTTCTTGACATATCACGTTATCTTTATTCTATCAATTGCCCAACTGTAATTTGTTTACCCAGCATGTTATTTTATCTATGGAGAGACACCACTAGTGAACTATGGACCCCGGTCCTATTTTAATCATATTGCAATCACCTGTTTACTTTTCCCGCACTGTTTACTTTACTCGCATATACTCTACTGTTTTCCACTCGATACACTCATAACCTTTGTTTCAAGCAAACCGGTGAGATTGACAACCTCATCGCAAGTTGGGGACAAAGTATTTGTTTGTGTGTGTGCAGGTTCCACAAACACCTTCAGTTGTCATCATCTCTCTTCTCCTGTTCGATATACCTTGGTTTCTTAACTGAGGGAAAACTAGCCGCTACACTCATCATACCTTCCTCTTGGGGTTCCCAACGGGCTGGTCATCACCACGCACAAGGACTTACTGCTCCCACATCAACTAAACGCCACAGCTCTTTTCTGGCGCCATCACACGAGTAGCACCGGCCCTTCGGACGGAGCCGGTCTTCTCGTGTGGAAACCGTGTGGACTCCTGGGACGCCAGCCGGCATACTGCCTGGCCCGTGGTGCGCCCCCTAAGTCATCCCCATGACACTAGCCCCCGAAACTGGCGAAGTCTCATGGGCTAGCATGGGGCTTCGGCGGGTTCTTCTTTTCGCCGAAGTCTTGCTCGTCTTCATCGAAGTCCTAGGACCTCCGGCTCGACTTGGTCAATTTAGTCGTCGAGGCTGGGCCTTGCGGAGTTTTCCCGGCCGTCTCGGGACGAACCGGCTCCAGGACGCGGCTCGGTTGGAGGCCGCAAGCCGGCATGCCGCCTCCTGGGAACTTGCGCCACTTCGAATCTCATTTCCACGCAGCGGCCGGCGCAGCGCGCCAGTGACCAGTCTAGTCACCTTGACCTCGGAATCCCCTTTGCCATAACTTCTCGAGTCGTCATGCGGGGTGGGCCGGCATACGTCAGCGACGTGTCCCATCAACCCCTCCCACGATCCGCTGCGGCAACCGTTGCGGTGGCGCACGACGTGGAAGTTGGTTACTGAAACGTCAGGGGTTACTGATACGTCTCAAACGTATCTATAATTTTTGATGCTCCATGCTTTGTTTTACACCATTTGCCTATTGTTTCGTTACACTTAGTGGCATTTTTATACGCTTTCCGGAACTAACCTATTAACGAAGTGCCACAGTGCCAGTTCCCTGTTTTCTGCTGTTTTTGGTTTCAGAAGTGATACACAGGAAATATTCTCCGAATTGGACGAAACAAGTTCCTGAAGTCATATTTCATCGGGGAGCTCCCAAACATCCGAAGACCTGACGGAGGGGGGCCACGAGGCCCCCACACACAGGGGCGGCGCGACCTAGCCCCTGGCCGCGCCAGCCCCGTGTGAGGCCACGTGGTCCACCCTCTGACAGCCCCCTTTCGCCTACATATACCCCCTGACGAGAAAAACCTAAGGCCCCGATCAGTTTTCCAGAATACATCGCGATCCGCCGCCGCCGTCGACCCGAAGATCGGGAGGGTCCAGAAGCTCTTCCCGGCACCCTGCCGGAGAGGGGAATCGCCACCGGAGGTCTCCTTCATCGCCATGATTGCCTCCGGAGCGATGAGTGAGTAGTCTACCTTGGACTATGGGTCCATAGCAGTAGCTAGATGGTTGTCTTCTCCACCATGTGCTTCATGTTTAGATCTCATGAGCTGCCCTACATGATTGAGATCACCGTTATGTAATACTATGATGTTGGTTTGTTGGGATCCGATGAATATTGGTGTTTATGATTAAGTTGCTGCACTGAATTTTATCTTATATTATCTCTATGATGTTTATGATCTTGCATGCTCTCCGTTGCTAGTGGCTATCTTGGCCGAGTAGTTGCTAGTGACTCCAAGAGGGGGTATTTATGCTCGATAGTGGGTTCATGCCTCTATTTCACCTGGGGGAGTGACAGAAACCTCTAAGGTGGTAGATGTGCTGTTGCTACTAGGGAGAAAACAATATTCATATGCTCGAGGGCATATGCTTTGTTTACATTACACACTTTGCTTAATGCAATTATCTGTTGTTCGCAACTTAATACTTCTAGGGTGTTCGGATGATATCCCCGGGGGTGGATTATTAGTCATAGATGCAGTTGGATGGCGGTCTATGTATTTTGTTGTAATGCCCAGAGTGAATCTCATAGTGATCTTCTTGACATATCACGTTATCTTTATTCTATCAATTGCCCAACTGTAATTTGTTTACCCAGCATGTTATTTTATCTATGGAGAGACACCACTAGTGAACTGTGGACCCCGGTCCTATTTTAATCATATTGCAATCACCTGTTTACTATTCCCACACTGTTTACTTTACTAGCATTTTACTACTGTTTTCCACTCGATACACTCATAACCTTTGTTTCAAGCAAACCGGTGAGATTGACAACCTCATCGCAAGTTGGGAACAAAGTATTTGTCTGTGTGTGTGCAGGTTCCACAAACACCTTCAGTCGTCGCTGTCTCTCCTTCTCCTGATCGATATTAAACCTTGGTTTCTTAACTGAGGGAAAACTTGCCGCTGCACTCATCATACCTTCCTCTTGGGGTTCCCAACGGGCTGGTCATTCACCACGCACACGGACGTCTGCTTTCACTAGGCATCAGCACTTTTTCTGGCGCCATCACCACAGTCAGCAGCACTTTTTCTGGCGCCGTTGCCGGGGAAGGAAGAGAAGACTTCTGCGAGGGGAGTTCTTCGCACACACATACTTTACTTTGTTATTTGTTTTGCTTTACTTTATTTTATTTTACCTGCATTGCTTTTTATATCAAAAACCCAAAAAAATTAGAATCCTTGGTAGTTGTTTTTACTTATCTGCTTTTAGTTTTGTTACAATGAGTAATCCTGAAGTAGAAGTTCGTAGTTTCAAGCAACAAGGGGGAGAAAGTTTAAAAGATGCTTGGTACCGTATTAACAATGCTCATCATAGGTGTACCAAAAAGCACTCCACCACGATCCTCCTTAGAAATTTTTATGTTGGCATATCTAGTTGGAATAGGTATGTTCTTGATACTCTTACAGGAGGTAATTTTCTGGGTACTCCCGCGGGAGAAGCATGCACTATAATTGAAAGCTTAGTGGGAGTACCACCTATTCATGTTGCTAAAACTGAGACCACCTTGGAAGAGGTGGTAGAAAAGCTCAGCTCCTTAGAAAAAAGTTTGTCAAGTATCCTAGAAAATGCTAGCCGCGTTAGTGAATTAATAGAAAACATTGGTAAGAGAATTACCATTTTAGAGGCTAGCACTACTCATGACAATCAAAACTTGAGGATTGGTAAACTAGAGGAGTCCATGGAAACTCTTAGTTTAATTTTCTCTTCTCTTAAATTTAAGAAGGAGAAAGTGTTTGTTGGAAAAGAGCAAAAATTTATGTATGTTCCCAAGGTTTCTGTGCTTAAATCTCAACATGTTCTTAAGATTGGTAAGACTCTTAGTTCCACTAAGGGTGACTTGCAGGTTGAATCATCTTCGGGAACCTTCAAAGAGCCTACTGAGGTAACTAGCACTTCATCTATTGATAATACTTGATTCGCAATTTTCTGCGCCTAGCTCAAAGGCGTTAAAGAAAAGCACTCTTGGGAGATAACCCATTGTTTACTTTTCAGTACTTTTTCTTTTTCTTGAGTCTTGGAAGTCATTACTACTGTAATGACCGCTCTTTATCTTGTTTATTTCGTTTTTGTGCCAAGAGAAGCCTCTAATTTGAGTGAGGTAAAGATTTGGGGTTATTGCTGTCCTGAAACTGTTTTCGGTGCTGCACTGTAAAAATTCGTGAAAATTCTCTATTTATCTTTTGGACCTGCGATTTCTTGTGCTTATGCCCCAGGTTATATCCAAACTTTTCTTAGTTGAACACTTTTTGATTTGAGCAACATAAAATCCCTCAAAAATTCGTCCATTATCAGCTGTCCAGTTTTGACAGATTTCTGCCAATATTTGTTTTTGCCACTTTATCGCTTTCTTCTGAGTTCTTTTTGATCATGGAACTCTTGTGGAAGTTGCTACAGTAGTATATACTTTATATGTGGTGGTTTTGGGTTGAAACCTCAAGCTAAAAGAGGTTGAATATATTTTATGCTTACACTAATGTTGCTAATAGAATTGTGTTTAGTTTTGTATGAAGGAAGTTTTCAAGTGTAGGGATTGGAGAATGATGAGATGAGTTGAAGAATGGACAAAAGCTCAAGCTTGGGGATGCCCAGCACCCCAAGAAATATCCAAGAAGTACAAGCGTCAAAGCTTGGGGATGCCCCCGAGGCACCCCTTCTTCATCGGCAAAAATCAGGTCACCTTTCAAAACACTATATTTTTATTGCTTCATGCACTATGTGTTTTTCTTGGAGCGTCAGTTGTTTTAGTTTTCTTAGTTTGTTTAGTTTGTTTGTTTGCTGCAATAAATGGTTGGACCCCAACAAATTCCCTTTGGAGGAGATGTACTCGTTTTCATTTGCAAAGAATGCTCTAGTTTTCACTCTTATTAATCGAGCATTCTAGTTTTTCTGCTACTGCTTTTGGTTTTCGTTTTCGCCTTGATATGCATTCAGATCTTGTCATATCTTTTCATCAAGGTGTATTTTTGCCTCTGAAATTTATTGGTTTTCATCAAAAGAGGTTGTTTTAAAAATTTCAAATGGTGTTGGAAAAGAGAAAAAGCTTTGTGCAAAATAGTGGTACAAGAAGGAGCTTGTGTAGACTGCGGCTTAGGCTTTTTCATGTCATGCTAGATGTCTTTTTGATAGTATGCTTAGTGGTTTTGCTGTAGGATGACTTGTCTCAAATAACTGAGATTGCTTAATGAGCCTTTGAAAAAATCATGCGTTGTTTTTATTGTATGGAAGCATTATTTTGGTTTTCTCCTTGATGCTTTATTTGGGTTGACTTGGCGCATGCTCACACATGTTAGACTCTTCCAAAGTCGCCATTAGCCTTCATGATCATTTAGTTTTTGACTTTTGATGCCATCGTATGCTTCTTTTAATGTCGCTTTGTCGCTTTGCATGATTATGGCCATTATTGCTCTCTTAGTTGGTCGCTCCCAGTCTTTTGCTAGCCCTCACCTTGTACTGAGTATGAGCTCTACTCGTGCATCCAACTCCTAAAAGCCAAGTTTGCCATTGTGTCCACTATAAATTCCTATGCATGGTATTTGTAAGCCATTCCAAAGTAAAATTTTCGTGTGCTACCTTTCAAAAACCTTCAAAATACTTCTCGTTTCGCGACA
Source organism: Dactylis glomerata (assembly GCA_007115705.1). NCBI lineage: Eukaryota > Viridiplantae > Streptophyta > Magnoliopsida > Poales > Poaceae > Dactylis > Dactylis glomerata. The sequence goes on from QXEO01000379.1 coordinate 2,533,636, forward strand.
CTGTTTTTAGCTCATGGGGACGTAGTGGTCGGATTTGCTATCTTCCATATTGTTTATTCCAAAAAGAAAAAAAAAGAGAAAAAAAGGCACTCCTCCAAAGAATGTGAATGTTGGTGGGCACCCGATGTAATCGGTTAGCCATGGTATGTGAAAGGAAAAGGTGGGGAGGAGTGCCAAGTTTTATAAAAAGAGCACGAAGTGCCAATCTCTCTCTCAAAAACTTGCTTTATTTTTGTATGGAAGATAGTAAGAACCCCATTGCCAGTCGTTGACAAAGACAACCACCTCTCAAAATCAAGTTTTATCTCTGTTTTACAAATGAAAAGCTCTAGCACATGTTTAAATCACTGCTTCCCTCTGCGAAGGGCCTTTCTTTTACTTTTATGTTGAGTCACCACCTTCTTTCTTTATGCACCATTAAGAGAGCATAGTTGTCATTCTTAGTGTGATATGCATTGTCCCAAGGTTCATTGATTGACTCATATTGTTGGTTTCAGTTGTTCTTAAATTATTTGTATCTAGTCGCCCTCTTAAACTTTGAGGTGTCCTATGCATTTATGTTTTGCTCTCTTTGAAGGACAAGCTGAAAACCATTTGTATGTTTTTCCTTATGATTAGAACACACGTTTGACTTTCATTATTTCATTATCATGATCTTTTGTTTGTGTTCATTTGCATGTTTACAACATGGTTGCTAAGTTCTTATTGTCATGATTATATCTTTCATGCCCATGTTTTAAGTTCTATTGATCCCAGCTCACCAATGCTTACATATATGATCAAGATTGTGTAGGTGCATGTCACCTCAAAAATTATTCTTTTGTTATCACTTACCTACTCGAGGACGAGCAGGAGTTAAGCTTGGGGATGCTTGATACGTCTCAAACGTATCTATAATTTTTGATGCTCCATGCTTTGTTTTACACCATTTGCCTATTGTTTCGTTACACTTAGTGGCATTTTTATACGCTTTCCGGAACTAACCTATTAACGAAGTGCCACAGTGCCAGTTCCCTGTTTTCTGCTGTTTTTGGTTTCAGAAGTGATACACAGGAAATATTCTCGGAATTGGACGAAACAAGTTCCTGAAGTCATATTTCATCGGGGAGCTCCCAAACATCCGAAGACCTGACGGAGGGGGGCCACGAGGCCCCCACACACAGGGGCGGCGCGGCCTAGCCCCTGGCCGCGCCAGCCCCGTGTGAGGCCACGTGGTCCACCCTCTGACAGCCCCCTTTCGCCTACATATACCCCCTGATGAGAAAAACCTAAGGCCCCGATCAGTTTTCCAGAATACATCGCGATCCGCCGCCGCCGTCGACCCGAAGATCGGGAGGGTCCAGAAGCTCTTCCCGGCACCCTGCCAGAGAGGGGAATCGCCACCGGAGGTCTCCTTCATCGCCATGATTGCCTCCGGAGCGATGAGTGAGTAGTCTACCTTGGACTATGGGTCCATAGCAGTAGCTAGATGGTTGTCTTCTCCACCATGTGCTTCATGTTTAGATCTCATGAGCTGCCCTACATGATTGAGATCACCGTTATGTAATACTATGATGTTGGTTTGTTGGGATCCGATGAATATTGGTGTTTATGATTAAGTTGCTGCACTGAATTTTATCTTATATTATCTCTATGATGTTTATGATCTTGCATGCTCTCCGTTGCTAGTGGCTATCTTGCCGAGTAGTTGCTAGTGACTCCAAGAGGGGGTATTTATGCTCGATAGTGGGTTCATGCCTCTATTTCACCTGGGGGAGTGACAGAAACCTCTAAGGTGGTAGATGTGCTGTTGCTACTAGGGAGAAAACAACATTCATATGCTCGAGGGCATATGCTTTGTTTACATTACACACTTTGCTTAATGCAATTATCTGTTGTTCGCAACTTAATACTTCTAGGGTGTTCGGATGATATCCCCGGGGGTGGATTATTAGTCATAGATGCAGTTGGATGGCGGTCTATGTATTTTGTTGTAATGCCCAGAGTGAATCTCATAGTGATCTTCTTGACATATCACGTTATCTTTATTCTATCAATTGCCCAACTGTAATTTGTTTACCCAGCATGTTATTTTATCTATGGAGAGACACCACTAGTGAACTGTGGACCCCGGTCCTATTTTAATCATATTGCAATCACCTGTTTACTATTCCCGCACTGTTTACTTTACTAGCATTTTACTACTGTTTTCCACTCGATACACTCATAACCTTTGTTTCAAGCAAACCGGTGAGATTGACAACCTCATCGCAAGTTGGGAACAAAGTATTTGTCTGTGTGTGTGCAGGTTCCACAAACACCTTCAGTCGTCGCTGTCTCTCCTTCTCCTGATCGATATTAAACCTTGGTTTCTTAACTGAGGGAAAACTTGCCGTTGCACTCATCATACCTTCCTCTTGGGGTTCCCAACGGGCTAGTCATTCACCACGCACAAGGACGTCTGCTTTCACTAGGCATCAGCACTTTTTCTGGCGCCATCACCACAGTCAGCAGTTACCCTTTCGCCGCCCCCTTTAAATATCAAGCATGCTCATTGCCCAGAGTGCCTGCCACTTCTCCTTCGTGCTCGAGCCTTCTCTTCTCGAACTCGACCCGGCCATGTCGTCCCCTGGCCGCTCCCCTGCCAACGGCGACAAAGCCCCGGAGGGAATCAGGGAGGAGGTTGAGGCGCCGGAGATGGCGCCCTCCGCACCCCGAGGGCGCGGTCGTCCGAAAGGAAGCCGCAATAAGAGCACCCTAGAGGCTCTCGCGGCGAAAGCCGCTGCTGCCGCCTCCTCCTCCGTCGTGCCCCAGACGTCCGGGACTCCCAGCGATGCGGTCATCCTGGAGAAACGGAAACCCGGCCGCCCGAAGGGGAGCGGGAAGAGGACGGCCCCCGTGGCGATCGCCGCTCCTTCCTCGTCTCGCCGCCGCGGGCGGCCGCCGGGTAGCAAGAACAAGAAGGCCCCCGCCATCTTCAGGGTCGACGCCACTCCCGCGGGGCCCCGCGCGACGGCTCCTCCTCTGCTAGGTCCCTCGCGGCCCTGGCTGGAGAAGCCGGCGCTCCAGCCGCCAGAGTACATCTCGGTGCAGGGATGGTCCACCTGCATCATCCCTGCGCTCGCCGGCGCCCGGGATCGTCTCCGCCTCCCGACTCAGTTCTCCAGCTCGATGGAGGACTAAGAGTTGGCTTACGCCAAACTGCGGGAGTGCAGCGGCGGCCAGCCCACGTAACGCATCGAGGTCTATTACGACGGCCAAGGGGTGTGCTACTTCCGCGACGGGTGGTCGAAGTTCTTCATCGACTATGGCGTGCACAAGGGCTGGTTCATCCTTCTCACCCGCCAAGATGAGAAGGATGACTTCACCCTCTGCCTCTTCGACGGTACCCTTTCCGCTCGCGCCTTCCCCGCCCAGTCATGAAGGGCGGGCGCTCCATCAACCTCCGACATGGGCTTCTCCGGGACAAAGTCCATGCGGCGCTCGCACCAGGCTGGGGAAGGCGAGGATCTTCCGGGCGAGGGATTCTTGGCATCCTCCTTGTCGTTCCTCTTGCGGGCGATTCTGACACGGACTCGCCTGGGGACCCTTGGCAGCCTTAGGGTAGTAATTTAGGGGACTTTTGTAATCGTCAGGCTCCTTAATGAACTCTTCTAATTTTCTGCAAATCTTTGCTCGCTGTATGAACATCTTTGTTTGCTGCGTGAATGTCTTTCTCCATTGTGTGCTTTTGCCATCGCGCAAAACATCTTCTGCTTGATACCGCTGCGCTGCGATGGTTCTTCTCTTAGCGAAATCGCTTGTTGCGTGAATCTGTAGGTAGGGACTACGATAGTCACTGGCCTGCGCAAACGCTTCGGGCGGGGCTCCTCCGGCTTCGATGCAGAGGGAACGATGCTCCAGCTAGCCGGCTCTGGGGAGCGCAGGCTAGCTCCGGCTTCGGCGCGGATGGACCGGCGCTTCTGCTGGCCGGCTCCAGGAAGGATGGGCTAGCTCCGGCTCCAGCGCAAACGGAACGGGAACCGCATCTTGTACCGGCTCGGGCAAGGGTCGGAGCCGGCACGTTCCCTTTCCCGAGCCTTCACACGTTCCAAGTCACGATTGGAGTAGGCCTCCTGGTTTCCGGCTTTAGCCGTTGCTTTGCGAGTGTTAGGTTTCGATTTTGCTGCTCGTTTACCGATCGTGTCGCAGCGCCAGCTGCTCGAACAGCCGGCGAGGTACTGGAGCTGGCCTGCTTCTGAGGGCCAATTCCCTTTCCCCCTAGCCCCCGAGTTTTGGGGTAGCTAGACTGACAGCTAGCTCGAAACTAATTTTTCGCGAACGATGCCAATCGCCAAGCGAGGTAGCTCTAGCTTCGAACCTCTTGGGCATGGCTTCTCAGCCCAATCGTCAAAGACTGTGCCTATCAGCTACTCGCTGGCTTTGCATTTGCCCGGTTCCCTCAACCTTTTCCTTAATCTTCCCACCCTTCGGCCCTTCTACCCCCAACCGGTAGCCTGGTGCCGGTTGGTCTCCCTTGGGCCGGCAGCCGAATGCCGGCCTATAGTGGGAGCATGCCGCGGAGTGAGAAGTAGTACTTCGATCTATCGGGCCCCCGACTCGTGCTAGCCTACGATTAGTTGACAGACACTGCCCTTAACGCTTGGTTGAGCGGTTTTTCTATCGTTTGTGGTTCTGCTCCGCGGCTTTCCCTCGTATGTGGCCTACCGGCTCCTATCCGTCCGGCTACGCGGAGCCAGAAGGTGGAGGTTGGGCTCGAGACCTTCGTCATACGCAGTACTCGTCCGGCTGGCGAGAGATCGATCGTTTTCGGGGCAGCCGGCTGTGGCTCGGTGCCTGGAGCCGGCTGCCGGTCAAGTGAATAACGCAGGAAGCAAAACATGCCCGGAGTGTTTTTCCCCGGAGCCGGCCGTAACTTGCCGCTCCATTTTCCTTTATTCATTGACACATTTTTCGGGGTACAAGCTTTCGCCTTAACAGAAGAAAGGTCTTAGGAGACTGACATTTCAGGGACGCTCGGTCTCCTTGTCAGAGTTATCTGCCTTGTTCTTTCTGGGCTCTTGTGCATCGATGAGGTAATACGCCCCATTGCCCAACACCCGGCTGACAATGAATGGTCCCTCCCAGGGAGGAGACAGCTTATGCATGCCTTTAGTGCTTTGGATCAGCCGGAGTACGAGATCACCTTCGCGAAACGCGAGCGGGCGAATTTTCTGGCTGTGGTATCGTCGCAGCTGCTGCTGGTAGAGCGCTGATCTAGCCAGAGCCTGCTCTCGAGCCTCCTCGAGGAGGTCGATGCCATCTTCGCGAGCTTCTTTTGCTTGTTTCTCCGTGTACTGGACAATTCTGGGCGCGTCGAACTCGATGTCCGTGGGTAACACCGCCTCTGCTCCATAGACTAGGAAGAAGGGTGTGAAGCCCACAGAGCGGTTTGGAGTGGCGCGCAGGCTCCAGAGCACTGAGGGTAGCTCCTCAACCCAACAGCCGGCTGAGCGCTCGAGAGGCTCGACCAGTCTTAGTTTGATGCCGGCCAGGATCAACCCATTTGCCTTTTCCACTTGTCCATTTGACTGAGGGTGCGCCACAGACGCTAGGTCCAGCCGGATGCCTTTCTGACCACAGTAATCAGCAAAGACTCCCTTTCCAAAGTTCGTCCCATTGTCGGTGATGATGCTGTGGGGTACTCCGTATCTTGTGATGATCTCGTTGAAGAACTTGATCGTGGACGAGCCGTCGAGTTTCTTGATTGGCTTGGCCTCGATCCACTTGGTGAACTTGTCCACGGCAACCAGCAGATGCGTCAAGCCCCCGGGTGCGGTTTTGAATGGCCCTACCATGTCCAGGCCCCAGACAGCGAACGGCCAGGTGAGCGGGATGGTCTTGAGCTGCCGCTGGAGTGTTTCTGTGCTTGGAGAAGCGCTGGCAGCCGTTGCACTGCTTCACCAGCTGCTCTGCATTCTGCTTGGCCATTGGCCAGTAGAAACCGTGACGGAAGGCCTTGGCCACCAAAGCTCTGGAAGAGGCATGATGCCCGCATTCTCCTTGGTGTATCTCCCTTAGCAGCTCCATCCCTTCTTCCTGCTCGATGCACTTCTGGAAGATGCCTGACACGCTGCGCTTGTACAGCTCGCTGTTGATGATGGTGTATGCCCCAGCTCGACGCTGAATTCGCCTAGCTTCCACTTCGTCTTGCGGCAAGTCTCCAGTGATGAGGTAGTTGGAGAATTGCTCCGCCCAGGAAGGTATCTCCCATATGTGGAAGACACTGGCGACCAGAGGATCAGCAGCCCCCGGGTCCGTCGTCGAGCCGGCTTCGCCTGATTGTCCGGCTGGGGGAGCGGGCATGGAGCCGGCAGTCCCCTCGTCCTTTGTCGAGCCGGCCGTGCTGGGCTGGCCGGCTAGCTCCTTCAGCCCCGAGGCGGCAGCCCCCAGGTCCGGTGACGGTACCAGAGCTGGGGCCGGGTCTCCAGGCATGTAGATGGATATGGATTCCGGTGAAGGCTTGATGGACGGCTTGTGGATGATCTCCAGGGATACTCCGGCTGGGATGTCCTGCTTGGTGGAGCCGATCTTGGACAGCCGGTCTGCCTCCTCGTTGTTTGCTCTGGGGACATGGTGGAACTCGCAGCCCTCAAAGAATCCGCTGAGCTGCTGCACGTAGAAGCGATAGGAGGCCATGTTGGCGTCCTTAGCGTCCCAATCTCCTGAGACCTGGTGCGTTACCAGGTCGGAGTCTCCGAAACAAAGAATCCTCCTGATTCCGATCTGCTTGGCCATCTTGAGCCCGTGCACCAGGGCTTCGTATTCGGCGACGTTATTCGATGCACGGAAGTGCATCTGCAGCACGTACTGCAGCTTGTCTCCCTTGGGAGAGGTGAGGACGACGCCGGCTCCCAAGCCCCCGAGCAGCTTGGAGCCATCGAAGTGCATGCGCCAATGGGTGGAGTCTGGAGCCGGCGGCAAGTACTGGTGCTCTCCCAAGTCCGCGAAGAAATCCGCTATGATCTGCGACTTGATCGTCGTCCTGGGCTTGTACTGAATGGTATGAGCTGCGAGCTCAATCGCCCACTTGGGCACTCTTCCCGACGCATCCTTGCATCCGATGATCTCCGAGAGCGAAGTGGTGCTCACCACCGTGATTGGGTGCTCCTCGAAGTAGTGCTTCAGCTTCTTGGCCGCCATGTACACGCCGTACGCGACCTTCTGATAGTGTGGGTAGTTCTGCTTAGAGAGAGTGAGCACCTCACTCAAGTAGTATACCGGGCGCTGAACCGGCAGCTCTTTGCCTTCCTCGGTGCGTTCCACCACGATCACCACGCTGATGACGCGTGGGGTTGCTGCGATGTAGAGCAGCATTGGCTCTCGCGGAGCCGGCGCTGCCAAGACTGGCGCGGTCGACAAGGCTCGCTTGAGGTCGTTGAAGGCGTCGTCAGCGCGCTGGGACCAAACGAAGTGGTCCGTCTTCTTCATCAGCTGGTACAGCGGCATGGCCTTCTCCCCGAGCCGGCTGACGAACCGGCTAAGCGAAGCCAAGCATCCAGCAAACTTCTGCACATCCCTGAGCTGGGTGGGCTTCTCTAGGGCCTCGATGGCTTTTATCTTCGAGGGGTTAGCCTCGATCCCTCGCTGGGAAACGATATAGCCTAGGAGCTGTCCAGTCGGCACACCGAAGGTGCACTTCTCAGGGTTGAGCTTCATGCGATAGCGCCGCAGGTTGGTGAAGGTCTCCCTGAGGTCATCCAGGAGCGTGCCGCTCTGCTTGGTCTTCACCACCACGTCGTCCACATAGGCGTGCACGTTCCTACCAATCTGCCCTTGCAGACATCGCTGCATGGTTCGCTGGTAAGTGGCTCCAGCGTTCTTCAGGCCGAATGGCATGGTGACGTAGCAGTAGGCTCCATTTGGGGTGATGAAGGAGGTCTTGAGCTGATCCGGCTGGAAAAGCGGGATCTGGTGGTAGCCTGAATAGGCATCCAGGAAGGACAGCAGGTCACAGCCGGCTGTGGAATCGATCACCTGGTCAATCCGTGGCAGTGCGAAAGGATCCTTGGGGCAGGCCTTGTTGAGGCTGGTGTAGTCGATACACATTCGCCAAGTGTTGTTCTTTTTCAGAACCAAGACTGGGTTCGCAAGCCAGTCAGGGTAAAACACTTCCATGATGAAGCCGGCTGCAAGGAGCCAGGCAATCTCCTCGCCAATTGCTTTCCTCTTCTCTTCTGCGAACCGTCGCAGCGGCTGCTTGACCGGCTTGGCGTCCGGCTGGACGTTGAGTGCGTGCTCAGCCAGCTCCCTCGGTACACCAGGCATGTCCTTTGGTGACCATGCAAAGATGTCCCGATTCTCACGGAGGAAGCTGGTGAGCTCGCTTTCCTATTTGGCAGACAAGCCGGTGCCGATGATGACGCACTTGGAGGGGTCGCTTTCGTCCAGCAGGATCTTCTTGGTATCGTTGGCCGGCTTGAATTGCTCCACCGGCGACTAGCGAACTGGCACATCTTGCTGAGTCAGCTCCACGCGATGTAGAAGCTGCCTCTTCTCCTCAGCGACGACCAGCGCCTCCGCCAGCTGCGAGCTCTCCTTGGCGCAGGCCAGGGACTTCTTGAAGCTTCCCGAGACTGTGATTACGCCTCTAGGCCCTGGGAGCTTCATCTTCAGATAGGCGTAGTGCGGGACGGCCATGAACTTAGCCAAGGCTGGTCGGCCTAGCAGCGCGTCGTAGGGACTGCTGATGTCCACCACCTCGAACCAGATAGGCTCGCGGTGGCTATTCCCCTTCCTTCCGAAGAGAACCTCCAGCTGCACCTTGCCCAAAGGGGTCCAAGAATGCCCAGGCACGATGCCATGGAAGGTGAGCCGGCTAGGTTTCAGTTGAGCAAGCGGGATGCCCAACTTCTCCAGAGAGCTCCGGTAAAGAAGGTTGATACTACTGCCGCCGTCGATGAGCACGCGGGAGAACCGGCACATGTGCGTATCGGAGGACACGACAGGGTCCACGACCAGGGCGTATTCTCCAGGGCTGGGCATCAGCCTTGGGTGGTCCTCGCGCCCCCAGGTAATGGCCGCCTCGGACCAATGCATGAACTGGGGTTCTGCAGGCATCATAGCATTCACCTCTGCCTCATGCCAAAGGTCGTTCCTTTTATCCTTGCCGGGGGTGGTAAAGATGTGATACTGCTCCACGTCCGTCGGGAAGTCGTCATCTTGATCCGGCTCGCCCCTAGCCGGTTTGCGCCGTTGGTCCTCCTGACCTCCAGCAGGTCGTGCTTGCGGCGTACTGGGGATCTGCCGAGCGCGCTGCTCCAGCTCTCTCATGAAACGGCACTGACGCGTGGAGTGGGTCGCTTCCCTGCCCGGGGAGGCGTGAAACTTACACGGCTGATCAAGTTCAGCATCGAGGGTGTACTTGCCCTCTTTGCGCCCGTGACCGCTGCTTGCAGCCCCCGGGCCTCCTTGGTCAGGAGCCGCTCGCTTTGAGCTAGCGGATCCCCTAGAGGTCGCCTGAACGTGGTCTAGCCACAGGTGGATGTGCAGCGCCGATGGGTGAGCCTGGGACTCCGACCCTGGTGCTCACTCCTGGGACAAGCATGGCCTGCATGCCCCGCCGCCTTGCTGGGCGCGGCGGCCTTGAGCGGTACCACTGGGAGCACGGCCGCCGTGCCCACGCCCTCCGCGGCCTCGGCCTGCCGATGGCGACCGCTGGATCTGGCCAGGGACAGCGGTGGCAAAGCTGCGGCGCAGGTCACGGGCGAGCTCGGTCGGTGCGTCTCCGTGCACGTCGTAGAACTCGCCGAGCGTGGTGCTCGCGCGGCGTCGGTTGGTCTCGTCCTCAGCCACCTTGCCAAGGAGAACGAGGCGCGTCCGCTCCAAGGCCTCGGCGACCCGAGCGGGATCGATGACGCGGTCGAGGGGAGCGCGCAGGTCCACCACGGAGACGTCCGGGGCGTCCCGCTCTGGGAGTGAAGCATCTTGCTCCTGTGGAGGTGGGCGCTCGAGCGACGGGCGCTCGGGGCGCGGTGAGTCGCCGCGCTCATCCTCTCCCAGGGCCATCACCTCAACCAAAGCGCCAAGACTGCTGCTTTCGCCGCAGCTCGAGCCTCCGTCGCAGGGAGAGTCGAAGACATCGGTGACCTCCTCCGGGAAGGGCTTGGCGACGTAGAAACGGTGGCCGCCGACGTCGAGGAAGGAACCGCCGTTGCCGAAGCCGTTCTTGAAGTGGGCCAAGTTGTCGTCGACGCAGTCGAAGGTGCCGAACCTCCAGACGAGGCCGGAGGCGACCTTCTCGCCGGAGGGTCCCGGCCGGAACTTGACTCCGCTCGCCACCGCGCTTTGCCCCACGGTGGGTGCCAACTGTCGTGGGAATTTAGAGACAGTAGCCATGGGGAGGCTTATCGGAGGGGCTCGACATTGGTGACGATGGGTCTGGCTCGGGATTGTGCCAAGAGAGACACCTCGGTTTACCCAGGTTCAGGGCCCTCCCGGTTGGAGGTAAACCCCTACTTCCTGCCTGCTTCGTATTGATTGGATAGTAGCGATTACAGTGCTCCTCGAGCTGTTCGGCTAGAGGAGGAAGAAGAAGATCCGATCTCCCCTATGCTAAGGGTCCAGGCCCCCTTATATAGACGGGGGCCTGGTTACAGGTTTTGGTAACGCTTCGGCCGGCTGCCGGCTCCTCGGCGGCGGCGTCCTTGGCGTGATCCCTCTGGCCATGCTCTGGCAAAGGCACTTTATAAAGTGCCTTTTCCCTGGGCCGGCATCTGGAGGGCATATCCCCTCTCCTTTGCCTCGGATCCCGCCGTGGGGAAGGGTCTTCGTCCTCTCATTGGTCGGTCGTGGTCGTGGCGCTCGTCACTCCTGTCCTGCGCCTCTGCCGCTCTTGTCGGGACCGTCCTGCTTTTGGCCAGACAACCGTTGAGAGGTTTTGTCTCCATCGCCCGGCTCCAACTCTCCCCCGCGGAGTCGCCAGCCGGCCGCTGGCCCAGCCGGCCCTTCGGATGGAGCCGGTCTTCTCGTGCGGAAACTGTGTGGACTCCTGGGACGCCAGCCGGCATACTGCCTGGCCCGTGGTGCGCCCCCTAAGTCATCCCCACGGCAGAAAGCTTCACACAATCCCAAAAGCTTGCAAGGTATAGGTATCTCGGCCCCGTCATCATTTGTACTAATAACCATTATAGGTGAACCGAGTTTATTAAAACGTTTAAGAACTTTCCTAGCTTCAATAACGACATCCTTAAATTCTAGGTGCAAAGTTTCCAAGATAAAAGCTTTCTTTTCGGGATCCTCAATTTCATGAAGTTTAAGGAACATGTATTGCATAAAAGGATTAAGACTAGCAAACCTAGTTTCCAACATGTCAATTAAATAAACAGAAGCAACTTCAATACTACGAGCAAGCTCAACCCAAGACTTTTCCTCAACTTCCTTATGCATACTAATATGATTAAAGAACTCCTCAATGTTACTTTTGCCAATAATCGAACCACTACCTACTGAGAGGTCCTCCAGAACGAACTTAGGGAACAGCATGATAAACTAAAGTAAAGAAATAACAACTACCAAGGATTCTAATTTTTTTTGGGTTTTTGATATAAAGCAATGCAGGTAAAATAAATAAAGTAAAGCAAAACAATAACAAAGTAAAGAATGTGTGTTCGAAGAACTCCCCTCGCAGAAGTCTTCTCTTCCTCCCCGGCAACGGCGCCAGAAAAGAGGCTGCTACTCGGTGATGGCGCCAGAAAAAGAGCTGTGGCGTGTAGTTGACGTGGGAGCAGTAAGTCCTTGTGCGTGGTGATGACCAGCCCGTTGGGAACCCCAAGAGGAAGGTATGATGAGTGTAGCTGCAAGTTTTCCCTCAGTTAAGATACCAAGGTATGTCAATCTTGGAGAGGAGAGACAGTGACGACTGAAGGTGATGCAGACTGGCTTAATAACACTCCAACAAGGGCGCCATTAACGATACTTGTTGACTCGTCTTCGGCCAGCAGCAACGCGGAACCTGCACACACACAAACAAATACTTTGTTCCAAACTTGCGATGAGGTTGTCAATCTCACCGGTTTGCTTGAAACAAAGGTTATGAGTGTATCGAGTGGAAAACAGTAATAATATGCGAGTAAATTAAACAGTGCGGGAAACGTAAACAGGTGATAGCAATATGATTAAAATAGGACCGGGGTCCACAGTTCACTAGTGGTGTCTCTCCATAGATAAAATAACATGCTGGGTAAACAAATTACAGTTGGGCAATTGATAGAATAAAGATAACGTGATATGTCAAGAAGATCACTATGAGATTTACTCTGGGCATTACAACAAAATACATAGACCGCCATCCAACTGCATCTATGACTAATAATCCACTCCCTGGGATATCAATCCGAACACCCTAGAAGTATTAAGTTGCGAACAACAGATAATTGCATTAAGCAAAGTGTGTAATGTAAACAAAGCATATGCCCTTGAGCAGATGAATGTTATTTTCTCCCTAGTAGCAACAGCACATCTACCACCTTAGAGGTTTCTGTCACTCCCCTAGGTGAAATAGAGACATGAACCCACTATCGAGCATAAATACCCCCTCTTGGAGTCACTAGCAACTACTCGGCCAAGATAGCTACTAACAACGGAGAGCATGCAAGATCATAAACAACATAGAGATAACAAAAGATATAATTCAGTACAACAACTTAATCATAAACACCAATATTCATCGGATCCCAACAAACCAACATCATAGAATTACATAACGGTGATCTCAATCATGTAGGGCAGCTCATGAGATCTAAACATGAAGCACATGGTGGAGAAGACAACCATCTAGCTACTGCTATGGACCCATAGTCCAAGGTAGACTACTCACTCATCGCTCCGGAGGCAAGCATGGCGATGAAGAAGACCTCCGGTGGCGATTCCCCTCTCCGGCAGGGTGCCGGGGAGAGCTTCTGGACCCTCCCGATCTTTGGGTCAACGGCGGCGGCGTATCGCGATGTGTTCTGGAAATCTCATCGGGTACTTAGGTTTTTTCCGTCGGGGGTCTTTATAGGCGAAGGGGCGATGTCAGAGGTGGAGCCAGGCTCCCTCACACAGGGGTGGCGCGACCAGGGGCCAGGCCGCGCCGGCCCTATGTGTGGGGCCCTGGTGGCCCCCCTCCTACTCCTCTTCGGATGTCTGGAAGCTTCCGGGTAAAATAAGACTTCAGGAACTTGTTTCGTCCAATTCCAAGAATATTTCCTGTGTATCACTTCTGAAACACAAAAACAGCAGAAAACAGGAAACTGGCACTGTGGCACTTCGTTAATAGGTTAGTTCCGGAAAATGTATAAAAGTGCCACTAAGTGTAACGAAACAATAGGAAAATGGTGTAAAACAAGCATGGAGCATCAAAAATTATAGATACGTTTGAGACGTATCAATCTTCCACAGCTGCAGGTGGTGCAGCAGATGCCGCAGAGGATGCCAAAGGGGAAATAAGCGTCACTAGTGCAGGTGCCAACTTCTTCGCCTTCTTGAAGAAAGCCTTCATCTCGTCGCGGGTGCGGCCATGAGGAGTGCTCACCTTCTCCCAGTCAAAGTCCGTACCATGCGCAAGGGACAGTGCGATAGCACCCTCGGCGCCACGCTTAATAGAAAGCCCTTTCAGCTGGAGGGTAGGGTCTTCAGTTGTATCGAAGGACTTGGCAAGGTTACTCAGGTCGTCCTTCGGAACTGCTGCCCTTCTCTTCGGCCAGAACCCGACAAAGAGTTGTGAAAGAACGCGGTTAACTAACTCGAAAGTTTCCTGGATAGATATCCAGTTTCCCTCGAGTAGGTTAACCGCAGTCATCAGAGGATCCTCGTTCGGTGGCATGGTCGATGGAGATACACCGGTAAATCTTGCACGGCACAAAGAAGGTAGAAAAGAAAAAAAAGGAGGAAGATGTCAGCACGAACAACAGGACAACAGAAGTCGAAAATAGGAGGAATGGCGAAACACTTACTTTCAGCAGCAGTGGACATTGTGTGGAGACGCTCCGCCACGGCTTGCTCTCGCTGGGCATGATCCTTGTTGGCGTCAGCTAAAGCTTTTTTAGCTTTCTTCGCCTTACCAAGCGTAGATTTCTGCGACTTCTCAGTGTTTGCCTTGGCAGTGGTCGCAGCATCGTAAGCTTTCTAAGAAGCACGGAGCTCCGCCTCCAGCGATGCAATACGGGCATTGGCTGTTGCTAGAGCAGCTACAATGGAAGAAGAAAGGAAGTCAGATAAATAGCACAAGATATGCCAGGAGGAACAACCATGAATGGATGTAGAACATACCTTCGGAAGCTTTCGCAACCTTTAGGTACTCAGTGCATTCGGTACCCAAGGCGACAAATCTCTTCAATAAAGCCTGAGAAGAAAAAGAAAAAGAGTGGGAAAGCAGTGCAAGCGTATGCAAGGGAGATAAGTCAGGAGAAATTACTCACATCATGGGGGGAAGCCGAAGATTCATGGGCTTCCAGAGAAACTTCGGGTTCTTTAGCTTTCTTCACGCGCTTGGGGTTTCGGGGGGCAGGAACCTTCTTTACAGAGGCCCTGGTAACCCTAGGCGCAACTTCTTGAGCCGGGGGCTCATCACTAACAGCATGAGAAATTGAAGGAGTAGCTGTGGCAGTTTTTGACGGTTCTTCGTCATCTCTGCACGAAGCAAAAAAAATTATAAGTAACATGACGGAAACAAGGCAAAAAAAGATGCAAATGAAGAACTCAAATAAAAAGACTTACGACACCAGGAGGTCAAAGAGATCCATATCTTCTGTCAAGATAGGAGATTTCTCCGCAACTGCTTGTCGCAAAGAGGAACTCGAAGAAGCAAACTCATCGACTTGTTTCCTCTTCTTGTCCAAGCCAGTGTCTTCAGGCTGCACAGGAGGAAGCGATGTCGACGAACTAGTATCCTCTTCTGATTCTTCGGCATCATCTCTATCCTGATTGTCATCAGCCTCGGGGGCTTCAGATACAGACCTGGCCAGATCAGCCGGAAGGGGCCCTGCCTTTGGAAGAGGGGGCGTGAGAGGAGAAATTGGTGTTCCTGCACACAAATGCGTTATTAGAATAAGTAAGGAAAAAGAAGACATAGTTTGAGAACTCGACAACAAGAAGTCAGGAAGTAAGCAGATATATACCTCAGGAAGAGGGTGCACAGAGTCGAAGAAATTAGCAGTCAAATCAGCAACTGCATGTTCTTTGGTGAGCTTGGTGAGATTCCTGACTCGCTTGTCGACATCTTCTTTCGATATCAGATCTTCAGAGATGCGGGTAGAATCTTCCAAGCCGGAGTAACTCCAAAGTTTGGTAAGGCGGTGTTGTAGGGGTTGAACTCGACGTTGAATGAAAAACGCCATGAGTTGAATACCCGATAAAGCGCCTCCTTGACCTCCTTTTAAAGCTTTGATGCGAGAAAGAAGAGGAAGAATTTGTTCGACTTTCGCATCTGAGGGGACCGTATCCCACGAAGCTAATTTCTTTACCTCCTGGGAAGCATCAAAAGGAGGTAGGCTGTATTCATCTTCAGGAGAGGATTTGCGGTCCTTGATATAGAACCACTTGGTCCTCCACCCTTGGACAGATGCGGCCATAGAAAATTCAAGGTATTGTGCTTCAGGGCGCACAGAAACGACGGCCGCACCCAGTTCGGGTTTTCTGGCCAATGCAACATTGGGGCGGAGATGAAAAATTGACCTCCAGAGAAGAAAGTGTGGCTCAATGCCCAGGAATGACTCGCAAAGAGTCACGAAGCAAGCAATGTGCAGAATGGAATTTGGTGTGAGCTGGTAAAGCTGCACACCATAAACAAAGAGGAGCCCACGGAGGAACTCGTGGGCAGGAAGAGAAAGACCACGGAGGAGGAAAGCGAGGAACATTACCCGATAACCACTCGGGGGCTTCGGGATCCGCTCCGTGCTTGGAAACTTGATTGAATCTTGGGCGGAAATGAGGCCGTCTGATACGTCTCAAACGTATCTATAATTTTTGATGCTCCATGCTTGTTTTTATACCATTTGCCTATTGTTTCGTTACACTTAGTGGTACTTTTATGCATTTTCTGGAACTAACCTATTAACAAGCGCCACAGTGCCAGTTTCCTGTTTTCTGCTGTTTTTGTGTTTTAGAAGTGATACACAGGAAATATTCTCGGAATTGGATGAAACAAGTTCCTGAAGTCTTATTTTTCCCGGAAGCTTCCAGACATCCGAAGGAGAGACGGAGAGGGGCCACCAGGGCCCGACACATAGGGCCAGCACGGCCAGGCCCCTGGCCGCGCCACCCCTGTGTGAGGGAGCCTGGCTCCACCTCTGACATCGCCCCTTCGCCTATAAAGACCCCCCGACGAGAAAAACCTAAACACCCGATCAGATTTCCAGAACACATCGCGATCCGCCGCCACCGTCGACCCGAAGATCGGGAGGGTCCAGAAGCTCTTCCCGGCACCCTGCCGGAGAGGGGAATCGCCACCGGAGGTCTTCTTCATCGCCATGCTTGCCTCCGGAGCGATGAGTGAGTAGTCTACCTTGGACTATGGGTCCATAGCAGTAGCTAGATGGTTGTCTTCTCCGCCATGTGCTTCATGTTTAGATCTCATGAGCTGCCCTACACGATTGAGATCACCGTTATGTAATTATATGATGTTGGTTTGTTGGGATCCGATGAATATTGGTGTTTATGATTAAGTTGCTGTACTGAATTATATCTTTTGTTATCTCTATGTTGTTTATGATCTTGCATGCTCTCCGTTGTTAGTAGCTATCTTGGCCGAGTAGTTGCTAGTGACTCCAAGAGGGGTTATTTATGCTCGATAGTGGGTTCATGTATCTATTTCACCTGGGGGAGTGACAGAAACCTCTAAGGTGGTAGATGTGCTGTTGCTACTAGGGAGAAAACAACATTCATATGCTCAAGGGCATATGCTTTGTTTACATTACACACTTTGCTTAAAGCAATTATCTGTTGTTCGCAACTTAATACTTCTAGGGTGTTTGATACGTCTCAAACGTATCTATAATTTTTGATGCTCCATGCTTGTTTTTACACCATTTGCCTATTGTTTCGTTACACTTAGTGGCACATTTATGCATTTTCCGGAACTAACCTATTAACAAGATGCCACAGTGCCAGTTCCCTGTTTTCTGCTGTTTTTGTGTTTCAGAGTGATACACAGGAAATATTCTCGGAATTGGACGAAACAAGTTCCTGAAGTCTTATTTTACCCGGGAGCATCCAGACATCCGAAAGAGAGCCAGAGAGGGGCCAGGGCCTGCCCTCACACTAGGGTGGCGCGGCCCAGGCCCTGGCCGCGCCACCCATGTGTGAGGAGCCCCTGGCTGCCCTCTCGCGACGCCCCTTCGCCTATATAAAGCCTCGGGACGGAAAACCCTAGGGGAGTCGGCAATTTTCCAGAAAAGTTCCGCAGTTCCACCGCCATCGCTGACGAATTTCGGGGGACAGAAGTCTCTGTTCCGGCACCCTGCCGGGACGGGGAAGTGCCCCCGGAGCCATCTCCATCGGTCTCCACCGCCGTCTCCGCCGTCTCCATCGACCTCACCGCCATCTCCATCAACCTTGCTGTCTCCTATGATGAGGAGGGAGTAGTTCATCCCCGGGGCTGAGGGCTCTACCGGTAGCTATGTGGTTCACCTCTCTCTCCCATGATGTGATCTTTATGTGATCGTGAGCTTTGTATCATGTTGAACAAGTAGATGTTATTATTCAGATATTATGCTACTCCTATGCTTAATTATTATAGTGTACTCTAGTGATGTTATTAAAGTAATATATTCCTCCTGCCATGGTGTAACGGTGACAGTGCTTGCATCGTGGTGGTACTTGGTTTAGGCTATGATTGTGATCTCTTGTGGATTATGAGAGTAATTATTACTATGATAGTATTGAGTGATCTATTCCTCCTTTCATGGTGTAATGTTGATAGTGTGTGCACCGTGTTAGTACTTGGTCTAAGTTGCAATGATGTCTATCTTGAGTTGTGATCTGATTTGGATGTCTCTATGAGTGGTGTTTGTCAAGTACTTGATGAACTTTAAGGGGTGCTTCCGTAGCCACTACGCAATGATTAGTGTTATTCAATAGGAGAGTAATTCAGAGTACCATAGTGGAGAGAAGTTGTTTATTTGTTTAATCATGTTATATTGTTGGGAGTGTGTCCACTAGTGAAAGTATGATCCCTAGGCCTTGTTTCCAAGCATTGCACACCGTTTACTTGCTGTTTTGTTACATGTTTGCTCGCAGCGATATTTACTTCAAATCTCATTTGCTACTTATAATCATCACTACTACTTGTATTTCACTATCTCTTCGCCGAACTAGTGCACCTATACATCTGACAAGTGTATTGGGTGTGTTGGGGACACAAGAGACTTTCTGTATCGTAATTGCAGGGTTGCTTGAGAGGGATAGCTTTGACCTCTAACCTCCCTGAGTTCGATAAACCTTGGGTGATCCACTTAAGGGAAACTTGCTGCTGTTCTACAAACCTCTGCACTTGGAGGCCCAACAAGTGTCTACAAGAATAGAAGTGCGTAGACATCAAGCTCTTTTCTGGCGCCGTTGCCGGGGAGGTAAGGTAAAAGGTACTCGCATCCTCCTGTGTGAGTGCTCGGAGTTATTTCCTTTAGATTCTGCAATTACATCTTTTTGTTTCTTGTTTTTATTTTCACTAGTTAGGCTTAATGGAAAACAAAGAGTTCTTTAGTCTTTTTCCTGATTTTAGATTTGAAGAGAAAATTGAAAATCCTTTGGAGCTTATTTCGCATAGCAATGTTATTAGTACGAATGCTTTGAATACCGTTAATGCTAATGCTATAGAAAAGTCTAAGCTTGGGGAAGCTGGTTTTGTTAAGTATGATATTTTTAGTCCCCTAGCTTTAGTGGAGAAAGTTTGCTCTGATGATATTTTATCTCCCATATGTGATGTTTCTAATGATGCTTGTGCTCCTCATCCTTTTAAAATACCTATGAAGATTGTTGAACGTATTAGGGATAACTGCTATTTAGGAGATGGAACTGTCCATCCTGGTGATCATCTGCTCTTTATACATGAATTATGCGAGTTGTTCCAATGTGCAGGTATTTCAATGAACCAAGTTAAGAAGAAGCTATTCTCTTTTTCGCTGAAAGGCAGAGCTGAGGAATGGAATAAAACATTGAAGGATGGCCGATCTATTGATTGGGAGGAAATTGAACCTCTATTTTATTCTAAATTCTATCCTTCTAGTCAGGTTTATAAAGATAGGAATTACATTTATAATTTTCATCCGCATGAGGGAGAAAGCATTGCCCAAGCTTGGGGAAGATTGAAGTTACTAATGCATAAATGTCCTATTCATGATCTTCCCTGCAATATTGTTATTGATAATTTTTATGCACGGCTTACTCTTCCTGATAAGGATTATTTGGATGCTTCTTGCTTTGGATCATTCACTCATATGAAGGAAGATGCTAAGTGGAAACTTCTTGACCGTATACAAGAGAATGCTGAAGGATGGGAAAACGACAAAGGTAAAGGATCAGGTATGAATTATGAGTTTGATTGCATTAAGTCTTTCGCTGAAACTGCTACTTTTCAAGAGCTTAGTGCTAAGTATGGTCTTGATCCTCAAATTATGGTTGATTGCTTTAAAGCCTTTGCTTCCCATATGAATGTTCCTAAAGGAAATGAGGACGTGTATCATGAACCTTTTAAGGACACTTGCATAGAAAGTGATATTGTTATTAATGATTGCAATAAACATGCTCAAACTTCTAAAAGTCCTATTTCTTATAAGCATGTTAATTTTTGTGGAGTACATAGACCTTGTGAACAGAGTTACAACAAGGAAGATTATTGCATCACCCACGCAAATGAAGAAACCAGCATGTGGCTCAAGGATCTAGATGTGCTTGGTGAATGGGTTTGTGAGCTTTATCCTTTTCTTTGTGAATTTTGCGGTGAAAAATGTCACTTTAATTTTCAATGCCCAATTAATCGAACGAGTACCGCAGATTTGTATTGTGATGATAAGATTACTCTCAATCAGCATGATGAGCTTACTTTGTTTTTGAATTGTGAAGAGATATCTAGAAAGCTTTCTTTGGTTGACATGAATGATGTTGATATTAATAGCACCCTTCTTGGTTGTCATCTCTATTGTGCTAAAGATTGCCTCGCAAATACTTACTTACAAGATCTTATTAAACATGATGATTTGCCAAGCTATGATAGGACTAATAGATGTTTCGATCTTATTAATAGAGAGGAGGAATCCTCCAAAGTTTCTTCTGTTGTTCCTGTCAGCAAACCAGATTATGTGGAGAAGATGTCTTTCCCTCCTAGAGAATATGTGGAGAAGATGCCCTTCAAGTCTCTCCCTCCTAAAGGAGAGAGTAAGAAGAAAAATAAGAAGAAGAAGAGGAGTAAGAGGCGAGAGGACACGGTATCTTCCCCTAAGCGTTATGATCCTGCTATAGATTATGATAATTCTGATTGGGATGATGTTCCTATGCCTATTACTTATGTTAGTGATCATGATTGGGAAAAGCACTCTACTTTTGATATTGAAAATCTTTTTGGTACCAATTCTAAGGTTAATAATTGTTGTACCATTAGTGCTATCCGTGTTCCTTCTTATGATGATATGTTTGATGAGTATGCTTTGCGACATAGTAGTTCTCTAGCTTGTGATGATGGGTATAATATTTTCAGTTCACCTACTTTTGAGGAGAAAAATAGTTATGATTACAATATGCCTCCTGTCTTTGATGATTATGGTGATGAGAATAATTATTCTATTGATTCCGCTCCTACCACGATTGTTCATGTGGGGAGTATTCATTCTTTTATGCATGTAGCTCATGATAGGGATGCTTTATGTGATAGTTATATTGTTAGTTCTATTCATGATGCTACTGAAAGTTATTATGAGAGAGGGAAACATGGTTTGATGGATCTCAACAATATTAAGTTTCCCCTCTTTATGTTGCAAATCTTGAAGTGGCACTTGTTTTATCTATCCATGCTTGCTACTATGTGCCTCGTTGATTTATTCTCTTACAAGATTCCTATGCATAGGAAGTGGTTTAGATTTAAATGTGTTTCATACATGCTTTTTGATGCTCTCTATTGCTTTAAGTTCCTATATGGCGCCTTTGCCTCAAGCTTTTATATGGCGCCCACATGAGCATCTTTGCAAATTATTGCGCCTAGCTCAAAGGCGTTAAAGAAAAGCACTCTTGGGAGATAACCCATTGTTTATTTTCAGTAATTTTTCTTTTATTTGAGTCTTGGAAGTCATTACTACTATAATGACCGCTCCTTATCCTTTTTATTTTGTTTTTGTGCCAAGAGAAGCCTCTAATTTGAGTGAGGTAAAGATTTGGGGATGTTGCTGTCCTGAAACTGTTTTCGGTGCTGCACCGTAAAAATTCGTGAAAATTCCCTGTTTATCTATTGGACCTGCGATTTCTTGTGCATATGCCCCAGGTTATATCCGAACTTTTCTTAGTTGAACACTTTTTGATTTGAGCAACAGAAAATCCCTCAAAAATTCGACCTTTGTCAGCTGTTCAGTTTTGACAGATTTCTGCCAATATTTGTGTTTGCCACTTTATCGCTTTCTTTTGAGTTCTTTTGATCATGGAACTTTTGGGGAGGTTGCTACAGTAGTATATGCTATATATGTGGTGGTTTTGAGTTGAAACCTGAAGAAAATAGAGGGTTGAATATATTTTATGCTTGCACTAATGTTGCTAATAGAATTATGTTTAGTTTTGTATGAAGGAAGTTTTCAAGTGTAGGGATTGGAGAATGATGAGATGAGTTGAAGAATGGACAAAAGCTCAAGCTTGGGGATGCCCATGCATCACCCCAAGAAATATCCAAGAAGTACAAGCGTCAAAGCTTGGGGATGCCCCCGAGGCACCCCTTCTTCATCGGCAAAAATCAGGTCACCTTTCAAAACACTATATTTTTATTGCTTCATGCACTATGTGTTTTTCTTGGAGCGTCAGTTGTTTTAGTTTTCTTAGTTAGTTTAGTTTTGTTTGCTGTAATAAATGGTTTGATCACATCATGTTGTTTTGGAGGGAGATGAACCCGTTTTTCATTTGCCAAGAACACTCTGTTTTCACTCTTATCGTTTCAATGAGTGTTCTCTTTTTCTGCTACTGCTTTGGTTTTCGTTTTCGCCTTGATTTGCGTTCAGATATTTTCATATCTTTTCTTCAAGGTGTATTTTGCCTCTGATCTTTATTGGTTTTCATCAAAAGAGGTGTTTACAAAAATTTCAAATGGTGTTGGAAAAGAGAAAAAGCTTTATGCAAAAAAAATGGTACAAGAAGGAGCTTGTGTAGACTGCGGCTTAGGCTTTTGCATGTCATGCTTGATGTCTTTTTGATAGTATGCTTAGTGGTTTTGCTGTAGCATGACTTGTCTCAAATAACTGAGATTGCTTAATGAGCCTTTGAAAAAAATCATGCGTTGTTTTTATTGTATGGAAGCATTATTTTGGTTTTCTCCTTGATGCTTTATTTGGGTTGACTTGGCGCATGCTCACACATGTTAGACTCTTACAAAGTCGCCAATAGCCTCTATGATCATTTAGTTTTTGACTTTTGATGCCATCTTATGCTTCTTTTAATGTCGCTTTGTCGCTTTGCATGATTATGGCCATTATTGCTCTCTTAGTTGGTCGCTCCCAGTCTTTTGCTAGCCCTCGCCTTGTACTGAGTATGAGCTCTACTCATGCATCCAACTCCTAAAAGCCAAAGTTTTTCAAAGTGTCCACCATACATACCTACTAGCAATTTGCTATTCCAAGTAAATTTGACTTGCTTTTATATTCTCTTCAAATTAAACTATTACCAGTGTTATGCGAAATTCGGTCAGTAAAGCTCTCACGAACCGGAAGGCACACTTTACTTTTTCATGTTCTTAAAAATTTGACATTGTGGTCTTTTATGTTGAGTTGTTATGCTTGCAAATTGTAAGTTGGATTCTAGCCCAGCCATGCTGTCATGGGGCAAGCTTTCAACATTGCACTTCTTATTTGAGTTGATATCGTGATCTTTTGTTTATGGATGCCCGCGGTGTGAAATGAATTGGGAATCTTGTGGGGATCATGGAGTTTGTATATGTGTTAGGAAAACGCCGGGCCGCCAATCTAAGCCATGCATAATTCATGGTGGAAATTTGCAGCATACCCATGGTGAACATTCGACGACGCATCTCATAATAAAAAGCTAAACAAATGGCAAATAAAAGAGATGTCGAGGTGTTCATTGTCTGCTTGTCCTGTCATTTTGGTGTGGGCTTGTTCCATGTCATCGGGCACGGAGGTACCCCATTGGCGGTTCTCAATGATATGCATATACTTACAATGACAAGAGCCTTGCTTGGGACTCTAAGTAAAGTAGCATGAGGTTTGGGTACTCGTATTCACGGGGCACGAGGTTTTCAACTTATGATTTGTCAAGCATATGCATCATAATTGTTCTCGCATTAACTTTAACCATTCAAGATGCTTATGATGGGGGCAATGAGAGCTCAAATCCGGTAAGTACCATAATTTTTGAAGGTTATAAAACTTGCAATCACTGCTTCCCTCTGCGAAGGGCCTTTCTTTTACTTTTATGTTGAGTCACCACCTTCTTTCTTTATGCACCATTAAGAGAGCATAGTTGTCATTCTTAGTGTGATATGCATTGTCCCAAAGTTCATTGATTGACTCATATTGTTGGTTTCACTTGTTCTTAAATTATTTGTATCTAGTCGCCCTCTTAAACTTGAAGGTGTCCTATGCATTTATGTTTTGCTCTCTTTGAAGGACAAGCTGAAAACCATTTGTATGTTTTTCCTTATGATTTGAACACACATTTGACTTTCATTGTTTCATTATCATGATCTTTTGTTTGTGTTCATTTGCATATTTACAACATGGTTGTTAAGTTCTTATTGTCATGATTATATCTTCATGCCCATGTTTTAAGTTCTATTGATCCCAGCTCACCAATGCTTACATATATGATCAAGATTGTGTAGGTGCATGTCACCTAAAAAATTATTCTTTTGTTATCACTTACCTACTCGAGGACGAGCAGGAGTTAAGCTTGGGGATGCTTGATACGTCTCAAACGTATCTATAATTTTTGATGCTCCATGCTTTGTTTTACACCATTTGCCTATTGTTTCGTTACACTTAGTGGCACTTTTATGCATTTTCCGGAACTAACCTATTAACAAGATGCCACAGTGCCAGTTCCCTATTTTCTGCTGTTTTTGTGTTTCAGAGTGATACACAGGAAATATTCTCGGAATTGGACGAAACAAGTTCCTGAAGTCTTATTTTACCCGGGAGCATCCGGACATCCGAAAGAGAGCCGGAGAGGGGCCAGGGCCTGCCCTCACACTAGGGTGGCGCGGCCCAGGCCCTGGCCGCGCCACCCATGTGTGAGGAGCCCCTGGCTGCCCTCTCGCGACGCCCCTTCGCCTATATAAAGCCTCGGGACGGAAAACCCTAGGGGAGTCGGCAATTTTCCAGAAAGAGTTCCGCAGCTCCGCCGCCATCGCCGACGAATTTCGGTGGACAGAAGTCTCTGTTCCGGCACCCTGCCGGGACGGGGAAGTGCCCCCAGAGCCATCTCCATCGGTCTCCACCACCGTCTCCGCCGTCTCCATCGACCTCACCGCCATCTCCATCAACCTTGCTGTCTCCTATGATGAGGAGGGAGTAGTTCATCCCCGGGGCTGAGGGCTCTACCGGTAGCTATGTGGTTCACCTCTCTCTCCCATGATGTGATCTTTATGTGATCGTGAGCTTTGTATCATGTTGAACAAGTAGATGTTATTATTCAGATATTATGCTACTCCTATGCTTAATTATTATAGTGTACTCTAGTGATGTTATTAAAGTAATCTATTCCTCCTGCCATGGTGTAACGGTGACAGTGCGTGCATCGTGGTGGTACTTGGTTTAGGCTATGATCGTGATCTCTTGTGGATTATGAGAGTAATTATTACTATGATAGTATTGAGTGATCTATTCCTCCTTTCATGGTGTAATGTTGACAGTGTGTGCACCGTGTTAGTACTTGGTCTAAGTTGCAATGATGTCTATCTTGAGTTGTGATCTGATTTGGATGTCTCTATGAGTGGTGTTTGTCAAGTACTTGATGAACTTTAAGGGGTGCTTCCGTAGCCACTATGCAATGATTAGTGTTATTCAATAGGAGAGTAATTCAGAGTACCATAGTGGAGAGAAGTTGTTTATTTGTTCAATCATGTTATATTGTTGGGAGTGTGTCCACTAGTGAAAGTATGATCCCTAGGCCTTGTTTCCAAGCATTGCACACCGTTTACTTGCTGTTTTGTTACATGTTTGCTCGCAGCGATATTTACTTCAAATCTCATTTGCTACTTATAATCATCACTACTACTTGTATTTCACTATCTCTTCGCCGAACTAGTGCACCTATACATCTGACAAGTGTATTGGGTGTGTTGGGGACACAAGAGACTTTCTGTATCGTAATTGCAGGGTTGCTTGAGAGGGATAGCTTTGACCTCTAACCTCCCTGAGTTCGATAAACCTTGGGTGATCCACTTAAGGGAAACTTGCTGCTGTTCTACAAACCTCTGCACTTGGAGGCCCAACAAGTGTCTACAAGAATAGAAGTGCATAGACATCAGTGTTCGGATTGATATCCCCGGGAGTGGATTATTAGTCATAGATGCAGTTGGATGGCGGTCTATGTATTTTGTTGTAATGCCCAGAGTAAATCTCATAGTGATCTTCTTGACATATCACGTTATCTTTATTCTATCAATTGCCCAACTGTAATTTGTTTACCCAGCATGTTATTTTATCTATGGAGAGACACCACTAGTGAACTGTGGACCCCGGTCCTATTTTAATCATATTGCTATCACCTGTTTACTTTTCCCGCACTGTTTACTTTACTCACATATTATTACTGTTTTCCACTCGATACACTCATAACCTTTGTTTCAAGCAAACTGGTGAGATTGACAACCTCATCGCAAGTTGGGAGCAAAGTATTTGTTTGTGTGTGTGCAGGTTCCACAAACACCTTCAGTCGTCACCGTCTCTCCTCTTCAAGATCGACATTAAACCTTGGTTTCTTAACTAAGGGAAAACTAGCCGCTACACTCATCATACCTTCCTCTTGGGGTTCCCAACGGGCTGGTCATCACCACACACAAGGACTTACTGCTCCACGCCGGCAGCCTCTTTTCTGGCGCCATCACCAAGTAGCAGCTTCTTTTCTGGCGCCGTTGCCGGGGAGGAAGAGAAGACTTCTGCGAGGGGAGTTCTTCGCACACACATTCTTTACTTTGTTATTTGCTTTGCTTTACTTTATTTATTTTTACCTGCATTGCTTTTTATCAAAAACCCCAAAAAATTAGAATCCTTGGTAGTTGTTTTTACTTTACTTTAGTTTATCATCTTGTTTCCTAAGTTCGTTCTGGAGGACCTCTCACATTAGTATGCATGAGGAAGTTGAGGAAAAGTCTTTGGTTGAGCTAGCTCCTAGTATTGAAGTTGCTTCTTCTTATTTAGTTCACATGTTGGAAACTAGGTTTGCTAGTCTTAATCCTTTCACGCAATACATGTTTCTCAAGCTTCATGAAATTGAGGATCCCGAAAAGAAAGCTTTTATCTTGGAAACTTTGCGCCTAGAATTTAAGGATGTCGTTATTGAAGCTAGGAAGGTTCTTAAACGTTTTAATAAGCTCAGCTCTTTAGAGAAAAGTTTGCCAAGTAACATGAGCAATCACTGCTTCCCTCTGCGAAGGGCCTTTCTTTTACTTTTATGTTGAGTCACCACCTTCTTTCTTTATGCACCATTAAGAGAGCATAGTTGTCATTCTTAGTGTGATATGCATTGTCCCAAAGTTCATTGATTGACTCATATTGTTGGTTTCACTTGTTCTTAAATTATTTGTATCTAGTCGCCCTCTTAAACTTGAAGGTGTCCTATGCATTTATGTTTTGCTCTCTTTGAAGGACAAGCTGAAAACCATTTGTATGTTTTTCCTTATGATTTGAACACACGTTTGACTTTCATTGTTTCATTATCATGATCTTTTGTTTGTGTTCATTTACATGTTTACAACATGGTTGCTAAGTTTCTTATTGTCATGATTACATCTTTCATGCCCATGTTTTAAGTTCTATTGATCCCAGCTCACCAATGCTTACTTATATGATCAAGATTGTGTAGGTGCATGTCACCTCAAAAATTATTCTTTTGTTATCACTTACCTACTCGAGGACGAGCAGGAGTTAAGCTTGGGGATGCTTGATACGTCTCAAACGTATCTATAATTTTTGATGCTCCATGCTTGTTTTTACACCATTTGCCTATTGTTTCGTTACACTTAGTGGTACTTTTATGCATTTTCCGGAACTAACCTATTAACAAGCGCCACAGTGCCAGTTTCCTATTTTCTGCTGTTTTTGTGTTTCAGAAGTGATACACAGGAAATATTCTCGGAATTGGACGAAACAAGTTCCTGAAGTCTTATTTTTCCCGGAAGCTTCCAGATATCTGAAGGAGAGACGGAGAGGGGCCACCAGGGCCCCACACACAGGGCCGGCGCGGCCAGGCCCCTTGCCGCGCCACCCCTGTGTGAGGGAGCCTGGCTCCACCTCTGACATCGCCCCTTCGCCTATAAAGACCCCCCGACCAGAAAAACCTAAACACCCGATCAGATTTCTAGAACACATCGCGATCCGCCGCCACCGTCGACCCGAAGATCGGGAGGGTCCAGAAGCTCATCCCGGCACCCTGCCAGAGAGGGGAATCACCACTAGAGGTCTTCTTCATCGCCATGCTTGCCTCCGGAGCGATGAGTGAGTAGTCTACCTTGGACTATGGGTCCATAGCAGTAGCTAGATGGTTGTCTTCTCCACCATGTGCTTCATGTTTAGATCTCATGAGCTGCCCTACATGATTGAGATCACCGTTATGTAATTCTAGGATGTTGGTTTGTTGGGATCCGATGAATATTGGTGTTTATGATTAAGTTGCTGTACTGAATTATATCTTTTGTTATCTCTATGTTGTTTATGATCTTGCATGCTCTCCGTTGTTAGTAGCTATCTTGGCCGAGTAGTTGCTAGTGACTCCAAGAGGGGGTATTTATGCTCGATAGTGGGTTCATGTCTCTATTTCACCTGGGGGAGTGACAGAAACCTCTAAGGTGGTAGATGTACTGTTGCTACTAGGGAGAAAACAACATTCATATGCTCAAGGGCATATGCTTTGTTTACATTACACACTTTGTTTAAAGCAATTATCTGTTGTTCGCAACTTAATACTTCTAGGGTGTTCGGATTGATATCCCCGGGAGTGGATTATTAGTCATAGATGCAGTTGGATGGCGGTCTATGTATTTTGTTGTAATGCCCAGAGTAAATCTCATAGTGATCTTCTTGACATATCACGTTATCTTTATTCTATCAATTGCCCAACTGAATTTGTTTACCCAGCATGTTATTTTATCTATGGAGAGACACCACTAGTGAACTGTGGACCCCGGTCCTATTTTAATCATATTGCTATCACCTGTTTACTTTTCCCGCACTGTTTACTTTACTCGCATATTATTACTGTTTTCCACTCGATACACTCATAACCTTTGTTTCAAGCAAACCGGTGAGATTGACAACCTCATCGCAAGTTGGGAGCAAAGTATTTGTTTGTGTGTGTGTGCAGGTTCCACAAACACCTTCAGTCGTCACCGTCTCTCCTCTTCAAGATCGACATTAAACCTTGGTTTCTTAACTGAGGGAAAACTAGCCGCTACACTCATCATACCTTCCTCTTGGGGTTCCCAACGGGCTGGTCATCACCACGCACAAGGACTTACTGCTCCACGCCGGCAGCCTCTTTTCTGGCGCCATCACCAAGTAGCACCGTCCATCCGGGCCTTCTCCACCTCCTTCTCCGTGATGGCGGAGGTCACCCAGCTGGTCGCGGCGTTCGCTTTTCCCTTGGCCATGGCGTTCTTGCTCGCTTGGTGCTTCACGCGCATCTATCAGATCTGTGCCTGGGGGCTATGCGCGAAAGGAGAAGGAAGCAAGAGCAGCAATGGCGGCGGTGGCGGAGAGAAAGAGCTGGTAAACAGTACAATTCCCCACGATCCCCCTTATATATATCTTCTGGGAGAATGATCGTGGGCTGAGACGTGGCGCAAAGATAGGAAACGGTAAGCCCACTAACGGTCAAAAGTTAAGAAATTTACAGTACAGCCCATGCAACGGTTCGCAATGGTACAGAGTGACATACTCATTGATGTCATAAAAACGATAATATAAGAAAGAGGAAAAATGGCGCCGACAAGTGCAAAATAGGTGCACAAGACTATATATGGAGGAGTTTCGATTATAGCCATGGGGTCTACTATTTTCAAAGATGGTGAATACAACCTCTCTCTTGAGTGGTGGATTAGTATTCGATGACAAGATATTCTTAAAAGTATCCCGAAGTTGAAGTATCTTGAGATGAAGTATGATGGACTACGCTATATTTTTGAGCCTATATTCGGAAAAAGTCTTTTTTGACTATAGCCTCGGGGGCTACTCCCATCGGGAGCGCTGAGCGCGCACCCTACGATATTTCTTGGTAAAGCATTGGAGTTGGAGAAGAGTAGGAGTGTTACTCCCATCGGGAGCGAGTTTTACTGTTGAAGAAACCTGAAGTTTTTCAGTCAAAATTTGACTGCGACATGAGATTCTCGAGTTGTGTTATCGCAACGCGACTCGAATGCCGTGACTTGTCACGAAGGTAAGACCCCGGGATCCGTCCTGAGTGGCCTGGTATTCGCACATGGATGCGCTTTGCTAGTATGTATCCGTGTCTACGACGCGAAGAAAATCCTGGTGGACGCACTAGGTACCCTGAGAATCACTGGGATTCATTCTTTGTAAGTCCTAAATGTGGCAAAAGAGTGGGTTTGACCGGTATCCCGAATTCAAGTCCAAGGGGATTGAATTTGAAGTAGGTGACAAGTATATGTTCCGGCAGTTAACTGACCTCTTGATCCGTCAGAGTTGTCAGGCTTGCTCATCAAAACCCCTTGCGAAAGAATATCATGAAAATAAGTCGAAAAGACCAAGTCGAAGATTTGAAGATGTGAAGAAGTCGAAGAATTGATCAAGTCGAAGATTTAAAGATTAGAGATTCAACCTGAATCTGCAATTCTGGTAGAATCTCAGGGGCTACTGACAAGGGTATAGTTAATAGAGCCCGTTAGTTGAGTACCCCTGAGGCCCGATAAGCTAGGCCCAATTGTAATGATAGTCGAATACGAGTTCTTACCGTATGTCGATGTTGTAATCTGTATCGGACCCTACCCGATCCTCGAGACTTAGCCACCTATATAAAGGGGCCAGGAGGGGACGGTGTGAGGCAGATTGAAAGCAAGCCAGGTTTAACACCCAAAGTTTACTTTCGACAGACACCTATTTTGACTAACTTTACGTTCGAGTTCATCCGACGCCCTATCTCCCCGATCCTAAGTCCTTCATCTAGGACATTTGTCGAGTTAACCCCTCGTCAACCGGGGTCCACAGTTCACTAGTGGTGTTTCTCCATAAGATAAATAACAACATGCTGGGTAAACAAATTACAATTGGGCAATTGATAGAGTAAAGATAACGTGCATATGTCTTGAGGATCACTATGAGATTCACTCGGGGCATTACGACAAAATACATAGACCGCCATCCAACTGCATCTATGACTAAAAATCCACTCGCGGGGAGTCATCCAAGTACCCCTTGCATATTAAGTTGCGAACAAAAGATAATTGCATTAAGCAAAGTGCGTAATGTAAACAAAGCAAATGTCCTTGAACACAAGAATGTTGTTTTCTTCCTGGTGGCAACATAACATCTATAACCTTAGAGGTTTCTGTCACTCCCCAGATTACTAGAGGCATGAACCCAACTATCGAGCACAAATACTCCCTCTTGGAGTCACTAGCATCTACTCGGCCAAGATATCTACTAGCAACAGAAAGCATGCAAGATCATAAACAACATAGAGATAACATAAGATATATAATTCAGCACATCAACTTAACATAGTACCAATACTTATCGGATCCCAACAAACACAACATGTAGAATTACATAAAGATGACCCTGATCATTTAGGGCAGCTCACAAGATCTAAACATGAAGCACATGGCGGAGGAGATAACCATCTAGCTACTGCTATGGACCCGTTGTCCAAGGTATACTACTCACACATCACTCCGGAGGCGACCATGGTGGTGGAGAAGGCCTCCGATAGGGATTCCCCTCTCCGGCAGGGTGCCGGGAAGAGCTCCAGGATCCTCCTGATCTCGCGACGATGATGGTGGCGGCTTGCAGTATGTGTCGAGGAAAAGGAATCCATCCTTTAGGTTTTTCCTATCGAGGGGAATATATATGCGAAAGGGCAGCATCAGGAGGTGGGCCAGGCGGCCTGACCACCTGGTGGCGCAGCCAGGGGCTGGGCCGCGCCACCCTACGATGTGGCGAGTCCCTGGATCCCCTCCGTCTCATCTTCGGACTTCGTGACACTTTGAGAAAAATAGAAGGTTTGGCTTTTGTTTTATCCAATTCCGAGAATATTTCCTGTGTAGCTTTTCTGAAACACAAAAACAGCAGAAAATAGGGAGCTGGCACTGTGGCGTCTCATTAGTAGGTTAGTGCCGGAAAATGCATAAAACGTCACGAAGTGTTGAAAACACAAAGCAAATGGTGTATAAACAAGCATGGAGCATCAAAAATTATAGATACGTTTGAGATGTATCACCGCGCCACCCAGTGGTGTGGCCACCCTGGCCTACTTCTGCCATCGCCCCCTCATGTATATTGTTATCCCCGAAAACCTAAGACGATAGGGGGGATTAGAGATAGACTCCGCCGCCTCTGCGGGGTGGAAAACACCGAGAGAGAGAAAGCTCTCTGGCAGGCAGAAATCTGCCGGGTGAACGTCGACTACGTGATACTTCACTTTTATGGGCCTAGTGGAATGCATTATGTATTTGGCTACTAATTGTGGGGTTGCCGGAGCGACAGAAACCTAAACCCCCGTTAGGAAACCATTGCACCAGGGAGTATAGGATCTCAGAGTTTAAGGCTATGGTTAGATTTATCTTAATTACTTTCTTGTAGTTGCGGATGCTTGTAAGGGGTATAATCACAAGTGTGTATTAGTCCAAGTTGGGGGAGTATACTAGCATAGTTTCACCCCCATAACACTTATCAAACCAATGAAGATTACTTAGCTGCATGAAGCGAAAGCACTCGACAGGACCTCCCGTGTGTCCTTAGGAATGTGTGGTAATCATAAGTTACACAACCGGCTTGTCCTTTGCTCTAGAAAGGATTGGGCCACTTGCAACAATTATTATTATTGTCTTTTATTTACACGTACTTTATTTATCTGCATTACCAAATACCCCTAAAAACCCGTTTGCTAGTATTTACAGTGAATCCTTGATCAAAACTGCTTGTCAACACCTTCTGCTCCTTGTTGGGTTCGACACTCTTATTTATCGAAAGTACTATGATACACCCCCTATACTTGTGGGTCATCAAGACTATTTTCTGGGGCCGTTGCTGGGGAGTGAAGCGCTATTTAAGAGTGAAATTGGTAAAGGTAACTTTTGCTGTGAGTATTGTTTTTATTTCTTTCTTTTATTTTATTTTGCTATGGAGAAGTCTCTATTTGGTTCCTTATTTGGGAACACTACTGCCTCTATTACGGTAGTGGATGTACCACCACTTGCTCAATTAGATCCTTTTAAAATACCTATGAAAATTGTTGAACGTGTTGTGAATAACTGCTATTCAGGAGATGGAACTGTCCATCCGGGTGATCATTTACTCTTTATACATGAATTATGCGAGTTATTTAAGTGTGCGGGTATTTCATCAAGCCAGGTTAAGAGAAATCTATTCTCTTTATCACTGAAGGGCAGAGCTGCAGAATGATATAGGTGATACGTCCCAAACGTATCTATAATTTTTGATGCTCCATGCTTGTTTATACACCATTTGCTTAGTGTTTTGTTACACTTCGTGGCATTTTTATGCATTTTCCGAACTAACCTATTAACAAGATGCCATAGTGCCAGTTCCCTGTTTTTTGCTGTTGTTGTCTTTCAGAAAAGTTACACAGGAAATATTCTCGGAATTGGACGAAACAAAAGCCGAACCTCCGAATATTTAACAAAGCTTCCAGAAGACCGAAGAGGAGATGGAGAGGGGCCACGGGCCGGCCACACCATAGGGCGGCGCGGCCAGCCCCTAGCCCACACCCCCTAGTGGTGAGGCCGCCCTGGTCCACCTCTGACGCTGCCCCTTCGCCTATAAAGACCCCCCGATGGGAAAAACCTAAAGACCCGATCAATTTTCCAGAAACACATCGCGATCCACCGCCGTCGTCGACCCGAGATCGGGAGGGTCTAGAAGCTCTTCCCGGCACCCTGCCGGAGAGGAGAATCGCCACCGGAGGTCTTCTTCATCGCCATGCTTGCCTCCAGCGCGATGAGTGAGTAGTCTACCTTGGACTATGGGTCCATAGCAGTAGCTAGATGGTTGTCTTCTCCACCATGTGCTTCATGTTTAGATCTCGTGAGCTGCCCTACATGATCGAGACTACCTTTATGTAATTCTACATGTTGTGTTTGTTGGGATCTGATGAATATTGGTGTTATGTTAAGTTGATGTGCTGAATATTATCTTATGTTATCTCTATGTTGTTTATGATCTTGCATGCTCTCCGTTGTTAGTAGCTATCTTGGCCAAGTAGATACTAGTGACTCCAAGAGGGGGTATTTATGCTCGATAGTTGGGTTCATGCCTCTATTTAATCTGGGGGAGTGACAGAAACTCTAAGGCTGTAGATGTGTTGTTGCCACTAGGGAGAAAACAACATTCTTGTGTCCAAGGACATTCACTTTGTTTACATTACACACTTTGCTTAATGCAGTTATCTGTTGTTCGCAACTTAATACTCGAGGGGTGTGATGACCCACAAGTATAGGGGGTGTATCGTAGTATTTTCGATAAATAAGAGTGTCGAACCCAACGAGGAGTAGAAGGTGTTGACAAGTAGTTTTGATCAAGGATTCACTGTAAATACTAGCAAACGGGTTTTCAGGGGTATTTGGTAATGCAAATAAATAAAATGTGAGTAAGTAAAAGACAGTAGTAACAATTGCAGCAAGTGGCCCAATCCTTTCTAGAGCAAAGGACAAGCTGGTTGTGTAACTTATGATGACCAAATGTTCTCGAGGACACACGGGAGTTTCTATCAAGAGCTTTCGCTTCATGCAGCTAAATAATCTTTATTGGTTTGATAAGTGTTTTGGGGGTGAACATGTGCTAGCGCACTACCCTTACTAGGATAAATACACACTTGTGATTATACCCCTTACAAGCATCCGCAAATACCAGAAAGTAATTAAGATAAATCTAACCACAGACTTAAACTCTAAGATCCTACGCTTCCTGGTGCAATGGTTTCCCAACGGAGGTTTAGGTTTCTGTCACTCCAGCAACCCCACAATTGGTAGCCAAATACACAATGCCTCTCACTAGGCCCATAAATGGTGAAGTATCATGTAGTCGACATTCACATGACACCACTAGTGAAATAACACCACAACAAATAAATATCAAACCATTAAATATTACTCAATAATAATTCACTACTAACATCTTGACTTCTCCCATGTCCTCAAGAACTAAACGAACTACTCACAAGACATCATATGGATCATGATCAGAGGTGAAATAATGGTAAATAAAAATCTGAACATAAACCTTAATTCAACGGTTCCACTCAATAGCATCAACCACAAGAGTAATCAACACCGGGAAAGTTTCCCCTGAGAATTTAACAAGATTCAACTCAAGATGTTACAGTGGGATGGTGTGGTGATGGTGGAGATGAAGGTGCTGGTGATAGAGATGATGATGATGATGATCCTGATGAAGTTCGGTGCGATGGTGATGATGATGGCGATGATCTCCCCTCTCCGGAAAGGAATTTCTCTAGCAGATTTCTGCCTGCCAGAGAGCTTTTCTCTTTCTGGTATTTTCCGCCCCGCAGAGGCGGTGGTGTCTATCTCTGAGCCCCCTTGACTTAGGTTTTCGGGGACGATGAAATACGTGAAGGGGCGATGGCAGAAGTGGGCCAGGGAGGCCTCACCACAGGCCGGCGCGGCCAGGGGTGGGCCCGTGCCCCCTAGTGGTGAGCCTGCCCTGTTGCTCCTCTCGCCTTCTCCTTCCGGCTTCTTCAGTCTTCTGGTAAAATATAATTTCCTGGTATTTTTCTGGAATTTTCTGATCTTCTGAAATATGATGCCTTGATGGTCCTTTTTCCAGCAGAATCCTGACTCCGGCAGCAAATCCTCCAATGATCATCAAACATGTAAAAAACAGAGGAAACAACATAAGTATCATCTCTAAATGTGAAATATGTCAATGAATAATATTAAATTATGATACAAAATAGTGATGCAAAATGGACGTATCAACCCCCCAAGCTTAGACCTCGCTTATCCCCAAGCGAAAACTGAACTCAGTAAACATGACCACAGGTTTATGGAGTGAAGTGTCGATAATCAAAATATGGACAAGAAGTATCACATTCACCAAGGCACAAGGTATAATAGACAGCAACTTCCCTTTATATGATATGGGCTTGCAATAAGTAAAAGGGAATCACATATAAGGATGCACAAGGTAAACTATAATTGGCGATGGCAAACCTTAGTTCTTGGTCCGAGAACAATGATCAAACTATTCTTTCTTTTGAACGAAGCCTTTTTAAAACAGAGCTAATATAGCAAAAACCATATGCTCAATGAAACAAACTTTTGCATTCATAGAAAGCTTTCAAAGATATATTCCTTCAGACAAAAGCATTGTACTAACAAAAGAAGTTAGAAAACATGATTAAACGGATCAACATATGGATGAGTGAAACATAACAACTCAAATGCTTGCTTGAGATAGAGGGGAATAGGTTGACTCAACATAAAAGTAAAAGATAGGCCCTTCGTAGAGGGAAGTGATGTCTACGCACGCGTCTGTTCTTGTAGACAGTGTTTGGCCTCCAAGTGCAGAGGTTTGTAGAGCAGCAGCAAGTTTCCCTTAAGTGGATCACCCAAGGTTTATCGAACTCAGGGAGGAAGAGGTCAAAGCTATCCCTCTCAAACAACCCTGCAATTACGATACAGAAAGTCTCTTGTGTCCCCAACACACCCAATACACTTGTCAGATGTATAGGTGCACTAGTTTGGCGAAGAGATAGTGAAATACAAGTAGTAGTGATGATTATAAGTAGTAAATGTGATCTGAAATAAATATCGCTGCGAGCAAACATGTAACAAAACAGTAAGTAAATGGTGTGCAATGCTTGGAAACAAGGCCTAGGGATCATACTTTCAGTAGTGGACACACTCCCAACAAATATAACATAATTGAACCAATAGATACTATCATCAATATGCAACTCAAAACAATTCTCCAATGGAAAACGAACACTAATCATGCGTAGGGCTACGAAGCACTCCTCAAAGTCCGTATGTACCCAAACTAGATTGTCCCACACTATCACCATGAATGCACTAGATGGTTCCAACAAACACGAACAATTCATAGAGACATTAACCAAAAAGATACACATGATGCACACACTAGTCACCTTTACACCATGATACAAGGTATCTCCGAAGAGTATAATAATTAAGCATAGGAGTAGCATAATATCTGAATAATAACATCTACCAATTCAACTAGATACAAAGCTCACAATCACATAAAGATCACATCATGGGAGAGAGAGGTGAACCACATAGCTACCGGTAGAGCCCTCAGCCCCGGAGTGTTCTTGGCAAATGAAAAACGGAGCATGTATCTCTCCAAACACATGATGTGATCCAAACATTTATTGCAGCAAACAAAGTAAAAGAAAACTGAAAACAAAAGCAACTGATGCTCCAAGAAAAACGCATAGTGCATGAAGCAATAAAAATATAGTGTCTTAAAAGGTGACCTGATTTTTGCCGATGAAGAAAGGGTGCCTCGGGGGCATCCCCAAGCTTTGACGCTTGTAACTCTTGGATATTTCTTGGGGGTTGCATGGGAATCCCCAAGCTTGAGCTTTTGTCCATTCTTCATCTCATCTCATCATTCTCCAATCCCTACACTTGAAAATTTCCTTCATACAAAACTCAACACAATTCTATTAGCAATGTTAGCATAAACATAATAATGAATCAACCCTTTTGAGTTCAGATTTCAACACAAAACCACCACATATATAGCATATAATACTGTAGCAACTTCCCCAAAAGTTCCATGATCAAAAGAATTCAAAAAGAAAGCGATCGAGAGGCAAACACAAATAGTGGCAGAAATCGGTCAAAACAGAACAGCTGATAAAGGTCGATTTTTTAGAGGGTTTTCTGTTGCTCAAATAAAAAAGTGTTAAACTAATAAAAGTTTGGAAATAACCTGGGGCATATGCACAAGAAATCGCAGGTCCAAAAGATATACAAAGAATTTTCACAAATTTTTACGGTGCAGCACCGAAAACTGTTTCAGGACAGCAACATCCCCAAATCTTACCTTACTCAAATTAGAGGCTTCTCTTGGCACAACAACAAAATAAAAATGATAAGAAGAGGTCATTACAGTAGTAATGACTTCCAAGACTCAAATAAAAGAAAAAGTACTAAAAATAAACAATGGGTTATCTCCCAAGAGTGCTTTTCTTTAACGCCTTTGAGCTAGGCGCAGTAATTCGCAAAGATGCTCATGTAGGCGCCATGGAAGAGCTTAAGGCAAAGGCGCTATATAGGAACTTAAGGCAAAAGAGAGCATCAAAACGCAAATATGAAACACATTTAAATCTAAACCACTTCCTATGAAAAATAGTCTTGTAAAGAGACAAGTCATAAAAGCGCAAAGCAAAAAGCATAGGAAGGCAAAACAAGCACAACTTCAAGAATTGCAACATAAAGAGGGGAAACTCAATATTGTTGAGATCCATCAAACCATGTTTCCCTCTCTCATAATATCTTTCAGTAGCATCATGAATAGAATTAACAATATAACTATCACATAAAGCATCCCTATCATGAGCCACATGCATAAAAGAATTAATACTCCCCACATGAACAATCGTAGTAGGAGCAGATTCAACAGAATAATTATTCTCATCACCATAATCATCAAAAACAGGAGGCATATTGTAATCATAACTAATTTTCTCCTCAAAAGTAGGTGAACTAAAAATATTATACCCATCATCATAACCATCATAAACTAGAGGTTTAGTATCATCACAAGCTAGAGAACAACTATTTCGCAAAGCATATTCATCAAACATATCATCATAAGAAGGAACATGGATAGCACTAATGGTACAACAATTATTAACCTTAGAATTAGTACCAAAAAGATTTTTAATATCAAAAGTAGAGTGCTTTTCCCAATCATGATCACTAACATAGGTAACAGGCATAGGAACATCACATAGGGGAGATAAAATATCATCAGAGCAAACTTTCTCCACTAAAGCTGGGGAACTTAAAATATCATGCTTAACAAAACCAGCTTCCCCAAGCTTAGACTTTTCTATAGCATTAGCAACAAGAGTATTCAAAGCATTTAAACTAACAACACTATTAGCATGCGAATAAAGCTCCAAAGGTTTTTCAATTTTCTCTTCAAATCTAAACTCAGGAAAAAGACTAAAGAACTCTTTATTTTCTATTAATCCTAACTAGTGAAAATAAAAACAAGAAACAAAAAGATATAATTGCAGAATCTAAAGGAAATAACTTTGAGCACTCACTAGCAACTAAAAGACTTAGTAACCAAAGAATGTGAGTACCTTTTACCTTACCTCCCCGGCAGCGGCACCAGAAAAGAGCTTGATGTCTATGCACGCGTCTGTTCTTGTAGACAGTGTTGGGCCTCCAAGTGCAGAGGTTTGTAGAGCAGCAGCAAGTTTCCCTTAAGTGGATCACCCAAGGTTTATCGAACTCAGGGAGGAAGAGGTCAAAGCTATCCCTCTCAAACAACCCTGCAATTACGATACAGAAAGTCTCTTGTGTCCCCAACACACCCAATACACTTGTCAGATGTATAGGTGCACTAGTTCGGCAAAGAGATAGTGAAATACAAGTAGTAGTGATGATTATAAGTAGTAAATGTGATCTGAAATAAATATCGCTGCGAGCAAACATGTAACAAAACAGTAAGTAAACGGTGTGCAATGCTTGGAAACAAGGCCCAGGGATCATACTTTCACTAGTGGACACACTCTCAACAAATATAACATAATTGAACCAATAGATACTATCATCAATATGCAACTCAAAACAATTCTCCAATGGAAAACGAACACTAATCATGCGTAGGGCTACGAAGCACTCCTCAAAGTCCGTATGTACCCAAACTAGATTGTCCCACACTATCACCATGAACGCACTAGATGGTTCCAACAAACACCAACAATTCATAGAGACATTAACCAAAAAGATATACATGATGCACACACTAGTCACCTTTACACCATGATACAAGGTATCTCCGGAGAGTATAATAATTAAGCATAGGAGTAGCATAATATCTGAATAATAACATCTACCAATTCAACTAGATACAAAGCTCACGATCACATAAAGATCACATCATGAGAGAGAGAGGTGAACCACATAGCTACCGGCAGAGTCCTCAGCCCCGGGGATGAACTACTCCCTCCTCATCATAGGAGACAGCAAGGTTGATGGAGATGGTGGTGAGGTCGATGGAGACAGCGGAGACGGCGATGGAGACCGATGGAGATGGCTCTGGGGGCACTTCCCCGTCCCGGCAGGGTGCCGGAACAGAGACTTCTGTCCCCCAAAATTCATCGGCGGCGGCGGAGCTGTGGAACTGCTCTGGAAATTTTGCTGATTCCCCTAGGGTTTTCTGTCCCGAGGCTTTATATAGGCGAAGGGGCATCGTCAGGGGGCTGCCAGGGCGCCCTCACAATGGGTGGGTGATACGTCTCCAACGTATCCATAATTTTTGATGCTCTATGCTTGTTTTTACACCATTTGCCTAATGTTTCGTTACACTTTGTGGCACTTTTATGCATTTTCTGGAACTAACCTATTAACAAGTCGCCACAGTGCCAGTTCCCTATTTTCTGCTGTTTTTGTGTTTCAGAAAAGCTACACAGGAAATATTCTTGGAATTGGACGAAACCAAACCCAGTCGCCCAGAATTTTACCAAAGCTTCCAGAGAGCTGAAGAGAAGTTGGAGTGGGGCCATGAGGGGCCCTCACACCAGGGCGGCGCGACCAGGGGCTGGGCCATGCCCTATGTGTGAGACCGTGTCGGTCCACTTCTGACGATGCCCCTTCGCCTATAAAGACCCCGTGACGGGAAAAACCTAAGTACCCGATCAGTTTTCCAGAACACATAGCGAGCCACCGCCGCCGTCGACCCGAAGATCGGGAGGGTCCAGAAGTTCTTCTCGGCACCCTGCCGGAGAGGGGAATCACCACCGGAGGTCTTCTTCATCGCCATCCTTGCCTCCAGAGCGATGAGTGAGTAGTCTACCTTGGACTATGGGTCCATAGCAGTAGCTAGATGGTTGTCTTCTCCATCATGTGCTTCATGTTTAGATCTCATAAGCTGCCCTACATGATTGAGATCACCGTTATGTAATTCTACATGTTTGGTTTGTTGGGATCCGATGAATATTGGTGTTATGCTTGAGTTGAAGTACTGAAATTTATCTTATGTTATCTCTATGTTGTTTATGATCTTGCATGCTCTCCGTTGTTAGTAGCTATCTTGGCCGAGTAGTTGCTAGTGACTCCAAGAGGGGGTATTTATGCTCGATAGTGGGTTCATGCCTCTATTTAATCTGGGGGAGTGACCGATACCTCTAAGGTTATAGATGAGCTGTTGCTACTAGGGGGAAAACAACATTCATATGCTCGAGGGTATATGCTTTGTTTACATTACACACTTTGCTTAATGCAATTATCTGTTGTTCGCAACTTAATACTCATGGGGTGTTCGGATAATATCCCCGAGAGTGGATTATTAGTCATAGATGCAGTTGGATGGCGGTTTATGTATTTTGTTGTAATGCCCAGAGTAAATCTCATAGTGATCCTCTCATCATATGCATGTTGTCTTTATTCTATCAATTGCCCAACTATAATTTGTTTACCCAGCATGTGTTATTTATCTTATGGAGAGACACCGCTAGTGAACTATGGACCCCGGTCCTATTTCCTTTATATTGCTATCACCTGTTTATTTTACTCACACTGTTTACTTTACTCGCATACTATTATCACTTTCCACTCGATACGCTCATACCCTTTGTTTCAAGCAAACCGGTGAGATTGACAACCTCATAGTAAGTTGGGAACAAAGTATTTGGTTGTGTTGTGTGCAGGTTCCACGTTGCTACTAGCTGAAGACGCGCTAACTCGTTTTGTTGTGAGACGGCGCCCTTGTTGGAGTGTCACTAGGCTATCAAGCATCACCTTCAGTCGTTTGTTTGCTCCTCTCCTGATCGACATACCTTGGTTTCTTAACTGAGGGAAAATCTTGCTGCTATATTCATCACACCTTCCTCTTGGGATTCCCAATGGGCTGGTCATTCAACTAGGCACAAACTCTTTTCTGGCGCCATCAAAAAGCAATCAAGCTCTTTTCTAGCGCCGTTGCCGGGGAGGAAGTAGAAGACTTCTGCGAGGGGAGTTTTCGCACGCACATCCTTTACTTTGTTTTAAGTTTTGCTTTGCTTTACTTTATTTTTACTTGCATCATTTTTATCAAAAACCCAAAAAATTAGAATCCTTGGTAGTTGTTATTTCTTTACTTTAGTTCATTATGTTGTTCCCGAAGTACGTTCTAGAGGACTTCTCAGTAGGTAGTGGTTTAATTATTGGGAAAGATAACATTGAGGAGTTCTTTAATCATATTAGTATGCATAAAGAAGTTGAGGAAAAGTCTTTGGTTGAGCTTGCTCCTAGTTATGAAGTTGCTTCCGCTTATTTAGTTCACATGTTAGAAGCTAGGTTTGCTAGCCTAAATCCCTTTTTGCAATACATGTTCCTTAAGCTTCATGAAATTGAAGATCCTAAAAAGAAAGCTTTCATATTAGAAACTTTGCGCATAGAATTTAGAGATGTTGCCAATGAGGCTAGAAACATTTTTAAGAAATTTAATAAGCTTGGCTCACCTGTAGCGGTTGTTGGTACACCCAATAAAGATTTTAGAGTGCCAATACCTTATATACTTGCAGGGATTCATGATGTTTGGGAAAATAATTCTAGTTGGATTTGTCTTGAAAATCCTTTCGATGAAAGTAGTGTACCAAAGCGTGATCATAAAGGATCTTCAAAGACTTATATGGACACAATTCCTTTCATTGTTGAAAAGACTCCTATAGTGGATCCTAATGCTTCTTTCATAATTACTTGATTCGCAATTTTCTGCGCTTAGCTCAAAGGCGTAAAAGAAAAGCACTCTTAGGAGATAACCCAATGTTTTTACATTCAGTTCTTTTTCTTTTATTTGAGTCTTGGAAGTTATTACTACTGTAATAACCTCTCCTTATCCTTTTTATTTCGTTTTTGTGCCAAGAGAAGCCTCTAATTTGAGTGAGGTAAGATTTGGGGATGTTGCTGTCCTGAAACTGTTTTCGGTGCTGCACCGTAAAAATTCATGAAAATTCTCTGTATATCTTTTGGACCTGCAATTTCTTGTGCATATGCCCCAGGTTATATCCAAACTTTCGTTAGTTGAACATTTTTCGATTTGAGCAACAGAAAACCCTCTAAAAATTCGACCTTTGTCAGCTGTTCTGTTTTGACAGATTTCTGCCAATATTTGTGTTTGCCGCTTTATCGCTTTCTTTTCGAGTTCTTTTGATCACGGAACTTTTGGGAAAGTTGCTACAGTAGTATATACTGAATATGTGGTGGTTTTGGGTTGAAACCTGAAGCAAAAAGGCTTGATTATATGTTATGCCTACACTAATGTTGCTAATAGATTTGTGTTTAGTTTTGTATGAAGGAAGTTTTCAAGTGTAGGGATCGGAGAGTGATGAGATGAGTTGAAGAACGGACAAAAGCTCAAGCTTGGGGATGCCCAAGCATCGCCCCAAGAAATATCCAAGAAGTACAAGTGTCAAAGCTTGGGGATGCCCCCGAGGCACCCCTTCTTCATCGGCAAAAATCAGGTCACCTTTCAAGACACTATATTTTTATTGCTTCATGCATTATGTGTTTTTCTTGGAGCGTTAGTTTTTTTAGTTTTCAGTTTAGTTTAGTTTAGTTTGCTGCAATAAATGGTTGGACCCCAACAAATTTCTTTTGGAGAAGTTGCCTTGCTTTTCATTTGCCAAGAACACTCCGTTTTTCACTCTATTCGTTTTAACGAGTGTTTTCTTTTTCTAGAACTGCGTTTAGCTTTTGATTTTCGCCTTGATTTGTGTTTAGATCTTGTTATATCTTTTCATCAAGGTGTATTTTTGCCACTGATCTTTATTGGTTTTCATCAAAAGAGGTGTTTATAAAAAATTTCAATGGTGTTGGAAAAGAGAAAAAGCTTTATGCAAAAAAGTGGTACAAGAAGGAGCTTGTGTAGACTGCGGCTTAGGCTTTTGCATGTCGTGCTTGATGTCTTTTTGATAGTATGCTGAGTGGTTTTGCTGTAGCATGATTTGTCTCAAATAACTGAGATTGCTTAATGAGTCTTTGAAAGAATCATGCGTTGTTTTTATCGTTTGGAAGCATTATTTTGGTTTTCTCCTTGATGCTTTATTTGGGTTGACTTGGCGCATGCTCACACATGTTAGACTCTTACAAAGTCACCAATAACCTCTATGATCATTTAGTTTTTGACTTTTGATGCCATCTTATACTTTTTTTAATGTGGCTTTGTCGCTTTGCATGATTATGGCTATTATTGCTCTCTTAGTTGGTCGCTCCCAGTCATTTGCTAGCCCTCGCCTTGTACTAAGTATGAGCTCTACTCATGCTTCCAACTCCTAAAACCAAGTTTGCCAAAGTGTCCACCATACATACCTATTAGCAATCTGCTATTCCAAGTAAATTTGACTTGCTTTTATTTTCTCTTCAAATTAAACTCTTACCAGTGTTTTGCGAAAATTGGTCAGTAAGGCTCTCACGAACCGGATGGCCCACTTTACTTTTTCTCGTTCTTAAAAATTTGACATTGTGGTCTCTTATGTTGAGTTGTTATGCTCGCAAGTTGTAAGTTGGGAACTAGCCCAGCCATGCCATCATGGGGCAAGCTTTCAATATTGCACTTCTTATTTGAGTTGATATCGTGATCTTTTGTTTATGAATACTCGCGGTGTGAAATAAATTGGGAATCTTGCGGGATCATGGAGTTTGTATATGTGTTAGAGAAACACCTGGGCTGCCAATCTAAGCCATGCATAATTCATGGAGGAAATTTGCAGCATGCCCATAGTGGACATTCGACGACGCATCTCAAAATAAAAAACTATACAAATGGTAAATAAAAGAGATGTCAAGGTGTTCATTGTCTGCTT
Organism: Dactylis glomerata; assembly: GCA_007115705.1. Classification (NCBI taxonomy): domain Eukaryota; kingdom Viridiplantae; phylum Streptophyta; class Magnoliopsida; order Poales; family Poaceae; genus Dactylis; species Dactylis glomerata. Next base: position 2,578,255 of record QXEO01000379.1, read on the forward strand.
GTCCTGTCATTTTGATGTGGGCTTGTTCCATGTCATCGGGCACGGAGGTACCCCGTTGGCGGTTCTCGATGATACGTGTATACTTACAATGACAAGAGCCTTGCTTGGGACTCTAAGTAAAGTAGCATGAGGTTTGGGTACTCGTATTCACGGGACACGAGGCTTTCAACTTATGATTTGTCAAGCATATGCAGCGTAAGTGTTCTCGCATTAACTTTAACCATTCAAGATGCTTATGATGGGGGCAATGAGAGCTCAAAGCCAGTAAGTACCATAATTTTTGAAGGTTATAAAACTTGCAATCACTGCTTCCCTCTGCGAAGGGCCTTTCTTTTACTTTTATGTTGAGTCACCATCTTCTATCTTTATGCACCATTAAGAGAGCATAGTTGTCATTCTTAGTATTATGTGCATTGTCCCAAAGTTTTCATTGATTGATTCATATTGTTGGTTTCACTTGTTTTCAAATTATTTGTATCTAGTCGCCCTCTTAAACTTGGTCTCTATGAAGGACAAGCTGAAAACCATTTGTGTGTTTTTCCTTATGATTTGAACACATATTTGACTTTCATTGTTTCATTTTCATGATCTTTTGTTTGTGTTCATTTTCATGTTTATAACATGGTTTCTAACTTTCTTCTATCAAGAATATATCTTTCATGCCCATGTTTTAAGTTCTTTTGATCCCAGCTCACAATGCTTACATATATGATCAAGATTGTGTAGGTGCATGTCACCTCAAAAATTATTTCTTTTGTGATCACTTACCTACTCATTGACGAGCAGGAGTTAAGCTTGGGGATGCTGATACGTCTCCAACGTATCCATAATTTTTGATGCTCCATGCTTGTTTTTACACCATTTGCCTAATGTTTCGTTACACTTCATGGCACTTTTATGCATTTTCCGGAACTAACCTATTAACAATTCGCCACAGTGCCAGTTCCCTGTTTTCTGCTATTTTTGTATTTCAGAAAAGCTACACAGGATATATTCTCGGAATTGGACGAAACCAAAGCCAGTCGCCCAGAATTTTACCGAAGCTTCCAGAGAACCGAAGAGGAGTTGGAGTGGGGCCATGAGGGTCCCTCACACCAGGGCAGCGCGGCCAAGTGCTGGGCCGCGCCCCCTATGTGTGAGACCGCCTCGGTCCACTTCTGACGATGCCCCTTCGCCTATAAAGACCCCTTAACGGGAAAAATCTAAGTACCCGATCAGTTTTCTAGAACACATCGTGATCCGCTGCCGCCGTTGACCCAAAGATCGGGAGGGTCTAGAAGCTCTTCCCGGCACCCTGCTGGAGAGGGGAATCACCACCGGAGGTCTTCTTCATCGCCATGCTTGCCTCCAGAGCGATGAGTGAGTAATCTACCTTGGACTATGGGTCCATAGCAGTAGCTAGATGGTTGTCTTCTCCACCATGTGCTTCATGTTTAGATCTCATGAGCTGCCCTACATGATTGCGATCACCGTTATGTAATTCTACATGTTTGGTTTGTTGGGATCCGATGAATATTGGTGTTATTCTTGAGTTGAAGTACTGAAATTTATCTTATGTTATCTCTATGTTGTTTATGATCTTGCATGCTCTCCGTTGTTAGTAGCTATCTTGGCCGAGTAGTTGCTAGTGACTCCAAGAGGGGGGTATTTATGCTCGATAGTGGGTTCATGCCTCTACTTAATCTGGGGGAGTGACAAAAACCTCTAAGGTTGTAGATGTGCTGTTGCTACTAGGGGGAAAACAACATTCATATGCTCGAGGGTATATGCTTTGTTTACATTACACACTTTGCTTAATGCAATTATCTATTGTTCGCAACTTAATACTCATGGGGTGTTCGGATGATATCCCCGAGAGTGGATTATTAGTCATAGATACAGTTGGATGGCGGTCTATGTATTTTGTTGTAATGCCCAGAGTAAATCTCATAGTGATCCTCTCATCATATGCACATTGTCTTTATTCTATCAATTGCCCAACTGTAATTTGTTTACCCAGCATGTGTTATTTTATCTTATGGAGAGACACCGCTAGTGAACTGTGGACCCCGGTCCTATTTCCTTTATATTGCTATCACCTGTTTACTTTACTCGCACTGTTTACTTTACTCGCATACTATTATCACTTTCCACTCGATATGCTCATACCCTTTGTTTCAAGCAAACCGGTGAGATTGACAACCTCATCGTAAGTTGGGAACAAAGTATTTGGTTGTGTTGTGTGCAGGTTCCACGTTGCTACTAGCTGAAGACGCGCTAACTCATTTTGTTGTGAAACGGCTCCCTTGTTGGAGTGTCACTAGGCTATCAAGCATCACCTTCAGTCATTTGTTTGCTCCTCTCCTGATCGACATACCTTGGTTTCTTAACTGAGGGAAAATCTTGCTGCTATATTCATCACACCTTCCTCTTGGGGTTTCCAACGGGCTAGTCATTCAACTAGGCACCAACTCTTTTCTGGCGCCATCAACCAGCAATCAGTGGGCGCAGCCAGGGGCTGGGCCGCGCCCCCCTATTGTGTGGGCGGCCTCTGGCCCCCCTCCGGCTCTCTTTCCGTCTTCGGTGCTCTTCCAGAAAAAATAAGACTTCTAGAACTTTTTTCGTCCAATTCCGAGAATATTTCCTGTGTAGCTTTTCTAAAACACAAAAACAGCAGAAAACAGGGAACTGGCACTATGGCATCTTGTCAATAGGTTAGTTCCGGAAATCGCATATAAACACCATGAAGTGTAACGAAACACAAGGCAAATGGTGTTAAAACAAGCATGAAACATCAAAAATTATAGATACATTTGAGACGTATTAGGAAGCAGGGATTAAATATGTGCTAGAGCTTTTCATTTGTAAAACAGAGGTAAAAAGTTATTTTGAGAGGTGGTTGCATTTGTCAATGACTAGCAACGGAGTTCTTGATATCTTCCATACTAAACAAGTGAGAGCGGTTCCGAGATGTTGATTAATTGGCACATTGGTGCTCTTTTATAGCTTAGCACTCCTTCCCACCTTTTCGTTTCTCAAACCATGGCTAACCGATTCCATCGGGTGCCAACCAACTTTCACATAACATGGAGGAGTGCTCTTTTCTTTTCTTTTCTGAGATTACAATGGTCTGACCAGCTCCCTTGCAAAATTAATGACGAGCAGATGAAGCTGCCTAGTCGAGGGGTACTTAATTTAGTATCGAAGATAACAAACCCATCCACTACGTCCTCATGAGCTAAAAATAGTGGCACAAAATGAGAAGTATTTGAAGGTTTTTGAAAGGTAGCACATGAAAAATTACTTGGAATGGCTTGAAATACCATGCATAGGAATTTATAGTGGACTCTTTGGAAGTAACTTGGCTTTTAGGAATTGGATGCACGAGAAGTATTCCCTCTCAGTACAGATTTTTGGCTAGCAAGACTGGGTAGCAAGCATAAGAGTTGTATGAAACAAACAAACATACATATAATAGGTACAATCATGCAAACTTCCTTGAAGGTACAACGATTTTAACTTTAAGAATAATAATGCTTATAAGCCAAACATGAAGGAAAACTGAAGTGATGTAACTACTAGCACTTCTTTCTTCTTTTCTACTCAAACCTCAAGGTAATGTTGCTACTGACCAAGCTAAGTTTGCCAAAACCAACTATATTTACTCATGCTCCCAAAGTGATACCAATACTAATCAGCAAGACTAATCATATAAGAAAGATTGCAAACTAAAATAAAGTGTGCAGAAAGTAAACGATAAAACTTCTTATTAATATTTCATTACCGTAACTCACACCAAGGGATACATAGATAACCAACTAAGGAGGATACTTCCACACTGCAAACTATTCTATAAGATAACTTCTCTATTCATGATATGACTCTACTTGAAAAGTAAATGAGTAAAAGATAATGATGTGATACCGTGGCACTCCCCCAAGCTTGGAACAAGCCAAGGGGATGCCTATACCGATAATGAATTACTCCTTTGGCTGTGGTGGGATCATCCTTGGGTTAATTAAATGTTCCAGCATCCTGCGAAGCCTGAGATTCTCTTCTTGAAGTATTTCTATCTCCCTCTCCAGAACTCGGTATTAGGCACAAAGCTCGTCAGTGACTAGCATACCCTCTTTTATTACGGGCATGAAATTTAGATCCAAGACTGGAAACGTCGGTCCTCGCATATCATGAGAAAAGGCACGTCCGGCGTTCATTGATCCTACAAAAGTAGAGTTTCTTGCCCTTGATTTTCCAGCCTCCTGTTCTTCCTTTAGCTTGGGGTCTTCTTCCCTAGGCCTCTTCCCCTTGTCATCGCTTGAAGGAGACATGATCCGCCTAGAACTGAGAACAGTATCCTGACAGAAATAGCTCGAAACAAAAACACTACAAAAACACGATATACAGACCTCGGGTATTCCGGGGGGTTATATAGGCGAAAATTAAACATCGAGACCAAATCACAGGAGGAAACTGGGATGGAAACGAGATCCGGGGTGGACTCACCATAGGGTGGCGCGGCCTAGGGTGGGCCCATGCCTCCTGGTGGTGAGGAGCCACCGGACTCCGTCTCCTGCCCGTTTTTGTCTCATGATTTTTCATATTTAGCAAAAATAATAAAAAATATTAATAGAAAAGTTTTTCGCGAACCTTTTCTGACTAGAACTGTTACCTATTCGAAAATGAACTCTGAAGGTTTCTGCATATTGTCTTGGATGAATTCTTCCGGAGAAACTGTTTGAATAACATCTACATCTTCATTATAAGAATCTCCAGCAATATAATGTTTGAGTCTTTGCCCATTCACCACTTGTGTAGTGTCATCTTTCAATGAAGCAATCTTTACTGCACCTGAGCGATACACTTCCACAACAACATATGGTCCTTCCCATTTAGAGAGTAATTTTCGTGCAAAAAATCTGAGACGAGACCTATACAATAGAACTTTCTCACCAACATGAAACTCTCTCTTAAGAATTCTCTTATCATGCCATTGTTTGACTTTCTCTTCGAAAAGTTTGGCATTCTCGTAAGCTTCATTTCTCCACTCATCCAGGGTACTCAAATCGAGCAACCTTTTCTTACCGGCGAGTTTAAAATCTCTATTAAGCTCTTTCACTGCCCAAAAAGCTTTGTGTTCTAATTCTAAGGGCAAGTGACACGCTTTTCCGTAAACTATTTTGTAAGAAGACATGCCCATGGGGTTCTTATAAGCAGTTCTATAAGCCCATAAAGCATCATTTAACTTGCTAGCCCAGTTTTTCCTAGATCTATTGACAGTCTTCTGCAAGATAGACTTGATCTCTCTATTTGAAAGCTCTACCTGCCCACTAGTTTGGGGATGATAAGCAGAAGCAATTCTATGATTAACGTCATATCTAGCAAGAGTTTTTCTAAAACCGCCATGAATAAAATGAGAACCTCGATCAGTCATAAGATAACTAGGCACACCAAACCTAGGAAAAATAACATCCTTAAGCATTTTTAACGAGGTCTCACCATCGGCACTCTTTGTAGGTATGGCTTCTACCCACTTGGTTACATAATCAACAACAACAAGTATGTGAGTATAGCCATTTGAAGGAGGAAAAGGACCCATGAAGTCAAATCCCCAACAATCAAATGGTTCAATAACAAGAGTGTAACTCATAGGTATTTCATTGCGTCTAGAAATATTACCAACTCTTTGACATTCATCACAAGATAAAACATACCTTCTAGAATCTTTAAAGAGGGTTGGCCAATAAAAACCTGATTGTAGAACCTTTTGCACAGTTCTATCTCCAGCATGATGTCCTCCATAAGCACTTCCATGGCATTTTCTTAATATTTCTTGTTGCTCATATTCCAGAACATATCTTCGCATAATACCATCAACTCCATCTTTATATAAGTGTGGGTCGTCCCAAAAATAATGCCTCAAATCGTAAAAGAATTTTCTTCTTTGCTGAGCTGTAAAAGTTGGAGGCAAATACTTGGAAATAATAAAGTTAGCATAATCAGCATACCAAGGAAGGTCTCGGGAAGTTATATTTATAGAAGCCAACTGTTTATTTGGAAAACTGTCATTAAAACGAATAGGATCAAAAGAAATGTTTTCCAATCTAGATAAATTGTCAACAACAGGATTTTCAGCACCTTTCCTATCTATAATATGCAAATCAAACTCTTGTAAAAGCAACACCCATCTAATAAGCCTAGGCTTAGCATCCTTCTTCGACATAAGATATCTAATAGCAGCGTGATTAGTATGAATAGTAACTTTAGAATCAACAATGTAAGGTCTAAACTTATCACATGCAAAAATAACAGCAAGAAACTCTTTCTCAGTGGTAGCATAATTCTTCTGAGCAGCATCAAGAGTCTTACTAGCATAATGAATAACATTTAAGTTATTATCTATGCGCTATCCAAGAACAGCACCAACAGCAAAATCGCTAGCATCACACATAATTTCAAAGGGTAAATTCCAATCAGGTGGTTGAACAATAGGAGTAGTAGTTAAAGCCTTCTTAAGAGTTTCAAAAGCTTCCTTACAATCATCATCAAAGACAAATGGAACATCTTTTTGAAGAAGATTAGTAAGAGGCTTTGAAATCTTAGAGAAATCTTTAATAAACCTCCTATAGAAACCAGCATGACCAAGAATACTATGAATACCTTTAACATCTCTGGGATAGGGCATTTTCTCAATTGCTTCAACTTTTGCTTTGTCAACTTCAATACCTCTTTCAGAAATTTTATGTCCAAGGACAATTCCTTCATTCACCATAAAGTGGCATTTCTCCCAATTAAGACCAAGATTAGTTTCTTCACACCTCTGCAAAACTTTATCAAGATTGTGCAAACAATTATCAAAAGAAGTTCCATAGACGGAAAAATTGTCCATGAAAACCTCCACAATTTCTTCACAAAAACCATGAAAAATAGCAGACATGCATCTTTGAAAAGTAGCAGGAGCATTGCACAAACCAAACGGCATACGTCTATAAGCGTAAGTTCCATAAGGACAAGTAAAAGTGGTTTTCTCTTGATCTTGCTTTTTAACAGCAATCTGAGAGAAACCAGAATAACCATCAAGAAAACAAAAATGAGTCTTCTTAGATAACCTCTCTAACATTTGATCTATAAACGACAAAGGATAATGATCTTTCTTAGTAACTTTGTTAACCTTTCTATAGTCAATGCACATACTATAACCAACTACTACCCTTTGAGGAATAAGCTTGTTATTCTCATTAGGCACAACAGTGATACCTCCTTTCTTAGGAACACAATAAACAGGACTAACCCATCTACTATCAGCAATAGGATAAATAATACCAATATCAAGGAGCTTCAATACCTCATTTCTTACCACATCCTTCATCTTGGGAATTAGGCGGCGCTGATGTTCAACAACTGGCTTTGCGTCTTCCTCCATGTTAATAGCATGCTGACATAAAGTGGGGCAAATCCATTTTAAATCATCAAGAGTATATCCCATAGCTCCTCGATGTTTCCTCAATATCTCCAATAACCTTTCTTCTTTCTTTCCTGAAAGCTTAGAACTGATAATAACAGGATATATTTTCTTATCATCTGTATAAGCATACTTAAGATCATCAGGTAAAGGTTTTAATTCAAAAATAGGATCTTCCTTGGGTGGCAAAGTGGTCCCAAGATCCTCCATAGGTAAATTGTGCTTAATCAACGGTGGTTGACGAAGGAAAATATCGTCAATCTCTTCCATTTCATTCCTATAAACATCACTTTCATGGTCCTCCATAAATTGCTGCAAAGCATTATTAGGAGCAAGAGCAATAGAAGCAAGCTGTTCTACTCAAAAAAATTCATTAGGCATGTCATTTCCATAAGAAGTCTTAGCAAACTTAGAAAAATTAAACTCATAAGATTCTTCATTAAACTTAGTGAAAATTTTCTCCTTCTTACAGTCTATCACAGCACCACAGGTATTCAAAAAGGGTCTACCAAAAATAATAGGACAAGTTTTACTAGCTTCCTTACCCAGTACTAGAAAATCAGTAGGATATTTAGTCTTACCGCATAGAACTTCTACATCTCGAACAATACCAAGAGGCCAAACAGTCTCTCTGTTAGCAAGCTAAACAACCACATCAATATCTTCAAGTTCACAAGGGTATTGATGGGATTTGGTTAACCATTTATTTTCCGGATCTGAACCTAAATAACCGTTTTGGGTAAATGGATAATATAGGTTAACCATTAAGATATTTAGGTTTAAATGGTTAACCGTTGGTTATTTAGGTTCGAACCACTTTTTAAGTTATGTAATGCTAAGCTACCACAACGCAGAGCTTGTCTGGCTCAAAGACTCAGTTAAAAAAATCGCCATGATCATTACTAAAAAAACAATAATTTACAAATCGAAATTACACAATCAAGGGACAATATATATGCATGAATAAAGATAAAAATAGTCCAACAAGTTTAAGAATCCTCAATCCTAGTCATGCAAAATAAAAGTACTTCCGCTTACAATGGTTAGAGCATTGGAGACTGTCCTTTTACAATCCAATGTACTCGGTTAATCACCTTCCGAAAAGCTAAAGCTCAAATTACAGCAGTTCAGGGTGTGCAATCTCATTGTAAAACTGTCTTCTGTTCATCTCACTTAGGTCTGCATCATCTACCTGAAACTTCTATACCTATACCGCACTGATTAAAGCCCAGCTAGTGCATCAGCAGGCAGCAACACATCATTCTGCTCCCTATTCAGTTAGCAGCTGTTCTCGTCAGTATTCAGTCCACACTCCCAGCCCACATCAAGCAATGTTTCATTTGCAAATCTGAAAATGACGGTACTAGAGCACAATTCTAAAATATATGTGTAAATATTATTTAGCTAGTTTCATCAGAACTAGTAGGAAGTGTAGCTGCCAAGGTTAGTAACCTGACGAAACTGAAAGAAAAAGAACAAACACAGTGAACTGGACACAGAGTATTTGCGTGGTGTACTGAGTACCACTTTTCTCTTTCTTCTCTCCTTTTATTCCTTGATTCAGTTACAACTGAAAACGCTAAAAATTAGGATCAGGGACTGGGCTTACTGACGGTGCCATCCCACCATCGCCATTTACTTGTAGCTTCACAGGAGATGGCTGCTTCAAGGTTGGAGAAGGGGAGGAAGAACACCGGGTTGCCAGCAGCTCCGGCCGGTAATGGAAGAGAGGGCGGGAGCACGGGCTGGCCGCTGGCACCTCATCGGTGATGCTCCGGAGGGACGAAGGAGGGGCGGCGGCTGGCGCTCGGGAGGGGCGGAGGAGTCGCTTGGGAGGATGCGGTTAACCTTTGGTCTGTTTGGATCGAACCTAAAGAACCTAACATGTTTTGAGGTAAACCATTTGGCCCATTGGGCTTATTTTAGGTTAGGTTAACCTAACCACTGGTTAAACGGGAACCAGGTCCCAATCATACACAAGGGCCAATCTCATGCATGATTTCTCTGTAAAGCTCTAGAGGAATGGCACTTGAACTCGCACCAATGTCACATAAACCATAATAGCAATGATCTCCAATCCTGACAGAAATAATGGGAACACTTATTTTCCTACGCCTATTAGGATGTGAAATAATGTTAGTAGCATCTTCACAAAAGATAATATGTTCATCCCCTACATCTTTAGTAACAAGGTCCTTAACTATAGCCACAGGAGACTTAATAATAATTTGCTCATCAGGTTGCACAGCTTTCTTAGTACTTTTATTAGATACACTTACCAAAGTAGAATGCTCTTTTACCTTAGCAGGGAAAGGTGTCTTCTCAAAATAAGGTTCAGGCAAAATGCTATCAACAGTACAAACTTCAGTAGCTGCAGCAGGAATATGACTAATGGAATCTTTATAAGGCGCATGATATTTGTTCCAATCTTTCTTTGGAACATCAAGATAAGAGGCAAAGGCCTTAAAACAGTTAGCAAGTATTTGAGAATCAAGACCATAAGCAGTGCTAACATTATGAAAGTCATCGGTTCCCATAAAAGCTTTAATGCATTCATAATCATAATTTATACCTGACTTCCTACCTTTGTCGTTTTCCCATCCTTCAGCATTCTCTTGGATACGGTCAAGAAGTTTCCACTTAGCATCTTCTTTCATATGAGTAAATGATCCAAAACAAGAAGCATCCAAAAATTCCTTTTCATGAAGAGTAAGCCTCGCATAAAGGTTATCAATAATAATATTACTAGGGAGCTCATGAATGGGACATCTGAGCATTAGTAACTTCAATCTCCCCCACGCTTGGGCAATACTTTCTCCATCATGAGGCCAAAAGTTATATATTCGATTACGATCTTTATGAATTTCACTTGAGGATAAAACTTGGAATAAAAGAGAGGCACAATTTCCTCCCAAGCAATAGATGGACCATCTTTAAGTAGCCGATACCACTCCTCAGCTCTGCCTTTCAGTGATAAAGAGAATAGCTTCCTCTTAACCTGGCTCGGTGAAATACCTGCACACTTAAACAACTCGCATAATTCATGTATAAAAAGTAAGTGATCACCCGGATGGACAGTTCCATCTCCTGAATAGCAGTTATCCAAAACACGTTCAACAATTTTCATAGGTATTTTAAAAGGATCTAATTGAGCAGGTGGTGGTGGTGGTTCATCCACATGTGCAGCAGTGGTAGTAGTGTTCCTGAATAGGAAACCAAATGGATAACTCTCCATAGCAAAATAAAATAAAAATAAAAAACAGAAATAAAAACAATACTCACAGCGACGGTTACCTTTACCAATTCCAATCTTCAATAGCGCTTCACTCCCCGGCAACGGCGCCAGAAAATAGTCTTGATGACCCACAAGTATAGGGGGTGTATCGTAGTACTTTCGATAAATAAGAGTGTCGAACCCAACGAGGAGCAGAATGTGTTGACAAGTGGTTTTAATCAAGGATTCACTGTAAATACTAGCAAACGGGTTTTTAGGGGTATTTGGTAATGCAAATAAATAAAATGCGAGTAAGTAAAAGACAGTAGTAACAATTGCAGCAAGTGGCCCAATCCTTTCTAGAGCAAAGGACAAGCCGGTTGTGTAACTTATGATGACCAAACATTCTCGAGGACACACGAGAGTTTCTGTCAAGAGCTTTCGCTTCATGCCGCTAAATAATCTTTATTGGTTTGATAAGTGTTATAGGGGTGAACCTGTGCAAGCGTACTACCCTTACTAGGATAAATACACACTTATGATTATACCCCTTGCAAGTATCTGCAAATATAAGAAAGTAATTAAGATAAATCTAACCACAGCCTTAAACTCTAAGATCCTACGCTCCCTGGTGCAATGGTTTCCCAATGGAGGTTTAGGTTTCTGTCACTCCAGCAACCCCACAATTGGTAGCCAAATACACAATGCATCTCACTAGGCCCATAAGTGGTGAAGTATCATGTAGTCGACGTTCACATGAAACCACTAGTGAAATAACACCACACCAAATAAATATCAAACCATTAAATATTACTCAACAATAATTCACTACTAACATCTTGACTTCTCCCATGTCCTCAAGAACTAAACGAACTAGTCACAAGACATCATATGGATCATGATCAGAGGTGAAATAATGGTAAATAACAATCTAAACATAAACCTTAATTCAATGGTTCCACTCAATAACATCAACCACAAGAGTAATCAACACCGGGAAAGTTTCCCCTAAGATTTTAACAAGATTCAACTCAAGATGTTACAACGGGATGGTGTGGAGATGAAGGTGCTGGTGATGGAGATGATGATGATGATGATCTCGATGAAGTCCGGTGCGATGGTGATGACGGTGGTGACGATCTCCCCTCTCCAGGAAGGAATTTCCCCGGCAGATTTCTGCCTGCCGGAGAGCTTTTCTCTCTCTAGTGTTTTCCGCCCCACAGATGCGGTGGTGTCTATCTCTGAGCCCCCCCTTGACTTAGGTTTTCGGGGACGATGAAATACGCAAAGGGGCGATGGCAGAAGTGGGCCAGGGTGGCCTCACCATAGGCAAGCGCGGCCAGGGGTGGGCCCGCGCCCCCTAGTGGTGAGCCTGCCCTGTTGCTCCTCTCGCCTTCACCTTCCGGCTTCTTCAGTCTTCTGGTAAAATATAATTTCCTGGTATTTTTCTGGAATTTCCTGATCTTCCGAAATATGGTGCCTTGACGGTCCTTTTTCCAGCAGAATCCTGACTCCGACAGCAAATCCTCTAATGATCATCAAACATGTAAAAACAGAGAAAACAACATAAGTATCATCTCTAAATGTGAAATATATCAATGAATAACAGTAAATTATGATACAAAATAGTGATGCAAAATGGACGTATCAGGGTGTTCGGACGATATCCCCCTGAGTGGATTATTAGTCATAGATGCAGTTGGATGGCGGTCTATGTATTTTGTCGTAATGCCCAGAGTGAATCTCATAGTAATCCTCATGACATATGTACGCTATCTTTACTCTATCAATTGCCCAACTGTAATTTGTTTACCCAGCATGTTATTATTTATCTTATGGAGAGACACCACTAGTGAACTGTGGACTCCGGTCCAATTTTCTTTACATTGCTATTACCGTTTACTTTTACTCGCTCTGTTTATATTCTTGCATACTATTACCTTTTACCCCTCGATATGCTCAATCCCTTGTTTACAGCAAACTGGTGAGATTGACAACCTCATCGTAAGTTGGGAGCAAAGTTCTTGGTTGTGTTATGTGCAGGTTCCACGTTGCTGCTAGGTGAAGAAGCTCCTACGTCAACCACGCACCAATATTCTTCTGGCGCCATTGTTCGGAGTGTCGCGAAGCTAGCAAGCATCACCTTCTGAATTTTGGCTTTCTCCTACTGGTTCGATAAACCTTGGTTTCACAACTGAGGGAAACTTGCTGTTGTGCTCCTCATACCTTCCTCTTGGGGTTCCCAACTGGGTGCCTTAACACCGCACCATCAGCCCCCTCTTCTTCTTCAAGCGCAGCTTCCCCTGCATCGTCTTCTTGAAGGTTTCTCTTCCCCACTTGGCGGCCCTGGCGGCGAGGAGGTTGGCAAGTCTAGCCTTTCGGTGGGTTGAAGCAGGGCGAGCCCTCGTCTGGAGCTTCTGGAGATTCGGCTCTCCGTGGCGATTCCTCCGCATCGGCGATGTGCTGCCGACGCGATTCGAGGCCACAGGGATGGCCACGCCGTGCTCGACGCTGCGATTTGCGCGAGCTCTTTCCTCTGTACGAGGATCTTCTGCAGGACTGGGGCGGCATCTAAACCCCCCGCCAAGCCAAGTGGTTTCATCCCCGGCTGGGATTGGGGCGGCGCCGCCGCGGTCCTGTGAGCCATCGGCGGGATGCTCACTGATTGCGAGATTGCAATCTTAGTTAGGGTGTTTGTTGTAAATTGCTGGGGTCATGTTGTAATTTTTGGTTTTTATGGGCCTCTATGTAAAGCACCCACCGCTGAATGAATTTCCAGATCCTTTTAGATCTTATCTGTTAAAAAAAGATATATCCGTTGAGTATACAATGTGTACGGGTACCCATCGGATATAGATGGGTACAGGTAGAATTTTATACCCATCTACCATACGGGTATGGGTATGGTATTGCTCTACCCTATCCATTGCCATTCTTACTCCTAGCTTGCCAAGGAACCACACCAATGCCTCCGCAACTAGCAGATGGTGAATTTGACGTTGCTGCTATGACGGACTTGATAAGTACTAACCGTCCTGCTCTCTCTATGAGACCACGTTGCCAGCAGGGACGATTCAGCACCTTGTCTAAAATTGGCTGCCACTCATCCTTCGTCAATGGTCGCAATGCAAGGGGTTCGAAAACAGCACTTTGGATGAAGTGGCTGAACCGAGCATACGTCTTGGACCCCAAACTTAATCCTAATATTATATTCTTCTAAAACCAAGTATTGAAATTCTATTAAAATAGATAATCCAAGAGATGGAATTAGACTCCCTCCTGACTTCTAGTTAGCAGGCTATCCGATTCTTCTGGAGTGTGACTGCAATTCAGTTCTTGACCATCATGCACCGTAATTCAGACAAAATGACCACGCCCCTACTGTTTTCAGAACGGAAAGCACGACCAACCAATCTGCTACCTGATTTACTCAAAACAAGAAAGGAGCAACAAGATCCAAGTACAGAACGTATTAAGCTGGGAACCCCAACGATGAAAGAAAACCAAAAGGATCTCTCCTTATTTACTCCCCAACTACCAACATATAAAAGAAAGGTAGTGCTAACGACAACAACAAAAAAGATACAGTTTTAGCTTCACAACATTAGGCACCATGGTATGAGTGTAGAACTTATAATCCTAATATTTGTGATAATATTGTAGTAAATAGTACACTATTTGGTATTGAAGAAAATAGATACTGCTATGCATTTGATTATGTCTGGATTAGTAGATAGAGAAACATCTATTTTCCTTATTACGCTCATTTGAGGTTTGAAAGCTGGATCCAAATCTTATCGTAAAACCAAGTAGTACTGTACATAATTTCCACCATGTAAATGTATGGATCTTACAGAAAGCCACGCAAGTACGCAACTGCTTGCTCCAGAACTTGAAAGCTCCAGAAATAATAATGATTTGCTATTTATAGCTAACTAAAGCATATACACTGTGGGTGAATTCTTATCTATGAATTCGATGCCGTGCTAGCCGTTTGCACAACACAGCAAAATCACACTGTAATTAAGCGTCCACGCACCATTTCATCCAAGTGAATCATCATGGACCCAAAGCTGAACCTAATTAGTATTAAATTATTTTCTGAATTGAAAAAGCACAAAAAATCAAGTGAACAATATATATGTCCTCAAATACCAAAAAGGGTGCACAAATGAACTATAATTCAGTAGCACGTGACAATTTATTTATGAATGATCAATAAACTGCGTGAAGAAAACCAGGGAAATGCAAGCGCCCATGTAGAAAGTATATGTGTACTTCTTGGCACTTAAATCGAACCTTACAATAAATAATAATATAAATAATACGGAGTACATGTTAACCACAAAACAACCAGGAGCAGTTTGAATGGGACGATAGTCAAAAATAAAATCGAAGATCCAAACATGATGGTGCATCTCTTACAAAGTTTGCTGCTAGAGAGCTCTAATTTCTACGACTAGTCTCTGAAGCATGTTTCAGAAGCTTCCCAATCATGCAAGGGGTGTATGGAAATGACTCGTACAAGCCATTAGTATGATCTCGATAATAATCCTCTGGGCGCAGGTCACCCAGATACTGAATTTTTGTCTGTTTAAATGATAAGCCACTCCTGTAAATCTTGATAACGCCAAGAAAACAACCTCTTTGTATGGGTGAAACCCAAGGAAAGATATGTTACTGTAACAAGTTTCATAACCATCTTCTATATTTAGAACATTGTCATCAACGGAGTTCCATTCACAATCCTTGTTCGGTACTCCTCCTTCTTCGTTGTCCTCCTCATCCCTTTCGTCGTCATCCTCCTCCTCCTCCTCCTCCTCCACATCATCATCATCATTATATTTTTCTTTTCCTTCTTCATTTTCATTTTCCTTATCCTCTACCTCTTCTTGTACCTCTTCTTCATTTTCCATGTCCTCTTCCTCAGCATCATCATAATTATAATTACCATAATAATAACAATGATTATCATCAGGTATGGTCCAAGTTTTGTCAAAACCCTTGAGACCGCGCAACCATACCGTTCCCCATTGCTCAAGATCAATATGGTGCTTGAACACCCAGTTTATTTGTCCGCTTGATTCAGTGAGGGTCCAAACTTGAAGCTGATATCTACTATGTATTGTTGCAAGGTACGCCCCTTTCTTTGATTTCCCAAGATACAACGCATCCTCAGTTTTGTCAATACCTACTGGCGCTTTTATTACTTGGTAAGTAAGATCCGATAAAGATAACCTGCAAAATGACAAACCATTCAAGTTTTTTTGTAACAGTATCATTGCTATAGTGATACAATGCTTGTAGAACCAGTCACATGCAAGAGAAAACACTTGTAGTGAAGACCTGAAAACGTGATTTTGCAAAGAGAAACTATGATGTATACCTGACAACAAACGCACCACGACAATGCACGTAGAGTGATCCTTGCCAATAGGCACTAAATCGCCGTCTTGGTCCACCCCACCACTTACATATGGGTTCCCGCGGATCTAGCCGTACATTAGTCAGTGTCCCTGCAGCCTCGCCTTCCCGAATAAAAGACCTATTCTGCCATTGTCTTGTGCAGGACGAGAATACATTCAACGTCCATAAGGACGGTGGCCATTCGGTCAAATCTTCAGCATCCTCTTGCTTGCCTCTTCGCTCAATCGGCGGCAATGCTAAACTTGTCGGAAAGTCACTCTCTTTCTTGGACTGTTCTGGTGATGATTCTACAGATCCATCTTCGAATTCATTTTCTGTATCTTCAACCAATGATGACTCATCGTCTGAGAGTGAGAAGAACTTAGTTGAGTCATACGGTCTAGACTTCCTGAGGGTTTCCTTCTTAGGCAGATGTGGGATCGAGACCACCTCATAGTGTGGAGACGTGACAGGATCAAACACAAGGTATTCATCGGATTCGCCATATTCACGGGGGAAATCGTCCCACCTTCTCGTTGCAGGATTGACCACGCAGAGCGTCTTATAGCAACGATGTAGCAACAAGCCGTTGCAGTGATCCACTATCTCATTTAATCCAAGGTCACTAGTGGAAAAAGGCCCTATGGTCCCGGTTCATTTGGGCCATTGGTCCCGGTTGCCGAACCGGGATCCATTACTCGGGACCAATGCCGGTCCCGGTTCCAGCACGAACCGGGACCGATAGGTCTCCACGTGGATGCGCTGCAGCGCGAGGGGGCCTGGGTCATTGGTCCCGGTTCGTAGCACAAACCGGGATCTTTGATCTGCAGGGTTTTTTTTTCATTTAGGGTTTAGGGTTTTATTTGGTGTATTTTGTATTCAATTTAATGGTACTATATATACAGCAATAATGAAAGAACCACACTATATATATATATTACACACATCATGGTCACGAATATATTATTCACCGTCTCATCCGTCGTGCTTGGTCGCTATTACAAACGGTAACTCACACAAATTTGATTTTACATCTTCTTTTTTACACTTCACCCTTCTAAATGAACCGGGTAATAGTATTCTCCTTTCGGATCTATGACTTGTTCTAATAAGAATCCGGCAATTTCCTCTTGAATTGCTTGCACACGTTCCCGTGGTAGAAGACCGTCCCGCATCCGTTCGATCTAATTTAAAGAAGGGGATCAATATATATGAATGAAACTAAACACAGTTGATGGTAATAAAATAAAGTTGTGATTATTGTTTATCGTACTTCAAGTTTTTTGAAGTTTCGGTCTGCGCCCTTCTCTTTGGTCGTCTGGCGAATGAACTCGCAGACATAGTATCCACATAAGTTATTCCCAGCTTCCTGCCTCAAGCACCTTACGAGAACGGAGTTCAATCAAAATAAGAATCAAGCATGATAATGGTATTGAAACTAGAATCAAAGAGATGCGCGGATCTAGCAAGTAGTACTTACATTCAATGGTTGAAATGTAAGCTCTGGCTTCCAAACACCCCTAGTGTTGGCGGTGAACCGTTTCCAAGCCTTCTGGAGGCATTCCTGCATGTTCGCCCAGTTTCCTAAAGGTGTGCGTTTTGAGTTCATGACTTTGACTACTCCTTCGTCAATACTAATGATTAACAGAATAAAGTGGAAGCTGCACAGACATAACGAGTCAATTATACGCTTAACATCAAGTAAGCAAAAACAGAATGTGTACAAGACAGTGCTGCTTGGTGATGGCGCCAGAAAATTACTGTGGCGTTTGTTGACGTGGGAGCAGTAAGTCCTTGTGCGTGGTGAATGACCAGCCCATTGGGAACCCCAAGAGGAAGGTATGATGAGTGTAGCGGCTAGTTTTCCCTCAGTTAAGAAACAAAGGTTTATCGATCAGGAGAAGGAGAGACGGTGACGACTGAAGGTGATGCGGACTGGCTTAGTAGCTTCAACAAGGGCGCCGTTAACGATACTTGTTGACTCGTCTTCGGCCAATGGCAACGTGGAACCTGCACACACACAGACAAATACTTTGTTCCCAACTTGCGATGAGGTTGTCAATCTCACCGGTTTGCTTGAAACAAAGGTTATGAGTGTATCGAGTGGAAAACAGTAGTAATATGCGAGTAAAGTAAACAGTGCGGGAAAATTAAACAGGTGATTGCAATATGATTAAAATAGGACCGGGGTCCACAGTTCACTAGTGGTGTCTCTCCATAGATAAATAACATGCTGGGTAAACAAATTACAGTTGGGCAATTGATAGAATAAAGATAACGTGATATGTCAAGAAGATCACTATGAGATTCACTCTGGGCATTACAACAAAATACATAGACCGCCATCCAACTGCATCTATGACTAATAATCCACCCCCGGGGATATCATCCGAACACCCTAGAAGTATTAAGTTGCAAACAACAGATAATTGCATTAAGCAAAGTGTGTAATGTAAACAAAGCATATGCCCTCGAGCATATGAATGTTGTTTTCTCCCTAGTAGCAACAGCACATCTACCACCTTAGAGGTTTCTGTCACTCCCCCAGGTGAAATAGAGGCATGAACCCACTATCGAGCATAAATACCCCCTCTTGGAGTCACTAGCAACTACTCGGCCAAGATAGCCACTAACAACGGAGAGCATGCAAGATCATAAACAACATAGAGATAACAAAAGATATAATTCAGTACAGCAACTTAATCATAAACACCAATATTCATCGGATCCCAACAAACCAACATCATAGAATTACATAACGGTGATCTCAATCATGTAGGGCAGCTCATGAGATCTAAACATGAAGCACATGGTGGAGAAGACAACCATCTAGCTACTGCTATGGACCCATAGTCCAAGGTAGACTACTCACTCATCGCTCCGGAGGCAAGCATGGCGATGAAGAAGACCTCCGGTGGCGATTCCCCTCTCCGGCAGGGCGCCGGGAAGAGCTTCTGGACCCTCCCGATCTTCGGGTCGACGGCGGCGGCGGATTGCGATGTATTCTGGAAAAATGATCGGGGCCTTAGGTTTTTCTCGTCAGGGGGTATATGTAGGCGAAAGGGGGCTGTCAGAGGGTGGACCACGTGGCCTCACACGGGGCTGGCGCGGCCAGGGGCTAGGCCGCGCCGCCCCTGTGTGTGGGGGCCTCGTGGCCCCCCTCCGTCAGGTCTTCGGATGTTTGGGAGCTCCCCGATGAAATATGACTTCAGGAACTTGTTTCGTCCAATTCGGAGAATATTTCCTGTGTATCACTTCTGAAACCAAAAACAGCAGAAAACAGGGAACTGGCACTGTGGCACTTCGTTAATAGGTTAGTTCCGGAAAGCGTATAAAAATGCCACTAAGTGTAACGAAACAATAGGCAAATGGTGTAAAAACAAGCATGGAGCATCAAAAATTATAGATACGTTTGAGACGTATCAAGCATCCCCAAGCTTAACTCCTGCTCGTCCTCGAGTAGGTAAGTGATAACAAAGAATAATTTTTGAGGTGACATGCACCTACACAATCTTGATCATATATGTAAGCATTGATGAGCTGGGATCAATAGAACTTAAAACATGGGCATGAAAGATATAATCATGACAATAAGAACTTAGCAACCATGTTGTAAACACGCAAATGAACACAAACAAAAGATCATGATAATGAAACAATGAAAGTCAAACGTGTGTTCAAATCATAAGGAAAAACATACAAATGGTTTTCAGCTTGTCCTTCAAAGAGAGCAAAACATAAATGCATAGGACACCTCAAAGTTTAAGAGGGCGACTAGATACAAATAATTTAAGAACAAGTGAAACCAACAATATGAGTCAATCAATGAACCTTGGGACAATGCATATCACACTAAGAATGACAACTATGCTCTCTTAATGGTGCATAAAGAAAGAAGGTGGTGACTCAACATAAAAGTAAAAGAAAGGCCCTTCGCAGAGGGAAGCAGTGATTTAAACATGTGCTAGAGCTTTTCATTTGTAAAACAGAGATAAAACTTGATTTTGAGAGGTGGTTGTCTTTGTCAACGACTGGCAATGGGGTTCTTACTATCTTCCATACAAAAATAAAGCAAGTTTTTGAGAGAGAGATTGGCACTTCGGTGCTCTTTTTATAAAACTTGGCACTCCTCCCCACCTTTTCCTTTCACATACCATGGCTAACCGATTCCATCGGGTGCCCACCAACATTCACATTCTTGGAGGAGTGCCTTTTTTTCTTTTTTTCTCTTTTTTTTCTTTTTGGAATAAACAATATGGAAGATAGCAAATCCGACCACTACGTCCCCATGAGCTGAAAACAGTGTCACAAAACGAGAAGTATTTTGAAGGTTTTTGAAAGGTAGCACACGAAAATTTTACTTTGGAATGGCTTACAAATACCATGCATAGGAATTTATAGTGGACACAATGGAAAACTTGGCTTTTAGGAGTTGGATGCACGAGTAGAGCTCATACTCAGTACAAGGCGAGGGCTAGCAAAAGACTGGGAGCGACCAACTAAGAGGGCAATAATGGCCATAATTATGCAAAGCGACAAAGCGACATTAAAAGAAGCATACGATGGCATCAAAAGTCAAAAACTAAATGATCATGAAGGCTAATGGCGTCTTTGGAAGAGTCTAACATGTGTGAGCATGCGCCAAGTCAACCCAAATAAAGCATCAAGGAGAAAACCAAAATAATGCTTCCATACAATAAAAACAACGCATGATTTTTTTCAAAGGCTCATTAAGCAATCTCGGTTATTTGAGACAAGTCATGCTACAGCAAAACCACTAAGCATACTATCAAAAAGACATCAAGCATGACATGAAAAAGCCTAAGCCGCAGTCTACACAAGCTCCTTCTTGTACCACTATTTTGCACAAAGCTTTTTCTCTTTTCCAACACCATTTGAAATTTTTAAAACAACCTCTTTTGATGAAAACCAATAAAGTTCAGAGGCAAAAATGCACCTTGATGAAAAGATATGACAAGATCTGAACGCATATCAAGGCGAAAACGAAAACCAAAAGCAGTAGCAGAAAAACTAGAATGCTCGATTTATAAGAGTGAAAACTAGAGCATCTTTTGCAAATGAAAACGAGTACATCTCCTCCAAAGGAAATTTGTTGGGGTCCAACCATTTATTACAGCAAACAAACAAACTAAGCAAACTAAGAAAACTAAAACAACTGACGCTCCAAGAAAAACACATAGTGCATGAAGCAATAAAAATATAGTGTTTTGAAAGGTGACCTGATTTTTGCCGATGAAGAAGGGGTGCCTCGGGGGCATCCCCAAGCTTTGATGCTTGTACTTCTTGGATATTTCTTGGGGTGATGCATGGGCATCCCCAAGCTTGAGCTTTTGTCCATTCTTCAACTCATCTCATCATTCTCCAATCCCTACACTTGAAAACTTCCTTCATACAAAACTAAACACAATTCTATTAGCAACATTAGTGCAAGCATAAAATATATTCAACCTCTTTTAGCTTCAGGTTTCAACCCAAAACTACCACATATAAAGTATATACTACTGTAGCAACTTCCACAAGAGTTCCATGATCAAAAAGAACTCAAAAGAAAGCGATAAAGTGGCAAAAACAAATATTGGCAGAAATCTGTCAAAACTGGACAGCTGATAATGGACGAATTTTTGAGGGATTTTCTGTTGCTCAAATCAAAAAGTGTTCAACTAAGAAAAGTTTGGATATAACCTGGGGCATAAGCACAAGAAATCGCAGGTCCAAAAGATATACAGAGATTTTTCACGAATTTTTACGGTGCAACACCGAAAACAGTTTCAGGACAGCAATAACCCCAAATCTTTACCTCACTCAAATTAGAGGCTTCTCTTGGCACAAAAACGAAATAAACAAGATAAGGAGTGGTCATTACAGTAGTAATGACTTCCAAGACTCAAATAAAAGAAAAAGTACTAAAAAAGTAAACAATGGGTTATCTCCCAAGAGTGCTTTTCTTTAACGCCTTTGAGCTAGGCGCAGAAAATTGCGAATCAAGTAATATCAATAGATGAAGCATCAAGCTCATAATTTGCTCTAAGAATAGAGTCAAAAAGTAATTTCTTTCTTTTCCTAGGGAAGTGTTCCATACCTTTCTTTAGTGGGAATTGATACTTGATAGTGTCTTCCCTCATATCAATAATAGCACCTACAGTTCGAAGAAAGGGTCTTCCCAAAATAATAGGACATGAAGCATGGCATTCAACGTCCATAACAAGAAAATCAACGGGAACAAGGTTATTGTTAACCACAATAAGAACATCATTAATCCTTCCCAAAGGTTTCTTCTTAGCAACATCAGCAATAGGAACATCAAAATAACACTTTTCAAGTGGTGGTAAATCAAGCATGTCATAAATCTTTCTAGGCATGATAGAAATACTAGCACCTAGATCACATAAAGCATGGCAATCATAACCATTAACATGCATATCAATGATGGGTTCCCAACCATCTTGTAACTTCTTGGGAACAGAGGCTTTTTGCTTCAACTTTTCATCCCTAATCTTTATGAGAGCATTGGTAATATGCCTAGTAAAAGCAATATTTAAAGAACTAGCATTGGGAGTCAAAGCAAGCTTTTGCAAGAACAAAATAACTTCAGATATATTGCAGCCATCAACATCAAAATCATTAAAAGAAATAGAGCTATCATCTCCCACACTCCGAAAAATTTCAGCACTCTTTTGAGAAAAAGTTTTGGCAGTTTTAGGCTTTTTAGCACAAGGAGTGGGAGTTTTCTCTACACCAATCAAAGTAAGAGGGTTGCTATCAGTAGGAGCAACATCATTAGAGGTAGTAATAGTACATACCTTCATCTCTCTAGCCATCTCATCTTCTCTTTCCCACCTGGCATGTAATTCCGCTAGCAATCTAATATTTTTATCAATTCTAACTTGGGTAGCATTAGCGGCAGCAACAATATTGCTCACATTCACATCATTAGGAAACACTTTTAATTTCAGAAGTTCAACATCATGAGCAAGGCTATCAACTTTAGAAGCAAGAATATCAATTTTGCCTAACTTTTCCTCAACAGACTTGTTAAAAGCAGTTTGTTTACCGATGAAGTCCTTGAGCATTACCTCAAGCTCGGAGGGCGCGGCCCTAGTGTTGTTGTAGGAATTACCATAAGAGTTGCCATAACCATTACCATTGGTAGAAGGATACGGCCTATAATTGTTACTAGCAAAATTGTTCCTATAAGCATTGTTGTTAAAATTGTTATTTCTAATAAAATTCACATCTACTTGCTCTTCTTGAGCAACCAGAGAGGCCAAAGGAACATTATTAGGATCAACATGAGTCCTATCATTAGCAAGCATAGCCATAATTGTATCAATCTTATCACTCAAGGAAGAGGTTTCCTCAACAGAATTTACCTTCTTACCTTGTGGAGCTCTCTCGGTGTGCCATTCAGAATAATTTACCATCATGTTGTCGAGTAGCTTTGATGCGGCGCCCAATGTAAGGGACATAAAAGTGCCTCCAGCAGCTGAATCAAGTAGGTTCCTTGAAGAAAAATTCAGTCCTGCATAAAAAGTTTGGATGATCATCCAAGTAGTCAGTCCATGAGTGGGGCAATTCTTTATCATAGATTTCATTCTTTCCCAAGCTTGAGCAACATGTTCATTATCAAACTGAGTAAACTTCATAATATTGCTACGCAACGATATAATCTTAGCAGGAGGATAATATCTACCAATAAAAGCATCCTTACACTTAGCCCATGAATCAATACTATTCTTAGTCAAAGACAGCAACCAATCTTTAGCCTTTCCTCTCAAAGAAAAAGGAAACAACTTGAGTTTAATAATATCACTATCAACATCCTTATATTTCTGCATCTCACATAGCTCAACAAAATTGTTGAGATGAGCTGCAGCATCTTCAGTACTAGCACCAGAAAATTGCTCTTTCATAACAAGGTTCAATAAAGCAGGCTTAATCTCATAAAAAGTGGTAGCAGGAACAGGTGGTGCAATAGGAGTGCAGATAAAATCACTATTGTTCGTGCTAGCAAAGTCACACAACTTGGTGTTTTCAGGAGTACCCATTTCAGCAAAACGAAAGTAAACAAGTAAAAACAACTACCAAGGATTCTAATTTTTTTGGGTTTTTGATATAAAAAGCAATGCAGGTAAAATAAAATAAAGTAAAGCAAAACAAATAACAAAGTAAAGAATGTGTGTGCGAAGAACTCCCCTCGCAGAAGTCTTCTCTTCCTTCCCCGGCAACGGCGCCAGAAAATTAGCTGCTGCTTGGTGATGGCGCCAGAAAATTACTGTGGCGTTTGTTGACGTGGGAGCAGTAAGTCCTTGTGCGTGGTGAATGACCAGCCCGTTGGGAACCCCAAGAGGAAGGTATGATGAGTGTAGCGGCTAGTTTTCCCTCAGTTAAGAAACAAAGGTTTATCGATCAGGAGAAGGAGAGACGGTGACGACTGAAGGTAATGCGGACTGGCTTAGTAACTTCAACAAGGGCGCCGTTAACGATACTTGTTGACTCGTCTTCGGCCAATGGCAACGTGGAACCTGCACACACACAGACAAATACTTTGTTCCCAACTTGCGATGAGGTTGTCAATCTCACCGGTTTGCTTGAAACAAAGGTTATGAGTGTATCGAGTGGAAAACAGTAGTAATATGCGAGTAAAGTAAACAGTGCGGGAAAAGTAAACAGGTGATTGCAATATGATTAAAATAGGACCGGGGTCCACAGTTCACTAGTGGTGTCTCTCCATAGATAAATAACATGCTGGGTAAACAAATTACAGTTGGGCAATTGATAGAATAAAGATAACGTGATATGTCAAGAAGATCACTATGAGATTCACTCTGGGCATTACAACAAAATACATAGACCGCCATCCAACTGCATCTATGACTAATAATCCACCCCCGGGGATATCATCCGAACACCCTAGAAGTATTAAGTTGCGAACAACAGATAATTGCATTAAGCAAAGTGTGTAATGTAAACAAAGCATATGCCCTCGAGCATATGAATGTTGTTTTCTCCCTAGTAGCAACAGCACATCTACCACCTTAGAGGTTTCTGTCACTCTCCCAGGTGAAATAGAGGCATGAACCCACTATCGAGCATAAATACCCCCTCTTGGAGTCACTAGCAACTACTCGGCCAAGATAGCCACTAACAACGGAGAGCATGCAAGATCATAAACAACATAGAGATAACAAAAGATATAATTCAGTACAGCAACTTAATCATAAACACCAATATTCATCGGATCCCAACAAACCAACATCATAGAATTACATAACGGTGATCTCAATCATGTAGGGCAGCTCATGAGATCTAAACATGAAGCACATGGTGGAGAAGACAACCATCTAGCTACTGCTATGGACCCATAGTCCAAGGTAGACTACTCACTCATCGCTCCGGAGGCAAGCATGGCGATGAAGAAGACCTCCGGTGGCGATTCCCCTCTCCGGCAGGGCGCCGGGAAGAGCTTCTGGACCCTCCCGATCTTCGGGTCGACGGCGGCGGCGGATCGCGATGTATTCTGGAAAACTGATCGGGGCCTTAGGTTTTTCTCGTCAGGGGGTATATGTAGGCGAAAGGGGGCTGTCAGAGGGTGGACCACGTGGCCTCACACGGGGCTGGCGCGGCCAGGGGCTAGGCCGCACCGCCCCTGTGTGTGGGGGCCTCGTGGCCCCCCTCCGTCAGGTCTTCGGATGTTTGGGAGCTCCCCGATGAAATATGACTTCAGGAACTTGTTTCGTCCAATTCGGAGAATATTTCCTTTGTATCACTTCTGAAACCAAAAACAGCAGAAAACAGGGAACTGGCACTGTGGCACTTCGTTAATAGGTTAGTTCCGGAAAGCGTATAAAAATGCCACTAAGTGTAACGAAACAATAGGCAAATGGTGTAAAACAAAGCATGGAGCATCAAAAATTATAAATACGTTTGAGACGTATCAGACAGTAACACTCACTCGAAGTTGTAAGGAAATAGTATTTCCCTTCTGTTGCTAAAATACTTCAACGATTGTACCAAGTTATCCTCTGTCTCTCTGGGTTTTTTTTAGAGTATCTTCATGAACGAAATTGCAGTCAACAAACCCAAGGTCATAGATTCCTCCTTTGTTGGATTCGAGAATCTTCATTCTGCATATATAATTAGTATAATGATGAGTAAGATTATACAAGCAACGAATGAGCTGAGCTAGAAAGACTTAATAATACTTACAAACAATAGACACTGACGATAGTTTTATCGAGGGTGTCTTGTTGGTAAAACTGAAATAATTCTAGAAATTCAATCAGTAAGAAGCCATCTCTATGACCGTAATGGTGGTGTTTATATCCAGCATAGATCCAGTTTGTGGATTCAGCACAGGCTTGCATTTATCAGTTATGCAATCTCCGCATTTTTGTTGGTAGATCTTTGACTAACTCGGGTTTGATGAGAGGAGCCCCGTACCGGTATATGTACGCTATTTGCTGGTACCCCTCGAACTCATCTAGACGGCTCATGTACTCAGCAATAGACAGTCCATATAACTTGGCCTTTTCTCCGTAGAGTTGAATAAACTCCGGATCAATGTTTGGATCATGCCGCTCTTGGGCTCTCCACTCATTGGTATCGTACACTTTGAGCGGTTCGATCGATTGATTTTTCTGTTGTCTGAGCTGGGCAACTTCTTTCCCGACTCTCTGCTCTTTTGCCTCAGCCGACTTGGTAATAGAGTGATTATAGTCAGGTGTGAGTGCTATGGGTTGGTGAAGCTGAATCTTAAGCGCGGCTGCTTTGGCTTTATCTTTTGCGGTGACCGGGAAGATCAATGGCTCCGTCGGCTTTGGCTTTTTCTTGTTAGCCATGTCAGTCTTCCACTGTTGATAATGGGCATCTACGGCCGCAGCAATTTCCTCATCTGTCTTCTCGTAAGGAAGCTTCTTCATATTCTGATGAGGTACTCTTGGGAGGGGACGGTGATCGGAACGTGCTCTTGCAGCTGCTGGTGGTGCTGCCCCTCTTAGTATACTTCTGCTTTAGTCTCTGAGGCTCAGGGGACAGAGATGGCTGACGCGACGGCGGAGATGGCTGAGGCGGTGGTGGAGACGGCTGCGCTGAGTGGTGAGGCGGTGAAGGCGACGGTTGCGTTGGAGAATGGTGAGGTGGCGGCGAAGGTGGATTGCTGCTCTGAGGAGTGGGTGGCCTTGGCAGGACATAATTTGGAAGCACGATGTGCTCCTTTGGCCATACAACAGTCCCCCCTTTGGCTTCTCCTAGTTCAGTCTGGTCCCTATCTTCCCCTGCAGGGTGGTCCAGCTTCAGCTCCTCAAAATCTTGCTTGACATCATCCACCGTGACGATAGCGTACCCTTTTGGAACCGGTCTGCAATGCCAAGTTGCGTTAGGCGCAATTGGTACGGCCATGCCGACCGCCGCCGTCACCCTTAAGTTCATAACTTGCACCTTTAGCTCATAAGCTGTGCTCTCCGTGATATCATCCACTGGGTAGCGTTTAGGAGGAGCCATCGTCAGTGCATCATCATCACCATCCTGGAGCTGGGTGGAAGCGATGCTGCTTTTCTTATTCGATAGGGCGCCGGTACCATCGAATGCAGCTTCTACCATGTGCCGCTGAGATTGGCCACTAATACCTTGCTGGCTAAGTCTGTCGAGTTGATCCTGCTGCTGCTTTAATGCTTCTTCTACATTACGCAGCCGGTATGCAGCTGCCGCTTTCTCAGCTGCCTCCCTTTCCTTTCTCCTCTGATGACTTTTATTGGGATATCTCTTCATTCCACGGGGAAGGCAACATTCCACAGCTTGGAGCCTGGTGTGCCTCGTGCTCGTCCGGTGTGTTCATCATTTTTAAGGGCGCGTGTGTGCTCGTCGTTCTCTCTATCGGGAACAAACCGTCCCGCAGCAACATCTTGTACATCACTTCTAATATCTTCGATGGGCAGTAGGGGATGATCTTTGTGTTTTTGGGTATATATTGCCCTCTCTTCTTTGTCCAACGTGCCCCCATGGCCGTAAAACCAGTTTCACACCCGTGGTGTCCATGTTGTGGGCTCTGGTCTGATCCCGGCAGCAATATACTTGACCTCAAGTGCATCCCACTTAGGCATGCAACCGGCGTAGCCAGCAGACCCTATATTATGGTGGTACACTTTCTTAGCAGCGTTCTCCTTATTTATTCTCGACCTTTCCAAAGCTTTCTCCGATAACTTGTACTTCACAAAATCAGCCCACTGGTGTCTTAACTTAGCATAGCCGGCTTGATTGAAATCCGGAGTCTTATCTAACTTGACAAACTTAAGGTACAGTTTCTTCTTCCAGTTCTTGAATGCCTCGGCCATCTTGATTAGAGCAAACTTCTTGACTCTTTTAAGTTGCTCCTCATTTGCTTTCTCCTCCTCATCTGGATTCGCATCTAGCCTCGGCAGGAGGAAATTAAGCATGAGCCTGTCAAAAAGTTTATCTTTGGCGACGTCGCCGACATACGGGACTCCACCGCTGCTTGGCCAATTCCATTCTTGAACGATGATCGGGATGTGGTCCCTCGCAAGAACTCCGCATTACTTGACAAATTTTTTTGCGACCTCTTCAGGAGCTTGCGGTTCGCCGTCTACACCGACCACTTCGATCCTATATCTCACAGTGTTATCCAACTTTTTTGTTGGGCCTCGTTTCGTTCTGACGGAAGAAGTGCTCGATCCGGAGGGCTAAAAGAAGAAAGAGTGTTAATATATGCATGTATATATATAGACAGTCGGGCATTACAAAAATACATATATACACCTCGCCGGAGTTTCCGAGATTTAAGGTTCGGCCGGAGCCGTCGCCTTCTCCCTTATCGGCTTCTCCCTTATCGGCTTCTCCCTCACCGGCTTCTCCCCCGTCTGAGGCTTCTACCTCACCGGAGCCGTCTCCTCAGTTGAGGGATTCATCTCCCTCACCGGAATCGTTTAGAAACATCCTGGTGACATCGATATCTTCATTTTCGCAGATCATTCCGTGGAGGAAGTATTCATCATCTTGAGTTTTGCCATGTGCTGGATCCATAGTATCTGCAAATTAAGAATTGCAAGTTATTATAATACAAATAATCAAATGCAAATAAGCATATGCAAATAATCCATAATTATTGCGGGAAATGTGTCGAAATGGGGTGGAGCAGTGGATCAGGTAATTTAGGCGACAAAAATGGAACATGCATCGAAGAGTGATACGTCTCCAACGTATCTATAATTTTTGATGCTCCATGCTTGTTTTTACACCATTTGCCTATTGTTTCGTTACACTTCGTGGCACTTTTATGCATTTTCCGGAACTAACCTATTAACGAGTTGCCACAGTGCCAGTTTCCTGTTTTCTGTTATTTTTGTGTTTCAGAAGTGATACACAGGAAATATTCTCGGAATTGGACGAAACAAGTTACTAAAGTCTTATTTTACCCGGAAGCTTCCAGAGATCCGAAGGAGAGTAGGAGGGGGGCCACCAGGGCCCCACACGCAGGGGTGGTGTGGCCAGGCCCCTGGCTGCATGGGCCCCGCGTGAGGGCGCCTGGCTCCTCCTCTGACTTCGCCCCTTCGCCTATAAAGACCCCCCAACGGAAAAAACCTAAGTACCCGATCACTTTTCTAGAACACATCGCGATCCGCCACCGCCGTCGACCCGAAGATCGGGAGGGTCCAGAAGCTCTTCCCGACACCCTGCCGGAGAGGGGAATCGCCACCGGAGGTCTTCTTCATCGCCATGCTTGCCTCCGGAGCGATGAGTGAGTAGTCTACCTTGGACTATGGGTCCATAGCAGTAGCTAGATGGTTGTCTTCTCCACCATGTGCTTCATGTTTAGATCTCATGAGCTGCCCTACATGATTGAGATCACCGTTATGTAATTCTACATGTTTGGTTTGTTGGGATCCGATGAATATTGGTGTTTATGATTAAGTTGCTATACTGAATATTATCTTTTGTTATCTCTATGTTGTTTATGATCTTGCATGCTCTCCGTTGTTAGTAGCTATCTTGGCCGAGTAGTTGCTAGTGACTCCAAGAGGGGGTATTTATGCTCGATAGTGGGTTCATGCCTCTATTTAACCTGGGGGAGTGACAGAAACCTCTAAGGTTGTAGATGTGCTATTGCTACTAGGGAGAAAACAATATTCATATGCTCAAGGGCATATGCTTTGTTTACATTACACACTTTTCTTAATGCAATTACCTATTGTTCGCAACTTAATACTTGTGGAGTTCTCGGATTGATTCACCACAAGTGGATTATTAGTCATAGATGCAGTTGGATGGCGGTCAATGTATTTTGTTGTAATGCCCAGAGTAAATCTCATAGTGATCTTCTTGACATATCACATTTATCTCTATTCTATCAATTGCCCAACTGTAATTTGTTTACCCAGCATGTATTATTTATCTTATGGAGAGACACCACTAGTGAACTGTGGACCCCGGTCCTTTTTCCATCATATTGCTATCACCTGTTTACTTTACTCGTACGGTTTACTTTACTCGCATACTATATTGGTTTCCACTCGATACGCTCATAATCTTTGTTTCAAGCAAACCGGTGAGATTGACAACCTCATCGCAAGTTGGGAACAAAGTACTTGGTTGTATGTGTGCAGGTTCCGCATCACCTTCAGTCATTTGACTCTCCTCTCCTGATCGATATTAAACCTTGGTTTCTTAACTGAGGGAAGACTAGCTGCTATACTCATCATACCTTCCTTTTGGGGTTCCCAACGGGCTGGTTATCCACCACGCACAAGGACAGTCTGCTCCCACGTTAACTTGGTGCCATCAGTAATTTTCTGGCGCCATCAACCAGTAGCAGCTAATTTTCTGGCGCCGTTGCCGGGGAGGAAGAGAAGACTTCTACGAGGGGAGTTTTTCGCACACACATCCTTTACCTTGTTTTATTGTTTTGCTTTACTTTATTTATTTTACCTGCATCGTTTTATATCAAAAACCCAAAAAAAAATAGAATCCTTGGTAGTTGTTTTTACTTGTCTTGCTTTATCATGCTTTCTATCAATGGTTGTTTTTTTAGAAACTAAATCTTTTTGGCAAGGTGGGTTCACGGAAGAGCAACAAAATTATTATGAGGAACACCGCTTTTCACAAAAAGGGAAACACTTATGGGAACAAATTAATAGATTGTATATCATTGCTAGAAATGTGTGCTCTACTTATAATGTTACTTATTGCTTTGATAGATCTTGCTGCTGTAGGAGGTATAAACACCTCCCTTTTCAATGTGAGTATAATGATGATGTTACCATATCTTCTTATATTAATGGAAATTATGACTTTTATGATGCGGAACAAATTGAAGAATTTATTGCTTGGAAGGGTGCATTCGAACTTGCTTACTTTCTTGAAAATACTGATGATGCACCTTATAAATATGAAGTTTATGATATACTCACATTTTGCTTTGATAATTACAAGGAAGGAAATGGCTATATTCTTAAATATCTTAATAGATGCTCTCCAACAGAAGAGATTAATGCCATGAAGGAGCCTATGGAAGAAGAAATTGCTGAAATTGGAAGCTCATTGGATGAAAAAGAGGAGGAGCGTGATGATCAAGAGGAGGAAGAATGGAGCTACCCATGTCAACCACCCAATAAGAGTAACTCTTTAACTAATACCTTATTTGATCGCCCTCCATGCTTAACAAAGGAGGGTGAGTGTGATATTTATATTGTTGATTTTGTTCATGATGCTACTGAAAATTATTATGAGAGAGGAAAATATGGTTGTTGGGATTCTTATGTTACTAAAACACCTCTGTTTTTATTGAAATTTCTGAAATTGCTCTTGTTTTATCTACCCATACTTGTGGCTATGCGCTTCTTTGATTTATTTTCTTACAAGATTCCTATGCATAGGAAGTGGGTTAGACTTAAATGTGTTTTATATTTTCTCCTTGATGCTCTCTTTTACTTCAATTCATATTTCTTATATGAGCATCTTCTCAAATTTTCTGCGCCTAGCTCAAAGGCGTTAAAGAAAAGCACTCTTGGGAGATAACCCAATGTTTTCTTTTCAGTACTTTTTCTTTTATTTGAGTCTTGGAAGTCATTACTACTGTAATGACCGCTCCTTATCTTGTTTATTTCGTTTTTGTGCCAAGAGAAGCCTCTAATTTGAGTGAGGTAAAGATTTGGGGATGTTGCTGTCCTGAAACTGTTTTTGGTGCTGCACCATAAAAATTCGTGAAAATTCTCTGTATATCTTTTGGACCTGCGATTTCTTGTGCATATGCCCCAGGTTATATCCAAACTTTTGTTAGTAGAACACTTTTTGATTTGAGCAACAGAAAATCCCTAAAAAATTCGACCTTTGTCAGCTGTTCAGTTTTGACAGATTTCTGCCAATATTTGTGTTTGCCACTTTATCACTTTCTTTTGAGTTCTTTTGATCATGGAACTTTTGGGGAGGTTGCTACAGTAGTATTGCTATATATGTGGTGGTTTTGAGTTGAAACCTGAAGCAAAAAGAGGATTGATTATATGTTATGCTTGCACTGATGTTGCTAATAGAATTGTGTTTAGTTTTGTATGAAGGAAGTTTTCAAGTGTAGGAATTGGAGAATGATGAGATGAGTTGAGGAATGGACAAAAGCTCAAGCTTGGGGATGCCCATGCATCACCCCAAGAAATATCCAAGAAGTACAAGCGTCAAAGCTTGGGGATGCCCCCGAGGCACCCCATCTTCATCGGCAAAAATCAGGTCACCTTTCAAAACACTATATTTTTATTGCTTCATGCACTATGTGTTTTTCTTGGAGCGTCAGTTGTTTTAGTTTTCTTAGTTAGTTTAGTTTGTTTGTTTGCTGCAATAAATGGTTGGACCCCAACAAATTTCTTTTGGAGAAGTTTCTTTGCTTTTCATTTGCAAAGAACGCTCTAGTTTTCACTCTTATTAAAAATCGAGCATTCTTCTTTTTCTGCTACTGCTTTTGGTTTTCGTTTTCGCCTTGATTTGCATTCATACCTTGTCATATCTTTTCATCAAGGTGTACTTTTGCCTCTGATCTTTATTGGTTTTCATCAAAAGAGGTGTTTATAAAAATTTCAAATGGTGTTGGAAAAGAGAAAAAGCTTTGTGCAAAATAGTGGTACAAGAAGGAGCTTGTGTAGACTACGGCTTAGGCTTTTTCATGTCATGCTTGATGTCTTTTTGATAGTATGATTTGTGGTTTTGCTGTAGCATGACTTGTCTCAAATAACTGAGATTGCTTAATGAGCCTTTGAAAAAATCATGCGTTGTTTTTATTGTATGGAAGCATTATTTTGGTTTTCTCCTTGATGCTTTATTTGGGTTGACTTGGCGCATGCTCACACATGTTAGACTCTTACAAAGTCACCAATAGCCTTAATGATCATTTAGTTTTTGACTTTTGATGCCATCTTATGCTTCTTTTAATGTCGCTTTGTCGCTTTGCATGATTATGGCCATTATTGCTCTCTTAGTTGGTCGCTCTGCTACTCGTGTGATGGCGCCAGAAAAGAGCTGTGGCGTTTAGTTGACGTGGGAGCAGTATGTCCTTGTGCGTGGTGATGACCAGCCCGTTGGGAACCCCAAGAGGAAGGTATGATGAGTGTAGCGGCTAGTTTTCCCTCAGTTAAGAAACCAAGGTATATCGAACAGGAGAAGAGAGACGATGACGACTGAAGGTGTTTGTGGAACCTGCACACACACAAACAAATACTTTGTCCCCAACTTGCGATGAGGTTGTCAATCTCACCGGTTTGCTTGAAACAAAGGTTATGAGTGTATCGAGTGGAAAACAGTAGTAAAATGCTAGTAAAGTAAACAGTGCGGGAATAGTGAACAGGTGATTGCAATATGATTAAAATAGGACCGGGGTCCACAGTTCACTAGTGGTGTCTCTCCATAGATAAATAACATGCTGGGTAAACAAATTACAGTTGGGCAATTGATAGAATAAAGATAACGTGATATGTCAAGAAGATCACTATGAGATTCACTCTGGGCATTACAACAAAATACATAGACCGCCATCCAACTGCATCTATGACTAATAATCCACCCTCGGGGATATCATCCGAACACACCAAAAGTATTAAGTTGCGAACAACAGATAATTGCATTAAGCAAAGTGTGTAATGTAAACAAAGCATATGCCCTTGAGCATATGAATGTTGTTTTCTCCCTAGTAGCAACAGCACATCTACCAAATTAGAGGTTTCTGTCACTCCCCCAGGTGAAATAGAGGCATGAACCCACTATCGAGCATAAATACCCCCTCTTGGAGTCACTAGCAACTACTCGGCCAAGATAGCTACTAACAACGGAGAGCATGCAAGATCATAAACAACATAGAGATAACAAAAGATATAATTCAGTACAACAACTTAATCATAAACACCAATATTCATCGGATCCCAACAAACCAACATCATAGTATTACATAACGGTGATCTCAATCATGTAGGGCAGCTCATGAGATCTAAACATGAAGCACATGGTGGAGAAGACAACCATCTAGCTACTGCTATGGACCCATAGTCCAAGGTAGACTACTCACTCATCGCTCCGGAGGCAAGCATGGCGATGAAGAAGACCTCCGGTGGCGATTCCCCTCTCCGGCAGGGTGCCGGGAAGAGCTTCTGGACCCTCCCGATCTTCGGGTCGACGGCGCCGGCGGATCGCGATGTATTCTGGAAAACTGATTGGGCCCTTAGGTTTTTCTCGTCAGGGGGTATATGTAGGCGAAAGGACGATGTCAGAGGGGGTCCCACGCCCCCTCACACGGGGCTGGCGCGGCCAGGGGGTGGCCGCGCCGCCCCTGTGTGTGGGGCCCACGTGGCCCCTCTCCATCAGGTCTTCGGATGTTTGGGAGCTTCCCCGTGAAATATGACTTCAGGAACTTGTTTCGTCCAATTCCGAGAATATTTCCTGTGTATCACTTCTGAAACACAAAAACAGCAGAAAACAGGAAACTGGCACTGTGGCACTTCGTTAATAGGTTAGTTCCGGAAAATGTATAAAAGTACCACTAAGTGTAACGAAACAATAGGCAAATGGTGTAAAAACAAGCATGGAGCATCAAAAATTATAGATACGTTTGAGACGTATCAAGCATCCCCAAGCTTAACTCCTGCTCGTCCTCGAGTAGGTAAGTGATAACAAAGAATAATTTTTGAGGTGACATGCACCTACACAATCTTGATCATATATGTAAGCATTGATGAGCTGGGATCAATAGAACTTAAAACATGGGCATGAAAGATATAATCATGACAATAAGAACTTAGCAACCATGTTGTAAACATGCAAATGAACACAAACAAAAGATCATGATAATGAAACAATGAAAGTCAAACGTGTGTTCAAATCATAAGGAAAAACATACAAATTGTTTTCAGCTTGTCCTTCAAAGAGAGCAAAACATAAATGCATAGGACACCTCAAAGTTTAAGAGGGCGACTAGATACAAATAATTTAAGAACAAGTGAAACCAACAATATAAGTCAATCAATGAACCTTGGGACAATGCATATCACACTAAGAATGACAACTATGCTCTCTTAATGGTGCATAAAGAAAGAAGGTGGTGACTCAACATAAAAGTAAAAGAAAGGCCCTTCGCAGAGGGAAGCAGTGATTGCAAGTTTTATAACCTTCAAAAATTATGGTACTTACCGGCTTTGAGCTCTCATTGCCCCCATCATAAGCATCTTGAATGGTTAAAGTTAATGCGAGAACAATTATGATGCATATGCTTGACAAATCATAAGTTGAAAACCTCGTGTCCCGTGAATACAAGTACCCAAACCATGCTAGTTTACTTAGAGTCCCAAGCAAGGCTCTTGTCATTGTAAGTATATGCATATCATTGAGAACCGCCAATGGGGTACCTCCGTGCCCGATGACATGGAACAAGCCCACACCAAAATGACAGGACAAGCAGACAATGAACACCTCGACATCTCTTTTATTTGCTATATTGTTTAGCTTTTTATTGTGAGATGCGTCGTCGAATGTTCACCATGGGTATGCTGCAAATTTCCACCATGAATTATGCATGGCTTAGGTTGGCGGCCCGGCGTTTCCCTAACACATATAAAAACTCCATGATCCTCACAAGATTCCCAATTCATTTCACACAGCGGGCATCCATAAACAAAAGATCACGATATCAACTCAAAAGGAAGTGCAATGTTGAAAGCTTGCCCCATGACAGCATGGCTGGGCTAGAATCCAACTTACAACTTGCAAGCATAACAACTCAATATAAAAGACCACAATGTCAAAATTTTAAGAACAGGAAAAAGTAAAGTGTGCCTTCCGGTTCGTGAGAGCTTTACTGACCGAGTTTCGCATAACACTGGTAAGAGTTTAATTTGAAGAGAAAATAAAAGCAAGTCAAATTTACTTGGAATAGCAAATTGCTAGTAGGTATGTATGGTGGACACAATGGAAAACTTTGGCTTTTAGGAGTTGGATGCACGAGTAGAGCTCATACTCAGTACAAGGTGAGGGCTAGCAAAAGACTGGGAGCGACCAACTAAGAGAGCAGTAATGGCCATAATCATGCAAAGCGACAAAGCGACATTAAAAGAAGCATACGATGGCATCAAAAGTCAAAAACTAAATGATCATGAAGGCTAATGGCGACTTTGGAAGAGTCTAACATGTGTGAGCATGCGCCAAGTCGACCCAAATAAAGCATCAAGGAGAAAACCAAAATAATGCTTCCATACAATAAAAACAACGCATGATTTTTTCAAAGGCTCATTAAGCAATCTCAGTTATTTGAGACAAGTCATGCTACAGCAAAACCACTAAGCATACTATCAAAAAGACATCAAGCATGACATGAAAAAGCCTAAGCCGCAGTCTACACAAGCTCCTTCTTGTACCACTATTTTGCACAAAGCTTTTTCTCTTTTCCAACACCATTTGAAATTTTAAAGACACCTCTTTTGATGAAAACCAATAAATATCAGAGGCAAAAATACACCTTGATGAAAAGATATGGCAAGATCTGAACGCAAATCAAGGCGAAAACGAAAACCAAAAGCAGTAGCAGAAAAAGTAGAACGCTCGATTTTAATAAGAGTGAAAACTAGAGCATTCTTTGCAAATGAAAACGAGTACATCTCCTCCAAAGGAAATTTGTTGGGGTCCAACCATTTATTGCAGCAAACAAACAAACTAAACAAACTAAGACAACTAAAACAACTGACGCTCCAAGAAAAACACATAGTGCATGAAGCAATAAAAATATAGTGTTTTGAAAGGTGACCTGATTTTTGCCGATGAAGAAGGGGTGCCTCGGGGGCATCCCCAAGCTTTGACGCTTGTACTTCTTGGATATTTCTTGGGGTGATGCATGGGCATCCCCAAGCTTGAGCTTTTGTCCATTCTTCAACTCATCTCATCATTCTCCAATCCCTACACTTGAAAACTTCCTTCATACAAAACTAAACACAATTCTATTAGCAACATTAGTGCAAGCATAAAATATATTCAACCTCTTTTAGCTTCAGGTTTCAACCCAAAACCACCACATATAAAGTATATACTACTGTAGAAACTTCCACAAGAGTTCCATGATCAAAAATAACTCAAAAGAAAGCGATAAAGTGGCAGAAACAAATATTGGCAGAAATCTGTCAAAACTGGACAGCTAATAATGGACGAATTTTTGAGCGATTTTCCGTTGCTCAAATCAAAAAGTGTTCAACTAAGAAAAGTTTGGATATAACCTGGGGCATATGCACAAGAAATCGCAGGTCCAAAAGATAAACAGAGAATTTTCACGAATTTTTACGGTGCAGCACCGAAAATAGTTTCAGGACAGCAATAACCCCAAATCTTTACCTCACTCAAATTAGAGGCTTCTCTTGGCACAAAAACGAAATAAACAAGATAAGGAGCGGTCATTACAGTAGTAATGACTTCCAAGACTCAAATAAAATAAAAAGTACTGAAAAGTAAACAATGGGTTATCTCCCAAGAGTGCTTTTCTTTAACGCCTTTGAGCTAGGCGCAGAAAATTGCGAATCAAGTAATATCAAAAGATGAAGCATCAAGATCATAATTTGCTCTAAGAATAGAGTCAAAAAGTAATTTCTTTCTTTTCCTAGGGAAGTGTTCCATACCTTTCTTTAGTGGGAATTGATACTTGATAGTGCCTTCCCTCATATCAATAATAGCACCTACAGTTCGAAGAAAGGGCCTTCCCAAAATAATAGGATATGAAGCATGGCATTCAACGTCCATAACAAGAAAATCAACGGGAACAAGGTTATTGTTAACCACAATAAGAACATCATTAATCCTTCCCAAAGGTTTCTTCTTAGCAACATCAGCAATAGGAACATCAAAATAACACTTTTCAAGCGGTGGTAAATCAAGCATGTCATAAATCTTTCTAGGCATGATGGAAATACTAGCACCTAGATCACATAAAGCATGGCAATCATAACCATTAACATGCATATCAATGATGGGTTCCCAACCATCTTCTAACTTCTTGGGAACAGAGGCTTTCTGCTTCAACTTTTCATCCCTAATCTTTATAAGAGCATTGGTAATATGCTTAGTAAAAGCAATATTTAAAGAACTAGCATTGGGAGTCAAAGCAAGCTTTTGCAAGAACAAAATAACTTCATATATATTGCAGCCATCAACATCAAAATCATTAAAGGAAATAGCGCTATCATCTCCCACACTCCGAAAAATTTCAGCACTCTTTTGAGAAAAAGTTTTGGCAGTTTTAGGCTTTTTAACACAAGGAGTGGGAGTTTTCTCTATACCAATCAAAGTAAGAGGATTGCTATCAGTAGGAGCAACATCATTAGAGGTAGTAATAGTACATACCTTCATCTCTCTAGCCATCTCATCTTCTCTTTCCCACCTGGCATGCAATTCCGCTAACAATCTAATATTTCTATCAATTCCAACTTGGGTAGCATTAGCGGCAGCAACAATGTTACTAGCAAAATTGTTCCTATAAGCATTGTTATTAAAATTGTTATTTCTAATGAAATTCACATCAACTTGCTCTTCTTGAGAAACCAGAGAGGCCAAAGGAACATTATTAGGATCAACATGAGTCCTATCATTAGCAAGCATAGCCATAATTGTATCAATCTTATCATTCTAGGAAGAGGTTTCCTCAACAGAATTTACCTTCTTACCTTGTGGAGCTCTCTCGGTGTGCCATTCGGAATAATTTACCATCATGTTGTCGAGTAGCTTTGATGCGGCGCCCAATGTAAGGGACATAAAAGTGCCTCCAGTAGCTGAATCAAGTAGGTTCCTTGAAGAAAAATTCAGTCCTGCATAAAAAGTTTGGATAATCATCCAAGTAGTCAGTCCATGAGTGGGGCAATTCTTTACCATAGATTTCATTCTTTCCCAAGCTTGAGCAACATGTTCATTATCAAACTGAGTAAACTTCATAATATTGCTGCGCAAAGCTATAATCTTAGCAGGAGGATAATATCTACCAATAAAAGCATCCTTACACTTAGCCCATGAATCAATACTATTCTTAGTCAAAGACAGCAACCAATCTTTAGCCTTTCCTCTCAAAGAAAAAGGAAACAACTTGAGCTTAATAATATCACTATCAACATCCTTATATTTCTGCATCTCACATAGCTCAACAAAATTGTTGAGATGAGCTGCAGCATCTTCAGTACTAGCACCAGAAAATTGCTCTTTCATAACAAGGTTCAATAAAGCAGGCTTGATCTCATAAAAAGTGGTAGCAGGAACAGTTGGTGCAATAGGAGTGCAGATAAAATCACTATTGTTCGTGCTAGCAAAGTCACGCAACTTGGTGTTTTCAGGAGTACCCATTTCAGCAAAACGAAAGTAAACAAGTAAAAACAACTACCAAGGATTCTAATTTTTTTGGGTTTTTGATATAAAGCAATGCAGGTAAAATAAAATAAAGTAAAGCAAAACAAATAACAAAGTAAAGTATGTGTGTGCGAAGAACTCCCCTCGCAGAAGTCTTCTCTCTTCCCCGGCAACGGCGCCAGAAAAGAAGCTGCTACTCGTGTGATGGCGCCAGAAAAGAGCTGTGGCGTTTAGTTGACGTGGGAGCAGTATGTCCTTGTGCGTGGTGATGACCAGCCCGTTGGGAACCCCAAGAGGAAGGTATGATGAGTGTAGCGGCTAGTTTTCCCTCAGTTAAGAAACCAAGGTATATCAAACAGGAGAAGAGAGACGATGACGACTGAAGGTGTTTGTGGAACCTGCACACACACAAACAAATACTTTGTCCCCAACTTGCGATGAGGTTGCCAATCTCACCGGTTTGCTTGAAACAAAGGTTATGAGTGTATCGAGTGGAAAACAGTAGTAAAATGCTAGTAAAGTAAACAGTGCGGGAATAGTGAACAGGTGATTGCAATATGATTAAAATAGGACCGGGGTCCACAGTTCACTAGTGGTGTCTCTCCATAGATAAATAACATGCTGGGTAAACAAATTACAGTTGGGCAATTGATAGAATAAAGATAACGTGATATGTCAAGAAGATCACTATGAGATTCACTCTGGGCATTACAACAAAATACATAGACCGCCATCCAACTGCATCTATGACTAATAATCCACCCTCGGGGATGTCATCCGAACACCCCAAAAGTATTAAGTTGCGAACAACAGATAATTGCATTAAGCAAAGTGTGTAATGTAAACAAAGCATATGCCCTTGAGCATATGAATGTTGTTTTCTCCCTAGTAGCAACAGCACATCTACCACCTTAGAGGTTTCTGTCACTCCCCCAGGTGAAATAGAGGCATGAACCCACTATCGAGCATAAATACCCCCTCTTGGAGTCACTAGCAACTACTCGGCCAAGATAGCTACTAACAACGGAGAGCATGCAAGATCATAAACAACATAGAGATAACAAAAGATATAATTCAGTACAACAACTTAATCATAAACACCAATATTCATCGGATCCCAACAAACCAACATCATAGTATTACATAACGGTGATCTCAATCATGTAGGGCAGCCCATGAGATCTAAACATGAAGCACATGGTGGAGAAGACAACCATCTAGCTACTGCTATGGACCCATAGTCCAAGGTAGACTACTCACTCATCGCTCCGGAGGCAAGCATGGCGATGAAGAAGACCTCCGGTGGCGATTCCCCTCTCTGGCAGGGTGCCGAGAAGAGCTTCTGGACCCTCCCGATCTTCGGGTCGACGGCGGCGGCGGATCGCGATGTATTCTGGAAAACTGATCGGGCCCTTAGGTTTTTCTCGTCAGGGGGTATATGTAGGCAAAAGGACGATGTCAGAGGGGGTCCCACGCCCCCTCACACGGGGCTGGCGCGGCTAGGGGGGTGGCCGCGCCGCCCCTGTGTGTGGGGCCCACGTGGCCCCTCTCCGTCAGGTCTTCGGATGTTTGGGAGCTTCCTCGTGAAATATGACTTCAGGAACTTGTTTCGTCCAATTCCGAGAATATTTCCTGTGTATCACTTCTGAAACACAAAAACAGCAAAAAATAGGAAACTGGCACTGTGGCACTTCGTTAATAGGTTAGTTCCGGAAAATGTATAAAAGTACCACTAAGTGTAACGAAACAATAGGCAAATGGTGTAAAAACAAGCATGGAGCATCAAAAATTATAGATACGTTTGAGATGTATCACGCTCCCAGTCTTTTGCTAGCCCTCACCGTGTACTGAGTATGAGCTCTACTCGTGCATCCAACTCCTAAAAGCCAAAGTTTGCCATTGTGTCCACTATAAACTCATATTCATGGTATTTGTAAGCCATTCCAAAGTAAATTTTCATGTGCTACCTTTCAAAAACTTTCAACTACTTCTCGTTTTGTGCCACTATTTTTAGCTCATGGGGATGTAGTGGTCGGATTTGCTATCTTCCATATTGCTTATTCCAAAAAAAAAAGAAAAAAGAAAGAAAAAAGGCACTCCTCCATGGAAAGTGAATGTTGGTGGGCACCCGATGGAATCGGTTAGCCATGGTTTGTGAAAGAAAAAAAGGTGGGGAGGAGTGCCAAGCTTTATAAAAGAGCACAAAAGTGCCAATCTCTCTCTCAAAAACTTGCTTCATTTGTTGACAAAGACAACCACCTCTCAAAACCAATTTTTATCTCTCTGTTTTACAAATGAAAAGCTCTAGAACATGTTTAATCACTGCTTCCCTCTGCGAAGGGCCTTTCGTTTACTTTTATGTTGAGTCACCACCTTCTTTCTTTATGCACCATTCAGAGAGCATAGTTGTCATTCTTAGTGTAATATGCATTGTCCCAAAGTTCATTGATTGACTCATATTGTTGGTTTCAGTTGTTCTTAAATTATTTGTATCTAGTCGCCCTCTTAAACTTGAAGGTGTCCTATGCATTTATGTTTTGCTCTCTTTGAAGGACAAGCTGAAAACCTTTTGTATGTTTTTTATTATGATTTGAACACACGTTTGACTTTCATTGTTTCATTTTCATGATCTTTTGTTTGTGTTCATTTGCATGTTTACAACATGGTTGCTAAGTTCTTATTGTCATGATTATATCTTTCATGCCCATGT
This sequence comes from Dactylis glomerata, assembly GCA_007115705.1. Classification (NCBI taxonomy): domain Eukaryota; kingdom Viridiplantae; phylum Streptophyta; class Magnoliopsida; order Poales; family Poaceae; genus Dactylis; species Dactylis glomerata. The sequence continues at coordinate 2,620,888 of QXEO01000379.1, forward strand.
TTTAAGTTTTTATGATCCCAGCTCACAAATGCTTACATACATGATTAAGATTGTGTAGGTGCATGTCACCTCAAAAATTATTTCTTTGTTATCACTTACCTACTCGAGGACGAGCAAGAGTTAAGCTTGGGGATGCTTGATACGTCTCCAATGTATCTATAATTTTTGATGCTCCATGCTTGTTTTTACACCATTTGCCTATTGTTTCGTTACACTTCGTGGCACTTTTATGCATTTTCCAGAACTAACCTATTAACGAGTTGCCACAGTGCCAGTTTCCTGTTTTCTGCTGTTTTTGTGTTTCAGATGTGATACACAGGAAATATTCTCGGAATTGGACGAAACAAGTTCCTGAAGTCTTATTTTACCCGGAAGCTTCCAGAGATCCGAAGGAGAGTAGGAGGGGGGCCACTAGGGCCCCACATGCAGGGGTGGCGCGGCCAGGCCCCTGGCCATGCAGGCCCCGCGTGAGGGTGCCTGGCTCCTCCTCTGACTTCGCCCCTTCGCCTATAAAGACCCCCCAACGGAAAAAACCTAAGTACCCGATCACTTTTCCAGAACACATCGCGATCCGCCACCGCCGTCGACCCGAAGATCGGGAGGGTCCAGAAGCTCTTCCCGGCACCCTGCCAGAGAGGGGAATCGCCACCGGAGGTCTTCTTCATCACCATGCTTGCCTCTGGAGCGATGAGTGAGTAGTCTACCTTGGACTATGGGTCCGTAGCAGTAGCTAGATGGTTGTCTTCTCCACCATGTGCTTCATGTTTAGATCTCATGAGCTGCCCTACATGATTGAGATCACCGTTATGTAATTCTACATGTTTGGTTTGTTGGGATCCGATGAATATTGGTGTTTATGATTAAGTTGCTGTATTGAATATTATCTTTTGTTATCTCTATGTTGTTTATGATCTTGCATGCTCTCCGTTGTTAGTAGGTATCTTGGCCGAGTAGTTGCTAGTGACTCCAAGAGGGGGTATTTATGCTCGATAGTGGGTTCATGCCTCTATTTAACCTGGGGGAGTGACAAGAACCTCTAAGGTTGTAGATGTGCTGTTGCTACTAGGGAGAAAACAACATTCATATGCTCAAGGGCATATGCTTTGTTTACATTACACACTTTGCTTAATGCAATTATTTGTTGTTCGCAACTTAATACTTGTGGAGTTCTCGGATTGATTCACCACAAGTGGATTATTAGTCATAGATGCAGTTGGATGGCGGTCTATGTATTTTGTTGTAATGCCCAGAGTAAATCTCATAGTGATCTTCTTGACATATCACGTTTATCTCTATTCTATCAATTGCCCAACTGTAATTTGTTTACCCAGCATGTGTTATTTATCTTATGGAGAGACACCACTAGTGAACTGTGGACCCCGGTCCTTTTTCCATCATATTGCTATCACCTGTTTACTTTACTCGTACTGTTTACTTTACTCGCATACTATATTGTTTTCCACTCGATACGCTCATAATCTTTGTTTCAAGCAAACTGGTGAGATTGACAACCTCATCGCAAGTTGGGAACAAAGTACTTGGTTGTGTGTGTGCAGGATCCGCATCACCTTCAGTCGTTTGACTCTCCTCTCCTAATCGATATTAAACCTTGGTTTCTTAACTGAGGGAAGACTAGCTGCTATACTCATCATACCTTCCTCTTGGGGTTCCCAACGGGCTGGTTATCCACCACGCACAAGGACAGTCTGCTCCCACGTTAACTTGGTGCCATCAGTAATTTTTTGGCGCCATCAACCAGTAGCAGAGAGGGTAATTCTAACTATCGACAAAAGACATTTGGAATCGTATGCAATAAATAGCAGAGTTTAAAATACTTTGAAACCATAGTTCAGATATGATGCTTTCCTTGTCCTTCAGTGGACGGGTACAGATCTTCAGCGGTGTTCATCTTGAACTCGGGCTCGGTTCCTATCGTGAAGAACCAAATACCGGAAAGGAAGAACACATTTAACACAGGCTTCGATGCAATGCAAATTCAATATGCATGACATGTCATATTAGAGGTGGCCATATTAACCCTAATGTGCGAACGTCAATTTAAATGAGTTTACAAAATAAACCCGTGCATAAAGAAAGGGGTTATTAGCAATTCATTAAATAAGCCACTTTATTTGTTTCTAACATGTATGAATGTGAGTTAAACATGTAGAGCTTGATTTTCTGAACATTTTGACATATTATTCATATTTTTCTGATAAACAGTGAATAAACTATGAATTTTGCAAGATTGTAACAATTTCTGAAATTTCTGGAATTAAATAAACGAGTGGGTAGACTTTTTACACCGGGCTCTAAACGACCCGCGGTCATTGACTGGAGGGGCCCGGGGCCACATGGCAGGCCATGCTGGCCAGAGGCCAGGGCAGCCCGGCCATGGCAGCAGAGGGCCGGCCGGCTCGCTGGCGATGACGGCGAGGCTCGGGAGAGGCCGGGGAGAGGTCCAGTCGGACCGGGGGCTTACCCTGGGGACGCCGGGGAGAATGGCCTGGACGAAGGAGGTGCGGCGGCGGCGAAATTTGGAAGCGGCGCTCTCGGGTCCGGCGAAGAAACGGCGGTGGTTCCAGGGGCGGCTGGTCAATTCCGTCGACGGGGAGCAAGAGGAAGAGGTGGCGGAGCTTCGAGGCTCGTTGGAGGGGCAGGAGGAGGCGCAGAACGCCGGCGCTAGGTGGCGGCCGAGCTCGGCTTGCAGGCATGCATGGGAGAGAGAGCAGGGGCGGCGCTCACCGAGAGGACGGCAGCGAGGGAAGAGGGGGAGGTCACGGCGGCGACGCTCACCGAGTGCACGGGAGAGAGAGTAGCGGTGGCGCTCACCGTGACGGGGGCGATCTCCGGGGCATCGGCGGCACAGGGGGGCGGCGGCGCAGGAGGGCGCCTGCAGAGAGAAGGACCAGTGAGCGGCGGCGGGGAAAGACGGAGAGGTCGCGGCGGCAGCGCTCACCGAGAGGACGGCGACGAGCTTCTCCGCGGTGGGGACGGACAGCCTGCCGGCGTGGTTTCGCTCCGCGCGCAAAAGTCCTTAGCAGTTTCAGCCAATTTGGGGGGAAGTGGGGGGAGGAAGAAGAGCCAGTTATATATCTGGGGGTCATTGGTCCCGGTTCATGGCATCAACCGGGACCAATGGATCAACAGTCCCGGTTGATGCGATGAACCGGGACCAATGACTTTCTTTTTTGTTTTAACTTTTTGTTTTAACTTTCTATTTTCATTTTAACAGGAAAATTAATAGAACCGAAACAAAGGGAGTACATTTTTCCAAACATACTCATCCAACATTGCTCAAAGGGAGTACATTTTTCCAAGCAAGCTCATCGAACATTTTTCCAAACATAATCATCCACCTAATTATTAAGGTTAAGACGATCAACATGGCTATTGTAGCCTTTTAGCTTCCAGAATCTCCTAGCAATCTCAAAGCCTAGGCGAGCATCTAAAGCGGCATATAATATTTGGTTGTAGCTCAATGAAATTTTTTCCCAACCAAATATTAGTTCATCTTCTTCATCATCATCATCATCATCTTCTTCTTCTTCTTCTTCTTCTCCCTTCTTCTTGTACTTCTTCTTGTCCTTCTTCTTGTCCTTCTTCTTCTTGTCCCTCTTCTTATTCTCAAGATGTGTCCCAATAGTAGCATTGGCCAAATCATAGAGACTCGGCGTTAGTGAAAGGGCATTTCCCTAATAAATGTATTTTGGTGTTTGTTAACAACATTTGGTGAACTAACCATTCTATTTAAGTTCTGCAGATTTTCTAGGTTAATTCAGAATCTCACGGAGGTTCACCCAAAAAGGGACGAAAAGATCGGAGCCCGTAGTCCAGTAGTGGAGTTAGGGCTTAGTTGTCTTATAGGGTGCTTCGCGAAGGTGGAATTGGTGGAGAGGGGATCCTCGAAGTACTGCTGTTGCTACTTCTAGGGCGGAGACTCCGGCCCTGGTGGCCGGAGACTCCGGCCTAGGAGTGTCGCCCCAGCAATCCTCCCAGTTGGTCTAAGCAGAGATCAGCCCGGAGTTGGGCCGGAGACTTTTGTCTCTGGCCGGAGACTCCGGGTGGGCGGAGACTCCGGTCCCAGCGGCCGGAGACTCCGGTCTGTCTGGCCGGGCTAGGGTTTGCTGAGGAGTTGGTCTATGCAGTGACCAGGCCGGAGTTGGGCCGGAGACTTCTGTCTCTGGCCGGAGACTCCGGCCCTGTGGTCACTTAGGGCGGAGACTCCGGCCCTCCTGGCCGGAGACTCCGGCCCTAGTCGACCAGCAACGGCTACATTTCGAGGAGGAGTATAAATAGCCTTCTTCTTCCTCAAGAGAAGGCTGCGGCTTCTACTCTCTCTCCTCCATTGTTCCAAAGCTTTAAAGCTCAAGTTCTCTCTCCCTAGCCAATAGAACTCAAAGCCCTTTTGGGATTTGAGGGAGAAGACCTAGATCTACACTTCCACCAAGGCGATTTGATTTTCCCCCTCTCTTTGTTGAGGGGCTTGTTACTTGTGTGATTCATCGGATTTCTAGCCGGAAGAAGCCGTCTCCCAAGCTTGACTTTGTGTGTAAGAGCTTGGTGGGCCTATTGGGAGCCTCCAATTGAGTTGTGGAGCTTGCCCCAATACTTTGTGTAAAGGTGTCGTGCCGCCTTCAAGGGCATCGCTTAGTGGAGCGTGAACTCGCCTTTGTGGCTTGTTCACCGGAGAATAGGGTGAGCCTTTGTGGCGTTGGTGGTCTTTGTGGCACCACACCTCTCCAACGTAGACGTACTTCCCGTAACAAGGAAGGAACTACGGGAATACATCCTCGTGTCTTCGTGTCTCCATTGCGGTGACCTCTATCCTTTACTTATGCCTTTACTTATATTGTTATTGCTAGCTTGCTTGTCACTCTAGGTAAATTCACTTAGTATCACATCTAGAGAATTTACCTTCTTGTCTAGCCCTAACTTGAAAAGAATTAAAATTATTGGGTAGCTCCTATTCACCCCCCCCCCTCTAGTCGCTCATACGATCCTTTCAATTGGTATCAGAGCATGGTCTCTTATTCGGGCTTAACCGCCTAAGAGTTTGAGCGACCATGGAAGGGGATAAGGATAAAGAAACTCCTCCCGGGGATATTCCTCCATCTATCTCTTCGTCTTCAATCTCACGTGAAGAGCATTTGGCGTCCTTGGACACAATGCAAACCACTATGAGATTGGAGATGAAGGCTATGTTTGAGGAATATTTTGGAAGAAAAACTTCCGGGCCCACCGACCCAAACACCACACCTAGTGTGGAACTCTCCTTGGCTAAGGTGAAGCCACCTAACAATGGCTCCACCTCCGCCGAAAATAAAGGTGACCCTCCTAAGGAAAATGATGGTCCGGCAAAGGGTGCTAACATTCCACCCCCTAACACTTACTCACCTCCGCCGGTCCATTATCCTATGCCACACATTAACAACATGGGTTCCCCTCCTAAGCTTGATTCTCGCAATTTTATTAAATGGCAAGGACTAATGAAATCTCATATTTCTAGCTCTTCTACTCATTTGTGGAGGGTCATACAAAATGGCTTTGCACCTCATGATCCTCTCAATTTGACCGAAAGGGAAGAAGTTGATGAGCAACTCAATGCCACCGCCAAGCATCTCCTTCAACAAGCCGTACCGGATACTCATGCGGTACACATCAACAACTTGAACACCGCCAAGGAAGTATGGGACTATCTCACTATGCTCTTCATTGGGAATGAAAGTATTCGGTCCTCCAAGTTTGATGAGCTCAAAAGTGAAGAAAGAGATTTCATTATGCGTGATAATGAGACTCCCGATGAGATGTACCAAAGGATCTTGGCTCTTGCAACGGCCTTGACCGGGTTGGGTGCAAAGACAATGGTGATGACTATATCAAGCGTATGTTCATCACCTCCATCAACCCAAGAGAACCCATGCGATCCGAGATAATCCGTTCAAGACCGGATTTTGGGAGTATGACCTCAAATGAAGTTCTTTGTGAGTTCACCGCCTTGTCTATCTTGAAGAAGAACGCGGAAGAAACTAGAGCCCGTGTTCTTGCCGGACAAGGAGTTCACAATCTTGCTCTCAAGGCCAAGGTGGTGTCCAAGCAAGGAGAAGGAGAAGAAGAAATATATGAAGAAGAGTGTTGGTCTCCGGAAGATCTCAAGTTTGCACTCCATGAACACTTGGCTCTCAATGCAAATGCCTTTTGGGATGCCAACAAGCACAAGACGAAGGGATCCAAGTTCAAATCCTTTCCAAGAAAAGGTGGTGACTCTAAAGTGAGGCATTGCTACAATTGTGGAGGAATCAAGCACTTCATCGCCGAATGTCCTTATGAGAACAAGGAGGACAATGAGGGCCGGCTCGTCCCCAAGCGCCGGTCATCAAAGTTCTACCCATCCAAGAAACATGGGAACAAGGACAACAAGAAGAAAGGAGAAAGGGTATTGGTGGTTCATGAGGAGTATGACTCCGAGTCCGATGATGATGACTCCGTTGATGAAGAGAATGGAGAAGTGGCCGCCATTGCCATTGTCTCCACACCACCTACATCCCTCTTCAACTCACTAAATGAGAACGCCATCATCACCACTCACAAGTGTCTTATGGCTAAGGCCTCGGAGGTAACCTCATCACCTACTCCTTCATCATCACATTCCAATACTACCTCTTTGGATGATGTGAGTAGTCTTAAGATTAAGAAAGAACTAGTTTCTTGTGATGATTTTCTTGCTAACATGAAGGGGCCAACCAAGATATATGTTGAGACACTAATGTGTGAACTTGGTGATGCCCATGACACCATCAAGGAGAAGGAGGAGTTGGAAAGATTAGCCGCCGATGATATTGGCTCTCTATCAATTGAGCTCGAAGAAGAGCAAAACTTGAGAGTCTCTTTAGAGGAGAAATTGTTGGGACTAGAAGAGTCTCATAATCTAATCTTGTCAAAACTCACTAAAGAACGTGACCATGCTCTCGCTATGGTCAAGTTGCTTAAAAAGGAGAAAGTTGAATTTGACGTTGGTCATAATGATCTTCGTGAGAAGTTTGAGAAGCTTGAAGAAGCTCACAAGGCTTTGGAGGGCAAATTCTCTCATCTCACCAAGATTCGTGAACAACTTCAAATTCAACTAACTATTGAACAATCTAAAGTTCCCCCAATGCAAGTTATTGAAGTTCCTTGTTCTTCTAACTCTATTTGTGATCATAGTGATATCATTGAGGAGAACAATAGGTTGAAGGCCGATCTTGCTAAGGGCCTTGCCACTTGCATTCAAGGAGAAAAGAATCTCAATGATCTCTTGAACAATCAAAGATTGTACAAGGGAAAGGAGGGTCTCGGTTTTGTAGCCGAGTCCTCAAAGAAAGGGGATCTTTTTTTGGTGGCCGAGTCCTCAAAGAAGAAGAAGAACAAGAAGAACAAGAAGAAGACAAAGCCTGCTGCTGCTCCTACTCCTCATGTCCCTTTTGATATTTGTTACACCGAGGAGGAGTGGGAGGAGCTGAATGGAAAGAAGAAAATCGAGGAGACCGGAGTCTCCGGGTCAAAGGCTCCGGAGTCTCCGGTAAGTTCATCTACCCCGGAGTCTCCGCCCCCAAAGACCGGAGTCTCCGGCCCTTCTCATAATAATTTTGCAGGAAAATATAATCCTCATTATGTTCTTCTTAGGGACTATTATGGTGATGTCTATGCTAAATATGTTGGTCCCTATAATGGTTTCATTGAATATGCTATTTGGGTACCTAAGATTCTTGTGACTAACAAAAGAGGACCCATTCAAAGATGGGGACCTAAAACCAAGAATTAATCTCTTGTAGGACATTGCTTCCGGAGGAGTAAAATGGATTATTGATAGTGGTGCCACAAGCCACATGACCGGAAGCAAAAATATTGTGGAAGATCTAAAGCCCAATACTTCAAATGTCACGGTCTCTTATGGTGATAATTCATCCTCTAAGGTACTTGGTTTAGGTAAGGTGGTGATCACTCCGGACGTGTCCCTAGTGAATGTCATGCTTGTCGAAACCATTGGTTATAATCTACTTTCCGTTCATCAACTTGCTACTATGGGCTATGCCACACATTTTGATGTTGATATTGTGGTCGTCATGTGGAGTAAGTCTCTCAAGATTGCCTTTGTTGGGTATGTCGAAAACGGCTTGTATGTGGTGGACTTTTCGGAGAAACCCACTACGGCCGCGATATGCCTAATTGCTAAGGCCGACGTGGGATGGCTTTGGCATCGCCGGTTAGCCCACGTCAATATGAGAGCCTTGCAAAATCTCTACACCGGCGGCCACATACTCGGACTAAAGGATGTTTCTTTTGCCAAAGATCGTGTTTGTAGGGCATGTATTGAAGGAAAGATGCATGAAACAAGTCATCCAAGCAAGACTATTATCTCTTCCAAGAGGTGCTTGGAGCTCCTTCACATGGATCTCTTTGGACCTCCCACTTATGCAAGTCTTGGTGGCAAGAAATATTGCTTGGTGATTGTCGATGACTATTCAAGATACACTTGGGTTTATTTCTTTGAGTTCAAAAGTGAGACCCAACAAACCGTCAAAGACTTTGCCACCGAAGTTGAGCGTCAATTCAACACCACCATATTGACTATAAGAAGTGACAATGGCACCGAGTTCAAGAACTACTCCTTAAATGAGTTTCTTAGTGATGCGGGTATCAAACATCAATACTCCGCTGCATATACCCCGCAACAAAATGGAGTTGCCGAGAGGAAGAACCGTACTCTCATGGATGCGGCAAGAACTATGTTGGCGGAGTTCAAGTCTCCATACAACTTTTGGGCCGAAGCTATTAATACCGCATGCCATGCCACCAACCGGCTTTATCTCCGCAAGAACTTGAACAAGACTCCATATGAAATTCTTACCGGGCAAAAGCCAAACATCATGTACTTCCGGGTATTTGGTTGTAAGTGTTTCTATCTCAAGAAAGGTGTTCGGTTGTCAAAATTTGATTCTAAAGCATTAGAGGGTATCTTTGTTGGTTACTCCACGGACTCACATTCCTATAGGATCTATAGCAAGTCCACCGGGCATGTTATAGAGACTTGTAATGTGAGGTTCGATGAGGATAATGGTTCCTTTGTAGGACAAAGTTGTGTTCGTGATGTAGGTGACGAAATTCCTCCCCAAGCCATAAGAAGAATGGGTGTCGGATTCTTCCGGCCCATTGAGGGACACCTTTTGGCCGAAGGAGAAGGACAATGCTCTACACATGTGGAGCCTTCACCTGCTGAACACACACAGGACATTGACCAAAGACAAGCTGCACACCCTCAACCTCAAGATCATCCCACCGAGCAATCTTGCCCGGAGTCTCCGGCCCTTGTGGTCCGGACTCTCCGGCCTATACCGGAGTCTCCGGGTATGGATACCAGAGTCTCCGGGGGTGATCAAGCCTTTGATGAAGATCCTTCGGAATTCCGTGGCTATGGGCCACTTGATGATCAAGGCAATCCACTTGATGGTCATGGCGAGGACCAGAACAGTGATCATGAAGATGATCAAGTAGTCTCTCAAGAATCTCCTCTTGAGGCTCGCACTCGCCGTGAGAAGAAGCTTGAGTCCATTCTACGACGAAGAAGCATATCCTTGGAAAATATGGTTGGGAGTGTTCGTAAAGGTGTCTCCACTAGGAGGCAACTTTCTAACTTTTGCTCTCATCATGCTTTTGTCTCTTGTGTAGAACCCAAGAAAGTTTATGAGGCGCTTGAGGATCCGGATTGGCTTGATGCCATGCATGATGAACTCAACAACTTCGAGCGCAACAATGTGTGGACTCTAGTAGAAAGGCCTAAAGATTGCCGTAATGTCATTGGGACCAAGTGGATCTTCAAGAACAAGCAAGATGCAAGTGGCATAGTCATTTGTAATAAGGCAAGATTGGTGGCTCAAGGTTTCTCCCAAGTTGAGGGTATTGACTTTGGTGAAACTTTCGCTCCCGTTGCCCGTCTTGAATCCATTCGCATCTTACTTGCATATGCATCACATCATAACTTTAAACTTCAACAAATGGATGTTAAAAGTGCATTTCTCAACGGTCCCTTAAATGAATTGGTTTTTGTGAAGCAACCCCCGGGCTTCGAAAACCCTAAGTTTCCTAACCACGTTTACAAACTTGATAAGGCACTCTATGGCCTCAAACAAGCCCCACGTGCGTGGTATGAGCACCTTAAAGAGTTGTTGGTTGATCGTGGTTTTGAAATTGGGGTGATCGATCCCACTCTTTTTACTAAGAAGGTCAATGGGGAGCTTTTCATTTGCCAAATATATGTTGATGATATTATATTTGGTTCTACTAACAAAGCTTTCAATAATGAGTTTGCCAAGCTCATGACCGACAAGTTTGAGATGTCTATGATGGGGGAGTTGGAGTTCTTCCTTGGATTTGAAGTTAAACAATTGAAGGGAGGGACTTTTGTGAACCAAGCCAAATATACCCAAGACATGCTCAAGAGGTTCGAGATGATAGGAGTCAAAGGTGCAAAGACTCCCATGCCAACAAAGGTTAATCTTGATCTCGATCCTAATGGTAAAGAAGTGGATCAAAAACTCTATAGATCTATGATTGGTTCCTTGCTTTACCTTTGTGCATCTAGACCGGACATTATGTTAAGTGTGGGAGTTTGTGCACGTTTTCAAGCCGCACCAAAGGAAAGCCACTTAGTGGCGGTCAAGAGAATCTTTCGATATTTGGTGAATACCCCTAACTTTGGTCTTTGGTATCCAAAAGGAGCAAGTTTTGATCTTATAGGTTACTCAGATTCGGATTGGGCGAGAGACAAAGTGGAACGGAAATCAACCTCCGGGGCTTGCCAATTTCTTGGTAGGTCTTTGGTGTGTTGGTCATCTAAGAAACAAAATTGTGTGTCTCTCTCTACCACCGAAGCCGAATATGTAGCCGCGGCTAGTTGTTGTGCACAACTCTTATGGATGAGGCAAACTTTGAAGGATTACGGTGTCATTTTTGACAAAGTGCCTCTTTTGTGTGATAATGAAAGTGCAATCAAGATCGCTCACAACCCGGTGCAACACAATAAGACGAAGCATATTGAGATTCGTCATCATTTCATTCGGGATCATGTCAACCGAGGAGAAATTGATCTATCATATGTTGGCACTCATGAGCAACTTGCCGATATATTCACAAAGCCTCTTGATGAGGCAAGATTCCGGGAATTGAGGCATGAACTAAATATCATTGATTCAAGCAATGTGGCTTGAGCTAGGTGCATTTACTCCCATACTCTAACGTGTGTGTGTTGGTCTAGATGTGGGCATGGAGATAGGGGGAGTGCGGTCCTAATTGATTGGGCTATCCCTCCCCCCATAATGCCAATAGTAAGCGTATTGTTCTATCTTGTCAGTTGTGACACTTTTGAGCTTAATCGATGAGTCTAGGTTTTGGGCCCAAGATATATCTTCGCGGTGCCATACCTTTGTACTCATACATGGTGGCCCTTTGGTCACCAACCTCCCTAGTGGAGGAGTTTCCTATTTGATTTTATTGCCTTATTTTTTTTATGGGAAGATGCTCATGTTTGGTCTTATTTGATTTTGTTTGCATGTTTGCAAACATGAGCATGTTGTACCACACAGTGACAATGTGTCCATCCCAAGCCCATCTCATCCTAAAACAAATCTAATCTCTAATTGACATGTCCTTCACACCATAAATGTTGATCTGGTCGAGGGGGGCCGGAGACTCCGGGGTAAGTACCGGAGTCTCCGGCCCGGGCAGTTTCAAAAATCACTTAGGGCACGGGGTGGGGAAGAACGGTTCATTCTTCCCCACTCGCCCCCGTGCCCTACACTCGCCCCCTGCCGCCCCCTCTTCGAAGATCGCTGCCCGGAGCTCTCCCAAGCCCCGGGATCCGCCGTGCCACCGGCCAATCTTTCCCTTGAGGTTGTGGGAACCTCCCCACCGACCGATTTGCGCCAATGGACTCCGGTAAATGTGCTCTTCATCTTCTCCATCTAGTTCCATCTAGATCTATGAGATGTGCATGTTTCCCATAGTTTGAATTGGTGTACTACATTCTAGTGGCTATCAATCATCTTCTTAGCAACTTTATTGTGGTTATTGCACTCGATTTTTTCTAAGTGGTCTCCTAGGCTCGGGCTCCTGCATCCGGCCGGAGACTCCGGCCCCTGTGGCCGGAGACTCCGGCCTGGACGCAAAGTCTCCGGTTTTGGCCGGAGATTCCGGCCCGAGTCCCCGGAGACTCCGGCTAGATCAGACCTATGTGCACTCTTTCACAGCATAGTTGCTTATATTTGGATTCTAGGACATGTCACCTCAACCTTGCTATCTTCCTCACTCATTCACAGGTGCAGGTGGTTCTCGGAAGCCGGCAGCCCATAGCAAGGACAAGTTGGTTGTGAATCCCGCCACAGGGGAGCTTTCTCAGAGATCTGTCATTGCTCAGCAAGCTAGAGATGCTAAGAGGCTCAAGACAAGGATGGCCGAAGAGGAACGAGCTGAGGCAGCTAAGAAGGTCAAGTTTGATAGTCTTGTGACTCTGGAAGGGCTATCAGCATCTGAGTTTGTTGAAATGAGGAAGAGGGATATGTACACTCTCGCACAGAACTCCCGTGACCGTTGCTTCTTCCGCAAAGAGCAAGAGCTGCTCATGAAGGAATTCTATGCTTCCCTCAAGAAGTATCCGGTTTGCCCTCAGACGGTGATGGATTTCTCTCACTTTGCCAAGTTCAGTGCATACTTCGGAGAGGCTGTGTGGATCACTCGCAAGCTTGGGCTCCATCCACTCATGAAGATTCAAGAGCCCTACAACATCACATTGGTCCAACAGTTCTTTGCTACCTTGGTGTTTGGAGAGGGTGAGGAGATCCCCATGACTTGGATGACCGGAGAAGAGGTTTGTCACTCCAACTTCATGGACTTTGCTGCTCTCCTTGGGTATGAGTTCCGTGGTGCTACTACTCCGAGTGGCATGAGGATGCATGTGGATGGAGAGTACTACGAGAAGAAGAAGCTTGCTCCTCTCTACACCGGGGATGACAAGAAGATTGTCATTGGGGGCACTCTTGGGCTGTCCAAACGGTCCAACATCTTGCTCCGCATATTCCGGGCCTCCATTACCCCTCAAGCCGGCAACTTTGATGCTATTCGCAAGGCCTTGGTGAATCACTTGGCCTACTCTCATGAAGTCTATTGCCAAGGAGAGACTGCACATACTGAGCCGCTTGATGTGATGGATTTCATTCACAAGGAAATCAATGATTGCATTCTCAGCAAGAAGACTCCTCTCTATGCCCCATTTATCATGAGGCTCATCCGTGCTCAAGGACTCAACCTTCCTCTTCTCAATGCCAACCTTGTGGATCACAAGGTTGTGAAGCTTCAACGCAAAGAACCCACCGGTCACTCCAAGGAACCTTTTGCTCCAATGAGAGGTGAAGATGATGATGCCTTTGCCGAGGGAGTGTCCACTAGAAGGGGCCCAAGGATGAAGCATGCTAGCAATGCCGGCTCTAGCTCCAACAATGAGTTTACTCAAGAGTACAAGAAGCTCAATTGGTTCCAAAGGAATGTGCTTTGCATGAATGTGGACATCCGCCACAAGCAATATGAGAGCTACATCTCTCAAAAGCACATCAATGACAATCAAGCTGTTCTTCACAAGGCATTTAGGAAGTCTCAACCGGGATATGTGGAATCACCTCCTTCCTCTTCATCATCCGGTACTCACAGCTATGGCAAGTGGAGCAAGGGTCTGACTGACTGGCAGGCATTTGAGGAGGTCACCTCTGGCACCTCCAATGTGCGTCATGGCAAGAAGCCCATGGCTTCTGATGATATTGAAGAAGGAGATGAGGGCTTCAATGCCGGTTCCGAGGACGAGCCCGAGGATGAAGACGATGAGTGATCCCATGGGCGTGTAGCATCGCTCTTTTCCCTTTTTGGTGTCTCGATGCCAAAGGGGGAGAAGTAGCTCTACTAGGTTGTCTTCGTTGGGATTTGCATGGGGTGGTTATTTGGATTTGCACTTCGTTTGCTTTGCTTTGGTCGAGACACAACTTCATGGATTTTCATGTTGGGTCTCATCTATCTTAGTGTTGAACCCTTTAAATGTGTGTGGTACGCTATGTGTGTGAGACTTAAGTTCATATGTTGCTTAGTAAGACTATTAAATGTGTGCTATTTTGCTAGTCTTACTTATATGCTTATTGGTTAGTCTCATATATTATTACTTGCACTTGGTATAATTGTGAAATATATAGGGGGAGTGATGATTCTTACTTGTGTGGCTCATGTTCAAATGCAAATGGTGTTGTGCACACAAGTAGGGGGAGCTTTTGCTATATATTCCATTTTATTGTGTTTATATCTTGCAAATCCTTATGTTGTCATCAAACACCAAAAAGGGGGAGATTGAAAGGGCATTTCCCTAATAAATGTATTTTGGTGTTTGTTAACAACATTTGGTGAATTAACCATTCTATTTAAGTTCTGCAGATTTTCTAGGTTAATTCAGAATCTCGCGGAGGTTCACCCAAAAAGGGACGAAAAGATCGGAGCCCGTAGTCCAGTAGTGGAGTTAGGGCTTAGTTGTCTTATAGGGTGCTTCGCAAAGGTGGAATTGGTGGAGAGGGGATCCTCGAAGTACTGCTGTTGCTACTTCTAGGGCGGAGACTCCGGCCCTGGTGGCCGGAGACTCCGGCCTAGGAGTGTCGCCCCAGCAATCCTCCCAGTTGGTCTAAGCAGAGATCAGCCCGGAGTTGGGCCGGAGACTTTTGTCTCTGGCCGGAGACTCCGGGTGGGCGGAGACTCCGGTCCCAGCGGCCGGAGACTCCGGTCTGTCTGGCCGGGCTAGGGTTTGCTGAGGAGTTGGTCTATGCAGTGACCAGGCCGGAGTTGGGCCGGAGACTTCTGTGTCTGGCCGGAGACTCCGGCCCTGTGGTCACTTAGGGCGGAGACTCCGGCCCTCCTGGCCGGAGACTCCGGCCCTAGTCGACCAGCAACGGCTACATTTCGAGGAGGAGTATAAATAGCCTTCTTCTTCCTCAAGAGAAGGCTGCGGCTTCTACTCTCTCTCCTCCATTGTTCCAAAGCTTCAAAGCTCAAGTTCTCTCTCCCTAGCCAATAGAACTCAAAGCCCTTTTGGGATTTGAGGGAGAAGACCTAGATCTACACTTCCACCAAGGCGATTTGATTTTCCCCCTCTCTTTGTTGAGGGGCTTGTTACTTGTGTGATTCATCGGATTTCTAGCCGGAAGAAGCCGTCTCCCAAGCTTGACTTTGTGTGTAAGAGCTTGGTGGGCCTATTGGGAGCCTCCAATTGAGTTGTGGAGCTTGCCCCAATACTTTGTGTAAAGGTGTCGTGCCGCCTTCAAGGGCATCGCTTAGTGGAGCGTGAACTCGCCTTTGTGGCTTGTTCACCGGAGAATAGGGTGAGCCTTTGTGGCGTTGGTGGCCTTTGTGGCACCACACCTCTCCAACGTAGACGTACTTCCCGTAACAAGGAAGGAACTACGGGAATACATCCTCGTGTCTTCGTGTCTCCATTGCGGTGACCTCTATCCTTTACTTGTGCCTTTACTTATATTGTTATTGCTAGCTTGCTTGTCACTCTAGGTAAATTCACTTAGTATCACATCTAGAGAATTTACCTTCTTGTCTAGCCCTAACTTGAAAAGAATTAAAATTATTGGGTAGCTCCTATTCACCCCCCTCTAGTCGCTCATACGATCCTTTCAGTTAGCTTGCTAGTGGGGTTTGGGACAACCTTTTGAAGATCATACGCAGATGGAATAACAATTCCGTATGATCTCAGCATGCACAGATCATTGTTGATAGCCGCACCACAAAATTTGATGGTGGTGTCCTTCAAGAAGTCCTTGAGTAGTTGTGGCACGCTATTGGCCTTACAAATTTGAAAGATTAATATCTCGGACGCCACCGAGAGTTGAAGGACGGCGGCACGCTGCGGGACCTCGTGAGTGGTGAACTCACAATCCAAGCCCACGCACTTGATCGGTGCGTCATCGAGGAACCGTTGCTTGACGGCATGGATCCACTTCTCCACCCTCGAAGCACGGAGAGTCTCCGTGATGGTGAAGTTCATCTCTTCGATGACGACGTAGTACATCCAAGATCTTGGAAAAAATTGCTCCTCCATTGAGACGGGGGGAACACCAACTCAAAACTGACAAGACATTGGACCACATCCTTTTGTAGCCTTTCCAGACTTTCTCGATCGATCACCTTCTGAGATATTGCATTGAGGAATGCACATAGCTTCACAATGGGTACTCAAACATTTTCCGGTAGAAGCCCCCTTAATGCAACCGGAAGCAACTGCGTCATAATCACGTGACAATCATGAGACTTTAGGTTCTGGAATTTTTTCTCTGCCATATTTATTATTCCCTTTATATTTGATGAAAACCCAGCCGGGACCTTGATACGGCTCAGGCATTCAAAAAAGATTTCCTTCTCTGCTTTGGTAAGAGCATAGCTGCTTAAGTATTGACGGCCTTTATCAGTATGCTTGTTATATGGGTGTTTGATATGTTGCTGGTCCGCCCGTGCTTCTGGTGTATCTTTTGTCTTCCCATAAATGCCTAGGAAGCCTAGCAGGTTCACGCAAAGATTCTTCGTCACGTGTATCACGTCGATTGAAGAATGGACCTCTAGGTCTTTCCAATACTCAAGCTCCCAAAATATAGATTTCTTCTTCCACATGGCCGTGTGTCCAGTAATGGGGTCTTTCGGAACAGATTGACCGCCAAAACCCTTTCCAAAGGTTACTTCTAGGTTCTTCACCATAACAAATACATCAGCACCTTTAGGGAGCTTAGGCTTCTTCAGGTGATCTGCCTCACCGTTGAAATGCTTGCCTTTTTTCTTACTTGATGATTGGTCGGAAGAAATTTACGACACTCCAGGTACACAACCTTCTTACATTTATCCAAATATGTACCTTTAGTCTTATCTAAACAGTGCGTGCATGCATTGTATCCCTTGTTTGACTGTCCTGAAATATTACTAAGAGCAGGCCAATCATTGATGGTTACGAACAGCAACGCTCGTAGGTTAAATGGCTCCTGTTTGTGCTCATCCCACACCTTTACACCTGGTTCTGCCCACAGCTGCAAAAGTTCATCGACTAATGGCCTTAGGTACACATCAATGTCGTTGCCGGGTTGCTTCGGTACTTGGATGAGCACTGGCATCATAATGAACTTCCGCTTTATGCACAACCAAGGAGGAAGGTTGTAGATACATAGAGTCACGGGCCAGGTGCTGTGACTGCAGCTCTGCTCCCCAAAAGGATTCATGCCGTCTGTACTTAGACCAAACCATAAGTTCCTCGCGTCACCTGCAAAGTTCGAGTACTTTCTCTCGATGTTTCTCCACTGCGACCCATCGGCGGGGTGTCTCAGTTTCCCGTCTTTCTTACGCTCTTCTTTGTGCCATCGCAACAACCTGGCATGCTCTTTGTTTCTGAACAGATGTTTCAACCGTGGTATTATAGGAGCATACCACATAACCTTAGCAGGAACCTTCTTCCCGGGGGGCTCGTCATCGCCCTCAACATCACCAGGGTTATCTTGTCTGATCTTGTACCGACATGCAGTGCATACCGGATATTTATCCATATTCTCGTACTTCTCACCATGGTAGAAGATACAGTCATTAATGCATGCATGTATCTTGTCCACATCTAATCCTAGAGGGCAGATAGTCTTCTTTGCTTCGTACGTTGTCTCGGGCAGCTCGTTATCCTTTGGAAGCTTCGGCTTCATTATTTTCAGTAACTTCTCAAATCCCTTGTCAGATAAACCAGCCTCTGCCTTCCATTTCAGCAGTTCAAGTGTGGTACCGAGCTTTGTGCTGCCATCTTTGCAATTTGGGTACAACAACTTTTTGTGGTCCTTTTGCATGGCCTTCAACTTCAGCTTCTCCCTTTCTGTATCGTATTGTTGCTTTGCATCAAAAATGACCCGACCAAGACCATCACCGGGCTCATCCGATGCCCGTTGTTCTTCTTCATTGCCGCCTCCCTCTTCTTCATTGTCTTCCATTACAGTATCACCGTATTCTTCAGGCGACATAGGATAGCTGTCATCATCCTCTTCATCATTTTCTTCCAGCCTAAGCCTCTTTCTCCGTGCATGGCCCAACAATAATATCCGGGCATAAAACCTCTCCGAAGCAGATGGCTTTGAAGGATTCTTGGGGCAGAGTGCTCCGTCACATTCCGACAGTCGACGCAGGGACAAGGCATAAAATTATCCACTTTGTTTGCCTTAGCCACATCGATAAATTTATGCAGGCCTGCAATAAAATCGGAATCGCGTCGGTCATGCAATATTTTTGTATCAGTTACAGATGAAGAAGATAAGGTTGCTAACCTCGGCCGAGGATACCGTGTTGTGCGAACTTAAATGTGGCATGGACATTTTGTCGAACACCTTGTGTGCAATCAAAGGAAAAAAAAAGCTAGCACCCACCTCACACACAATCCAGCAAAATTTTGTGGCAAAGGGCAAAGGGCTGGGTATCAATTTATAGCCAGGGGAGGGTCTTTGATCCCGGTTCATGGCATGAACCGGGACCAATGCTCCGCAGAGAGCCACGTGCCACGCTGGGGGGTATTGGTCCCGGTTTATGCCACAAACCGGGACCGATTCTCCGAAATGAACCGGGACCGGCCACCAAACGGAATGAACCGGGACCGATGCCTGTCATTGGTCCCGATTTGCGAGCTGAACCGGGACAGATGGCTTTTGGGTGCTGGACCAAAGACCCTTTTTCTACTAGTGGGTGTTTAGGCAAAAAGTTGAAATCACCGTTGAACCTGGGCGGCTGCGCCGAGGAGGGACGGGCGAAGAAGCGCGAGCGGCCATAATCGATGTAGTTGATGAAGAGGCCGTCTACGGAGTGGGGGAGTAGGTGTCGGAGCATCAGCCGGTGGGCGTCGATGACGTCGTGCCACAGCTTCCGTACGCAGCAGGAGGCGGCGAGGTCGCGCGGCTGGAGGCGGCCGAGTATGTCGGCGATGGCGTCGTTCGGCAGGACCTGCGTATGATCCATGGCTTCTGGGATCTTGATTGCCGACGATCAGCAGCGGCGGCGGCGGCGTTGCGTTTCGGTGGGAGGGAGAGCATGCAACTCCCGATGGAGGGTTTTGGTCGAGAAGATAAAGAGGGTTTTTGCTGGGCTGCTTATTTGGAAATACTTCTACTGTGGGCTCGGCAGTAATATAGGCCGTGTTGCAACAAAGAAAAAAATGCTAGCCGATTGGGACTTAGAGCGGACGAGCGTTTAAAAAGTCGGGTATGGCTAATCCAATGAAGTTTTTTATGAGAGTGAGAGGGTTTTAGGATTTTAGAAATGTGTGGCCGGGATGAAGCTCTAGGTGGTCGTCGACTACCTCGCCAGTGTCAAGTACTGACGCGGCGTCCCTTCTTCAATCTTAAATTGAAAAAAAAAGAATGCCCCTTAGGGACGGACCTTTCTTTGGATACCAAGATTTTTGACATCTTAGCCTCGTCGTTTTCAATTCTCAAATCGAACCCAAATAGGGCAACCTTTTAAACTGCCTGCTGAATCCATGAGCAGGCAAGAGACAACCTGGCGAACTGAAACATCTTAGTAGCCAGAGGAAAAGAAAGCAAAAGCGATTCCCGTAGTAGCGGCGAGCGAAATGGGAGCTCCGGGTTGGGGGACCACTCCTTTTATGGGGGTCGCAATGGCCATTATTCAATAAGAGTAAAAAAACCTAACTTTTTCTATTATCTATTAATGTGTATATATCCCTAATATTTTAAAATAGAACTCGCTATCAAACTACTGCATGCGCTAGGGGAAGCGCGAAAGAAAAACCAGTTTCATTTCTAAGCATTCACTTTATTTCTTAGAAAACGTAATTAAAGTCTTAATTCCAGTCAAATGGAATAACTTTATTTTCATGAAAAAATGGCCACGTCGTCGACGAAGTCTTCCGGGTCAATCACCGCCCCCATAGACACCGCCACTACAACAGAAACCCCATATAGCAAACGCATCGCTTCCAACGCTAGCTGAAATATGTTGCCTCATGTCCAACTCCCCACCTCTCCACGCTAAGTTCAGTAGATAAGACGTGGTTGTTAACTACCCCATCCAAGTAGCGCCTGGGAAAATACACCTCCTCAAATATCGCTCTACCTTTAGGCCCTGTTTGGATAGAGAGTTTTAGCCGAACGTATTTTCCTTAAACTCAGATAACGGCCTAACAAACTAATATCCTGTTTGGGTGCCGTAACCAAAACGTGAATAAGCAAAATCAGATTTCCATAAAGCCATGAAAATGGGTTTTGACAAAAACGAGTATTACTCGTTTTTCCTAAAACGCGATTAGATAAAACGCGATTGCAACTTTTCCTCCCCGTCCTCAACAAACTCAACGCGCCAGTTTTCTCGGCCACAGGCGCTCAATTTTTTCATCGCGTCTATATATGACGGAGGCTGGTAGAATAAACAGATCTTGAAACCTAGTTCCTACTTCTTCCATGGCTGGCCATTGACGCCGGCTGGAATTGCCGATTGCTGTCTTGTTGGAGGTTGCATGTCGTAGGCGTCCTAAACAGAGTGATTTTTATGTGCAAGTGCTACTGACAGACTGAGTGACCGACGCATGGGCGATTGTCAAAGCGGCAGACTCAAATTTGGTAAATTATGTTGGGGATTGGTACTAAATCTTGACCTTGCTATGCTCACACCCAATAGGCCAATACATACTGCTAGGCCATCTATGCATATATTTCCTGATTAAGATTGTGGTGCCATTTAACACTGTTCATTCTTTAGATGCGGCACCTTTTGTTTTCATGATATGACGTCCTTCCTCGGCTTGCGCTTGCGGTTGGGCGGCGGCTCCGAGGTGCGTGCCCCCGCGCGGAACTATATACAGTGAGATGCACGTGCCGATTAACTGCTATGCTTCTTAGATAGACCAATGTATCTCTTATAGAAAATCGATAGGTGCAGCCATTGATTCATAGAATTTCCTCTGTTCCACCCAGCCTTATAATTCATAGTGCTTCTTTGTGATAGGGAAACCATACAATTACCTTCTCATCAGAAAACTGGTACGATTATCTTCTCATCAGAAGACTGGTGGGCACTCATACCCTTGGATATAACTAGCCTGTCTGTGACATCATAAATCAGTGTATGTGTGTAACAGTCAGCAGTGTCTGGAACCAAGAAGCGGGTTCTATTTCATAAGAGCAGTGGAGTCGTGCGCGTGTCCGTTAATTTTGCCGGGCATCACTCATTAAGATTTCCTTAACCTGTGGATGATACACTACGGGATCAGTCATTCTCCATCTACAGGTAAACAACAACCAACAATTTGTAAAATTCCAATATAAATGTGAACCAAAACGGCATGTCCATTGTATGATGTAAGAGTAAGATTAAAAAGAAAATAAATTAACAATAAGAGGACCACCATAAAGAAAGATCATGTCCAGCGGAAAGGGAGAATTAACCAAATAAATGACAACTGAAAGCTTGCAGAACAAACAAATATATACTCATGCAACTCTTTGATGTGCAATAGAAAAGTTACCAGACATAAAGATGATAGCAGAGGTTAGATTTCTGAAACCAACATATATATACTTCACTTTACTTTCAAGAAAGTGTGACCAACAGTACATGGCATAAGAAAAAAGCATAAAAGATGAATGTTGCTTGCATCCATATTTTCTTCACTTCCAAATAATTGCAAAAAAAAACTTGAAATATGCATCAGCAACATTGTGATGTACAATAAGGAAATCGCCTGAAATAAACGTAAAACCAGCAGTTAGGTATTGCTTGAGCTGAGACATCGTTAGCAGCATTGTAATGTCCTTTTCGAAAGGAAAAAACAACGTTTTAATGCAAAACAGGAAAACCTCCAGAAACAATGTTGGGTACAATACCTATATCTTGCTGCATCTGATATTGAAAGAAAAATTGAGTCAGAGGACTGAAATCCATTTTTTAAACGCTGCAAAGAAAACAAAGTAGTAAACCTGCCACATAAAGAAGAGACCGCTTAGATGACGAAACCTGCACTAACCATGGCTGACATAGAGGATACCCACAACATAATTAGATGTAGCTCCTCAATGGAGATAACATCTGAAGAAGTAAATGGAAAAAATGATAGACTGCTATGTTAATAAATATTTATGAACATATAAATAGCAAGCATCTTTAATCAACTAATAATGCTACCATCAATAGAGTGCCTACAAAATAAAACAATGCTTTCTATGTACCTATATATAATGTTCCAGGAGACCACTCATAGGTTATGTAAAATAAACTCACAACCAACTACAGTGACACATTTTAAAACGGTCAATCGACCTCTAACAATATCTAGAGTTGCTTACATGGTTTCTATGAGCGCTTAATAATCTTACTCTTCCGGCTACATTAACTGAAGTTAAAACCTTAGCCGGTCATATTGTCCCCAGAAATTACTTCAGAAGCAATAATATAGAACAGAATTAGGCCATCGAGATGGTCATTTTCATCTGGTACATCCTTCCTAAATTGGGTAAGCAACATAATTTCTCATATTGTAAACCAAAGCTCAATTTCAAACCTTCTTGTGTTTTAGGGTGAGTGTAGGAATTTAGGATATATTTCCTACTCATCCCACCTCATACGGTCTATTAGATTCTTTCCTCTGGTTTTTAGGTTTTTTGTGATCTATTATCAATTATTTATATCGAAACATTACAAAGGAAGGATTCTCAGGAAAATATTTGGGCTTGCCAGTGTACATTGGCCAATCAAAAGCAAAGGCGTTCCAATACCTAAAGGAGAAAATCTGGAAAAGACTACAAGGATGGAAAGAGAAGCTCCTCTCTAAAGCGGGAAAGGAGATCCTAATTAAGGCGGTTGCGCAGGCCATACCCGTGTACGCCATGGCATGCTTTGATCTTACCAAATCTCTATGTGATGAGATCAGCTCAATGATAGGAAGATATTGGTGGAGTAATATGGACAAAGAAAACAAGATACATTGGGTTAGCTGGGAAAATATGACGAAGCCAAAGAAAGACGGAGGATTGGGCTTTAGAGATTTGTATTCTTTCAATCTTGCCATGCTAGCAAGGCAAGCTTGGAGAATTCTGAAGAATCCCACGTCCTTGTGCGCTCAAGTTCTGTCAGCCAAATACTTTCCGAACCAACTTCTCCTAAATGCTGAGGTAAAGAATGGAATCTCTTACTGTTGGAGAAGCATACTAAAAGGAATTCAAGTGCTGAAAAATGGAATTATTTGGAGAGTTGGGGATGGGCAGAATATCAACATATGGACTGATCCTTGGCTCCCAAGAGATAGCTCAAGAAAAGTTCAATCCAGGAGAGGAATTCAGTTGCTCACAAAAGTCGCCAAACTGATTGACCCTGTCTCTCACACATGGGATGTACAACTTATCCAACAGACCTTTAACGAAGAAGATGCAAGGACTATAACCTCAATCCCAATTCAAGAAGGGGTGGAAGATCTCATAGCCTGGCATTTTGATAAAAAAAGGGAACTTCTCTGTAAAATCCGCATATCAAGTGGTACTAAATAGCCAATCAAGAGAAGCAGATTCTGAATCAACCTCTACAGCACATACTCCTGAAGGAAATATTAAACTACCATGGAAGAAATTGTGGGCACTACCATTACCAGGTAAACTCATACATTTCTTATGGCGCCTAGCGAATAATAGCCTCCCGCTAAGAATGAAACTGAAGAGAAGGGGGATTGACCTTGACACAAGGTGCCCAATGTGTTACAGACTAGATGAAGATGGTGGGCATTGTTTTTTCAAATGCAAAGCAGTGAAGGCCTTCTGGAGGGCTACAGGATTGGAAGATACACGACTACTCATGGCGAATTGTCCCAATGCCAAGTGGGTAGTGATTAAAATCCTTCAATTGAATGAAGAAACATGTATGAAGGTATGCACTTTACTATGGACTTGGTGGCTAGAAAGAAATAAAGCTAACCAAGGACAGAAGATGAGGAGTTTAAATGAAATATTATTCTCTCATCACCTCCATTTTACAGAGTACTGGGAGCACCTAAAAAAAAGAAGAGCGGTGAAACAAGGCAACATACAGGTCTGGTCTCCTCCCCCCATGGAGTTTCTGAAAATAAATTCAGACGGGGCATTCAGAGAATCAACTCATTCAGGCGGATGGGGTTTTACCATAAAAAATGAACGAGGGGAAACGCTGGTGGCAGGAGCTGGAAACCTGATGTTCGTTACTGATTCATTACATGCAGAAACAATGGCGATGTTTTTTGCAATCCAGGAGGCAGCAAGAATGGGGTGCCGCAAGGTAATTCTGGAGACCGATGCTAGTGTCCTGATGCAAGCTATGATCAGCGATGCATATGACAACTCAGTACTAGGTGTGTTATTTAAGGAGATGAAATCTGTTATTAGGTACTCATTTCAATGTTGTAAAATAGAAGCCTGTCCAAGAGTCTGTAATATATCAGCGCACTGTCTTGCTGCTTTTGGTGTAAACCAGGAACGGGGAAGCTATCATGTCTGGCTTGACCCTCTCCCATCCTTTGTAAGAGACCTGGTTGCTGGCATGTGTCCAGCTCGTGTACGCTAATGGAATGCATCTTGTGTTCCTCTCCAAAAAAAAAGGCCAAGCTATCTGAATGTGAGAACTAAGCACCATGGGAGCTTCTACCAGAATACGAAAATTTGCAAAGTAATTTACACTGAAGCTAATTCTCATAAACAGCCTCCAGCAATCTGTCCGTCAAGTAGAGCCTGAAGTGGCATGTTCCTCTGCTTCACTACTTCCTGCAGCTGTGTTGGAGAGAATATGTGGAACAGACTGCCAGCTTTATAACTAATCAGAATTTACTTCTTGAGATGACAGAAACAGAGGAAACGAATCACTGCAATGTGCTAGTGTACCTTCCCATGCCTCACCAAGCTGGAAGAGAGCGTCTTGTTGGAGGCTTGGAGCTGTCTCCTGCCCCAATCACGCCTCTCCGCTGCGACGCTAGCGTCCATGCTCACGGACTGCCTGCGCGTGGTTTACATGGTTATTCTTTTCATAACATAGTTGGAGAAAAGAAAAGGAACACAATATATTCTATTGACATGTAAGTTAGATAACCATGTCTCTATAAATTCAAACATCAAGATCCAAGGAGGAGAGCTCTGGTGCATGAAACTTCAGAGATATGAGATAGGCTTAAGGGGTATAATTAAAGAAGTAGAAAAGAAGAGGCACGGAATGGGGCATCATCCCGTTATACAAAAATATGGTTATTCTTTTCATATCATAGCTGGAAAAAGAGAAGGAACCCGAAATATGACCTATAAGTTATATAACCATGTCCCTATAAACTGAAAAATCAAGGGAGTGATGCATTTACTTGGTACATTCCGTCCACCGTTCATGACATAAGTCCTCACACTATCACACACAGTCACATAAGTTTGTTACAACGTACAGTAATCAGAAGAACTATCATGTGCCAAAGTTGAGGCCGGTGCAGACTTACCTAACTGTGCCCTTGCTCTTTCCTCCTATGCCATGCTTTGATCACTCCTGACATCTTTTTCATCTCCACCTACACGTTGATTTCTTCATGCTTGCTTTGTATGTGGATTCTACACCAAGAACGGAAAAGAAAAGTGTAACCGTGTACACCTCTGTAGAGAATATAATATCCTAGTACAGAGAAGTGAAAACTGTAATCAGTGGTTGTTTGCATTTTAGGTATTCCAAAATTGTCGATGACTGGTACTCAGTTTCAGTGAATCGGGGGAAATTATGTTATTGGTGCTTCAAACTTATATCAATAGCCTATCATAAAATTTGATGTCACAAAATTAATGGATCAAATTACCTTGCTCAAGGATCCCTCACAATTCTGTTGACAGTTTCAGTGGTGACCAGAATCTGCCAAAGAAACGTCCTACAGATCACCTGGGAAGTCTGAGGTTAAAAAGTTCCACAATTATCTCAGGTTTGGGCTCCTGAATACGAAGTCCACAAATCATTAGCATGACATTTTGACTGAAGTTAAACTTAATTTAAAACACATCAAAACAGTATAGGAATAAACCTTGACAACTCTCACTATCTAAAAAAAATGGCCACTTCCACCATCAAGCAAATAATCTCTATTAGTCCTGGTTAGATCAACATCTACTCTGCAAAGAACAACCTTCGGTAGAAAATTCGTAATCATATCTGGTACGTGCATCACCTAAATCGATATGCTGCGGAGGCGGCGCCCGTATAGGCTCTCTCCGTCGAGCGCGACAATGCCATGGAGGCTTTCCGTCGCAATCCGGCCATCGACAACGCCGCCGACGCCCATCACAACGAACAGCTTAGGAACCGGGGCGAGTCTGGGAGGTCCGGCCGTCCACCAATTCGAGAAACACCCTCCAGCGGGAGCTAGGTAGCGGTGGGAAGTCCGGTCGGCGTCGCTTAGCAGCCCGGCACCGTTGAACCTCCGGAGAGTGGTGTTGGCGCTAGAGCAACGCAGGAATTCTCCATGGTGGCAGCGAGCATCCACATTCAAGAAAATTCACAGGGAGAGAGAGAGATAGGAGAGAGAGGAGAGGCCGGTTGAGGTGGAGGTGAAAATCATCCAGGGTATCAGGGGAGAAGATTGTGAGAGGAGCCAAGAGAGGAACGGAAAAATCTTATCTGTTGGACATCTCTTGAAGGTCAAAGCGGTGTACGGGAGTGACCCCTGGTGATATTTCTAGAAGGTGTAGGTACGCGTGGCATAATAGAAAGAAGCCAGCGCAATGCAATGTTTTAACAGCTGAAAAAAAACAGCTGATCAATCCCAGTGTTATTGTAGATGCACAACTTTGCCATCTACAGTACGCGGGCTGATTTGGCGTCGCTAATTAAGCGTCAAAACCTGGAACTTTTATATATGTATATATGTATGGATCGATATCTCAACAAGGGTTAGTTCTGCCCATTTCAGTATACATAGGAATGCCGCAATTTTTAGTTGATACAAGCACATTCGACCCTTAATACGAGAAGATTTGGATGTTAGGGGTAAAATACTACTCCCTCCGATCAGAAATAACTGTCGGAGACTTAGTATAAACTTTGTACTAAGCTAGTACAAAATTGTCAACACTTATTTCCGATCGGAGGGAGTATTATTTAATTAAAGTACAATGCTCGTGGTGGTCTAACACATTATTTGTGCGTTGCTACAAACATTAAAGTACAACGCTCATGGTGGTCTAGGAAATATAAGTGTTTTAATTTCAATGTAAGAAATGTGTGTTTTCATTCATTATTTCAAGTAATCAAAATTTAAGCGTATGTTAAAAACTTGGATACCGTAGCAACGCACGGGTATTGTGCTATGATATAATAGAATATGCATATCTTTTTATCTTTGCAAAGACTGAAAATAATGATTCAACAAGTGGTTGATCTGAGAAAATGGTAGAAACCAAATATCTATGTGATCTAATAAGGAATGATGTAGTCATTATATTTTCTCACCAAGTAATTGTCTTCCTCGGTCTAACATCTTCAAGACCTACGTCATAGCCTATTGTTTAATTTAGTTGGTGTTGCATCAATTGAATTTAATGTTTTCTGGTTTAGCTCTGCTTGTTCAAAAATTTCTTGCAATTTGCATGGTTGTTGAATTATTAACCGTAGCAACGCACGGGCAAATGTGCTAGTCTTCGTAAAACGTGCTTTGCTAAAACTCAGCGGTAATCCTCGCTATCCAAACGACACCTTAGGACGCCTGGCCTCGTATCGACGCAATCCTGCCGCCGCCGCCACCAGTGCCACCGCTTCGATTAGCAAGACCTATCCCAGCCCCTCCTAAATCCCCATATGCTGAACGAATCCAGTTGAGTATGGTTTGTCTCCCATGGTTCAGCCCAGGAACAAATATCAACAGTGCCATGGGGATCTTATTGGAGATCCGGTAACTTCTTCGTCTGTTGAGATCTCTATATTGATATGCCCGCTTCACCCGTTGTTCATTTTCTAGGGATTGGTTCGTTGCTTCCCCTGATGCATAGCTTCTTTTAGATTTTTCTGATGCTGGTCGCTCCTCACCTGCGGCCGATCTTAATGGCAGCCCCACAAACATCGCACCGGCCACACCACTGCAATGATAAGATATGCATATTTTATCTCTGGAAATTTCTTTGTATGTGTGTTTCAGCGGTGCAGATTGTCACTTCTATAATCTATAATTTATTTATGTGGCAGCCTGGTACTCTTCTGGTGTTGTACGTACAATCTCTGAACTTCTACCTGTATCCATGAAATTTATTTATTTGTTAGAAGTGCGAATATCTAGTGTGTGCACTGCTCGTGTTTCTTAGATAGATCAGTACCAAAATTTCATATGTATCATCCAAGCACTTGACTATATATGCATGTGCAGCTAGAAGCAATTTATCAAATTACTTTGCCCAGCTAATTGTGGGAGCATAATTTATTCATTTGCCTTTGTATGTCAATGGAATTCATCTCTGAAAAAGATCAAAGCACATATAGGTGGTGTTGAACTGCAGAAACATGGACGATTGCGTGATGCCATCGTAGGCCAATATTGTGTAAGTGATATTCAGCATTTTTCCCCGTTTTTAATTACTCTATTCATGTATTTAGGATGATTTGAAGAGACTAGTACCGCATAAACCAAATTTTACAACACCAGTCAAGGAAATATAGCTTGGAGATAAATGTCTTTAGTACAATACTAGGAGTAGACAAGCCGGACATGAACATGGGCTGCTAGGCTGGCACTACTTCAGAATCGTAGCTAATCAAGTATTTTATGTATCACCTTTTTTGTCACTTTCAGATTATAAACCTCGCTTTATTGGGGGATTCATAGAATAAAGATACTTTTCTTTTTACAATGCATATACAAAATATCAAGCAACACATAGAAATACGAAGATGCTAAAATTCTTGAAGTAAATGAGAAGAGAAATGAATTAGAGTGCTTACTATAATTTAGTTTCTCTCTAATGGTATGCTATTGATAAATAAATTTTTGTGGTTGTAAATTGCCAAGATAAATGGATGATGTCGGGCTGAGATGTTGATAGCAAGCTGAAGAATGTTCCTACTACAAGATAGTATTGCATTATGTTTCAGAATTTTATCTTCATGGCCAATGTACATACCAAAACATATATTCTCTGGATCATATTCATTGTAATACAGTGGAGTTGATTTTAATATATTATGTCTTTCGGTTTACTTTATAGCACCTCATGTACATCATCGCCAATGAACAAATAATGGTTCATGTAAATATTAGAAATTCTTGTAATTGCTCGTCATATGTAGCAATGCTTCTCATCCACAATGTCCATCGGCAATACATTCTTGCAGGGTAGCCACCAACACATCTGAAGTGTTGTTAGGCTCTAACTATATACGTTGCTATCTTACAACACTTCTTTGAGCCTCTTACCAACGCATATATATGCGTTGTCGCAGACCCTTGCAACGCCACCAACGGCAATGCATACAAAATCCGTTGGTAAAGACCTCTGCAACGCTTATATAGACATTCGGCAACGCATCAATGCGTTGCTGAAGGGGGGTTTCTGTTGTAGTGCGCGCCGCTGTCACGACCTCCATTCTCCACCAAATGTAAACTAATGGTACTGCCTTTTATACGGGTTTAGAGTGATTTAATACCCACTCTGCACATGTAGATCATTGCTATGAGAAATAACACATTAAAAAAAAATCTGGTGCGTGTGCATTATTTGGATGGTAACGGTTAAGAAGTAAACATAGTAGGTAGTAGCTACATTAAAATAACCTAGCAACCGGCGATGATTTTTTCGTAATAATCTGGGCATATTAAGATGTGATCTTATTTTGAAGTACCCGTTGAGACTAACTCAATGATGAACACAGATCGGCAATTGGATTAATGGTTTACGATCATTTATTTTAAATTTTCAAACAGCGGGATTATTGTGGCATGCATGGATGCAAAGGCCAAGTTGTCGTACCGGGGCAATTTGTGACGCACATTATCTCTACTAATAATATTGCAATCGGACTGGTCCGTGTCCGTAAAATACGCTTTCGTCCAACTAAAAATACGTTTTCGTCCGAACACAAATTTACCCACCTATGCCACCCATAAGTCAAATAAGGAAAAACATATATTGTCAAATAACTGTTCGTTCCAGGAAAAACAGTCACCAAAACGCATACCTCCTGCAGACCCGCGGCCACCCCCATGCCCATGCCGGCCGCCACAACATCCTACAATTTCCTGCTTTAACTACCGATCCGATTCTTCTTCCAGCCCATACAAGTTCAGAGTGTACCCATATCGCGCATCCAAAGTTGATCGAGGCACTCCTAGCGCCACAAGTAAGGGCAGCCATGATTCACGCCCGCCGCCACTCGATCTACAACAGACACCAGTTAATCATCGAATTACTGGAGGCGGTAATCAAACCTGTCCATCTGATTTGTCACCGCAATTGCGTGTATCGAGTCGTAACCTTTTGCTGAGTCACAAACGAGGTGAACTCGGCCGGACACGTTGTGCTTCATGTCGAGTATGCCGGTCTGACGGATATAAATTAGTTGCTCAAAGCGTGAGGTTAGCGAGGCGGCCGGGTGGCCGGTCGGGCCGGCAATGTTGCAGACCGCATCAGGAACCTGCCAGCAGAGGCTATTCCAGGCAAGGTAGAGCTGCTCGACGCACTTTCATCGGGAGAGCCAGCAGATGGCTGAGCACCGAGTGGCATCAAGGATACGAGGGCATGCTGAGCAGTTGAGGTTATTATGCAAAGATATAGTAGCGGGCGTATTCAGCTGTGGGCGAGAAACAGAAACATGATATCACAAAAGAACGATGCCTTTCAATATAGAATTTCTCTTCCGTGTCTTTATTCTCCAATGGCGTTGATAGATTTGTTCACATTCAGCTTCGACCATATTTCAACTTTTGTTCAATGAAGAGAACAATCAGCACGTTGGATTGTATATTGATCTGTTGTGAAGGTGACCAAGGAAGGGAAACATGGCCGTGTGGCTCTATACATTTTCACCAAGACTGCCGAAAACTCAGGGATTTTGGCGTCTTAAAGGTTTTCACTCCAAGTTTCGGTTCCCTGTCGTCAAATCGATGTGCCAACGTTCCGGATGAGTTGTTTGCTTGATGCTTGATGCCAGTTACTACTGTATCAAGTTGATATATTATCATAACTTAGAGATTTAAATTTTGTTTTGGTAAGTATTCTCTTATGTGAATACTGTCTTGCCTTCTCTTGCTTCTACTTTGAATTAACTGTATTTTTCTTTTTTCCTTTGATTATTATCTTAGCTGAATTAGCAAAGTTTTTTAGATGTGTTCACATGATATTTTGATTTCCATATTTATAAAGAAAACTCAAAATCAGGCAAGGGAGGGAATAAACAAAATTATATTTTTAAAATATACAAGATATTCGAATATTAGAGTACCGTTGGTTGATTCATGAGCACGGGTATGGGCAAAGACATGCGCTGGTGTAAGGTGGAGGGTGGGTGACGGCGAGCAGGTAGAAGGGGTTGTGTGTAGAGAAAGCTCACTCTGGAGTCCTCTCAAGATTTATACAGATGACGGACGAGTATATCGGGGTTTTTTTTGGATGAATAGATGTTTCGGGTAAAGTGCAAAATTCAAGCCGTAGCAACGCACGGGCAAATGTGCTAGTCTTAATAGAATAATCTGACACGACTGCAATAAGAAGGCATTATAGTATGTCCACCGGCGCCCTCAAAACTGCTCTTAAAATGTGGCCGGCATCTTAATTGGGCTCAAGAGCAAAAAAAAAAGGGCCGCACCGGGCTCCCAAAATCATGCTGGCGCGCCCTCGAGCCCAAAAAAAATAGCCGGCGCCCCCGCGCCGGCCCCTGCGCGGCAGGATCCTATCGGGGGGCGCCGGCAGCACGCGGTAACTCACTCCCGACACCTCGGCCATGCATGTAAGCGAGCGCGATCGACAGTCAGCCTATTTTATGACGACGCGACCGACGTTAATCTTCGCTTTCATTGCGCCGCGGGTTCCCGAGGCGCCACGCGGAGCCCGACAGCCACGCGGTGACGCCTGCGCCACCATGAATGCACGCCGGGGGAGCTTCTCCTTCCGTCTTAAAAGCCCCCTCACTTCTGCTTGCCGCCCAGCATTCCCTCTTCCTCCCGGCGTCTCACTTTCCCCGCCGCCTAGCATTTCCTCTTCCTCCCGGCATCTCAGTTTCTCCCTGTCGCACTACCTCGTTCGACGGCGATGCCGCGCATAGGTGGTAGCGGAAGAGGCGGCTTTGTACTGCTGACAAACTTCACCAAGGCCGAGGTGTGGGTTCTCTAGGAGAACGCGATCCTCATCCCGCCGGCGTGGCACCTGCCGCACGAGTGGAACGTGTCGGCGGCGGGCTACGCCGTCCCGCCGATACCGGAGGGCGTGGAGCTCAAACCCCTCATCGGCCGCCGCTGGCAGATGCTCCCGATGCACGAGCGGGAGCTGCCGGAGAACGCGCCCCGCCATGGCATCTGGCTGCCGCAGCTGCAACGGGAGCGGCAGGCCGAGCTCGGGGAGTTCGCTAGTCCCCACGTTGGTAGGTACAATGTTGTCGGCCGATGCATCTGGTGGCAGAACCGGGACGTCGACGACGTGCTCCGGGAGCACGGATACATGCCACCCAGCTACCAGCGCACGCTCTCCGTCGATGCAGACGATGTCGCGGAGCTCGTCCTCGGATGGGTGTTCCGCGGCGCATTCCTCGCCCTACCCACCACCAGCGTGGCGCAGCACCGACATCGTCATCTGGGATGCTGGGGGGTCTTCATCGGCGCCTCCCCGCCACGAGAAGAAGGAGGAGCCGGAGGAGGAGTGGGAGCAGATCCCACCGGAGCTCCTCGAGGAGACCCGACCATGGTGGTTTGAGGACCGAGAGATGCTGGCAAAGCTTTCCCGCCACCCCGACGACCCGGAAGACACGCTCGACCCGGCACTCGCAGTCGCTCACTCGCTGGCTAGGGCGGGAGGAGCGGCAGGAGGAGCGCCCGGCGACCAGCCGATGTTCGACATCAGCGACAGCGACGAGGACGTCAAGCCGGACGTGAAGATGGAGGATGGCGGTGCCGGCAGCAGCACTGGAGGGCATCACCATGGCGGCCGCGGGTGCTACAGCGGACATTAGGGTTAGGTTTTAGAAAATCTACAAAACCCGCGCATGTTTGCGCCAAATTCAATGGAATCAACGGTTTTTTATAGTTTGCTCAATTTTAGATGGTTTCAGGAGCGTCGTTTCGGGGTCACCGATGTGGGAGCCCGGCCCCAAAATTTTGGAAGGGCCTACCGACGCCCTCAAAACGGCCCATCCGGCGCCCTACCGGCCACCATTTTGGGGCGCCGGTGAAGATGCGCTTACTTCTGATAGATGTAATCCAACCCAATAACTGTTGTTGCAATGAAGATTTCCTTGAGTTCGGAGGCATTTCATTTACCATAGAAGTAATTATTTATATTTTGATTTGTAGGGAAAATCATATTTTAAAACTTAACTACTGAGAAATATCTATGTTTTTTATCTAAACAATAATACATTTTTTTTGTCTTTTAAGTGCCAAAACGACGTTTCTACCTGAAAGCAGCTTTTGTAGTCATTCTGGCAGGTTTTATAGATAAGAACGCTTCATTTGATTAAGCTAGTTAAGTTGGAACTTTCACCTTCGAAAAAGACTATACCTAGATGCAAAGAAACCATGCAATGGTTGTTGAAAAGAAGGGAAGATAGCAGAGAAACGGATCATGCTAGCAGTTATAGTTGTAAAAATAGACATCAACCAATGTCTATATTTTCATGGTATTTTGTGATATTTTTACCTTTAAAAAATGCGGGATGAGTGGGAATTTGGTGTTCATCCAATACTCTTAATCTTTTTAAATACTCTTTCCAAAAATACTCTACTATGATGTAGAGTTTTTAATCTAGTTAAAAATACACTAATTTTTGACGAAACGGTAGACAGCGTTGCATTTCATTGATCATTAGAAGAAAATGTCAAGATGACCGGTTTGACCTAGTTTATAAGAAAAACCGGGTCCAAAAACCAGACATTGCCCTTTTTTTAGGGAAATTGAGCCAAAAAAAAAACAAGCGAGGACCCGTCTTCCTCACGACACTAGGTCACAAATGCCACAAGAACACACCTACAGCTCCGGAGCCGCCGCCCCGACTTACACCGCTCGACACAAACAGCACACGAGCCACGACGCCGCACGACTTAGCCGTCTTGTAGCCCCCGCTACCTAGCCGACTGCCCGCAGACCATGAACGTCGCGCGGAATCCAGGGCCGCCGCCCCAACATAGCAACCAGATCAAGCTTCGTGCACCCGAAGCTGAACCAGTCAGGTCGACGAACTTGTTGCTTGCACATCTCCAAGTCGCCACCTAGACCGCACGAAGCCACAACCCTGCCCCATAGGACCGTTGCTGCATGGGAGACCGAGGCCGCCGCCTCAACGTACCACCACCACCCGGGGCCGCCGCCCCGGCGTCCACCTCCCCCGACATCAGAACCATCCTGCTGAGCCGCCACGAACCGTCACACCGCAAGGGCCAATAACTCCAGGGTGGCGCCTTCAACAAGGAAGTGACGCGTCTGTCACCGCCGCCCGCCGCCCGCTCTAGAGGAGCATAGGTTTTCACCTGGAGATCTTGGAACCACCCGTAAGTCAGGATCAAAACTCCACAACGACGCAAACAAGAAAGAGAACGACGCCCGAAAGCGCCGCCATCATCGGCACCAACTTTTGGTCGGTGCTAAGCTTTCGCCCGGAGTTCAGCCCTGCCTGACTGCGAAGCTAAGGGAGCAGCAAGCCAAGCAGAGTGGCGCTGCTGCGGACAACCGAGCCTAGCCTGCCACTGCGCGTCAGCATACAACCGTGGCACCTCCCTCCACGGCGGATGCAGAAACGCACATGCCTTGTCCTGGGGCCGCTACCCCAGCATCCACAATCCACCGCCGCACATCTTCGGCTACGCCCAGCAGCCCCCACACACCATGCGCACGGGCGCCGCGGCAGCCTCAGCTCTCCCAGCACCATCACGGGCGCCGCCTCGCCCTGCATCGGCTACTGCAGCCGCCGCTGCAGCCCCCGCGCCAGGCAGGCCCACAAAGGCCTAGATCGGGCCCACCCGTGCTCGCCGCCGAGAAGCAGCACCCTAGAGAGGAGCCCTCTAATATATATCCTCTATCTTCAAATCCAAACTAGTAATCTTTTTTTTTGCAGGGACCAAACTAGTAATCTAACGAAGAATTTTTAAAGATATAGATTAATTCTCCGAGAACAGATTAGGTGCATATGGGCACTAGTGCTCGGTGCTCTGTCCATTTTCAGAATTCTAAAATTTTAAAATCACACATTTTATGTCTCCAAAAATTATGAAGTATATACAGAAGGAGTGTATGCAAAAAAATCCTGTTAAAAAATACGTTATATTTTGGAATAAGACAAATTTCGGAGAGCAAATAGTAGTACAATAGTATATCTTCCTGTCAGAAATTTGTCTTCTTTTATCTCCAAAAGTATAAAGTATTTTTTAATGAGACTTTTTTGCGTATGCTTCTTCTATATATATCTTTCAATATATTTAATGCCATAATTTTTAAAGATGTAGAAGTGTGAGATATAAAAAAATTCAAAAAACTGAAAGTAAAAATATTACCCATGTATCAAAAAGACTTTCCATTAATTCTCTCTAATTTTTATAAATATCGTAGAAGTAAACAAGACCTAGAGCAGGTTTTTTTTAAGGGTAGGACTACATAAATTAAACAATAACAGCGTTTACATGAGTTTGTAACTCAATTGGTGGATCTAACAGCCACACATAGCGGCCCACTGGCAAGGACGAAGCAAACCTAGCCAATCTGTCAGCTTCTTCATTAAACTCCCTCCGTTCATGACCAAAGGTAGTTCCTCCACGCAAAGATGCCGTACTCCTAATCTCCAACAGGATACTGCTGTATTCCCCCATGTCTCCATCACGTAGGCCCTGTACCATATTTAGACAATCAGTGGCGAGGTGCGGAGATCAAACGCCAAGATCATCCGCTAGTGCCAATCCTTCACGACACGCCAGTGCTTCCAAGCTTCCCGGGCTGGTAACTCCATCGAAAACAACCGCCGACGCTCGTAGAAACACTCCTTCTTCAGAGCGACAGACAGCCCCAACAGCTCCTTTTGCCTTAGTGTTAGCAATCGCAGCGTCGGTATTGATCTTGGTTTTCCCTGCCGGTGGGCCAATCCACCTCACCGCACTCCGAATCAGATTCGGATTGTGTACCTTCTTCGGTTGCTTCACCGGCCTACTAAAAGCCTCAAATGTATCTATAATTTTTGATGCTCCATGCTTGTTTATACACCATTTGCTTAGTGTTTTGTTACACTTCATGGCATTTTTATGTATTTTCTGGAACTAACCTATTAACAAGATGCCACAGTGCCAGTTCCCTATTTTCTGTTATTTTTGTGTTTCAGAAAAGTTACACAGGAAATATTCTCGGAATTGGACGAAACAAAAGCCGAACATCCAGATATTTAACGAAGCTTCCAGAAGACTGAAGAGGAGACGGATAGGGGCCACGGGCTGGCCACACCACAGGGGGGCATGGCCCAGCCCCTGGCTGCGCCCACCCATGGTGAGGGTGCCCTGGTCCACCTCTGACGCCGCCCCTTCGCCTATAAAAACCCCTCGACGGGAAAAACCTAAAAACCCGATCAATTTTCCAGAAACACATTGCGATCCGCCGCCGTCGTCGACCCGAGATTAGGAGGGTCCAGAAGCTCTTCCCGACACCCTGCCGGAGAGGGGAATCGCCACCGGAGGTCTTCTTCATCGCCATGCTTGCCTCCGACGCGATGAGTGAGTAGTCTACCTTGGACTATGGGTCCATAGCAGTAGCTAGATGGTTGTCTTCTCCACCATGTGCTTCATGTTTAGATCTCGTGAGCTGCCTTACATCATCAAGATCACCGTTATGTAATTCTACATGTTGTGTTTGTTGGGATCCGATGAATATTGGTGTTATGATTAAGTTGATGTGCTGAATATTATCTTATGTTATCTCTATGTTGTTTATGATCTTGCATGCTCTCTGTTGTTAGTAGCTATCTTGGCCAAGTAGATACTAGTGACTCCAAGAGGGGGTATTTATGGTGGATAGTTGGGTTCATGCCTCTATTTAATCTGGGGGAGTGATAGAAACCTCTAAGGTTGTAGATGTGATGTTGCCACTAGGGAGAAAACAACAGTCTTATGTCCAGGGACATATGCTTTGATTATATTACACACTTTGCTTAATGCAATTATCTGTTGTTCGCAACTTAATATTCACGGGGTCCTCGGATGATTCCCCGTGGGTGGATTATTAGTCATAGATGCAGTTGGATGGCGGTCTATGTATTTTGTTGTAATGCTCAGAGTAAATCTCATAGTGATCCTCTTGACATATGCACGTTGTCTTTATTCTATCAATTGCCCAACTGTAATTTATTTACCCAGCATGTTGTTATTTATCTTATGGAGAGACACCACTAGTGAACTGTGGACCCTGGTCCAATTTCCTTTATATTGCTATCACCTGTTTACTTAATTCGCACAGTTTACTTTCTCGCATACTACTATTGCTTTCCACTCGATACGCTCATTCCTTTGTTTACAGCAAACCGGTGAGATTCACAACCTCATCGTAAGTTGGGAGCAAAGTTCTTGGTTGTATTGTGTGCAGGTTCCGCGTTGCTGCTGGCGCAAAGCAAAGCACTAGACGAGGCGCCCTATAAATTGTCTGGAGCTGTCGTGAAGCTAGCAGGCATCACCTTCTTGAGTTTGGCCTTTTCCTTCTGGATTGATAAACCTTGGTTTCTTACTGAGGGAAAACTTACTGCTGTGCTCATCATACCTTCCTCTTGGGGTTCCCAACTGGGCGGTCATCTACATCAACACTGGCACGCCAAGCACCTACTCAACTCAAGGTCCGTCAGAAACCGATTTACAAAACCCATCGTAGCCATCGGGCTTTGGAAGATATCCTCGTGGACTGCCTTGCGCTTTGCATGCCAGATTGCCCACATAGTCACGACCATATGGACTAAATCCGCCTCCTTCATCGTCTCGATCATCGAAAACAGCCACAGCTTTGTAGTTGGTTCCGATGAGAGCACAACATGGTCCGCTATATCCGGCTCAGACATAGCCCACACACACCTAGCCAGGTTGCACTCAATCAAAGAATGCCTCCAGCTATCCTCCAGGCCACAGATTGTGCACGCCGCTGTTTGGGCCATGCTTCTCCTCTGACGGATATCCCCGGTAGGTAGAGATAAGTGTGCCAGCCTCCATAGAAAAATTCTGATTTTCGATGGCACCTTAACTCCCCAAAGGCGCTTCCAGGCTCGCTCATCCTCCTTCACCTACGACGATCCTGGGCGATCATCAAGCCACACCTCTCGCTCTTGCTTGGTAGCTGCCAGAGCTCGGTAGCAGGATCTAACCAAAAATATGCCTTTCTTCTCAAAGTGCCAAGCCCAGAAATCATTCTGGTGACGATGACTGATGTGGGCAGATAACCACCCAGTTGGGAACCCCAGGAGGAAGGTATGATGAGCACAGTAGCAAGTTTTCCCTCAGTAAGAAACCGAGGTTTATCGAACCAGTAGGAAAAAGACAAACATCATAAGGTGATGTCTGCTAGCTTCGTGACAGCTCCAGACAATTTATTAGGCGCCTCGTCTAGTGCTTTGCTTTGGACCAGCAACAACGTGGAACCTGCACACAACACAACCAAGTACTTTGCTCCCAACTTACCATGAGGTTATCAATCTCACCGGTTTGCTGTAAACAAAGGATTGAGCATATCGAGTGGAAAATAATAGTAGTATGCGAGAAAGTAAACAGTGCGAGTAATAGTAAAACAATGTAAGAATGTAAAGGAAATTGGACTGGGGTCCACAGTTCACTAGTGGTGTCTCTCCATAAGATAAATAACAACATGCTGGGTAAACAAATTATAGTTGGGCAATTGATAGAATAAAGATAACATGCATATGTCATGAGGATCACTATGAGATTTACTCTGGGCATTACAACAAAAGACATAGACCGCCATCCAACTGCATCTATGACTAATAATCCACCCACGGGGATATCGTCCGAACACCCCACGAGTATTAAGTTGTGAACAACAGATAACTGCATTAAGCAAAGTGTGTAATGTAAACAAAAAAGAATGTCCTTGGACACAAGAATGTTGTTTTCTCCCTAGTGGCAACAACACATCTACAACCTTATAGGTTTCTGTCACTCCCCCGGATTAAATAGAGGCATTGACGAGGTTTATCCCCGGCAATGCCCATGTCGAAGGGCTTTCGATCTAGGAAACGTATTGGGGACCTGGCGAACTCGACGGCGATCAGACGAAAGCAAAGGAACACAGGTTTTACCCAGGTTCGGCCCCCTCGGAAGGTAAAAGGCCTATGTCCTGCTTGTCTGACTTTGTATTGATGGGGTGGCTTTGACGATGGGGTTACAATGGTGGCGTAGATTGGATCTAGCCAAAATAGAGAGCTCTATGTTGTTGAGCGCTTCGGCGTGAGGTGGGTGAAGAAGCGTCTAGGGTTTCGAGACCTCCCTCCCAGCCTTTTATATGCGAAGGCTGGGTCTCGGGATTGTCTCTCAAGCCAGGTACAGATTGGATCGGTACTCAAACAAACGAAACCTAATCTAATTCCAATTCTTCGGGTCCTTGCTTGCATGCCAAGTTTAGCTCCTGGGCCACGCTAGACCACTGCCTTGGTGGGCCTCAAGAGCCTTTCGAGAGAGACCCTTCCTGGACCGAAAACCAGGTAGGCGAATATCGGGGGCCCATTTGTCATTCCTTCATCAGTAGCCCCCGAGTGCCTGGGATAGCCAAAGACTATGGCAGGGACTCCACCCAAAAATCTT
This sequence comes from Dactylis glomerata, assembly GCA_007115705.1. NCBI lineage: Eukaryota > Viridiplantae > Streptophyta > Magnoliopsida > Poales > Poaceae > Dactylis > Dactylis glomerata. The sequence goes on from QXEO01000379.1 coordinate 2,660,957, forward strand.
CCTAGCCGCACCCGATATGCGCACCTGGTCTGTAAATCGCAAAAATACAGAGAGCACTCGAGTAATACACTTGTTAGGTATGAATTTTCGAGCTACGCTCATCCAGAGCCTCGAAAGTGCTAAGTCGGGTTTGCAGAGGGATGCGCATAACCGGCCTGAGACTCACACCGGGTCTCAATTAATTGCACAGCAGCAAAAACATTCTGTTAGCTTACTCAGATTTGAGTCCCCCGACTCGAACCTGCGTGGGCTGGCGCTACCCCGACCCGAGCCGCATTGGACTTACCAGGTCGGAGCCCAGTTCATTGTGAGGCACCCGATGCGTCGATCGGTGCAAACTTCATACCGTAGGTATGGAAAATTTCTGGCAGAGCGCGTTTGATACGAATACCGGGCCATCTGGTGTTGCAAACTATGGACTTACCTTCATATTTGACATACGGCATCCGAATAGGTATATGGCCACCAAGATTCAGGTATGTTGAATGAGGAGCGTTGATAGCCCAAAAGAGAGGTTCGAAAAGGCATCAGCCCTTACTCGAACAGAATGAAGACGCAGGCGGCCTAGGGATGCATTTCGAGGGTCCGTAGTCCAAGCTTGAACACTTTGAAAGCATTGTTGGGTCGTAAAAGACAATTCGAGGGACCGAAGCCCAGCCTCGAATAGCTTGAAGGCACTGCTGGCCCGAAAAAGACATTTCGAGGGACCGAAGCCCAGCCTCGAATAGCTTGAAGGCACTGCTGGCTCGAAAAAGACAATTTGAGGGACCGAAGCCCAGCCTCGAATAACCTGAAGGCACTGCTGGCCCGAAAAAGACAATTCGAGGGACTGAAGCCCAGCCTCGAATGAGCAGGCATTCCTTGCTCAAAAAACCCAATTTGAAGAAAAAAACAGAGTCGTTGAAAAACCTTGTGTGTGTTTGGGTAACACAAGAAAGAGGAGTACCAAAACCCCAAAGAAAGCTCGGTCGAGAAATCATTTGACTGCAAGTAGTGCGTACCTTTGATGTTCGAAAGAACCCTTGCCAGCTTCGCCCTTTCAGTCGAAAAAGGTCAGCTTGCCCAAAGAATCGCGTCATTGCTGACGATATGCTTCCTCGAGTTGTCACGCCATCCTCTGCAGGAATGGCCTGACTCTGACAGGACTAGACGTATAGTGGGTGCACCGGCCGCACGTCCTGGCTGTTGACAGTGTTTGACCGCACGTCCCCCGCGTGAGTGAGAAAAAACCGGCACGATCTCCTTGATTACCATGCGTAGTGGACGCCATGGCTCCCGCGGTACTGACACGTGGACGGCTGGATCCGCTCTGTCGTTTCCACTTCGCCGTGGATGGCTAAGATCTGACAGAGATTTCCAGAGGTAAAATAAATAACAGCAGCGGGGTAAACAGTCCATCTCACCCCGCCGCCATCGTCTTCCTCCTTGCGCACTGCTCCTGTAGCTCATCTCCCTCGTCTCCATTCTCAAAGCTGCTGCTGCGCTCCAAGCCCATGGGCAAGAGAAGCTCCTCCGCGGCCGGTGCCGCCGCCGGCGCCGCCGCAAAGAAATCCAAGACTGGAGATGCTGACACCCCCATCGTTGGCCGTTGGGTTCAGACCAAGGTCGGGGACAATGAGCTATCCCAGGCCGAGAAGATGGGCCTCCTGAAGAACACGCCGGTGGAATCGCTCGCCGCCGGCCCTGAGATCATTCCCTGGCCTTCCCTCGGATTCCGGGTAATTTTCATCGCCTTTCTGTTGCAGGGTTTGTCTCTGCTGCCGCATCCTTTCCTCCGTGGCCTCCTTTTCGCCTACGGGATTCAGCTCCATGACCTGAATCCCAACACAATTCTTCACATTGCGTGTTTTATCACGCTCTGTGAATGTTTCTTGGGGATAGAACCTTACTGGGCACTGTGGCGCCGAATCTTCGTCATTCGGCGCCCTCTGCAGTACCAGACTGGCGGCTTTAGCTGCCAAGTTCGCCCAGACGTCTCTTACTTCTCCCTCCAAACGCCCAAAAACAACCCCGGCTGGAGGATGAAGTGGTTCTACGCCATGGACAAGTTCTCCGACGGTGAACACTTCGGGCTCGAAGAATTTCAGAACACCACCATACTTCACCCTCGCGTATCCTGGAGGCATGATCTTTCAGATGAAGAGATGAAGATCACGGAGCCGCTGATGAGGAAGATCGAGCAACTTTGATCTACTCCGCAGAAGAAACTTTCGGGACTTCAGCTTATCCGAACCTTCATCGAACGCCGGATCCAACCCCTCGCTGCTCGAGCCCACTGTATGTGGGATTACAGCGATCGTCGGGATTCGACCCAAATCTCCTCGGACGAGCTGCGCGAGGCTAAAATTGACGAGTGCGTGCGCGCCGTCACTAACATAAAGAAGAAGTCGTCTGTGCCGGAAATCTTTGGCGTGGTGGCCTTCATCAAAGCTTTTCCCCGCACCGAGGTATGCCTTTGCTCTTGGTTGAAAGTTTATTTTGTTCTCCGTCTGCGTTGATTAACGTCGAACGCGGTCGAAACCCTTACACAGGTGATCGAGGTAGCCCGATGTTATCCCCCTCAGCCCGAGATGGGTGAATATCCAGGGCGTGAATTTACCGAGGTGCCGGAAGGATCGACCTCTGCCGCTCCGTCGCCTCCGAGAGCCTCGAAGAGAAAACCGATTGCGGATGTTGTTGAAGACTCTGAAGACCTCGACGATGCCCACCTCTCTTCAGGTGATGATGATGACAGCGTGATTCCCGCGATGCCTTTGAACAGTCGCCCTCCTCCTCGAACCGAGAAAAAGATCCTTCCGAAATTCGGTATCGATGCGCCTTAAGTTTTCCTTGCAGAACTCATACATCCTGTGGACTTGCTTCGAATCAATTGCTTTGTTTTGACATCAATGTTTGCTTCAGATCTTCTTCCGAGGGGACATTGACGTGTCTAGGAGACCAGGACCAATATCGATTCTAGCCCCATGATGATGCCCTCGAAGAAATAGCGGACTCGCAGGAGAAGGCCACCAATGTCGCCGCCCCCAAAGCCGTTCTCACGAAGCCTTCGACCTCTTCGAAGAAGAAAATGATGGAGCACGAGTTCGTCCTTGTTTCTTCGTCTGGCGAACCTTCCGGTCCTAACAACCATGTAAGTCCGAAGATTCCAAACTTGCGTTTCGTGTGTTTGACCATCAGTAGCCCCCGAGGGTGAGCCTAAGTGTTTACACTTAGGCTTGCCCTCCGAACGATGACTCGAGGGTTGATCTCTTGTTGTGCCTACTTTAGCCTATTGTTAGGGATCTCTCGAAAGTCTGTAGGAGCTTCTTCGCCTTGGAAGGAGAAAACTGAAAACTGTCTGAGCAGCTTGAGGACATACGACGTGAGCACTGCTTCTTCTTCCTTAACTTCCAGCTCTGATTGTAGCCTTGCTTCTTTTTATCCATAACACTGCTCTTTTCCCCATGATCAGGGATCGCCATGCAAGCTGCCGCTGACAAGACGTCCTTGAAGGCGCAGCTGGATGACCTTCCGGCAGAGAATTCGGGACTGAAGGCCAGGACCGATGAGCTGACCGGCGAGGTTGCCTAGCTGAAGTCAGAGTCGACCAAGGCCCAGGAGCTTGCCAGGACGCGTCGCATAGAGGCCGAAGCGAAGGAAAAAGACCTGCAGCAGCGTCTGCAATCTTCGCTCGATGCTTTGCGTGGTGAGTCCTCGACCTTGTCTGGATTAGTTTTCGTGCCGAAGAGTCCTATTGTTGACCTAGCAGTTTGCTCTTTCTTGTAGCCGCTGCCGAATTGGACGCCGTAGCCATGAAGAAGCCCGCTGGGCTCGAATCCGGTGTCGGCCTCGCCGAGCGCCTGAGTCAAGAGGTTGGCAACCTCCTGGCGAGGGTGCGGTCGACGCTTGTTCGCGTTCGGGATACGTCTGTACCCGACTCGGAATTGCGGGGATCATTGAAGCTGTGGCGGTGAAGGCGGACGGCGAAGACCCATTAGTTGCCGCGGTTCGCCGACAGGTAACTATCGGCTCCGAGTCTGTCTTCTCCATGATGATGATGCACGACGTGGAGTTTGATGCTGAGAAGATCACGAGCACATATCCAAAAGACAAGGACGGACGTGACAAGTCCGCCAAGAGTTATGTTGCTCGTGCTCGTGCTCATGATCTGGCTGCCCGGATGACGAGCTTCTTGGCCGAGAGGAACGAGAAGCGCGCGGCAGCGAAGGCTCGAAAGCGTGGCGCCTCCGGTGCACCGTCTAGCAAGGCTGGTAGCTCAGCGTAGTGCGAGTAGTGCTCCTGCCGCACCTCTGTAATTAACTTTTGTGGTACCGCCGAGGGCTGTTAATTTGTTTTGGATCCCTCCATGCTATAAAACTTGTTCTTCTATTTTATTATTCTTTCTGATAGTTGGTTGCCGATGCTTGTATGTGATGCCAAGCCTCTTATGCAGGAGCTGTCCGCGACCTCTAGCGCCTGGCCAGTTGAGTATGAAACAGTTGGTAGTACCTCTGGTGTCGTTGAGCGGAGGGTGCCTTCTTCGAGCAAATTGACTCTAAGTCGATCTCTGCGCGACCAACTCCAGAGCACGCAGTGTCAACTGAAGGTAGTTACTGCTAAGGTCGACGTTGCTCTATCGAAGGTGTCGCTGGCTGCCGACGCCGAGAAGTTTCTGCTTGATGAAGTCGAGAACTTGGGGAAGGCTCTAAAATGTGAGTTTTCGGTGTCCTTTGCTTCGCTGTTCAATTTTGTCGAATGTAATCTTCTTTTTTTTTGCAGATGTGTGCCTCGACAGCGCAGCTGAAGCCCGACGTGTGAACGTGCACCTTCTTGCTACTCAGACGCACGCCAATTCGATTGCGGACAATTTCTGGGCAGACCGGTCGAAGGCGATGAAGTTGACACTTCTTCAGGACAGGATCGCCCAAGCCGGAGTGTTGGCTGAGACGAGCCGAGGTGCACTTGCTTTGGTGCATGAGGTGATGTTCCCTTTGAACAAACAGCCCGAAGGTCTGCCGGTGCTGCTTGACCGGTTCGAGAACGGAAGTGCTGTGTACTCCTTTGTCCGGGAGCATTTGCGCTGCGGAGCCGTGGTCGCCCTTGCTTTCGTACATGCTCACTATCCTGAGATCGACCTGGAGCTTCTAAAGACACTTCCTCCATCTCCCAGTGGTCGCTTTGATATGGAGCACCACTATGCTGCTTGCAGAGGCACAGCCTACTGTATCGCTCGACAGATTATCACCGAAAGTGATCGTCAGAGAGCAAACCAGGGTGCCGCGGCGCCATGAACTAGCCCTGTGGCTGCGTCTGTACCTCCGCGTTGTGTATATATTGTATATGTATATCTTGTTTGTCTGGAGCGAAAAAGCGAAGTTCCCGAGCGTAGGTCAGGAGGGCGAAGCCCCCGAGCGTAGGTCAAGAGAGCGCAGCCCCCGAGCAGAGGGCGAAGCCCCTGCGCGCAGGTCGAGAGAGCGCAGCCCCCACACGTAGGCGAAAACCTCAAGCGTGGGCGAAACCCTCGAGCGTGAGCGAGGACCCCGAGTGACAAGGATATAGTTACTAGAGCCCGTTAGTTGTGTACCCCTGAGGCCCGATAAGCTAGGCCCAATTGTAATGATAGTCGAATACGAGTTATTACCGTATGTCGATATTTGTAATCTGTATCGAACCCGACCCGATCCTCGAGACCTAGCCACCTATATATAGGGGCCAGGAGAGGACGGGGGAGGGCAGATTGAAAGCAAGCCAGGTTGAACACCCAAGTTTACTTTCGATACACACTTATTTCGACTAACTTTACCTTCGAGTTCATCCAACGCCCTATCTCCCCGATCCTAAGTCCTTCATCTAGGACATTTGTCGAGTTAACCCTCGTCAATTGGCGCCGACCGTGGGGACTCTGGGCGTTGGAGTCATGAATTCGACGGCTTTTTCGCTTTTAGCCAACAGCAGTCCAGAAGTCGACGGAAGTCAAGAAGTAGAGTTATCCATCGGAAGCTTGAGCATCTTCATCGGGCCGTCGGGTTCATCCCGCCTTTCAGATCCGACGAAACCAGATTCACTGGCAAGAAAGCCCGAAACAAAGGAAGCGTTGGGGTCATCAGGCTCTTCCAATGAGGTAAACTCGCTGGTCAGCTTAGAGAAAGCGTCAATCGCGGAAGGCGACGAAATCAAAGAAAATTCCGACTCAGAAGAGAAAGCGTATCAGACACACAACAACACAAAGGACTTCGCCGGAAGAAGCAATGGCGTCTCCAAAGTACATCAGTTATGCGTCATTATCACTGAAGCAGAAGATGGAAACAACAGCGAAGGAAGCAAAAAATTCGACAGGCAAGTCGACAAAGTGAAAAATCACAACAAAAAGGAAAAAGAGAAAGTCCATGTCTCGGCTGGTGAATGGAGGATAATTACATCAGCCATTAATCATGGCACAGAAGTACCCGAGGGGTCGCGAAGAGAAGTTCTAATGGGATATCAATATGCGCTATACCAACACAAGAAGAAATTAAGGGAGGAAAGAGACATGATGTTTCGAGACAATAATAATGAATCAAGGGAAGAATATTGGGAAGATTATAGTGAAGATTCAGAATACAGCAGAGGTAGGCGTGGAGATCCAAAGCATAACAGGGGGGTGTCAGCATACGGCAGAGAAGAAGGGTACTCAAGGAGCCCGACCCCGCAACCAGAGGAGGAGGAAGACGATCTGATACAAAAAACGCCAGAAGCAGCATTAGCAGCGGCACAAGCGTATCTGCTAGCCACAAGACCAGAGCATGGAGACCTGCGAGAAGATATGCACCGAGCCGCGATACGAAGCCTCGGAATAGTAGAAGAAAAGATCAGGGATCAAGGCCCAAAGCAGAAGTCGACAAGCTACAAGGGAAGACATAAGGAAAAATTCAGATATAATGGCTCAGATGATGATTATAGTGAGTCATCAGAAGAGGAAAAGCGACGGAAAAGGTAGGAGGACGCAAGAAGCATAATAGCACAAGCTCGAGTAGATAAATCACGGCATGCATGGAGGGAAGAAAACTACGAAGACGATGATAAAGATATGGGTGCGTTATGCTTTACCCGTAGGGTTCGCAAAACACGAGTACCAAAAGGATTTAAATTACCCCATGATCAGAGCAAGTACGACGGGTCACAGGAACCCACCTTATGGCTATCAGATTATTTACAAGCAGTGCAGATATTAGGAGGAACAAAGGCGACTGCAATGCAAAGTTTGCAGCTACACCTCACCAGAGCCGCCCGGTCTTGGTTGAACACCCTACCCGACGAATCCATTGGAAGCTGGGGGGAACTCGAAAGTCAATTCGCAAGAAATTTCCGTTCCACCTACAAGCGCCCAGCATCACTGGAAGAAGTTAAAGCATGTGTGCAGAAAAAAGGCGAAACGCTAAGATCTTACATACAACGCTGGAGTATAATTAAAAACTCAGCAGAGGACGTCTCCGATGAACGAGCAATAGATGCTTTTTCAGAAGGACTTCGTCGCTCAGATCTTGTGGAAGAAATAGGGAGAACAAAACCCACGACAGTAACCGAGCTAATGGAACAAGCCAACAAATTCGCTGATGGGGAGGACGCGTACAACAACAAAAGAGGACGTTCGCCAGAAGTCGACAGAATAAGTCGACAAAGGAGAAGATACCGCAGCGGAGGCAACCAAGGAAGGCGAAATCAGGTAGCCGCTGGATATATACTAGAAGAAGAGGAAGGATACGAAAGCAGGAGGGTTCAAGCAAAAGGAACAGAAAGATCAAGGTACTCCGGTCCTTCGGCTGAGGATATGTTATACGGACCTTGTCGAATCCACTATGCGTACCTCGACGGGAAAAGGGTCTCAAATCACCAGATGAAGGATTGCAGAACATTACTAAGGTTGCAAGGTGCAATGAGCTCAAGCCAAGAAGGAAGGCAAGGAGAAAAGCGGAGAAGTCAAGGATATCAAACTCAAAGATTGTCAAGACATCTAGAGTCAAAAGTATACATATCAGCTATGATTCAACCGGTGCCCAAGTCGAAAAAAGAACGGAAGAGCATAACCAGGCAAATAAACCTAGCAATATCATCACCACCAGCCACCACAGAGTACCTACGATGGTCAGAGCAACCAGTCAAGTTCAGTAGAGCAGACCACCCACGGAAAGTTCCTCGACCGGGCCACTCGCCTATGGTTCTAAAAGCGCAAATAGGAGGATACGACATCGGAAGAGTGTTCATGGATGCAGGGAGTGGCATAAACCTAATATATGCTAAAACACTGAAGGCTATGTGCATCTCACCAACAAGTCTAAAGCCAACAGATTGCTCTTTCCACGGGATAGTACCAGGAGCAGCAAACTATCCTTTGGGAAGAATAGAACTCGATGTCTGCTTTGGTAGCTGCGCAAACTATAGAAGAGAGAAACTGGAGTTCGAAGTCATGGATTGGCCGTCACAATATCATGCAATCCTGGGGCGCCCAGCATTTGCAAAATTCATGGCAGTACCGCCCTACGCGTATCTCACGCTAAAAATTCCAGGACCCAAAGGAACAATCACAGTACAAGGGAGTTTTGAGGTAGCCAACACATGTGATAGAGAATTCAATAAGATGGCGCAAACCTTCGGCATGACAGCAGAATACGAGAGGCTAAAAGGAGAAACAGATCATAATGTGCTACCCGACGTTGGACGATCCCTGCCAGATAAGGCTTTCGACACAACGCAGGACTCAAAGAAAATTCAGGTCCACCCTACGGATCCAAACAAGATGACATCAATTGCGGTGAACTTGGATCCCGCATAGGAAGGCGCGCTCGTCGAGTTCCTCCGTGAGCGCTGGGAAATCTTCGCCTGGTGTCCATCGGACATGCCAGGGGTTCCCAGGGAACTCGTCGAGCACGCATTAAATGTAGATCCCAAGGCGAAACCAGTCAAGCAACCACTGCGACGATTCGATGAACCCAAGAGGAAGGCAATAGCGTCAGAATTGCACAGATTAGAAAGTGCTGGATTCATCAGGGAAATCAAAACTTTGAGTTGGGTGTCGAACCCAGTAATAGTACCCAAGAAGAACACAGACGTACAAAGAGTATGTGTCGACTACACATCTCTCAATAAGCATTGTCCAAAGGATCCCTTCCCTTTACCCCGCATCGATCAAATAATCGATTCAACAGCGGGCTGTGCAAGGCTTTCCTTTTTGGATGCATATTCTGGCTATAACCAGATCAAGCTGAAGAAAGAGGACGAGGAAAAAACGGCCTTTATTACACCGTATGGGGTGTTTTGCTACCAAGTGATGCCATTCGGCCTAAAAAATGCAGGAGCAACCTATCAAAGGATGATGCAGAGTTGCCTCGGGAGCCAAATAGGGCGCAACATACAAGTCTACATTGATGATGTATTCATCACCACAAGAGAGGAGAAGTCTCTAATCAGCGACTTGGCAGAAACCTTCGACAACCTGAACAAGTTCAAGCTCAAGCTGAACCCGACAAAGTGCTCTTTCGGAGTTTCAGCAGGGCAACTTTTGGGATTCTTGGTATCCGCACGAGGAATAGAAGCAAATCCAGAGAAGATTCAAGCAATTCTAACAATGGGGAAACCCACGAAACTCCACGACGTACAGAAGTTAGTAGGACGAGTCGCGGCATTAAGTCGTTTCGTTGCTCGACTAGGAGAGAAGGCGCTACCTTTTTACGCACTTATGAAGAAGTCAGACGACAAATTTGAGTGGACAGAAGAAGCAGACGCAGCGTTTGCGCAATTGAAGAAAGTGCTTTCCACGCCACCAGTGCTGGTCGCACCTAAAGAAAAAGAGCCACTACTATTGTACATCGCCGCAACCCATCAGGTGGTAAGTACAGTCCTAGTAGTCGAAAGAAGTGAAGAAGGCAAAGCTCATGGCGTCCAGAGACCAGTATATTTCATCAGCGAAGTGCTATCTCCAACCAAACAGAGGTACCCGCATTATCAGAAATTGGCATACAGTGTCTTCATAACTGCACGAAAACTACGACAGTATTTTACTGTGCACCCAATTATAGTGGTTAACGAAGCACCACTATCGAACATATTGAACAATCCTTTAGCGACGGGACGTGTCTCTTTATGGGGAATAGAGCTATCTCCCATGGATATCACGTACGAGAAGAGGAAGGCGATCAAGTCGCAAATTCTGCCAGATTTTACAGCAGAGTGGCTCGAGCTGCAAAGTACAGGACCACCAGATTTATCGAGTACCTGGACAATGTATTTCGACGGTTCCAAGCGAGTCCAAGGCGCAGGCGCAGGAGTAGTATTGATATCACCTCATGGCGACAAACTAAAGTATATCCTAAGGATGAGTTTCCCATAGGCTTCTAACAATGAGGCAGAGTACGAGGCTTTGCTGCACGGAATGAAGATGGCTAAAGCTTGTGGAGCAACTCGCCTAAAGATATTTGGAGACTCTAACCTTGTTGTCCAGCAAGTTATGAACAGGTGTGACACAATCAATGACAACATGATGGCCTACAAGAATTTGTACCACTATCTAGAAGGAACGTTCGATGGATGCGAAGTCTCTCACGTCAGCAGGAACAGCAATGAAGAAGCCGACACTTTAGCAAATATTGGATCACAATGCTTACCTGTGCCATCTGGAGTCTTTTGGGAAGAAATAGCGGAAAGGTCAATAAAAAGTGCTAAAAGTTCGACTACTACGACAAGCTCGGGGGCTATGACAGAACCAGAGGAGGTCATGATGATAGAAGAAACATGGATGCAGCCGTATATTGCGTACATGATAAATAAGAAGCTACCAGAAGATGCAGTGGAGGCCAAAAGGATAACTCGAAGAGCGAAAGCGTTTGTCGTGATTGAAGGGAAACTATACAAGAGAAGTATTACAGGCGTTTTACAACGCTGTGTCGCACCCCAAGAAGGGCAAACAATATTGAAAGACATACACGGCGGAGTATGTGGCCATCACGCCAGCAGCAGAGCAATAGCGGCAAAGGCTTTTCGAGCGGGATTCTATTGGCTAACAGCCATCGAAGACGCAAAAGATATAGTTCGAAAGTGTGAAGCATGTCAAAGGTTTGCATCCAGACCACATGCACCAGCAGCAGAGCTACAAACAATACCATTATCTTGGCCCTTTGCACAATGGGGACTCGACATGGTGGGAAAATTACACAAATCTTGGCCAGGAGGGCATGTCTATATGCTAGTAGCAGTCGATAAATTCACCAAATGGGTGGAAGCAGCTCCAGTAACAACTCAAGATTCCGCAGCAGCAATCAGCTTCATCAAGTCGATAGTTTTTCGTTTTGGTGTACCACACAGCATCATCATAGACAATGGGACAAATTTTACTTCAAAAGAATTCAAAAGTTACTGTGAAGGATTGGGCATCAAGCTTAAATTCGCATCGGTGGCACACCCGAAGACAAATGGGCAAGTCGAAAAAGCTAATGGCTTGATAAGCAGTGGAATAAAAAAGAGGCTTTTAGCACCTCTCGAGAAAGCCAAGAGCGCTTGGGTAGAAGAATTGCCCTCCGTTCTTTGGAGCCTAAGAACTACGCCCAATGCAGCAATTCAAGAAACTCCTTTCTTCCTGGTCCATGGTGCAGAAGCCGTGCTTCCAGTCGAAGTTACACACGAAGCTCCAAGAGTAACAGCATATGATGAGGCGACATCAACAGAAGCATTACAAGACAACGTCGACGCGTTAGATGAAGCAAGAGACAAAGCATTAGAAAGGGCTACGCAATATCAACAAAGTCTACGAAACTACCATAGTAGTCGAGTTCGTCCACGATCCTTCGTGGTGGGAGATCTTGTTTTGCGACTTAGACAAGACAGCCATGGCAAATTGGAGTCCCCTTGGGTGGGACCTTACATCGTCACGGAAGTAATACCAGGAGGAGCATATCGACTACGAGACAAGAAGACCGGGAAGGACGAAAGCAACCCGTGGAATGCAGAACAGCTACGGCGTTTTTACGCGTAGACTAAGTATAGATATCAGCATATTCGAGTTAACCTTCTGGACCCAGAACATGAGGCCATAGGTCGGGTTCTTTGGGTTGAACTCGACAAAATTATACGATTCTCGTGTTACTTCTCCGCTCGGGGGCTTCAACCCTTGGGTCGTACGAAAAGTTGTCATGACAAGAGGGAGGGATTTTTTCTTCGCTATAAGGTTGTTTTCACAACCCGATAAATACAAAGAAAACTTAGTTCATAAAAAGAACCCGATATCATCTTTACATTTATTGATTCGCAAAGAACCCGACATATGGAAAGCATATCTCAGAACATGACTTGTTCTCATGATACTAGTAAAAATTAATCGACATAAAGTACGAATATTTATTGATATCATTGCAGGAAGAACATTGTCAAACGAGATTACATGGATAACAGATCTAAATAAAAGAGGGCTTCAAGCCTCGTACTCCTTCTGGCAAAGAGTGCCATTGTAGATCTTCACGTCAAACTTCGACGTACCGACGTGGAAGTCGAACGCCATGATGAAACCTTGATGGATGTCGTGGTCCTCAGCAAATTGTGACCAGCCACCTCTGAAGTACTGCTCGCCGTTACCGTCATACCACACCTCCACCTCAAAGGGGATCCCACCGCCAGATTGTTCACAAAGAACCGCCTCTCGTAGTTCGCGGCCATCCATGAACTTCGTGAAATCCAGCGGCAAGCGCTGAATTTCACGGCACTGCGCCATGGCAATGCAAAGAAAGGAAAAGATACGGGGGGGTGCAGCAGGAGCAGCAGGCATAGCAGGAGGAGGAGAGGCAGGACCTGGAGTGGCACTGGTCACCTTCGGTTTGTTCTTGCTACCAGGTGGGCGGCCGGGACGGCGCTTCGTCGGAGCATCTGAAGAAGTTCCCGCGGCGCCAGAAGTTCCCGCGGCGCCAGAAGTTCCCGCGGCGCCAGCAACCTTTGGTTTATTTTTGCTACCACGAGGGCGACCCCTACCTCGTGGGACCATCGGGGATCCAAGGTTCAGACGAGAACCTCTAGCGTCAGCCATGAAGCGCGACAGAAAAACCTCGCAAAAGCCCTAGATGGAGGAAGAAGAGGATGCGGCGGAGGAGAAGTTTAATTAGGGTTCCCTACCTTAATCACCAGGCGCTTTTATTTATAAGCGCATACTATTGGGCTTTCGGGCTGCATCAAAGTCCGTGAAACACAATTTACAAAGGGAGTTAAATTCTGCGCACAGCAGACGATAATATCAATGAAGAAAAGGAAAAAAAAGAAGAAGAAGGGGGACGATTATGCGATATGGAAACCGCGACTTAGATGCGGGGGCTTGTCAACAGTAAGATATTTACAGAAGAAAAGGGAACTGAACTTTGAGCCTATGCTTGACTACAAGTTGCCAAACATAGCCTCGGGGGCTACTCCCATCGGGAGCGCTGAGCGCGCACCCGATAAAGATGAGATGATCAATATTGAAGATAGAAAAGGGTAAGCATACAAAACTTCGACTATGTAGTCGACAAATCGAAAATTGGAGATTACTCCCACCGGGAGCGAGTTTTCTTTGGTTGCAGAAACCCGAATATTTTCAGTCGAAATTTGACTGCGATATAAGATTCTCGAGTTGTGTTATCGCAACAAAACTCAAATGCCGTGACTTGTCACGAAGGTAAGACCCCAGGATCCATCTTGTGTGGCCCGGTATACGCACATGGATGCGCTCTGCTGGTATGTATCCGTGTCTAGGACGCGAAGAAAATCCTGGTGGACGCACTGGGTACCCTGAGAACCACTGGGACTCATTTTTGTAAGTCCTAAATGAGGCAAAAGAATGAGTTTGACCGGTATCCCGGATTCAAGTCCAAGGGGATTGAATTTGAAGTAGGTGACAAGTATCTGTTCCGGCAGTTAACTGACCTCTTGATCCGTCAGAGTTGTCAGGCTTGTTCATCGAGACCCCTTGCGAGCAAATTATCATCAATACAAGTCGAAAGACCAAGTCAAAGATCTGAAGATGAAGTCGAAGAATTGATCAAGTCGAAGATTAGAGATTCAACCTGAATCTACAATTCTGGTGGAATCTCAGGGGCTACTGACAAGGGTATAGTTACTAGAGCCCGTTAGTTGTGTACCCCTGAGGCCCGATAAGCTAGGCCCAATTGTAATGATAGTCGAATACGAGTTATTACCGTATGTCGATATTTGTAATCTGTATCGAACCCGACCCGATCCTCGAGACCTAGCCACCTATATATAGGGGCCAGGAGAGGACGGGGGAGGGCAGATTGAAAGCAAGCTAGGTTGAACACCCAAGTTTACTTTCGATACACACTTATTTCGACTAACTTTACCTTCGAGTTCATCCAACGCCCTATCTCCCCGATCCTAAGTCCTTCATCTAGGACATTTGTCGAGTTAACCCTCGTCACCGAGCGCGAGCGAAAGGCAAAGCCCCCGAGCGTGGGCGAAGCCCCCGAGCGTGGGTCGAACGGCCAAGCCCCCGAGCGTGGGCGAAGCCCCGAGCGTGGGTCGAAAGGCCAAGCCCCCGAGCGTGAGCAAGGACCCCGAGCGCGAGCGAAAGGCAAAGCCCCCAAGCGTGGGCGAAGCCCCCGAGCGTGGGTCGAAAGGCCAAGCCCCCGAGCGTGGGCGAAGCCCCCGAGCATGGGTCGAAAGGCCAAGCCCCCGAGCGTGGGTCGAAAGGCCAAGCCCCCGAGCGTGGGTCGAAAGGCCAAGCCCCCGAGCGTGGGCGAAGCCCCCGAGCGTGGGTCGAAAGGCCAAGCCCCTGAGCGTGGGCAAAGCCTCGAGCGTGGGTCGAAAGGCCAAGCCCCCGAGCATGGGCGAAGCCCCGAGCGTGGGTCGAAAGGCCAAGCCCCCGAGCGTGGGTCGAAAGGCCAAGCCCCTGAGCGTGGGTCGAAAGGCCAAGCCCCCGAGCGTGGGCAAAGCCCCCGACCGTGGGTCGAAAGGCCAAGCCCCCGAGCGTGGGATGAAAGGCCAAGCCCCCGAGCGTGAGCGAAGCCCCTGAGCGTGGGTCGAAAGGCCAAGCCCCCGATCATGGGCGAAGCCCCCGAGCGTGGGTCGAAAGGCCAAGCCCCCAAGCGTGGGCGAAGCCCCCGAGCGTGGGTCGAAAGGCCAAGCCCCCAAGCGTGAGCGAAGCCCCCGAGCGTGGGTCGAAAGGCCAAGCCCCCGAGCGTAAGCATACACAGATGTCGATTCATGAAGTGAGGAACTTGAACTTTATTGCTTAGTGCCGAAGGCACAATGTTGGGTGCGGACTGCTGCCGGCGCCTGATTACATAGTAGAGGGGGGGGTAGAGGAGACAGCGTTGCTAGCTAAGGATAGAAGCAGCGCAACTGCACGGCGTTCCATGGGTTCTCTACGTCTTTCCCCGTTTTCGGGTTGCGTAGGCGGTATGCTCCTCCCGGGATAACCTCGTGAACGAGGTACGGGCCTTCCCATGGCGGCTCCAGCTTCGACATGCTTGTCTGCTTGAGGCAGAGCTCAAGGTTGCCCGACTCGAATGAGCGTCCACATACCCGCCTGCTGTGGTAATTGCGGAGGCTCTGCTGATAAACCGCCGATCGAACGAGGGCGACATCTCGAGCTTCGTCTAGTAGATCTTGGGCGTCTGCTAACGCCTTATCCGCATCTTCCTCGACATAGGCGACCACGCGGGGCACGCTGTAGCGCACATCCGTGGGTAGTACTGCTTCTGCTTCGAAGAGCAGGAAGAAAGGTGTATAGCCCGTCGAAGAATTGGGTGTCGTTCGCAAACTCCAGAGCACCGAAGGCAGTTCCTCGACCCAGGCACCTGCTGCGTGTTTGAGAGGTCGAAGTAGTCGTTTCTTCAGGCCTCCACATACAAGTCCGTTGGCTTTTTTGACCTGACCATTAGACTTGGGGTGCGCCACCGAAGCATACTTGAGCTTGATGCCGAGGTTTTTGGCGAAGTCCTGGAATTCGCCCGAAGTGAAGTTGGTGCTGTTGTCGGTGATAGTGCTATTCGGGACGCCATACCGGTAGACAATGGACTCGAAGAACTTGACCGCTGTGGTCGCCTCTTGGTTGGTGACCGGAACAACCTCTATCCACTTGGAGAACTTGTCCACTGCGACTAGCAGGTAAGTATGACCTCCTCTGGATGATTTGGGGAGAGGCCCCACTTGATCGAGCCCCCATTGTGTGAAGGGCCAGGCCACAGGGATGGTGTGCAGTTCGGACGCAGGTGCATGAGGCTTGGTGGCGAATAACTAGCATGCTTCACAGTGCTGCACGATGTTCCTGGCATCGTAAAGGGCGGATAGCCAGTAGAATCCCGAACAAAAAGCCTTGGCCATGAGGGTTCGGCTGCAAGCGTGGTGCCCATAGGTTCCTTCATGGATTTCTCGAAGGAGAGCGATCCCATCTTCCTGCGCTATGCACCGTTGGAGCACCCCTGTGGTGCTGCGCTTGTAGAGCTCCCCGTTGATTATCGTGAAGGCCTTGGAACGCCGCATGACTTGTCGGCGATGGATGGGATCCTCTGGGAGCTCGCCCCGCATCAGGTAGGCCAAGTATGGCTTCGTCCACATTGCTTCGATGAGCATGACTGCGGCTGCGTCTTTCGGAAGATCTTCTGTTCCCGTCGCTAGGGCGGTACTGGCCTGCCGAGCCTCCGAGCGTGTTGTTAACGCTGGGTTGGTCACTGGTTTGATCTTGACGGAGCGTTCGAATATCTCTTCGAAGAATACTCCGGGCGGTATTGGGAGGCACCTTGACCCGATGTTGGCCAGGTTGTCTACCTCTTCGTTGCTTTC
Source organism: Dactylis glomerata (assembly GCA_007115705.1). NCBI lineage: Eukaryota > Viridiplantae > Streptophyta > Magnoliopsida > Poales > Poaceae > Dactylis > Dactylis glomerata. The sequence goes on from QXEO01000379.1 coordinate 2,677,724, forward strand.
CCTCCCGATGTGCATCACTTCGTAGCCCTCGAATTTGCCTTCGAGCCTATCGTACATGGCTCGGTATGCAATCATGTTTGCACAGGTTGCGTCGCACTCTTTCATGACTTGCTGGGCGATAAGGTTCGAATCTCCATGGATCTTAATGCGGGTAGCCCCGCAGGCTTTTGCCATGCGCATGCCTTGAAGAACGGCTTCGTACTCTGCCTCATTGTTCGAGGGATTTGAGAAACGCATGCGGAGAACACAGCGCATCCTATCCCCCTGTGGTGATACGAGAACCACTCCTGCTCCTGCTCCCGAAACCCGCTTGGATCCGTCGACAAATATGGTCCAGCTGTTCGACAGGTCTAGGAGTTCGGGCATCTGAGCTTCCGTCCATTCGGCTATGAAATCCGGTAGAACTTGGGACTTGATTGCGGACTGGCGCTGGTACGTGATCTCCCAGGGCCCCAGCGTGATTCCCCATAGCGATACACGCCCTGTGGTGTCTGGGTTGTTGAGGATGCTGAAAACTGGATTCGAGGCCACCACTATGATGGAGTGGCATTCGAAGTAGTGCGGCAATTTCTTCCCCGTCATGTAAATGGCGTATGCTAGCTTCTGATAATGGGGGTATCTTTGCTTGGTCGGAGATAAAACTTCGCTTAGGTAGTACACGGGCCTCTGTACTCCGTGCTCCTTGCCTTCCTCCGCGCGTTCGACCACAAGTACTGAGCTGACAACTTGATTCGTAGCCGCGATGTATAACAACATCGGCTCTTTCTCTCGGGGTGTGATGAGAACTGGGGAGGTCAATAAACGACGCTTGAGGTCATCGAACGTGGTTTGCGCCTCTTTGGTCCACGTGAAGTTGTCTTTTTTCCGGAGCAGCCGGTAAAAAGGGAGTGCTTTTTCGCCGAGCTTGCTGATAAAGTGACTAAGCGCTGCGAGTCGACCTGTCAGCTGCTGGACATGTCGAAGCGTCCTCGGAGGCTGCATGTTGATGATGGCTTGTATCTTCTCTGGATTGCCTTCGATCCCTCTCTCGGAGATGAGGTAGCCCAGCAGTTGGCCGGTGGGTACCCCAAAAGAGCACTTCTTCGGGTTAAGCTTGATGCTATATCTGTCGAGGTTGGCGAAGGTTTCTCGAAGGTCATCGAGCAGGCTATCTGCCTTCGCGGTCTTGATGACAATGTCGTCTACATAGACCTCGATATTGCGGCCAATTTGCTCCTTTAGGCACGCCTGCATGCACCGTTGATAGGTGGCTCCGGCGTTTTTGAGCCCGAAGAGCATCGTCATGTAGCAGTATACCTCGTGCGGGGTGATGAACGCCGTCTTGTCTTCGTCTTCTACTTTCAGATTTATCTGATTATACCCGGAGTAGGCATCGAGGAATGAAAGGCACTCGCATCCTGCCGTGGAATCGATGATCTGGTCGATTTGGGGCAGGGGGAAGTAGTCCTTTGGGCAGTGCTTATTTAGGGCCGTGAAGTCGATGCACATCCTGTAGACCTTGGTGTCCTTCTTTTCCACCATGACCGGTGGTGAAAGCCACGTGGCTTCCTTGATCTCTCTGATGAACTTGGCTTCGAGGAGGCGGTTGATTTCTTCGCCCATCGATTTGGCCTTCTCTAGATTATACCGGCGCGTAGACTGCTTGACCGGTTTTGTGTTGGGAAAGATCTTAAGTTCGTGCTCGGCGAGTTCCCTGGGGATGCCTGGCATATCTGCTGGACACCAGGCGAACATCCTCCAGTGCTCACGGAGGAACTCGACGAGCGCGCTTTCCTATGCGGGAGAGAGAGAGAGTTCGACACCCGCGCCGTCTTGGTTGGATCCATCGGATGGATCTGGTGCTCTCGGCTGTCCTTGGTGGCATCGAACGACAGTTCTGGGGCGTTCTGCTGCGCCAGTGGATCGATGTCCATCACAGTGGCTTCCCGAATATGGTGCAGCTCCTCGTGCACCCCGAAGGTTTGGGACATGGTGTTGAAGTCCTTGTCACAGTTTTCGGATCGGGCAAAACTGCTGCTGATCGTCAGTGGTCCTCTGTTTGCGGGCATCCGCAGCTTGAGGTAAGCATAGTGCGGTACCGCCATGAATCGAGCGAACGCTGGTCGTCCGAGAATGGCGTGGTACTGCGAGGGCCAGTCGACGACCTCGAATTCGATCTTCTCCTTTCTGAAGTTTGCTGGCGTGCCGAAGATGACGTCGAGATGTATCGCCCCTAATGGGTACGTCGGCTTTCCTGGGACGATTCTGTGGAAGGAGGTCTCCATTGGCAGGAGATTGTTTATCGGGATCTTGATCTTTCACAGCGTATCTGCGTAGATGAGGTTCAAGCTGCTGCCTCCGTCCATGAACACCTTTTTCGAGGTGAAACCCCCTATCTACGCTTCGAGAACCAAGGCATGGTGTCCCGGGCGTGGGATCTTCGGTGGATGATCTGACCTGTCGAAACCGATCGGATGTTCGGACCAGTTCAGATATTCGGGAGTAGCCGGTGGCGCGTGTTCGGCGTGAAACACTTCTCTTGCGCGCTTCCGCTGAACCTTATTTGTCGGGCGCCCTCTCTGAATCATGGGCACGAAACCTCTTGGCGGCGGGAATTCTTCTTCCTCGTTGGCCGGCTGTCGCGGATCGACTTGCTGGATCGTGGCGGCCTGGTGGCCCTGCTGTACGACGTTCGCTGGTGGGTTAGGTGGTGGTGGTGGAGCGTTGAAGGCTATTGCCCCTGCCACTGGCTGCTCGGTGCCCATCCTCTCCTGAAGTGCCCGGTTGAGATGAAGGAATTCTCTACACTCGATGAGGAGGTGCGCAGGTCTCCGTACTCCATCCTTCTCGAGGTACGTATGCCGTGGGCATCCGCTATCAAGCATCTCCTCTGCCGACAGCTGTGGCTGTCGTCGGCGCCACTTCTTACTTGGCTTCGAGTCACGACTGGTACTTCTACTGCTGCTGCCATGGTAATTATTTCCTCGTCGCGGTAAGTCGCGGTTGTCTTCACGATCTCCATGCACGTAGCCTGCTGCTACCATGTCTGTGTTCTCCGTGTTGTCGTAGCGGTTCCGACGACCCTTCTTTCGGGACCCGGAGTGGAACTGGTCTTTCGCGTTGACGTCGCGTTCTGCTGATCGACGGCGGCTTCTGGGAGCCGCGATGGAGTCTTCGCCATCAGCCCATTCATTCGCCAAGCTCATGAGGTGGTCGACGATCCTTGGCTTGCAGTGTCCAAGCTCTTCCTTGAAATTACGTCGGAAGAGGCCGTCGCGAAAGGCATCGATGGCCCTTTCGGGCGAGATGTTTTCCGTCATGTTCTGAAGGCTGATCCACCGTGAGATGTATGATCTCAGGTTTTCTCCAGTTCTCTGCACGCATAGGCGTAGTTCTTCGAACGACGTATGTCGTCGTGAAGTGCCTCGGAAGTTAGCGATGAACGCTTGCCGAAACTCTTCCCAAGAGCGGATGCTATCTGGGGTGAGATTATTCAGCCATGCCCTTGCGTTATCCTTTAGATGCAGCGACAGCAACTGGAGGCATTGTCTCTAGATCCGCCGCTGATTTTGACAGCAGTTATGAAGTCATCAAGCCAAATTCGGGGGTCCTGCTGCCCACTGAACTTGACTATGCCGTCGCTGAGCTTGATTCCCTTCGGCAACGATGCGGAGCAGATCAAAAGGCTAAAGCAATCTGCCCCGCACAGTCCATCGTTGGTGCCGCCGAATGTTTCCGCCTCGCGATCTCCCTCGAAGCGGCGCGCCTCGCGCTGCGCTCGCCCTTGATCGACTCTGTTCTGGGCCAGACCATGCCAAAGCTCTCCGTTGAGGGGTTCGACCGCTTGCGTCCGAGGCGCTACGGCTAGCACCGGTGCTGGGTGTCTGGCCTGCTCCACTGGTGGGGCGGTTCTCCTTGCTGTCGCATCATGTCCGGAGTCGGGCGTGCCTTGAAGTACCCTTACTCCTTCGAGTGCTAGGTTTCTCAGGTGTCGCATATGCTCGTCGCCATTGGATGCGTTCGCTGCAATGTAGGCTGCCGCGGCCATGATTGCCGCCTCCTTGGTCTTGGGCATCAATTCAGCCTCGTTGAACTCTGCCTCTAAATTTTGGGTGATATTGTGCATATCGCCCCCCGGCTGAGTGCGTGACCTCGATCTGTGCTAGACGCTTGATGAATAATGGGACGATCTTTCAGCCCGTCTTCTGCTGGACGCATCGGCCTCCTCTCTGCGTCGTTCCAGTACTCGCCTGTCCGCACTGATCTGGTCCTTCTGCTCCTGGACGACGAACCAGAGTGCAGCCATATCGCTCGGGCTTGGGTTGGGACCAAAGTTCACCTCGCCCACGTAAACCCTTCTTGCGAACCGGATCTGGTCATGCGTGACCACCTGGCGACCGCTGTCTGTCCGGTTTCAGCCGTCGTTGTCTGTTCTCGTTTCCGTCGCCGTGCGACGCCATCATGCAGTGGCCCCCAGACCACGGGGTCGAATCGTCGCTGATTTCGCCCAGCGCTGGAGGGTAGACGTCGTCGCTTTCGACGTAGGGCCCAACTTCGACCATGAAGTCAGAATCATAATCAGCTACATAGCCATCGCTGGATGCGGCAGATTCGCACTGTGAGGCAGAGCTTGCTGAATTGCCGATTTTCCCCTTAGCTTCGGGGTAGACGTCGTCGTCGTCATCTGAACATGTGTAGTCCGAGTATAACCCATTGACATAGTCAGGGTCATACGGTGCAGTGCGGAGCGTGAGGGCGTTGAGAGCCCGATCGCACTCAGATATCGTCGGGTAGACAGCTGTTGTGCCCTCCCGAGGATCTTCACAGCCGGCAATTTCGTGGGATGAGAAATCTCCGGCGCCCACGTAGTGGTATGCGTCACAATCGGCGCAATATGCGGTGGTCGAGGATGGAGGTGGATCTTTGAAATCGTTCGACCCGACTGATGGGGTCGAAGTTCTCAGCTTCGGTTCCTCCTCCGATGGTGCTAGTAGCGCGCTTGTCGAGGGTTTGCCCCCGACGGCTGGTGGTGTTGTCCCTTCGGCCATGAGCGGAGCCGATTCACCGATGGAGAGTAGTTCCATCGCCCCGTTGCCGTCCACATGGAAGTTGAACAGTCCAAAGGCCATGTCATAGCCTCCGAACGCTGTTCCCGTCGCGCCTGAGATGGGGTCGATGATGTTCGCCGCTGAAGTGGACTTGGCAGTGCTTGGCGAAACATTGTCGACGACGATCGAATCGGCGGCGTCGACCTCCGGTTCCGCCGAGTTAGTGTCGACGACGGCCGGCACAGCGATGCCGACAATGGTGTCGATGTCGATCTTGGCGGTGACGTCGATGTTGGTCGGTGCAGCGGTGCCTTTGACGGTGTCGATGTCGATCTTGGCAGTGACATTGACGTTGGTCGGCGCAGCGGTGCCGTTGACGGTGTCGATGTCGATTTTAGCGGTGACATCGACGTTGGTCGGCGCAGCGGTGCCGTTGACGGTGTCGATGTCGATCTTCGTGGTGGTTGGTGATGGAGCCGGCGAATCCGTTGATCCAGATCCCGTCATCCCCACGGTCAGCGCCAATTGACGAGGTTTATCCCCGACAATGCCCATGTCGAAGGGCTTTCGATCTAGGAAACATATTGGGGACCTGGCGAACTCGACGGCGATCAGACGAAAGCAAAGGAACACAGGTTTTACCCAGGTTCGGCCCCCTCGGAAGGTAAAAGGCCTACGTCCTGCTTGTCTGACTTTGTATTGACGGGGTGGCTTTGACGATGGGGTTACAATGGTGGCGTAGATTGGATCTAGCCGAAACAGAGAGCTCTATGTTGTTGAGTGCTCCGGCGTGAGGTGGGTGAAAAAGCGTCTAGGGTTTCGAGACCTTCCTCCCAGCCTTTTATATGCGAAGGCTGGGTCTCGGGATTGTCTCTCAAGCCAGGTACAGATTGGATCGGTACTCAAACAAACGAAACCTAATCTAATTCCAATTCTTCGGGTCCTTGCTTGCATGCCAAGTTTAGCTCCTGGGCCACGCTAGACCGCTGCCTTGGTGGGCCTCAAGAGCCTTTCGAGAGAGACCCTTCCTGGACCGAAAACTAGGTAGGCGAATATCGGGGGCCCGTTTGTCATTCCTTCATCAGGCATAAACCCAACTATCGAGCATAAATACCCCCTCTTGGAGTCACTAGTATCTACTTGGCCAAGATAGCTACTAACAACGGAGAGCATGCAAGATCATAAACAACATAGAGATAACATAAGATAATATTCAGCACATCAACTTAACATAACACCAATATTCATCGGATCCCAACAAACACAACATGTAGAATTACACAAAGATGATCTCGATCATGTAAGGCAGCTCACAAGATCTAAACATGAAGCATATGGTGGAGAAGACAAGCATCTAGCTACTGCAATGGACCCATAGTCCAAGGTAGACTACTCACTCATCCAGCCGGAGGCAAGCATGATGATGAAGAAGACCTCCGGTGGCGATTCCCTTCTCCGGCAGGGTGCCGGGAAGAGCTTCTGGACCCTCCTGATCTCAGGTCGACGACGGCGGCAGATCACGATGTGTTTCTGGAAAATTGATCGGGTCTTTAGGTTTTTCCCGATGGGGGGTCTTTATATGCGAAGGGGCAGCGTTAGAGGTGGACCAGGGGGCCCTCACCACAGGGCGGTGCGGCCAGGGGCTAGGCCGCGCCCCCCTGGTGGTGAGGCTGGCCCCTGGCCCCTCTCTGTCTCATCTTCGGTCTTCTGGAAGCTTTGTTAAATATTGGGATGTTCGGTTTTTGTTTCATCCAATTCTGAGAATATTTTCTGTGTTACTTTTCTGAAACACAAAAATAGCAGAAAACAGGGAACTGGCACTGTGGCATCTTGTTAATAGGTTAGTCCCAGAAAATGCTTAAAAACGCCACAAAGTGTAACAAAACACTAAGCAAATGGTGTAAGAACAAGCATGGAGCATCAAAAATTATAGATATGTTTGAGACGTATCAGCATCCCCAAGCTTAACTCCTGCTCGTCCTCGAGTAGGTAAGTGATAACAAAAGAATAATTTTTGAGGTGACATGCACCAACACAATCTTGATCATCTATGTAAGCATTGAGTGCTGGGATCAAAAGAACTTAAAACATGGGCATGAAAGACATAATCTTAATAGAAGAAACTTAGCAACCATGTTATAACATGAAAAAGAACACAAATGAAAGATCATGAAAAATGAAACAATGAAAGCCAAACGTGTGTTCAAATCATATGGAAAAACAAAGCAAATGGTTTTCAGCTTGTCCTTCATGGAATAGCAAAACATAAATGCATAGGACACCTTCAAGTTTAAGAGGGCGACTAGATACAAATAATTTAAGAACAAGTGAAACCAAAATCATGAATCAATCAATGATAAACTTTGGGACTATGCACATTAAACTCAGAATGACAACTATGCTCTCTTAGACGGTGCATAAAGGTAGAAGGTGGAGACTCAACATTAAAGTAAAAGAAATGCCCTTTGCAGAGGGAAGCAGTGATTGCAAGTTTTATAAACCTTCAAAAATTATGGTACTTACTAGCTTTGAGCTCTCATTGCCACATAATAGGCATCTTGAATGGTTAAAGTTAATGTGAGTACAATTATGAAGCATATGCTTGACAAATCACAAGTTGAAAGCCTCGTGTCCCGTGAAGTATGAATACCCAAACCTCATGCTACTCGACTTAGGGCGTGTTTGGTAGACCGGGTGAACGCAGATATTCTCTACTCAACCTGGCTGAGAGGCCTTTTTGCTGTTTGTTAGCCCGGGTCGGGCCATCTCAACACTGCCCACCTCACCCCGAAAAGGGCTCTCAGCCGGGCTGAGGAGAGAAGCTCAAATCGAGCTTCTCAACTCACCCGGGCTGAGTCCATCCCCGCAATCTAATGTAGCACCGCAGGCCCCACCATCCGACCGGCCAACCCCCGAGCCCCGCTCTCTCTCTTCGCTCATTTCCCCCCCCCCAAGCGCCAGAGGAAACCAACTCGCCCCGCGCCGCCGGTCGAGTTCCCCGTCGCTGCCCCACCCCGATGCGCCTGCCCAGACGTCGCTGCCCCGCCCCGATCCGCCTGGCCAGACGCCGCCGCGCCCCCGTCCTTCTCCCGGTCGAGTTCCCCATTGTCGTCCCGTCCTCCTCCCGGTCGAGTTCCCCGATCTCCCTGCAGATGCACGGCCTCCTGCGGCAGCGGTGAGTCGGAGCTCGGCCTCTAGGCGGCAGGGATGGAGAGGCGCCTTATCCTAGAGGCGGCGGCGCGTCTCGTCGCCGGCGGCGGCGACTTCTCTCGCCGGCAGCGGCTCTGGCGACCTCGCAGGACCCGATTGCTTTTTTGAGTTTTATCCAGGGACCTGATTGATTGCTTTATTTTTAGCCAGGGACTAGATTGCTGTTTAAGAATTATCTAGCCTAGCTCATATCATACGGGCCACCAAACACAAGCTCAACTGAGCACAGCTCACCCCACACAACCTACCAAACACGCGCTCAAAAACACATCTGTATGTAGTCCACCTAGCTGTACTCAGCCTGTATGAGGTGAGATAAGACACCCGGGCTACCAAACACACCCTTAGAGTCCCAAGCAAGCTCTTGTCATTGTAAGTATATGCGTATCATCGAAAACCGCCAACGGGTTACCTCCGTGCCCGATGATATGGAACAAGCCTACATTAAAATGATAGGACAAACAGACAATGAACACCTCGGCATCTCTTTTATTTACCATTGGTATAGCTTTTTATTTTGAGATGCGTCATCGAATGTTCACTATGGGCATGCTATAAATTTCCACCATGAATTATGCATGGCTTAGATTGGCGGCCCAGGCGTTTCTCTAACACATATACAAACTCCATGATCCTGCAAGATTCCTAATTTATTTCACATCGTGAGTGTCTATAAACAAAAGATCACGATATCAACTCAAATAAGAAGTGCAATGTTGAAAGCTTACCCCATGACGGCATGGTTTGGCTAATTTCCAACTTACAACTTGCAAGAATAACAACTCAACATAAGAGAGTCACAATGTCAAATTTTTAAGAACGAGAAAAATAAAGTGTGCCATCAGATTCGTGAGAGCTTTACTGACCAATTTTCGTATAACACCAAAAGAGTTTGGTTTGAAGGATAGATAAAAGCAAGTCAAATGTACTTTGGAATAGCAAATTGCTAATAGGTATGTATGGTGGGCACATTGGAACAACTTGGTTTTTGGGAGTTTGATGCACGAGTAGAGCTCATACTCAGTACAAAATGAGGGCTAGCAAAAGACTGGGAACGACCAACTAAGAGAGCAATAACGGCCATAATCATGCATAGCGACAAAACATCATTAAGAGAAGCATAAGATAGCATCAAAAGTCAAAAAAAATGATCGTAGAGGCTTATGGCGACTTTGTATGAGTCAAACATGTGTAAGCATGCGCCAAGTCAACCCAAATAAAGCATCAAGGAGAAAACCAAATTAATGCTTCCATAAAATAAAAACAATGCATGATTTTTTTTCAAAGGCTCATTAAGCAATCTCAATCATTTGAGACAAGTCATGCTACAGCAAAACCACTAAGCATACTATCAAAATAATATCAAGCACGACATGAAAAAGTCTAAGCCGCAGTCTAAATAAGCTCCTTTTTGTACCCCTTTTTGCATGAATTTTTTTCTCTTTTTCAATACCATTCGAACCTTTTTGAAACAACTCTTTTGATGAAAACCAACATGGACCAGAGGTCAAAATACACCTTGATACAAAGATAAAACAAGATCTGAATAAAAATCAATGTGAAAAATGAAAGCTAAGCGCAGTTCTAGAAAAAGAGTAAAAAACGGAGTGTTCTTGGCAAACGAAAAGCAAGGCAACTTCTCCAAAAAAAAATTGTTGGGGTCCAACCATCTATTGCAGCAAACAAAACAAAACTGAAAACTAAAGTAAAGACGCTCTAAGAAAAATGCATAGTGCATGAAGCAATAAAAATATAGTGTGTTGAAAGGTGACCTGATTTTTGCCGATGAAGAAGGGGTGCCTCGGGAGCATCCCCAAGCTTTGAAGCTTGTACCTCTTGGATATTTTTTGGGGTGCATGGGCATCCCCAAGCTTGAGCTTTTGTCCATTCTTCACCTCATCTTATCATTCTCTAATCCCTACACTTGAAAACTTCCTTCATACAAAACTTCACACAATTTTATTAGCAACGTTAGTATAAACATAATAATGAATCAACTCTTTTTGGTTCAGGTTTCAACTAAAAAACACCACATATAAAGCATATACTACTGTAGCAACTTCCCCAAAAGTTCCGTGATCAAAAGAACTTTAAAAAAAGTGATCGAGAGGCAAACACAAATAGTGGCAGAAATCTGTCAAAATGGAACAGCTGTCAACGGTCGATTTTTTCGAGGGTTTTTTGTTGCTCAAATCAAAAAGTGTATAACTAATGAAAGTTTGGATATAACCTGGGGCATATGCACAAGAAATCTCAGGTCAAAAATATACACTGAGAATTTTCACGAATTTTTACGGTGCAGTACCAAAATCTGTTTCAGGACAGCAACATTCCCAAATCTTACCTCACTCAAATTAGAGGTTTCTCTTGGCACAACAACGAAATAAAAAGGATAAGGAGCAGTTATTACAGTATTAATAACTTCCAAGACTCAAATAAAAGAAAAAGAACTGAAAGTAAAACAATGGTTTATCTGTCAAGAGTGCTTTTTTTAACGCCTTTGAGCTAGGCGCAGAAAGTGCAAATCAAGTAATATTAAATGAGGCATCAAGTTCATAATTTGCTCTAAGAATAGAGTTAAAAAGTAATTTATTTCTCTTTCTAGGGAAGTGTTCCATACCTTTCTTGAGTGGAATCGATATTTGATGGTGCCTTCCCTCATATCAATGATGGCACCTACAGTTCGAAGAAATGGTCTTCCCAAAATAATAGGACATGAAGCATTGCATTCAACATCCATAACAAGAAAATCAACGGGAACAAGGTTATTGTTAACCATAATAAGAACATCATTAATCCTTCCCAAAGGTTTCTTCTTAGCAACATCAGCAATAGGAACATCATAATAACACTTTTCACGCGGTGGTAAATCAAGCATGTCATAAATTTTTCTAGGCATAATAGAAATACTAGCACGTAGATCACATAAAGCATGGCAATCAAAACCATTAACATGCATATCAATGATGGGTTCCCAACCATCTTCTAACTTCATGGGAATAGAAACTTTTTGCTTCAACTTTTCATCCCTAATTTTCATGAGAGCATTGGTAATATGCTTAGTAAAAGCAACATTTATAGAACTAGCATTAGGACTCAAAGCAAGCTTTTGCAAGAACAAAATAACTTCAGATATATTGCAGCCATCAACATCAACATCATTAAAGGAAATAGAGCTATCATCTCCTATACTCTAAAAAATTTCAGCACTCTTTTGAGAAAAAGTTTTTGCAGTTTTGGGCTTTTTAACATAAGGAGTGGGAATTTTCTCTACACCAATCAAAGTAAGAGGATTGCTAGCATTTGGAACAACATCATTAGAGGTAGTAATAGTACATACCTTCATCTTTCTAGCCATCTCATCTTCTCTTTCCCACCTGGCATGCAATTCTGCTAACATCCTAACATTTTCATTAATTCTAACTTGGATAGCATTAGCAGTGGTAAAAGTATTGTTCTCTTTCACCTCATTAGGCAACACTTTTAGTTTCAGAAGTTCAACATCAAGAGCAAGGCTATCAACTTGAGAAGCAAGAATATCAATTTTCCTAACTTTTCCTCAACAGACTTGTTAAAAGCAGTTTGCTTACCGATGAAGTCCTTGAGCATGACTTCAAGATCGGAGGGCGTGGCCCTAGTGTTGTTGGAGGAATTACCATAAGAGTTACCATAACCATTACCACTGGTAGAAGGATACGGCCTATAATTGTTACTAGCAAAATTGTTCCTATAAGCACTGTTGTTAAAATTATTATTTCTAATGAAGTTTACGTCAACATGCTCTTCTTGAGCAACCAAAGAGACAAAAGGAACATTATTAGGATTAACATGAGCTCTATCATTTGAAAGCATAAGCATAATAGCATCAATCTTATCACTCAAGGAAGTGGTTTCCTCAACAGAATTTACCTTCTTACCTTGTGGAGCTCTCTCGGTGTGTCATTCAGAATAATTTACGATCATGTTATCAAGAAGCTTGGTTGCGGCGCCCAAGGTAAGGGACATGAAAGTGCCTCCAGTAGCTGAATCCAATAGGTTTCTTGAAGAAAAATCCAGTCCTGCATAAAAAGTTTGGACAATCATCCAAGTAGTCAGTCCATGAGTAGGGCAATTCTTTATCATAGATTTCATTTTTTCCCAAGCTTGAGAAACATGTTCATTATCAAACTATCTAAACTTTATGATATCACTACGCAAAGCTATAATCTTAGCAGGAGGATAGTATTTTCCAATAAAAGCATCCTTACACTTAGCCCAAGAATCAATACTATTTCTAGGCAAAGATAGCAACCAATCCTTAGCTTTTCCTCTCAAAGAAAAAGGAAACAACTTAAGCTTAATAATATCACCTTCTACATCCTTATATTTCTGCATCTCACATAGCTCAACAAAATTGTTCAGATGAGTTGCAGCATCATCAGTACTAGCACCAGAAAATTGCTCTTTCATAACAAGATTCAATAAAGAAGGTTTAATCTCATAAAAATTGGCAGCAGGAGCAGGTGACGCAATAGGAGTGCAGATAAAATCACTATTATTAGTGCTAGTAAAATCACACAACTTGGTGTGCTCATGAGTACCCATTCTAGCAAAGCTAAATACAGACATGTAAAAATAACAACTAATAGGAACCTAATTTTTTTGTATTTTTGAAAAAAACGATGCAAGTAAACATAAAGTAAAGCAAAACTAAAACAAAGTAAAGGATGTGCGTGCGAAACTCCCCTTGCAGAAGTCTTCTTTCTCCGCGGCAACGGCGCTAGAAAATTAGCTTGATGTGGACAGATAACCACCCAGTTGGGAACCCCAAGAGGAAGGTATGATGAGCACAGTAGCAAGTTTTCCCTCAGTAAGAAACCGAGGTTTATCGAATTAGTAGGAAAAAGCCAAACGTCAGAAGGTGATGTCTGCTAGCTTCGCGATAGCTCTGGACAATTTATAAGGCGCCTCGCCCAGTGCTTTGCTTTGCACCAGCAACAACGTGGAACCTGCACATAACACAACCAAGTACTTTGCTCCCAACTTACGATGAGGTTGTCAATCTCACCGGTTTGCTGTAAATAAAGGATTGAGCGTATTGAGTGGAAAATAATAGTAGTATGCGAGAAAGTAAATAGTGCGAGTAATAGTAAAACGGTATAATAATGTAAAGGAAATTGGACCGAGGTCCACAGTTCACTAGTGGTGTCTCTCCATAAGATAAATAACAACATGCTGGGTAAACAAATTACAGTTGGGCAATTGATAGAATAAAGATAACGTGCATATGTCACGAGGATCACTATGAAATTTACTCTGGGCATTACAACAAAATAGATAGACCGCCATCCAACTGCATCTATGACTAATAATCCACCCACGGGGATATCATCCGAACAACCCACGAGTATTAAGTTGTGAACAACAGATAACTGCATTAAGCAAAGTGTGTAATGTAAACAAAATGAATATCCTTGGACACAAAAATGTTGTTTTCTCCCTAGTGGCAACAACACATCTACAACCTTAGAGGTTTTTGTCACTCCCCCAGATTAAATAGAGGCATGAACCCAACTATCGAGCATAAATACCCCCTCTTGGAGTCACTAGTATCTACTTAGCCAAGATAGCTACTAACAACGGAGAGCATGCAAGATCATAAACAATATAGATATACCATAAGATAATATTCAGTACATCAACTTAACATAACACCAATATTCATCAGATCCCAATAAACACAACATGTAGAATTACACAAAGATGATCTCGATCATGTAAGGCAGCTCAGGAGATCTAAACATGAAGCACATGGTGGAGAAGACAACCATCTAGCTACTGCTATGGACCCATAGTCCAAGGTAGACTACTCACTCATTGCGCCGGAGGCAAGCATGGCGATGAAGAAGACCTCCGGTGGTGATTCCCCTCTCCGGCAGGGTGCCGGGAAGAGCTTCTGGACCCTCCCGATCTCGGGTAGACGATGGCGGCGGATCGCGATGTGTTTCTGGAAAATTGATCGGGTCTTTAGGTTTTTCCCATTGGGGGGTCTTTATAGGCACTGAGTTTATTTATGTTATCTCTATATTGTTTATGATCTTGCATGCTCTCCATTGTTAGTAGCTATCTTGGCCGAGTAGTTGCTAGTGACTCCAAGAGGGGGTATTTATGCTCGATAGTGGGTTCATGCCTCTATTTAATCTGGGGGAGTGATAGAAACCTCTAAGATTATAGATGTGCTATTGCTACTAGGGGGAAAACAACATTCATATTCTCGAGGGCATATGCTTTTTTTACAATACACACTTTGCTTAATGCAATTATCTGTTGTTCGCAACTTAATACTTGTGGTGTTCTCGGATTGATTCGCCACAAGTGGATTATTAGTCATAGATGCAGTTGGATGGCGGTTGTTGGTGTTCTGGATACCGGGGTATCCCGGTCCACCTGCTCCTGGGCCCCGTCATCGGCCCATCTTCAGCCCAGGGGAGAATCAACAATCTTCGCTGCGGAGAAGACCCTCACGAGGAGGCGCCTCATGAGGAGAACGACGACAGAAACCGCTAAGGACCAGAAGACCTCCTCACGAGCCCCTGCTGGTGAGGAGAGGAGGTACGCCCACGTCAGCCTAGCACGTTTTCGTGCGGAGCAAGAAGACAATGGGCAGAAGACAGCGTACCGCCCACGCTACCCCCGACAGGGAGGTGACCAACTTTCTCTGTGCCTGCCCAAAGCGGCACAGTGGCAGTTGGCCACCCCCCTAAATATAGCATGGACGGTGCAGGGCGCCAGAGGAGGACGTCAGCCTCCTCCACCCACTCCTGTGGACCGGCGCCGCTACCCTACGAAGACCAAGTCTACAGAAGAACATAGTCTACAGCTGTCCTCCCTCCTTGGCCGTGTGTGGCAACCCCTTCCCCAAGAAGATAAGGGGAAGGAGGACCTTGGCGCTATAAAAGGAGGGGGAGGCCACCCCTTAGAGGGGATCCGGTCTAATCTGATCTTCATCTTCTTCGAGCTGCTAGTTGGGCACGCAGGTTCTTCAACCTCTGGCCAACTAGAGCTTTGTAACCAAGGCCTTGTACTCCTCGCGAGGTGTCGCGTCGCAATACAAGAAGGCAGGAAGTAGGGGTTTTACCTCACCATGAGGGCCCTGAACCTGGGTAAAGCTCGGTCTCCCTCTCTGCAGTGCGTTGCGCGTCCGACAATCGAGGCTTCCGTCACCGTGTTTCGTTGCGATCCAAGATCTCACACGTTCAGCCCCCTGCGTTCGAATCCTTGGGTCCGTCGCGTGGTACCCCGTGTTCTTGCGACACGAAATCCATCGACATTTGGTGCGCCAGGTAGGGGGCTGTGGTGTGTTTTCTTCTAGATCTGCTTCGACATGGCCGACGCCAACGCAAGGCTCGAGCGTCTTCGCCGTCGCAACGCTGTTCGGGGGCAAACCGAGCCCATCTTCCGTCGTCATGAAGCTTCGGCCGAGGAGGAAGAGGAGGAGGATCTGGAGTCCTCCTACCTCCCGTCCGGGCGGACAGAGCCTTCGCTCTCCTTCACCGCCACCGCCACTTCTCGCGCTCGTTCTGGGAGTCAGCTGTCTCCTGCGCAGGCGCTCACCATAGCGCAGGAGCTGCTGTGCTATCAACCCACCGACGACGGGCGTGAGGGGTGGCGCGCTCGAATCGCCGAGCTCGTCGCCATCGCCAACGAAGACCCGGCCCAGGGAGGAGCCCAGGGCGCGGGGAACCCAGATCCGGCGGCGGGGCATCGCGTTCCGGGCACTGGAGATGGAGGGGCCAACAAGGCCAAGAAGGCGGTTTCCCGCGCCGCATCTTCGCAGCGCGGGGAGCCCAGCTGCCAAATCGTCCAACGCGCTCCGGAAGACGCACGCGTCTCCCTCGAGCGCCGCCGCGAAAATCATGACCGCGCCATCGATGACATCGGCAAAGCTGGCAAGAACGTCAGGACCCCCGGCGTCCCGATCTACAACCCCGGGTGTCTTGCCCTCACTCGCCAGCAGCGCTACGTCGTCTGGCTTGACAAGTTCAAGCCAGACATCAGCGCGCGTTACGACGGGACCACAAATCCTGTCGAATTCCTCCAACTCTACGTCGTCGCCATCCAGGCTGCGCGTGGAGATTAGTGCGCCATGGCCAATTGGTTCCCCATGGCCCTCAAGGACGCTCCGCGAACTTGGCTCATGAATCTTCCTCACGAATCCGTGACGTCATGGAAGGATTTATGTCGTCAGTTCGTTGCCAACTTCATGCCCACGTACGAGCGCCCCGCAACTAAGAACGATCTTAAAGCGGTGCGTCAGTACAAGGGCGAGACGCTTCGTCAATACATCCAGCGCTTCAGTCAGATGAGGAACAAGATTCCCAGGATCTCCAACGAGGAGGTCATCTCCGCATTCTCCACGGGCGTCTCCGACGTCAAGATGCGGGAGAAGCTGTCTGTGAATGATGAGCTGACTTCCGTCGTCAGGCTCTTCGAGATCGCCGACCGCTGCGCCAAGGCTGAGGAGGGGAGGCTCTTCGTGCACAATCTGCCGGAGGCGCCTCCCCCAAAGCCGAAGTCCAAGGACCCCAAGCGAAAGGAGGCTACAGCCCTCGCGGCAGAGCCAGATCATAAGCAACGCCGCGGGGACCGCTCCGATCGCGATAAAGGTCGACGTCGCCGCTACTGCATTATCCACAAGAAGGACACCCACAATACCGAGGATTGTTGGATTGTCCGGAAGTTTCACGAGGAAAATGGCGTCGCTCTGAAGTGCATATCTACTCACCAAGGCCAAGAGCTTCTAAGGGACATCCATGCCGGCGAGTGTGGCCATCATGCTTCTGCTGCAACTCTAGCCGCAAAGGCATATCGAAGTGGCTTCTACTGGCCTTCGGCGCTCGTAGATGCGGCGGAGATGGTCAAGAGGTGCGAGGCGTGCCAATTCCACGCCAAGCAGATACATCAGCCGGCGCAAGAGCTGCGAACCATCCCACTCACTTGGCCCTTTGCAGTTTGGGGTCTGGACATCCTCGGTCCATTTCCCAGAGCGCAAGGGGGCTATCGCTACCTCTACATCGCCATCGACAAGTTCACCAAGTGGGTGGAGGTGGAACCGGTGTGCACAATCCCGGCCAGGTCCGCCGTCAGGTTCATCCGTGGACTGGTCTGTCGCTTTGGTGTGCCTAACCGCATAATCACCGACAACGGCAGCCAGTTCACCAGCGGCTTGTTCCGAGAATACTGCGCATCGACCGGCATCAAAATCTGCTTCGCCTCCGTCGCCTACCCCCGGAGCAATGGCCAAGCCGAGCGTGCCAACGCTGAAGTACTCAAAGGACTCAAGACGAAAAGCTTCAACGCCAAGCTCGAGGCCTGCGGCAAAAAATGGTTAGACAACCTCCAATCCATCTTGTGGTCCATCAGGACTACCGCCACCAAATCCACCGGAGAAACCCCTTTCTTCCTGGTCTACGGGGCGGAGGCTGTTCTTCCCACCGACGTCAAGTTCGGGTCGCCAAGAGTGCTCGCCTTCGACGAAATTCGCCAAGAGGATCTCATCAAGGATCACCTCCTCCTGCTCGAGGAAGCTCGGTGCCAAGCCGCGCTCCGCGCCGCGAGGTACCAGCAAGGACTACGCCGCTACCATAGCCGCCATGTTCGAGCAAGAACTCTGGAGGTCGGCGACCTGGTGCTGAGGAGAATACTCTCTCGCGAGGGCCTGCACAAGCTGTCTCCAATGTGGGAAGGGCCCTTCAAGGTGACGCACATCGCCAGGCCAGGCTCGGCGCGGCTGGAAACCGCAGAAGGCGTGCCAGTGGGGAACCCGTGGAACATAGCTCATCTGCGAAAGTTCTACCCTTAGGTTCCTCACGAGGAGAAAAGGACCATTTTCACGGCACTTGTATCAGCTCAATTTGCTCTTAAGCACTGATATTAAGTTAATGCGCAATATAGTGCCTCTACTTCGGCATGACATCAAAATGGCATGAAGTCCATTTATTTTCTGTTGTACTCCTCGCGGAAGGGGGCTAGGCACGGTGTCTATGCTGGGGCCTTCGCCCGGAAAACAGCAAGCCCGAAAAACCCGAAGGGAGCGAGCTCTGGTCGGGGGCGACGGCCCCGTTAACGATCACCTCTGGATGCCCATGGTGCTTAGTTCCTCGCGAAGTACGCCAGAAAATAAAAAATCTTCGAGGAAAAGTCCAAGGTGTGCCCATGGCACCCGCTAAGGACCTACCCCTCGTGAGCAACCCTCACGAGGGAGCAAAGACGCGTCGATGCACTAGCATCCGCAGGAGGATTCCCTCTCTCGAGGAAGGCCTAACGTGGCAGGATTATTGAAGACCAAGGCCGCTCCGATAAATCTTGCGAAGGAGACGCAGATCCGGAGGTCCGCGCTAGGCCCTTCACCTCATGAGCAACCCTTGTGAGGTGTCGACGGTCTCTGGGCTCTCTTAAGCGTCAACGTTTTCACGTCCGTGAGGGTCCAGCTTCCCTCAACGACGAGGAAGGCCCCGTGAATCGCCACGCGCGGCAATTTGCCCTTAGCTGCTGGCACAGATAGTGCCGCGCTCCTCCACGACGGAGAAGGTCCCTGTGCCGGTCACACGGGCATCTTATTTGCCTTTTTTTCGTTTGTTTTACCGACTTGTTTTTCCGTTTTCGGGGATTTGGGGTTTTTTCTTTTCCAACTCTTTCTTCAACTTCTTGTCTCAGGAATCGTCCACTGTGTCATCGACGCCGAACCCGTCCCGAGCTCTGAGGTGGAGGGAGGCTTCCCGTCGATGCCTACAGCTCACCAGGGCTCTCGAGCAAGCGAATGGCCAGGACAGTGGAGGACAGCAAGATGATCAACAAAAGGATTTCATTAAATTGCCCCCAGTGGGGGAAGAAGTGAAGCACGGCGGGGCATTCCCCGCCGGCAAGGACTACAAGGCAAAAGTGGGGAGGAGACTAGCTCCCTTCCCCAGAAGACTACCGCGCCAGGGCCTCCTCTTCACTGCGCCGCGAGCTGGGGGTAGGTGCGGCGGACGCCGTCGGCAGTGAAGATCCGCACCGTAGCCTCCAGGGTCCCCAGCTTGAAGCGGAAGACGAGGCAGTCGCCGACGCGGAGGCGGCAGCCGAGGGCGAAGGGCCTCCAGCGGCCGAAGAGAACGACGTTGCCGTTCGCCCCGAAGAGGATGTCCACAGGCCAGAAGAGATCTGGCCTGCTTTGCTCCCCCAGGGCGATCTCCCCGGCGGCCGGGCCATGGGCGTGAATCGCCCTCCGGATGGCGTCGGGCAGCCGGAGGGAGTTGAAGCCCGGGGCGTCGACGACGACGAGGAGCTCCAAGAAGCGGGACCCCAGGGCGATGAGGGGTCCCAGCAGCGCCGCCGCCAAGGGGCGCGGAGTGGCAACCACTCCGTTCACCGGCGGGGCCGGAAGATCTGCAGCAGGGGAGGGGGGCCCAGGGCGGCCTCCACCTCCCGGAGGGCCCGATCGATGCTCCCCGAGGCGCGGGGAGCAGGCGCCGCCGCCAGCGGCGACGGCGAGTTCAAGGCGCCTCCACGCGCAGGACCCCTGAGGGTCCGGGCGCCGGAGGTCCCCGCGGCGGCACGGCTCGCCTCGCCCTGCCGCGGTGCGCCGATGCGGAGGGGGCCGCCGGCGCCGGGCGTCCACTGGGCCGGGACCTTCATCTTCTTCCCGCTGCCCAGGGGACGTCCGCGGCGCTTTGCCCCGGAGCTCGATCCCACGGCGGCGGAGGAGTTGGAGGGATCCATGAGCTTGGGGCCGAGGAAGCAGAAGTGGCACAGGAGGAAGGAGGTGAAGTGCCGGAGGTCTCGAGGAGGATCTATTTAAGGGAGGCGTCCGGCGTCGATGCGTCAAATCCTTGCGCGGGAATCGAAGCGTTGGCGCGGCGCTCTGCAGTCAAGCGACACATCATTATGGCAGGTTGACACCTCGGAGACCGTAGCTTCGCCCGCCGTTTCGTCTCGCCAGCTGCGGCCGCGCCATGTGTCCGGAGTCTCTGCTTCTTCACATGGTCCTCTGACCGCGCAGTTGACGCGTGCCGTTGGAGGGCCCAGCAGCTTTGGGGGCCCCCGACCCTTCGCTTCCTCAAGAGGGCGCGGTGTGGGCCGGGCTCCCGGGGGCTACTATCGGTGTTTTGGATACCGGGGTATCCCGGTCCACCTGCTCCTGGGCCCCGTCATCGGCCCATCTTCAGCCCAGGGGAGAATCAACAATCTTCGCTGCGGAGAAGACCCTCACGAGGAGGCGCCTCGTGAGGAGAACGACGACAGAAACCGCTAAGGACCAGAAGACCTCCTCACGAGCCCCTGCTGGTGAGGAGAGGAGGTACGCCCACGTCAGCCTAGCACGTTTTCGTGCGGAGCAAGAAGACAACGGGCAGAAGACCGCGTACCGCCCACGCTACCCCCGACAGGGAGGAGACCAACTTTCTCTGTGCCTGCCCAAAGCGGCACAGTGGCAGTTGGCCACCCCCCTAAATATAGCATGGACGGTGCAGGGCGCCAGAGGAGGACGTCAGCCTCCTCCACCCACTCCTGTGGACCGGCGCCGCTACCCTACGAAGACCAAGTCTACAGAAGAACATAGTCTACAGTTGTCCTCCCTCCTTGGCCGTGTGTGGCAACCCCTTCCCCAAGAAGATAAGGGGAAGGAGGAACTTGGCGCTATAAAAGGAGGGGGAGGCCACCCCTTAGAGGGGATCCGGTCTAATCTGATCTTCATCTTCTTTGAGCTGCTAGTTGGGCACGCAGGTTCTTCAACCTCTGGCCAACTAGAGCTTTGTAACCAAGGCCTTGTACTCCTTGCGAGGTGTCGCATCGCAATACAAGAAGGCAGGAAGTAGGGGTTTTACCTCACCACGAGGGCCCTGAACCTGGGTAAAGCTAGGTCTCCCTCTCTGCAGTGCGTTGCGCGTCCGACAATCGAGGCTTCCGTCACCGTGTTTCGTTGCGATCCAAGATCTCACACGTTCAGCCCCCTGCGTTCGAATCCTTGGGTCCATCGCGTGGTACCCCGTGTTCTTGCGACACGAAATCCATCGACAGCGGTCTATGTATCTTGTTGTAATGCCCAGAGTAAATCTCATAGTGATCCTCTTGACATATCACGTTGTGTTTATTCTATCAATTGCCCAACTGTAATTTGTTTACTCAGCATGTGTTATTTTATCTTATGGAGAGACACCACTAGTGAACTGTGGATCCCGGTCCTATTTCTATTATATTGCTATCATGTGTTTACTTTACTCGTACTGTTTACTTTACTCGCATACTATTACTATTTTCCACTCGATATGCTCATTCCTTTGTTTACAGCAAACCGGTGAGATTGACAACCTCATCGTAAGTTGGGAGCAAATATTTGGTTGTGTTGTGTGCAGGTTCTGCGTTGCAGCTGGCAAAGCAAGGCACTGGATGAGGCACCTTATAAATTGTCCGGAGCTGTCGCAAGCTAGCAAGAATCACCTTCAGTCGTTTGGCTTCTTCCCCTTCGGATCGATAAACGTTGGTTTCTTACTGAGGGAAAACCTTGCTGCTATATTTATCATACCTTCCTCTTGGGGTTCCCAACTGGACGGTGCTTTACATTATCAACACCGTGCCGCATCAAGCTCTTTTCTGGCGCCGTTGCCGGGGAGGAAAAAGAAGACTTCTGCAAGGGGAGTTTCACACGCACATCCTTTACTTTGTTTTAAGTTTTTCTTTACTTTATTTTTACTTACATTGTTTTATCAAAAACATAAAGAAAATTAGTATCCTTTATAGTTGCTTTTATTTACTTGCTTATAGTCTTGTTAGAATGAGTAATCATGAAGTTGAAGTTCGTACTTTTAATCAACAAGGGGGAGAAAGCTTGAAAGTTGCTTGGTACCATATTAGAAATTCTCATCATAGGTGTACAAAGAAGCATTCTACCATGATCCTCCTTAGAAGTTTTTATGTTGGTATAACTAGTTGGTATAGGTACGTTCTTGATACTCTTGCAGGAGGTAATTTTCTGGGTACTCCCGCTCTTGAAGCATGCACTTTAATTGAAAGTTTAGTGGGAGTACCACCTATTCATGTTGTTAAAACTGAGGTCACTTTGGAGGAAATTTTAGAAAAGCTTAGCTCTTTAGAAAAAAGTTTGCCAAATATCCTTGATAATGCTAGCCGCGTTAATGAATTGATAGAAAGTATCGGTAAGAGAATCACCGTTTTAGAGGCTAGCACTACTCTTGATAGTAAAAACCTTAGGATTGGGAAACTAGAAGAGTCCATGGAAACTTAAAGTTCAATTTTCTCTTCTCTTAAGTTTAAGAAGGAGAAAGCTTTTGGTAGAAAAGAGCAAAAATTTATGTACGTTCCCAAGGTGTCTGTGCCTAAACCGCAGCATGTTTTTAGGATTGGTAAGACTTTTAGTTCAACTAAGAGTGACTTGCAGATTGAATCATCTTCGGGAACCTCTAAAGTGCCTAGTGTGGTAAGTGGTGAGCTTGAGGAAACAGTTGATTCACTTGATATTACTTGATTCGCACTTTCTGCGCCTAGCTCAAAGGCGTTAAAGAAAAGCACTCTTGGGAGATAACCCAATATTTTTACTTTTCGTTATTTTTCTTTTATTTGAGTCTTGGAAGTTATTACTACTGTAATAACCGCTCCTTATCATTTTTATTTCATTTTTGTGCCAAGAGAAGCCTCTAATTTGAGCGAGGTAAGATTTGGGGATGTTGCTGTCCTGAAATAGTTTTCAGTGCTGCACCGTAAATATTTGTGAAAATTCTCTGTATATCTTTTGGACCTGAGATTTCTTGTGCATATGCCCCAGGTTATATCCAAACTTTCATTAGTTTAACACTTTTTGATTTGAGCAATAGAAAACCCTCTAACAATTCGAGCTTTGTCAGCTATTCTGTTTTGACAGATTTCTGCCAATATTTGTGTTTGCCGCTTTATCGCTTTCTTTTTGAGTTCTTTTGATCACGGAACTTTTGGGGAAGGTGCTACAATAGTATATACTTTATATGTGGTGGTTTTGAGTTGAAACCTGAAGCAAAAAGGGTTGATTCAATGTTATGCTTACACTAATGTTGCTAATAGATTTGTGTTTAGTTTTGTATGAAGGAAGTTTTCAAGTGTAGGGATTGGAGAATGATGAGATGAGTTGAAGAATGGACAAAAGCTCAAACTTGGGGATGCCCAGCACCCCAAGAAATATCCAAGAAATACAAGCGTCAAAGCTTGGGGATGCCCCCGAGGCACCCCTTCTTCATCGGCAAAAATCAGGTCACCTTTCAACGCACTATATTTTTATTGCTTCATGCATTATGCGTTTTTCTTGGAGCGTTAGTTGTTTTTAGTTTTCAGTTTTGTTTAGTTTTATTTGCTAAAATAAATGGTTGGAACCCAACAAATTTCTTTTGGAGAAGTTGCCTTGCTTTTCATTTGCCAAGAACACTCCATTTTCCACTCTATTCATTTCCACGAGTGTTCTCTTTTTCTAGAACTGCGTTTAGCTTTTGATTTTTGCCTTGATTTGTGTTCAGATCTTGTTATATCTTTGTATCAAGGTGTATTTTTTCCTCTGGTCTATATTGGTTTTCATCAAAAGAGTTGTTTATAAAAAGTTTGAATGGTGTTGGAAAAGAGAAAAAGCTTTATGCAAAAAAGTGGTACAAGAAGGAGCTTGTGTAGACTGCGACCTAGGCTTTTGCATGTCGTGCTTGATGTCTTTTTGATAGCATGCTTAGTGGTTTTGCTGTAGCATGACTTGTCTCAAATGACTGAGATTGCTTATTGAGCCTTTGAAAAAATCATGCGTTGTTTTAATTATTTGGAAGCATTATTTTGGTTTTCTCCTTGATGCTTTATTTGGGTTGACTTGGCGCATGCTCACACATGTTAGACTCATACAAAGTCGCCATAGCCTCTATGATCATTTAGTTTTTGACTTTTGATGCCATCTTATGCTTCTTTTAATGTCGCTTTGTCGCTCTGCATGATTATGGCCATTATTGCTCTCTTAGTTGGTCACTCGCAGTCTTTTGCTAGCCCCCATTTTATACTGAGTATGAGCTCTACTCGTGCATCCAACTCCTAAAAACCAAGTTGTTCCAAAGTGTCCACCATACATACCTATTAGCAATTTGCTATTCCAAAGTACACTTGACTTACTTTTATCTGTCCTTTAAATTAAACTCTTTTTGGTGTTATGCAAAAATTGGTCAGTAAAGCTCTCACGAACCTGATGGCACACTTTACTTTTCTCGTTTTAAAATTTTGACATTGTGGCTCTCTTATGTTGAGTTGTTATGCTTACAAGTTGTAAGTTGGAAATTAGCTCTGCCATGCCATCATGGGGCAAGCTTTCAACATTGCACTTTCTTTCATTTGAGTTGATATCGTGATCTTTTGTTTATGGATACTCGCGATGTGAAATAATTTGGGAATCTTGCGGGATCATGGAGTTTTTATATGTGTTAGGGAAATGACTGGGCCGCTAATCTAAGCTATGCATAATTCATGGTGGAAATTTACAGCATGCCCATAGTGAACATTCGACGATGCATCTCACAATAAAAAGCTATACCAATGGTAAATAAAAGAGATGTCGTGGTGTTCATTGTCTGTTTGTCCTGTCATTTTGATGTGGGCGTGTTCCATGTCATCGGGCACGGAGGTACCCCGTTGGCGGTTCTCGATGATACACATATATTTACAATGATAAGAGCTTGCTTGGGACTCTAAGTCGAGTAGCATGAGGTTTGGGTATTCGTATTTCACGGGACTCGAGGTTTTCAACTTATGATTTGTCAAGCATATGCACCATAAGTGTTTTCACATTAACTTTAACCATTCAAGATGCCTATGATGGGGGCAATGAGAGCTCAAAGCCGGTAAGTATAATTTTTGAAGGTTTATAAAACTTGCAATCACTGCTTCTCTCCGTGAAGGGCCCTTCTTTTACTTTTATGTTGAGTCACCACCTTCTATCTTTATGCACCGTCTAAGAGAGCATAGTTGTCATTCTGAGTATAATGTGCATTGTCCCAAAGTTTTCATTGATCGATTCACGATGTTTGGTTTCACTTGTTCTTAAATTATTTGTATCTAGTCGCCCTCTTAAACTTGAAGGTGTCCTATGCATTTATGTTTTGCTCTCTCATGAAGGACAAGCTGAATACCATTTGCTATGTTTTTCCATATGATTTGAACACACGTTTGACTTTCATTGTTTCATTTTCATGATCTTTTGTTTGTGTTCTTTTTCATGTTATAACATGGTTGCTAAGTTTCTTCCATCAAGATTATGTCTTTCATGCCCATGTTTTAAGTTCTTTTGATCCCAGCGCACAACGCTTACATATATGATCAAGATTGTGTAGGTGCATGTCACCTCAAAAATTATTTCTCTTGTTATCACTTACCTACTCGAGGATGAGCAGGAGTTAAGCTTGGGGATGCTGATACGCCTCCAACTTATCCATAAATTTTTATGCTCCATGCTTGTTTTTACACCATTTGCTTAGTGTTTCGTTACACTTCGTGGCATTTTTATACATTTTCTGGAACTAACCTATTAACGAGATGCCACAGTGCCAGTTCCCTGTTTTCTGCTGTTTTTGTGTTTTAGAAAAGTTACACAGGAAATATTCTCAGAATTGGACGAAACAAAAGCCAGAAGTCCAGATATTTACAGGAGCTTCCAGAACACCAAAGAGGAGATGGAGAGGAGCCACGGGTGGGCCACATCACTAGGGGGTGCGGCCTGGGGCTGGCCCATGCCCCCCTATGGTGAGCCCCACCAGGGCCACTTCTAATGATGCCCCTTCGCCTATAAAGACCCCCCTGACGGGAAAAACCTAAATACCTGATCACTTTTCTAGAACACATCGCGATCCGTCGCCGCCGTCGACCCGAAGATCGGGTGGGTCTAGAAGCTCTTCCCGGCACCCTGCCAGAGAGGGAAATCGCCACCGGAGGTCTTCTTCATCGCCATGCTTGCCTCCGGCGCGATGAGTGAGTAGTCTACCTTGGACTATGGGTCCATAGCTGTAGCTAGATGGTTGTCTTCTCCACCATGTGCTTCATGTTTAGATCTCGTGAGCTGCCTTACATGATCGAGATTACCGTTATGTAATTCTACATGTTGTGTTTGTTGGGATTCGATGAATATTGGTGTTATGATTAAGTTGATGTACTAAATTTTATCTTATGTTATCTCTATGTTGTTTATTATCTTGCATGCTCTCCGTTGTTAGTAGCTATCTTGCCCGAGTAGTTGCTAGTGACTCTAAGAGGGGGTATTTATGCTCGATAGTGGGTTCATGCCTCTATTTAATCTGGGGGAGTGACAGAAACCTCTAAGGTTGTAGATGTGATGTTGCTACTAGGGGAAAAACAACATTCATATGCTCGAGGGCATATGCATTGTTGACATTACACACTTTGCTTAATGCAGTTATCTATTATTCACAACTTAATACTTGTGTAGTTCTCGGATTGATTCGCCACAAGTGGATTATTAGTCATAGATGCAGTTGGATGGCGGTCTATGTATATTGTTGTAATGCCCAGAGTAAGTCTCATAGTGATCCTCTTGACATATCACGTTGTCTTTATTCTATCAATTGCCCAACTGTAATTTGTTTACCCAGCATGTGTTATTTTATCTTATGGAGAGACACCACTAGTGAACTGTGGATCCTGGTCCTATTTCCATTATATTGCCATCACCTGTTTAGTTTACTCGCACTGTTTACTTTACTCGCATACTATTACTATTTTCCACTCGATACACTCATTCCTTTGTTTACAGCAAATCGGTGAGATTGACAACCTCATCGTAAGTTGGGAGCAACGTATTTGGTTGTGTTGTGTGCAGGTTCCGCATTGTAGCTGGCAAAGCAAAGCACTGGACGAGGCGCCTTATAAATTGTTTAGAGCTGTCGCAAGCTAGCAAGCATCACCTTCAGTCGTTTGGCTTCTTCCCCTTCGGATCGATAAACCTTGGTTTTTTACTGAGGGAAAACCTTGCTGCTATATTCATCATACCTTCCTCTTGGGGTTCCCAACTGGACGGTGCTTTACATTATCAACACCGTGCCGCATCTTGCGCCATGCTTGTCTTGCTAACAGAGCAAGATTAAAAAGCTCTATATCTCTGAACCCCAAACCACCCGCCGATTTGGGCTGAATCATAGTCTCCCATGAGACCCAACTAGTTCTTCTGCGGCCTTCCTTACTCCCCCACCAGAACTGGCGAATCAAAGAATTGATATGCTGGCACAGCCCCCGTGGAAGCTTGAAGCATGACATCGAAAAGGTTGGGACAGCCTGCGCCACTAATTTGATCAATATTTCTTTTCCTCCCACGGATAACAACTGTTCCAACCACCCCAGAACCTTCTTCCACACCCGATCTCGAAGGTACTTGAACGCTAAGCCCTTGGATTTTCCCACATCTAAAGGCATGCCAAGGTACTTCTCATTGAGCATTTCCTGCTCGACCTCCAAGACAGTCTTAATCTCCTGTCTTACTCCTGCTGGACAGCCCTTACTAAAGAAGATAGAGGACTTATCCATATTAATCCTTTGGCCAGAGGCACTGCAGTTTTTATCGAGCACCTCTCGAAACTCCAGAGCCCCCTCCTTACTTGCTTGGAAAAATAGCAGGCTATCATCAGCAAAAAGTAAGTGGTTTACCATAGGAGCAGTAGCGGCCACTTGTAGACCATGAAGAGCTGATGAATGATCAAGGTTTTTAAAAAGGCACGAAAGGCCCTCTGCTACCAACAAAAACAAGTACGGGGAGATGGGATCTCCTTGTCTTATACCTCTTGAGGGACGAAATTCCTCCATAGGAGTTCCATTGAACAACAGCGAGAAAGAATCCATGGATACCAATCGCATAACCAATGCAACCCACGTAGAGCTGAAATCCATTTTCAACATAATCACCTTGAGATAGCTCCATTCCACTCGATCATATGCCTTTCGTATATCCAGCTTTAGAGCACAGCATCGATGTTTTTTTTGACCTGTTTCTCTTCATAAAATGGAGACACTCGTAAGTTGTAATAATATTATCAGTGATGAGTCTGCCTGGCACAAAAGCAGACTGCTCCTCTGATATAACTTCTGGTAACACCTTCTTCAGTCTATTTGCAGCGACTTTTGAAGCTATCTTGTAAAGAACGTTGCATAGACTGATTGGGCGGAATTGCCCGAGCTCTTTCGGACTTGCAACCTTTGGAATCATTACTATAAAGGTTTTGTTTATAACTTCCGGACTCTCCTCCCCTGAAAGAATCCATAGGACTGCTTTAGTAACCTCGGCTCCACACAACTCCCAATTCCGCTGAAAGAAATGAGAAGGGAACCCATCAGGCCCTGGGGCCTTAGTTGGGTACATTTCGAACAGAGCATTCTTCACCTCCTCCACTACAAAAGGTTCATCAAGCATCAAGTTCATATTTGCAGTTACCTTGACAAGAACTGTGTGATATGTCTCTAACGTATCTATAAGTTTTTATGCTCCATGCTTGTTTTTACACCATTTGCTTAGTGTTTCGTTACACTTCGTGGTGTTTTTATGCATTTTCCGGAACTAACCTATTAACGAGATGCCATAGTGCCAGTTCCCTATTTTCTGCTTTTTGTGTTTCAGAAAAGTTACCCAAGAAATATTCTCTAAATTGGACGAAACAAAAGCCAAACATCCAGAAATTCACCGAAGTTTCCAGAGAACCAAAGAGGAGACGGAGTAGGGCCACGAGGGGCCCACACAATAGGGCGGCACGGCCCAAGGCTAGGCTGCGCCCCCTATGTGTGTGGCCGCCTCGGTCCACTTCTGACGATGCCCCTTCGCCTATAAAGACCCCCCAACGGGAAAAACCTAAACACCCAATCACTTTTCCAGAAAGATATCACGATCCGCCACCGCCATCGACCCGAGATCGGGAGGGTCCAGAAGCTCTTCTTGGCACCCTGCCGGAGAGGGGAATCACCATCGGAGGTCTTCTTCATCGCCATGCTTGCCTCCGGCGCGATGAGTGAGTAGTCTACCTTGGACTATGGGTCCATAGCAGTAGCTAGTTGGTTATCTTCTCCACCATATGCTTCATGTTTAGATCTCGTGAGCCGCCTTACATGATCGAGATCACCGTTATGTAATTCTGCATATTTTGTTTGCTGGGATCCGATGAATATTGGTGTTATGATTTAGTTGATGTGCTGAATATTATCTTATGTTATCTCTATTTTGTTTATGATCTTGCATGCTCTCCGTTGTTAGTAGCTATCTTGGCCGAGTAGATACTAGTGACTCCAAGAGGGGGTATTTATGCTCGATAGTTGGGTTCATGCCTCTATTTAATCTGGGGGAGTGACAGAAACCTCTAAGGTTGTAGATGTGCTGTTGCCACTAGGGAGAAAACAACATTCATATGCTCAAGGGCATATGCTTTGTTTACATTACATACTTTGCTTAATGCAGTTATCTGTTGTTCGCAACTTAATACTTGTAGAGTTCTCGGATTGATTTGCCACAAGTGGATTATTAGTCATAGATGCAATTGGATGGCGGTCTATGTATCTTGTTGTAATGCCCAGAGTAAATCTCATAGTGATCTTCTTGATATATGCACATTGTCTTTATTCTATCAATTGCCCAACTGTAATTTTTTTACCCAACATGTGTTATTTTTTATTATGGAGAGACACCACTAGTGAACTGTGGACCTCGGTCCTATTTCCATTATATTGCTATCACCTGTTCACTTTACTCGCACTGTTTACTTTACTCGCATACTACTATTGCTTTCCACTCGATACGCTCATACCCTTTGTTTCAAGCAAACCGGTGAGATTGACAACCTCATCGTAAGTTGGGAACAAAGTATTTGGTTGTGTTGTGTGCAGGTTCCATGTTGCCGCTCGCAAAGCAAAGCTTGGACGAGGCGCCCTATAAATTGTCCGGAGCTGTCGCGAAGCTAGCAGGGCATCACCTTCTTGAGTTTGGCTTTTTCCTACTGGTTCGATAAACCTTGGTTTCTTACTGAGGGAAAAACTTGCTGCTATATTCATCAAACCTTCTCTTGGGGTTTCCCAACTGGCCGGTTATTTACCGTGCCATCAATAGCAATCAAGACATTTTCTGGCACCGTTGCCAGGTAAAAAGAAGACTTCTGCAAGGGGAGTTTCGCACGCACATCCTTTACTTTGTTTTAACTTTTGCTTTACTTTATTTTTCCTTGCATCATTTTATTAAAAACACAAAAAATTAGTTTCCTTTATAGTTGTTATTTCTTTACTCTTAGTTCATTATGTTGTTCCCTAAGTATGTTTTGGAGGACCTCTCAGTAGGTAGTGGTTCTCTTATTGGGAAAAGTAACATCGAGGAGTTCTTTAATCATATTAGTATGCATGATGATGTTGAGGAAAAATCTTTGGCTGAGCTTGCTCCTAGTTATGAAGTTGCTTCTGCTTATTTAATTCACATGTTAGAAGCTAGGTTTGCTAGCCTTAATCCTTTTATGCAACACATGTTTCTTAAGCTTCATGATATTGAAGACCCCGAAAAGAAAGCTTTTATCTTGGAAACTTTGCGCATAGAATTTAGAGATATGGCCATTGAAGATAGAAAAGTTTTTAAGAAATTTAATAAGCTTGGCTCGCCTATAGAAGTTGTTGGTACAACCAATAAAGAATCTAGAGTACCAATACCTTGTAAACTTGTAGGAATTCATGATGCTTTGGAAAAGAATTTTAGTTGGATTTGTCCTGAAAATCTTTTTGATGAAAGTAGTGTACCAAAGCGTGATTACAAGGGATACTCAAAAACTCATTTGGACAAAATTCATTTCTTTGTTGAAAAGACTCCTACGGTTGATCTTAATGCCTCCTTCGATATTACTTGATTCGCACTTTCTGCGCCTAGCTCAAAGGCGTTAAAGAAAAGCACTCTTGGGAGATAACCCAATGTTTTTACTTTTAGTAGTTTTTATTTTATTTGAGTCTTCGAAGTTATTACTACTTTAATAACCGCTCCTTAACCTTTTTATTTCGCTTTTGTGCCAAGAGAAGCCTCTAATTTGAGTGAGGTAAGATTTGGGGATGTTGCTGTCCTGAAACAGTTTTTGGTGCTGCACCGTAAAAATTTATGAAAATTCTTAGACTATCCTTTCGACCTGCGATTTCTTGTGCATATGCCCCAGGTTATATCCAAACTTTCATTAGTTATACACTTTTTGATTTGAGCAACAGAAAACCCTCTAAAAATTCGACCTTTGTCAGCTGTTCTGTTTTGACAGATTTCTGCCATTATTTGTGTTTGCCGCTCGATCGCTTTCTTTTTTAGTTCTTTTGATCACGGAACTTTTGGGGAAGTTGCTACAGTAGTATATACTTTATATGTGGTGGTTTTGAGTTGAAACCTGAAGCAAAAAGGGTTGATTCATTGTTATGCTTACACTAATGTTGCTAATAGAATTGTGTTTAGTTTTGTATGAAGAAAGTTTTCAAGTGTAGGGATTGGAGAATGATGAGATGAGTTGAAGAATGGACAAAAGCTCAAGCTCGGGGATGCCTATGTCACCCCAAGAAATATCCAAGAAGTACAAGCATCAAAGCTTGGGGATGCCCCCAAGGCACCCCTTCTTCATCGGCAAAAATCAGGTCACCTTTCAACACACTATATTTTTATTGCTTCATGCATTATGCATTTTTCTTGGAGCGTCAGTTGTTTTTAGTTTTCAGTTTTGTTTAGTTTTGTTTGCTGCAATAAATGGTTGGACCCCAAAAAATTTCTTTTGGAGAAGTTGCCTTGCCTTTCATTTGCCAAGAACACTCCGTTTTTCACTCTTATCGTTTCAACGAGTGTTCTCTTTTTCTAGAACTGCATTTAGCTTTCGATTTTCACCTTGATTTTTTTTCAGATCTTGTTATATATTTTTATCAAGGTGTATTTTGACCTCTGGTCCATGTTGGTTTTCATCAAAAGAGTTGTTTCAAAAAAGTTTGAATGGTGTTGGAAAAGAGAAAAAGCTTTATGCAAAAAGTGATACAAGAAGGAGCTTGTGTAGACTGTGACCTAGGCTTTTACATATTGTGCTTGATGTCTTTTTGATAGTATGCTTAGTGGTTTTGCTGTAGCATGACTTGTCTCAAATGACTGAGATTGCTTAATGAGCCTTTGAAAAAATCATACGTTGTTTTAATTATTTGGAAGCATTATTTTGGTTTTCTCCTTTGATGCTTTATTTGGGTTGACTTGGCACATGCTCACACATGTTTGACTCATACAAAGTCACCATCAGCCTCTATGATCATTTAGTTTTTGACTTTTGATGCCATCTTGTGCTTCTTTTAATGTCGCTTTGTCGCTATGCATGATTATGGCCGTTATTACTCTTTTAGTTGGTCGCTCCCAGTCTTTTGCTAGCCCTCATTTTGTACTGAGTATGAGCTCTACTCGTGCATCCAACTCCTAAAAACCAAGTTTGCCATTGTGTCCACTATAAACTCCTATGCCTGGTATTTGTAAGCCATTCCAAGTAAATTTTTATGTGCTACCTTTCAAAACTTTCAACTACTTCTCGTTTTGTGCCACAGTTTTTAGCTCATGGGGACGTAGTGGTTGGAATTGCTATCTTCCATATTAAATTAAGTACCCCTCGACTAGGCAGCTTAATCTGCTCATCATTAATTTTGCATGAGAGATGGTAAGACCATTGCAATCTAATTCTAAAAAAGAAAAAAAGGTACTCCTCCATGGTATGTGAATGTTGGTGGGCACCCGATGGAATCGGTTAGCCATGGTTTGAGAAAGGAAAAAATGTGGGAAGGAGTGCCAAAGCTTTATAAAAGAGCACCAATGTGCCAAATTTTTAAAGAACTCAGAACCGCTCTCACTTGTTTATTATGGAAGATAGTAAGACCCCATTGCCAGTCGTTGACATAAAATAACCACCTCTCAAAACCCAATTTTTATCTCTCTGTTTTACAAATGAAAAGCTCTAGCACATGTTTAATCACTGCTTCCCTCCACGAAGGGCCTTTCTTTTACTTTTTATGTTGAGTCACCACCCTCTATCTTTATGCATCGTCTAAGAGAGCATAGTTGTCATTCTGAGTATAATGTGCATTGTCCCAAAGTTTTCATTGATTGGTTCATGATGTTGGTTTCACTTGTTCTTAAATTATTTGTATCTAGTCACCCTCTTAAACTTGAAGGTGTCCTATACATTTATGTTTTGCTCTCTCATGAAGGACAAGCTGAAAACCATTTGTATGTTTTTCCATATGATTTGAACACACGTTTGACTTTCATTGTTTCATTTTCATGATCTTTTGTTTGTGTTCTTTTTCATGTTATAACATGGTTGCTAAGTTTCTTCTATCAAGATTATGTCTTTCATGCCCATATTTTAAGTTCTTTTGATCCCAGCACACAACGCTTACATAGATGATCAAAATTGTGTAGGTGCATGTCACCTCAAAAATTATTCGTTTTGTTATCACTTACCTACTCGAGGACGAGCAGGAGTTAAGCTTGGGGATGCTGATACGTCTCTAACGTATCTATAATTTTTGATGCTCCATGCTTGTTTTTACGCCATTTGCTTAGTGTTTCGTTACACTTCGTGGCGTTTTTATGCATTTTCCGGAACTAACCTATTAACGAGATGCCACAGTGCCAGTTCCCTGTTTTCTGCTATTTTTGTGTTTCAGAAAAGTTACACAGGAAATATTCTTGGAATTAGACGAAACAAAAGCCAAACATCCAGAAATTCACCGAAGCTTCCAGAGAACCGAAGAGGAGATGGAGTGGGGCCACGAGAGGCCCACACAACAGGGCAGCGCAGCCCAGGGCTAGGCCGCGCCCCCTATCTGTGTGGCCGCCTCGGTCCACTTTTGACGATGCCCCTTCGCCTATAAAGACCCCCCGATGGGAAAAACCTAAACACCCAATCTCTTTTCCAGAAACATATCGCGATCTGCCGCCGCCATCGACCCGAGATTGAGAGGGTCCAGAAGCTCTTCCCGGCACCCTGCCGGAGAGGGGAATCACCACCGAAGGTCTTCTTCATCGCCATGCTTGCCTCCGGCGCGATGAGTGAGTAGTCTACCTTGGACTATGGGTCCATAGCAGTAGCTAGGTTGTTGTCTTCTCCACCATGTGCTTCATGTTTAGATCTCGTGAGCTGCCTTACATGATCGAGATCACCGTTATGTAATTCTGCATATTGTGTTTGTTGGGATCAAATGAATATTGGTGTTATGATTGAGTTGATGTGCTGAATATTATCTTATGTTATCTCTATGTTGCTTATGATCTTGCAAGCTCTCCGTTGTTAGTAGCTATCTTGGCCGATCAGATACTAGTGACTCCAAGAGGGGGTATTTATGCTCGATAGTTGGGTTCATGCCTCTATTTAATCCGGGGGAGTGACAGAAACCTCTAAGGTTGTAGATGTGCTATTGCCACTAGGGAGAAAACAACATTCATATGCTCAAGGGCATATGCTTTGTTTACATTACACACTTTGCTTAATGCAGTTATCTATTGTTCGCAACTTAATACTTATGGAGTTCTCGGATTGATTCGCCACAAGTGGATTATTAGTCATAGATGCAGTTGGATGGCGGTCTATGTATCTTGTTGTAATGCCCAGAGTAAATCTCATAGTGATCTTCTCGACATATTGCTGGCGCGTGGGTGACAGAACTAGAAGATTCCTTGTGCGTGGTGAATGACCAGCCTATTGGGAACCCCAAGAGGAAGGTATGATGAGTATAGCAGCTAGTTTTTCCTCAGTTAAGAAACCAAGGTTTTATCGATCAGGAGAAAAGCAGACAATTATGACTGAAGGTGATGCTTGCTAGTTTGTGACAGCTTCGGTCAATTTATATATGGCGCCTCGTCCAAGCTTTGCTTGCTAGCTGCAACGCGGAACCTGCACATAACACAACAAAGTACTTTGCTCCCAACTTGCGATGAGGTTGTCAATCTCACCGGTTTGCTTGAAACAAAGGTTATGAGCGTATCAAGTGGAAAACAGTAGACGTATGCGAGTAAAGTAAACAGTGCAAGTAAAGTAAACAGTGCGAGTAAAGTAAACAGGTGATAGCAATATGATGGAAATAGGACCGGGGTCCACAGTTCACTAGTGGTGTCTCTCCATAAGATAAATAACACATGCTGGGTAAACAAATTACAGTTGGGTAATTGATTGAATAAAGATAAATGTGATATGTCAAGAAGATCACTATGAGATTTACTCTGGGCATTACAACAAGATACATAGACCACCATCCAACTGCATCTATGACTAATAATCCACTCACGGGGATATCGTTCGAACACCCCATGAGTATTAACTTGCGAACAACAGATAATTGCATTAAGCAAAGTGTGTAATGTAAACAAAGCATATGCCCTTGAGCATATGAATGTTGTTTTCTCCCTAGTAGCAACAGCACATCTACAACCTTAGAGGTTTCTGTCACTCCCCCAGGTTAAATAGAGGCATGAACCCACTATCGAGCATAAATACCCCATCTTGGAGTCACTAGCAACTACTCGGCCAAGATAGCTACTAACAACGGAGAGCATGCAAGATCATAAACAACATAGAGATAACAAAAGATATATTTCAGTACAGCAACTCAATCATAACAACAATATTCATCGGATCCCAACTAACCAAACATGTAGAATTACATAACGGTGATCTCAATCATGTAGGGCAGCTCATGAGATCTAAACATGAAGCACATGGAGGAGAAGACAACCATCTAGCTACTGCTATGGACCCATAGTCCAAGGTAGACTACTCACTCATTGCTCCGGAGGCAAGCATGGCGATGAAGAAGACCTCCGGTGGCGATTCCCCTCTCCGGCAGTGTGCCGGGGAGAGTTTCTGGACCCTCCCGATCTTTGGGTCGATGGCGGCGGTGGATCGCGATGTGTTCTGGAAAATTGATCGGGTACTTAGGTTTTTCCCATCGGGGGGTCTTTATAGGCGAAGGGGTGATGTCAGAGGTGGAGCCAGGTGGCCTCACGCCTGGCTGGTGTGGCCCAGGCCCTGGCCGCGCCGGCCTGGCATAGGGAACTAGCACTGTGGCGACTTGTTAGTAGGTTAGTTCTAGAAAATGCATAAAAGTGCCACTAAGTGTAACGAAAGAGTAGGCAAATGGTGTAAAAACAAGCATGGAGCATCAAAAATTATAGATACGTTGGAGATGTATCAAGCATCCCCAAGCTTAACTCCTGCTTGTCCTCGAGTAGGTAAGTGATAACAAAAGAATAATTTTTGAGGTGACATGCACCTACACAATCTTGATCACATATGTAAGCATTTGTGAGCTGGGATCATAAGAACTTAAAACATGGGCATGAAAGATATAATCTTGACAATAAGAAACTTAGCAACCATGTGGTAAACATGCAAATGAACACAAACAAAAGATCATGAAAATGAAACAATGAAAGTCAAACATGTGTTCAAATCATAAGGAAAAACATACAAATGGTTTTCAGCTTGTCCTTCATAGAGAGCAAAACATAAATGCATAGGACACCTTCAAGTTTAAGAGGGCGACTAGATACAAATAATTTGAGAACAAGTGAAACCAACAATATGAATCAATCAATGAAAACTTTGGGACAATGCACATTATACTCAGAATGACAACTATGCTCTCTTAATGGTGCATAAAGATAGAAGGTGGTGACTCAACATAAAAGTAAAAGAAAGGCCCTTCGCAGAGGGAAGCAGTGATTGCAAGTTTTATAACCTTCAAAAATTATGGTACTTACCGGCTTTGAGCTCTCATTGCCCCCATCATAAGCATCTTGAATGGTTAAAGTTAATGCGAGAACAATTATGATGCATATGCTTGACAAATCATAAGTTGAAAACCTCGTGTCCCGTGAATATGAGTACTCAAACCTCATGCTACTTTACTTAGAGTCCCAAGCAAGGCTCTTGTTATTGTAAATATATGCATATCATTGAGAGCCGCCAACGGGGTACCTCCGTGCCCGATGACATGGAACAAGCCCACACCAAAATGACAGGACAAGCAGACAATGAACACCTCGACATCTCTTTTATTCGCCATTTTTTTAGCTTTTTATTGTGAGATGCGTCGTCGAATGTTCACCATGGGTATGCTGCAAATTTCCACCATGAATTATGCATGGCTTAGATTAGCGGCCCGGTGTTTCCCTAACACATATACAAACTCCATGATCCCCACAAGATTCCCAATTCATTTCACACCGCGGGCATCCATAAACAAAAGATCACGATATCAACTCAAATAAGAAGTGCAATGTTGAAAGCTTGCCCATGACTGCATGGCTGGGCTAGTCTCCAACTTACAACTTGCAAGCATAACAACTCAATATAAGAGACCACAATGTTAAATTTTTAAGAATGGGAAAAAGTAAAGTGTGCCTTCCGGTTCATGAGAGCTTTACTAACCAAATTTCGCATAACACTGGTAAGAGTTTAATTTGAAGAGAAAATAAAAGCAAGTCAAATTTACTTGGAATAGCAAATTGCTAATAGGTATGTATGGTGGACACAATGGAAAACTTTGGCTTTTAGGAGTTGGATTTACGAGTAGAGCTCATACTCAGTACAAGGCGAGGGCTAGCAAAAGACTGGGAGCGACCAACTAAGAGAGCAATAATGGCCATAATTATGCAAAGCGACAAAGCAACATTAAAAGAAGCATAAGATGGCATCAAAAGTCAAAAACTAAATGATCATAGAGGCTATTGGCGACTTTGTAAGAGTCTAACATGTGTGAGCATGCGCCAAGTCAACCCAAATAAAGCATCAAGGAGAAAACCAAAATAATGCTTCCATACAATAAAAACAACGCATGATTTTTTCAAAGGCTCATTTAAGCAATCTCAGTTATTTGAGACAAGTCATGCTACGGCAAAACCACTAACCATACTATCAAAAAGACATCAAGCATGATATGAAAAAGCCTAAGCCGCAGTCTACACAAGCTCCTTCTTGTACCACTATTTTGCATAAAGCTTTTGCTCTTTTCCAACACCATTTGAAAGTTTTATAAACACCTCTTTTGATGAAAACCAATAAAGATCAGAGGCAAAAATACACCTTGATATACAAATATAAGAAGATCTGAATGCATATCAAGGCGAAAACGAAAACCAAAAGCAGTAGCGGAAAAAGAAGAACACTCATTTTTTGATAAGAGTGAAAACTAGAGCGTTCTTGGCAAATGAAAAGCAAGGCAACTTCTCTAAAAGAAATTTATTGGGGTCCAACCATTTATTGCAGCAAACAAACTAAACTAACTAAGAAAACTAAAACAACTGACGCTCCAAGAAAAACACATAGTGCATGAAGCAATAAAAATATAGTGTCTTGAAAGGTGACCTGATTTTTGCCGATGAAGAAGGGGTGCCTCGGGGGCATCCCCAAGCTTTGACGCTTGTACTTCTTGGATATTTCTTGGGGTGATGCATGGGCATCCCCAAGCTTGAGCTTTTGTCAATTCTTCAACTCATCTCATCATTCTCAAATCCCTACACTTGAAAACTTCCTTCATACAAAACTAAACACAAATCTATTAGCAACATTAGTGTAGCATAACATATAATCATCCTATTTTTGCTTCAGGTTTCAACCTAAAACCACCACATATATAGCACATACTACTGTAGCAACTTCCCCAAAAGTTCCGTGATCAAAAGAACTCAAAAGAAAGCGATTAAGCGGCAAACACAAATATTGGCAGAAATCTGTCAAAACAGAACAGCTGACAAAGGTCGAATTGTTTAGGGGTTTTCTGTTGCTCAAATCAAAAAGTTTTCAACTAAAGAAAGTTTGGATATAACCTGGGGCATATGCAAAAGAAATCGCAGGTCCAAAAGATAAACAGAGAATTTATACGAATTTTTACGGTGCAGCCCCGAAAACAGTTTCAGGACAGCAACATCCCCAAATCTTTACCTCGCTCGAATTAGAGGCTTCTCTTGGCACAAAAACAAAATAAAAAGGATAAGGAGTGGTCATTACAGTTGTAATGACTTCCAAGACTCAAATAAAAGAAAACATACTGAAAATAAAACATTGGGTTATCTCCCAAGAGTGCTTTTCTTTAACGCCTTTGAGCTAGGCGCAGAAAATTGTGAATCAAGTATTTTCAGAAGAAGCATTAAGATCAACTGCAGAGGTCTTGTCAATAAGGCATTGTATTTCATCCACATAAGTTTTAGAAGACCCTTTGTGATCATGCTTTGGTTCACTGAAATCACAAAAAATAATTTTTGGGACAGATCCAGTCAAAATTATTTTCGAAAGCTTCACACAATCCCAAGAGCTTGCTAGGTATAGGTATTTCGGCTCCTTCATCGTTTGTACTAATAACCTTTATAGGTGAACCGAGTTTATTAAAACATTTAAGAACTTTTCTAGCTTCAATAACGACATCTTTAAATTCTAAGCGCAAAGCTTCCAAAATAAAAGCTTTTTTTTTAGGATCTTCAATTTCATGAAGCTTAAGGAACATGTATTGCATAAAAGGATTAAGACTAGCAAACCTAGTTTCCAACATGTGAACTAAATAAGCAGAAGCAACTTCATAACTAGGAGCTAGCTCAACCAAAGACTTTTCCTCAACTTTCTTATGCATACTAATGTGATTAAAGAACTCCTCAATGTTACTTTTTCTAATAATTGAACCACTACCTACTGAGAGGTCCTCCAGAACGTACTTAGGGATCAACATGATGAACTAAAAGTAGAGAAATAACAACTACCAAGGATTCTAATTTTTTTGGGTTTTTGATACAAAATGATGTAGGCAAAATAAATAAAGTAAAGCAAAACAATAACAAAGTAAAGGATGTGCGTGCAAAAAACTCCCCTTGCAGCGGTCTTCCACTCTTCTCCCGGCAACGACGCCAGAAAAAGAGCTGCTGGCGCGTGGGTGACGGCACCAGAAGATTCCTTATGCGTGGTGAACGACCAGCACGTTGGGAACCCCAAGAGGAAGGTATGATGAGTATAGCAGCTAGTTTTCCCTCAGTTAAGAAACCAAGGTTTTATCGATCAGGAGAAAAGCAGACAATTACGACTAAAGGTGATGCTTGCTAGTTTGCGATAGCTTCGGACAATTTATATATGGCGCCTCGTCCAAGCTTTGCTTGCTAGCTGCAACACGGAACCTACACACAACACAACCAAGTACTTTGCTCCCAACTTGCGATGAGGTTGTCAATCTCACCGGTTTGCTTGAAACAAAGGTTATGAGCGTATCGAGTGGAAAACAGTAGAAGTATGCGAGTAAAGTAAACAGTGCGAGTAAAGTAAACAGTGCGAGTAAAGTAAACAGGTGATAGCAATATGATGGAAATAGGACCAGGGTCCACAGTTCACTAGTGGTGTCTCTCCATAAGATAAATAACACATGCTGGGTAAAAAAATTACAGTTGGGCAATTGATAGAATAAAGATAAACGTGATATGTCAAGAAGATCACTATGAGATTTACTCTGGGCATTACAACAAGATACATAGACCGCCATCCAACTGCATCTATGACTAATAATCCACTCACGGGGATATTGTCCGAACACCCCATGAGTATTAAGTTGCGAACAACAAATAATTGCATTAAGCAAAGTGTGTAATGTAAACAAAGCATATGCCCTTGAGCATATGAATGTTTTTTTCTCCCTAGGAGCAACAACACATCTACAACCTTAGAGGTTTCTGTCACTCCCCCAGGTTAAATAGATGCATGAACCCACTATCGAGCATAAATACCCCCTCTTGGAGTCACTAGCAACTACTCGGCCAAGATAGCTAGTAACAACGGAGAGCATGCAAGATCATAAACAACATAGAGATAACAAAAGATATATTTCAGTACAACAACTCAATCATAACACCAATATTCATCGGATCCCAACAAACCAAACATGTAGAATTACATAACGGTGATCTCAATCATGTAGGGCAGCTCATGAGATCTAAACATGAAGCACATGGAGGAGAAGACAACCATCTAGCTACTGCTATGGACCCATAGTCCATGGTAGACTACCCACTCATCGCTCCGGAGGCAAGCATGGCAATGAAGAAGACCTCTGGTGGCGATTCCCCTCTCTGGCAGGGTGCCGGGGAGAGCTTCTGGACCCTCCTGCTACTCGTGTGATGGCGCCAGAAAAGAGCTGTGGCGTTTAGTTGATGTGGGAGCAGTATGTCCTTGTGCGTGGTGATGACCAGCCTGTTGGGAACCCCAAGAGGAAGGTATGATGAGTGTAGCGGCTAGTTTTCCCTCAGTTAAGAAACCAAGGTTTATCGATCAGGAGAAGAGACACGATGACGACTGAAGGTGTTTGTGGAACCTGCACACACACAAACAAATACTTTGTCCCCAACTTGCGATGAGGTTGTCAATCTCACCGGTTTGCTTGAAACAAAGGTTATGAGTGTATCGAGTGGAAAACAGTAATAATATGCTAGTAAAGTAAACAGTGCGGGAAAAGTAAACAGGTGATTGCAATATGATTAAAATAGGACCGGGGTCCACAGTTCACTAGTGGTGTCTCTCCATAGATAAATAACATGCTGGGTAAACAAATTACAGTTGGGCAATTGATAGAATAAAGATAACGTGATATGTCAAGAAGATCACTATGAGATTTACTCTGGGCATTACAACAAAATACATAGACCGCCATCCAGCTGCATCTATGACTAATAATCCACCCCCGGGGATATCATCCGAACACCCTAGAAGTATTAAGTTGCGAACAACAGATAATTGCATTAAGCAAAGTGTGTAATGTAAACAAAGCATATGCCCTTGAGCATATGAATGTTGTTTTCTCCCTAGTAGCAACAGCACATCTACCACCTTAGAGGTTTCTGTCACTCCCCCAGGTGAAATAGAGACATGAACCCACTATCGAGCATAAATACCCCCTCTTGGAGTCACTAGCAACTACTCGGCCAAGATAGCTACTAACAACGGAGAGCATGCAAGATCATAAACAACATAGAGATAACAAAAGATATAATTCAGTACAGCAACTTAATCATAATCACCAATATTCATCGGATCCCAACAAACCAACATCATAGTATTACATAACGGTGATCTCAATCATGTAGGGCAGCTCATGAGATCTAAACATGAAGCACATGGTGGAGAAGACAACCATCTAGCTACTGTTATGGACCCATAGTCCAAGGTAGACTACTCACTCATCGCTCCGGAGGCAAGCATGGCGATGAAGAAGACCTCCGGTGGCGATTCCCCTCTCCGGCAGGGTGCCGGGAAGAGCTTCTGGACCCTCCCGATCTTTGGGTCGACGGCGGCGGCGGATCATGATGTATTCTGGAAAACTGATCGGGCCCTTAGGTTTTTCTCGTCAGGGGGTATATGTAGGCGAAGGGGGGCTGTCAGAGGTGGAGCCACGCGGCCTCACACGGGGCTGGCGCGGCCAGGGGCCAGGCCGCGCCGCCCCTGTGTGTGGGGGCCACGTGGCCCCCCTCCGTCAGGTCTTCGGATGTTTGGGAGCTCCCCGGTGAAATATGACTTCAGGAACTTGTTTCGTCCAATTCCGAGAATATTTCCTGTGTATCACTCTGAAACACAAAAACAGCAGAAAACAGGAAACTGGCACTGTGGCACTTCGTTAATAGGTTAGTTCCGGAAAATGTATAAAAGTACCACTAAGTGTAACGAAACAATAGGCAAATGGTGTAAAAACAAGCATGGAGCATCAAAAATTATAGATACGTTTGAGATGTATCAAGCATCCCCAAGCTTAACTCCTGCTCGTCCTCGAGTAGGTAAGTGATAACAAAGAATAATTTTTGAGGTGACATGCACCTACACAATCTTGATCATATATGTAAGCATTGGTGAGCTGGGATCAATAGAACTTAAAACATGGGCATGAAAGATATAATCATGACAATAAGAACTTAGCAACCATGTTGTAAACATGCAAATGAACACAAACAAAAGATCATGATAATGAAACAATGAAAGTCAAACGTGTGTTCTAATCATAAGGAAAAACATACAAAAGGTTTTCAGCTTGTCCTTCAAAGAGAGCAAAACATAAATGCATAGGACACCTCAAAGTTTAAGAGGGCGACTAGATACAAATAATTTAAGAACAAGTGAAACCAACAATATGAGTCAATCAATGAACCTTGGGACAATGCATATCACACTAAGAATGACAACTATGATCTCTTAATGGTGCATAAAGAAAGAAGGTGGTGACTCAACATAAAAGTAAAAGAAAGGCCCTTCGCAGAGGGAAGCAGTGATTTAAACATGTGCTAGAGCTTTTCATTTGTAAAACAGAGATAAAACTTGATTTTGAGAGGTGGTTGTCTTTGTCAACGACTGGCAATGGGGTTCTTACTATCTTCCATACAAAAATAAAGCAAGTTTTTGAGAGAGAGATTGGCACTTCGTGCTCTTTTTATAAAAATTGGCACTCCTCCCCACCTTTTCCTTTCACATACCATGGCTAACCGATTCCATCGGGTGCCCACCAACATTCACATTCATTGGAGGAGTGCCTTTTTTCTTTCTTTTTTCCTTTTTTTTCTTTTTGGAATAAGCAATATGGAAGATAGCAAATCCGACCACTACGTCCCCATGAGCTGAAAACAGTGTCACAAAACGAGAAGTATTTTGAAGGTTTTTGAAAGGTAGCACACGAAAATTTTACTTTGGAATGGCTTACAAATCCCATGCATAGGAATTTATAGTGGACACAATGGCAAACTTGGCTTTTAGGAGTTGGATGCACGAGTAGAGCTCATACTCAGTACAAGGTGAGGGCTAGCAAAAGACTGGGAGCGACCAACTAAGAGAGCAATAATGGCCATAATCATGCAAAGCGACAAAGCGACATTAAAAGAAGCATACGATGGCATCAAAAGTCAAAAACTAAATGATCATGAAGGCTAATGGCGACTTTGGAAGAGTCTAACATGTGTGAGCATGCGCCAAGTCAACCCAAATAAAGCATCAAGGAGAAAACCAAAATAATGCTTCCATACAATAAAAACAACGCATGATTTTTCAAAGGCTCATTAAGCAA
Source organism: Dactylis glomerata (assembly GCA_007115705.1). NCBI lineage: Eukaryota > Viridiplantae > Streptophyta > Magnoliopsida > Poales > Poaceae > Dactylis > Dactylis glomerata. Next base: position 2,722,063 of record QXEO01000379.1, read on the forward strand.
TCTCAGTTATTTGAGACAAGTCATGCTACAGCAAAACCACTAAGCATACTATCAAAAAGACATCAAGCATGACATGAAAAAGCCTAAGCCGCAGTCTACACAAGCTCCTTCTTGTACCACTATTTTGCACAAAGCTTTTTCTCTTTTCCAACACCATTTGAAATTTTTATAAACACCTCTTTTGATGAAAACCAATGAAGATCAGAGGCAAAAATACACCTTGATGAAAAGATATGACAAGATCTGAACGCAAATCAAGGCGAAAATGAAAACCAAAAGCAGTAGCAGAAAAAGTAGAATGCTCGATTAATAAGAGTGAAAACTAGAGCATTCTTTGCAAATGAAAACAAGTACATCTCCTTCAAAGGAAATTTGTTGGGGTCCAACCATTTATTGCAGCAAACAAACAAACTAAACTACCTAAGAAAACTAAAACAACTGACGCTCCAAGAAAAACACATAGTGCATGAAGCAATAAAAATATAGTGTTTTGAAAGGTGACCTGATTTTTGCCGATGAAGAAGGGGTGCCTCGGGGGCATCCCCAAGCTTTGACGCTTGTACTTCTTGGATATTTCTTGGGGTGATGCATGGGCATCCCCAAGCTTGAGCTTTTGTCCATTCTTCAACTCATCTCATCATTCTCCAATCCCTACACTTGAAAACTTCCTTCATACAAAACTAAACACAATTCTATTAGCAACATTAGTGTAAGCATAAAATATATTCAACCTCTTTTAGCTTCAGGTTTCAACCCAAAACCGCCACATATAAAGTATATACTACTGTAGCAACTTCCACAAGAGTTCCATGATAAAAAAGAACTCAAAAGAAAGCGATAAAGTGGCAAAAACAAATATTGGCAGAAATCTGTCAAAACTGGACAGCTGATAATGGACGAATTTTTGAGGGATTTTCTGTTGCTCAAATCAAAAAGTGTTCAACTAAGAAAAGTTTGAATATAACCTGGGGCATATGCAAAAGAAATCGCAGGTCCAAAAGATATACAGAGAATTTTCACCAAATTTTACGGTGCAGCACCGAAAACAGTTTCAGGACAGCAATAACCCCAAATCTTTACCTCACTCAAATTAGAGGCTTCTCTTGGCACAAAAACGAAATAAACAAGATAAGGAGCGGTCATTACAGTAGTAATGACTTCCAAGACTCAAATAAAAGAAAAAGTACTGAAAAGTAAACAATGGGTTATCTCCCAAGAGTGCTTTTCTTTAACGCCTTTGAGCTAGGCGCAGAAAATTGCGAATCAAGTAATATCAAGTGATGAAGCATCAAGCTCATAATTTGCTCTAAGAATAGAGTCAAAAAGCAATTTCTTTCTTTTCCTAGGGAAGTGTTCCATACCTTTCTTTAGTGGGAATTGATACTTGATAGTGCCTTCCCTCATATCAATAATTGCACCTACAGTTCGAAGAAAGGGTCTTCCCAAAATAATAGGACATGAAGCATGACATTCAACGTCCATAACAAGAAAATCAACGGGAACAAGGTTATTGTTAACCACAATAAGAACATCATTAATCCTTCCCAAAGGTTTCTTCTTAGCAACATCAGCAATAGGAACTTCAAAATAACATTTTTCAAGCGGTGGTAAATCAAGCATGTCATAAATCTTTCTAGGCATGATGGAAATACTAGCACCTAGATCACATAAAGCATGGCAATCATAACCATTAACATGCATATCAATGATGGGTTCCCAACCATCTTCTAACTTCTTGGGAACAGAGGCTTTTTGCTTTAACTTTTCATCCCTAATCTTTATAAGAGCATTGGTAATATGCTTAGTAAAAGCAATATTTAAAGAACTAGCATTGGGAGTCAAAACAAGCTTTTGCAAGAACAAAATTACTTCAGATATATTGCAGCCATCAACATCAAAATCATTAAAAGAAATAGAGCTATCATCTCCCACACTCCGAAAAATTTCAGCACTCTTTTGAGAAAAAGTTTTGGCAGTTTTAGGCTTTTTAACACAAGGAGTGGGAGTTTTCTCTACACCAATCAAAGTAAGAGGGTTGCTATCAGTAGGAGCAACATCATTAGAGGTAGTAATAGTACATACCTTCATCTCTCTAGCCATCTCATCTTCTCTTTCCCACCTGGCATGCAATTCCGCTAACAATCTAATATTTCTATCAATTCCAACTTGGTTAGCATTAGCGGCAGCAACAATATTGCTCACATTCACATCATTAGGAAACACTTTTAGTTTCAGAAGTTCAACATCATGAGCAAGGCTATCAACTTTAGAAGCAAGAATATCAATTTTGCCTAACTTTTCCTCAACAGACTTGTTAAAAGCAGTTTGCTTACCGATGAAGTCCTTGAGCATTACCTCAAGCTCGGAGGGCGCGGCCCTAGTGTTGTTGTAGGAATTACCATAAGAGTTACCATAACCATTACCATTGGTAGAAAGATACAGCCTATAATTGTTACTAGCAAAATTGTTCCTATAAGCATTGTTATTAAAATTGTTATTTCTAATGAAATTCACATCAACTTGCTCTTCTTGAGCAACCAGAGAGGCCAAAGGAACATTATTAGGATCAACATGAGTCCTATCATTAGCAAGCATAGCCATAATGGTATCAATCTTATCATTCAAGGAAGAGGTTTCCTCAACAGAATTTACCTTCTTACCTTGTGGAGCTCTCTCGGTGTGCCATTCGGAATAATTTACCATCATGTTGTCGAGTAGCTTTGATGCGGTGCCCAAGGTAAGGGACATAAAAGTGCCTCCAGCAGCTGAATCAAGTAGGTTCCTTGAAGAAAAATCCAGTCCTGCATAAAAAGTTTGGATAATCATCCAAGTAGTCAGTCCATGAGTGGGGCAATTCTTTACCATAGATTTCATTCTTTCCCAAGCTTGAGCAACATGTTCATTATCAAACTGAGTAAACTTCATAATATTGCTACGCAACGATATAATCTTAGCAGGAGGATAATATCTACCAATAAAAGCATCCTTACACTTAGCCCATGAATCAATACTATTCTTAGTCAAAGACAGCAACCAATCTTTAGCCTTTCCTCTCAAAGAAAAAGGAAACAACTTGAGCTTAATAATATCACTATCAACATCCTTATATTTCTGCATCTCACATAGCTCAACAAAATTGTTGAGATGAGCTGCAGCATCTTCAGTACTAGCACCAGAAAATTGCTCTTTCATAACAAGGTTCAATAAAGCAGGCTTGATCTCATAAAAAGTGGTAGCAGGAACAGGTGGTGCAATAGGAGTGCAGATAAAATCATTATTGTTCGTGCTAGCAAAGTCACACAACTTGGTGTTTTCAGGAGTACCCATTTCAGCAAAACGAAAGTAAACAAGTAAAAACAACTACCAAGGATTCTAATTTTTTTGGGTTTTTGATATAAAAAGCAATGCAGGTAAAATAAAATAAAGTAAAGCAAAACAAATAACAAAGTAAAGAATGTGTGTGCGAAGAACTCCCCTCGCAGAAGTCTTCTATCTTCCCCGGCAACGGCGCCAGAAAAGAAGCTGCTACTCATGTGATGACGCCAGAAAAGAGCTGTGGCATTTAGTTGACGTGGGAGCAGTATGTCCTTGTGCGTGGTGATGACCAGCCCGTTGGGAACCCCAAGAGGAAGGTATGATGAGTGTAGCGGCTAGTTTTCCCTCAGTTAAGAAACCAAGGTTTATCGATTAGGAGAAGAGAGACGATGACGACTGAAGGTGTTTGTGGAACCTGCACACACACAAACAAATACTTTGTCCCCAACTTGCGATGAGGTTGTCAATCTCACCGGTTTGCTTGAAACAAAGGTTATGAGTGTATCGAGTGGAAAACAGTAATAATATGCTAGTAAAGTAAACAGTGCGGGAAAAGTAAACAGGTGATTGCAATATGATTAAAATAGGACCGGGGTCCACAATTCACTAGTGGTGTCTCTCCATAGATAAATAACATGCTGGGTAAACAAATTACAGTTGGGCAATTGATAGAATAAAGATAACGTGATATGTCAAGAAGATCACTATGAGATTTACTCTGGGCATTACAACAAAATACATAGACCGCCATCCAGCTGCATCTATGACTAATAATCCACCCCCGGGGATATCATCCGAACACCCTAGAAGTATTAAGTTGTGAACAACAGATAATTGCATTAAGCAAAGTGTGTAATGTAAACAAAGCATATGCCCTTGAGCATATGAATGTTGTTTTCTCCCTAGTAGCAACAGCACATCTACCACCTTAGAGGTTTCTGTCACTCCCCCAGGTGAAATAGAGACATGAACCCACTATCGAGCATAAATACCCCCTCTTGGAGTCACTAGCAACTACTCGGCCAAGATAGCTACTAACAACGGAGAGCATGCAAGATCATAAACAACATAGAGATAACAAAAGATATAATTCAGTATAGCAACTTAATCATAATCACCAATATTCATCGGATCCCAACAAACCAACATCATAGTATTACATAACGGTGATCTCAATCATGTAGGGCAGCTCATGAGATCTAAACATGAAGCACATGGTGGAGAAGACAACCATCTAGCTACTGCTATGGACCCATAGTCCAAGGTAGACTACTCACTCATCGCTCTGGAGGCAAGCATAGCGATGAAGAAGACCTTTGGTGGCGATTCCCCTCTCCGGCAGGGTGCCGGGAAGAGCTTCTGGACCCTCCCGATCTTCGGGTCGACGGCGGCGGCGGATCGCGATGTATTCTGGAAAACTGATCGGGCCCTTAGGTTTTTCTCATCAGGGGGTATATGTAGGCGAAGGGGGGCTGTCAGAGGTGGAGCCACGCGGCCTCACACGGGGCTGGCGCGGCCAGGGGCTAGGCCGCGCCGCCCCTGTGTGTGGGGGCCACGTGGCCCCCCTCCATCAGGTCTTCGGATGTTTGGGAGCTCCCCGGTGAAATATGACTTCAGGAACTTGTTTCGTCCAATTCCGAGAATATTTCCTGTGTATCACTCTGAAACACAAAAACAGCAGAAAACAGGAAACTGGCACTGTGGCACTTCGTTAATAGGTTAGTTCCGGAAAATGTATAAAAGTACCACTAAGTGTAACGAAACAATAGGCAAATGGTGTAAAAACAAGCATGGAGCATCAAAAATTATAGATACATTTGAGACGTATCACCTCCCGATCTTCGGGTCGACGGCGGCGGCAGATCACGATGTGTTCTGGAAAATTGATCGGGTACTTAGGTTTTTCCCGTTGGGGGGTCCTTATAGGCGAAGGGGCAATGTCAGAGGTGGAGCCAGGTGGCCTCACACCTGGCTGGCGCGGCCCAGGCCCTGGCTGCGCCGGCCTGGCATGTGGGGCCCCTGTGGCTCCCCTCCTACTCTCCTACGGATCTCTAGAAGCTCCCGGACAAAATAAGACTTCAGGAACTTGTTTCGTCCAATTCCGAGAATATTTCCTGTGTATCACTTCTGAAACACAAAAACAGCAGAAAACAGGGAACTGGCACTGTGGCGACTTGTTAGTAGGTTAGTTCCAGAAAATGCATAAAAGTGCCACTAAGTGTAACAAAACAGTAGGCAAATAGTGTAAAAACAAGCATGGAGCATAAAAAATTATAGATACGTTGGAGACGTATGACATATGCACGTTGTCTTTATTCTATCAATTGCCCAACTGTAATTTGTTTACCCAGCATGTGTTATTTTATCTTATGGAGAGACACCACTAGTGAACTGTGGACCCCGGTCCTATTTCCATTATATTGCTATCACCTGTTTACTTTACTCGCACTGTTTACTTTACTCGCATACTACTATTGCTTTCCACTCGATACGCTCATACCTTTTGTTTCAAGCAAACCGGTGAGATTGATAACCTCATCGTAAGTTGGGAACAAAGTATTTGGTTGTGTTGTGTGCAGGTTCCACGTTGCCGCTCGCAAAGCAAAGCTTGGACGAGGCGCCCTATAAATTGTCCGGAGCTGTCGCGAAGCTAGCAGGGCATCACCTTCTTGAGTTTGGCTTTTTCCTACTGATTCGATAAACCTTGGTTTCCTACTGAGGGAAAAACTTGCTGCTATATTCATCAAACCTTCTCTTGGGGTTTCCCAACTAGCCGGTTATTTACCGCACCATCAATAGCAATCACTGCGTCTAACACCTCGCGCATACCCTGCACCCCTTCTGAAGAGTACAAGTCACTGTAAAAATCGGTTGCCATGCTACCGAGTGCAGCTCCATCTGTGACCACCGTCCCATTGGAACTTACCAGTTCCGTGATATGGTTCTTCCTCCTCCGTTGGCTTGCTCCGAGGTGGAAAAAGCATGTATTCTTATCCCCTGCCGCCAGCCATTGGACTCGCGACCTTTGTCGCCACATTACCTCCTCCTGTTCCAGCAGAGAATTAAGTTTTGCAACGATCTCCTATTCTGTGCTGCTCGGATCAGAACGGTCAGGTGCCATCCTCAAAGCCTCAAGCTCCCTTTGCAAAGATCAAATTTCTGCCTGGACCGATCCCACCGTGTGGCATCCCCAGCGCAACATCTCAGCAGAGAGGTTTGATATTTTATGCTGTAGATCCTCCAGTGAATCGCTTCTTCCTCCCGCTAGCCATGAATCTTTAAATTTATTTTCAAACTCTTCTGCTCCCTCCCATGCTACCTCATAGCAGAAAGGGTGTTTCGCCGATCCTCTCATCCAGACTGGCTCCCGTCGGAGCAGAATGCGGAGATGATCCGACATAGCAATCGCGCCAGGCGCTGCACCTCTGCGCCTGGGAATCTCGCGCACCATGACGGCGAAGCCAATGCACGATCAAGTCTTGTGTGACAAAAAGACCCACCAGTCACCTTCTTCTCAAAAGTCCAAGGTACTCCACGGTAGCCTAGATCACACAAACCACACACATCAATCATATCACGAAAACCAGCCATCTGGCTGTAACTCCGCTCATTAACTCCTTCATGCTCCTCACGGTGTAACACCTCATTGAAGTAACTGATACAAAGCCACGGAAGGTCGTTAGATGACCGTATAAACTTGAGCATATCCCACGTCTTATGACGCTCGCTCACCTGCGCTTCACCATAAACCATGGTCAAGCGCCATTTTTCTTGCCCCTGTTCAGACACAATCACATCAATATGGTACTGTAAGTAGGGTAAGACTTCGATTTTTATTTCATTATTCCAAAACAGGCCAAGACCACCACTTTGACTAGAACTGCTAATAGCAAAACTTTTATCAAAACCTAAGGAACGAGAAAGATTTTCAACGCTATTCTTGTGCATCTGAGTTTCCACCACACACAAGATCGATGGAGAATACCGCTTCACTAAGTCACGGATCTCCCTGACTATCTTCGCACGCCCAATGTCACGACAGTTTGTACTTAGGACACTCATTGCGCCCCGCGGCCCTCTGATCCAGAGGCCGCTTCTTCAGACTTCTCCTTCCTCGGAGTAGCTTGCTTCTTGGGTCTTTTTTGCTCCCTAGCAGATGGAGGAGGGGGAGGAGTGCCCGATCGAGGGGGGTACTTACTCTCAGCCCCTCCATCAAAAACCAGCTTGTGTTTTGCCACACCCTGACCAGTGTCCTCAGTGACTCCCCCATCCTGCCATTGCAGGCGTAGGACCTTCTCCTGGCCAGGTGCACCCTTCTGCGAGTCCTTAACAGGGCTCACTTCCGACAGACTGGCATCTGTCGACGTCCTCTTGCGATTTTCAACCGCCAATTCCAGCCCACCAGCGCGACTGCTAGCATGTAGTTGACGTGGGAAATTGTAGTTGATGTGGGAGCTTCTTCTTCTTCAATCCCCGGCAACAAACAGCTGATGGTCCTTGTGCGTGGTGAATAACCAGCCCGTTGGGAACCCCAAGAGGAAGGTATGATGAGTATAGCAGCTAGTTTTCCCTCAGTTAAGAAACCAAGGTTTATCGTTCTTGGAGAGGAGAGACAAACGACTGAAGGTGATGCTTGCTAGTTTGCGACAGCTTCAGACAATTTATATATGGCGCCTCGTCCAAGCTTTGCTTGCTAGCTGCAACGCGGAACCTGCACACAACACAACCAAGTACTTTGTTCCCAACTTGCGATGAGGTTGTCAATCTCACCGGTTTGCTTGAAACAAAGGTTATGAGCGTATCGAGTGGAAAACAGTAGAAAGTATGTGAGTAAAGTAAACAATGCGAGTAAAGTAAACAGGTCATAGCAATATAATGGAAATAGGACCGGGGTCCACAGTTCACTAGTGGTGTCTCTCCATAAGATAAATAACACATGCTGGGTAAACAAATTACAGTCGGGCAATTGATAGAATAAAGATAAACGTGATATGTCAAGAAGATCACTATGACATTTACTCTGGGCATTACAACAAAATACATAGACCGCCATCCAACTGCATCTATGACTAATAATCCACTTGTGGTGAATCAATCCGAGAACTCCACAAGTATTAAGTTGCGAACAACAGATAATTGCATTAAGCATATGTGTAATGTAAACAAAGCATATGCCATTGAGCATATGAATGTTGTTTTCTCCCTAGTAGCAACAGCACATCTACAACCTTAGAGGTTTCTGTCACTCCCCCACGTTAAATAGAGGCATGAACCCACTATCGAGCATAAATACCCCTTCTTGGAGTCACTAGCAACTACTCGGCCAAGATAGCTACTAACAATGGAGAGCATGCAAGATCATAAACAACATAGAGATAACATAAGATATAATTCAGTACAGCAACTCAATCATAATACAAATATTCATCGGATCCCGACAAACCAAACATGTAGAATTACATAACGGTGATCTCAATCATGTAGGGCAGCTCATGAGATCTAAACATGAAGCACATGGTGGAGAAGACAACCATCTAGCTACTGCTATGGACCCATAGTCCAAGGTAGACTACTCACTCATCGCTCCGGAGGCAAGCATGGCGATGAAGAAGACCTCCGGTGGAGATTCCCCTCTCCGGCAGGGTGCCAGGAAGAGCTTCTGGACCCTCCCGATCTTCGGGTCGACGGCGGTGGCGGATCGCGATGTATTCTGGAAAAGTGATCGGGTACTTAGGTTTTTCCCATCCGGGGGTCTTTATAGGCGAAGGGGCGATGTCAGAGGTGGGGCCAGGTGGCCTCACACCTGGCTGGCACGGCCCAGGCCCTGGCCGCGCCAGCCTGGTGTGTGGGGCCCCTGTGGCCCCCCTCCTACTCTCCTTCGGATCACTGGAAGCTCCCAGACAAAATAAGACTTCAGGAACTTGTTTCATCCAATTCTGAGAATATTTCCTATGTATCACTTCTGAAACACAAAAACAGCAGAAAACACGGAACTGGCACTGTGGCAACTTGTTAGTAGGTTAGTTCCGGAAAATGCATAAAAGTGCCACGAAGTGTAACGAAACATTGGGCAAATGGTGTAAAAACAAGCATGGAGCATCAAAAATTATAGATACGTTTGAGACGTATCAAGCATCCCCAAGCTTAACTCCTGCTCGTCCTCGAGTAGGTAAGTGATAACAAAAGAATAATTTTTGAGGTGACATGCACCTACACAATCTTGATCACGTATATAAGCATTTGTGAGCTGGGATCATAAGAACTTAAAACATGGGCATGAAAGATATAATCTTGACAATAAGAACTTAGCAACCATGTTGTAAACAAGCAAATGAACGCAAATAGAAGATCATGAAAATGAAACAATGAAAGTCAAACGTGTGTTCAAATCATAAGGAAAAACATACAAATGGTTTTCAGCTTGTCCTTCAAAGAGAGCAAAACATAAATGCATAGGACACCTTCAAGTTTAAGAGGGCGACTAGATACAAATAATTTGAGAACAAGTGAAACCAACAATATGAATCAATCAATGAAAACTTTGGGACAATGCACATTATACTAAGAATGACAACTATGCTCTCTTAGACGGTGCATAAAGATAGAAGGTGGTGACTCAACATGAAAGTAAAAGAAAGGCCCTTCGCAGAGGGAAGCAGTGATTGCAAGTTTTATAACCATCAAAAATTATGGTACTTACCGGCTTTGAGCTCTCATTGCCCCCATCGTAAGCATCTTGAATGGTTACAGTTAATGCGAGAACAATTATGATGCATATGCTTGACAAATCATAAGTTGAAAACCTCATGTCCCATGAATACGAGTACACAAACCTCATGCTACTTTACTTAGAGTCCCAAGCAAGGCTCTTGTCATTGTAAATATATGCATATCATTGAGAACCGCCAATGGGGTACCTCTGTGCCCGATGACATGGAACAAGCCCACATCAAAATGATAGGACAAGCAGACAATGAACACTTCGACATCTCTTTTATTTGCCATTTATTTAGCTTTTTATTGTGAGATGCGTCATCGAATGTTCACCATGGGTATGCTGCAAATTTCCACCATGAATTATGCATGGCTTAGATTAGCGGCCCGGTGTTTCCCTAACACATATACGAACTCCATGATCCCCACAAGATTCCCAATTCATTTCACATCGCGGGCATCCATAAACAAAAGATCACGATATCAACTCAAATAAGAAGTGCAATGTTGAAAGCTTGCCCATGACTGCATGGCTGGGCTAGTCTCCAACTTACAACTTGCAAGCATAACAACTCAACATAAGAGACCACAATGTCAAATTTTTAAGAACAGGAAAAAGTAAAGTGTGCCTTCCGGTTCGTGAGAGCTTTACTGACCGAATTTCGCATAACACTGGTAAGAGTTTAATTTGAAGAGAAAATAAAAGCAAGTCAAATTTACTTGGAATAGCAAATTGCTAGTAGGTATGTATGGTGGACACTTTGGAAAACTTTGGCTTTTAGGAGTTGGATGCACGAGTAGAGCTCATACTCAGTACAAGGCGAGGGCTAGCAAAAGACTAGGAGCGACCAACTAAGAGAGCAATAATGGCCATAATCATGCATAGCGACAAAGCGACATTAAAAGAAGCATAAGATGGCATCAAAAGTCAAAAACTAAATGATCATAGAGGCTATTGGCGACTTTGTAAGAGTCTAACATGTGTGAGCATGCGCCAAGTCAACCCAAATAAAGCATCAAGGAGAAAACCAAAATAATGCTTCCATACAATAAAAACAACGCATGATTTTTTTCAAAGGCTCATTAAGCAATCTCAGTTATTTAAGACAAGTCATGCTACAACAAAACCACTAAGCATACTATCAAAAAGACATCAAGCATGACATGAAAAAGCCTAAGCCGCAGTCTACACAAGCTCCTTCTTGTACCACTATTTTGCATAAAGCTTTTTCTCTTTTCCAACACCATTTGAAATTTTTAAAGACACCTCTTTTGATGAAAACCAATAAAGATCAGAGGCAAAAATACACCTTGATGAAAAGATATGACAAGGTCTGAACACAAATCAAGGTGAAAACGAAAACCAAAAGCAGTAGCAGAAAAAGAAGAACACTCGGTGAAATTGTAAGAATGAAAAATGGAGTGTTCTTAGCAAATGAAAACGAGTACATCTCCTCCAAAGGAAATTTGTTGGGGTCCAACCATTTATTGCAGCAAACAAAACAAGCTAACTAAGAAAACTAAAATAACTGATGCTCCAAGAAAAACACATAGTGCATGAAGCAATAAAAATATAGTGTCTTGAAAGGTGACCTGATTTTTGCCGATGAAGAAGGGGTGCCTCGGGGGCATCCCCAAGCTTTGACGCTTGTACTTCTTGGATATTTCTTGGGGTGATGCATGGGCATCCCCAAGCTTGAGCTTTTGTCCATTCTTCAACTCATCTCATCATTCTCCAATCCCTACACTTGAAAACTTCCTTCATACAAAACTAAACACAAATCTATTAGCAACATTAGTGCAAGCATAACATATAATCAACCTCTTTTTGCTTCAGTTTTCAACCCAAAACCACCACATATATAGCACATACTACTGTAGCAACTTCCCCAAAAGTTCTGTGATCAAAAGAACTCAAAAGAAAGCGATAAAGCGGCAAACATAAATATTGGCAGAAATCTGTCAAAACAGAACAGCTGACAAAGGTCGAATTTTTGAGGGGTTTTCTGTTGCTCAAATCAAAAAGTGTTCAACTAACGAAAGTTTGGATATAACCTGGGGCATATGCACAAGAAATAGCACGTCCAAAAGATATACATAGAATTTATACGAATGTTTACGGTGCAACACCAAAAACAGTTTCAGGACAGCAACATCCCCAAATCTTTACCTCACTCGAATTAGAGGCTTCTCTTTGCACAAAAACAAAATAAACAAGATAAGGAGCGGTCATTACAGTAGTAATGACTTCCAAGACTCAAATAAAAGAAAAAGTACAAGAAATAAAACATTGGGTTATCTCCCAAGAGTGCTTTTCTTTAACGCCTTTGAGCTAGGCGCAGAAAATTGTGAATCAAGTATTTTCAGAAGAAGCATTAAGATCAACTGCAGAGGTCTTGTCAATAAGGCATTGTATTTCATCCACATAAGTTTTAGAAGACCCTTTGTGATCATGCTTTGGTTCACTCAAATCACAAAAAAGATTTTTGGGACAGATCCAGTCAAAATTATTTTTGAAAGCTTCACACACACTAGTGGGAAAAGGCTTATAGATAGATGTTTTATCAGTGGAGCATATTTTTCAATATGCTCCACTAGTATTTACTAGTGGCGCATTTTGTAATATGCTCCACTGATAAAAAAATTACTCGTGGCGCATTACTCCCAAAATGCGCCACCAATAGTTCTGTGGGACCCACCAGGAGGGTCGTCGACAAAATATCTTGACTTATCAATGGCGCATATTGGAAATGCGCCACGCATATTTTGGCCTTTAGTGGCGCATATAGTGCATAATGCGCCACCAATAAGCATGTGGGACCCACCTGGGCCCACTGGCCTGACCCCTGCCAGCGTTATGCGTGGCGCATATAGCAATATGCGCCACTGATAAATAAAATATCAGTGGCGCATATTGTCATATGCGCCACGCATAACTAGTGGGGCCCACACCTCTGAAAAGGTGGCAGACTTATTGGTGGCGCATTTTGTTTAATATGCGCCACTGATAAGGTCCGTCAGATCTATAAGTTGGCAGCCCCACCACCACCATTTCATTCTTCTCCATCCAACACCAAACTAGATCTAGGTCGTCCTCTTCCTCCCCACCACCTCAATTTCTCCATTCTTGCCTCCATTCTTGGTTTTTAAACCTACTTTGCTCCATAGTTTTGAGAGGGGATGCCTCTCTAAGTTGTAGATCTACTAAACCAACTAGGTGAGTTGTTGGAGGACATGCATGTGGATGTTTTGTGTGGCCGGTGGACGTCTCGCATGCGGTGTACACGCATGCATGCATGCTTGTGTGTGGTGCATGAATGTTTACAGGTGACGAAGAAGCAAGAGCATGTTGCTTGCTACGGTGTGGTGCATGGATGTTTGCCGAAATGTTGATTAACTTCCATTTCGGCAAATTTTTGCACTACCCATATGTCCTATTTTTAGGAGAGGTCATGTCGAATTTTTCCGGCGACCATGCATGCATGCATGTGTGTGTGTGTGTGTGTGTGTGTGTGTGTAAGTGCATGATGATGTGTGATTTATAAGGTACTCTCTTTTCTCTATACCGCGCAGGCAACCATGGTCAGACACATGAGCGAAGGTCAAGTGGCTAGATACAAGGAACGCGCGGTGGCCGACATGAGGACGAACAAGAGGACCCACATAAGATGTCCGTGTCGAAAATGCAAACTCGGGAGCTTACTTGACCCTGATTCCGCAGATCTGGAGAGTACCTGCTCACGCGTGGTTTCATGCCCGGCTATGATTCTGAAGATGACGAGGACGTCAACAATGGTGTTTCTGAAGACGAGGGCCTACATGATGATGATCACGAAGGAGATGGCGGCGGCGGACATGATGATGATCATCACGAAGGAGATGGCGGCAACGGACATGATGATGATCATCACGAAGGAGATGGCGGCGACGGATATGATGATGATCATAACGAAGGAGATGGCGGTGACGGACATGATGATGATGGAGAAGACGCGGCGTCGACGGGCACACAGACACGACTAACCTCAGCCTTGCAGGACCCACATGTTCAGGAACTGCTCCTCAAGGAGACGAGCAATGCGAAAGCTGCTGCCAGAGAGAAAGCCAAGCTGGAGCAGATGGAGATTGACAGGAAAACTCCGTTGTTTCCTGGGTGTCGACCCGAGGATACACGCTTGAGCGTCACGCTCAAGGCTCTAGAGATGAAGGCGGAAAGCAAATGGACCGACGTAAGCTTCAATAAAAACATGAGGCAAAAACGTCTTCCCAAGGGAAACACGTGTCCAACTAATATCGAGGAGGCCAAGAAAATTGTGTGCCCTCTGGACATGCCGTATGTTAAGTACCACGCCTGCATCAATGATTGCGCACTTTATCGGGATGAGTACGCGGAGAGAACCACATGTCCGGTGTGCGGCCAAGGACGATACAAGATAGGGAACAAGAAAGTACCTCGGAAAGTGGTATGGTACTTCCCTATCACTCCCCGTCTGCAGCGGTATTTCGTAGACCCTAAGGAAGCAAAGCTCATGCGATGGCACGCGGATAGGAAGAAGACCGAAGATGATCCGCATAAGGGCAAGATCCTGACACACCCTTCGGACGCTAGCCAGTGGAACGCACTTGACATCGACTTCCATGAGTTCGGGGCTGATCCAAGGAACATCAGGCTTGGTATGAGCACTGATGGACTCAATCCGTTTGGCAACCAGAGTAGCACGCACAGTACCTGGCCCATGTTTGTATGGCCGTACAACCTCCCTCCTTGGTTGTGCACCAAGCAGAGATACGTACACATGTGTATTCTAATTCAGGGCCCAAAACAGCCAGGTGTCGACATGCATTTGTATCTCGGTCTGTTGAAAGAAGAGCTAGCCACGCTGTGGGAGACGCCTCCTCGTACGTGGGATGCATACTCAGAAGATTATTTCCCTTTGAGAGTCGCGTTGTTCACAACGGTGCAGGACTATCCAGGTTACAGTTACGTCTCTGGCCAGGTGAACCACGGACACAACGCATGTGTCAGGTGCATGGATAAGACCCCACATCTCCAGCTACCAAGGGATCCCGGTTCCTCGAAGACCGTGTTCCAACGGACTCGGATGTGGCTTCGAATGGATCACCCGTGGAGAAAGCGCGGAGACCTGTTCAATGGTAAAGAAGAGCTTGAAAAAGCCCCACGTCCGAGGAGCAGTGAAGTAATCGATGACATGCTAGAAAACTGGGAAGAGTGCCCTTTGCCGGGAAAGAAGCGTCCGAGGACAAAGCCGCTGCATGGTGTGTGGAAAGCGAGGTCTATTTTCTGGGACCTGCCATACTGGAAATACCTCCACATGCCCCATAGCCTTGATGTCATGCACGTCACGAAGAACGTATGTGAGAGTCTGCTGGCCACTATCGTCAACATGCCGGATAGGACCAAGGACGGGCCAAAGGCAAGACACGACCTGGAATTCCTTGGCATCAAGAAAGAACTTCATGGTCCGCCCGATAATGATGATGCCGAGACGATGGACGAAGATACTCAGGGTCCCCGCAAGAGGGCTAAGAAGAGGGATGTGGTGTTTCCCGCTGCCTGCTTCACTCTAAGTGAGAAGGAGCTCGAGCAGTTTTTTAAGTGCCTCCTAGGAGTTAAAGTTTCTCACGGTTACTCTGGGAACATAGGCAAATATCTGGATGAAGCGAAGAAGAGGTTCAGCGGGATGAAGTCTCACGACTGTCACGTCTTGATGACACAGATACTTCAAGTTGCGATCCGAGGGATAATGGACGAGCATGTCCGTGAGACGTTGTTTGGCCTCTGCAACTTCTTCGACGTCATCTCGAGGAAATCTATCGGCTTGAAGCAGCTCGACGCGCTGCAAGAAGAGATCGTCGTGATACTGTGCGAGCTTGAGATTTACTTCCCGCCCACGTTCTTTGATATCATGGTGCATCTGCTCGTCCATCTCATGGATGACATCATTCATCTCGGTCTGACATTCCTGCACAACATGATGCCGTTCGAAAGGCTGAATGGTGTTATCAAAGGATTCGTCCGCAACAGGTCCCATCCAGATGGAAGCATCGCCAAGGGCTTTCTGACCTACGAGTGCATCTCGTTTTGCCAGAATTATCTACGCACCGAGGAGGACGACACGGACGACCCTGTTGGTCTGCCCAAAAGGACGCACCTCGGTAGACTTGCCGGATATGGTCACCGCGAGGGTTTTCGCGCCTTGCATGTCGGCGCGAAGGGTCGACGCCCCGACTTTCTCCGGGCACACCTCGTCGCGCTACAGCACATCGAATTGGTTGACCCTTGGGTAGAGGAGCACAAAAGCTTTGTAGAGCAGAAGTTCATTGACCTAGGTCGACCGAGGAAGAAGGGAGACGTAACAAGAGAGCACAACTCTAGCTTCACGGCTTGGTTCAAGGAAAAGGTTCACGGCCTGCAGTCAATGCCTTCTACGGAGGATGAAAAACTCATTTTTGCATTATCACAGGGCCCCGGGCACAACATGAGGACATATCAGGCCTACGACATCAACGGATACAGATTCTACACCGAGGAAAGGGACAAGAGTAGCGAATATTAGAACTCAGGAGTAACGATGCTATCCTATGCCGATGATGAAGCCACCGTCAAGGAAAGATTCTTCGGAAGGATCGAGGAGATCTGGGAGCTCGACTACGCCGGAGAGAAGGTGCCGATGTTCCGTATCAGATGGGCCAAGAGCGTCCAGAAAGAGGGCCGGTATTTCACCACCATGGTTATACCCGATGCCTCCGCGAAGAACGCCTCCGCAAAAAACGAGCCATGGGTACTCGCGAGCCAAGTTGACCAATGCTTCTTCATCACCGACCCGTCAAAGCCAAGCCGTTTTATCGTGAGGAGGGGCAAGAGGAGCATCATCGGAATGGAAGGACCCGCCAACGACCAAGACTTAGAAAAGAATGGCGATCCAAAGATCGAAGAGGAATTCGACAAGTACTTTGACAAGCCGACTGCCGTGGGAAGAAGAAAGACCACCCTACCTACTAAAGGTTGTCCATTCACGAGAAGAAACCTCAACATTCCCGGCCTAAAGTATTCAACCGCGAGGAAGAAGGGCAAGAAGATTGCAAAGAGACGCTAGCTCTAGCTAGCTAGCTAGCGCGGAATCGAGATCATGACATTTTTTGTGTAACACGACGATATATATTCGTGGTTTTTTGAATAAACTAACTATTATGATACTCGCAAATGAAGTGAGAAAAAGATGTGACATGACGATGTTTGTGTTTTTTTACTATTACAAACTATTATTTTGAAGTAACTTGTATTTGTTAGAAATTATGAAAAAATAATTTAAAACTATTACAAACTATTTGAAAAAATATGTGAAAACAAATGTAAAAATAGGTGTGAGGTATTAAAAACTATTTGAAAAAATATGTGAAAACAAATGTAAAAAAAGGTGTGAGGCAAACAGGATTCGAACCCTGGATGCCCCTAATGCAAAGAGTGTGTGCTGCCACTAAGGCAGATAAGTGTTTCTGTCAAATAGAGAGCCTTTGCGGTATTTGACTAAGTGTCAAATATGCGTGGCGCATTTTGTGCAATATGCGCCACGCATATTTGACACTTAGTCAAATACCGCTTCGGCCGGCCGAGCTCCTCTCTTCTTTCCCTCATTCCCCCCGCGCGCGCCGGCCTAACCCTAGATTCTAGAGAAACGCCGTCGCTCGAAGCCTCCTCTCCCCATTCCCTCCCACCCGAGAGCCGCCGCCGCCGCCGGTCAAAGCCGCCGCCGCCGGAGAAGGAGCAAGCGCCCGCCGAGGAGGAGGAGAAGCCGCTGGCGCTGACCACCTGCAGGAGGAGCCGGACCAGGAGGAGAATTCGCCGGCGCTCGTAGCCGCCGGACCAAGAGCACGAGGTACCGCCCCGACCGCACCCTCCCCATACCCGACACCGCTTCGTTGGTGAGCAATCGCTTCCCCTCTGCCCTCATTCCCCTGCCCTCCTTCCCCTGCTAATTCTTGGATTATATTTCTTGTTTATCTGAGAATGGGGACATTCTTCAACTAAATGAAAGAACTGGACAGTACATAGAAGTTGGAATATCTTGTCCCTTCGTATATGATGTAGTTGCTAAGCATTAGTGTCTGTTTCCTATTGATAAGACAGATTGCAGGCACACAACATTTATGCACTCTATTGAGTGAATTTACAGCAATGCAGCAAAATACCATAAGAACTAGTCACTAGAATGAGAAGAGGGCACGGACAATACAAAATTTCCCAGAATACGTTCAAACAATATTAAGTACCTGAAGGAGTGTAATGACGTTTGCGCAAGGGAACTTATAAGAAGATAGAGCTGCCTTGTTAAACATCACCAGCAAAACAGCAAATTGCAAAGTAAACAACATCAATAAGGGAAATCCAAACTTCTAAACATAAAAACAAAAAAAAAGTTCATGAGGAAGTTCCTGTATGGAAACTGGTATGTCATGCTTCCAAAGAGAAAAGAAAACAAGGCAAAGATGTAATATCATGTAGAATTTCCCACTGCCAGTTGCATTTTGCAATGAATCATGTGTATATGCTTGCTTATTCTGCCTAAATGGGAAGGGAATTTACCAGAATCTGTTTTTTATTGTTGCATGTGTGTGTGTTGTCAATGGTCCCACCTGAATTTGCTCTGTCCTGCCAGGCCATGATAACAAATTTGGACAATTCAGTTTGTCGAGAGATGTATGTGTTGTGTTGAAAAGTTATTCTCACTGAAGTCTACATTCAAACTGGCTATTCAGATTGTTCCTCTGAATACCTTAGGTGTTACCACAATGATTCCTTGTTAAAATTCTGCTAGGTAGTGAAATACAAGTCAACAAAAGCAGCTCTTAACCCAACCCCAAGTACCTGTGTAACACCTAATGAAGACAACATGCAGATAGTGCTAAATCACAAGACCAGGCCACATGGTCTCTCCGAAGAAAAAAACAGCATACTCTGGTTGAATCCATAAGAGACAGCACAGTTCATTACTACCATTTTATCTCTCGAATTAACTTTATCACATTACAATTGACATATCCGGCATTGTGATCTTCAGTCCAACCCAACTATTTGGCTTCAAAGAACTGCAGCAGTTTCCGAGACACATAGCCTTTCTAGCACTCAAATATCAACGTGTAGTAACAACCAATTTACTGGTGCATACCTATCACGATAACATCTGTGCAGTATGTACATTGAACTAGCAGTACTAAAATTGTTTCATGCAAAAAGTTCGGCTGAGTTGCAAGGCACAGTCAACCAAGCAGCACCGACTCCAAACCCAACCCCAAGTAGCTGAGTAACGGATGTAACGCCGAATGGAAAAGTTAGCTACGATAATCACCAAATCACCACGACAAAGCTACACATTCACAAACTCAAGCAACGTGCCCCACCGTGAATGAATACACTCAGACGACACGCCAAATACATGGTACTCTGGTACATGCTATCAAATGAGTCCTAGTTAACACTCCGCTATGTAGATGGACACAATTCAACAGACAAGCTCTTAAACGAGCCAAATGGAAACGAGACTGTACTGCATGGAGTCCTTTACTTGACCTAGGTCCCCAAAAAATACTATATTTGCAAAACAGCAACTTAAAAACTTCAAAAACAATATGATACTTCCTCTGTTCAGAATTATAAGACCTTTTAGGATTTTTTTTCAAACATACATGTACTTATTCTAGACGTATTTTAGTGTGTAGGTTCACTTCTTTCAGTCGGTATCTTTGTCTATATTCAAATATCTGAAATACCTTATAATATTGCTTTGCTGAAAGTTTCAAGTTTGCTTTGCTGGAAAGTTTCAAGTTTGCTTTGCTGGAATATGATGAATAGTATTGCTGGGAACAAATATATTGTTGTTGCTTTGCTGTGGCTACTTTGCTGATGCTGCTGCTGCTTTGCTGATGCTACCTGCTGCTTTGCTGATGCTGCTGCTGCTTTGCTGATGCTGATGCTGCTGCTGCTGCTGCTGCTTTGCTGCTGCTGCCGCTTTGCTGCTGCTGCTTATTGCTGGAATATGTGTATATGTGAATTGCTACAGGTTATTTCTAAATGAGTTGCCCATTTCTCCCGAAATGTCGATTTACTTCCGTTTCGGTTGAGAAATGGGCACTCCTAGGTCAAAAAAACAGCAAAGGTCATGCCGAATTTTTCGGTCGACTCTAGCTTAATTAATTATTGTACTAATTAAATTATTACATATTTTGTATGAAGTGCCGACATGTCGAGTGGAGACAAAGACGTTGGGGCTGGCCCTTCTCAGCCCATGAGCGTCGAAGAAGAAGCAAGAAAAGCCAACCTAAAGTTTTGGCGGCTTGGCGATGACTTGAGCGGGTCCGACGAGGAGGCCGAAGAAGCTGCGGCCGATGAAGTTGGCGAGGAGGCCGAAGGAGGTGCAGCCGATGAAGTTGACTCGGAGTCCGAATATGACTTCGAGGCCGAAGAGGCCGAAGATGGCGATGATGCCGGAAGCAGCAATGGCGACGAGGAGGATGACTTAAGTAGTCATGGTGGCAGTGACCGCATGGACGTCGGTGGATCGGACGGCGCCGCTAAGAAGAAGAAGAAGAAGGAAAGGCAGGATCGGACGCCGCCGGTACTCGGCACCAAGCTCGAAGAGTTCACGTATGTGAAACCGAGTGGCCAACCCGTGGAGCCTGCGAAGCTTGCCGCTGGGTACGGTTTGCAGCTTGGGTGCATCGTGCGGGAGAGCATGAGCATCAACCAGAAGAACATAAGAGCTAAGGGCAATACGCGGTTGCGCGAGCTACTCATTGAGAAGCTTCACAACCGGTACCAGTTCCCAGAGCCGTTCAATAACAAGAAGCTCAAAGGGAACAAGGTCAACAAGTTAGCCCTCACGAGGATGAGCACTGCCTTGAGCAGCTGGAAAAGTCGAGTGAAGAAGAGAATTCTCGCCGGCAAAAGTTGGGAGGAGATAAAGAAGGCCGAGCCGATGCTCGACGAAGATGAGTTCATCAAGTTCAAGGATGTGTGCCTCACTCCGGAAGGTATCGAATGGACCGAGTGGGGGAGGCATATGCGGGACCTCAACATAGGTAACCAACGCTGCGGAGGCGGCGGTTACCGAGGAAAGAAGGCCATTTGGGCAAAGGAGGACGCCGAGTATGCCCGTCTAGGGAAAGAGAACCCGTGGCACAAATTCACGGATGAGCAGGTGATGCAGTTTGTCCGTGCCCGCTACTATCTCCACCCCGAACTCAAGGAATTCGTTACCGACGACGATGATGTGAGGAAGTTCCAGAAAAAGCTGGTAAGGAATTTACCGCGCATCTCGATCGAGTCGATATGTGTTCTAAATTTCTAAATGGCCATGTCTTTCCTTCTCTGCAGAGAATCGAAGAAATATCTTGTGCTTCAAGTTCGAGCTCATCCCAGGGGTCGACGGCGGACCCGCGGTGGGACACGCCCTTCAACAGGGCGATAAACGTGATCAAGGGGAGAGCCAAGTCCTTGCCGCCGACTTCAGCTGGCCGCGCGGCCGGCTATGGTACGTACGACAAGGTTGGCGACTTCAAGAAAGAGGACCCCGAGGCGAAGAAACAGAGGAAGGCCGTGGCAGCGGCGGCGGTGGCTGCGGCCGCCGCTGCAAATGAAAGACGCGAAGTTGAAAAGCTCCGGGAGCAGATGCCGGACCTGATCGCCCAGCAAGTGCAACAGAAGCTCCGCGAGATCATTCCCGATGAGCTGTGGGAGGGGCTTGCTGCTTGGAATGCGGCAGGTCGACGAGGGGCGCTAGTGGTGCCCAGCATCTCCGGCAGCAACTCTATCCAGCACGTGTCGCCGGATGTGGTGACTCCAGATACCGCCAACGTCGAGGAGGCGCAGCCGGCGGCTGCTCCGGTGCCCCCTCCCGCCGTCGCCAACATGAACGCGCACCCGGAGGTCGCTCTGGTGACACCACCTCCCGGCAATGCCAACACCGAGCAGCCGATCGCACCGGTCCCTCCTCCCGCCATAGCTAAGGCGCAACCGATTGTGCTTCGTCGTAAGGCATCTCGGCGGGAGAATGATACCGGTGTCTCGACATTAGCCGAGCTCAACGCCATCTCCAAGGTAATGACTCCGGCCAGCACATTTCATTTTCTTTGCATTCGATGACTATATAGCTATAGCCAGCGACATCTCATGATATGAATGCAAACTTGTTTTCCCACATGACACACCTTGCACACTTTTGCATTTCGTGGACGGCGAGCTGAAGGATGTTGCTAAGGGCACAATCATTCAGCCAAATAGCACAGTCATGCATCATAAGGAGATGGTATCAGCGGTGTTCAAGGTCCGGCTGGCTCGGGTGTTGCCGGGATGCGAAGACATTGACCCCCCAACCCAACCTCAAGGCGCCGATGAACATAAGACCCTTGCGGGTTGCTTCGGCTGGGTCTTGACATGGCCGAAGACCCAGATTCGGCTTGTGAAGGAATAACAAGTTACTCAGCTGCCACGCATGGAAAAAGTTACTGAGCCACCGCCATGTTCGGCACCAGTTACTGAGCCACCGCCACGTATGGCGCCACCGCCTCGGCGGCCACAACAAGTTGTCTCCGCCAACACCTCCCGTCACCAGAAGTTGTTGGCCGCCGCTTTACCGCAGCCACCACCAGCACCACATGGCAAGGCCATCGCTGCATCATACCCAGTACTAGTTGAGGACATCAACGATGATGATGATGACAACCCAGATGACTGGCTCAACACCGGCGCCACCGACTCTTTGTTCATGCCAAACATGGAAGAACCCTACCATGTCTGTGAAGATCCAAATGCTCGCACCAAAGCATGCACGCGTTTGGACTTCCATGGTGCCCTAGAGGAGACGCCTCCGGATGCTGGCGCCGCTGATCCTAAAGTCAATACGGGAAATATGTTTAGCCCCAACACACTCCATAAGGTGGTGAGCGGCGGTGATCAATTGGCAACCGACTGTGGTGAGCAGTTGGAAACCGGTGGTCCCATCCAGAAGAAGCACCACCGGAAGAGGACCAAGAAGGATAAGCCGTCTGCGAGCCAGCAGCCTATCGGTCCGAAGAGGCCCAGGGTTCACGATGACCCGATGTCACAACCCGCTAAGGGCACCTTGCAGGGCATAATTCATGAAGCTGGAAAACCGATTATGACTGAGGAGCAGGTCGCCCACGCGAGTGGAGCGATGGTGAGCCTTATGCACGGTATCCTGTATCTGGAGGAGGGCCTTCTTAAGGAAACAAATCCATCATACCCGGTTTTCACGGTGAAGGTTCCAGCGGACGTGGGCTTCGTCGATGATCACCCCGCGGATATCTTCTTCATATCGTATGAGGACGTCTTCAAGCTTTTCAACGCCAAACGGCTGGACTATAACTTGGTCCGCCTATACGCGCTCCAGCGGGCGATGAAGGTCAACAGAGAAGAGAACCCTGGCGTCGCGATAGCGGACCCCTACTACATGCGTGAAGGCATGTTGATGAATCCAGCGAACCGTTCCAGAGCAAAGGAGTACCTCCAAAAGTTCCTGCTGGACAACAAGAGTAAAAAAGACATACTTCTTCCTTACTTTCCCGAGTAAGTGCACACTCACTCGGCCGCCGTAATAACTTGTCATTTCTTAGCTCCTTTTCCAACATTCTTTCGTTTCAACTATTTTGCGCAGAGACATATACTGCACATTGATCCTTGTTGCCCTGAGGTACTCACTAGCCGTCTACTTAGACTCGGGGAGTGAGGCAAAGACAAAAAACTACACCTACATCAAGGGTGTTCTAGATGATGCTCTCGAGGGATACGCCAGGAAGGGAGGCGACTTCAGGAAGGGGCAGAAAATGTCAAGGACGGCAGACACATGTTCAAGCACGTAATCAAGTTCCCCTGCGTCAAGCAGCCACCTAACAGTGTCAAGGAGGCCTTCTACGCCCTCCATCACATGCGGGCGATCATCCAGAACGAACACAGGCTTACAATGCCAGCTAGTGTCCGAGGATGCGCCGAAGAGCATGCAAGGATCGAGGACGCTGAACTTAGGGACGACTTCTTCCGCATCCAGAATCAGATTGTGACTATCTTGCAAGAAGATGTCATCACAAGGGGCGGAACCTTGTCCTATGCCAGACCGTTGGCTAAGCGCGAGATTGAAGACCGGTTACAGAAACAGCGTGACACTAGGACATGGACAACGAAAGATTGCTACAAACCGTTCCCGGAGCCATGCCAACCAAAGTCTTTATGATTCTTCCTAGTCGTTTAAGCGTGTATGTCAATCGTGTGTGCTTGAGTCATAAACTTTACCGTCTGCAACTCATTCCGGTGTGTGTGTGTGTGTGAGGTGTAAACTTATAACTTGCCTTAGTCAAAAGCATCGTTGTTGGACTTATTTACTTTTGTATGCGGGATACTTATATATAACTCTTTGCTTAGCTCGAGTACTTTCCTTTGTCGACATGCATGTGAATCCTTCATTCTGTCGGTTGCATATGATATATGGCTTTGTCGACATATGTAACTCTTTTCTTATAGCTTGAATACTATATATATGGCTTTGTCTACAGAGATGCCGAGATGCTACGTGGTGTACAAAGGATGGGTACCAGGAGTCTACGATGAGTGGGAGGATTGCCAGAAGCAAGTGAACAAGTTCAGCGGCAACTCCTACAAGGGGTATCCAACGAGAGAGCTAGCGGAAGCTAGGTGGAGGATCCACCTCCTAGGAGAGCGGAGAAACAACAACCGGATGAAGACCTTGATGATCGTGCTCCCGGTCTTGCTCACCATTGCGGGTGTAGTCTACTCGGTCTTTTGGTGAGATGTGTAGTGTGTGTAATGCGTAATGTGTGTAATGCATGGACTTGGGCTATATATGCTCTAACACTTATAACATTCGAGAACTTTGTCACTATATTATGGATCTAATTGTTTGTGATGATATATTTGTTTTGTACTGTATGCTATGTATTCTGCAGTTATATTGTATACCTATATATATTTTTGTGCATTGCTGTGTACAAATACCAGAAAATATTAGTTTTTTTGGACCTGCATGAAATATCAGTGGCGCATATTACAGGTCTTTAGTGGCGCATTACCTATTGGTGGCGCATATAGCAATATGCGCCACGCATAAGCCTCTAATGGCGCATATGCTATATGCGCCACCAATATTCAACATATGCGTGGCGCATATCATGATGCGCCACCAATAAACTGTTATTGGTGGCGTGGCATTGGTGGCGCATCCCATATGCGCCACGCATATGATAAAATGGTGCGCCACCTATAAGATTTTTTCCACTAGTGACAATCCCACGAGCTTGCAAGGTATAGGTATTTCGGCCCCTTTATCGTTTGTACCAATAACCTTTATAGGTGAACCGAGTTTATTAAAACGTTTAAGATCTTTTCTAGCTTTAATAACGACATCTTTAAATTCTAAGCGCAAAGCTTCCAAAATAAAAGCTTTCTTTTCAGAATCTTCAATTTCATGAAGCTTAAGGAACATGTATTGCATAAAAGGATTAAGACTAGCAAACCTAGCTTCTAACATGTGAACTAAATAAGCAGAAGCAACTTCATAACTAGGAGCTAGCTCAACCAAAGACTTTTCCTCAACTTCCTTATGCATACTAATATGATTAAAGAACTCCTCAATGTTACTTTTTCCAATAATTGAACCACTACCTACTGAGAGGTCCTCCAGAATGTACTTAGGGATA
Organism: Dactylis glomerata; assembly: GCA_007115705.1. Classification (NCBI taxonomy): domain Eukaryota; kingdom Viridiplantae; phylum Streptophyta; class Magnoliopsida; order Poales; family Poaceae; genus Dactylis; species Dactylis glomerata. The sequence continues at coordinate 2,747,836 of QXEO01000379.1, forward strand.
AACATGATGAACTAAAAGTAAAGAAATAATAACTACCAAGGATTCTAATTTTTTTGGGTTTTTGATATAAAGCAATGCAGGTAAAATAAATAAAGTAAAGCAAAACAATAACAAAGTAAAGGATGTGTGTGCGAAAAACTCCCCTCGCAGAAGTCTTCTACTTCCTCCCCGGCAACGGCGCCAGAAAAGAGGCTGCTAGCGTGTAGTTGACCTGGGAAAGTGTAGTTGATGTGGGAGCTTCTTCTTCTTCAATCCCCGGCAACAAACAACTGATGGTCCTTGTGCGTGGTGAATAACCAGCCCGTTGGGAACCCCAAGAGGAAGGTATGATGAGTATAGCAGCTAGTTTTCCCTCAGTTAAGAAACCAAGGTTTATCATTCTTGGAGAGGAGAGACAAACGACTGAAGGTGATGCTTGCTAGTTTGCGACAGCTTCAAACAATTTATATATGGCGCCTCATCCAAGCTTTGCTTGCTAGCTGCAACGCGGAACCTGCACACAACACAACCAAGTACTTTGTTCCCAACTTGCGATGAGGTTGTCAATCTCACTGGTTTCCTTGAAACAAAGGTTATGAGCATATCGAGTGGAAAACAGTAGAAAGTATGCGAGTAAAGTAAACAGTGCGAGTAAAGTAAACAGGTGATAGCAATATAATGGAAATAGGACCGGGGTCCACAGTTCACTAGTGGTGTCTCTCCATAAGATAAATAACACAGGCTGGGTAAACAAATTACAGTTGGGCAATTGATAGAATAAAGATAAATGTGATATGTCAAGAAGATCACTATGAGATTTACTCTGGGCATTACAACAAAATACATAGACCGCCATCCAACTGTATCTATGACTAATAATCCACTTGTGGCGAATCAATCCGAGAACTCCACAAGTATTAAGTTGCGAATAACAGATAATTGCATTAAGCAAAGTGTGTAATGTAAACAAAGCATATGCCCTTGAGCATATGAATGTTGTTTTCTCCCAAGTAGCAATAGCACATCTACAACCTTAGAGGTTTCTGTCACTCCCCCAGGTTAAATAGAGGCATGAACCCACTATCGAGCATAAATACCCCCTCTTGGAGTCACTAGCAACTACTCGGCCAAGATAGCTACTAACAACGGAGAGCATGCAAGATCATAAACAACATAGAGATAACATAAGATATAATTCAGTACAGCAACTCAATCATAACACCAATATTCATCGGATCCCAACAAACCAAACATGTAGAATTATATAACGGTGATCTCAATCATTTAGGGCAGCTCATGAGATCTAAACATGAAGCACATGGTGGAGAAGACAACCATCTAGCTACTGCTATGGACCGATAGTCCAAGGTAGACTACTCACTCATCGCTCCGGAGGCAAGCATGGCGATGAAGAAGACCTTCGGTGGCGATTTCCCTCTCTGGCAGGGTGCCGGGAAGAGCTTCTGGACCCTCCTGATCTTCGGGTCGACGACGGCGGCGGATCGCGATGTGTTCTGGAAAAGTGATCGAGTACTTAGGTTTTTCCTGTCAGGGGGTCTTTATAGGCGAAGGGGCGATGTCAGAGGTAGGGCCAGGTGGCCTCACACCTGGCTGGCGTGGCCCAGGCCCTGGCCGCGCCGGCCTAGTGTGTGGGGCCCCTGTGGCCCCCCTCCTACTCTCCTTCGGATCACTGGAAGCTCCCGGACAAAATAAGACTTCAGGAACTTGTTTCGTCCAATTCCGAGAATATTTCCTGTGTATCACTTCTGAAACACAAAAATAGCAGAAACAGGGAACTGGCACTGTGGCAACTTGTTAGTAGGTTAGTTCCGGAAAATGCATAAAAGTGCCACGAAGTGTAACGAAACATTGGGCAAATGGTGTAAAAACAAGCATGGAGCATCAAAAATTATAGATACGTTTGAGACGTATCAGCGACCTCCACGGCCTTTTCCACTCCTCCCCACTCGTCTGCCACCTCCGCGGCCCCTGGCATCCGCCCTTGGACCTTGGCCATCATGACCTGGAGCCCGGCTTGCTTGCCCAAATAACTGAGACTTGTTCCAGGGCGTATCAGCCAGCAGCCATTTATCAAATCCACACGCACCTTCTGCATGCTCACAAGTTCCACACTCTTCCTGCTCATGACCAAGCAGTCCACACACACCACAGAAATGTGGTATCTTCTCATACTTCACCCGCATTATCACCGGTGCCGCATCTTCAGGCTTGAAAGAGACAAACCTTGTTAGACACTTTCGCACATCCAGCCACACCCGAGCTCGAACAAAATCACCCCCTCCGGTCCAAAGCCATTCATCTCCACCTGCAACACTTCCCCAATACTCCCTGCAAGCCCCCAGATCAGCTTCTTCCTCCAGTATAGTTCAGGGATATCATGAATTCTTGCCCATGCGTGGATTCTATTCAACTCCACCGATTTCACACTGCAGCTAACATCATATTTCTCAATAAGCAGACCATGCTCACGAAATAACCAAGGGCCCTGCTCTGTAATTCTCTTCCAATCCCCCAAGCAACTCGCCTGGACTAGGAATCGGTTCTCCTCGACATCTCGAATCACCACCTCCTGAGCCAGAGCCCAGGCGAACCTCATCGTCTTTTTCAGAGAGACAACACTGAAAGGTTTTGTGGTCATCAGCTTCATCACCGCCATCCACTTTGCTTCCTCCTTCAGAGATTCAACCTCATCCCTCGCCACAAACAAACCATCGATGTCCTTCCCCTTTAGGTTTAGACTCTGCAGCAGCTCCTCTAGCGTTGGCTCCTATCCTCCAGCCTTTCCCGCCATACTGCTCGCCTCCCTTTTCTCCTTTGCCTCCGCCATCCAATCCCGATCTACACCCCCGACTAGACCTTAACCTGCCAAGGCCGGGTAGCCAGACAAGCCAGCCCCTTGATCAGCCCGAGCAGTTGGCTAGCGCGGGGGAGAAAGATCGATCAGAAGGCATGAGATGAGCACCGATCTCCGACGATCGCCGATCGCCAGAGCGGTAGGTGAAACCCTAGTTTCTTAAGTAACTGCCACCCAATCCTCATAAAGAAGAGCTTAAGAGCATCTCCAGCAGCAGCGCTATATCTGCGCGCTGTAAAACGCAGATCCAGCGCGCTGTATCCGCATGCAGTGCGCGGAGCCTGCATGGCCTTCTCCGGAAGCTGCAAACCAGCGCTGGAAAATGCAGCGCGCAAGCAACACTTCACCAGGCATTGCATAATAGCGAGCACTCGACCAGCTCAAACAACAATCCAACATATGCAAACATCCAACTAGATCAAACAAACACCAAAAAATGAACACCTTGTGTGCGCCAAATTCGCTCCCGGCTCGAAGAAGACATCGGCGCCGACGAGGGTTGATACGTCTCCAACGTATCCATAATTTTTGATGCTCCATGCTTGTTTTTACACCATTTGCCTAATGTTTTGTTACACTTTGTGGCACTTTTATGCATTTTCTAGAACTAACCTATTAACAAGTCGCCACAGTGCCAGTTCCCTGTTTTCTGCTGTTTTTGTGTTTCAGAAAAGTTACACAGGAAATATTCTCGGAATTGGACGAAACCAAAGCCAGCCGCCCAGAAATTTACCGAAGCTTCCAGAGAACCGAAGAGGAAACAGAGTGGGGCCACGAGGGGCCCTCACACCAGGGCGGCACGGCCAGGGGCTGGGCTGTGCCCCCTGTGTGTGAGACCGCCTCGGTCCACTCCTGACAATGCCCCTTCGCCTATAAAGACCCCCCGACGAGAAAAATCTAAGTACCTGATCAGTTTTCCAGAACACATCGCGATCCGCCGCCGCCGTCGACCCGAAGATCGGAAGGGTCTAGAAGCTCTTCCCGGCACCCTGCCGGTGAGGGGAATCACCACCGGAGGTCTTCTTCATCGCCATGCTTGCCTCCGGAGCGATGAGTGAGTAGTCTACCTTGGACTATGGGTCCATAGCAGTAGCTAGATGGTTGTCTTCTCCACCATGTGCATCATGTTTAGATCTCATGAGCTGCCCTACATGATTGAGATCACCGTTATGTAATTCTACATATTTGGTTTGTTGGGATCCGATGAATATTGGTGTTATGCTTGAGTTGAAGTACTAAAATTTATCTTTTGTTATCTCTATGTTGTTTATGATCTTGCATGCTCTCCGTTGTTAGTAGCTATCTTGGCCGAGTAGTTGGTAGTGAATCCAAGAGGGGGTATTTATGCTCGATAGTGGGTTCATGCCTATATTTAATCTGGGGGAGTGACAGAAACCTCTAAGGTTGTAGATGCGTTGTTGCTACTAGGGGGAAAACAACATTCATATGCTCGAGAGTATATGCTTTGTTTACATTACACACTTTGCTTAATGTAATTATCTGTTGTTCACAACTTAATACTCATGGGGTGTTCGGGTGATATCCCCGAGAGTGGATTATTAGTCATAAATGCAGTTGGATGGCGGTCTATGTATTTTGTTGTAATGCTCAGAGTAAATCTCATAGTGATCCTCTCATCATATGCACGTTATCTTTATTCTATCAATTGCCCAACTGTAATTTGTTTACCCAGCATGTGTTATTTTATCTTATGGAGAGAAACCGCTAGTGAACTGCGGACCCTGGTCCTATTTCCTTTATATTGCTATCACCTATTTACTTTACTCGCACTGTTTACTTTACTCGCATACTATTATCAATTTTCCACTCAATACGCTCATACCCTTTGTTTCAAGCTAACCGGTGAGATTGACAACCTCATCGTAAGTTGGGAACAAAGTATTTGGTTGAGTTGTGTGCAGGTTCCGCGTTGCAGCTAGCAAAGCAAAGATTGGACGAGGCGCCCTATAAATTGTCCTGAGCTGTCGCAAGCTAGCAAGCATCACCTTCAGTCGTTTGTTCTCTCCTCTCCAGATCGATAAACCTTGGTTTCTTAACTGAGGGAAATCTTGCTGCTATATTCATCACACCTTCCTCTTGGGGTTCCCAACGGGCTGGTCATTTACCAGACATCAAGCAAAGTTTTCTAGCGCCATTGCCGGGGAGGAAGTAGAAGACTTCTGCGAGGGGAGTTTTCACATGCACATCCTTTACTTTGTTTATTGTTTTGCGTTGCTTTATTTTATTTTACTTGCATCATTTTATCAAAAACCCAAAAAAAATTAGAATCCTTTGTAGTTGTTTTTACTTGTCTGCTTTTAGTTTGCTAGAATGGCTACTCCTGAAAACACCAAGTTGTGTGACTTTACTAGCATGAACAATAGTGATTTTATCTGCACTCCTATTGCACCACCTGCTCCTGCTGCAAATTTTTATGAGATTAAGCCTGCTTTGTTGAACCTTGTTATGAAAGAGCAATTTTCTAGTGCTAGTACTGATGATGCTGCAGCTCATTGATATGTCTCAAACGTATCTATAATTTTTGATGCTCCATGCTTGTTCTTACACCATTTGCCTATTGTTTCGTTACACTTAGTGGCATTTTTATACATTTTCCGGAACTAACCTATTAACGAAGTGCCACAGTGCCAGTTTCCTGTTTTCTGCTGTTTTTGTGTTTCAGAAGTGATACACAGGAAATATTCTCGGAATTGGACGAAACAAGTTCCTGAAGTCATATTTTACCCGGAAGCTTCCAGAGATCCGAAGTAGAGACGGAGAGGGGCCACCAGGGCCCCACACATAGGGCTGGCGCGGCCAGGCCCCTGGCCGCGCCACCCATGTGTGAGGAAGCCTGGCTCCACCTCTGACGACGCCCCTTCGCCTATAAGTACCCCCCGACGAGAAAAACCTAAGGGCCCGATCAGTTTTCCAGAATACATCGCGATCCGCCGCCACCGTCGACCCGAAGATCGGGAGGGTCCAGAAGCTCTTCCCGGCACCCTGCCGGAGAGGGGAATCGCCACCGGAGGTCTTCTTCATCGCCATGCTTGCCTCCGGAGCGATGAGTGAGTAGTCTACCTTGGACTATGGGTCCATAGCAGTAGCTAGATGGTTGTCTTCTCCACCATGTGCTTCATGTTTAGATCTCATGAGCTGCCATACATGATTGAGATCACCGTTATGTAATTCTATGATGTTGGTTTGTTGGGATCCGATGAATATTGGTGTTTATGATTAAGTTGCTGTAATGAATTATATCTTTTGTTATCTCTATGTTGTTTATGATCTTGCATGCTCTCCGTTGTTAGTAGCTATCTTGGCCGAGTAGTTGCTAGTGACTCCAAGAGGGGGTATTTATGCTCGATAGTGGGTTCATGTCTCTATTTCACCTGGGGGAGTGACAGAAACCTCTAAGGTGGTAGATGTGCTGTTGCTACTAGGGAGAAAACAACATTCATATGCTCAAGGGCATATGCTTTGTTTACATTACACACTTTGCTTAATGCAATTATCTGTTGTTCGCAACTTAATACTTCTAGGGTGTTTGGATGATATCCCCGGGGGTGGATTATTAGTCATAGATGCAGTTGGATGGCGGTCTATGTATTTTGTTGTAATGCCCAGAGTAAATCTCATAGTGATCTTCTTGACATATCACGTTATCTTTATTCTATCAATTGCCCAACTGTAATTTGTTTACCCATCATGTTATTTTATCTATGGAGAGACACCACTAGTGAACTGTGGACCCCGGTCCTATTTTAATCATATTGCAATCACCTGTTTACTTTTCCCGCACTGTTTACTTTACTCGCATATACTCTACTGTTTTCCACTCGAGACACTCATAACCTTTGTTTCAAGCAAACCGGTGAGATTGACAACCTCATCGCAAGTTGGGAACAAAGTATTTGTTTGTGTGTGTGCAGGTTCCACAAACACCTTCAGTCGTCATCGTCTCCCTTCTCCTGTTCGATAAACCTTGGTTTCTTAATTGAGGGAAAACTTGCTTCTACACTCATCATACCTTCCTCTTGGGGTTCCCAACGGGCTGGTCATCACCACGCACAAGGACTCACTGCTCCCACATCACCACACGAGTAGCAGCTATTTTTCTGGTGCCGTTGCCGGGGAAGAGAGAAGACTTCTGCGAGGGGAGTTCTTCGCACACACATTCTTTACTTTGTTATTTGTTTTGCTTTACTTTATTTATTTTACCTGCATTGCTTTTTATATCAAAAACCCAAAAAAATTAGAATCCTTGGTAGTTGTTATTTCTTTACTTTAGTTATCATGCTGTTCCCTGAGTTCGTTCTGGAGGACCTCTCAGTAGGTAGTGGTTCGATTGTTGGCAAAAGTAACATTGAGGAGTTCTTTAATCACATTAGTATGCACGATGAAGATGAGGAAAAGTCTTGGGTTGAGCTTGCTCCTAGTATTGAAGTTGCTTCTATTTATTTACTTGACATGTTGGAAACTAGGTTTGCTAGTCTTAATCCTTTTATGCAATATATGTTCCTTAAGCTTCATAAAATTGAGGATCCCGAAAAGAAGGCTTTTATCTTGGAAACCTTGCGCCTAGAATTTAAGGATGTAGTTATTGAAGCTAGAAAAGTTCTTAAACGTTTTAATAAACTCGGTTCACCTATAGATACTAATGAGGGGACCGAGATACCTATATCTTGCAAGCTTTTGGGATTGAATGATGCTTTCGAAAACAATTTTGCCTGGATTTGTCCTGAAAATCTTTTTGATGAGAATAGTGTACCAAAGCATGATCACCAAGGGTCTTCAAAAACTTATGTGGATGAAATACAATGCCTTATTGACAAGACCTCTTCTGTTGATCTTAATGCTCCTTCTGAAGGTACTTGATTCGCAATTTTCTGCGCCTAGCTCAAAGGCGTTAAAGAAAAGCACTCTTGGGAGATAACCCATTATTTACTTTTCAGTACTTTTTCTTTTATTTGAGTCTTGGAAGTCATTACTACTGTAATGACCGCTCCTTATCTTGTTTATTTCGTTTTTGTGCCAAGAGAAGCCTCTAATTTGAGTGAGGTAAAGATTTGGGGATGTTGCTGTCCTGAAACTGTTTTCGGTGCTGCACCGTAAAAATTCGTGAAAATTCTCTGTTTATCTTTTGGACCTGCGATTTCTTGTGCATATGCCCCAGGTTATATCCAAACTTTTCTTAGTTGAACACTTTTTGATTTGAGCAACGGAAAATCCCTTAAAAATTCGTCCTTTGTCAGCTGTCCAGTTTTGACAGATTTCTGCCAATATTTGTTTTTGCCACTTTATCGCTTTCTTTTGAGTTCTTTTTTATCATGGAACTCTTGTGGAAGTTGCTACAGTAGTATATACTTTATATGTGGTGGTTTTGGGTTGAAACCTGAAGCTAAAAGAGGTTGAATATATTTTATGCTTGCACTAATGTTGCTAATAGAATTGTGTTTAGTTTTGTATGAAGGAAGTTTTCAAGTGTAGGGATTGCAGAATGATGAGATGAGTTGAAGAATGGACAAAAGCTCAAGCTTGGGGATGCACATGCATCACCCCAAGAAATATCCAAGAAGTACAAGCGTCAAAGCTTGGGGATGCCCCCGAGGCACCCCTTCTTCATCGGCAAAAATCAGGTCACCTTTCAAAACACTATATTTTTATTGCTTCATGCACTATGTGTTTTTCCTGGAGCGTCAATTGTTTTAGTTTTCTTAGTTGGTTTAGTTTGTTTGTTTGCTGCAATAAATGGTTGGACCCCAACAAATTTCCTTTGGAGGAGATGTACTCGTTTTCAATTGCAAAGAACGCTCAGTTTTTCACTCTTATCGTTCATCGATGTGTTCTTCTTTGTCTGCTACTGCTTTTGGTTTTCGTTTTCGCCTAGATTTGCGTTCAGATCTTGTCATATCTTTTTATCAAGGTGTATTTTTTGCCTCTGATCTTTATTGGTTTTCATCAAAAGAGGTGTTTATAAAATTTTCAAATGGTGTTGGAAAAGAGAAAAAGCTTTGTGCAAAATAGTGGTACAAGAAGGAGCTTGTGTAGACTGCGGCTTAGGCTTTTTCATGTCATGCTTGATGTCTTTTTGATAGTATGCTTAGTGGTTTTGCTGTAGCATGACTTGTCTCAAATAACTGAGATTGCTTAATGAGCCTTTGAAAAAATCATGCGTTGTTTTTATTGTATGGAAGCATTATTTTGGTTTTCTCCTTGATGCTTTATTTGGGTTGACTTGGCGCATGCTCACACATGTTAGACTCTTACAAAGTCGCCATTAGCCTTCATGATCATTTAGTTTTTGACTTTTGATGCCATCGTATGCTTCTTTTAATGTCGCTTTGTCGCTTTGCATGATTATGGCCATTATTGCTCTCTTAGTTGGTCGCTCCCAGTCTTTTGCTAGCCCTCGCCTTGTACTGAGTATGAGCTCTACTCGTGCATCCAACTCCTAAAAGCCAAGTTTGCCATTGTGTCCACTATAAATTCCTATGCATGGTATTTGTAAGCCATTCCAAAGTAAAATTTTCGTGTGCTACCTTTCAAAAAACCTTCAAAATACTTCTCGTTTTGTGACACTGTTTTCAGCTCATGGGGACATAATGGTCGGATTTGCTATCTTCCATATTGCTTATTCCAAAAAGAAAAAAAATAAAGAAAAAAAGGCACTCCTCCAAAGAATGTCAATGTTGGTGGGCACCCGATGGAATCGGTTAGCCATGGTATGTGAAAGGAAAAGGTGGGGAGGAGTGCCAAGTTTTATAAAAAGAGCACGAAGTGCCAATCTCTCTCTCAAAAACTTGCTTTATTTTTGTATGGAAGATAGTAAGAACCCCATTGCCAGTCGTTGACAAAGACAACCACCTCTCAAAATCAAGTTTTATCTCTCTGTTTTACAAATGAAAAGCTCTAGCACATGTTTAAATCACTGCTTCCCTCTGCGAAGGGCCTTTCTTTTACTTTTATGTTGAGTCACCACCTTCTTTCTTTGTGCACCATTAAGAGAGCATAGTTGTCATTCTTAGTGTGATATGCATTGTCCCAAAGTTCATTGATTGACTCATATTGTTGGTTTCACTTGTTCTTAAGTTATTTGTATCTAGTCGCCCTCTTAAACTTTGAGGTGTCCTATGCATTTATGTTTTGCTCTCTTTGAAGGACAAGCTGAAAACCATTTGTATGTTTTTCCTTATGATTTGAACACACGTTTGACTTTCATTGTTTCCATATCATGATCTTTTGTTTGTGTTCATTTGCATGTTTACAACATGGTTGCTAAGTTCTTATTGTCATGATTATATCTTTCATGCCCATGTTTTAAGTTCTATTGATCCCAGCTCACCAATGCTTACATATATGATCAAGATTGTGTAGGTGCATGTCACCTCAAAAATTATTCTTTGTTATCACTTACCTACTCGAGGACGAGCAGGAGTTAAGCTTGGGGATGCTTGATACGTCTCAAACGTATCTATAATTTTTGATGCTCCATGCTTGTTCTTACACCATTTTCCTATTGTTTCGTTACACTTAGTGGCATTTTTATACATTTTCCGGAACTAACCTATTAACAAAGTGCCACAGTGCTAGTTTCCTGTTTTCTGCTGTTTTTGTGTTTCAGAAGTGATACACAGGAAATATTCTTGGAATTGGATGAAACAAGTTCCTGAAGTCATATTTTACCCGGAAGCTTCCAGAGATCCGAAGGAGAGACGGAGAGGGGCCACCAGGGCCCCACACATAGGGCTGGCGCGGCCAGGCCCCTCGCCGCGCCACCCATGTGTGAGGGAGCCTGGCTCCACCTCTGACGACGCCCCTTCGCCTATAAGTACCCCCCGACGAGAAAAACCTAAGGGCCCGATCAGTTTTCCAGAATACATCGCGATCCACCGCCACCGTCGACCCGAAGATCGGGAGGGTCCAGAAGCTCTTCCCGGCACCCTGCCGGAGAGGGGAATCGCCACCGGAGGTCTTCTTCATCGCCATGCTTGCCTCCGGAGCGATGAGTGAGTAGTCTACCTTGGACTATGGGTCCATAGCAGTAGCTAGATGGTTGTCTTCTCCACCATGTGCTTCATGTTTAGATCTCATGAGCTGCCATACATGATTGAGATCACCGTTATGTAATTCTATGATGTTGGTTTGTTGGGATCCGATGAATATTGGTGTTTATGATTAAGTTGTTGTACTAAATTATATCTTTTGTTATCTCTATGTTGTTTATGATCTTGCATGCTCTCCGTTGTTAGTAGCTATCTTGGCCGAGTAGTTGCTAGTGACTCCAAGAGGGAGTATTTATGCTCGATAGTGGGTTCATGTCTCTATTTCACCTGGGGGAGTGACAGAAACCTCTAAGGTGGTAGATGTGCTGTTGCTACTAGGGAGAAAACAACATTCATATGCTCAAGGGCATATGCTTTGTTTACATTACACACTTTGCTTAATGCAATTATCTGTTGTTCGCAACTTAATACTTCTAGGGTCTTCGGATGATATCCCCGGGGGTGGATTATTAGTCATAGATGCAGTTGGATGGTGGTCTATGTATTTTGTTGTAATGCCTAGAGTAAATCTCATAGTGATCTTCTTGACATATCACGTTATCTTTATTCTATCAATTGCCCAACTGTAATTTGTTTACCCATCATGTTATTTTATCTATGGAGAGACACCACTAGTGAACTGTGGACCCCGGTCCTATTTACATCATATTGCAATCACCTGTTTACTTTTCCCGCACTGTTTACTTTACTCGCATATACTCTACTGTTTTCCACTCGATACACTCATAACCTTTGTTTCAAGCAAACCGGTGAGATTGACAACCTCATCGCAAGTTGGGAACAAAGTATTTGTTTGTGTGTGTGCAGGTTCCACAAACACCTTCAGTCGTCATCGTCTCCCTTCTCCTGTTCGATAAACCTTGGTTTCTTAATTGAGGGAAAACTTGCTGCTACACTCATCATACCTTCCTCTTGGGGTTCCCAACGGGCTGGTCATAACCACGCACAAGGACTCACTGCTCCCACATCACCACACGAGTAGCACTCATCTCAACAATTTTGTTGAGCTATGTGAGATACAAAAATATAAGGATGTTGAAAGTGATATTATTAAGCTTAAGTTGTTTCCTTTTTCTTTGAGAGGAAAAGCTAAGGATTGGTTGCTGTCTTTGACTAAGAATAGTATTGATTCATGGGCTAAGTGTAAGGATGCTTTTATTGGTAGATACTATCCTCCTGCTAAGATTATATCTCTGCGTAGTAATATTATGAAGTTTAGTCAGTTTGATAATGAACATGTTGCTCAAGCTTGGGAAAGAATGAAATCTATGATAAAGAATTGTCCCACCCATGGACTGACTACTTGGATGATTGTTCAAACTTTTTATGCAGGACTGAATTTTTCTTCAAGGAACCTACTTGATTCAGCTGCTGGAGGCACTTTTATGTCCCTTACCTTGGGCGCCGCAACCAAACTTCTCGACAATATGATGGTAAATTACTCCGAATGGCACACCGAGAGAGCTCCACAAGGTAAGAAGGTAAATTCTGTTGAGGAAACCTCTTCCTTGAGTGATAAGATTGATACTATTATGGCTATGCTTGCTAATGATAGGACTCATGTAGATCCTAATAATGTTCCTTTAGCCTCTTTGGTTGCCCAAGAAGAGCATATTGATGTGAACTTCATTAGAAATAATAATTTTAACAACAATGCTTATAGGAACAATTTTGCTAGTAACAATTATAGGCCGTATCCTTCTACCAATGGTAATGGTTATAGTAATTCTTATGGTAATTCCTCTAACAACACTAGGGCCGCGCCCTCCGAGCTTGAGATAATGCTCAAAGACTTCATGGTAAAACAAACTGCTTTTAACAAGTCTGTTGAGGAAAAGTTAGGCAAAATTGATATTCTTGCTTCTAAAGTTGATAGCCTTGCTCATGATGTTGAACTTCTGAAATTAAAAGTGTTGCCTAATGATGTGAAAGAGAACAATGTTTTGGCTACTGCTAATGCTATCCAAGTTGGAATTGATAAAAATGTTAGATTGTTAGCAGAATTGCATGCTAGATGGGAAAGAGAGGATGAAATTGCTAGGAATATGAAAGTTTGTACTATTACTACCTCTAATGATGTTGTTCCTAATGCTAGCAATCCTCTTACTTTGATTGGTGTAGAGAAAACTCCCACTCCTTGTGTTAAAAAGCCTAAAACTGCTAAAACTTTTTCTCAAAAGAGTGCTAAATTTTTTTGGAGTGTAGGAGATGATAGTTCTATTTCCTTTAATGATTTTGATGTTGATGGCTGCAATATATCTGAAGTTATTTTTTTTCTTTCAAAAGCTTGCTTTGATTCCCAATGATAGTTCTTTAAATGTTGCTTTTACTAAGCATATTACCAATGCTCTCATGAAAATTAGGGATGAAAAGTTGAAGCAAAAAGATTCTGTTCCAAGAAGTTAGAAGATGGTTGGGAACCCATCATTGATATGCATGTTAATGGTTTTGATTGCCATGCTTTATGTGATCTAGGTGCTAGTATTTCTATTATGCCTAGAAAAATTTATGACATGCTTGATTTACCACCGCTTGAAAAGTGTTATTATGATGTTCCTATTGCTGATGTTGCTAAGAAGAAACCTTTGGGAAGGATTAATGATGTTCTTATTGTGGTTAACAATAACCTTGTTCCCGTTGATTTTCTTATCATGGATGTTGAATGCAATGCTTCATGTCCTATTATTTTAGGAAGACCCTTTCTTCGAACTGTAGGTGCCATCATTGATATGAGGGAAGGCACCATCAAATATCAATTTCCACTCAAGAAAGGTATGGAACACTTCCCTAGGAAGAGAAAGAAACTAGTGTTTGACTCTATTCTTAGAGCAAATTATGACCTTAATGCTTCATCACTTGATATTACTTGATTCGTAATTTTCTGCGCCTAGCTCAAAGGCGTTAAAGAAAAGCACTCTTGGGAGATAACCCAATGTTTTTACATTCAGTTCTTTTTCTTTTATTTAAATCTTGGAAGTTATTACTACTTTAATAACCTCTCCTTATCCTTTTTATTTCATTTTTGTGCCAAGAGAAGCCTCTAATTTGAGTGAGGTAAGATTTGGGGATGTTGCTGTCCTGAAATAGTTTTCGGTGCTGCACCGTAAAAATTCGTGAAAATTCTCTGTACATCTTTTGGACCTGTGATTTATTGTGCATATGCCCCAGGTTATATCCAAACTTTCATTATTTTAACACTTTTTGATTTGAGCAACAGAAAACACCTTAAGAATTCGACCTTTGTCAGCTGTTCTGTTTTGACAGATTTCTGCCAACATTTGTGTTTGCCGCTTTATCGCTTTTTTTTGAGTTCTTTTGATCACGGAACTTTTGGGGAAGTTGCTACAGTAGTATATGCTTAATATGTGGTGGTTTTAGGTTGAAACTTGAAGCAAAAAGGGTTGATTATATGTTATGCTTACACTAATGTTGCTAATAGATTTGTGTTTAGTTTTGTATGAAGGAAGTTTTCAAGTGTAGGGATCGGAGAGTGATGAGATGAGTTGAAGAACGGACAAAAGCTCAAGCTTCGGGATTCCCATGAATCACCCCAAGAAATATCCAAGAAGTACAAGCGTCAAAGCTTGGGGATGCCCCCGAGGCACCCCTTCTTCATCGGCAAAAATCAGGTCACCTTTCAAGACACTATATTTTTATTGCTTCATGCATTATGCATTTTTCTTGGAGCGTCAGTTGTTTTTAGTTTTCAGTTTAGTTTAGTGTTGTTTGCTGCAATAAATGGTTGGACCCCAACAAAGTTCTTTTGGAGAAGTTACCTTGCTTTTCATTTGCCAAGAACACTCCATTTTTCATTCTTACAATTTCAACGAGTGTTCTCTTTTTCTAGAACTTTAGCTTTCGTTTTCGCCTTGATATGTGTTCAGATCTTGTTATATCTTTTCATCAAGGTGTATTTTTGCCTCTGATCTTTATTGGTTTTCATCAAAAGAGGTGTTTATAAATTTTTTGAATGGTGTTGGAAAAGAGAAAAAGCTTTATGCAAAAAAGTGGTACAAGAAGGAGCTTGTGTAGACTGCGGCTTAGGCTTTTGCATGTCGTTCTTGATATCTTTTTGATAGTATGCCTAGTGGTTTTGCTGTAGCATGACTTGTCTCAAATAACTGAGATTGCTTAATGAGCCTTTGAAAGAATCATGTGTTGTTTTTATCGTTTGGAAGCATTATTTTGGTTTTCTCCTTGATGCTTTATTTGGGGTTGACTTGGCGCATGCTCACACATGTTAGACTCTTACAAAGTCACCATTGCCTCTATGATCATTTAGTTTTTGACTTTTGATGCCATCTTATGCTTCTTTTAATGTCGCTTTGTTGCTTTGCATAATTATGGCCGTTATTGCTCTCTTAGTTGGTCGCTCCCAGTCTTTTGCTAGCCCTCGCCTTGTACTGAGTATGAGGTCTACTCATGCATCCAACTCCTAAAAACCAAGTTTGCCAAAGTGTCCACCATACATACCTATTAGCAATTTGCTATTCCAAGTACATTTGACTTCTTTTTCTTTACTCTTCACATTAAACTCTTACCAGTGTTATGCGAAAATTGGTCAGTAAAGCTCTCACGAACCGGAAGGCACACTTTACTTTTTCTCGTTCTTAAAAATTTGACATTGTGGTCTCTTATGTTGAGTTGTTATGCTTGCAAGTTGTAAGTTAAAGACTAGCCCAGCCATGCTGTCATGGGGCAAGCTTTCAACATTGCACTTCTTATTTGAGTTGATATCGTGATCTTTTGTTTATGGATACTCACGGTGTGAAATGAATTGGGAATCTTGTAGGGATCATGGAGTTTGTATATGTGTTAGGAAAACGCCTGGGCCGCCAATCTAAGCCATGCATAATTTATGGTGGAAATTTGCAGCATACCCATAGTGGACATTCGACAACGCATCTCAAAATAAAAAAGCTAAACAAATGGTAAATAAAAGAGATGTCGAGGTGTTCATTGTCTTCTTGTCCTGTCATTTTGATATGGGCTTGTTCCATGTCATCGGGCATGGAGGTACCCCGTTGGCGATTCTTGATAATATGTATATACTTACAATGACAAGAGCCTTGCTTGGGACTCTAAGTAAAGTAGCATGAGGTTTGGGTACTCGTATTCACGGGACACGAGGTTTTTAACTTATGATTTGTCAAGCATATGCATCATAATTGTTTTTGCATTAACTTTAACCATTCAAGATGCTTATGATGTGGGCAATGAGAGCTCAAAGCCAGTAAGTACCATAATTTTTGAAGGTTATAAAACTTCCAATCACTGCTTCCCTCCGCGAAGGGCCTTTCTTTTACTTTTATGTTGAGTCACCACCTTCTATCTTTATGCACCATTAAGAGAGCATAGTTGTCATTCTTAGTATAATGTGCATTGTTCTAAAGTTTTCATTGATTGATTCATATTGTTGATTTCACTTGTTCTCAAATTATTTGTATCTAGTCGTCCTCTTAAACTTGAAGGTTCCTATGCATTTTTGTTTTGCTCTCCATGAAGGACAAGCTGAAAACCATTTGTATGTTTTTCCTTATGATTTGAACACACGTTTAACTTTAATTGTTTTATTTTCATGATCTTTTGTTTGTGTTCATTTACATATTTATAACATGGTTGCTAAGTTTCTTCTATCAAGATTATGTCTTTCATGCCCATGTTTTAAGTTCTTTTGATCCCAGCGCACAACGCTTACATATATGATCAAGATGGTTTAGGTGCATGTCGCCTCAAAAATTATTTCTTTGGTTATCACTTACCTACTCGAGGACGAGCAGGAGTTAAGCTTGGGGATGCTGACGTCTCCAACGTATCCATAATTTTTGATGCTCCATGCTTGTTTTTACACCATTTGCCTAATGTTTCGTTACACTTTGTGGCACTTTTATGCATTTTCCGGAACTAACCTATTAACAAGTCGCCACAGTGCCAGTTCCCTGTTTTCTGCTGTTTTTGTGTTTCACAAAAGTTACACAGGAAATATTCTCGGAATTGGACGAAACCAAAGCCAGTCGCCCAGAAATTTACCGAAGCTTCCAGAGAACCGAAGAGGAGACGGAGTGGGGCCATGAGGGGCCCTCACACCAGGGCGGCACGGCCAGGGGCTGGGCCGCGCCCCCTATGTGTGAGACCGCCTCGGTCCACTCCTGATGATGCCCCTTCGCCTATAAAGACCCCGACGAGAAAAACCTAAGTACCCGATCAGTTTTCCAGAACACATCGCGATCCGCCGCCGCCGTCGACCCGAAGATCGGGAGGGTCCAGAAGCTCTTTCCGGCACCTTGCCGGAGAGAGGAATCGCCACCGGAGGTCTTCTTCATCGCCATGCTTACCTCCGGAGCGATAAGTGAGTAGTCTACCTTAGACTATGGGTCCATAGCAGTAGCTAGATGGTTATCTTCTCCACCATGTGCTTCATGTTTAGATCTCATGAGCTGCCCTACATGATTGAGATCACCGTTATGTAATTCTACATGTTTGGTTTGTTGGGATCCGATGAATATTGGTGTTATGCTTGAGTTGAAGTACTAAAATTTATCTTTTGTTATCTCTATGTTGTTTATGATCTTGCATGCTCTCCGTTGTTAGTAGCTATCTTGGCCGAGTAGTTGCTAGTGACTCCAAGAGGGGGTATTTATGTTCGATAGTGGGTTCATGCCTCTATTTAATCTGGGGGAGTGACAGAAACCTCTAAGGTTATAGATGTGCTGCTGCTACTAGGGGGAAAACAACATTCATATGCTCGAGGGTATATGCTTTATTTATATTACACACTTTGCTTAATGCAATTATCTATTGTTCGCAACTTAATACTCATGGGGTGTTCGGATGATATCCCCGAGAGTGGATTATTTGTCATAGATGCAGTTGGATGGCGGCTATGTATTTTGTTGTAATGTCCAAAGTAAATCTCATAGTGATCCTCTCATCATATGCACGTTATCTTTATTCTATCAATTGCCCAACTGTAATTTGTTTACCCAGCATGTGTTATTTTATCTTATGGAGAGACACCGCTAGTGAACTGTAGACCCTGGTCCTATTTCCTTTATATTGCTATCACCTGTTTACTTTACTCGTGCTGTTTACTTTACTCGCATACTATTATCACTTTCCACTCGATACGCTCATACCCTTTGTTTCAAGCAAACCGGTGAGACTGACAACCTAATCGTAAGTTGGGAACAAAGTATTTGGTTGTGTTGTGTGCAGGTTTCGTGTTGCAGCTAGCAAAGCAAAGCTTGAACGAGGCGCCCTATAAATTGTCTTGAGCTGTCGCAAGCTAGCAAGCATCACCTTCAGTCGTTTGTTCTCTCCTCTCCAGATCGATAAACCTTGCTTTCTTAACTGAGGGAAATCTTGCTGCTATATTCATCACACCTTCCTCTTGGGGTTTCCAACGGGCTGGTCATTTACCAGACATCAAGGGTGAGCACAGCGCCGCAGCGGCACGCCTTCAACGAATCGAGCGCGCGCGGCCGCTAATCTTTGAGAAATCCGACGGTACGAGAGCGCGGCGGGCGTGGCGGCCAAGGCGGTGGGTGGGGCGTAGCCGGGGTAGGTGAGCGTGGCGTCGACGGGCGCTGAGCGGGGGCGGCCGCCGGTGTAGCTGAACGCGACGCCGACGAAGGTTTGGTGGTGGCGACGGAAGGGGGCGCGGAAGGGGAAAAGGGGCGCGGGAGAACTCGCGGCGCGGGAGGGAATGTTCAGCGGTTGGCTATTGCCGCGCGTCTCCAACGATAGCGCGCGCGAGAAAAAGCACCAAAACTTTCGCTCCAGATTGCGCAGAATGCAGCGCCGCGCTATTTTTTCCAGCATGTGCAATTTTACAGTATCCGCTGGAGAAAAATACAGCGCACGTGATAAAAAAACAGTTATTTTAGCGCTGCGCTATTTTAACGCCGTGCTGAAGATGCTCTAAGACCTAGAGCAGGTACGAAACAAGAAGAAAGCGAAGCAAAAGTGAACACATCTCGCAGTCGGGCCCATAACCGTCTCAGCCGCGTGTCCTGCGCCGGCCCGGTTGCCCCGCCACGTCCTCAGCCCCAGGCCCCCACTCCATTTCCCATTCCCCTCTCACCGGCATGGCGGAGCCACCCCCACCGCCCATGCCGAAGTCATCGCCGCGGCCGCGCCCACGGAACCACCACGCGCCGCCGGGCCTCCGCGCCCTGCCCGCCTTCTCCTACAACGCCCACCGCGGTCTCGTCCTCGGCCTCACCTTCCTCGCCTACGCCCTCTACCACGCCTCCCGCAAGCCGCCCAGCATCGTCAAGCGCGCGCTCTCCAAGTCATGGCCGCCCTTCTACGACCCGGCCCTCCTCGGCGAGACCGACGTGGCGTTCCTCGCCTCCTACTCCCTCGGCATGTTCGGCGCCGGCCATCTCGGCGATCGCCTCGATCTCCGCCTCTTCCTCGCCGCGGGGATGGTCGGGAGCGGCGCCGCAGTCGCCCTCTTCGGCGCCGGGTACTTCCTCTCCCTGCACTCGCTTGTGTTCTACGTCCTCGCCCAGGCGATTGCGGGCCTGCTCCAGTCCACCGGCTGGCCCTCGGTCGTCGCCATCGTCGGCAATTGGTTCGGCGGCAGGAGGCGCGGCCTCATAATGGGCATATGGAACGCGCACACCTCCGTCGGAAACATCGGCGGCTCGCTTATCGCCGCCGCCGTGCTGCGGTACGGGTGGGGCTGGTCGTTTGTGGTCCCGGGCGGGCTCATTGCGCTCGGCGGGGTTCTCGTGTTCTTCTTCCTCGCGCCTTACCCGGAGGACGTTGGCTTCGCTCCGTCTCCGCCAAAGAAGCCCAGTGAGGCGAGCACCGACGAGGAGGACAGCAGCAGCAGAACCACGGCCGGTGGCGCCGGGGAGGACAGAAGAGATGCCGTGGGCATTCGGAAGGCGTTCTCTATTCCAGGCGTGTTCACCTTCGCTGCCTGCCTCTTCTTTGCGAAGCTGGTCGCCTACACGTTCTTGTACTGGCTCCCCTTCTACTTGACCCAAACTGGTACGCCAAGAAATTTTCATCATCTGTTGCGACATGTAGACAGGCGCAGTGTTGCACATTATGACATTAGATTGATGAGAATTGCCATCTTTAATCAGGACATTTATTGGTAACAATCACTAATGTTGAATTTTAATTTCAGAATTGTTCCCCTTATGGTGATGTAGTAGCTCGTTTTAGTAATAGACGCTATTTATCTGACGGATTTGCAGTAATTACCTTTTGATATGTGTTACAATGTACATCGTGGTATACAGAATGTAAAATGTAGCAGAAACTAATGCACTGCCAGATTATCAGATAATGCATGCACTATGTTTAGTCTAGCATCTGTATGATCAATCAGATATGATAATTGTTCACTTTAAAAAATACCTGATAATTGTTTACCTTTGAACAAGATAATGCTAACATGACTCATGTAGCCACATCGTTTTTCTGTCTATCTTGCCTAACTGCAGTACCTGATCTTTTCAGATCAGATACAATTGTGATCCACATACCACATATAACTTTGGTTATGTCCATTAGTTGATGCACAGGCTTGGACTGTTCTCATCCATTGCCTAAAATTACTGCATAGTAACTTATTTGGATGAATTGTGTCTTCTAACTGTTTTCTCACATTGCTGGTACCATAAACGGTTGCAACTTTGATGTCTCCTACATTCGTCCACTTATATGTGCCTATTTCGATTCTCAAATTCTAAATTTTAAATGTTACTTTATCTTACACCTTCTGATATGTGGATTCTCAAATTCTAAATTCTAAATGTTACTTTGTCTTACACCTTCTAATTTTTCCAGCTATTGGAGGCGAGTATATGTCAGTGACGGATGCTGGTTATCTATCAGTGTTGTTCGATGTAGGGGGAATCATAGGTGGAATTCTGGCTGGGTTCATGTCTGATCAGCTTGATGCTAGGGCCACCACTGCAGCAATGTTTATGTATCTGGCGATTCCATCTCTTTACGCCTTTCATGCATATGGCAGTACTTCAAAAGTGACAAACATTGCCCTGATGATGATCAGTGGATTGTTCGTTAACGGCCCTTACGCTCTGATAACAACTGCAGTTTCTGCTGATCTGGGGACTCACAAATCTCTCAAGGGAGACTCTCGTGCGTTGGCCACGGTGACAGCAATTATAGATGGGACAGGATCGCTTGGTGCTGCCTTAGGGCCATTTGTGACGGGTTTCATTTCGAAGACTGGATGGGATTCAGTGTTCGTAATGCTTATACTTTGTGCACTGATTTCCGGTGCATGTCTATCAGGTCTTGTGAGATCAGAAATTCAACAGATTGTTCAAAACTGGAGGAATCGTTCAACTCATCAGCAGAATGGAACTGCAGGTAAATGATTCTCAAGTTGTATTTATCCTCATTTTAGAGATGGCAAATTGTAATGTTTTATATGTTGGGCTGATGCCCCCTTCCTCTTTGTCTCATAGATCCTGGTGCTCAACCACTTTTAGCGGGAAGTAGTTGATGGCAAGGTAGTCTTGGCGCAGGTTGTAGTGGTAATGTGGGATACATTTTTGTAAGCTGTCCTAGCTGAAATGATGCAGTAGTTGATCGTGGAGACAAGCCAAACTAGACCAGAGAGAAGAGAAAACAGCAAGCTGGGATATCCTTTTGTGACAGGATAGTGTAGTCCATCTCTATTAACATTTCTTCTTAAATATATCAGTGTACTGTAGGAGCCTTGCCTTTTCTCATAGTGCTGCACTTTAAGGCTAAATGAATATGAATGGGCCCAACGACTTCCTGTCTGAAATACATCTGAAGTCTGGAGATTGTGTGCAATAGTGTTTATACTGTATATACTGTCCCCATCAATATTAACTTAATATGATCTCTGACAAAGTCTTTGTTTGAACTGCAAATATTCTTCTGCTCTTTCAGAACAATCGATTATTCTGTTGGCTGGTGGTGTTTTTTTTTTTTGCAAATCTCCCTCCGACGACTATTACTTATCGCTGATTTAGTACACTAAATCAGCAACAAGTAATATGAGTAGGAGGGAGTACATTATACTCGTCAATGTGCTTGGCTTCAAGACTTGCAGCGATGTAAGCTGAATCCATGTTGCAACTAGCAACCGAGTAACGGCATGCGCATTCTTCCTCCTTTGACGGAAGAAGGCAAAATGCATGAAACAAAATACCACATGGATGCAGTCCTTGGGCATGGAGCTGGCACTGAATTTGGAGTTGGGATGGCCATGAAAGCCTTTGGAGTGTGCCAAAACTGGCATCTCCGCCGACGTTATTCACCAATTCCCTCCTCCGTAATAACCTCGAAAAAAAGCTTTTCGCACGTTTGTCCGGGCCATCGAGTTAGCATCCAGCCGCAGCATTCAGAAAACGTGATCCACTGGTGCCGTTAGAGTGATCCCTTGAGATACAGATCGCATGATTTAGTAGCTGAACTGTGGTGATCTGTGGACGACCCAGCATATAAATGTTCGCCTGGAAGCTTCGTGCTTCTGTAATATGTAAGGTGAATAGGTGATGTTGGTTAGATTAAATGGATATGTTCCGTTGAAGTTTCTAGCACAAATGTGTAGCACTCATATGGTATGTGATGTTAGTGGTGCCATCCCATGGCGACGAGCCTGTGTTGATTGGGATATTAGATGAAACTGCTAATAGGATAGAGCAATCTTGTAGCTCCTAGGTCGTGATCCGTTGTCATTTGTCAAGAAGAAATTCCAGTTTACCGGGCCAATTTCACACAGCTTATGCAACCGATGATCATACGTCCTGCATAATTGTATAACTTTTTGGGAGGTAGCTGAGCTATTTGATTTCTTATTCAAAACTGGACAAACGTAAGATGTCGGCCTAGGTAGATTTATTTCCCGTACAACTACCAAAATGTGCAGTCGAACCCATGGATTTGAATCTGGGCCATGCCAAGACGCCTTGTTAGAAAATGTTGGCTGCCATCAGGTTGCAAACCGGTTACCGGAACGTAGCCGCTGGTAACTAAGAAAATTGAAATACTACCAAAATTTAAATTTAAATTTTGTATGCAAATCTCATCTAGTAACCATGATTACCACGAATGTGTCCCCAGCGAGAAAAAATCAAGCTGGTCGCCAAAACTATAGGGGGAATCATTGGTGAAATCCTTGCTAGGTTCATGTCTGATCAGCTTGATGCTAGGGCTACCACTGCAGCATTGTTTATGTATCTGGCGATTCCATCTCTTTAAGCATTTCATGCATATGGCAGTATTTCAAAAGTGACAAACATTGCCCTGATAACAACTGCAGTTTCTGCTGATCTTGGGACTCACAAATCTCTCAAAGGAGACTCTCGTGCGTTGGCCACCGTGACATCAATTATAGATGGGACAGGATCGCTTGGTGCTGCCTTGCCATTTGTGACAGGTTTCATTTCAAAGACTGGATGGGATTCAATGTTCGTAATGCTTATACTTTGTGCATTGATTGCTGGTGCTTGTTTATCAGGTCTTGTGAAATCAGAAATTATGCTGTCGTAGCTGAGATGATACAATAGTTGATCGTGGAGAAAGGCCAAACTAGACCGAGAGAAGGGAAAACAGTTTCAGTACATTGGTTCTGAAGAACACAACAAGCAAATATGGTTGGGGTAGCATCTTTGTCATCCTTTTTGTGGCAGGACAGTGTAGTCCATCATTTTTTTGGAAACGGGGGCAAAAGCTTTGCCCAAATGGATTAATTAAGAAGTGTTTTACAAGAGTGTAGGGGTTCCCCCAAAGAAACAAGCCTACTCTCCCGGCATCAAGTCACCAAAGCGCTTGGCCCCCGCTACCCACAACCGGGCTTCTCTCTTAATTTTTTCAAATACAACAAAAGAAGGAGAAAACTTGTTACGGAAGACTCTTGCATTCTTTCATTCCAAAGCTCCCAAATGACGAGCAAGGATATGGAGGCAAGGGGTTTGCGATAGGGGGAACGCCCCTCCGCCAAGAGCGGCCACCATTCCTTGATCGATAAACCCCCCATTGCCGAGGATACAAGCCGGATAGACCTAGCCACTCCTTGATGAGCTCCCAAACTCGAATGGTGAAACGGCAATTAACAAAAAGGTGATAATTTGATTCCAAACCTTGCTTGCACAAAGGGCAATGGCCACAATTAGGGCAACCTCTAGCTTGTATCCGGTCCACCGTCCAAAGCCTGCTGACGAGGGCTAACTCGACAAATGTCCTAGATGAAGGACTTAGGATCAGGGAGATAGGGCGTCGGATGAACTCGAAGGTAAAGTCAGTCAAACAAGGTGTGTATCGAAAGTAAACGTTGGTGTAGAACCTGGCTTGCTTTCAATCTGTCCCTCACCGTCCCCTCCTGGCTCCTATATATAGATGGCCAAGTCTCAGGGATCGGGAGGGATCTGACACAGATTACAATATCGACATACGACATGAACTCGCATTTCGACTAGTATTACAATTGGGCCTAGCTTAACGGACCTCAGGGGTACTCAACTGACGGGCTCTATTATCTATACCCTTGTCAGTAGCCCCCAAAATTCTACCAGAATTGCAGATTCAGGTTGAATCTCAGATCTTCAAATCTTTGACTTGATCAATACTTGACTTCTTCATTCCTTCAAATCTTCGACTTGGTCTTTCGACTTATCTTTTATCATAATGATTTGCAAGGGGTTTTGATGAACAAGTCTGGCAACTCTGACGGATCAAGAGGTCAGTTAACTGCCGGAACAGATACTTGTCACCTACTTCAAATTCAATCCCCTTGGACTTGAATTCGGGAAACCGGTCAAACCCATTCTTTTGCCGCATTTAGGACTTACAAAGAATGAGTCCCAGTGGTTCTCAGGGTACCCAGTGCGTCCACCAGGATTTTTCTTCGCGTCGTAGACACGGATACGTACCAGCAGAGCGCATCCATGTGCGTATACCGGGCCACACAGGACGGATCCTGGGGTCTTACCTTCGTGATATGTTTCAACCACGGCATTCAAGTTTTGTCGCGATGACGCAACTCGAGAATCGCATGTCGCAGCCTTTGTTTGACTGTTTCAATGTACCAAATATTCGGGTTATTCAACCTTGAGTAATAAAAACTCGCTCCCGATAGGAGTAATGATGATTCCTGAAGCTTCTCTCGCCTTCATCTCTATAGTATTCATGAAAAGACATCGTCGGGTGCACGCCCAGCGCTCCCGATAGGAGTAGCCCCCGAGGCTATAGTCGAATTTTTTTTGAGTATAGGCTCAAATATATTGTGCCCACTTTTAATCATCCAAACGTAGCTTTATTGATAATATCGTCGAGTGCACGCTCAGCGCTCCTGATGGGAGTAGCCCCCGAGGCTATACTCGAATATTTTCGGGTATAGACTCAAAAACGATTTCTTTTACTCGAACTCCTATGACGTCATTAATATAATTACACTGTGTGTAATTTTGATTTCGGCGCTGACCGTTACTCATGGGTAGCGCAGTAATTTCACAATTTCTCTGCCCATTAGTGGGCTGCCGTTTCCGCTCCTTGCACCACGTCTCAGCGCATGTTCCTTCCTCAGGAAGCTATATAAGGGGGAGAGTGGGGAAATTACTGTTTACCAGCTTCCTTGCTTCCGCCACCGCCACCATTGTTGCTGACTTTGCGCCCTTCTGAGCTTCTGCATAGCCCCCGTGCGCAACCCCTAGATGCGCGTCAAGACTCGCGCGCACAAGAACAAGATGGGCAAGAACGTCACTGCGAATTCCGCGACCAGCTGGGTGCCATCTGAGTTCAAGCATAAGGATCTGGAGAAAGCCCAAGCCAATGGCCTCATCTCCGCTGATGATCATGTCACTTTCCCGAGCACTGAGCGCATCCCCAAGCCCCCGAGCGGCTTTCGGGTGATGTTTTTTTATTTTCTCTTGCGCGGTCTTTCTCTCCCTGCCCACGAGTTCCTTCATGGGCTTCTTTTCGTCTACGGTGTGCAGATTCACCAGCTCACACCAAACTCAATTCTCCACATTGCGTGCTTTATAACTCTGTGCGAGTCCTTTCTGGGGATCGAACCCCATTTTCTCCTCTGGAAGTATCTTTTTTGGCTCCGCCCCAGTGTTGCTTTATCAAAGAAACCTGAACCGGGCGGAGCTGTTATCTCTATTCGTGCTGAATCGCAATATTTGGATTTTTCCATGGCAGCCTCAGTACAAGGTTGGAGGAAGAAATGGTTTTATATCAAAGACTGGAAAGTTTCTTCCTCTGATCAGTAAGGCATTGCCCCTTTCGATGCCTCCAAGGAAGTGAAGAAATTAACCTTGTGGGATTCGCCTCCCACGGAAGCTGAGATGGAGGAAATCAAGCCACTTCTAGCCTGCATCCAAGAGCTGAAGAGCGGTAGAGGAGGCGCACTGTCGGGTACACAACTTATGGCGTTCTTTCTGTAACGTCGAGTTCAACCTCTGTAGCATCGCCTTTCCGAACTATGGACATTTTCCGGCTTGGGAGATTCTTCTCGAGTATCTGAAGATCTTATGGAGAAGAAGGATCTCGACAAGCAAGTGAGAGCTCTTACCACTCTCACCAAGGATCATGAAGTTGCGGAGTTAGCTGCTAGTTACTTCGACTCCCAGCATCCCTTGCCCGCGGTATGTTTTACTGTCTTTATTCGCCTTAACTTTCTCTTATCGTTGTTTGTCTTGTAACTCTCGTCTTGTTTTTCTTTCAGGATCATCGATTTCTTGTGTCTCGCCCTCCTCTCCCAAAGGGAGGGGACATTCAAAATGTTCCTGTTTCTGCTGCCTCCGAAGCCCCCGAGGTTGAGGACAGCCAATATGGAGATGAAGGCGAAGATTCGCTGGAAGATACCAGCTTGACGACGTCGCCTCCCCCTGCGCTTTCTGAAGATCGTGGCGTTGACAAGAAGAGGAAGTGGGTGACAGAGCTTCTTTCTTCGAGTACTTCAGCGCACACGACTGTGATCGGTGAGACCTCCGCGCCAGAGGACGACGTAGAGCTTTTAGACCTCATGGACTCGTGAGTGTTCTGCTGCTTGTTTTCATATACTATGTATTTTCCTGTCGACTTTGACAAATGGCTTTACCTTTTACTTTCTTCTCAGTGATGGGGAGAACCCGAAGAGATTTGCTGCTGCCGCCCCTACCACTGATACTCCTGCTATCCACGAGCCACCTTCACAGGAGGCCGATCTGGCGGTGAAATCTCCCAAAGCCCCAAGGGCTCATGTTAAGAAGATCATCGTTACTCGCGGTTCTACGCGCGTGAAGAAGTCGACAAACGCCGGCGCTTCTCTTGAGGCTCATCGGTCTACAAGCTCCTCCGACGATGTGTGTGTTACTACTGGCATATTTGCTTCTATTTTTTGCGTGACTTTCATACTCACATACTTTTCTGGACAGAACTTGATGAAGAAGTTTGTCGCCTTGGGCAATGAATGTGTCGAGTACCTGAAGGCTAATAGGGCCTCCGAGGGTAATTTTCTTTCCTATGCTTTGCTTGTCTTGAATGCCTTTCTTTGCTTCTTCACTTGACTTCTCTTTCCTCTTTTGTTGAACTGCAGATGCCCTGGCGACAGCTAATGCTCGCATCTCTTCTCTGGAAGCTGAACTCGAAGCTTCCAAGAAATCTAGGGATGTCGCTACTGCTGCCAAAGCCACTGCTGAGAAGGCTACTAAATCAGCACTGGCTAAGGTAAAGAAAATGGAGAAGGCCCTTTCTGATGCTAACAAGGAGCATCTCCAGCGGGAACAGGCCGTGACTGAGCGGCTTAATAAAATGTCTGCTATCGCTGGAGGTACATGCTATGCCTTTCTTGTCTTTCGTTGAGTTGCCCACTTCTTGTACTTGCTGATGTTTGCCTTTTCTGCTGTCTTTGTTTCTTGGTTGTGCAGAACATACTGGGGTGTCTTTGTCATCTTTGCAACCAGGGGAGGATTCTCTCATGGCCGCAGTTAACTTGCTGGAAGCAAACTGGATTTCTGTCCAGGAAATCTTCGAGTTGGTTAGCCGCGTACTTACGCGGATTTTCGTCGGATTGTGGCCCAAGCAAAGAGCAGAGGTGCCAGATAATGATTTGAAGAAACTCGCCAAGGCCTTCGACACCCCTGACGACCCCATCCTTCTTATGAAGGGCCTCTCCTTGAAGCGAGGTGCCGAGGGGGCCATTGCGCTTTCATATGCGCGTGGCGAGGAGATCAACTGGGAGAAGGTGAGCTCTTCCCACGGCCGACCCCTTTCTTAGCTGAAGGCTTTCTTCGAGAAGGCGAAAAGGTATGCGCCGGGCATCGTGTCGATGATTTCTCCTTCGGCGGCTTCTGCGACCTCTGCTACGCCGGTTTCTTCGACTCCGGCGACAAGTGGATCCGTGCCTCCTCCCAATGCTGGTGCTACCTTTGCCATGCCTTCTTCCGCTGCGGACCCTGAGGCTGAGGTGGCGTAGACTTAGACTTCCTTTGTAATCGTAGTTTATTCTAATGTAGTGAACTTTTAGTCGTATGTAGCCCGAGAACTGGTCAGAGGGCTTGTGCTTTTGTAAATATTCTCCTTTTGTAAAATGTCATGTTTGATTTAGCTTCTGAGATGCTTCTTTTTCCCTTTCTTTTGGCTTCCAGCCTATTCATGCTGGTGGTTCGTCGGGTCGCGATCGGGCTACGTCTCCTGTCAACGTTTTCGACTCCGGAGCTTTGTCGCCTCCTCGCCCTTCTTGTCGATGTAACGAGTATTCCTCAAGGATTTTGGACCTTGAGAGCCGCTTATCTTTGGCGAAGCGCCAAGCACAGATGGCTATGGATAAAGCCAGCAAATCTTGCGGTTTTATGAAACAGATATCCATACTCGAGGATAAGGTGTCGGGTCTGACGGCTAGGGTTGAATATGTTTGAATACTCGAGGATAATCTTGCACCTAGAAGAGTGCGACTCCTTCCTCGTTGGTATAGTTGAATATGCTTGTGAGCTATTGCGATGTAAAGTTCCTTGCAACCTTCCTCTTTTCCCCTTTTTACTCTGTTACTACTAGCCAATAACTTCTTATTGTTGCAGGCACTTGCTTAGACTTCGTTGGTGAAACTCGCCGGATTTCTGAACGGATCGCGGCTCTTGAGAGATCATCAGAGGGAGTCGAGAGTTTTTGGTCTGATCCCCGGCGCCGTCGTGCTATTGTGCTTCTTCAGGACCGTGCTCAGCACATTGGGAAAGCCGTTGATGGTTGTTGAAGATATTTGACTACCATGCACTCCGTGATGCTTCCTCGTAACCCTCTTCCTGGAACCTTTCCGCAGCTACTCGCTGCTTTTAGATCTACTCAGCGAATTCATCGACTGATAGAACTTAATTTAGTGGCTGGTGCCAATTTTACACATGGTTGGACACGTAAGTGGCACCCAAGGCTTAATTTTATTTCCATGTCCCTGGGTTTGCCTCCAGGGGGAGCTCTGCTGCGAGTTCATATGGATGCTACCCTTCAACCGGCGAGGAGGCTCATAGTTAGGTTGCTCTAGGAGGATGCCGCTTTTTTCCGCGAGCATCACTATTTAGATCCTTTGGGCGTAGATGATTCTGATCAACCACTGCTATGATATTTGTATGTATTTTTGTGTGTATAATGCGAGAGTTTTTGTTTTCTAACTTTTTGTGTCAGAAATTTTATCCTCAGAGCATTTTACTTTTTGTGTGTATTGGTGCGTTTGCCGCAATTTTTGAAGACACGTAAACTCAAATAAGAGGAACTTTTGTCTTTTATTTATGCATATAATGTAAGATACATGGGGTGACCCAAGAGATCCGGCCAATGACATATGTTCTGGATCTAGAGGGCATTGCCCTGGAACAGCTCGTGGCTTTTACAGCCTTATTATTTCTACTCTATTTTTTGAAGTACTTTGTCGCCTATGCCGCCGCAGTCTTCTTTTCTTCTTCTGTCGGCTTGTCTTGTTCTGATAGTTGTACCCATGCCTTTTTCACCTCCGGCTCTGCTGGGTGTGCTTCGGGTTGTTGTACGGTTCCTGTAGTCAGGATTTTCATCTTGTCTTTGGGTTCTCCATAGTTCGCCGTCATGCCGAAGTTTTGAGCCATCTTGTGGAACTCCTTGTCGCATTGATCTGATAAATCGAAGCTTCCTTTGACTGTAATAATTCCTTTGGGTCCTGGCATTTTTAGTACCAGGTAAGTGTAGTGAGGTACTGCCATGAATCGCGAAAATGCGGGTCGCCCGAGGATCGCATGATATTGTGATGGCCAGTCCATGACTTCGAAGTCGAGTTTCTCCCTTCTGTAGTTTTGCCGATTTCCGAACCAAACGTTAAGTGCTATTCGACCTAGCGGATAGTTTGCACTTCCTGGGACTATTCCATGGAAGGAGCAGTCGGTTGGCTTCAGGAACTCTAATGAAATGTGCATTGCCCATAGAGTCTTTGCGTAGATTAGATTTATTCCACTTCCTGCATCCATGAATATTCTGTCGACATCGTACGTCCCTATTTGAGCTTTGAGTACCAAAGGCACGTTTCCTGGCCGAGGTACCGTTATTGGGTGGTCGTCTCTGCTAAACTCTATGGGTTGCTCTGACCAGTGTAGATATTCCATTGTTGCTGGAGGTGAAGTTATTGCGAGGTTAACTTGTCGAGTTATACTTTTCTCCTCTTTATTCGACTTGGGCACTGGTTGTATCATTGCTGTAATGTGCCCTTTAGATGGAACATATCCTTCGTCGTTGTCGCGTCCCTGGTTCGATTGATCTTGGCCCTTGGGAGCTCCATTGTTTCCTTGTTGAGTTGCAGGTGTGTTGCTTGTGTTTCCTTCGTATCCCTGCCGCTTTGCTTCGGCTTGCTTATTGAGTGCTGCTTCCTGTAGTTTCAAGAACGTAGTGCAATCTTTCATTGCGTGTCTGGATACTCGTTTCCCATCGACAAACGCATAGTGGATATGACATGGTCCGTTGAGCATATCTTCTGGTGATGTGTTGTACTCTCTGGATTCCCTTGGCTGAAACTTTTTGTAGTCTTCTTTGTCGTAGCTACGGTATCCTGAACTTTTACGGTCGTTACCTTGGTAACTATTGTCCTTATACCCTGCGGCTACTTGACTATGAGAACCATAGTTATCATAATTGTGGGATCTCCTTCTTTGGCCTCCATATCTGTTTCCTCTATCATCTTCTAGCGATCGTGTCCGTTTATTATTACACGCATCTTATCTATCTGCAAATCAATTTGCTATATCCATTAGATCTGATACTGTTTTTGGCTTGATTCTGCCCATCTCTTCGACTAGGTCTCCTCGCCTTAGCCCGACTATAAATGCATCTATTGCTCTTTCGTCTGATACTTCCACCGCTGAATTTTTGATGATGCTCCATCTTTGGATATACGCCCTTAGTGTCTCGCCGCGTTGCTGTACGCAGGCTTTAATTTCCTCTATGGATGCTAGTCGCTTGTATGTCGACTTGAAGTTACTCGTGAATTGCTGATACGTCTCAAACGTATCTATAATTTTTGATGCTCCATGCTTGTTTTTACACCATTTGCTTAGTGTTTCGTTACACTTCGTGGCATTTTTATGCATTTTTCGGAACTAACCTATTAACGAGATGCCACAGTGCCAGTTCCCTGTTTTCTGCTGTTTTTGTGTTTCAGAAAAGCTACATAGGAAATATTCTCGGAATTGGAGGCCGCGCCCCCTATGTGTGTGGCCGCCTCGGTCCACTTCTGACGATGCTCCTTCGCCTATAAAGACCCCCCGACGGGAAAAACCTAAATACCCGATCACTTTTCCAGAAACACATCGCGATCCGCCGCTGTCATTGACCCGAGATCAGGAGGGTCTAGAAGCTCTTCCCGGCACCCTGCCGGAGAGGGGAATCACCACCGGAGGTCTTCTTCATCGCCATGCTTGCCTCCGGGCGATGAGTGGGTAGTCTACCTTGGACTATGGGTCCATAGCAGTAGCTAGATGGTTTTCTTCTCCACCATGTGCTTCATGTTTAGATCTAGTGAGCTGCCTTACATGATCGAGATCACCGTTATGTAATTCTACATGTTGTGTTTGTTGGGATCCGATGAATATTGGTGTTATGATTGAGTTGATGTGCTGAATATTATCTTATGTTATCTCTATGTTGTTTATGATCTTGCATGCTCTCCATTGTTAGTAGCTATCTTGGCCGAGTAGTTGCTAGTGACTCCAAGAGGGGGTATTTATGCTCGATAGTGGGTTCATGCCTCTATTTAATCTGGGGGAGTGACAGAAACCTCTAAGGTTGTAGATGTGTTGTTACCACTAGGGGGAAAACAACATTCATATGTCCAAGGGCATATGCTTTGTTTACATTACACACTTTGCTTAATGCAGTTATCTGTTGTTCGCAACTTAATACTTGTGGAGTTCTCGGATTGATTCGCCACAAGTGGATTATTAGTCATAGATGCAGTTGGATGGCGGTCTATGTATCTTGTTGTAATGTCTAGAGTAAATCTCATAGTGATCCTCTCGACATATCCACGTTGTCTTTATTCTATCAATTGCCCAACTGTAATTTGTTTACCCAGCATGTGTTATTTTATCTTATGGAGAGACACCACTAGTGAACTGTGGACCCCGGTCCTATTTCCATTATATTGCTATCACCTGTTTACTTTACTCGCACTGTTTACTTTACTCGCATGTTACTATTACTTTCCACTCGATACGCTCATACCCTTTGTTTCAAGCAAACTGGTGAGATTGACAACCTCGTCGTAAGTTGGGAGCAAAGTATTTGGTTGTGTTGTGTGCAGGTTCCACGTTGCCACTAGTTGAAGACGCACTAACAATAATCGTACACGGCTCCCTTGTTGGAAGTCACTAGGCTAGCAAGCATCACCTTCTGGAGTATTGGCTTTTTCCTGGACTAACAAACCTTGGTTTCTTACTGAGGGAAAAACTTGCTGCTGTGCTCATCATACCTTCCTCTTGGGGTTCCCAACTGGACGATAAAAAACCATCAACACCGTGCCGCATCAATTGCTTTGTGAGCTCTTCCCAGCTTCCAATTGCTTCTTTTTCTAACTTGCTCAACCATGACCTGGCCGCGCCGGTGAGGTGTAATTGCAAACTTTGCATAGCTGTTTCCTTTGTTCCTCCTAATATTTTTACTGCTTGCAGATAATCCGAGAGCCATGACTGTGGCTCCTGGGATCGATCGTATTTTTGTTGATCATGAGGTAATTTGAAACCTTTGGGTACTGGCGTGGTGCAAACCCTATGGGTAAAGCATGATGCCCCCATCTTCTTTTCGTCATCTTCGTAATTGTACGCCTTATTTGGGGATTTGGATCTTCGGGTTCCTCTGTACTTCAGGCTTTTGTGTCGTCCTGGTGATGGTGTTCTAGATCGTCGACTGCCACTCCTGTGCCGAGGACTATTGTGACGACGCGGTGACCTTGGTTTATGGGTTCCTTTGTTGCGATATGCCTCCTCCTCTTTTGCTGATAATTTGTTGCCTACAATCTTCAATCCATTTAGTGCTGTACGTAAGTATGCTTGAGCTGCCACCAGTGCTGCTTCAGGAGTTTTTGGTATAATGTTTCCTTGCTCGTCGACCGATAGGAAGGACGAGTCGAGGTTTTTGGAGATGCTTTGCCTTTCTGAGTACTCGAGGTTTTCATATCTTGATCCATGTCGATGATGCCTTCTATTTGTATATGACGCGTCGCTACGTGCTCTGCGAGCAGCGTCGCTTGCTGCAATGGCTGAGTCTTTCCTCTTCTGTATTTCAATCCTCTCCTTTGCTAGTTGCTTCGCCTGCTGCCTTAGGGCGTAGTGATACCCCAAAAGCGTATTTTTGCTGGAGTTTGTTGGTATTGGCGTGCCGTGTTCCATGGTTGTCTTGATTATTCTCCACTCATCGACTAATAGTCGAACTTTCTCCCTAGTTGTTAGGGAGTCTGCGTTTTCTCCTTCTGCTAAATGATTCGCTCCTCTGTTTATATTTGCTGGATTGAGCACTGGATTGTTGTTTTTGTCGAGTTCCTCTGAGTTGTCTCCTGTGATTGCGAGTATCTGATATCGATTGTCGAGTTTGCTGTTGGAACTTGAGAAGATCGAATTGTCATCTTCAGAAAGCTCTAATCCTATCTTCTTGGTGTCTGTTGATTTATCTGAGGTGTCATCGTGGCAGATCATGAGATCTTCGAGTTGAACTTCTAAGTCGAAATTCTCCATGATTTCGTCGCCTCCTGTGATTTTTCTTTCTTCTATTTCTGCTAAGCTGAACGGCGAGTTTACCTCGCTGGAAGAGCCTTTCGATGATTCTGACATTGCTACTATCTTGGGTTCACTTGCCGACGGACCCGGTTTTGTCGGATCGGAAAGGCGAATCAAACCTAGTGATCCGACACGAAAGTTTAAACTTCCGATCGTCAAATTTATATCTTGATCCATTCTCTCGAATACTTGCGTAAAACTTGACTGGTGAGGTTGAAAATCGATGGTTCTGAAGGGTATCTGGATTTCGTCGACTTCTGGATTCCTGCTGGCTAAAAGCGAAAAAGCCGTCGAATTCATGATTCCAACGCCCAGAATCCCCACGGTCGGCGCCAATTGACGAGGGCTAACTCGACAAATGTCCTAGATGAAGGACTTAGGATCAGGGAGATAGGGCGTCGGATGAACTCGAAGGTAAAGTCAGTCAAACAAGGTGTGTATCGAAAGTAAGCGTGGGTGTAGAACCTGGCTTGCTTTCAATATGTCCCTCACCGTCCCCTCTTGGCCCCTATATATAGATGGCCAGGTCTCAGGGATCGGGAGAGATCCGACACAGATTACAATATCGACATACGACATGAACTCGTATTTCGACTAGTATTACAATTGGGCCTAGCTTAACGGGCCTCAGGGGTAATCAACTGATGGGCTCTATTATCTATACCCTTGTCACCTGCATTGGTAAACAAGCCAATCGAGATGTTTGACCCTAGGCGGCGCCCAAGCCTTCCAAATCATGGTGTTCATGCTCGAATGCACAAGCCCAAAAAATTGCAAATCATAAGCTGAGGCCGCGGAGTATTGGCCATTGGTAGTAAGCTTCGAACGAATGGAGTCCTCCACATCATCATTCAAGGTCGCGCTTTGTAGAAGGACCCAGAGGTCAATGAATTGAGATAGATGCCCAAAGGTGAAGTTTGCCTCAAGGTTCAGTTTTTTAACCCAAGCATCTCCAAGAAATGCTTGTTGCATCGTCCAATTTTTTCTATTGCAAATTTCAAAGTGTAGAATGATAGAGAGGAAGAGAGAGATTAGCGTAATGCGGTGGATGATTGTATTGAGTTTCTCTAGCGAGTTATATAGTAGTACAGACTTGGAGGCCAAGAAGGCTCTCCTAGAGATATGGCAGGAGATTAACTACAATTTCTACACAAATCCCCTAATATGTGTAGCAGTAGTGATGTGAACAACTGTAGCGTCATGGACGATCATACTAGAGAGAATCCCAAGGTGGACTGACATCACCAACCCCCCCCCCCCCCCGTAGTCGGAGCGGGAGCGTCGTGGATGGAGTTGCGTCGCAGATGCTTGGACTATAGAGGAAGCCGAGGATGGCTCATGCGAGGTGATAGCCCTTGTGCTGATATCGAGGTAGCTGAGAGCGATGTGTGCTGCAACCTTGGTCGAGGTAGCCGTTTGAGGGGATGTCGTGGTCGATGTCGTGGTCGAGTGCCGGTGTTGAGGTAGCCGCACATGAAGCCGCGGGCGCATAGTGCACATGGAGAATGACGGAGACGCGTCGATGCAGTCGTCAAAAAGGGATGTCGATGCCGGAGATGATGCAGTCTGAGCCGTCGAGGACAAGGTATAGCCCTAGTTTTGCCAGAACCAGGCGCACGTCTGGGACGAAGGCATATGCTAGTTTTGCCAGAACCGAGTAAGCAAATACAAAGTCGGCGACGCAGTCAAGGCAGACGTAGAGAAGTAGTCGATGTCGAAGAAGATGTTGTCGAAGCCGATGAAGATGAGGCGCTACACCGAGGTTGCCAGACTCAGGAACACGTTGGGGATGAAGGCATGGCCCGGTGTTGACAATACCGGGCGTCCGAGGGTAGGGACCATCATTAACCTTCACCAATGTTAGAGGGACTAGTAGAGAGGGCTTCTGTGTCCGTTGCGAGTCACAGAGTGACAAAGAAAGAGAAGTGCCAATGCAGTCCGTGGTTGTCGGAGTAGACGATGTAGTCGGAGATGAAGACGATGATGCTGGCAACAAAGGCAGGGTGGACGAAGATGTAGAAGGCGGCGAAATCGGCAATGATCAAGAGGGGTCATGCTAGACGCCTAGACTGACATAGGGGTAGTTGGCGGGACCTACATCTGCCAAAAGTGGCCATGCAGTGTACCTAAGAAAGCATGGTAGCGGTGCTCGAAGTAGGCGAAGAAGAACCCGGTGGCGTGACGAAGACCGTGCGTGGACGTGACGACCCGTGCCGAGGGAGGCAGCGCGGCGGCAACCTGGGACGTCGGTGCGCGGGGACGACGAAGATGACCATGTGTAGTGATGCGACACCCCGAAGGGGCGTGATACGTCTCAAACGTATCTATAATTTTTGATGCTCCATGCTTTGTTTTACACCATTTGCCTATTGTTTCGTTACACTTAGTGGCATTTTTATACGCTTTCCGGAACCCACCTATTAACGAAGTGCCACAGTGCCAGTTCCCTGTTTTCTGCTGTTTTTGTGTTTCAGAAGTGATACACAGGAAATATTCTCCGAATTGGACGAAACAAGTTCCTGAAGTCATATTTCATCGGGGAGCTCCCAAACATCCGAAGACCTGACGGAGGGGGGCCACGAGGCCCCCACACACAGGGGCGGCGCGGCCTAGCCCCTGGCCGCGCCACCCCCTTGTGAGGGCATGTGGTCCACCCTCTGACAGCCCCCTTTCGCCTACATATACCCCCTGACGAGAAAAACCTAAGGGCAAGATCAGTTTTCCAGAATACATCGCGATCCGCCGCCGCCGTCGACCCGAAGATCGGGAGGGTCCAGAAGCTCTTCCCGGCACCCTGCCGGAGAGGGGAATCGCCACCGGAGGTCTTCTTCATCGCCATGCTTGCCTCCGGAGCGATGAGTGAGTAGTCTACCTTGGACTATGGGTCCATAGCAGTAGCTAGATGGTTGTCTTCTCCACCATGTGCTTCATGTTTAGATCTCATGAGCTGCCCTACATGATTGAGATCACCGTTATGTAATACTATGATGTTGGTTTGTTGGGATCCGATGAATATTGGTGTTTATGATTAAGTTGCTGCACTGAATTTTATCTTATATTATCTCTATGATGTTTATGATCTTGCATGCTCTCCGTTGTTAGTGGCTATCTTGGCCGAGTAGTTGCTAGTGACTCCAAGAGGGGGTATTTATGCTCGATAGTGGGTTCATGCCTCTATTTCACCTGGGGGAGTGACAGAAACCTCTAAGGTGGTAGATGTGCTGTTGCTACTAGGGAGAAAACAACATTCATATGCTCGAGGGCATATGCTTTGTTTACATTACACACTTTGCTTAATGCAATTATCTATTGTTCGCAACTTAATACTTCTAGGGTGTTCGGATGATATCCCCGGGGGTGGATTATTAGTCATAGATGCAGTTGGATGGCGGTCTATGTATTTTGTTGTAATGCCTAGAGTGAATCTCATAGTGATCTTCTTGACATATCACGTTATCTTTATTCTATCAATTGCCCAACTGTAATTCGTTTACCCAGCATGTTATTTATCTATGGAGAGACACCACTAGTGAACTGTGGACCCCGGTCCTATTTTAATCATATTGCAATCACCTGTTTACTATTCCCGCACTGTTTACTTTACTAGCATATTACTACTGTTTTCCACTCGATACACTCATAACCTTTGTTTCAAGCAAACCGGTGAGATTGGCAACCTCATCGCAAGTTGGGAACAAAGTATTTGTCTGTGTGTGTGCAGGTTCCACAAACACCTTCAGTCGTCACCGTCTCCCTTCTCCTGATCGATAAACCTTGGTTTCATAACTGAGGGAAAACTTACCGATGCACTCATCATACTTTCCTCTTGGGGTTCCCAACGGGCTGGTCATTCACCACGCACAAGGACGCCTGCTTTCACCAGTCAGCAGCACTTTTTCTGGCGCCGTTGCCGGGGAAGGAAGAGAAGACTTCTGCGAGGGGAGTTCTTCGCACACACATTCTTTACTTTGTTATTTGTTTTGCTTTACTTTATTTATTTTACCTGCATTGCTTTATATCAAAAACCCAAAAAAATTAGAATCCTTGGTAGTTGTTATTTCTTTACTTTAGCTTATCATGTCGTTTCCTAAGTTCGTTCTGGAGGACCTCTCTGTAGGGAGTGGTTCAATTATTGGCAAAAGTAACATTGAGGAGTTCTTTAATCACATTAGTATGCATGATGAAGTTGAGGAAAAGTCTTTGATTGAGTTAGCTCCTAGTATTGAAGTTGCTTCTGTTATATTAATTGACATGTTGGAAACTAGGTTTGCTAGTCTTAATCCTTTTATGCAATATATGTTCCTTAAGCTTCATGAAATTGAGGACCCTGAAAAGAAAGCTTTTATCTTGGAAACTTTGCGTTTAGAATTTAAAGATGTCGTTATTGAAGCTAGGAAGGTTCTTAAGCGTTTTAATAAACTCGGTTCACCTATAACGGTTATTGATACACATGATGGGGAGGCCGAGATACCTATACCTTGCAAGCTTTTGGGATTGAATGATGCTTTCGAAAATAATTTTGCCTGGATTTGTCCTGAAAATCTTTTTGATGAGAATAGTGTACCAAAGCATGATCACCAAGGGACTTCAAAAACTTATGTGGATGAAATACAATGCCTTATTGACAAGACCTCTTCTGTTGATCTTAATGCTTCTTCTGAAGGTACTTGATTCGCAATTTTCTGCGCCTAGCTCAAAGGCGTTAAAGAAAAGCACTCTTGGGAGATAACCCAATGTTTACTTTCAGTACTTTTTCTTTTATTTGAGTCTTGGAAGTCATTACTACTGTAATGACCGCTCTTTATCTTGTTTATTTCGTTTTTGTGCCAAGAGAAGCCCCTAATTTGAGTGAGGTAAAGATTTGGGGTTATTGCTGTCCTGAAACTGTTTTCGGTGCTGCACCGTAAAAATTCGTGAACATTCTCTGTTTATCTTTTGGACCTGCGATTTCTTGTGCTTATGCCCCAGGTTATATCCAAACTTTTCTTAGTTGAACACTTTTTGATTTGAGCAATGGAAAATCCCTCAAAAATTCGTCCATTATCAGCTGTCCGGTTTTGACAGATTTCTGCCAATATTTGTTTTTGCCACTTTATCGCTTTCTTTCGAGTTCTTTTTGATCATGGAACTCTTGTGGAAGTTGCTACAGTAGTATATACTTTATATGTGGTGGTTTTGGGTTGAAACCTGAAGCTAAAAGAGGATGAATATATTTTATGCTTACACTAATGTTGCTAATAGAATTGTGTTTAGTTTTGTATGAAGGAAGTTTTCAAGTGTAGGGATTGGAAAATGATGAGATGAGTTGAAGAATGGACAAAAGCTCAAGCTTGGGGATGCCCAGCACCCCAAGAAATATCCAAGAAGTACAAGCGTCAAAGCTTGGGGATGCCCCCGAGGCACCCCTTCTTCATCGGCAAAAATCAGGTCACCTTTCAAAACACTATATTTTTATTGCTTCATGCACTATGTGTTTTTCTTGGAGCGTCAGTTGTTTTAGTTTTCTTAGTTTGTTTAGTTTGTTTGTTTGCTGCAATAAATGGTTGGACCCCAACAAATTTCCTTTGGAGGAGATGTACTCGTTTTCATTTGCAAAGAATGCTCTAGTTTTCACTCTTATTAATCGAGCATTCTAGTTTTTCTGCTACTGCTTTTGGTTTTCGTTTTCGCCTTGATATGCGTTCAGATCTTATCATATCTTTTCATCAAGGTGCATTTTTGCCTCTGAACTTTATTGGTTTTCATCAAAAGACGTTGTTTTAAAATTTTCAAATGGTGTTGGAAAAGAGAAAAAGCTTTGTGCAAAATAGTGGTACAAGAAGGAGCTTGTGTAGACTGCGGCTTAGGCTTTTTCATGTCATGCTTGATGTCTTTTTGATAGTATGCTTAGTGGTTTTGCTGTAGCATGACTTGTCTCAAATAACTGAGATTGCTTAATGAGCCTTTGAAAAAATCATGCGTTGTTTTTATTGTATGGAAGCATTATTTTGGTTTTCTCCTTGATGCTTTATTTGGGTTGACTTGGCGCATGCTCACACATGTTAGACTCTTCCAAAGTCGCCATTAGCCTTCATGATCATTTAGTTTTTGACTTTTGATGCCATCGTATGCTTCTTTTAATGTCGCTTTGTCGCTTTGCAGGATTATGGCCATTATTGCTCTCTTAGTCGGTCGCTCCCAGTCTTTTGCTAGCCCTCGCCTTGTACTGAGTATGAGCTCTACTCGTGCATCCAACTCCTAAAAGCCAAAGTTTTCCATTGTGTCCACCATACATACCTACTAGCAATTTGCTATTCCAAGTAAATTTGACTTGCTTTTATATTCTCTTCAAATTAAACTCTTACCAGTGTTATGCGAAATTCGGTCAGTAAAGCTCTCACGAACCGGAAGGCACACTTTACTTTTTCCTGTTCTAAAAATTTGACATTGTGGTCTTTTATGCTGAGTTGTTATGCTTGCAAGTTGTAAGTTGGATTCTAGCCCAACCATGCCGTCATGGGGCAAGCTTTCAACATTGCACTTCCTATTTGAGTTGATATTGTGATCTTTTGTTTATGGATGCCCGCTGTGTGAAATGAATTGGGAATCTTGTGAGGATCATGGAGTTTTTATATGTGTTAGGGAAACGCCGGGCCGCCAATCTAAGCTATGCATAATTCATGGTGGAAATTTGCAGCATACCCATGGTGAACATTCGACGACGCATCTCACAATAAAAAGCTAAACAATATAGCAAATAAAAGAGATGTCGAGGTGTTTATTGTCTGCTTGTCCTGTCATTTTGGTGTGGGCTTGTTCCATGTCATCGGGCACGGAGGTACCCCATTGGCGGTTCCCAATGATACGCATATACTTACAATGACAAGAGCCTTGCTTGGGACTCTAAGTAAACTAGCATAGTTTGGGTACTTGTATTCTCGGGACACGAGGTTTTCAACTTATGATTTGTCAAGCATATGCATCATAACTGTTCTCGCATTAACTTTAACCATTCAAGATGCTTATGATGGGGGCAATGAGAGCTCAAAGCCGGTAAGTACCATAATTTTTGAAGGTTATAAAACTTGCAATCACTGCTTCCCTCTGTGAAGGGCCTTTCTTTTACTTTTATGTTGAGTCACCACCTTCTTTCTTTATGCACCATTAAGAGAGCATAGTTGTCATTCTTAGTGTGATATGCATTGTCCCAAGGTTCATTGATTGACTCATATTGTTGGTTTCAGTTGCTCTTAAATTATTTGTATCTAGTCGCCCTCTTAAAACTTTGAGGTGTCCTATGCATTTATGTTTTGCTCTCTTTGAAGGACAAGCTGAAAACCATCTTCATGTTTTTCCTTATGATTTGAACACACATTTGACTTTCATTGTTTCATTATCATGATCTTTTGTTTGTGTTCATTTGCATGTTTACAACATGGTTGCTAAGTTCTTATTGTCATGATTATATCTTTCATGCCCATGTTTTAAGTTCTATTGATCCCAGCTCATCAATGCTTACATATATGATCAAGATTGTGTAGGTGCATGTCACCTCAAAAATTATTCTTTTGTTATCACTTACCTACTCGAGGACGAGCAGGAGTTAAGCTTGGGGATGCTTGATACGTCTCAAACGTATCTATAATTTTTGATGCTCCATGCTTTGTTTTACACCATTTGCCTATTGTTTCGTTACACTTAGTGGCATTTTTATACGCTTTCCGGAACTAACCTATTAACGAAGTGCCACAGTGCCAGTTCCCTGTTTTCTGCTGTTTTTGTGTTTCAGAAGTGATACACAGGAAATATTCTCCGAATTGGACGAAACAAGTTCCTGAAGTCATATTTCATCGGGGAGCTCCCAAACATCCGAAGACCTGACGGAGGGGGGCCACGAGGCCCCCACACACAGGGGCGGCGCGGCCTAGCCCCTGGCCGCGCCACCCCCTTGTGAGGGCACGTGGTCCACCCTCTGACAGCCCCCTTTCGCCTACATATACCCCCTGACGAGAAAAACCTAAGGGCAAGATCAGTTTTCCAGAATACATCGCGATCCGCCGCCGCCATCGACCCGAAGATCGGGAGGGTCCAGAAGCTCTTCCCGGCACCCTACCGGAGAGGGGAATCGCCACCGGAGGTCTTCTTCATCGCCATGCTTGCCTCCGGAGCGATGAGTGAGTAGTCTACCTTGGACTATGGGTCCATAGCAGTAGCTAGATGGTTGTCTTCTCCACCATGTGCTTCATGTTTAGATCTCATGAGCTGCCCTACATGATTGAGATCACCGTTATGTAATACTATGATGTTGGTTTGTTAGAATCCGATGAATATTGGTGTTTATGATTAAGTTGCTGCACTGAATTTTATCTTATATTATCTCTATGATG
The DNA here is from genome assembly GCA_007115705.1 of Dactylis glomerata. Classification (NCBI taxonomy): domain Eukaryota; kingdom Viridiplantae; phylum Streptophyta; class Magnoliopsida; order Poales; family Poaceae; genus Dactylis; species Dactylis glomerata. Next base: position 2,790,344 of record QXEO01000379.1, read on the forward strand.
TTTATGATCTTGCATGCTCTCCGTTGTTAGTGGCTATCTTGGCCGAGTAGTTGCTAGTGACTCCAAGAGGGGGTATTTATGCTCGATAGTGGGTTCATGCCTCTATTTCACCTGGGGGAGTGACAGAAACCTCTAAGGTGGTAGATGTGCTGTTGCTACTACGGAGAAAACAACATTCATATGCTCGAGGGCATATGCTTTGTTTACATTACACACTTTGCTTAATGCAATTATCTGTTGTTCGCAACTTAATACTTCTAGGGTGTTCGGATGATATCCCCGGGGGTGGATTATTAGTCATAGATGCAGTTGGATGGCGGTCTATGTATTTTGTTGTAATGCCCAGAGTGAATCTCATAGTGATCTTCTTGACATATCACGTTATCTTTATTCTATCAAGGAGTAGACTACCCAGCGGCGCCGCACCCATGTGTTTCTGTGCGGCGGCTGCTTCCCTGACAAAGAGCGCTTTTTATCTAAACCATCGAAGCCTAAGCAAGCACAAAACTTTTGTCCTCCCGAGAAAGTAACCACGAGCCCCAAAAGCTGCTACCACGTAGTACTACTACATGCATCTTTATTTATTTTTCATTACAGTAATAGCTACGCTAGGCAGATCAACTTTTGCATGTGCCTCCATTATAACTTCGTGCATATTTTCAGAACCGGACTATTTGACACCATTTTAGCGTAACATCAGATGATTTTGTATTTTGATTTTGGTCACTTGATTGATACCATTACCTACACAATAACAATAGAGCACTTCTTAGATGTTTTGGTAGCAGTTTAGCTAGCTGGGAGATTAATTTTTCATGGTCACAATCCAGCTCAAAAATATATATAAAAAGATCACTCACGGGTTAAACCAACCCATTGCAGCTACCAGATTAAAAAGTCACAATTACCAGATTATCAATGTATTTATAAAAGTAATTGCTAGATTATCTAGGAATTATCAAATTAGGTAGTCAGAATTACCAGATTAAAAATCACAGATTATCAATGTACTTATAAAAAACAATTGCCTCATTATCTTAGTACAAAAAGGAACTGTTGACGTTCTTGTCACAAATTAGTCACATCTACCGGTTATATTAACATTCACTAACGGCTATCAGTTACCGCCAAAAATCAGTCGCAGATATCAAGATTAATTCAGTCGCAGTTACTAGATTAAACCATTATCAAATTAAATTAGTGCATTCACCAGATTAAATCAGTGTAGTCACCAGATTAATCACTCATAACTACCGGATTAAGCACTCACATCTACTATCAGATTAAACACTCATTGTAGTCACGAGATTAATCACTCATAACTACCAGATTAAGCACTCACATCTATCAGATTAAACACTCACGGCTAGTACTACTAGGTTTATCCCTAGCAACATCTACCAGATTAATCACTCACAGCTACCACATTAATTATTAACAACTACCAGATTAATCACTCATAGCTAGTACCAGATAATCACACATGGTTACGAGATAAGCTAAGCAAGCTGCCTAGCAGCTGGATGGATAGCAGTTTGGCCTAACTAGTTAGCTTGGCGTGAGGTGGTTGTATGCATGCTGCTTGCGTGCACGTGGAAGAACATTGTAGAGGACCTTCCCTCGCACGATATAAACGGCGAACTCCAGCGCGCGCTCGCGGGGCAGTGGCGCATAGCAAAGACGTGGCTCACCGCGCTTGACGAGCTCGCCCACCAGCCCGCTGAGCGTGCACCGGCACCAGCGAGCACGCAGAGGATGCTGCAGGCAACGAACGCGGGGCCATCAGCACCAGCGCGAGCACCCCCACCCGCGCACACGTTGCTGGCCGCGTTGGATGCGGGGTCAACCAGCCGCGCCTCCACGGCGGCGAGCAAGCCGTGCCTGGGCACCGTGTCGTGTAGCTTGTCGGACGGCTCCGCTGCCGCCGCACGTAGAAACCGCGGGGTCGGACCGCTCTACCGTCGCCGCCGCGCGCAGAAGCCGCAGCTCGACGGATGTTACAAGAGAAGCAGCCGGAAATCGCCTCCCCGCGCCTTTGGCTCCATGCGTTCTTTAGCGCGCCTCCCGTAGATGAGTACACGACGGACTCCCTGCGCTCGTCGACCGTAGCCTCCATGTTATGCGCTCGTCGACGGCAGCCTGCCTGCTGCGCGCTCGATGGCGGCAGGCGTGGTCGGCGATGCCGGATGCCTCCCTTGCTGTCGCGCGCTCGACGTCGGTGAGCGTGGTCGGCGACGCGGTGGCCTCCCTTGCTGCCGCGCGCTCGACGGCGGCAGGCGTGGTCGGCGACGGCGGTGGCCTACCTTGCAGAAGCCTGCTCGACGGACGACGGCGGCGGGCGTGATCGGTGAAGGGGGGGCCTACCTTCATATTGCGCTCTCAACAACGGGGGACGTGGTCGGCGACGGCAGCGGCCTCCCCGGCTGCCGCGTGCTCGACGGCGGCGGACATGATTGGCCACGGCGGCGGCCTCCCTGTCTGTCGGCCTCTCCGCTGGTTCTCCAGAGAGGAGAGAGAGGAAAATATCCGGTGCAGAGTAACTCACGGGGATAAGGCATGTGAGCAGTTGATGCGTTTGGATAAGGCGTGAGTGGTTATTAAGCACGCTCAGACAAGACGTGTTAAGCGGTGATCACGTGCTCCTTGCCCCTTAGAGACGCTACGTGAATCTCCAACAGCCGCCGCACGAGGAGCTTTCCGGGCGGCGCCTTACAGTATCTTTTCCCTTCTATCAATTAATTGTCCAACTGTAATTCATTTACCCAGCATGTTATTTATCTATGGAGAGACACCACTAGTGAACTGTGGACCCCGGTCCTATTTTAATCATATTGCAATCACCTGTTTACTATTCTCGCACTGTTTACTTTACTAGCATATTACTACTGTTTTCCACTCGATACACTCATAACCTTTGTTTCAAGCAAACCGGTGAGATTGACAACCTCATCGCAAGTTGGGAACAAAGTATTTGTCTGTGTGTGTGCAGGTTCCACAAACACCTTCAGTCGTCACCGTCTCCCTTCTCCTGATCGATAAACCTTGGTTTCATAACTGAGGGAAAACTTGCCGCTGCACTCATCATACTTTCCTCTTGGGGTTCCCAACGGGCTGGTCATTCACCACGCACAAGGACGCCTGCTTTCACCAGTCAGCAGGGCGCCGTAGCTGTAGGGAGCGAGTTGGTGCAGCGGCGTGACCACCAGCAACATACGCACCTAGAAAGGCGTGTTGGAAACTGGTGGCGTGGACCAAAGGCAGCAGCGCTGCAGCCCACAGGGGGACGCAGCGGCCACCCGATGCTCGGTCAGTGGTAGACACATGCTCGGGAACGTGCTTGGCGTAGACATGTGCCAGATCGGTTGATCAGACCTTTGGTGGTGCAGTATGCGCCATGGCATGGACGGTGGCGTGCAGATCAAAATCTGGGGCGACATTGTCGATGAAGTCCCGAACGATGCCGAACCGGCGATGGAGACCGCCGACGCGGAGTCGATGCCATTGATGGAGTAGAGGGGCATGGTGACGGCGGCGGTGGACGACTCAATCCGATCTAAGATCGGTTAACCAAAAAAAGAAATCACCGGTCAAGCGATTGGCGGAGAAAAAGAACGATGCGTAGATTGGAAAAGGGACTCTAGGGCGGCCGATCAAACAATCAGCGGACGAACCCTAGTACGGGTGGCGCGGCCCCCGGTGGAGATCATGGAGATCTATATCCCCGGGGCCGGCACGATACGGAAGCGCGGGCGGCGGCTAGGTCATTGATCGTGCCGCTCTGATACCATGTAGAATGATAGAGAGGAAGAAAGAGATTGGTGTAATGTGGTGGATGATTGTATTGAGTTTCTCGGACGAGTTATATAATAGTACAGACTTGGAGGCCAAGAAGGCTCTCCTAGAGATATGACATGAGATTGACTACAATTACTACACAAATCCCCTAATATCTATAACTACCTAATATATCTCTAACACAAAGATCTTGGGAGCGATATCTTTGGGCATTATCCCGTCCAACCAAGGTGCGTGCCAAAAAGGGGTACTACAACCATTGCCAACCGTGATGGAAGTGGTGGCGTAGAATAAACTCAAGTCCTCCTCATTGCAAGGTGTTCCGGAATCAACCCAAATCTTCCTGGGATCATTCCATTGAAGCCAAGGCCAACACAAACGGAGAGCCGTCGTGAATTTGCCAAGGTGTAGCACTCCTAAGCCCCCATACTCCTTGGGGCGACAAATGGAATCCCAATTAACCATGCACTTCGCACCAGTGATTGTCTCCTTTGCCGTCGAAAGGAAAGCTGGTTCGATCTTATTGATGAATTTCAAAGTACCCAACGCGATTTCGAGAGACATGAAATGATAGATTGCTTGAGATGCAATGACTGACTTCACAAGAGAAGTCCGACCGGCCATGGTGATGAACTTTCTAATCCAAGTAGGAAGCTTTCCAACACATTTATCTTCAATATGTTGTAAATCTCCTCTCTTAGGGCTCCAAACCGAGAGGGAAGGCCAAGGTACTGCAACGGGAAGGAAGCACAAGTTGTCGGGATGCCCTCAAGGATGTCATCAAGATCAATATTCCCACATCTTATGGGAGCAACGGAGCTCTTAAGGAAGTTGATGTAAAGGTCAGTGACCTCTCCGAAATAGTGTAGAATGGAAACCAAATTTTGAATGTCTTACTTGATAGGGGCCACGAACACAGCCGCATCATCAGGATAAAGAGAGGTGTGCAAGATGGTTCCCCGCCCACGGAGCTTATGGAGAAGCCCCTCCCTTAGGCCATCTCTACTACAAATCTAACTAAATAGATCAATGTACTATAGGAGCCTTGCCTTTTTTCTCACAGTGCTGCACTTTAGGGACTAGATGAATATGAATGGGCCCAACGAGTACCTGTCTGAAATACATCTGAACTCTGGAGACTGTGCTGCAGTTTTTGTACTGTATATACTATCCCCATCAATACTAACTCGGTATGATCTTTGACGAGCACTTTGAATCAGCATCAGTATCAGTGCTTTTTTCTAGGTATATTTGTTTGAACTGCAACCGTTCTGCTGCTCTCCTAGAGCAATCGATTGTTCTGTTGGGCAGTTGTTTTTTCTCTTTTTCTTTCGCATAAGTTACTACAGTATAATCCTCATGTGCTTGGGTTCAAGACTTGCAGCGATGTTAGCTCTGATCCATGTCAATCTCGCAGCTCGCAACCGAGTACCGCATACCGCCTTCTTCGCCCATCGACGGGAAGAATGCCAAATGTGTGAACCAAAATACCACATGGATGCAGTGTTTCGCCATCGAACTGGCACTGAATTATGCCAAGTTAGCTATCAGGGGCCGTCGCATGGTTATTTATTTTAGCTGGTGTTCTGCCAATCCCCTCTGTAAGAACGTCGGAGAAAATCTTTTGCCATGTTTGTCCGGGCCAGCGCGTTACCATGAGTATAAGCCTGTAAGGACGGACCAACCATTCGCGGGCTTCCCGCCAGCCGCAGCATTCAGGGTGATTTTGTTTGCGGTCACCGAGTTCCTTGGCACAGGCTCACAGGTATCTTTGTTGCTTATAATAGACGCCATTTGAAAAGTTGGGTGGGTAATTCCTCAGAGGGCCCATACTGAACGAAATGAGGGAAAACCAAATATTGCCGTGACTTCTCCCGTTTTGGGCCCATTGCGGTCCCGCATGTCAGTATTTCTCCGTTTCATGTTAGTTCCAGCGTGTCAATCTGCGTGGCAATTCGATGTAATGGGGTCACTCCGCAGCGGTGTACGGTCAAGATCTAGTTCGTCCCTCCGCCCTTAACCTTGCCTGAACCGTAGGACGGCGGCGGCGGCGACACAGACAGATAGCGCTGCTTAAAGCTCTCGTGCCCGCGCCCGACGGCCTGCGGTGATGCTGAATGTCGAGCGAGCTGTTGCTCGGAGATAGATCGCCATTGCCGGGTGACGAGCTGAGCAGCACAGAGGATGGAAGGGCCCGCAACTCAGGAATCATGTCTCACCCTGAGCAGCCGGAGGAGGTGATCTTCTCTTCTCTTATGTATTTTACCCTTCTTCATCGGTATTTGCTAGCTGGATGTAGGAAATCAAGATATATTTTAGCGAGAGATGTTTGTTAGTCGAACACTAACAAGCATTTCTTATTTTCCCAACTTTGTGTCGAGTAGGATTCGGAAAGATTACAACCTCCTTCTACAAATTCATCAGTACGTTGCTATGTTTGACAATGGGAACTCCGTAGCTGTGGAGGGTCATACGGTAACCTTGCTCGTTGCAGAAAGAAGCTTCAAGTCTATATCTGGGATGGTTGAACTTGTTCGTGGAATTGTTCCAATGGGCTCCGCACAAACTATATAATTCGAATGGGTATCACCGCGGGGGGTTGTTGTCGGTGTTCTGGATACCGGGGTATCCCGGTCCACCTGCTCCTGGGCCCCGTCATCGGCCCATCGTCAGCCCAGGGGAGAATCAACAATCTTCGCTACGGAGAAGACCCTCACGAGGAGGCGCCTCGTGAGGAGAACGACGACAGAAACCGCTAAGGACCAGAAGACCTCCTCACGAGCCCCTGCTGGTGAGGAGAGGAGGTACGCCCACGTCAGCCTAGCACGTTTTCGTGCGGAGCAAGAAGCTAACGGGCAGAAGACCGCGTACCGCCCACGCTACCCCCGACAGGGAGGAGACCAACTTTCTCTGTGCCTGCCCAAAGCGGCACAGTGGCAGTTGGCCACCCCCCTAAATATAGCATGGACGGTGCAGGGCGCCAGAGGAGGACGTCAGCCTCCTCCACCCACTCCTGTGGACCGGCGCCGCTACCCTACGAAGACCAAGTCTACAGAAGAACATAGTCTACAGCTGTCCTCCCTCCTTGGCCGTGTGTGGCAACCCCTTCCCCAAGAAGATAAGGGGAAGGAGGACCTTGGCGCTATAAAGGGAGGGAGAGGCCACCCCTTAGAGGGGGCCGATCTAATCTGATCTTCATCTTCTTCGAGCTGCTAGTTGGGCACGCAGGTTCTTCAACCTCTGGCCAACTAGAGCTTTGTAACCAAGGCCTTGTACTCCTCGCGAGGTGTCGCGTCGCAATACAAGAAGGCAGGAAGTAGGGGTTTTACCTCACCACGAGGGCCCTGAACCTGGGTAAAGCTCGGTCTCCCTCTCTGCAGTGCGTTGCGCGTCCGACAATCGAGGCTTCCGTCGCCGTGTTTCGTTGCGATCCAAGATCTCACACGTTCAGCCCCCTGCGTTCGAATCCTTGGGTCCGTCGTGTGGTACCCCGTGTTCTTGCGACACAAAATCCATCGACATTTGGCACGCCAGGTAGGGGGCTGTGGTGTGTCTTCTTCAAGATCTGCTTCGACATGGGTGACGATCGTCATCACCGTCTTCGCCTTCGCGCTGTCTACGCAAGTCGTCGCCGAGAACGTCTCCAAGTCCTCGATGGCCTGGAGGCCATCGGAGAGGGCGAGCCAGAGGTCGGCGACATCGGTTTTGGGGGCTTCGCGGCGCTCGCCGGGCCCCTTCGTCATGCGGCATGGCCGCCTCGCTTCAAGCCGGACACTGACGCGCGTTACGATGGGACCTCCGATCCCGTGGAGTTCCTACAGCAATACGCGGCCAGTGTTCGGGCGGCTGGAGGCGATGGGCGTGTCATGGCCAATTGGTTCATGATGGCTACAAAGGGAAAGCCTCGCCGGTGGCTCTGCGGGCTACCGCCAAGGTCCATCTCGTCGTGGAGGGACCTCTGCGAGTGCTTCCTCGACAGATACGCGTCCCTAGGACCTGAGCCAGGGGACGCGTAGGCCTACGCCGTCCTCGCTGGCCCCGTCCCCAGGAGCATGAGGATAGGGCAAGGGGGCTTAAGAGTCATCACCCTCTTGCCTTCGCCGAGGAAACGGAGTCTTTCATCTGCGCAAGGAACAAAGTGTAACAACAGCTTTACTCGCCATTAATCCTTTCTAATCTGTGGAAACTGCCTGGAGTCGCGAGTCTTGGTCTCACCAGCCTCGCGAGGTCCGCTGGTTGCGGCTTAACGCGAACGTGAGTTTTCGCTCGACTGCCTTTCGAGAAAGAGCCGGAGCACGGTGTCCGCGCTGGGGCCTTCGCCCGGAAAACATCAGGCCCGCAAAACCCAGAACGGATCGAGCTCTGACTCGGGAAGGGACCCGCTACAGTCACCTCATACGATCCATGGTGCTCTCTCCTCTCGAGCGACACTCGAATGAAGGCGCATGAGCGCGTGAGAGTCGCACAATCTGTGTAGATTTCTCTAATTTCCTGATGTCCTTGACTGCGGCCTTGTGGCTCTTCTCCTGGGATCGCCTTTGTTGTGCTTGGACGCCTGGGGGGCTGCAGGGAAATAGTCCTGTATGCCATTACAGTCACCTCTGGAGCGCCAGTGCCCGCTAGCCTTGCACCACGAGCTGCATACTAAGCGTTAGGCTGCTGTCCCGCTCGGAGGCTGGCCCCCGAACGGCGTAGAGCATTCCCCAGACAAAGGCGAGACAAGGAAATATGTGCAAGGGTGCAAACAAGGACCATTTGGCGATCAACGCCTTAAGTACGATTACAACTTAAACTGGCCCAGCAGGGCAATGTCTGACAGCCGCAAAGTGTGCAGCTAACTTAGGTCTTCTGGAGGAGGTCTAAGAGGAGCTTACTGGGCGGCCGGTGCGTCGCCCTCGTCGCCGTCGGCGCCATCGCTGGAGCTGGAAGTCGTCCCCTCGCTGGAGTCCGTCGCCTCTTCGCTGCCGGATTCTGTGGAGCCGGAGGCCTCGCCGCTAGAGGAGCTCGGGGCGGACGCTCCAGGGCGGGCGTAGAGGGCCTGCAGCCGTTGAAGGGCGAAGTTCAACCGCCCTGCCCTGGCTTCCGCCGCGCGGTCAGGAGTTCCGGACGGCGGGGGTGGCGGCCTCCGCAGTACCTCTTCCAGCTTGAGGTCGGGGCGGAGGCGCTGGATGTTGGAGAAGATCCTCGTTCCCGCGAGCCCCAGCAGCTCCCGGCACTCGGCGTCGATGAGATCCAGGACCTTCGCCGACGCGCCGTCCAGCTCCTCGGCCAGCTGGCTGAAGAAGAGCAAGATCGACCCGTCATCCTCATGGACGGTGGGCAGGTTCAGCCCGTGGATGCCCAGGCGGTGCGCCGCCGCCATGACGCGGGCTGAGAACCCGCGGAACATCTGCACCCGCTGCCTCCGCTGCACGTTCGCCTCCTCTTCAGCGTCCCTGAGCTCCTGGAGCTCTCCGGCCATCTCCACGCCTTGCAGGGCCGACGCCGAGTTCTCCCCCTCAAGCCTCTGCACGTCGCGCCGGAGCGCGGCGATGGTGGCGTCGGCTTCAGCAAGGGCGCGCTCGATGCCCTGGCGCACCTCGTGCGCTCCCTTCAGCTCGGCCTCCATGTCGCGGACCCGGCGTTCCAAGGTCTCGCGCTTCTGCTTGTACATCAGGAGGGCGGCGTCGTTCTTGGAGCGGAAGTCCGCGCGGCACGCCTCGGTGGTCTCTTTGCGCTTCCGCTCGAACTCCTGCTCCATGCTGACCCGCCGCTGGTTCAGCATGTGGTCCATCTTCGCTTGGAGGGAAGCCTCGCGCTGGTTCAGCGCCTCCTATTGCCGAGCCAGCTCGGCGGTGGTCTGGCTGGTCATCTCCTCCCGGCTCTCCAGGGCCTCCCGCTCCCTGTTGAGCCGGTCCTCGAGGGCTTGGAGCTGCTCCTCTCGGAGGCGAAGTCCCCGCTCGCGCTCGCGAGCCTCTGCTTCTCGGACGGCGAGCCCAGCCTCTTGCAGGCTCAGGCTCTCCGCCCGGGAGTCCGCGCTCTCCTCACGAGCGTGGAGGAGGGCCTCCCGGTCCTCGACCTCTTCCAGCCTCTGCTGGGCGTTGGCGAGAAGGCCGTCGGCGTTCGTCCTGGCCTGGTCCAGGAGGTGCTGAGCCGCCCGCTTGGCCTCCTCCCCAGCCAGGGCTGGGTTGGGAGGCCCGACGGTGGGGGGAATCCTCTGGCGCGCTTCAGAGACAATCTTCATGGCCTCTTCGTGCGCCCTGGCCAGGACTCCCCTCGCCGATTCCCTGGCGTTCGCCAGAGCCTCTTCAGCCTCCTCAACCGCGCTGGCGCGGATCTCCTCGGCCTCCTTCCTCGCTCGTTCGCGGCGCTCGGCGGCGCGCTGGTCCAGGAGGCGACACCTCTCCGTGGCTTGGTGCAGGAGGGCCCAGCCCTCGTCGATCTGCGCCTTCTCGGCGGAGCGCGCCCTGGCGACCTCGTCGCGGAGGGCGCCGGTCGCGGCCGCGAGCACCCTCTCCCATGGGTCGTCGGCGTGGGGCTCGGCGGCGATCCTCGCGGGCCTCCCCAGTATTTCCGGCAGGGGAGGCGATGCCGCCCTGGAGGGCTCTGGCGCAGTGGAGGTCGTCCCCCTGGGCTCGGGGGCTGTCCCCGAGCTGGGCGGTGCGGCGGTTCGCACCGGAGGTGCCTCCGGGGTGGTTGTGGTGCTGGCAACAGAGGGGGCAGCAGGCACTGCCCCCATCGTATCTGGTGTGCCCCCTGCGCTAGGGGGCTCGGTCATGCCGGGAGCCGCGGCGGCTCCCGGGGCGGACTGCGCGTCTGCGGACGCGCGATCCTCTTCTTCTCCGGCGGCGCGCGGCGGCATCGCCGGTGTGGTCGTGGCCGCCGGGTCAGGGCCCGGCGTGGTCTGGCTGGTCTTCCTCTTCTTCCTTTTCTTCTTCTCCTCCTTCTTCTCCTCGGCGTCCCTGGAGAGGAGGGGGTAAGGGGTTGAGGTCAGGGGAAAGGTAAGGCAAAAAGGTAAAAGTCTTTGTGCAGGAACACTCACGAGGCGTCCCGCTCCACCCATCCTCTTTTGCTCGGGAGGGAAGGGGGTGGGGGCGGGGGCGCGGAAGATTCGCCCGCCGGTTTCTTCCCTCGGGAGGTCCCGGCCTCGGGGTTCCGGCTGGCGCGTTCATCGTTGAACTTGGAGCGGCGCTCCGCCTCCAGGCGGGCTCGGCGCCCCTCTTCATCCAGGTCTCGCGAGGAGGACGCGTCGGCATCTCCCCCGGTGGGCTGGTCTGGCGAGGAGGAGTCATCGTCGGAGGAATCTGAGAGCACCACGGTGCCCTCAGGACGCCTCCGGCGGACCAGCCGCCCACCGGACTCCGCGTCGTCGTCGCTGTCGTCGTCGTCGTCTCCTGAGGCCGAGGGCCCCGCTCCCCGAGCTGCCGAGTCCTGCTCCGAGCTTGCCGCTGGCGCGCTCGGGAGGGGACCAGGCACGACGCCATCGGCAAGGAACGGACCCCAGGCATTGAACTTCAAGACCCCCGCCGTAGCGCGACTGATCTCCCGAGCGCCCAGGCAATAGATCGGGAGGGCATTGCGCGGGATGGCGGGGATGGCAGCAGAAGAGAAGAAGGCTCGTATTACCTCCTCCCGAGCGTCGGCGTTGAGCTCGCCGATGTGGAGCCCGAGGTCGTCTCCGGACCTGTGCATCCAGATCTCCCGGCGGTGGTCCTGCAGGGGGGCGATGCGTCGGGTGACAAACTCCACCCCGACCATGGTCCCTGTAACACCGGCCTTCTGGAGATCTCGGATCCGCGGGCGGAGCGTCTTCAGGGCTTCCTCCGGCAGGGCCTCACTGGCCCAGGTGGTGAGCTTGACGGGAGGGATCCCCGTCACGAGGAAGAGCTCCGATTCTTCAAGGATGTCGACGAAGAACCAGCGGCTCCGGAAGTCCTCGACTTTCTTCATCCACTTCAGGTCGATGAAGTCGCCCTCTGTCCCAGCGGTGGCGATGAAGGAGACGCATCCGGAACTCTGGTTGAGTCCAGAGGACCGGAGGGAGAAGAGGTGGCGGAAGTACGCCACCGACGGCTTGATGCCGATCCAGGCCTCGCAGGCGTAGGCGAAGACCGCCAGCAAGGTGACGGACTTGGGATGCAGGTGGATGGCCTGGATCCCGTAGGTCTCCAGGATCGCCAGGAAGAAGGGGGAGAACGGCGGCAGCAGGCCGGCGAAGACGGAGAAGAGGAAAAAGGGCTGCGCCGTCGCGGGTAGAGTGTCCCGCGGCGCGCGGCCGTGCCAGATGTGGGTGGCGCCCCACTCGTTTTTGCTGCTCCCAACCATCTCTCGGACGGTCTGGAGCTCGCGGCTGCTCTTGATGCGGGATTCAAGCAGGGGCGCCGCCGGTCGCGGCGCCGCTCCGGAAGACCTCGCTGCTCCGATGGCCCGGCGTGGTGCCATTGCTCTGGGCGGGGGCGAGGTGCAGCCGGAAGATTGGAAGCTAGAAGGGATTTGGTACTCAAGATCTTCGACAGGGAAGTGGCGGCGGCGGTGTGCTATGTGGAAGGGGAAGGAGCCTTCTCTGCCAAGCTTTTAAGGGGGGCAGCCAGGGCGCGGTTTCCGAAGCGTCGGCCTTGACGCGACGGTTCGAAAAACGCCCGTTGCCCCACTACGCACGACCCCCACACCGCTTCGCTCCGCCAGTTGCGAGGGTGCCACGTGCCCACGATCTCCACTTCTTCACATGGTCCTCTGACCGCACGGTTGACGCGTGCCGTTGGAGGGCCCAGCAGCTTCGGGGGCCCCCGACCCTTCGCTTCCTCAAGAGGGCGCGTTCATGGGCCGGGCTCCCGGGGGCTACTGTCGGTGTTCTGGATACCGGGGTATCCCGGTCCACCTGCTCCTGGGCCCCGTCATCGGCCCATCGTCAGCCCAGGGGAGAATCAACAATCTTCGCTACGGAGAAGACCCTCACGAGGAGGCGCCTCGTGAGGAGAACGACGACAGAAACCGCTAAGGACCAGAAGACCTCCTCACGAGCCCCTGCTGGTGAGGAGAGGAGGTACGCCCACGTCAGCCTAGCACGTTTTCGTGCGGAGCAAGAAGCTAACGGGCAGAAGACCGCGTACCGCCCACGCTACCCCCGACAGGGAGGAGACCAACTTTCTCTGTGCCTGCCCAAAGCGGCACAGTGGCAGTTGGCCACCCCCTAAATATAGCATGGACGGTGCAGGGCGCTAGAGGAGGACGTCAGCCTCCTCCACCCACTCCTGTGGACCGGCGCCGCTACCCTACGAAGACCAAGTCTACAGAAGAACATAGTCTACAGCTGTCCTCCCTCCTTGGCCGTGTGTGGCAACCCCTTCCCCAAGAAGATAAGGGGAAGGAGGACCTTGGCGCTATAAAGGGAGGGAGAGGCCACCCCTTAGAGGGGGCCGATCTAATCTGATCTTCATCTTCTTCGAGCTGCTAGTTGGGCCCGCAGGTTCTTCAACCTCTGGCCAACTAGAGCTTTGTAACCAAGGCCTTGTACTCCTCGCGAGGTGTCGCGTCGCAATACAAGAAGGCAGGAAGTAGGGGTTTTACCTCACCACGAGGGCCCTGAACCTGGGTAAAGCTCGGTCTCCCTCTCTGCAGTGCGTTGCGCGTCCGACAATCGAGGCTTCCGTCGCCGTGTTTCGTTGCGATCCAAGATCTCACACGTTCAGCCCCCTGCGTTCGAATCCTTGGGTCCGTCGTGTGGTACCCCGTGTTCTTGCGACACGAAATCCATCGACAGTTGTTACACCTGTGGACATGGAAAAGATTGAAGATCAATTAGAAAGGTTTGCAGACTCTCCTGGCCACATTTTGCATGCTAAAATTATTGGTGGAACACGAGATGGTGTTGTTGCCCGGGCATCCAAGAAATTTCCTGCTGATATTGTTCGTCATGCTGGTAATCAAAGAAAATCTGCTGCTGGTGCTCAAGCTGCTACACATCCTAGCAGTAAATCTGCTGCTATTGGTAACCCTGCTCCTGGTAAACATCATCCAGCTGCTGAACCTCCTGCTGGTGTTGAAAAACCTGCTGCTGCTGGTGCTGAAAAACATGCTGCTGCTGAACCTCCTCCTCTTTTGAGAATGGTGGCCACATTCGACCCCTACACTGCAGAACTGGATGATGGCTCAGATGTTCTCGTTCCAAAACACGATGTTGATGTCTACGTCGATCGCCAGAAGGGGATACAAGTAGCTGAACTGATTGGAAAGTTTAGTGAGAATTTGCTGCTGGGATCTCACCAAAAAGTAAAATATGTGTGGTGGAATAGAAGAATCCATGATTTCATTGAGATTGGCATTAACAGTCAACCTAATTTAGATGTGGCATTGGAGAAATATGGAACGGGCAACCATATACTGTTTCTCGGTTGAATAGGCACCCGTGCTGATCCAGAGGGGGATGGTTTAACTGAAGGTAATGGGAACATTCCTAGTTCCATGAAGGATTGGATCAGCCCTAGTAAGGTTGGCACTCGAAATTTTAGTCCAAAGAATACTGCAAAGGTTACTCCAACAGATAGTCTGAGGCAGAACCGCAAGCTCCTATGCAAGAGGACATGTCCCAGAAAGAACGCCTCCGCGCAGTCTATGGCAGAGTGGTTGATGACCACCAAGGGGGAGAACACCCGCAAGAAGTCAACCAGAAAGAAGACCACCGAGGAGAACACCCAGTCAACCACAAAAAAGACCACCGAGGAGAACACCCCCTTAACCACAAAGAAGACCACCGAGGAAACCACCCCCAATAAGTCAACCACAAAGAAGACCACCGAGGAAACCTCCCCCAATAAGTCAACCACAAAGAAGACCACCAAGGATAAGACCCCCAAGATGTCAACCACAAAGAATACCACCGAGGAGAACACCCTAAAGAAGTCTACCACAGAGAAGACCACTGAGGAAACCACCCCCAAGAAGTCAACCATAAAGAAGACCACCGAGGATAAGACCCCCAAGAAGTCAACCACAAAGAAGACCACCGAGGAGAACACCCCCAAGAAGTCAACCACAAAGAAGACCACCGAGGAGAACACCCCCAAGAAGCCAACCACAAAGAAGACCACCGAGGAGAACACCCCCAAGAAGTCAACCACAAAGAAGATCACCCCCAAGAAGTATACCAACAAGGAGTCCACCCCCACCAGAAACACTAACAAGGAGTCCACCCCCAAGAAGGACTGGACGTTAGCAGACTCAGATAACGATGATACTTGTCAATGGGAATGCCAATTGGATGAAGATTTTATGGAACAAAGGGCAGAACCACCATCAGTAGTACAGACAGATGTGGGAGAAAATTTCTCAGCACAGCAAGTAGATTGGCAGACTGTCAATGTCAAACCCATGGGAGGTGATGGCATCGACGAACCCATGGCAGAGAAAACAATGTGTGATGTACTTGGCATCGCTATTGAACCTAGTGATGATGATGTAGAGGAAGACAATGAAGGTTCTCCCGTTTCGGACATAGGGGAAGATGAGGACAGTGAAATAGAGGTGCTGGAACAAGAAACAGGTGATGATGTAATCGATGAATCACTAATGGAGGAAGCTGCCATCCCGGTAGATGATAAGGTCACTAGCGAGTTAGCGATGACATATGATCCAGTGGTACCTGTAATTATGGTGGGCACATACTTCGCCAACATGGTAGAATTCAGGAAAGCATTTGCGCAATATTGTATCATCAGAGAGTTTGACGTCTTCAGAACTAGAAACACAAGGAAACGGTACGAGGCGAGGTGTAGATTAGACTACTACAATGGGAAGAGGGTGAAGGATCAATGCCCATGGGAGATCTCCGTTAGGATACTTCCTGGTGGAGAAACAGTTAGGATACTGACAAGCTTTCCTCGCACACAAATATCTATTTCTAACTGATGGGTTCAGGTTTTCATATGTGAAGCAAGTTTAGGAATTATTATGAAGTAACTAATGTATAAAATGAATGTTCCGATGTAGGTGAACAAGATGGGACCTGCACACAGGTGTCCAACAGGCTGCAAACTAAGATCTTCTTGTGCAACTTAAGAATGGGTTGAGAAGCATGCTTTGGCCATTCGTAAGAAAACGCCAAATGAGACTGCCAAGGCGATTCAGGTAAAGCTTATGACGGATTACAACGTCGAGCTACCGTATCACATAGTTTGGAAAGGTAAAGAGAGAGCTTTGCAAACACTATACGGGGACTGGGAAAATAGTTTCAGGCTGTTGTACAGCTTCAAGGCTGAAATACAATCTAGGTCTCAAGGTAGTGTTGTCGAGATTGACACGAAAGAGGAGGAGGGGAACATATATTTTAACCGTTTTTTATGGCCCTTGAGCCCTGTATTCAAGGATTCAAGGAGGGTTGTAGGCCATATTTGAGTATAGACTCCACTGTCCTCACTGGCAGATGGAATGGTTGTCTAGCATCAGCAACAACACTGGATGGGCACAACTGGATGTTCCCGGTGTCATTTGGCCTATTTCAGTCGGAATCAGAGGCGATCTAGGAGTGGTTTATGAGGCAACTGCATAGATCAATAGGTGATGTTTCACCACTGGCCATAAGCACTGATGCATGCAAAGGATTGGCAAATGCAGTTTGGACAGTATTTCCACATGCTGAACAAAGAGAATGCCATGCTCATTTGATGCTGAACCTGTACAGGCACTACTCAGGCACTGTATATCGCTACATGTGGACTGCTGCTAGGGCCTACAAGCCTGAGAGCTACAAATTTTTTATGGACAAGATACATGCTGAGAACTCTAATTTTGTCGTATACTTGGAAAGGAACACAGCCTTTTATGGATGAGGAGTGCTTTTAATCCCGCAATAAAGTGTGATTACATAAACAACAACCTTGCTGAAACCGTAAATAACTGGGTTAAAGACTCAAAAGACCTTCCAGTTCATATGTTGATGGACACCATACGAGGTATGTTGATGAGGCTGATAAAAGTAAGAAGAGATATTGGGGACAGACTAAGAGGGCACATTCTACCCGCTGTTATTCAGCAAATAAACCAGAGAAGTCGAGGTCTTGGTTACCTTAGAGTTGGAGAGTCTAACGACCACAGCTGTGAGGTCAGAGATTTGAGCCAGAATGGCCTTAGGCATGTCGTGAAGATTGACAGTAGAGAATGCAGCTGCTTAGAGTGGCAGCATACTGGGAAGCCATGCCCACACGCGTTAATCTTCTTGGTTCACAAAAGAACTCTACCACACCTTGATCAATATGTGAGTGAGTACTTCTCTTTGGCTAAATTTCGAGCTACCTACGCAGGTGCCGTCCCTCCTTGCACAGACCAGTCACAGTGGCCTGTGGTTCAACTACCTTTTAAGCTGTGCCAGCCAAATGTTAAAAGAGGCAAAGGAAGACCTCAGAAGAGTAGGTTCAAGAATTTCATGGAGAAGCAGGGCATGCCTTTTAGTGGTAGCAAGAAAGGCAAAAACAGATGTAAGCAATGCAAATGTATTGGACATAGAGCAGCGGGGTGTCCTTTGAACGGACCAAAGCCTAGGTATGAAGTATTTACGTGTATGATCTTTGTTTATAATTAGGTAATATCTATGCTTACCTGGGGCTTACCTGCTTTCTAACATTTCTCAGGAAGTGCAAGACAAGGTGCAAGACTGCTGATGCTGTCTATGTGCTTCTCGAGGAAGTTGAGCGGAGTGATGATGACACGGGATCTGATTCAGATTGGCCGGACATTCCAGAACCTTCTGATCCAACATACAAGAAGGCGAGAAAACTGTCCCCAAAGAGGAAGAAGACATCTAGGTCGGAGTAAGACTAATTCAGTCTTTTTTCTAAGTGCTCCGTCTCTGTAATACAGCAAAATTCTGAAAACTATTTTTCTGGAACATGTGTGTTTGTGTGTGCATTGTAAAACAGGGGCCCTAGACCTACCCGAAATTCTGTCCAAACTGTATTTGTTATGGAATTTGTAATTTGTAAACTATATACTCATTTTTAATAAGCCTTGTTTGACATTATGCATATGTTCTTATTCGGTGGTAATGTTCAGAGGGACAGTCAGAAAAGGCAGAATAAATGGCACAGGATAACATTTCACATTACACAATATTTGGGTCCTTACAGTTCTGCTTTTCAGGTGCTAGACATCATAATGCCAACATAAACTACAAATGCCATGGAACATATCCATATGAAAAGTAGATTGTTTCCACAATCTGCCCTAACCTTGATCTGCTCTATTTCAGCTGCTTGCTTCTGCAACTGAGCATGCACACCACCACTCTGCTCGAGCTTCCGAAGTTGGTCCAGAAGCTCCTTGTTTTCATCAAGCAGCGCACGGTTCTCCTCCATCTTCTCCCATACAGCATCACGAAGATCATGAACAAGCTCTCTCTGGAAAACTGGCAGCGGGTCGTCCATCCACTCATACTTCTCACAGCCTCGGCCCTTGCCTTCCTGCCAAAAACATAGTAAAGGAAGAGGAAAGATGTGAGAATTAAAATAACTAAACTGGCAAACAAACATGATTAGTTTACAATAATACCGCGTGGATGCCGCAGTTGTAGAATCTTCTCCCAGCGTTTTCATCCGTCCACGAAATCCATCTCGGCATCTTTACTCCACAGTCACAGATTTTGTCCGGTGAATAGTCGTAGGGCTTACTCCGGTATGGGATAGGGGGCGTCGGTGAGCCGACCCTGATTCCGCCCGCGAAGAACTGCAGTAGCTGCGAACCATTGCCTTGCACCCAAGGGAGAGCAGAGCAGAGGGACTAGGTGGGGAAGTAGAACAGCAGATGTGAGCTAGCCAGAAAAGAATCGTAGGTGCAAGGGGGAGATGGGAAGAAGGAAGAATCGGAGTGATGACGCTGCTCTTGCATCCGGCAGTTATACCAGCGCGCCCCCCAGAATATGACCGTTTGAGTATGACAGGTGGGATCGTGCAACGCAACTATGCCACCAATGAAATTGCCATCATGGACACAAAGAAAATGTATTGTTTACAAGCGTGGAAGCTATGCACAGTCGCTGGGGGCATGTGCTTCCATGGAGAGCTACCCTGTCAAAAAGATTTGTTTCCCTCTGGGCAGACACCACGATCACTAGCCTCCGCCTCCTGTTCTTCACACGAGCGAGCCCTCCCCATAGTTCAGATGCCTCGCACCGGCCACTACAACACCTCCCGCGCATGACGTGGAAGCTCCACCCCAGGCCTCAGCCACGCCACCCCAGGCCTCAGCCACAGCGGCGGTACGTACTACCACATCGGGAACTCCACGCCCGGTCGTGCACAGCGCGGCAGGTCAAGCCACCGCCGCATCAGATGGCCATGGTGGCTTGAACCGAGCAGCAATGCATCTACTCCAACTCCTACTTCTTCGAGCTCGAGCAGGTCTGGCAGTGGCTCCAGCAGGCCTCGCAGTGTAGGCCGGTTCAAGACCGCCCTCAAACCCGTACCGTTCATCAATCTTGAATCGGACGATGAGGACGGCGGCGTCAACACTGAGCAGCCAAGATCCGCCGCCGCAAAGTTTGCGCGAGACATGAAGACGGCCATGACTAGGTCATTGGAACCCCAGGGCAGGGGGAAGGGCAAGGCAACCACGATGGAGGATGAAGCAGAGGGCAAGGACAAGGCCCCAACGGAGGTCGACTCCGACGACTCCGACGATGTCATGTACTGGGTTTAGCTAGTGGTTAAGTTAGTAATCTATGAAGAAAATGCAAATGGCATGCATATTAGCTAGCATTTTCTGTTCAATGCAATTTATCTTGCGTAAGATTTGACCCTTCCATTTTCAGTTAATATATAAAATATAATGCATTTTATCTTCCGGCGTGTCCTGGCATGCCTTCTCGTGTATGCGGACCGGTTCCTTCTCGTCGAAGGGTCTAGCCAGGACCCTGGCACTGGCACGATGGGACGGGGCAGTGACCGTCCGTTAATCGGTGCCACGTATCCACCCGCGTGCCGGGCGGGGGCTCTATTTTTTCATTTACGGAGGATATAGCTTGCATGAGAAGGCTAGAAGACAGAGAGCACTGGTTGGACCACGGGCTGGGCTATTTGACTATCTTGCCATATTATTCATTCACCTACTTCCTTCTCCTTCCTCCTTCCCGCCCCCCCATCCGCCCTGTCTAGCCATGCCTCCAAAGAGAAACTGCCCCCTGACGACTCAGGAAGCGGAGAGAATGGAGAGAGCTCGCCGCCAGAAGGAACTTGCTCCATCCATTAGAGAAAGCCCTCACATAGAGGCGCAATCTTTGCTCTCCCTGATGGAGAAGGGAAAACTTCAATCAGGCGAGGGCTCATCCGGGTACTGGGATGAATTCTTCTTCTTCTTCTTCATCTTTTTGTTCTTCTTCTTCTTCCTCCTCTATAACTCATTACCTTAGAATAAAATGTTCCAGAGCCGGCGGAGCCATGATGGTTTTGCAGGGTGTGCCTCTCTCCCAAAAAATGGTGGCGGCGATCCAGAACCCGATGCCCACATTTCCCCGGCTCAGCGAGGTAAGCACTCTCTAATTGTGTTGACATGCATTGGGGTTCTTGCGATTCTGACTTAGGTGAGTGTAGAGTGCTTTACCTGTAATGGGGTTTTTGCGAGGACGGCACTGCCACTTAGTTGGCGTCCTTGGTAGAAAAAACCCTGTTTTTATTTTATACAGGAAAAGAAGGTGGGGCTGAACCCAGATATGGCATCCTGGCTTAATGAATGGATAGCCAAACAAAGGGAGAAAAAATTGACCCATGAAGTGGATATGGCTAAATTCCTCTTAGTTGCCAAGTGCCTTGCTCATGAGCGCAAGCAGCTTGTAAAGGAGAATCAAAAGTGGTCGGAACTGCACAAGGAAGCCAGAGCCTCGGCACATAAGAATACAGCCAGGATCAAAGATCTATTGGAGGAAAATTTGAAGCTAACAAACAGTACTGTCACCCTGGAGATCACATGCAGGAACCTGCTGGCTGAAAACGAGAAAGCACTCAGGGAGCTCGTGGATTCCAAAATGAAATACCTCGCAAGCTGCCAACTTGTGGCATCTCTTGAGAAGGAAAACGAGCAGCTACACGCCCGGCTTGAACCCTGATGTGTCGTGCTTTCGCAATAAAATTATGTAATGAACTGAACACATTGAAGTACTTTGTGTTTATTATGTTATGAACTGTTATGAAACCATGTCATGCAATGTTTGGAAGCACCTCTCTGTGAGAGAGTCCACATGTGAACCCTTGGGATGGCATGTTTGGTATTTTTCCTAGGTGATGCATCACTCACCATGACTCCATGCACCATTTTTCCATTTTTTTGATTTTTTCTGAATTCCCTAGGCCCCCCTCTGAGATCTAGGTCAGACTCGTGGTGCCATCGATGTCTGCCAGGTGGGGTGGGAACCATGGTTTGGTCTTGGTCCTAGGGTCCCACACCCCCAGGGGACCTCCCTGTATTTTCCCCCAATTTTTCTGGTGTCCATTTCTTGTAGCCCCAGTGCAAAATTGGATTAAAAAGGATTTAGGGCAAAAATAATTCATTATATGGCAGCAGGCCGAGATAATTCCTAGTCTCCTGGATGTGGCACCCCTGGCAGGTCCCCCACCCATGAAAAATAGAGTGGTCATGTTTTGCACACTGCCCTTGGTGGCCACTTCACAGAAAAGCACCTGTTTCGACCCCTCCGGGCAACTGAAAAATGGGAAATGCATTTTTTATGTGGAAACTGAAAAAACACTAGTTGCAAAAGTGGTTGGGAATGCAAAGATGCACATCTCCACCAAAAATGGGACCATGGTTCCAAAGTTTGCTGTGGAACTTGCACAAACCATGGTCATCTGCTAAGGAAGACCAAGAGAACTCCTGCCTGGAAGCACCTCTCTGTGAGAGAGTCCACATGTGAACCCTTGGGATGGCATGTTTGGTATTTTTCCTAGGTGATGCATCACTCACCATGACTCCATGCACTGTTTTTCCAGTTTTTTGATTTTTTTGAATTCCCTAGGCCCCCTCCGAGATCTAGGTCAGACTCGCGGTGCCATCGATGTCTGCCAGGTGGGGTGGGAACCATGGTTTGGTCTTGGTTCTAGGGTCCCACACCCCCAGGGGACCTCCCTGTATTTTTACCCAATTTTTCCGGTGTGCATTTCTTGTAGCCCCAGTGCAAAATTGGATTAAAAAGGATTTAGGGCAAAAATAATTCATTATATGGCAGCAGGCCGAGATAATTCCTAGCCTCCTGGATGTGGCACCCCTGGCAGGTCCCCCACCCATGAAAAATAGAGTGGTCATGTTTTGCACACTGCCCTTGGTGGCCACTTAACAGAAAAGCACCTGTTTCGACCCCTCCGGGCACCTGAAAAATGGGAAATGCATTTTTTATGTGGAAACTAAAAAAACACTAGTTGCAAAAGTGGTTGGGAATGTAAAGATGCACATCTCCACCAAAAATGGGACCATGGTTCCAAAGTTTGCTGTGAGATTTAGTAGAAGTTGGTGAAATTTTGAACTTAGAAAAAAATCAGGAATTGGATGCAATATGAACTAACTAATCTGAAAACATTTGAAATAGTTTGGACTAGTTGTTCCAAAGTTTCATTAATTTCTGTGAGATTCAGTCAAAATGTGTGAAATTTTCAAATTTTTCATAAAGATCGAGACACGCTAAATGATGTCATGTGTACATGCAATGCCACATCAGCACTGACTACTGGGCCCCTGGCGTTAGATGTCTTGTTAATCCGCTTAAGTTGTGATTTAGACCTAGTTGCAAGCTATTACCCATGGAAGGGAACTCCTCCATCTACTAAACTAGTTGCCAGAGTAGAGTGAGCGATGATGATGCTACTGAGATCTCTTGAGCACGCCTTGTCAGACTGCGGTGTGTCTCGTCAATTTACTTGTCTTTCAAATCTCGCTGCCCTGTCAATTCTCATCCCGCTGCTACGCACAACTTGCTATCACGCGTCAGTTACTTTGGTATTTCCACTGGCCACGAATCCTAACCCTAATGACATGTGGCCCCACGAAGGCCCGGAACACTATTGACAAGTGGGTCCCCAGACACACGTCGGACCAAACCTTACCCAGACAAGTGGGTCCCCACATGCTTCGGATGCTAAACCTGGACTAGTTTGTCTCACTCGTTTGGCTCATGGAGCAGGTGACCTCGATGAGAAGCATTTCAATGGTAAGATTTTGTTCTCTATTCCTTCCGCGAGTCAGACAAGAGCGGATTTATTCCCCCCTTGCACGCTATCTCCTTTTTCAGACTGTCGCTCTGCTGCCTATAGTCAAACAGTGAGGGGACCCAACAACGAAACTCTTTAATTGCTGCCTGGCGGTAAACGTACGTATATCCTTACCCACGATACCAGCCTCTCACTTACAAGTGGGCCGGTGTACCGGGGCCCGCGGTGACACGTCGGTCTAGCGCTCTCTCAGAAACGAAACGAAGCGACTGGTTCAATTTCCAAAGCGCTAGACTGGCATTTACCGCGGCGTGCCTGCAAAACAATTGCTTCCCCGACTTCCTCTTCTCTCATAAATGAAGCGACGGGGCTCGCGTGGGGGGTTCAACTTCCAAAGCACCCCCAAAGCGCTACACTGCATTTACTTACGCGGCGTGCCAGCGACCCGTCGCGCACTATTTATCCCACGATCTCGCGGCCTGGAAAACAATTGGATCCCCAACTTCATCTTCTCCAGAGATAACCCCCTCCCCCTCCACTCCCACTCCTTGCACCGCGGCCATCATGGAGATCTACGGCAATGTCTTCACCGACTACCACAAGGTCCCTGCTCATGGTGACACCGTCCTCACGGTGATGCACACAACCGACCCGAGAGAGGCGGCCAAGTTCATCGCCATGTTTGAGCGTTGGCTCGGCGAGCGGGACCAAGAGCGGATCGTCGGCCTCGACCTCAAGTACACCATCACCAAGCCTCCCCACGCCGCCCTCCTGCAACTGTGCATGCGCGATCACTGTCTACTCTGGCACAAATATGTGGCAACAAGGAACTGTCCTCAGCTCATACAGTTCCTCAACCGCCCCGACATTTCCTTCGCAACTGTGGACAAGCGCCAAGACACCAGCAAGCTTGAATCCCTGGGCACCCACATACCAAACCACGTGGACTTACAACATCACTTCAACGTCCCGTTCCAACCCAGGACCGGCTTGGCCAACATGGCGAAACTAATCATCGACCGCAAGTTCAAAGACTACAAGGAGGATTTCCGCAACAAGAAGCTGCACAACACCTGGCATCTTCGGGAACTACAGCCGGAGCACATCCACTACGCAGCAAAGGATGCGTATGTATGCTACAATGCGTACTATAGAATTACTATCATGAGAAGATGCCTGCTTCCTCTCCCTCCATACTAGATTCATGTACTGTTCGTTCCACCTATATATGTAAGTGTCCGAGGACCATCCTTATATATGATTTAGTAAGTGTGTTTTCCCTATGTACTGAAGTGTATCTGTATAAGGGGCCGGAGATGCCCAGAGCGCGGCCATGCCTTCCGTTGATGTTCAGAGCGCGCTCTGTGCGCGCTCTGCCGGAGATGCCCAGACATGCCGCATGAGTGTCGTTGATGTCCAGAGCGAGGCCCTGACTTGCCCACTCTAACTTGTCTCTGACTTGCCCTCACTGCACGCGGGCCCCAACACATGGGGGACCCATCTATCAATAACTCTCAAGTCACGCTTCGCAAGTCAGAGCGTCCGTCCTGTGCACCTTGTAAAATAATATACTCCCAACACTTTCAAAATTTTGAAAAGTTCATAAAAGCTGTATCATTGGATTCGACAAGGGATTTGGTGCAAATGGGCACCGATGCTCCATACAATTTCAGAATTTTTAAAACTTCAAATTCTCAAACTTCTATGTTTTCAAAAAAATTGGCGTTAAATACATACAAAGATATGTTGAATTTTGGCAGATATAAGAAGATAAATTTGTGAATGTAAATAGTATTAAAATAGTAGTAAGAAAGTACATCTTTTTCTTAGGAATTTGTCTTTTTTTTGTGATAGGCAATGTTGAATGCTACAAACCGGTACTAATTACAATATGAAATTCTTTATATTCTAGGCTACACAAATATGGTCAAATCTAATAAAATTATATAGTGTTCAACCGTGTACTATTCACTATATAATATGTCAGATTTTGTATTTTTTGTGTAGAATAGAATATAAAGTATTTCATATTGAGATTTGTACCGGTTTATAGCATTCAACAATGCCTATCACAAGAATTTTGTTTCGAAATTTTTTGAAACTTTAAAATACAAATTTCATGGCATAACTTGTTGGAGAAAGATGGACGTCAAACTAATTTTTGAACTGCGTGCGCATGCCTTGTACGGGGATTGCACTGGCGGGCAGGAAGCCTGCTGCAATGAGGGCCCACGGCGGAGATAAAATATTATTTCCACTCCTTGTACAGTGAACCGCCGCCGCCCCCCTCCCCTTCCCAATGCACATCGCCGCTTCTCTTTCCATCACGTCGCCGCCGCCCGCATTTGCCGGCACAGGTCATGTCTGGGTCTGGGTGGGACGAACCCCAGGGGGGGAAGCGTCAGCGTTCGACTCCAAAAGAGCCCATTGCTGATCGTTACCACGAATCCATGGGGTGGGGTAATCTCCACTACCCATCGGTTGAGAACATAGTCAAGCGGGTCGACATCTTAAGCGCTGCTCACCTTGCTGTCGGCATGGTTAGCATGCGTCGTGCCATTCGAGGGACCCCGAATCTACCGCTTGATGCGCCGGGTCTGCTCCACGCCGACGAATCCTCGTGGCCACATGATAGCGATGCACAAGTAAGAGTAACTAGATTCAGTATTCTGTTATATATATATATATATATATATTGATCTCCTATCTGTTTATGTTCTTGCAATCCATCGATCTCTCTGTCGAACACCTTGCATGCATCGACTTTTTAGATACAATATTTCCGAAAAATGAAGTTACTCCGCCCATGACGCCTTTTAGGGTTTCGGTTTACGGACTTAGTTTTCCATCTTGTATGTGTTTATGATATATTCAAGCATAGTTATCCTTCTGTCGAACATCTAGTAGGCAGAGCATTTTTTGGCATTTTTTTACCAAACAATGTTCTTGCAATCTAGTGAGTATTCTGTCGAATACCATGCAATGACTTTTTAAATACCAAAAATTGGAATGGAAAAGTTTTGTCTAAGCAGGGTCTCACCTACACTCCCATACTTTTTTGAATTTGTCTTTTTTATATCTCTTAAACTATGTAACATACAGATTTAAAACTTTGCAGATCGCTATAATATTACAACTAGAATGTGGGAAAAATATTTCTGATTTTGTGTGTGAAATTTAACTTATTCAAATATTTAAAATTCAACAAAAATTATTTTAAAAAGTATATATATAGTATAATAAAAATCACGAACTATTTTTCCCACATTTTGTCTCAAATGTTTGAGTAAACTGCAAAGTTTTAGATTCAAATGTTATATAGAGTGAGAGATACAAAAAAGAGAAGTTGTTTGAGAGGGAAAAAAAGACTAGCACGTATCTTGATGCACCTATTAACAGTTCAGATAGAGGGTACAGCTGAGGCAGTGCTTAGAAAATGCTGTACAACTGTTACTCTGCCCACGACCGCTCTTTTTGTAACGGTTTACCTTAATATTGTTTTCCATCTATTCAAGCCAACAATTCCTTCTGTGGAACACCTTAATTTTTACAAAGTTTCCAAACAAATTCAATTGCAGGGCATTGACGCCCTCTTCATGCCGTTAAACAAGAAGATGCTTAAAGCACACGTGCATTGCAATGACTCCGATAAAAGAGGGCATTGGGTAGGAGGTCACGATGACTGGATGGCATTACTCATGAATAACGGCCTCCTAAAGATCCGCCACATGTACAGAGAAGTGACTCTGCCTCTCCCATTACTGGCTCATATTAGAGTTTTCCCCAGGTTTCGAACATGCATGTTTTCGTACAAGCAGTGTGAGTTACAGCTTCTGAAGATAAAGATTACAAAGACCCCTTACAAGGAAAAATGCAGTGATCAGTGGCATTATGAAGCAATCGTGATCTTTGACAAACTGATCGCCTATGTAGATAGTCACCAAGACAACGGCTGGGTCATCCTCAAAAATTACCACCTTGCACCTCGCAGGTATGTCGACGCCTGTGCAATTCATCTATTCGGTGATCGGACAGATTTGTTCTGTGTGTACGCGGTTACAGAACCACGAGGAGATGTTCTGGTTTGGGAACCACATACTTGGGGTGAGTTATGCCCTCTTTCTATCTGAATTTATAGGTAGTTCTACCTGCTTACTGCATTGTTGTATTGTGGCTAATCTTCTTCCGTACGCAGGCACAGATGAAGCCCCGCGTCTAATACTTGCCCTGAACATCGAGGATCCAGTTGCAGGGGATGCGGCTGAAGGCACTGCAGTTGCTGGCGATGCGGCTCAAGCCGCTGCAGTTGCTGACGATGTGGCTGAAGGAGATGCATTTCCTGCCGATCCGGATGAAGACGTTGAAGAAGTTCTAGTGGTTAATTCACAAACTACCTGGTTCTTGGCATCCAATACCTACCATTATGGCAATTTCGATCTACTTTGGATTTAGATAGATGGTGATAGAAACAGCAATGCTCCTGCACAGTTTGAAGATGGGATACGGTTGAGCACTTATCCTAGTCTATGGTGCCACGTTTTCG
Organism: Dactylis glomerata; assembly: GCA_007115705.1. Classification (NCBI taxonomy): domain Eukaryota; kingdom Viridiplantae; phylum Streptophyta; class Magnoliopsida; order Poales; family Poaceae; genus Dactylis; species Dactylis glomerata. The sequence continues at coordinate 2,817,839 of QXEO01000379.1, forward strand.
CAAGGCATCCCTTTAATCTTCGCCCGGAAGCCGAAGATCCTATTGATGGTCCAGTGTGGATCAGGCAGGAGCATCTGCACGGGCTTTCAGTATTTCTTGGAATCAACAACCCAATCTTCCACCGAGAACCCTGTTATGATGTTGCAAAAGCTGGTCCATCTGCTGGACAAGGAATTTCCTTGTTACAAGAAGACTGTGTGTTTGTTGCATACCATCGAGCCCGTCCCTATACCCAGAGGCCAGTGCCAGATTGGAGCTGTATACACATCAATGGAGGAGCTCCGGCAATAGGATCTCAACTGATATATGGACCCACTTATTACAATGAGTGGGAGGCGCCAATGTGGATCTTCCCAACAATGCCTGGGGCTCCCCCAACTCATCGTTGGGAATAGCCAGAAGACTAGTTACCTTGAAGTGTTCTACTTTTAAACTTTAGTTAACGAACACTAGTATGATGATGTGTAATGACTCTGTGATTGATTATCTGCTTGTAACAGACATATTTTGTTGTGTTATGTTTATCTGTATGACCAAGCAATGGAATAATCTTCTGTTGTTTGGATTTGCTAAATTGACATATTTTGTCGTGTTATGATTATCTATATTTTGCTGTTACTTAAAAGCTAGGTACTGCCAATTCCCCCTCTAGCCTTCTCTGGAAGCTGTCATGTTCCCTCTGTTCTTTGCAAGATTCAGAAAATGCACCATTTTTGTTGATTTTTATGTACTAGTTTTCATGCAAAGCATTGATGTTCAGTTGGTGGATTTGCTAAATTGACATGATCTTCTGGCTCCAGCATCAGAAAATAGTAAATTAGTTAATGATACACACATAGTTGACATCGATTGAAAGTTGACAGTACTGAACCTATATGCTAATCACACAAATTTTATGCAATGTTTGAGAAGTGATTTGCTCAAGCATGGAAGGGCACATGAGCCAGCAGTCAGACTGACCATCTACTTGGCAACATAATATCTACTGGATCACATCAGAGAAATGAGAGAAATGTTCAATGAATTGGTGTCCAGTAATATTTCACAGAAATCATAGAACTACTCAAGAACCACAACCACCAGTAGATATTCATACAAGTCATAGAACAGGACAAGAAACACAACCGGAAGCAGAATAGTCTACTTGTCAAGAAGGAGAAGCAGATGAGGATACTTGGCAAAAAGATGCCGCAGATAATCACATTTGTAATGCTATAGTTGACAGAAAGGTTGATGATCATAACTAAGTTCAGGACATAGTAGAGCAAGAGGATGATGCTGTCCTGGAACATGATAATCTGCAATTCACCAGAGAGCAAGAGCAACATAATAGAATCCAGCGTTATATGTGCATATTCAGAGAGTATTCATCGTATATATTCAAATTCAGAGAGAATTCAGATTTTGCATACCTGTTACTTCTCCATTTCTCTTAGAGCTGCTGGAATTGATGGAAGGCTGAGAACAGCCTCCATTTCTCCAGTACGAGAACAACCTCTACATGATCACTGCCTTCCGCCCCAACTTCTCCAGCACGAGAACAGCCTCCTTCAGATCTTCCTAGTTCCCGATCCCAATCTTGCCAGATCCGCAGCGAGGAGAACCTGCTTTCAACCTCGAGGCCATGTCCCCTGCGCGGCGCCAGCAGCGCTGTGGTACTCTAAGATCTCGGTAGGCGAGCGGGACCAGGAGCTTGAAGAAGAATGGGGGGAGAAGAGAAAGGTTACGTGGACGAGGTACGCCACTTGGCAGCCACGGTGGCAAAGCAATAACGGGGTATCCTGCCAAGTGGAGCGCCGAGTCGTCACCGTAACGGAGATATTTGTGTTCAAACGATTTCAACCGATATTATTTGGGCTATTCGAATTTGACCTAGAAATGACCCTCTCAGTAATTGACACCATCAACTTGCGGTACCGCGATGTGATTGCAGTGAAGAAATACACCTGTGAGCCTGTGCCAAACAACTTGGTGTCCGCAAACTGAATAGCCCAGCATTCAGAAAACATGATCCACACCCAGGTACTGGTGTCGTTTGCGTGATCCCTTGAGATACAGATCGCATGATGTAGCAGCTAAAACTGTTGTGACCTCTTAACGGCCTAGCATATAAATGTTCGTCTCGAAGTTTGGTGCTTCTCTGATATACAAGGTGATGTTGGGTAGAATTAGATCGATGTGTTCCCTTGAAGTTTTCAACACAAATGTATGGGCTTTTTTAGTGGTGCCATCTCGTGTGGCGATGAGCCTGTTGATTGTGATATTAGATGAAACTGTTGCTAGGATACAGCAATGTTGGAGCATGTAGATCATCATCTGTTGTCAACAATGGGGGAGCTTGACCTTGAATTGAGAAGCAGCAAAACTGAGTAGACCTGTTATGTATTGCCTCCATGATGGACAAGGCGTTTTTGCTCTAAGGTGTATATGCTCTCTTTATTTCAAATATATTTTTGAGATATTTTTTAAAAAAATTAAAGAAATATGTTGCATGTAGATCTTTTTTTTGACCGGTGCATGTAGATCTTCACATTCTACATGCTCACGGAGTCGTCTTAAAAAAACTGAATAGCCTATGTAAAAAAGACAAATTATGTGCTAAAATAAGCCTTTTCGTGAAGCTTTTTTCTCTTTTTTCCATAGCCCATAAAAATATTAATTTTCACGAATCTATGCATGCGCACATAGAATATGAAAATATACATACAAATATATTTTTTCTATTTTTTAAATTTTTAAATCTTTTTTTGAACAATTTGTACCATTTTATTTAGCAGCTATCACAATTACATCGTTTCAAAGTATCGATACAAGAAAGTTAGGTGCATGATCTAACCAAGTTTGAGCCTGTGACCCTCTAGCTACCCTGGCCAGCTCATGCGCCAGTGAGTTGGCCTCATAGAAGGAGTGTTCAAACTGAACTCTCGAAAATTCTGAGCTTAGGTAGTAACAATCATCAAAGATAGTTGCGCTATACCACTTGAATTTCCTCCTTCTTGCATTATCTTTACCGCCTCACTGCTGTCTGAAGATATGATAATACGATTGCAGCCCACCATCTGTGCAAGTATAAGGCCTTGCTTCATTGCATGCGCTTTTGCCGACAGTACATCTTGTACAAACTCCATCTTGGTGTTGTTCGCTGCAATGAAATTTCCACTACAGTCACGGATTACTGCACCTGTAGTTCCCCTTAGTTGGTCAGCATCAAATGATGCGTCGACATGATCTTAACATAGTCTTTCAAAGGTTTTTCCCACCCATCTCTCTTTGGTTTTGCCTTGGGTGTATTTGCAGCATAGAAATTTGAGTATATAGCATCAATCGCTCTAGCTGTTTTCTCTGGATCTTGTAGGGATTCACCTCTCGTTGCCCTGCACCTTTCCCACCATAGGTACCATGATGTTACAGCCACAAGTTCTGGAACACTTGTCTGACCGAACACAGGCATGACATGTTGCTCATTGCATAGCAGATATTCAAGGACAGCTTGTCCCGCTCGGTCTATACCACATGCATTAGAAACTTACTGTCCCAATCCCAACTGATCCCAGACTTGACTGGCCCTTGGACACTCAAAGAGGAGATGTTTGATGTCCTCAGCTCCGGTGAGACATAAGGGACATTGGGGACTTATTCGCAAGTGCCGGTTAGCTAAAACCACCCGGCACGGAAAGGTCTCCTGCATGATTCGCCAGATACAAATTTTCACCTTGCTAGGAACTCTTAGTTTCCAAATTGTGCCCCACATCGGATGCTCCTTCATAGGACCATCATCAGATCGGTTAACCCTGTGACCAAACTGGCTTTCCCATTCAATGAAATAAGCCGACCTGACCGAGAAGAGGCCCGTCTTTGTGTAATGCCAGGAAACAAAATCCTCCATCATATGAGATGATAACGGAATGGTCAAAATTCTCCTTGCATTTACAGGCCAAAAGGTCTGATTCACCAACTCTACATCCCACGTATTCGTGATTGGGTTAATGAGTTCTTGAACTCTTGTGAGTATATTCTGCCCTTTATGTGTAAGCCCTAGCCTATAAGCTATCCGCTTCAGTCCGGTGCCTCGTTGTAGCGCCTGTGGGAACGGGGTCGGCATGGGGGCCATAAGGGCATCTCCAGCAGGCCAACGCATCGCGTTCGCATGCGTCCAAACGTGTCCGACCGGACCAGCGCGTCGCCAGCGCCCTTCCCAGCGGTGCGACGCATCCGGACGAACGCGTCTGGCCTGACCCATCCTTGGCCCAAATTTGGGCCAGGTTTGCGTCGGCCCGGACAACGCGCGCGTCCGCCCTAGGCCACCCCGGGCCCTCCCGCCAGCGACCCCAGAAATAGTTGGCCAATCCCACTAGCCAAAGCGTTCTGCAGACCCTCGCCCCCCTTCTCCGCCGCCACGCCAGCAGCGCCGCCGTACCAGCCAGGGCCGCGGAAGCTGCCACCACATCTCGCTGCTGACAAGCCGCGTCAACCTGCAGCTCCGTCGGCATAGGCAGTGAGCAGCGGCGCACATGCGAGGTGCTCGGGGCACATCGCTGCCCGCTGCCCACAACTTGCTCGACCATTTGCCCAGGAAGGTATGTTCGTCGGTCTTCTCAGCTTTGGGCATAGTTGCGGTGGCGTGAACATCGACCACGGTTTCTGTTGTCTTTGTAGATGGGAAGCAACACTCGCAGGGCCGCAGCCAAGGCATACTTTGACAATGTGCTCATGTCGTCGTCCGATGAGGACTCGGACGGCGAGACCGAGCCTCTGTTGGCCGCTGCCGGCATGGTGAACGAGCACTTCCTGATGCCACCTCACAGAGGTGGCTCATCCAAGAAGCGGGAGGGCAACGTCGATTGCGATCGAGAAGCTAGCCATGTGCACCTGTACAAGGACTACTTCCACCCGATCAAGCCGATATATAAAGCAAAGGAATTTCGTCGTCGCTATAGGATGTCCAGAGAACTATTTCTGATCATTCTTAATGGCGTCAGAGACTATGATGACTACTTCGAGGCCAAGTATGATTGCATCAGTAAGATCGGCTTCTCCTCTTACCAAAAATGTTCCGCGGCCATTCGGAAGCTTGCATATGGAGTGCCAGGTGATCTTATTGACGATTACATACGCATGAGCGAGTCCACAAGCCATGAAGCTATGTACCGGTTTTGCGAGGATGTTATTGTAGTGTTTGGCAAATATTATCTGAGAGGGCCAAACATGGATGACACTGCCCGCCTCTTGTCCATCAACGAGATTAGGGGGTTTCCTAGGATGCTTGGTAGCATTGACTGCATGCATTGGCAGTGAAAGAACTATCCTTTTAGTTGGCAAGGGCAGTTCAAAGGGCATAAAGAGGGCTGTACCGTTATATTGGAGGCTGTTGCCTCACAAGATCTTTGATCTGGCACTCCTTCTTTGGTATGGCAGGATCAAACAATGATATCAATGTGCTGCATTGCTCTCCGATATTTTCTAGGCTGACCGAAGGCACTGCTGATACGTCTCAAACGTATCTATAATTTTTGATGCTTCATGCTTGTTTTTACACCATTTGCCTATTGTTTCATTACACTTAGTGGCATTTTTATACATTTTCCGGAACTAACCTATTAACGAAGTGCCACAGTGCCAGTTTCCTGTTTTCTGCTGTTTTTGTGTTTCAGAAGTGATACACAGGAAATATTCTCGGAATTGGACAAAACAAGTTCCTGAAGTCATATTTCACGGGGAAGCTTCCAGACATCCGAAGACCTGACGGAGTGGGGCCACGTGGGCCCCAGACACAGGGGCGGCGCGGCCACCCCCTGGCCGCGCCAGCCCCGTGTGAGGGGGCGTGGTCCCCCCTCTGACATCGTCCCTTCGCCTATATATACCCCCTGACGAGAAAAACCTAAGGCTCGATCAGTTTTCCAGAATACATCGCGATCCGCCGCTGCCGTCGACCCGAAGATCGGGAGGGTCCAGAAGCTCTTCCCGGCACCCTGCCGGAGAGGGGAATCGCCACCGGAGGTCTTCTTCATCGCCATGCTTGCCTCCGGAGCGATGAGTGAGTAGTCTACCTTGGACTATGGGTCCATAGCAGTAGCTAGATGGTTGTCTTCTCCACCATGTGCTTCATGTTTAGATCTCATGAGCTGCCTTACATGATTGAGATCACTGTTATGTAATTCTATGATGTTGGTTTGTTGGGATCCGATGAATATTGGTATTTATGATTAAGTTGCTGTACTGAATTATATCTTTTGTTATCTCTATGTTGTTTATGATCTTGCATGCTCTCCGTTGTTAGTAGCTATCTTGGCCGAGTAGTTGCTAGTGACTCCAAGAGGGGGTATTTATGCTCGATAGTGGGTTCATGTCTCTATTTCACCTGGGGGAGTGACAGAAACCTCTAAGGTGGTAGATGTGCTGTTGCTACTAGGGAGAAAACAACATTCATATGCTCAAGGGCATATGCTTTGTTTACATTACACACTTTGCTTAATGCAATTATCTGTTGTTCACAACTTAATACTTCTAGGGTGTTCGGATGATATCCCCGGGGGTGGATTATTAGTCATAGATGCAGTTGGATGGCGGTCTATGTATTTTGTTGTAATGCCCAGAGTAAATCTCATAGTGATCTTCTTGACATATCACGTTATCTTTATTCTATCAATTGCCCAACTGTAATTTGTTTACCCAGCATGTTATTTTATCTATGGAGAGACACCACTAGTGAACTGTGGACCCCGGTCCTATTTTAATCATATTGCAATCACCTGTTTACTTTTCCCGCACTGTTTACTTTACTCGCATATACTCTACTGTTTTCCACTCGATACACTCATAACCTTTGTTTCAAGCAAACCGGTGAGATTGACAACCTCATCGCAAGTTGGGGACAAAGTATTTGTTTGTGTGTGTGCAGGTTCCACAAACACCTTCAGTCGTCACCGTCTCTCTTCTCCTGATCGATAAACCTTGGTTTCTTAACTGAGGGAAAACTAGCCGCTACACTCATCATACCTTCCTCTTGGGGTTCCCAACGGGCTGGTCATCACCACGCACAAGGACTTACTGCTCCCACGTCAACTAAACGCCACAGTCTTTTCTGGCGCCATCACACGAGTAGCAGCTTCTTTTCTGGCGCCGTTGCCGGGGAAGAGAGAAGACTTCTGCGAGGGGAGTTCTTCGCACACACATTCTTTACTTTGTTATTTTTTTTGCTTTACTTTATTTTATTTTACCTGCATTGCTTTTTATATCAAAAACCCAAAAAAAAATTAGAATCCTTGGTAGTTGTTTTTACTTATCTGCTTTTAGTTTTGTTACAATGAGTAATCCTGAAGTAGAAGTTCGTAGTTTCAAGCAACAAGGGGGAGAAAGTTTAAAAGATGCTTGGTACCGTATTAACAATGCTCATCATAGGTGTACCAAAAAGCACTCCACCACGATCCTCCTTAGAAATTTTTATGTTGGTATATCTAGCTGGAATAGGTATGTTCTTGATACTCTTACAGGAGGTAATTTTCTGGGTACTCCCGCGGGAGAAGCATGCACTATAATTGAAAGTTTAGTGGGAGTACCACCTATTCATGTTGCTAAAACTGAGACCACCTTGGAAGAGGTGGTAGAAAAGCTCAGCTCTTTAGAAAAAAGTTTGCCAAGTATCCTAGAAAATGCTAGCCGCGTTAGTGAATTAATAGAAAATATTGGTAAGAGGATTACCATTTTAGAGCCTAGCACTGCTCATGACAATCAAAACTTGAGGATTGGTAAATTAGAGGAGTCTATGGAAACTCTTAGTTTAATCTTCTCTTCTCTTAAATTTAAGAAGGAGAAAGTGTTTGTTGGAAAAGAGCAAAAATTTATGTATGTTCCCAAGGTTTCTGCGCTTAAATCTCAACATGTTCTTAAGATTGGTAAGACTCTTAGTTCCACTAAGGGTGACTTGCAGGTTGAATCATCTTCGGGAACCTTCAAATAGCCTACTGAGGTAACTAGCACTTCATCTATTGATATTACTTGATTCGCAATTTTCTGCGCCTAGCTCAAAGGCGTTAAAGAAAAGCACTCTTGGGAGATAACCCATTGTTTACTTTTCAGTACTTTTTCTTTTATTTGAGTCTTGGAAGTCATTACTACTGTAATGACCGCTCCTTATCTTGTTTATTTCGTTTTTGTGCCAAGAGAAGCCTCTAATTTGAGTGAGGTAAAGATTTGGGGTTATTGCTGTCCTGAAACTGTTTTCGGTGCTGCACCGTAAAAATTCATGAAAATTCTCTGTATATCTTTTGGACCTGCGATTTCTTGTGCATATGCCCCAAGTTATATCCAAACTTTTATTAGTTTAACACTTTTTTATTTGAGCAACGGAAAATCCCTCAAAAATTCGTCCTTTGTCAGCTATCCAGTTTTGACAGATTTCTGCCAATATTTGTTTTTGCCACTTTATCGCTTTCTTTTGAGTTCTTTTTTATCATGGAACTCTTGTGGAAGTTGCTACAGTAGTATATACTTTATATGTGGTGGTTTTGGGTTGAAACCTGAAGCTAAAAGAGGTTGAATATATTTTATGCTTACACTAATGTTGCTAATAGAATTGTGTTTAGTTTTGTATGAAGGAAGTTTTCAAGTGTAGGGATTGGAGAATGATGAGATGAGTTGAAGAATGGACAAAAGCTCAAGCTTGGGGATGCCCATGCATCACCCCAAGAAATATCCAAGAAGTACAAGCGTCAAAGCTTGGGGATGCCCCGAGGCACCCCTTCTTCATCGGCAAAAATCAGGTCACCTTTCAAAACACTATATTTTTATTGCTTCATGCACTATGTGTTTTTCTTGGAGCGTCAGTTGTTTTAGTTTTCTTAGTTGGTTTAGTTTGTTTGTTTGCTGCAATAAATGGTTGGACCCCAACAAATTTCCCTTTGGAGGAGATGTACTCGTTTTCATTTGCAAAGAACGCTCTAGTTTTCACTCTTATTAAAAATCGAGTGTTCTACTTTTTCTGCTACTGCTTTTGGTTTTCGTTTTCGCCTTGATATGCGTTCAGATCTTGTCATATCTTTTCATCAAGGTGTATTTTTGCCTCTGAACTTTATTGGTTTTCATCAAAAGAGGTGTTTATAAAAATTTCAAATGGTGTTGGAAAAGAGAAAAAGCTTTGTGCAAAATAGTGGTACAAGAAGGAGCTTGTGTAGACTGCGGCTTAGGCTTTTTCATGTCATGCTTGATGTCTTTTTGATAGTATGCTTAGTGGTTTTGCTGTAGCATGACTTGTCTCAAATAACTGAGATTCCTTAATGAGCCTTTGAAAAAATCATGCGTTGTTTTTATTGTATGGAAGCATTATTTTGGTTTTCTCCTTGATGCTTTATTTGGGTTGACTTGGCGCATGCTCACACATGTTAGACTCATACAAAGTCGCCAATAGCCTTCATGATCATTTAGTTTTTGACTTTTGATGCCATCGTATGCTTCTTTTAATGTCGCTTTGTCGCTTTGCATGATTATGGCCATTATTGCTCTCTTAGTTGGTCGCTCCCAGTCTTTTGCTAGCCCTCGCCTTGTACTGAGTATGAGCTCTACTCGTGCATCCAACTCCTAAAAGCCAAAGTTTGCCATTGTGTCCACTATAAATTCCTATGCATGGTATTTGTAAGCCATTCCAAAGTAAAATTTTCGTGTGCTACCTTTCAAAAACCTTCAAAACACTTCTCGTTTTGTGACACTGTTTTCAGCTCATGGGGACGTAGTGGTCGGATTTGCTATCTTCCATATTGCTTATTCCAAAAAGAAAAAAAAAAGAAAAAAAAAGAAAAAAGGCACTCCTCGAATGAATGTGAATGTTGGTGGGCCCCCGATGGAATCGGTTAGCCATGGTATGTGAAAGGAAAAGGTGGGGAGGAGTGCCAAGTTTTATAAAAAGAGCACAAGAGTGCCAATCTCTCTCTCAAAAACTTGCTTTATTTTTGTATGGAAGATAGTAAGAACCCCATTGCCAGTCGTTGACAAAGACAACCACCTCTCAAAATCAAGTTTTATCTCTGTTTTACAAATGAAAAGCTCTAGCACATGTTTAAATCACTGCTTCCCTCTGCGAAGGGCCTTTCTTTTACTTTTATGTTGAGTCACCACCTTCTTTCTTTATGCACCATTAAGAGAGCATAGTTGTCATTCTTAGTGTGATATGCATTGTCCCAAAGTTCATTGATTGACTCATATTGTTGGTTTCACTTGTTCTTAAATTATTTGTATCTAGTCGCCCTCTTAAACTTTGAGGTGTCCTATGCATTTATGTTTTGCTCTCTTTGAAGGACAAGCTGAAAACCATTTGTATGTTTTTCCTTATGATTTGAACACACGTTTGACTTTCATTGTTTCATTATCATGATCTTTTGTTTGTGTTCATTTGCATGTTTACAACATGGTTGCTAAGTTCTTATTGTCATGATTATATCTTTCATGCCCATGTTTTAAGTTCTATTGATCCCAGCTCACAATGCTTACATATATGATCAAGATTGTGTAGGTGCATGTCACCTCAAAAATTATTCTTTGTTATCACTTACCTACTCGAGGACGAGCAGGAGTTAAGCTTGGGGATGCTTGATACGTCTCAAACGTATCTATAATTTTTGATGCTCCATGCTTGTTTTTACACCATTTGCCTATTGTTTCATTACACTTAGTGACATTTTTATACATTTTCCGGAACTAACCTATTAACGAAGTGCCACAGTGCCAGTTTCCTATTTTCTGCTGTTTTTGTGTTTCAGAAGTGATACACAGGAAATATTCTCGGAATTGGACGAAACAAGTTCCTGAAGTCATATTTCACGGGGAAGCTTCCAGACATCCGAAGACCTGACGGAGTGGGGCCACGTGGGCCCCAGACACAGGGGCGGCGCGGCCACCCCCCTGGCCGCGCCAGCCCCGTGTGAGGGGGCGTGGTCCCCCCTCTGACATCGTCCCTTCGCCTATATATACCCCCTGACGAGAAAAACCTAAGGCCCGATCAGTTTTCCAGAATACATCGCGATCCGCCGCCGCCGTCGACCCGAAGATCGGGAGGGTCCAGAAGCTCTTCCCGGCACCCTGCCGGAGAGGGGAATCGCCACCGGAGGTCTTCTTCATCGCCATGCTTGCCTCCGGAGCGATGAGTGAGTAGTCTACCTTGGACTATGGGTCCATAGCAGTAGCTAGATGGTTGTCTTCTCCACCATGTGCTTCATGTTTAGATCTCATGAGCTGCCTTACATGATTGAGATCACTGTTATGTAATTCTATGATGTTGGTTTGTTGGGATCCGATGAATATTGGTGTTTATGATTAAGTTGCTGTACTGAATTATATCTTTTGTTATCTCTATGTTGTTTATGATCTTGCATGCTCTCCGTTGTTAGTAGCTATCTTGGCCGAGTAGTTGCTAGTGACTCCAAGAGGGGGTATTTATGCTCGATAGTGGGTTCATGTCTCTATTTCACCTGGGGGAGTGACAGAAACCTCTAAGGTGGTAGATGTGCTGTTGCTACTAGGGAGAAAACAACATTCATATGCTCAAGGGCATATGCTTTGTTTACATTACACACTTTGCTTAATGCAATTATCTGTTGTTCGCAACTTAATACTTCTAGGGTGTTCGGATGATATCCCCGGGGGTGGATTATTAGTCATAGATGAAGTTGGATGGCGGTCTATGTATTTTGTTGTAATGCCCAGAGTAAATCTCATAGTGATCTTCTTGACATATCACGTTATCTTTATTCTATCAATTGCCCAACTGTAATTTGTTTACCCAGCATGTTATTTTATCTATGGAGAGACACCACTAGTGAACTGTGGACCCCGGTCCTATTTTAATCATATTGCAATCACCTGTTTACTTTTCCCGCACTGTTTACTTTACTCGCATATACTCTACTGTTTTCCACTCGATACACTCATAACCTTTGTTTCAAGCAAACCGGTGAGATTGACAACCTCATCGCAAGTTGGGGACAAAGTATTTGTTTGTGTGTGTGCAGGTTCCACAAACACCTTCAGTCGTCACCGTCTCTCTTCTCCTGATCGATAAACCTTGGTTTCTTAACTGAGGGAAAACTAGCCGCTACACTCATCATACCTTCCTCTTGGGGTTCCCAACGGGCTGGTCATCACCACGCACAAGGACTTACTGCTCCCACGTCAACTAAACGCCACAGTCTTTTCTGGCGCCATCACACGAGTAGCAACTGCTCCTCAGATCTCCTATGAGATCAATGGTAACCCTTATGTTAAGGGTTATTATCTAGCTGACGGTATCTACCCCTCTTGGCCAACCTTTGTGAAGACAGTGCGCAACCCTGCTGATGAGAAATGCAAAAGATTTGCTAAAGAGCAAGAGGCTGCTAGGAAGGATGTAGAGCGAGCGTTTGGTGTGCTTCAGTCAAGGTGGGCTATTGTTCGCTATCCTGCTAGAACTTGGAGCCCAGAGAGGATGTGAAATGTGATGACTGTTTGTGTGATCATGCACAACATGATCGCTGAGAACGAGCGGGACGACAACATATATGATAAAGGCTGGGATTTTCACGGTGAGTTGGCTGGCAGGGGTGGCATCTTGGGAGCAGTTCATGCATGCCACAAAAAATTTGCATGATCATCATATCCATGATCGGTTTTAAACTGATTTCATTGAGCATATTTGGACCTTTGCGGGAAACCAACATGGTTAATCCGCTTAATTTGATGTAATATGAATTATATTTTAATTTTTATGTCAAACTATGTTGTTGTAAACTATTTATATTGATGAACTACATTTTTATTTAATTATTCTAGTTCTATCCTAGTTTTAATTGGCCGCATGGCCAACGTCGACCAAATGCTGGCCATCGCCAGCCAGAAAGCCGCTGCGCGTGCCGGCCAGGCGGGCTGAACCACGACGCAAATTGTGTCCTGCCCTCGACGTAAACGGACCATTTGCATCGGCAGGATGCGTCGGCCTGCTAGAGATGCCCTAAAGCTGTTCGGGTCTCGTCAGACCTATCTATACCTAATAATAAAGGACGTAAGATTTCTGTGGTTGGTTCGTCCATCCATACACCCTTCTTCTATCATTCGATGTGCGATCTGCGGTCAGCAATCTAAACTGAGAAAGCCACAGTAGAGTCCGTATTCGTCCATAGTTGGGCGTCCTTTTTTCATCGCCGCTTTGGGCCAGGCCCAACTACGCCTCTAACATCGGTCCATCGCGCACTAGATCGCTAGGATAAAAGCACAAGCCCCAAGCCTCCTCCCCCATCGCCATGACCACTTTTGCTCAATTTGACTAGGTGGCGGCGAAGGTTTCGACACAAAACAGAAAAATAATCGATCAGATCGAAGTTGAAGCATCAGCGCTTGCACCGTGAGCGACTTTAAACACGCGGCTTCTTCTTCGAGCGTCGCCTCCGGGAAACTAGGCTGAGGGCCATGGCCATCGAGCGAAGCGCTGTTTAGGGGCGGGTTCAGAAGATATAGTAGGAATTTCGGATCAATGAATGGCTCCAGCAGACGGAATCAAATTGTTGAAGCATACCTCTACTGTGCCTGCCTGCCGCCGCGCCAAAATTTTCGAAGGGGTCGCGCCTGTATAGGGGAGGGGCGCCCTGCAGTGGGGAAGAGAAGGACGGGAGGGGGCAGGTTCGTGGCGCGCTGGGACGGGCGGCATTGTTGTGGGGCCTCAGCCAGGGTGAAGGCTACGGGGCTCTCCTAGAGCGATGGTGGCGTTGGCCCCAGCCACGTCGGCAGTGGCGCCCTATCTGGTCTAGGGAAGGGCGATGGTGATGGAGGATCTAGGTAGAGCAGAGCAGGCGGCCACACGTGGGATTGGCCGCTCGATGGGAAGGATGGTGGGAAGGATGGTGCTTAGGCTACTAAGATTAGGAGCGCTGTTAAGGGGCTTCGCTAGCACAACTCGCAGCAGGTCCAAACCAGCTCGATGTGAAGCAAATTATTACCTCCAGACCCTGATCAGTTCAATGAAGCACGATATATTCGTTGACGCCGTTCGTAAATTTGTTAAAGCTTTGTACCGAAGAGCTTATCTTTTTCTTTGGGTGCTGAACTGCTGATACAGACGTGATTTCTGTTCTGATTAGACACACATAAAAGCGGCAAAAGGTAGAATGATCAGCTAAATCCCCTCTACTCCTTTGGTATGCTATATGTTTGTGACTCCTTTAATTAAATTGCTTTATTATAGAAATTATATTTTGTCTCTGTATTCCTAATCACCTATATGTGCAAATTTGTATACAGAAGAAAGTTTTTGGACCCCCGTTTATGATTCGTAACTCCTAAGGAGAAGATGTCTATTGCAGATTCGAGGTTCAGCTCACTATTATTTGATACTTTGATCGATGTAGATTATACAGAAATATAATAGGTGGTGTGGAAAGCTAGCTAATTCTATTATTATAAGCTCTACCGAATTTTGCTAGAGACGAGAGAAAATTTGACTGATATTTACTAAACGACTATTAGCTGTTGTTGTTTTTAGATATACAAAAAAAATTGACTGAATTTTGTTAGGTTGTTTCTTGTACTGAATTTTATTCGATGATTGCTTATACTAAATTTTGTTAGTTTTGTGTGCTTTCAATTAGTACATCAGTGGCAGATGGTTGTCACTTGCTTCTGTTTGCCGAAGCGTTTGAGTTTAATTAGTTTCTCCTGATGAAAGGCAATGCCTCATGATCTAACCTTTTTAGGATTAATCATATTAGTAATGAATAGGAGGAAACATGACCACCTTCATCGATGGTGGCAAAAAGGAGAAGTGTCACTACGTGATTCGTAGAGCATTTGAGTTTTAATTTCTCCTGTTGCAAAGCATGAGCATTTTTGCTAGTAACATAAATAACTGTCCGGCGCCTCTAATACCAGCTTGGGTAAAATTTTGGGGACGCGACTTGGTATGCTCTTACCGTGAGTGTAAGAGCATGTCTAACGGAGCCCGTATAGCTCTGGCACCCTTATAATCGCGGCGGATTCACGGGCTATGGGCCGCTTGCGCGAGCTATCGGAGCCCGTAAATGGCCAGGCGCGTAAAAAAATTTCACGGGCACCCGCACTCGGCCCGGCGAGAACGGTACAAGTACCGGCTCGACCGGCGGAGACGGGTCGAACCTGTATTCCCTCCGCCGCAAACCCTAGCCGCCGCCACCCTCTGCGTAGTTCCGGTGAGCAATTAGCGCGCGAGCCGGGGGAGATCGATGGCGACGAGGAGCGGCGGCTCGGGCGTCGGCGGCGGCCGCGCTGGTGGGGGAGGAGGGGGAAGCGGGGGTGGCCGCCGCGCACACGGCGACGACGACGAGGAGGAGCGCCGCCGCATTCGCTCCATCGCGGCGAAGAAGCGCGCCAGCCGGCGGTGGATGAACTGGGGGAGGACCCCACTGCCCTCGCTCGCCCCCTACGCCGTCGGCGCGCGCACGGCACCGGCGCGCGCGAGCCGGCCGTCCGCCTTTCCCCTCCACCGGCGAGCTGGGACGTCGGGGAGGCGTCGGCGGCGGCATCGGCGCCGCGGCCCATCGTCGGCCGGCGCCGCGGCGACCTCGAGGAAGAGGAGGAGCTCGCGCGGGCCCTCGCGGAGTCCGCGGCTAAGAAGCGGCGGGAGTAGGAGGAGGCCGCCGCGGCCGTCGCGGCCGTCGAGCTGTTCAAGCAGCAGGAGGAGATCGAGGCGCGCGCCTGGGCGCAGGGCGACGGCGAGGTGGCCACCGGCGAGGGCGACGCGGAGGCCGAGGTGATCCTCGTCAACTCTGACTAGATCGTCGACGACGGCGACGATGAGCTCGCCATTTTGGCCTAGCGACGAGGACGCGGCGTCCTCCGGTGAGCTCCCCCTCTAGCTATATCTAGTTTGTTGTAATTTCTAGCTAATTTTGTTGTACAAATTCAAGTTTGCAACTAGCCGTTCTCGTGCGAATGAAATTTCCCGGGAAATTCAAGTTTACGGTTTGCACTTGCGGGTTCTGATCGCCGCCAGTGCAAACGAACCTGCAAATCGCGAGTACACGATATACAGGTCGCATAAGTACAGACTCTGTTAATCATGCTCTAAAGCCAGTAAAGACCTGTATTCGCGGGCTTGCCATCGGCCCATCAACGTCCATGCCCGCAGCCTATAATGCTGCCAGCCGCAGGCCCGCAGCAATCAGATTACTTGATCCACACCAAAGGTACTGGTGCCGTTAGCGTGATCCCGATACAGATCGCATGATTTAGCAGCTGAACTGTGGTGATCTCTGGACGACCCAGCATATAAATGCCCGTCTCGAAGCTTGGTGCTTCTGTGATATGTAAGGCACTACGGCGATGTTTGTTAAAATCAGATCGATATGTTCCGTTGAAGTTTTCAACACAAATGTATGGCACGCACATGGTATGGGCTTTTAGCGGCGGCATCCCATGGCGATGAGCCTGTTGATTCGTATATTAGATGGAACTGCTAATACGATAAAGCAATCTTGTGGCTGGTAAGTCGTGTTCCGCTGTCATTTGTCAAAAAGAAATTCCAGTTTATCGGCCCAATTTCACACTCCGCGCACAGCCGGTGATCACCCGTCCTGCATATTGTGTATCTTTTTGGAAGATAGTTGAGCCATTTGATTTTCTTATTCACAAACTGGACAAATCCGGAGATGGTTCTCCGAAGTAGATTTTTTTTTGCCATACAACTCCAAGTGTTCCAGTACCAAACTGATAGGTGCGCAGTCAAACCGCATGCGTGGAATCCAAAGATGGAAGTAGATTTTTTACCCTTTACCATACTAAATATGTTGGACATGAAGAATAATGAAGATATGCTATGCTGATCAACTGTAGTGACTTTCTGTTGGTGAGGCGTGCGAGATTGACCATGAGCCTCGATATCTTTTCAACCTCTAAACACCACTGAAATGCGCCGCTTCACTTTCCTCTTCGGTTTCACCTCTGCATTGCAGCAAAGCATACATCTCACTCTCAGCACATAAACACGAGCTAGGTGCAGCGATGAAAAAAGGCAGGTCACTGAGTTGAGTGCATGTCGATCGACCCTTAGGAGCCAGCAATTGTCGTACCGGTGGTTGGGGGAGAACCGGAGAAGAAAGGGAAAAGGCGACGGATCGACGGGACGGTGGCTTTGCTTCCCTTGCAATACACCCAACCCTCCAAATCATGTCATCACTCCCCCACGTTACTGTCGGATCAAAGAGAGAGAGGAACTGATTGCGTTTTTCCCCACCGTCCCCCAGGCCGGCCGGGAATGCCTGGATTTCCCGATCATCTTCGCGGTGGGCGGTGGCGCAGCCACTAATGCATGCCTCATTATTAACTGTACCGGAGTACCGAACCGTGAACAGTCGCCGTGAGCCCGCCGGCGGCAGAAGGCCCTATAGCGCAGCGAAAGATCAATCAATGGAGCGGCGTCGTTGAGGAAGGGGAGACCCACGCCTGTTGGTAGCGTGGACCAGGATCGACTCACCGATCTAATCTAATCGTTTGCGAGTCCCTGTCGGGGCCAGGGCGTAATTGCGGTGAACAGCGGCGGGTCGGGTCGATCGATCGGGATGCCTTGCTGCTGGTAGGAGAGCATATCTGAAATCTTGTGAAAACTACGTCCATCCGTGCATGTCATCAGCACTCTGGCATCGTTCGCCGCATCGCGCTCTGTGCTCTGTGAATGTGATGTTGGAGCTGAGCAACTAGAGATGAAAATGACTCGCCACGGACGCCAGGTGTCTGTTCTGAACTCAAGATCATGCCAAGTCTGTCTCTGCAAACGCCATATGGTGATCGGTGCAGAACTGCACGGAAAACCCAGATGCTCCTAGTTTGGAATGTCCAAACGCTCAAGGTGGGTGCCTGAACTTGCTTCAGGACGGGGCATAAGATCGTTGGTCAGTCTACCCCTGGTGATCGATCTGTCCAACATAGAGTCTGCATCTGGAAGCACCAAAAGATGCTTACACCAGTTCCTCTTTTCTCTCTGTTTTTTATTTCGACATATTTCTCTCTGTGTTGTTTTCTGTTTGCTGCTAAGACTAATAATCTTGTTGGCGCTTCAAATCACCACAGCCTGTATGGCACTGCAAACCGACGGTTCTTACTTAGCTCAACCGAATTGCTGCAACCTTAATCATGCGTGATAGTTACCGGTGCGATGCCAACTCGGAGCGAGCTACCTACCTAGCCTCAATTCTTGATGCGAGCTTCCCACCATTAGCAGAGAAAAGGACTGAAATGACATGCTATGATCATGGAAAAGACATAATCAATATGTGCTACGAAAGGTGCGGATGCCATATTGCCATGCAAATCATACCTAAGTTTGTCAAAATTCTTACCTTTTCTGAAATAAACTAGGTAAAGTGGTTGTTTGCGTTACCTTTACCTTTAGTTAGTAGCCACCTTTTCGTTGTTTAATTATTAATTGATCTGGCTGATCGAGGAGTGACACTGTCGTTCCTGTCTCTGCATTAACCGGGACAGCACATCACATGGGTTCAGTTCCATTTCAGGGGTTTTTCTTGCAAAGATTTTTTATTGAGTTGGCTAAATGAAAATTACTAGCCATTTTGTCTAGTAGAGTTAATGTGTGTCAGGCCAAGGTCATGTTTGAACAAGCTTTTGAATAATCTAGCCGTTAGCTAATGTTCATTAGGAGTACATTGATTTGATGCAGGTACTAGTATTTTTTTTAGAGCAACCGGCAGGAGCATGTGAGCTTTGCCTTTTCATTAAGAAGAGGAAAATTGGCCACTTAAAGAGAAAACTGGCTGAAAACCAAAACAACACAACACAACACAACACAACATGCTGGTTTCGTGACTGCACACCACACAAGCCGACGACTCTTCCACCCAAGCGGCAAAATACGACACCCTACAACTTATAATGAAACCAATGCAATGCAACACGCCGGTCCCAAGACCGCGTCCTAGCAAGGCCGACGACCCTGCCAACCAAGCGGCCAGAGCCAAAGCCTGATAGCATGATGACGAAGGCCACAAAAGCAACACGACGCCGTCTTAATTCACGCTCACATGTCGTCACCCAGTTTAAGTTGCAACTCATGGGAAATTCAAAGTCTCAGTTGCAATTTCAACCCTGTGTGCAACAAGTGCACATGTTACTATGCAAATTCAACGGTTCTTGAGTTGATCAAGCTCAAGGTAGGATCTGAATCAGTTTCCACCCTTTCGCTTTACAAAGCCCCTCGCAATAAATATGTAAATTCATTTCATGGAAATTAAGATATTTTTTATATCTTTGAAAGAAAATGAGTTCGATCAGCAACACCAGTCAACATGGGTCTCCGTAGCACGAGGATATAAACCTTCTTTTTACCCATAACCTTTCTCTACTGCATTGGAATAACTAGCAAAACCCTTTTTACAAAACACACTTTTATAGGTGAATTACATTAACTTGTAGTACTTCTGTTAAAACTGTTCACTCACACTCCTACTGATCACGCACTGCAGTTAGCTGGACAAAGTTATGGTCGTAAGAAAAGAGGGACCAAAAGTAATGGCTTAACCTGTCAAGACCAAAAAGGCGACAGAGCTGGCATTTTGCACCAACCAATTCAAGGACAGGCCCCCAACGCATTTGCATCTGAAGCTGTACGCTTGTCCCAATCGACACATACGTCGTATGCGTACGAACTACGAAGCGGATACACCTGATCGGTGGGCTGCCCGTCCAGTGAGCTGGAGCCTGGAGGTTAGCTAGCTAGCCGCTCTCGGTCGCTCGATCTGAACTCTGATCACTGATCGCCTCGCTATATAACCATCACTCCTCCACTCTCAGCTTCCTCCCACTGCTCGAGAGCACCCATCGATCGAGAAGCACCAGATCTACAGAATGGCGCTCCTCCCGCTGGTCCTCGCTCTCCTCGTCGTCTCCAGCGCCGCGCAGCAGCAGCCACCGGTGCAGCCGCCGCCAACGCCGAACTCGCCGCCGGCGCCGGGAGCAACTGCGCCACCTTCCGGAAACCCGCCTCCCGCGCCCAACGCGCCCCCGGCCGGCAACCCGCCTCCAGCTCCCACTGCTCCTCCGGCCGGCAACCCGCCTCCGGCACCTACCACGCCTCCCCAGGCACCACAGGCACCGGCCTTGCCTCCTCCGGCGCCCCAGGCCCCTGCCCTGCCCCCTCCCGCGCCGCAGGCCCCTGCCATCCCTCCCCCCACTCCCACCACCCCACCACCGGCTCCCACAACTCCGCCTCCGTCTCCCCCCACCACCCCGCCTCCGTCTCCCCCTGCCATCCCGCCTCCTGCTCCCACCACCCCGCCGCCATCACCGCCCATGTCTCCACCACCAGCCACGCCTCCTCCAATGGCGACACCGCCTCCGGCCATGACACCCACCACTGCCCCAACCACCGCACCCTCGACCTCCCCAGTCTCCACGCCCTCCCTCTCTCCGGTCAGCCCCAAGGCACCCTCCCCCGCCGGCGAGACGTCCCCGACATCGTCTCCCACGCTCGCGCCGGCTGGCACGCCGGTGACCGACAGCGGCGCCACCAGCTCGCGCGCCGCCGGCGTCGCCGCGCTCGTGGCGTTGGCCAGCGCGGGCCTCGCCGTCTTCCTCTGAGCAGTAGTACGTAGGCTCGTGCATGCATGTCGCTGCTGTACACTGTCCTTCCGTTTTCTTTCCGTGTCGTTATTTAATTTTTACCGGTGGGATGCTCGATCGATTCTTGATGTAGTACGATGCATATTGGTTCCCATTTTCTTCTTTCGATGATCGGCGGGTGGAGTGCGTGTGTTATACTCTGCCCTCGAGATGGGGTGTTGCGTTGTACACTGTACGTGGATTACTGCTCCATTTTGGTTATATAGAGAGAGGATTTGTGTATACTTTCGGTGTATTTTTATCATTCCTGTGGCCATTTTATGAAATCTCCATGCAGCTTATACCGCGTGCCGTCTCCCGTGATAAAATGCAAGCTGTTCATCATGAGGTCGATGTGTTAATTTTTGCACACTGATGTACTGCGTCGGAGTTGTCGCTCATTAAAACTAGCGGTGAATTACCGTGGCCAGGACGTCCTCCATGGATCGTCTACCCTCCACGTCCAGCTGTAATAAAATTGTACTGTAAAAAGCACGGACGCTTTAGATCGATCGGGCGCGTGGGGGTCTTGGCCTGCACGAACAGTGCACCTGTCCGATCCAGCTACCAAAGAAAAGCTGGGAAAGGGCATTTTTTTGCAGTGCCACGGAAAAGCTGACAGAAAGGAAAATTTTATTTGAAGTGACATGAACACTTTCTTGAAAAGAGAGGAGACCGTGCGTAGTTGGGCTCTTGTTTTCTCTGTTTAAGCAAACCGACCCACCCGCTGTCTAAAGTTTCATTGAACAGCTGAATCGGAACGGTGCTGCACATGACAAACAGATTAGTACTAGGTCGGTAAATTGATGTCACTCTCGGTAAAAGTTTCCAGATCGAGAGTTGCAAACCCGCATTCAACTGGATCACATGATAGCAACGTCCGCGATCCATATCCATTTATTGCACTCAAGGTCATCTAGATCTGGCACACGGAATTCATACTAACGTTCACATGTATCTAAATGTTTTTTAGTATATGGATTTACTCCTTTTATATTTAACCTACACGAGTCAAAATATCTAGATGCATACATATCAATTATAGGTTAAAACATCTTATATTTTAGAACGGAGGGAGTAGTAGAAATAAAAATCTGAGGAACGAGCGTCGACGTGATTTGATTGGAAACGCTCCTTTCACCAACCACGATCAAGCTCTCGATCGATCACAACGATCGCAGAGGCGTTGATGTATCCGGATGGAGGTGACGATCGATCGATCGGTGCATGCCATGCCTTTGGAGAAAAGCCTCACTCCGGGGCAGGGAAGAAGAAGACCAGACGTACGGTTGGTGCCGGCCGGCCGGGGTCAGCCGTAGGGGCTATGTATCATCGCGAATGATTTATGATCGAGTGCGGCTGGAAATTTGTAACGGAGATCGGACAGAGGGTGATGGATGATCATCAGGCATCAGCTGATGGACCCCGAGATTCACCAGCACAAGTGGTCGAAACGCCAGCGAACACGTATTTGTACTGCGATCGACAGCCACCGTCGCTTAGGAGACACGCCATGCGTGAGGTGTCCAATCACGCATAGCCGTCTGTGATTTGGTTACCAGTACTGAACTGAACCACTGCATTTTAACGGCCGGAATCGGATCAGTACTTTCACAGAGAACTGCCCGCAGGCCGGGAGGAGCTTCTGATGAAGCCATCTAGTCCATAAAAACAAGGGGGAATAAAAACAAGGGGGAGGCCCAAGCCCATAAAAACAAAAGAAGAGAACTGAAATGTGGCTAGAGTCCAGCCATCTAGTATCCAAGGAATCTTATGGCCTGTTTGATTTGCATGATTTCAAAATAGCACAAATAGAAAAACAAAGTTTTAATACCATGTCCATTCTGCTTTTACAAGATTTTGTAAGAACCAAAGTTTTTCGATTTTACCACAGAGAAAACAAAAGATTCTTACAAAGTGGTTTCAGTGAATGTTAGATTTCTTATAAAAATTAGCCTAAATGTTTTTGTAGAAAAAAATATACTATGATGCAACCCTGCAAACAAAACATCCAACATAGGATTTTAATCCCAAAATTCCTATGAATTTATTTTGAATCAAAGATGCCCTTAAGAAACCGTGGAGGCACTATTAAGGAAAAAGGCTTTTAACGACCCCATATATGGTCGTTAAAAGTTAAATTTTGGTCGTTAGAAATCAGTAAAGACCAAATCCGGTGATCGGTAGTTGTCTTTATAGGCTCTATCGTCAAAAGTTTAACGACCACATAATTTTTTCGGTCGTTATTTCTCCAAGGACGACCTGGTGAGTCATCATTAATTTGGGCGCTATAACAACTATTCTCGTATCAACAACCACTTTTATTGTCGACAAAATAAATTCCATAGTCACCGAATTAGTTTTAACGACCACTAACTATCTGTTCAACCACTCGTAGAATCACTCACAACCACCTTATGTGGCATGGAACATGTCAATAATAAGAACAACACGAATTACCAACAAATGAATCTTTGTAATATCAGAGGATTGTAGCTTTTTTATTCATCAAAATTATATAGATTAACATGATCCGCACAGACAATTATGGAATTAAAATACCATTCAACAGGTTGAGCTAGCCATTGTGTTAGCTTATCTATAGCCGGAAATCAGAACACACAGAAAAGATAATATTTATTAATTTGCTTATCAATTTGGACTGAGCCACACCTTAGCCCGGGCCTAGCTCGCCCTGAATGTTTCAGTCTTAGTGTAGTTTTTTATTTGAAATGGGGGCAAAAGCTTCGCTCTAATCTATTAATTAAGAAAAAGGGAATTATCTAATTAATTAACGGAAAATTGGGCAAAAACCGATACAACAACATCACAAACAACATTGAAAGCACCGACTAACAAGACAACACAAAGAGCACCAAACCGCAAAGAAGACCAACTGAACGAACCCTGACCTCAAATGTAGGCCATCAAACAAGCAGTCGTGAAAGCTTTGCTCCTAAGAGACTTCTCCACCTTTTTGATCATATCCTCAGATGCCTTCCCCGCTAAGATGCAAGAAATCTCTAATTTAGAGACTGCTAGTCCGGAGCATTAGTGTAGTGGCTTCTTCTGCTGGCGAAAAGCATCAGGAGCGAAGCGAACGTGAGCCAATTGGAAATGTTCTTTCTAATAATATACACGCCGTGCAGATTTCCCAATCCCGTGGCTCCGGCGTGCCCTCATGGGAAGCTTGCCTTAGCGACCACCCTTTTCCGTGTAATGTTGGAATTAGATGGGTCCTGCAACTATATTCAAAGTTCTTTAGAATTATTTAATATTTGGAATATCTCATTATAGAAATATACATATATTTGTACATCAAATTAGTATACATATACTATGGAATTATTGCTTGCTTGAATATACTTGAGTATTAAGAGCTTAAGGAAGCCGGTTGATTATTAGTGGAATACCGTATACTTTGTATTTATACTGGAAAGACTACCCGGGTACATTGATAATCGGAAGGAACTAGGTCATGGATTAGGTTACGGCTCTATTATCGACTTGCATGATTAATGGAATCTAGACATTATCATGGCGTATTGCTCACAAGTGCGTGTTTCAGGGACGAACGGGTAAAGTTTATTAATAAACAAATTATATCGTGGTTGATAATTTGATCTGGACTGTATCCCGGAAACTAGTTTGATGTATAAGAGAGGTGTACTCTTTGGAAATTGGAAAGACAGTATAAGAAGGTCCCTATTCCCTAAGCGTAGAGGAATAGGGGATATAGCGCAAATCCTAAATTTCTTACAGCTCGAACCAAAAATCTAATGTAGCCGCATTTACCAGCTTGATATCTGAATAAATCGAGAGGAAGAAGAAGAAGTGAAATACGCATTTTCCGAACAGGGCTAGCTCAACCATGACTCACCGTGCATCAAGCAATCGATGTCCGGCAAGGGGGCTCCAACAGGGGCGACCTGAGAACACATGAGCGAGAGTGATTTTGAGCTCGATTGATCAGGAAATTCATCTCATGTGTTCCCAATTCGACCCTGCAGGAACTTTCTCGCATATGATATTCTTCTCGGAAATAACCCTACCAAAATCTGCTGCCCTCTCGATCCCTTTTCTTCAGGATTTAGTCGTAGCGGTTGATTGTACTTGTAGCTTTTCGCACCACTGAGGGAGGATTTGAGGTGTTGTACTACCTTTTGGTCGCCAGCAGAAGTACGTACTACTCCCGGTGTCGATGTCCGAAAGAGCGGGAGCGAGTACAGCTTGTACTGCATCAACCCAATCCCTCACCCCTGCAGTACAGTCTGCTCCGAGGGAAGTACCTGTCTACGAGTTTGATCCAAGTACAAGTATGCAGAATTACACGAGTGAAATCCACAGGTGACTGCATAGGGTGGTGACTCGTCCACGAAGAAATGTTCTTTTAGCTTATCAATTTAGTGGAGAAGGATTGACATCGGCTAAGCAGGCATGGTATTAATATCCTTCTTTAGACATGCGGAGCAGAATACCTCCAGCCCTCTACATCGACCAATACATAAGCATCACTTTTTTTAGGCAAAAGCTTAGCCTCATTCCATTAATTAAGGAGATTTTTTGTAAGATTTGAAAATAAAAAAGATTACATAATGAATTACTCTCTTTTCATTAAATCACTCAAATTCTTTGCAGCTACGGCTAAATCTGATTACTGGCCGGTAACCGCGTTTGTCGAGCACCCTCGGTAAATTGGCTTAGCGACCAAAAGAATCGCTCTTTTTTTAACCTTAGTGGAATCTAACTGGACTTGTTCATTTTGGCATTTGAGTGTTTTTCATGGTTTGATGTCTTGCTAATTCAATGTTTTGACAGAAGCGCACAGTGTAATTCCATTGATTTTTGGATTTCGATCGTATCTAAGATTTTTTTATCTGGGTTGCTAACTCAATGGTAGAGTACTCGGCTTTTAACCAAGTTGTTTGAATTTTTTTAATTTAAACGCATGATGTGTCATTTTCTGGATTTGGTTAATGAACTTGTCCCGGAAACTAAGGAGGCAAAGTTCGGTAAAAATGACAATTTATGGTGAAAAATTAAAAATATTTAGATTTTCTTGATTTGTTATTTTTGTGTAGGTCGGAATACAAACTATTTCACGTTGAGATTTTGAAGAGTTATAGAATACTTTATTGTCATCATCTCGGATATTTTCTCAGATTTTTTTAAACTTTAATAAAAAAAAACAGAAAAGGGATCCATGGAGCCTGTCATCTAAAGAGATTGTACATCGATTTTTCTTAAAAATAATAAAAAAACAAAACTATGTTCCTGAGGACTTGAATATGAGTGATTGGGTTGTACACCCAATTCCCTAACTCTTCTTTCATTTTCATGTTTTTACAAGAGTTAGTCCATATAACAATTTTCCATCCGAATTACACTAGTCTGTTAGAAGATATGTTCCATGAGGATCCTGATTGTCAAGTACACCTGGTATAGCACCAGACAGTTTCTTCTCTCCTTGTTTTTTTACGTATTCAAACATGTACACCTCGGCCCCAACCGAGCTAGACGTAATAGTGCAAGTCATTCTGGATCGCTCTGGTTGGAACGGGAACCACTATGGGGGTAAAAAAAAGTCAAATCACTTGTTTGAGCCGATCCACATAAGAGAGGTGAACCGGTTCCGGTAGTGCAAAAGTGCAAGGCTTCGTTGGATGGGGCGTATGCATATTGATGTTGAGGTGGAAGAGGAAGACGGTTTCAAATGGCGTCTCACAGGTATATATGGGGAACCAAGGAAAGAGAAGAGGGAGGAGACATGGAGGTTATTGCGTACACTCCAACACCAATCTGACTTGCCATGGATGTGTATTGGCGACTTCAATGAAATTATGTATAGTTTTGAGAAGCAAGGTGGGGTTCCTAAGTCCCAGACGCAGATGGAGAGTTTTCGTAATGTACTGGACTTCTGTAACCTACAAGACCTAGGTTTTGAAGGTGATATCTTCACATGGCGAAATAACAATTTCCGTGTTGAAGGGTACATCAGGGAAAGACTTGATCGGGCGGTGGCGTCCCCATCGTGGCGTGCACATTTCCCTGGATACAAAGTGATTAATGGTGATCCGGAGCATTCTGACCATCGCCCTGTTATTGTCCATCTGAAAGGGGATACTAGGCCGGCGCGGACTGGGAATAATAATATGAATAAACGTTTCGAGGCAAAGTGGCTTCTCGAGGAGGGATGTGAGGATGTGGTTATCAATGCTTGGGAACTAGCTGGTTTGAGAGGGGAAGAGAAGGTGCAGGACAAACTCCGTGTAGTGGCGAGAGATTTGGAGTGCTGGAGTCGGGAAGTTGTGGGTGACTTACAAAAACGTATAAAAAGTCTGAAGGCTGAGCTGGAGGAGTGCCGTAAAGGTGTGATGTCTGAAGCATCTGTACGGAAAGAACAAGTACTCCGTTACCAGCTAGAGCTGGTTGAAGATCAGTGGGACACCCATTGGAAGCAAAGAGCAAAAGTTGCATGGCTGCAGAATGGAGATCGAAACACCACCTATTTCCACTCCGTGGCGTCGGAGAGAAAGAGACACAACACGTTAAAAAAATTGAAGGGAGAGGATGGTGTGGAGGTAGAAGGAGAGGAGAATCTACAGGCCCTAGTGACTAAATATTTCTCTGGCTTGTTTACCCCCATGGCAGGTACAAACTCGGCGCAGGTCCTACAAAATATTCAGCCATGTGTTACTGATCACATGAATGAAATTCTTGCGGCGGAGTTCACACGAGAGGAAATAAAAGAAGCTCTGGATAGTATTGGAGACTTGAAAGCCCCAGGTGCAGATGGTATGCCGGCTATTTTTTATAAAAGGTTTTGGGGAACGGTTGGTGACACGGTGGTACAAGAGGTTCTAAGCGTTTTGCAAGGCGGCAGTATTCCGGAGGGATGGAATGAAACAGTGGTAGTACTCATCCCGAAGGTTCAGAACCCAGAAAGATTAAAAGATCTTTGCCCTATTAGCCTTTGCAATGTCGTTTATAAGCTAGTGTCCAAAGTGTTGGCAAACCGGTTGAAGTGCATCCTGGATGAACTTATCTCCCCTAACCAAAGTGCGTTCGTGCCAGGGAGGCTCATTTCTGATAATACCATTCTAGCTTATGAGATGTCACATTTTATGAAGAGGAGACGATCCGGAAAAAAGTGCTATATGGCGGTCAAATTGGACATGAGCAAGGCCTACGACCGGGTGGAATGGTCGTTCTTACAAGAGACTATGTTGCGAATGGGAATATGCACCTCGTTTGTGAAGAATGTTATGAAGTGTGTCCGCTCTGTCTCGTATCGTTTCAGGGTCAATGGTAACATTACAAACACTGTGATTCCTGGACATGGTCTACGACAGGGTGATCCAATATCGCCGTACCTGTTCTTGCTCTGTGCAGAAGGTTTCTCGGCGCTGATACATAATGCCGAAGAAAGGGGGAAGATTAGTGGGATTAAACTGGCACCAAGAGCGCCCAGTGTGAATCACCTATTGTTTGCGGATGACTCCTTGCTTTTGGTTGAAGCAACAGCGGAGGGAGCTGCTGAAATAAATTCCATCCTACAACGATATGAAGAAGCTTCAGGACAAATGATTAATCGAGACAAATCGTCAGCAGCACCAATACTCCAAGACGGCTGAAGGAAAGAGTAATGGGAGTACTTGGGCTGTGGCTAGAGGCACATGGGGGGAAATATTTGGGACTGCCGATGTATGTTGGCAGAAGTCGCTCAAGAGCTTTTGCTTATTTAAAGGAGAGGATTATGAGCAAGATCAGAGGATGGAAAGAAAAGTTCCTATCAAAAGCTGGAAAAGAGATCCTAATAAAAGCCGTTGCACAGGCTATCCCAACATACGCCATGGCATGTTTTGATCTGACAAAGAGTCTTTGCGATGACATCACACAAGCAATTTGTAAATTTTGGTGGGCACAACAATCTGATGAGCATAGAGCACATTGGATCAGCTGGGAGAGTATGATGCGACCAAAAGAGGAGGGAGGTCTCGGGTTCCGAAATCTGCACTCTTTCAATATGGCGATGTTATCCAGGCAGGTTTGGAGGTTGATTCAGGCCCCAAACTCCCTCTGTAGCAGGGTACTAAAGGCTAAATACTTTGAGGAAGTGGATATCCTAAGTGCAAAACCAGTAGCAGGCATGAGCTATGTATGGCGCAGTATTTTAAAAGGACTAGAAGTAATTAAGAAAGG
This sequence comes from Dactylis glomerata, assembly GCA_007115705.1. Classification (NCBI taxonomy): domain Eukaryota; kingdom Viridiplantae; phylum Streptophyta; class Magnoliopsida; order Poales; family Poaceae; genus Dactylis; species Dactylis glomerata. The sequence goes on from QXEO01000379.1 coordinate 2,846,636, forward strand.
AATCATTTGGAGAATTGGAGATGGTTCAAATGTCAAAGTTTGGACTGATCCGTGGATCCCAAATGGCGATACGAGACGACCGAGAAACAGACAGGGAAATCAGATAATCACGAAAGTTCAGGAGCTGCTTGATCCAGCCACTGGAATATGGGATGAAGATTTAGTAAGGCAAACTTTTGAACCGGCTGATGCAGAGATCATTCTGCGAATACCAGTATTCGAACAAGAGGAAGATCACTACGCCTGGCATTTTGATGAGAAAGGCAGATTCTCTGTAAAATCCGCCTATCATGTACACTCAGTAGCAGTGGATGAGAGTAGGCAATCCGGATCATGAGAAGGATGTCGAGGCAGCCCGTGGAGGAAAAGTATCTGGAATCGCCTCTGGAATTTGGATTGCCCGCCAAGGGTTCATCATTTCCTTTGGAGGCTGGGGCATGACAGTTTACCTACAAGAAGAAATATTGAGCGTAGACATGTGGAGTTGGATACGCGCTGCCCCCTCTGCAACCGTCTTTTCGAGGATGGAGGCCACTTATTCCTCCGCTGCTCTGAACTAAAAAAGGTTTGGAGGGCGTTGTTGCCCGATAGCCTCAGGCTGAAGTTGCAAAACTGCGCGTCTACTTTGGAGCTACTGCACGAAGTGTTTTCCCTACCGTGTGAGCAAATGATGATGGTCGTGGCCCTATTTTGGTGTTGGTGGACAGAGCGAAACAAAGCGAATCATGCTGAACGCCGTTTCACCGTGGACGAATTCCAATATACGGTAAACAGGCACACACGGGAATGGGCGGAATTCATGAGAAAGGCTTCAAATAACTCAGCTGCATCATCAGTATCTGCTATTGCTACTACAAATCACTGGATTCCACCGGAGCAAGCATGGGTTATGATCAATACTGACGGAGCTTTCCAATCAGACTCGGGGAAGGGAGGTTGGGGCTGCATTGGCCGTGATCATGAAGGCGTACCTGTCTTTGCAGCTGCGGGAGCACTCTCAAATGTTGGTGAAGCTCTGAGAACCGAGGCACACGCAATGCTCCAAGCGGCTAAGCTTGCCGATCAGTTAGGGATCGGAAGACCTATTTTCGCAACAGACTGTCAAGTTCTCAAGACGGCCGTGACTTCGAACAGCTACGATGCCGCACCACTGGGAGCCCTCTTCAGAGAAATTAAGTATCAGCTACAGCTAAGTTTTATAGAGTTCAAAGTTTCTGGACTGAGGACTACCCAGCTGCTGTATCCAAGGCCGTGTCCGGCGATTACGCCGGCCAGTTTTAATGCAAAGTTTCCAATTTCAAAAAAAAAAAAGTGCAAGGATAAAAAACGCAATGTGCACGTCATTCCTAAGGGTATTTCCAGCGGGTCAACGTAAATGGGTGACGCAAGCGGTTCGTTCTGGTTTAAATGCATCGGGGTCCGAACAGAATTTGGACCCGTACAGCTCAAAGACAACATGCAGAGAAACGAATCTCAGCGCATCGCCAGCCGTTGGGTGCAAAGATCCAATGGTGGCTAGCCAATCATGCACAACTACCACCCTGTGCGCACTTGCCACCATGAACACATATTATCCTCTCATATTGTCCAATTAAGAATAAATATATGCTTGATGAAAGTCAAGTGTAAACCATACGATGATGTGTATCGAGTTGGTACAAAGTCACGAGGAGCAATAAAAAATCCTTTTAACAATCTCAAAAAATTCTTTTTTATATGGAATTTATGGCATTTGCCCTCCCAGTTCAAATGTCAACCAGGTAAACACAATATAACTCGGACTTATCAAACTACAAAAAACATGATATACTTTTAAAAACAAAAACACCATATATTAATGAACATAACCTACATCATATCTCATTTGCCTTTTGCTTCTTTGGCTTCATTACATCATGTTTAAAAATAGACCATGTTGTTCACTAGTGGGGACAGGGGCTTTAGTCCCGGCCCGTAAGGGGCTTTAGTCCCGGTTTCCCAACCGGGACCAAACGGTTCCCCAACCGGGACCAAACATGCGGGACTAAAGGCCTAACCTTTAGTCCCGGCCCTGTTCCAAGCCGGGACCAAAGGAACTCCACGTGGGCGCCTGGGAGCGTCCTCAGGGGCAGGCCCTTTAGTCCCGGGTCGTAACACAGACCGGGACTAAATATTTTCTGCAGATCTTGTTTTTTGTTTTATCGTTTTAGGGGTTTTAGGGTTTAGGTGTTCGGGGGATTAACGTGATGCCTCGTTTGGTGCCTTGTTTGGTGTTCGGGAATTAGTTTATGCATATATATAAGATTAACTTATCTTACAAGCGAGCATATATATACAATTATATGGAGATCAGAATTATCGGGACTAGAGCCCGTCTATTCGATTACATGGACCAACATCAGTAATGCCCCCTAGCTACACTAAATCGTCCTTTATCGTCTATAGCTTCTGTCCTCAGAAAGGTCGCTAGCTCCTCTGCAACAGCAATCGCGTGTTGCTCTGGTAGGTACTTCTCCTGCATGGCCGTGTACTATATAAGAAGAGGAGATGAATATGAATGTCAATCATGATAACAAAGAATGACGGGTAAAAATAGAGGTATGAATGTTTATTGCTTACGTCGTATCTGTAATCCTTGTGCTCAGAGGTAAACGTGCGAATGGTCTCGCAAACGTAGTATCCACATAGATGTGTCCCCCGTGGCTGCTGGTCGCACTTTACGAGAATAGAATATAATCAAAATAATAATCTAGCATCATAAATGTATTGAAAATAGAAGTATATCATACTACTACTTACCTGAGCCGCTCTAAAGGTCAGCTTCTCATGCTCGATACCATCAGTCACACACTTGAACCGCTTCCAAACCCTGCCCGGCAAGGAAAATGATTTGCTAAGTTTTTCATTAATTGATATATCAGAAAATCATCGAAAGAGACCGATAGAGCGCAAGAATGATTGAAATTACCCTTGGAGCATGTCCTGTAGGCTTTGGAACTGTTCCAAGGGTCTCGATAATGGGTCAAAGGCATCAACTCTTCCCTTATCAATTTGAATGTCCAACAGAATCCAGTGGTAGCTGCACATGTATATATATATATGTGTGTCAGTAACTTATCAATTACACTTATAAGTGAATGGACACAACAGAGTAAGACCCTCACCTGAAGTTGTATGGAAATAGTATGTGGTCACAGAAATTTTGATCTGTTAGAAACCTTAGAAGGTTTTCCTCCGTCTCCTTGGGGTTATCAGTTAGCGTCTTTATATGTATTTTATCTGGGTCAATAAACCCAATATTTAGGATGTTCTTACTTTTACATTCCAGAATCTTCATTCTGCATAATAGAGTACAAGTCAGAACAGAACAAGTTATATGTAGACAATGAATTGAAATAACTGAACAAGTTATATGTAGACAACGAATTGAAAAACTTACAGACAATAGCAACTCATAAGCGATTTGTCGAGGACGTCGGAATTGTACATCTGAAAGAGTTCATCAAAGTCGATATGGATGTCTTCGGGACGGCCGTAGTACTCCCGTGGGACATGCGCCACGATCATCATTCTCCCATTCTTTGCTTGACTTAAGTACCATGTATGCAAGTAACGCATATTTGTTGGGAGATCATCAAACTTATCTTTGCTGACCAAAGGCGCTCCCATGACAAACTGCGGCTTAGGGGCTACCACAGCCTTGGGTTACCTGTCGTCTTGGGAAGCCAGAACGTCTTCAACACTTATACCCCATTCAACCGCCCACTTCTTTGCTAATTCCAAATCTTGCCCCTGCACCAGAGAGGGAACATTCTCGGGTAACACCCTGAGGGGTGGGATCGACTGTTTGGCCTGTTGTCCAAGCTGAGGAACGTCTGATCTTTTTTTGCTTGTAGTTGAACTTGATTTGCTCCCACTTGCACTTGCACGTGATCTGCTCTTTTTTCCCTTCCTTCTGCAATGCGCGTGTATAGTCGTCAGGCTTATGGTGCAAGTCATACTGTGATGGAAGGGTCAGTAAGTATTTTGCATATGCTATTTGCTTCTCGGTGTATTCCGGGCGGGGATCGGGTTCCTTCTTTTTCATCTGCGCATCATAATGTTCCTTTGCTATCCTGGCGTTTTCCTCGTCGGTACGATCATAAGGTCTGATGGGAAGATTAGCATGAGGTACCTTTGGGAGGGGCGACAGTTTGCGCTTTGGGGAGCTCCGTCGCTTAGAACTCATCGACGGAGCGTTCTTGCTGGCACGCTTCCGCTTAGTATCCTTAGCGGGCGGCGGCGGAGATGGCCGACCCAAGTCCGGCGGCGGTGATCGAGATGGACTCGTGTTGTGGTGGCCGTCGTCATGTGGAGGGCTTGGAGGTGATGGAGGTGTAGGTGACCTGCGACGACTCGGAGGCGGTGTTGTCCTTGGGGCCGAGCCTGGAAGCTTGATGTAGTTCTTGTCCCATAGGATGACTCCACCCAGTACTTCTCCGAGTGTCCTCTCATCTTCGGGTCCAGCTATGTCGAGCTCCATATCATGAAACCCCGACACGATTTCATCCACCCCGACTTTAGCATAGCCAGCTGGAATCTCACGGCCATGCCAGCGTACATCAGGGCTAGAAGGTAAAGCTTGTCCGACGGCCACCTTCATGGATATGTTCTTGATTCTTTGATGGAGTTCACATGATGTTGACTCCTTGATTCCATCCACGGGGTAGCTGGGACCGCCCTCTATCATTCTTCGTGCATCGTCGATCGGGGCCTCAGATTCAGCCACGCTACTTTTCCGTTTAGATGGGGCGCCGGTAATATCGAGTGCATGATCTTCCTGGCGCACTACTCCTCTAAGCTCATCAATCTGCTGTTGTTGCTCGTTAAGCCTGGCAAGCAACTGGTTGAACTTGTCATTTTCCTCATCCTGCTGTCGCTTCATTGCTCTCGCTCGGCTTCTGTAAGTGTCTTGGTCTCTGGCAAACCCAAGCCACCACGGGTAAGAAGGACCGAAGCCTCGCGTTCGTCCTCCATGTTCGTCATTGCCGAGGACCAGTGTGAGCAAATCTTTCTCTCTATCTGGAGTGAACTGTCTTTTTCCCTCTTTAATTTCTTTCACTATCTTTTTCCAATTCTCCCTGGGTATCCTAAGACCATCACTGCAGATAAGGTCCCCTGTTTCTTCGTCGTACGAACCACCATGCGCAAGGAACCAATTTCTTGCTCTCAATTCCCACTCATCACAGATGGGTTCAGGTATGATCCCTTTAGCTAGCATATCTTGCTCTTTCTTATCCCACTTTGGGATGGCAGTCTCATAGCCCCCTGGCCCCAGCGTGTGGTGATATTTCTTCTTGTTGGCATTTTTCTTGTTCTTTTCTGATAATGCCTTGGCATCTTCTGACTCCTTGTACTCCTGAAATGCCTTCCAGTGATTCGCCTGCTTGGCTAGATACCCCTCGAATACTGGCACTTTCTTTGTCTTCAGATAGTTTTTCCATAGCTTCTTCTTCCAGCTACGGAACAGTTCGGCCATCTTCTTTAGAGTCCACTGCTTGACTTTGGCCCTCAGTTTTTTTGCGACGTCTTCATTCTCACATTCTGGCAGGTTGAAATGTGCCATGAGATCATTCCAAAGACTCTCTTTGTACCTGTCGGTGACATAGTCACTATCGGCTGCATCTTTGCGCTTGTTCCACTCCCGAACGCTGATCGGGACGTGATCCCTAACGAGAACTCCGCATTGCTTCTTGAATGTGTCAGCAGCATTCTTAGGAAGCTTGGGTTCGCCCGTAGGCAATATCACCTCAAAGGTGTAATGCGTCCGTGTATCCAACTTTTTGGTCGGGCCTCGTTTCGTAGCTTTGCTCGATGTGGAGTCCTAAGAGGAAGAAACATTCGTCAAATTAATGTATATGTATACTATATAGAGCTATCTCCAATATTTTTCACATATTACAAGTGATTGCCGAACTTCATATGTATACCTCGCCGGACTTCGTTATTTCTCCACCGGCTTCTCCATCAGCGGAGCTATCACCTTCTCCGTCATCAGAGCTATCGCCTGCCCCGTCGGCTTCATCTTCGTGTCGGTCGACCTCCATTCCATCTCCGGAGGGGTTCAGATACGACGACGGAGATTCAGCTGGTTCAACGTCGGGGGCGTCGTTGATTATATCCTCGAGAAGTTCTTCCTCTTCTAGGTTCCTGCTATGTGGATCCATAGTTTTTCTGCAAAATACCGACATTTATATTTCAATTATGGCGCTATATGGAACAATACCGATATTTGATTAACTAATAAACTAACAAACTAAAAAGTACTAACAATTTATGATGCTAGATTATTATTCTTTTTTAATAATACTAAAACTACCCTAACAAAATAATTCTATTTCTATTTGTAAAAATGTATTAACAAAATACTTACAAAAAAACTAACTAAAAAAACTTAATATCTAACAAAAAATCTAACTTAACAAAAAATCTAACTAGCTAGCTAACAAATAAACTAATAATATAATAAACTAACTACAAAAAAATACTAACAATTTATGATGCTAGATTCTAACACTAACAAAAAATATAACTTAACAAAAAATCTAACTTAACAAAAAATCTAACTAGCTAAATTCTAACACTAACTAAATATATATAATTATATTTTTATTTGCAAACTACCCTAACCCTAAATTCTAACACTAACAAAAAATCTAACTAGCTAACTTCTAACACTAACAAAAAATCTATCTTAACAAAAATTCTATTTCTATTTGCAAACTACCCTAACCCTAAATTCTAACACTAACTAAATATATATATTTTTTTTCTAATTACCTAAAGGGGGCGTCGGCAGGCCGGCGCCAAGCTCGGGCGGTGAGCCGGCCGGGGCGGGCGCGGCGGCGGGGAGTGGCGCCTGGGCGAGCGCGCGCGGCGGCGGGGAGGGCCGGGGCGGGCGCGCGCGGCGGCGGGGAGTGGCCGGGGCCGGCGCGGCGGCGGGGAGTGGCCGGAGCGGCGACGGCGGCGGGGAGTGGCCGGAGCGGCGACGGCGGCGGCAATCGAGAGGGCGACCGCAACGTTGCAGAGAACCCTCTCCTCGCACGCGTCGATCTGCAGAATGGCGAAGTGTTGGGGAAGAAGGGGGGGCTTATATACCCCCCCTGTAGTCCCGGCTCGGGGCTTCAACCGGGACTAAAGGGGGGCCTTTAGTCCCGGTTGAAGCCCCGAGCCGGGACTAAAGGGTTTTGGGGGGCGGTTCCAGTTCGCGCCCGAGCCCTCCCCTTTAGTCCCGGCTGGTGGCTCCAGCCGGGACTAAAGGTGCAATAAATGCGCGCCAATTCTGATTTTTTTCAGATTTCATTTCAAAACTATTTTATTTGAAATTTGAATTGAATAACTTATGTATAGTTTAGAATTTGACAAAACTATGAAAATGAAAAGTGTTTGAAATTTAATAACTAATTCAAAACTATTTTCTATTTTCAAAATTAATTATTTTAACTATCCTAACTATTAACTATTTTGCCATTTTCAATTAAAACTATATTGATTAATATTCTTTTTGTATATTTTAGAATTTGACAAAACTATGAAAATGAAAAGTGTTTGAAATTGAATAACTAATTCAAAATTGTTTTCTATTTTCAAAATTAATTATTTTAACTATCCAAACTATTAACTATTTTGCCATTTTCAATTAAAACTATATTGATTAATATTCTTTTTGTATATTTTAGAATTTGACAAAACTATTAATATGAAAAGTGTTAGAAATTGAATAACTAATTCAAAACTATTTTCTATTTTCAAAATTAATTATTTTAACTATCCAAACTATTAACTATTTTGCCATTTTCAATTAAAACTATATTGATTAATATTCTTTTTGTATATTTTAGAATTTGACAAAACTATTAATATGAAAAGTGAGCACCAACGACATCTTCGAGAAGCTCCGCCACGGGAGGTTTCCCAACCCTTTACGCAACACTGTTAGAGGAGATGGAGTCTTTCACGGGCTTGCAGGGAAAAAAATTCGAGGCGGAGCTTCCGAAGATGCCGTAGGGTGTGAGCACCAACGACATCTTTGAGAAGCTCCGCCATGAGAGATTTCCCAACCATTTCCTCCATAACTGTTAGAGGAGATGGAGTCTTTCATGGGCTTGCAGGGAAATTTTTCCGAGGCGGAGCTTCCGAAGATGCCGTAGGGTGTGAGCACCAACGACATCTTCGAGAAGCTCCGCCACGGGAGTCTTCCCAACCCTTTCCTCCATAACTGTTAGAGGAGATGGAGTCTTTCACGGGCTTGCAGGGAAATTTTTCTGAGGCAGAGCTTCCGAAGATGCCGTAGGGCGTGAGCACCAACGACATCTTCGAGAAGCTCTACCACGGGAGATTTCCCAACCCTTTCCTCCATCCATGGGGATGAAACTCTCCCTGCCTTCGAGCTGTGCTTGCCATGGCGTATCGATGCTCCTTTTATAGACACGGCGCCGCTTCTACTTTTGTCTTGTTCCTCCGACAGGGGCATCGTGCGCTACATGATTTATCTCATCGAGCAGTGCATCCACCCATGCATCCTTATCCTACCGACAGCTTTAGTCTCGGTTGCACCCACCAGCCGGGACTAAAGGTTACCCATGCGTCCTTATCCTGCCGACAGCTTTAGTCTCGGTTGCACCCTCCAGCCGGGACTAAAGGTTACCCATGCGTCCTTATCCTGCCGACAGCTTTAGTCTCGGTTGCACCCTCCAGCCGGGACTAAAGGTTGTCATACATGCATGCTCCTTAAATAAAGGTTTAGTACATTTCATACATGCATTACATAAAAGGTTTAATACAATATTACATTATTGCACCAACATTCCTATCTATTATTTCTGTTTTCTTCTGGGTCGTAGCCATGGAGAATCTTCATCATTCAGTAGGATGCTTGGGTCAGTTTTCACTTTGAAGGGCGGAATTTCATGAAACTTATTATAATCTACTGACATGTCTATCTTTTCATCTACTCCCACGATGTTTCTTTTCCCTGAAAGAACTATGTGGCGCTTTGGCTCATCGGACGATGTCTTATTTTGCTAATTTCTTTTTCTCGTTTTTGTAGACATGTCCTTCACATAGAAAACCTGAGCGACATCGTTGGCTAGGACGAATGGTTCGTCCATGTACGCAAGATTGTTGAGATCCACTGTTGTCATGCCGTACTTTTGGTCTAAACTACCCCGCCTCCTGTCAGCTTCACCCATTTGCACCGAAACAAAGGGATCTTAAAAGTAGGTCCATAGTCAAGTTCCCATATCTCCTCTATATACCCGTAATATGTTTCCAAACAGTGCCCATTCTCGTCTGTTGCATCAAAGCAGACACCACTGTTTTGGTTGGTGCTCTTTTTATCTTGGGCAACCATGTAAAATGTATTCCCATTTATCTCGTACCCTTGGAAAGTACATATAGTCAAAGATGGTGGCCTGGCCAAATAGTACAGCTGATCTCCAACGGTGTCGTCATTCATGAGATGTGTCTGCAACCAACTGCCGAAAGTCTTCTCGTGTTCCCCTTTAATCCAAGAGTCAGCCTTCCCCGGGTTTTCAGAGCGTAGAATATTCTTGTGTCTCACGATATACGGAGCCACCACGGTGGAATTGTGTAGAACTGTGTAGTGTGCTTGAGAGAAAGAATGCCCGTCCATACATACTTTTGCTTTCCTTCCTAGTGTGCCTTTTCCTGTCAGCCTACCCTCATACCGAGATACATGATCACCAATCGGCTTAAGGTTAGGAAGAAAGTCCACACAAAACTCAATGACCTCCTCTGTTCCATAGCCCTTGGAGATGCTTCCTTCTGGCCTAGCACGGTTACGAACATATCTCATTAAGACTCCCATGAACCTCTCGAAGGGGAACATATTGTGTAGAAACACAGGACCGAGAATTCTAATCTCTTCGACTAGGTGAACTAGGAGGTGTGTCATTATATTGAAGAAGGATGGCGGGAACAACAAATCGAAGCTGACCAGACATTGGACCGCATCAATCTGTAACCCTGATAGACTTTCTCGATCGATTACCTTCTGAGAAATTACATTGAGGAATGCACATACCTTCACAATTGCCAGGCGAACATTTTCCGGTAGAATTCCCCTCAATGCAACCAGAAGCAATTGCGTCATAAGCACGTGGCAGTCATGAGACTTTAGGTTTTGGAATTTTTTGTCTTTCATATTTACGATTTCCTTTATATTCGACGAGAAGCCAGTCGGGACCTTGATACTGAAAAGGACTTCAAAGAAGATTTCCTTCTCTTCCTTGGTAAGAGCGTAGCTGGCACACCCTTGAAACTGCCCTGGATGCATGCCATCTCTTCCTTTATGACGTTCGTGGTCCTCCCGTGCTTCCAGTGTATCTTTTGACTTCCCATACAAGCCCAGGAAGCCTAGAATATTCAGGCAGAGATTCTTCGTCAGGTGCATCACGTCGATTGCGGAGCGGACCTCATGGACTTCCCAATAGGGTAGCTCCTAAAATATAGATTTCTTCTTCCACATGGGTGCGCGCTTATCAGGGCTGTTAGGAACAGGTTGGCTACTAGGACCCTTTCCAAAGATTACTTTTAAATCTTTGACCATATCAAATACTTCAGCACCAGTACGGGTGACAGGCTTCCCCCGGGGTTCTGCCTTGCCATTGAAATGCTTGCCTTTTTTCTTTAAGGGATGCTTGGGTGGAAGAAAACGACGATTATACGGGTACACATTCTTCCTACATTTGTCCAGATATATACTTTCTGTCTGATCCAAACAGTGCGTGCATGCATTGTATCCCTTGTTTGACTGTCCTGAAATGTTACTAAGAGCAGGCCAATCATTGATGGTTACGAAAAGCAATGCTCGAAGGTCAAATTCCTCTTGTTTGTGCTCGTCCCACACACGTACACCTGGTTCGGCCCACAGCTGTAAAAGTTCATCAACTAATGGCCTTAGGTACACATCAATGTCGTTGCCGGGTTGCTTTGGACCTTGGATAAGCACTGGCATCATAATGAACTTCCGCTTCATGCACAACCAAGGAGGAAGGTTGTAGATACATAGAGTAACGGGCCAGGTGCTGTGACTGCAACTCTGCTCCCCAAAAGGATTCATGCCATCTGTACTTAGACCAAACCATAAGTTCCTTGCGTCACCTGCAAATCTCGGGAACTCTCTCTCTATTTTTCTCCATTGCCGACCATCAGCGGGGTGTCTCAACTTGTCGTCTTTCATACGATCTTCCATGTGCCATCGCAACAACTTTGCATGATCTTTATTTCTGAACAGACGTTTCAACCGTGGTATTATAGGAGCATACCACATCACCTTGGCAGGAACCCTCTTCCTGGGTGGCTCGCCCTCAATATCACCAGGGTCATCTTTTCTGATCTTATACCGCAATGCAGTGCATACCGGGCATTTATCCATATTCTCGTACTTCTCACCGCGGTAGAGGATGCAGTCATTAGGGCATGCATGTATCTTCTGCACGTCTAATCCTAGAGGGCAGACAAGCTTCTTTGCTTCGTACGTGCTGGCGGGTAATTCGTTCTTTCTTGGAAGCATCTTCTTCATCAGTACCAGCAACTTTTCGAATGACGAGTCAGTCACACCGGTCTCTGCCTTCCACTTCAGCAATTCCAGTGTGCTACCCAGCTTCTTCTGGCCATCTTCACAAGTTGGGTACAACAATTTGTTGTGGTCCTGTAACATCTGCTTGAACTGCAACCTCTCCTTTTCTGTGTCGCAGCCTCGCCGTGCATCAGAAATGACCCGGCCAAGATCATCAGCGGGCTCATCTGGTTCCCGTTCTTCACCCTGCTCTTCTTCTTCATTGTCTTCCATTGCGGTATCAGCATACTCAGGGAACATAGATTGGTAGTTGTCATCATCGTTCTCTTCTTCTTCATCGTCGTCTTCCATCATAACCCCTCTTTCTCCGTGCTTGGTCCAAACATTATAGCCCGACATAAAACCGGACCGAAGCAGGTGGCTCTGAATGACTCTTGAGGAAGTGTAATCCTTCTCATTCTGACATTCAACACATGGACAAAACATATAGCCACCACCATGCTTGTTCGCATCGGCCGCATCTCGAAAAGAATGCACGCCTTCTCTGTAAGCGGCCGTGCGTCGATCACCGTACATCCATGGATGGCTCATCTGCGTCATACGACAGTATATCAAACACAATCACGATCCTAAAAATTAGTACCGCACGGTCTAAACGAGGAAATATAGTTGCTAACATTTTAGAATAAGTGAAAATAAAGAGGAAGAGGTTTAACCATGGCTCGGGCATCTCATATCATAGTTGTGTTCGGTGAACTGAAGTGGCATCGCTCTAACACACATTTCAACAAACACCTCTAGTGCATCCAAGAAAAATGGAGAGCTAGCACACACCCACACTCTTCCATCTAAGAAAAATGCAAGGAAGAGGGGAGAGAGGGGCTGCGGCCATATATATAGGCAGAGGCCTTTAGTCCCGGTTTGAGACACAAACCGGGACTAAAGGGGGCGCACATGCGGGCCGCTCAGCGCATAGCCCTTTAGTCCCAGTTTGTGTCTCAAACCGGGACTAAAGGCTCGTTACGGGCCGGGACCAAAGCCTGCCGGGCGGCTAGGCGATTTTGGGGCGACGTGGCCGGGCCTTTAGTCCTGGCCCAGATTGCGGCCGGGACTAAAGGGTCCAGGCCAAAGGCCCGTTTTCCACTAGTGGTTTTTGCTGCATTTTGTGTAAACCAGCTCATATTTGTGTGAATTGGAGGGTTCTTGTATGACTTCTATTGATCATATCTTCAATTAGCCAGCATTCTCCGCATTATATGGTACATAGATCACTTCCTGAACACATGGTAGCGCCCTTGCTACATGCATACCATCTCTATGAGATCATGTGAGATAGCAACATAGAGGTGGGTTACATCAACAGCCTGTCCATCGGTCCATGTAAGAAATCTAGGGTTTTAGGAGCTATTCGGCCTACCCTCTATTCCTCTGTCTTATCGGTGGTGCGGCTCACAATGCATATTGAGGCTAGAGGGTGGGACCTTTATATAGACTCCAAATTCTAGATGTTTGAATTCGTTTCCAGTTAGGACTCATGACTTGTTAAACCAATCACAATCATTAACAGTTAGTTACCGAGCCTAATATTGTTAATCATATAGGTCCCAACACACATGTGTGAGTCATGCGCCGAGTTTGAATTTAAAATCAAGCTCACGGGCTTTCACAATCCATAGAGCCAATCCTATGGACAACCTGGCATTCCGCTCTATACTGTTCCCGGGTATAATTACATCATATTCATATACACTGTGTTCCAGTATAGCCGTACTGGCTTCCTTAAGTATATTATTTCCTTAAGTATAATTCCACATCAACTTCTTTCCTGTTATTTTCATGAATACTTCCACATGGTGGTTTTGATTCCGGGAGTAATACAATGTAGTGAATATATAAAATATTGCAAGACAAAATTTCCTACATCTCCCACTTGGCTGAAAATATTTTATCCAGCAAAGTGAATTCCCATGCTATTAACATGGTCAAAAGAAAATTTCTTCTCTCGATGCATTCATGTTGCATATAAGCTCTGTGACTTTTGGAGTCATATTATCACAAAGTAACAGGTTATGATGCAGCTTCCACGACCATAACCATATTAAAATAACTCCCTTAACGCATGCCTTCCTTTAATGCTTATAAGACGCATCAAAGTATTCTCTTTCATAAATAAAAATATTTAAATCCGTTTCCCTTATAAACTATAACATACAAACATAGATTACCTCACGTTGCCGAAAATAACATCAATATATTCTTGCAATGAAGGTTGTGATAGTCAACCAATGATGACTAATCCATGATTTCCTATGATTCCAACAATTAATCTTCCTCGGAAGATCTGTCCACTTGCTAACAATTCCACCAAGTGTGATTTATTATGCTAATCAAAATAGCAATAATTCTAGCAGCATGGCTAAGATTAGGTCGCACATATATTGTCCCAAAATAGTTATTGGATGACAATAATTCTTCCTCATGAGTTCATACATAATTCATCACATAGTATAATTCCCTTTATCAATGGTACTTGACGGGTTTGCAATTTTCCATAGAAAAACATTTCAAAACATTTCTCTATGTATTTCCACTCCCAAACATAGGAAGCATCACATATACCTTTGTATATAAACGCCTTCCATCATTAAGAAAATCATATGACCTGATATACCATTGATGTGAAGCTTGTTAGCAAACCCAGTCTTTGTTCCCACTTTCTCTAAATTCCAGAGACGCAATAATTCCCTCCGATGAAAGAGTTTCCACAAATTATATACATTTCCTTTGTGTACGACAATAAGAACAAGAATAAAATTTTAACTTCCATTGTACATGTTGCTATAAACTTCGAGTAAATAAATCCATTTACCACCTATAGGCTTGGGGATATTTGGTCAAACATTTATTTTTCCTCATTGAGTTTATTCCTTCCCGCAATGCTTCCGCCCATAGTTGACATAATAACAATTTTAAGGTTGTGCTCAGCGTTCCTCTGAAATATAGAGTGACTTCCACAAGAAAAAAAGAAAAAAATAACATGGATATGATGGTTCATATTGATTCCTCCCAATTTTCCAAAGCATGTTAGTGTTGGGAGTTTGACTTGTGTTCTCATTTTGAGATAATAGAATTCCGCATGAGATTCCAGTGTGATATGATTTCCACTATGTCTAACCTTTATAATTAAAGACATTATATTCCAACTTTCCACCAGGTTTCCTCTTTCCAGGCCAAATTTTATACCATTTGATCCCACTAGATTCCCCAATAAAAAACCAGGTGTGATTTGTAGTAATGTAGCATATCATCTCAATACTGCCGAAATATAAATAGAAAATTTGCTTCCAGTCTACAAAACATAAGTAGTTGTTGTGAGAAATAATGAATATTTGAACAAATAGTAGTATGTTAGTTGTTCCTAATAATCAAGAGAAAAATTTATGAATTCCTCCTTTCAAAAGTGGAGTAAGCCATGATAAAATTATGAGTAGTTCCATGCTCTTGCAGTATTCCTGAAGTGTACTTCCCCCACCAATCAGTTCTCAAATCAATAATTCCTTTGATGAACTGATTTTTTTACTTCAGTATGTGATCTCTAGTGGGAGTTTCCACAAGTACCATATTAATACGCTGATGAAGAACCATATAATCCTCCCACTGAAGTTTACAATTCCAGAATTAATAAGCCACTTAATTCCGTTCCTTGATATGTGACCAAGCCGTGAATGAGATAAAATAGTTGAACAGCCAATGGGAGTGTGAAAGTAAAATACCACAAATGTCACATTGGATATAAAATCCGTCATAGATATTCCTCCCAGTTAAAGTTCATAATTCTAGAATTAACAAGCCTTGTCATTCGGTTTGTAGAGTATGCCATAATACCATTAATAATAAAATTCCAAGCATGTGTTCCTATAATTAGTAGTGTTCCTCCGTATGGAGTCATCTTCAGCCAATGAACAATTTGGTCACCAACTTCCAATGACTCATCAAGAAAAATGAGACAATTGTGTTAAAATCATAATGCACTAATTTCCATTGAGCAATATTTCCACTCTTCCTATTCCAAAGTCATAATTAATAGAATCTCATAGATAACTACAAATAAAATTCCATTTCATTGTAGGAGAATATATTTTCCTACAAAATAATGATAATACTTTTCCTCCACGCGGGAGTTTGATGACATAATTTCCAATTCCAAAGTATACAGATTTAGCAGCAGTGAGTAAGTACACGCATTTTTTTTCTTTGGAATTGTTCGCATATCAAAATTATCCCAGAACAGTATGACATAGAAGCCAATAACCCAACTATTTGGAAAAGCATTGAAAATAAACATTTAGTACAAACTAATAATATTGGACATACTGTCAAGTGAAATGTTGATTTCCTTTTCCATGGAGTGTTCTTCATTTTCCTCCAATAATAAGTGATTCCAGAGAATTCCGATAAACTATTAAGTACTCCAAAAGATTCCAGAATACAAAGACGAGTCCCAGTTTATTCTAATGGCAAGGTCAATCACATAGCAATTGAAAAAGTTAAAAAGACAAAATTTTAAAAAAAAATCCATGTGTCCAGGAGCTTAATTCCATCCTTGGAGTCTGGTCTAATTTCCTCCAGAATCAAATGATGCCCAATAAAAATTAAGTCTTCAATAAAAACTATTTTCTAGATTACGCATAATGTTCCACGTAAGTTGTTCGCTCTCATATTCATCACGAGCTAGAGAATCAAACTTTTCCAGATCGGACGTATTGATAATATCAATTCCGTTGCAAACCGTGAATGATAAACACTAGGCAGCTCAGCAACATTGTCCATACATATTTGCAGGCTCGACCATGTGTAACAGAGAGTCCAGACTTTATTATGCAAGTTAATTCCCAGCTGTTTTCCGTAATTTCCGTGAAGAACAAAAAACTAAAACAGGTGATAGTAGCCTTCTCCGTACTCGTGGCAGCAAAAAGTAGTACTGATAGTGATGTACTTAGGCTGCTCATAGTGGGGAGTAACATAGAGTAGTGTCATGTATATGTTACTACTCTATGTTACTACCTTCATAGTGGGTGATAACTAATGTGTGGTGTCATGCAAGATGTCATTTATTATGTTGTAGATTCACTTTGCCTTGGATTGTGTGATGTTATAGTAACATAGCTAGTTACCAGCATCATCTCTTTCTTCATTTAATTACATGCCATGTCATCTTTCTTTCTTAAAATATGTGATGTTACTACTTAAGTTACTCCCACTATGGATAGTCTTAATAGTAAAATAATCTCAGCAGAATAACTGTTACCGATCTTCCTCATTCCACGTGAGTAATGAAAGAAATAGTTTGGCAGAAATTCCTTCTCCAGAAGTTCCTCTGTCTTCCTTGAAGGGCCGAAAACAGAGTCGACGTAGATACACAGAACTTCATAAGTTAGCTTTGCAAAATCTGTGCAGCCCCCTGTATGAAAATTAATTCCTTGTTCCGTCTTCTTCAATGTGGATGAACTAGCACTCCTTGATCGGAGACTTGGAGTACATGCTAGCGAGATAAAACACCGCGGGTGCTAGCTCCATTCGATTTCCTTCACCTGTGGTTGGCAGAAGTACAAACCGAGCTAGCAAAGAAAATAGCTTGCCCCTTGATTTCCTCGATCCGCACCGATCAATGACACTAGTACTGTTACTAATCTTCCTCAATCCGTGCACGCAAAATCAGATGTTTGTGACTTGCTTTCCAGATCGAGTGTGGCCTCCGGCGACATGATGTTGTTGATTCTAGACTAGAATATCTCGGTGAGTTTCTGTCTAAGCATCAAAAGACTTTCGATCTGGGGAGAGAAACAGAGAGATGTGAGAGGGGAAAACCTGCACCAGAGCTTGATGAAGTTGAGCCGGAGGCCATGGCGATGGGCGACGGCGTGAGCGTGGGTGAGTGGTGGCGGTGCTTCCCGTGGCTTAACGCTAGCCCTAGATCGGTAGGGGGTGTCGGTGGGTCGAGAGCAACACGATGAACCTCATATCGTGTGCCCGACCCCCACCTCTTTATATAGCGTTGCCACGGGGGTTCACCAACCATATTTCGGTTGGACGCCCTCGATCAGGGCGCGAGAGAGGGAGTGGATCGAGTCGTTGGACTCGGTCCTATGAGAGATCAATCTAACATTCTCCCCCTTGATCTCATCTTTACTTTTAACTTTATATTTTATACTTTAGTCGTTTCATCACGGATCAGTACATAGAGCATGTTTCATCGTCACAGCTCAATTGCCGATAGAATCAGACAGCCATTATACACTTTTCTGTTTTGAAACAAATTCTATTACTTTTGGGCCTCTTATGATCCAGGAATCATAGGCTTACCATTAAACCCATGCCGGCTAAGTATTCCTTGAACACATTGGGTGGTAAGCCTTTCGTTAGCGGATCCGCAAGCATATCATTTGTCCTTATATGCTCGAGTCTTATAGTTTGATCCTGGATTTTATCTTTCACAACATAATACTTTACTTCTATTAGTCTGGTAGCTTTACTCGACTTGTTGTTGTGAGCATAAAATACTGCAGGCTGGTTGTCACAGTACATCTTTATTGGTTTGTCAATGCAATCCACCACTTTCAAGTCGGGTACAAATTTCTTTAGCCATAACACCTGATTCGTGGCCTCAAAACATGCTATAAATTCAGCATACATCGTGGATGATGCAACTATTGTCTGTTTGCAGCTTCTCCACGAAATAGCCCCTCCTGCGAGAGTGAACACATATCCAGTTGTGGACTTTATTTCATCTTTGTCTCCCGCATAGTCTGCATCTGAATACCCTTTTATCTCTAGGGAATCCGATCTTCTATAGGTTAGCATGAGGTCTTTTGTGCCTTGCACATAGCGCAATACTTTCTTTACCATCTTCCAGTGCTCTATGCCTGGATTTGACTGATATTTACCGAGTACCCCGGTGATAAAAGCTAAGTCAGGACGAGTGCACACTTGTGCATACTGTAAGCTTCCAACAGCCGAAGCATATGGTACTGCTTTCATTTGATCGATCTCATATTGGTTCTTGGGGCATTGATATTCCCCAAAATTTTCGCCCTTGACTATAGGAGCAGGTGTGGCATTACTCTTATGCATAATATACTTTATTAGAACCTTTTCTAAATATGCCTTCTGTGATAGTCCTAACACTCCATTCTTTCTATCTCGGTGAATTTCTATGCCCAAAACATATGAAGCTTCACCAAGATCTTTCATGTCGAAGTTTGAGGACAAAAACATATTTGTTTCTTGCAGAAGACTAACATCACTGCTAGCAAGCAGGATATCATCCACATACAAGATTAGGAAAATATATTTCCCACTTTTAAACTTTGCATAAACGCAGTTGTCCTCGATGTTTTCTTTAAATCCAAATCTTTTGATGGTATCATTAAACTTTAGATACCACTGTCTAGAGGCTTGCTTTAATCCATAAATGGATTTTTTTAGACGGCATCCCATGTGTTCCTTCCCCTCCATGAAAAAACACTTGGGTTGTTTCATGTACACTTTTTCTTCTAAATCTCCATTTAGAAATGCCATCTTTACATCCATTTGATGCAACTCTAAATCAAAATATGCAACTAGTGCCATTATGATTCTGAAGGAATCCTTACATGAGACTGGAGAAAATGTCTCATTGTAATCTACCCCTTCTCTTTGTGTAAATCCTTTTGCCACTAGACGCACTTTATACTTTTTTATGTTCCCGTTAGAGTCATACTTTGTTTTGTAGACCCATTTACAGCCTACTGTTTTGGCTCTTTTGGGAATTTTCTCTAAGTCCCAAACATTGTTGGAACTCATCGACCTCATTTCATCTTCCGTGGCCTCTAGCCATTTCGATGAGTTGAGGCCTCCCATAGCTTCTTCATATGAAGTGGGATCACCTTACATATGAACTGTTTCTGTATTATAAACTTTATAATCAGTAGAAATAGCTGATTTCTTAACTCTTTTGGACCTTCTAAGGGCCTCATTCTCTGGCTCATTATGTACCTCATCTTCTGGTACATCTATTAAAGGTGGCTGCTGCAGCTCCCTTTCATGCTCAACAAAGGGTTCAGTCGGCCCCTGACGGACAGGTTCCGAATCTTCACACCTTGTTGTCATGGGTGGAGTTACAACAGGTGTTTGCACCGCAACCTCAGGGATTGTTGGTGCAGGCACAACAAGTAGCGAGAAAAATGGCTCCTGAATCATCGGATTAGGTGCATGCACCCTCTTCTCCTCAAGATCAATTTTCTGAGCTACCATGCTCCCCCTCATCAGTTCGTCCTCCAAGAAGACTGCATGTCTCGTTTCTACAAACTTTGTGTATTTGTCTAGACAGTAGAAACGATAACCTTTTGATCTGTCAGAATAGCCAATGAAGTGGCAAGTTACTGTTTTGGGGTATAACTTTGCAATATTTGGATTAAATACTTTTGCCTCAGCTGGGCTCCCCCAGACCCTCAAGTGGCGCAGGGAGGGAACTCTCCCTGTCCATAACTCGTATGGTGTTTTGGGCATCGACTTGCTTGGTACTCTGTTGAGAATGTGAATGGCGGTTTTAAGTGCCTCCATCCATAATCCCAATGGCAGGGTGGAATAACTCATCATACTGCGCACCATATCCATAAGGGTACGGTTGCGCCTTTCAGCTACTCCATTTTGCTGAGGTTCGCCCGGCATAGAATACTGGGCGACTATTCCATTTTCTTGTAAGAACCTTGCAAAAGGTCCAGGTACTTGACCATATGGAGTGTGCCGACTGTAGTACTCCCCTCCACGGTCAGACCGGACTATTTTAATTCTTTTATCATGTTGATTTTCAACTTCTGCTTTGAATATTTTAAATTTATCCGATGCTTCAGACCTTTCTTTAATTGGATAAATATAACCATAGCGGGAGTAATCATCTGTGAAGGTTATGAACGAGTCATAGCCATCCACACTTTTCACAGAAAATGGTCCACAAATATGAGTGTGAATTATTTCTAGTGTTGCTGTACTTCCGTTTGCACCCTTTTTAATTTGCTTTACATACTTTCCTTTTATGCAATCTATGCATTGTTCTATATCGGAGAACTCTAACGGAGGAAGAATATCATTTTTAACTAGGTTTTCGATTCTTCCCCTCGAAATATGGCCTAATCGACAGTGCCATAACTTCGATGAGTCAAGAGTTCTCTTTCTTTTCTTTTGTTCTTTGTTCGACAAGGAAGTTTGTTCATTCACATTACACACAGAATGCACTTTTTCACGTAAGGATAACAAATAAAGCTCGTTGTGAAGTAAAGCAACACCCACACAAGCATCTTTAAACCATATGGCACACTCGCCGTGTGCAAAATAACACTCATAACTGTCTTTATCCAAACGTGATACACTTATTAAGTTTCTGTGAAGTGAAGGAACAAATAAAACATCTCTAAGCAGAATCGAAGAACCATCAGCTAACTCCAAGGAGATGTCACCAACAGCTTCCACGTCTGCTTGAACTCCATTCACAACTTCAATGCATCTTTCGTTTCTTTTCATAGTCCTTATCGAATGGAATCCCTGTAAAGAATTTGCAACATGAACAGTTGCACCTGAGTCAATCCACCAAGTAGATTTCGAAAACTGTGAATACAAGGATTCATTTACAAAAGAAACTGTATCTATACCTTTCCTTGCCATTATGGACTTGAGCCATTCTGGACAGTCTTTCTTGAAGTGCCCAGTCTTCTTGCAGTGGAGACACTGGTCTTTATCCACTGGGAGAGTGGGCTGATGATACTGTTGGGGACCTTTGCCATCTGGCTTGGAGGGAGAACCTTGATTGCTGTTCTGGAAGTTCTGGTAGTTCCTTTTCCTGTTATCCTTGACATAGTTGATGGAACCACCATTTGAGGCTTTAAGCCTATCTTCCTCTTGTACACACATGGCAATCATCTTTTCTATGTCCCATTTATCAAGGGACATGTTGTAGTTGATAACAAAGTTATCAAACTCTTTGGGCAATGAAGCCATGGCAAGGTAAACAAGCAGAGCAGGCTATAACTCCAGATCCACATCCATGGGCTTCAGTTTAGAAGCCATGTTGCTCATCCTCAAGATGTGCTCCCTGATGCCATGTGCACCTCCTGTGTACTTTTCTGTGACCAACTGCTTGAGCAGCTGGGTAGCATACACCTTTGAAGAGCCAGTGAACTGGCTCTTTATCTTTTCCAGAAACTCCCCAACGGAAGTGCACTCTGCGATTGAGCTCGCAATGGCGTTCTCAATTGTATTCTTTATAAAGGCCATGCACTTTTTGTTTGTATTGACCCACTTTTGGTTCTCTAGCACATATGCCAGTTCCACTGGAGCATAGTCCTTTTTCTTTTTGTCCCATACAGCATCATCATCCTTTGCATCTCTGACTGGCTCTATCGGCTTGACTGGCTGTGGAGTGTCCACAACCCAATCGACTACAGCGCAGACAAAAGCCAGATCAACTTTCTTCCTCCACTCAGTGTAGTTGTCACCCCTGAGCGTTGGAACATCTTTGAGGTAACTCATCAGACTATAGCCTCCTGAAATTCACAAAGATGTGAGATAACAAAACAATTGCATGCATTAATCCAACGTTGGTATAAATCAACACATACAACTGTTTGTGCAATTAAAACTATATTACCGTTGGGCAAAAGTAGAGATAAATGCACCTTTTAATATATAATTAACAAATCATGATCATGCTATTAACAACGTTGGTTATATAATAATAGAATCACAATCACTTTTAATATTACTTTATCACATCTTTCAAATAAAATTAATTCTCACTTTATTGCATTTAAGCAATTTTCTTTTAACTATTTGCAGCGGAAAAAAATGAATTAAAAAAATTCATTAACTTTATACTTTATAGAAAAGTTTCTGTCACTTTTGAATTCTCTAAGCAAATTTTCGTTGGAATAATTTGAATAGAGAAAACTATATGAAATTTGCTCAAAAAACTGAACAAAAAACAACAAAACTGTATTCTGTAAAAAAACAGAGAAAAAACCATATCGGCCCGTGGCCAGACGCGGCCCACGGCCTATTAGCGCGCTGGGCGCCCCTGTGCGGCAGGCACCAGGCGCCGCTCGCTCTGCGAGCCCAGCCCGTGACGGCCCGTGGCCTGCCAGCGCCAGCGCCACTTCTCCCTGGTCGTCGGATGCCGATCTGACGGTTGAGCGGGACGATCGGCTGGGTGAAAACCGACCCAGAAACCCTAGCCCCCACTCGCTCTCTCCCGTTCCCCACTTTCTGGCTCGTGCTCTCGCCCGTGGCGGCCGAACCCGCACAGAAGACGGCGCCGGAAGGCTCCCCGCCGACGACCGGCGACGAGCACATGGTCGGCGAGCTCTTTCCGCACATATTCCCTTTATTCCTTTCTCCTCTCTGGGTTTCTGTCCCGTGGCAGCTCGGCTTGCAGAGGAGGCCGGCGCCCGCCGGCGCCCCGCCGGCGACGGCAACGCGCAGCACGGCGGCGCCTCTCCCCTCTCTTCCCTTTTCTCATTCACAGAGAAGGACCGGCACACCGGCACCCCTCTCTGGTTCTTTCATGCGCCGGCGGCTGGATGGCGGCAGGCCCTCTGCCCCCGAAGGGGTCCTTTCCCTTTCGGCTGTGGTGAGGCAAGCCCCTCCACTGCCCTTGGTTCTTCTTCCCCGAGCCTCCATTGGATGCGCACGGGAATCGAGCGGAACAGGCGCGGCCAGAAACGGCGGCGCAGCTTTGCCGGCGAGCAACGAGGCCCTCTCCGGTGAGTTTCTTTGTCCCCTTCTATTCTTTCTTGATTCAGGATTTGGTGTTGTGGGATCTCGGGATGGCTAGGGTTTGCTCTTTGGATTTCTCTTCTCTACCGAAAATCTAGAACTAGAAAACAACTCTGATACCATTGTTGATTCTAGACTAGAATATCTCGGTGAGTTTCTGTCTAAGCATCAAAAGACTTTCGATGTGGGGAGAGAAACAGAGAGATGTGAGAGGGGAAAACCTGCACCAGAGCTTGATGAAGTTGAGCCGGAGGCCATGGCGATGGGCGACGGCGTGAGCGTGGGTGAGTGGTGGCGGTGCTTCCCGTGGCTTAGCACTAGCCCTAGATCGGTAGGGGGTGTCGGTGGGTCGAGAGCAACACGATGAACCTCATATCGTGTGCCCGGCCCCCACCTCTTTATATAGCGCTGCCACGGGGGCCCACCAACCATATTTCGGTTGGACGCTCCCGATCAGGGCGCGAGAGAGGGAGTGGATCGAGTCGTTGGACTCGGTCCTATGAGAGATCAATCTAACAGATGTATGCACACGCGGAGCGGGAGTTCGTAGCACAGGTGTTGCGACGAGCGTTTCTGCGGCAGCCACGAATTCTTCAATGATAGATTGATCGGATCGAGGTGTGTTCGCAGCGGAATTGGATGGCGACCTCGACGATACAGTGGACCAGATGGCGCTTGTAGTTTTCCCTTCCTCGATCTAGGTGAACAGATTGCATGACTCCCTCGGCAATCGGCAGCAGAATTCCGAAGATGATCTCGATTCCGTCGGCAACAGCACGACCTCACATCGGACAAGTTGTGCGCAGCGGATTATTTTCCATGGGCGGCAGACGATGGCCGGCGATATGAACCTTCGGCTCTGATACCAATGTAAGAAATCTAGGGTTTTAGGAGCTATTCGGCCTACCCTCTATCCTCTGCCTTATCGGTGGTGCCGCTCACAATGCATATTGAGGCTAGAGGGTGGGACCTTTATATAGACTCCAAATTCTAGATGTTTGAATATGTTTCTAGTTAAGACTCGTGACTTGTTAAACCAACCACAATCATTAACAGTCGTTACCGAGCCTAATACTGTTAATCAATTAGGTCCCAGCACACATGTGTGAGTCATGCGCCGAGTTTGAATTTAAAATCAAACTCGTAGGCTTTAACAATCCATAGAGCCAATCCTATAGACAATCTGATATTCCGCTCTATATTGTTCCTGGGTATAATTACAGCATATTCATATACACTGTGTTCCAATATAGCCGTACCGGCTTCCTTAAGTATAATTCCACATCAACTTCTTCCCTGTTATTTTTATGAATACTTCCACATGGAGTTTTTTATTTTGAGAGTAATACAATGTAGTGAATATATAAAATATTACAAGACACAATTTCCTACAGTCCATTCGTCCTAGGGCGGCTTACTATCGAAATGCATCCTACTCCAACTCTGAGTTTTTTTTGCTCTAGGGGCGCATGTTGATGTTTATACCAAATATTTTTACTTATTTGTTGTTAAAATCTTGTTCTAAATTATTATTATATTAAGGAAAATCATCCTCATAATAATGCAACGTTCCCTTTAAATAATTATACCCTCTATAGTTGAAAATCGCATGCACTAATTTTAATTATAAATTTGCACTGAATGGTAGGTTACTTGTCTTCTTTTGGTGAATCTGCCCTTAAAGATACATTTAGTTAAATCAAACCATCCTAGACCAGCAAAATATATGACCATACATATATATTTTCCACGTAGTTGATTTAGTGTGTATGTCTGCTCATGCTTATTTTCATACCTTTAAATATTTTGTCGATAGCTATAAATTGTGTGGTTAGCTTTCTATTATACAATTTTGTATACACTAAAAATTCTATACTGTAGAATTTACTTCCTACACTTGAGATAAACGATCATACACTAGAAGTCTTTATGAAGATATCTGATGCGGATTCAGTCATTAGCTGACGTAGCATGTCTGGCGTTTTTGCGACATGAGATAAGTCAGTGATCCCCACCCCATTAGACTTGCTCAATGTGAGCGATCAACCACGTTCAGAATTTAAGGTGTCATAGCCATGCTACTAGGGTGCAATCATGGGATAATCATGACATAGAGGGTGGTGTGCTTACAGTTCAGATCATGTTTACTTTGGACAACTTTTTCCCTGATGAACACGAGTGCACGCTCTATCACTATCTTGCATCTAATCTCATCCAGCTACATATTTGTCTAAACTCTAAGGGCTCCTTTGATTCATAGGATTTTGAAAGCATTTGTGGAGGATTGAGATCCTATGGATTTTTTTTTTACAAAAGTCGCTTGATTCATAGGATTCTATTCTATAGGAAATAATCCTATAAGAATCTTATAGTGCAAATTTAATAGGAAGGTTGGACCTAATGAAAAAATTTCTTCACCAATTCCTTTACCCATTCGATTCAGGTGGACATGGCATATCAATCGTACACATTTCCTATATTCTTACATTTTTCTATCCTATGAATCAAAGAAACCCTAAAGATGGGTATCAGGTATATCTAACACACATTGGTCACTATAGACGGTACGCCACGACCACAACGTAGGAGAGCGTGGCGAAAGCCGAGAACACGATTATGCAGGACACCCAAGCTGACAGTCACGAAGGGATCAGGATCATATCAACTGGTCGTACATACATAGAGTCGCGATGGAATCGGATTAACTGTAAAACACAACACAAAGCAACTGGGAAGCGCGAAATGGCCCCAGAAAAGTGGAGCTACAACAGCTAGCACGCAGAGTGCAACAAGAAGAACACTCGAACGGAACAGCCGGAGAACGGAAACAAAAGCAGCACTGCCTCTCGCCTAGCCCATTAGCGCGAGGCCCAGCAGGCCCGCGGCGCCAACGAGCGGGCCCATCATGAAGCGGGCCTCGACGCCGCTGGCCCCGCCGACGCTGTCCGCCGTCTTCCCCGAGGCCGGCGTGTTGGTCGGCGTGGTCGCGGCCGGCGTGGACGTCGAGGGCGTCTCGGACGGCGCGGCGGGGGTCGCCGCGGGGGTCGTCGTGGTGGCCGCGGGGGCGACGGTGACGGCGAGCTTCATGCCGCCGGCGCAGTGGCCCGCGGCGCCGCAGATGAAGTAGCGCGTGCCGGCCTTGTCGAGCTTGATCTTGCTGTCCTGGTCGCTGTACTCCTGGATGGAGTTGGTGGCGGAGCAGGCGCTGTAGTCCGCCGACCCGACCTCCGCCACGTTGTGCGACGCGCCGTACTGGAACACTGCACAATCACACACAGAGAAATGGGTCAGCCGGCCAGCCTCACCTTGTCACAGCACTGTGCACGACGCATCAGGTAGTTAAGTTATGGGCAGCCATTGCCGGTGCCACTGAGACGAACATGGATGCCCATTTCGC
The DNA here is from genome assembly GCA_007115705.1 of Dactylis glomerata. Lineage (NCBI taxonomy): Eukaryota > Viridiplantae > Streptophyta > Magnoliopsida > Poales > Poaceae > Dactylis > Dactylis glomerata. The sequence goes on from QXEO01000379.1 coordinate 2,873,398, forward strand.
CAGACTGCCAGTACATTTATTTGCGGCCCAACCAAGCACTGCATGATTGTAAACACACTGCAGGTATACTGAACCTACCGAGCGTGTCGCCGACGTTGAAGGTTTTATCACTCGCCCAGGTGCTGTAGTCCACGCCGCTGGCCCAGCCGGACGAGTCGCCGACGGTGTATTCCTTGGCGTACGCCGGCGCGGCCGCGGCGAGGAGCACGAGACCCGCAGCTAAGAGAAGTCCATGTCCAGCCATGGCGGCAAGCTAAGGGATTAATTACTTCGAAGTTTTTGCTGTGGAATGCGAGTGCAAGGATTGCAAGTGATAAGGACTGATGGCCAGCGGTTACCGGATATATAGGGTCAGCGAAGCGGTGCAGGTACAAGCTAGCGGGATTTGGTATTGTTAGCTCGGGTGCAGTTGGGTTAGTTGCGCTCGTCACCGACTCTCCTATCTTCTGCCGTCCCTTGATTCCATGAACAAATCGCTAGTGACATGGGTTGCTGGTACCGATAGCGTTCGGTTGATCACAGTATCGATCACCATCAGATACGTTAGCTAGCGATGAAGAAAGCAATATTCAGTACCACCATTTGTTTGTCAACTCAGATGAACCAGCTAACCCATCTTTATGTTAACATAAAGACACAAATGTAATTTGATAACAAAACATCAAAGGAATGAAGTATAGATGACTTGGTAGGAAATGCTTACAACTCCCTAGCCGAAAGAGGTATAAAAACTACTAGGAGAAGACAGCAAGCTGGCATATGTTGGTTGAACAATTCAACAAACCAACTATAGTTAAATTCCTGCACGTACAAGTCTTGGATTAAACATATATGATTGATTAGCTTTTCCTCATCAAGCAGGTCAGCAGGTGAGGTGGTATGCATCAGTCATAGCTTTTCTTTTTAGCTGAATGAAAATATTATCTCCAGAAATATTATATCAGATCCAATTACTATCTCCTTATTTATCATCTCTAGAAAAAAGTGAGATAATATTTCTAGTATTCGAAGTAAATATATATATTAATACTTTTATGTGTCATGTTAGAGAGGATTTTGATAGTGAACTCGGAAAAATGTGAAGTAAATTGTTTGAATAAGGAAACTCAAAGATTTTTTTTATCAAAAGGCATAAATATAAGGTGAACATGAGATTATACTCAGATTTTTTTATTCATATGTACATGGTGGGGTGAGTAAGACATATTCCCTTCGTTTAGAAATATAAGATGTTTTAGCTTTGTGAAGCTAATGTATTTGGACATCTTTTAGTGTATAGATTCGAGTGAACCTATACACTAAAAGATGTCTAGATACATTCGCTTCACAAAGCTAAAACATCTTATATTTCTAAACGGAGAGAGTACTTCCAAAAACATAAATAGTTGATCTAAAAAAACATAAATAGTTATGCAGAAAAAATACAACAGAAAACAGGGGACTTAATAGCCTAAAAAGACCTTCATCTATAGGATGAGCAGTGGAAGATGAAACGTACTACTACTCCTATCAAGTTTCATATTTTCTCTTTCCGGATCTTTTGGATCTATAGATTGCTATTTTGGAGGCGACCAAGCAGCACCACCACTAGACTCCCCTTCCCGTCCTCCTCCCCTCCTCCACCGTGACCAAGCAGCACCGCCACTAGACCCCCCCCCCCCCCTTCCCATCCTCCTCCCCCTCCCCTACCACTGTCGGGGTCACGTCGGGTTAAGCCCCAATGGTGATGGCGGCAGCGGCCTCTTCCCCATGCGGCGACGGCATGATGCTTCGTGGGTTTGGCTGTCCGACGTCGTGGGATAACGAGGCGAGGGCGGTGCTCCATGACGTAGGAAGGGGCGCCTTCCTCTCGGTGGTGCTGCACCTACTGCTGTCGAGTCGTCCTTCGGGCTTCTCGTGGTCTTCGATCCGGGCGGCCATGTGGGGCCTGCTTCACAGCGGCATGGACACGAGAGCTCTGTGCTTGCTCGGCACATCTTGTCCCATGCGGGTCCGCATATCCTCGACTCCAGATGGCAGGCGAGGTCGTGCCTGCGGCGCCAGTCGCCGGGCACTGTGGCGGTGTCGGCGGTCAGCCAGGAGGCTGTAGTCTAGATCCCACCATCCAGTCCTATCCGAGACCTTGAATAAGCTGATGGTCCTAGGATTCCACTCTTGCCAAGACAAAGATCTACTTGATGCTTGACATCATTGATCCGGTTGGAGTACGAGTTTCGGAAGGCATCGCCCATGAACCCCCCTCGATGACATGCTTGGAGATTGCTGGATCGGATGGTATTCGTTCATAGGCATCAATGTTTTTTCTGACCGTTTGGTTTGAGGGGGAGCGTGATGAAGCAATGTTGTCTGTTGCCACCATACGACACGTCTTTTGTTGCATGCCGAAGGCAGAGGCAGAGAATGACATGGAAATCAAGTTTCTGATGACTAGCAATGGTGATTCGAGTCTTTGTGGTCATGAGGAACTTGCTTGGTGAGTTGTGACTCATAGCCGCAACATCGATATGTTGGAGGAGACAACACAGAAGAAGTTCAAAGTTCTACCTTGCAGGGTGAAATCCAAGGTCTGGCCTTAATTGGTTGTGTCTGGCAATAGTCTTTTTGAAGACATTGTTTTGTGAGCGAGGACTTTCTCCTGGTGAAAACCTATGGTATATGATCGGGCGACAATGTCGCTTGTGCATTGTTTCCTTCTTAGAGGCTTCGGTATTGGAGAAGTTGGACTACTAATGTTGTCTTTGTGGTGTTTGTATAGCTGCTACAAGGAATATATCACTATTGTGAGACTTTTCTTATGTGTAATTCTTCTTATTTTTTTGGCTACATACATTCGTAATATCGTTAGGGCACTGTGTTGTTGCAGAGGCTGGGAGTAATTGATATCTTCGCGATATTAATATATACTCCTTATTGAAAAAATAGGTTGATGTTCTCCCAGAGAGAGCCTAGGCAACGCTCTTTCACGTGGCATTCTAAAAAATCACTTAGCTCCTAAATGTTTTCTAAAGACGCCTACGATGTGCAGGGTGAATCCGACGAATGTTGACCGTTAGATTCCCCTTGTTGGGGGCCTGATGAACGACAAATGTTAGTTGAGAAAATCAACGGTTCTAGTCTTTATAGAGGTGTCTTCGCGGGAAATATATGAGTAAATTGGTAAATCCAAAATTTAGCTGCCACACTAAAGTAATCCCTCTGATCCATATTACTTATCACCAGTATGAATATATCTAGAACTAAAATATGACTAGATGCATCCAATTCGTGTTCCTTTTTTTTTCTTCAGGGCTCCTTTGATTCATAGGATTTTCCAATAATTTTTGTAGGATTTAGATCATGTGGAAAATTTCCCACAGAATCCATTTGATTCATAGGATCCTATTTTGCAGGAAATAATCCTATAGGAATCTTGTAGTGCATATTTTATAGGAATATAACATGAGGTTGAAACTCATGGAAAAATTCCTTCACCAGTTCATCTACCCATAGGATTCAGGTGGACATGACATCCCAATACTTCACATTTCATATTCCTATATTTTTCCTATTCTATGAATCAAAAGAGCCCTCAGCTCACTCCTCTAGACGCAAAAAATATCTTTTTTATTAAATTTGAAATATTTAATGAAACAAAAATGTTTAGATGTGAGAGATGTTTATATTTTGAAAATTATTCTGATTTGACAAATGTTCAATTTTTAAATATTTTTATATTTGAAAAATGTTTAGATGTGAAAATATTTAGATTATTCTAGAAAGTTTGTATCTGAAAAATGTTTAAATTATAAAAGAACCAAATCTATAAAGTGTTCAAATTTTAAAGGTTTAGTTGTTTTAAAATAAAAGAAACAAACAAGATTAAAATAGACAACAAATAAAAGAAAAACAAAAACAAAAAATTGTAAAACCAAAAGAGCGACTAAATGGTTCTAGAACCTTCGAAAATCGAAATACCTAGTGACCAGGAGCTTCCTAGGCCAGCCGATTTAGAAGTAGAAGCGCTGGAGTGGGTAAGCGTCAAATAGGATTTGCCCCGAACACATATGAAATCAACAACAACAATCGAGCAAATAGTGTTCCCGTTTTTTTCAAAAAAATAATACATATTTATGGATCTTCAAAACAATCTTAAAACAACTACAAGCATACATATACACATTCCAAATGTATGGTAGAAAATCAAGGGGACACACGATTGTTTTTTGAGCTATAAAAAAGACAAATTCTGACAAAAATCCAAGTTTTCTTTCCCTATATATACATCCATAAATTTATTTTCTTATAGATTAAAATACAATGCAATTTCTACCAAAACTGCGCACCAGTATTTAAGACATGTGTATGTATTTAAATAATAATTTCTATAATTTGAAACACAAAATCACAATGTTGGATTATTTTAAAACAGAGAAGTGCTCGGGTGCACCAAATCTGCATTCCAGAGCATAGCACTAGATTCCTCTTCCGAGACATGTAATTCGTATACTTCATTCATATAATTTAGTGGAAATCGACGGCCAACACAGTTTATTTGATTCTCCGTAACACAAATGTTTCAAGTACAGTAATAAAATCTTTTTTTGTCTCTCACTTGGGTATAGTCGCCGTAACAAGGAAACCACCGCCATCAGGCATGACGACGACGAGCCCTTCGTCTCCGCCCGCGACGATCCTGCACGACACATGCACGGGCTTGGCGCCCCTGAGCGTCAGCTCCTCCAGCCCCAGGTCGGTCCACTCCGCAGCTACCAGCTCATGGCCCGTCTTCATGCCATCCGCCGCGACCGACGTCTCGACGGTGGTGGCTCCGCGGGCGGGGTCCGCTGGGGCGACGACGAGCGTGTACCGTGAGGCCCTCTCCACGCCGAGCTCCTCGCTGGCCCGGTCCATGCAGGCCGCGGCGAGTGCGCGGAGGTCGGCGCCGGCGGCGGAGGTCCTGAAGAGGACGGTCTGGGCGTGGACGCCGTCGGCGGCGGCGGAGTCGATAGGGAAGGACCTGATGCGCCTGCAGCATTTCTCCGGGTGCTGGAAGTAGGCCATGTACTGCATCATGGGCCTGAGCGCGGTCTTGTTGTTCTCCTTCATCTCGTTGTGGATGCGCGCCCACTCCAGGAGGAACCTCGCCAGCGACTGCGGGTCGGCCAGCATCGCCGTGCAGCTGACGCCGATGGCGTACTCCCCGTCCTGGAATCGGTTCAGCTGCAGCCGGAGCAGGTGAGGTCAAAATCAGAATTTCAGAAATTCATGCATGCACTGCTGATTTCGGCTAAGCACGGGTGCATGGAGTGTGGAATAAACTGATGCTGCCACTCATGAACACAAATCAGCTCAACATTATTGGATTGAATGAATTGCTCTTCGCATGTCGGGTGATTCAGTGGGTTGGGGGCGACGTGTTCTACTCCTGCGTACCTGCACGTGATGGTGATTCTGTTGCTGTGGCGGTACATTTAACTTGGTAGGTGACGTCTCTCAGTCATATAAATGCGTACGTCAATTAATTTGCAAGATCCGTAGCAGTACTCCATCTCCAATTGCGGGAAAAATAGGTTTTTAGCTTGACTCGAGTACTAGATTTCTCTGCTAGCTAGGGGAGGAACACCGTAGGGTGCAGTCCCTCTTGTGCGAACCCAAAGGTGCAAGGCGGTCAAATATATGTCCGACACTAAAAGGGCAAATTTTGCTCTATTTTTCTATTCCGGCCCAAAAAGAGCAAAATATGCAACTGCATCTAACTGAAAAGACCTTTCCAACATGTAGCATCAAGGTACAGTTCAAAAAATGTACGGAATGGTGATGAATTGATGGCCACATGAGGTGAGCATATTTGGTATAGAACCACAAGCGTATCATTGTACATGTATAAATGGACTTGACTGGTTGGCCCAGCTGCCAGTCAGACCGCTATAAATGGATTGTTCGACCTAACCATCAAGGGAAGTTGAGAAATTTTCAGGACCAAATTTCCAAAGACTTCCATCAATGAAGTGTGCAATTTTAGCAAGACGTTGGCGCAACATAGTAGTACTAGAGAATAATATGGCCAGGCGCTGATGATGTAAGAAATGGCCGAAATTTTAGAACAAATCAGAAGCAGCCAAGCCCAAGGCGTGTGGTGTGGATATACCTGCATGAAGAGGAGCGAGCACATGTCGGGATCCTCCGCGCTCACGTCGATCCACGGCGCCAGCGCGGCCTCCTTGCGCACCCGGTCCTTGTCCACCAGGAACTCGTCCAGGGTTGCCTCCACCGTGGCCTGCTGGAACCGCACGCCGGCGTCGTTCAGCTTCACCTCCCACGACCCGTCGACGCGGCGCCGGAGCCGCCCCGCCATCTCCGGGAAGAAGCACAGCACCTCGCCCAGCGACTCCTTCACCCAGATGCCCTCCTCCCACGCCGCCTCGTCCGCGCGGTAGTAGAGCACCGCGCGGAGGCGCCGCTGCAGCGCGGCCTCGGGGAGCGGCGGCGCCGACACGGCGATGAGCCGCGTCCGGTCCGGCTCCACCAAGCGCGTCGGCAGGCCCGTCTGTACCGACTCGATGTGCACCTGCGGCTTCGCTGCTGCTGCCATTTTCTTGGACCTCCTTTGGCTGCGGGCGCCTGCCTTGCGGGTGGTGGGTTTCAGCACTTAATTTCGCGAGCTCGCCCAAAGGCTACTTGCTAGTGGCTGGATGCTAGTTTGAGTGCTCTGGAAGCCTGGGACCGAGGAGATCCACTATTTATAGATGCTTAATTTGCCTCCGGGCTATGGAGGTGGTGTACAGCATAATGAATGAGACTGGATTAATCAACACTTTCAAAGCTGTGGATGCCAATACATGGCAATGTAGCTTCAATAATAGTATGTAGTTACAGAATGTGGTTGCGAAGCTCGTCGTAAAAGCCGGAGCTATCTGTCCTTGGTGCCAATATTTTTAGGAATTGGCTTCACGATATTGATAATCGGTTTCGAATGCTAATTAGGGTGGGAGCGCTTGCCGTTTTATGGTCGCTTTGGCTATATAGAAATGATAAAGTTTCTTCTCCTTTGCAAGTCATCTACCGGTGCACTGGTACACTCCGTTCATGGTCGTCTCTTCAGCGGGTGGAGTATCGAGACCTATTTACGGAGGTTTGTACACGGTTGGAGTGTACGGCGAGGGATACTTTTTCCCATCATGAATGGCAGCATAATCTTTGGATCGGGCCACCGGAAACTTAGGCGTAGTTGCACTTGATCACTTTGATATGTAATACGCCTTTTTTCTTGCTTGGTATTTTGCTACTGATCAGTTGTGTGCATCTTAGCTATTCAGAGGCTGGGTATAATGCTTAAAACTTTTAAGTAATAAAGCGCCCTTTATCGAAAAATCTGTCCTTGGTGCATGTGGCCAATTGTTGGCATAGGCTCACAGGTTCCGACGCCGTTTGTAGCCAGGCTTCCTTTGCTTCGTCGAAGGTGAAGTAGGAGTCATTGGCTCGAGTAGAAGTGTTGACGATGACGCTTCATGGCAATCTCGATGGTGGTTTTTCTTCTTCGCGGTGTGCGTGTGCTTCGTGTGGGTAGCCAGGGTGGGTGTGGTGGTGGTGTCCGATGTGGTCATGTTCCGTGATGACACTGGTGTATTTTTTGCTGTTTTTAGTCGGTTCTCTGGCTAATGAAGCAGTCAATTTTTTTCCGCTCTTTTAATAAAATGAGGCAAAATTGCCACGTTTTGTTAAAAAAACATAAAAAATGCAAAATTGAGCGTTTGGCTTCTTTTTTATCTACGGAGGAAAATCAATTCTTGCTCATGTTAATTAATTTTCTTTTCATTTAGCACGCTCCTTTTTATCCGCTTAAATGTACTGACAGTGACTACGATTAAGATCCCGACAGATATGGGTCTCACCTACAGCTACAGTACCATTCTATCTAGCTAATGACATCCAACTGCATGGGTCGTAGTTAGAATAAATTGCCAACAAACCAGAGGTCGTGCATATGCTGGTATGGACACAATTCAGGAGTTAGCAATACGTATCCTAATTAACATAGACAGGTGTGGGTCTTGATCAGAGCATCAAACAACATATGGGTGGAGTACAAATTATTAGCATCCAACTGCCACTGTTCAGAAATATTGTCATGGAAACAGGTCTGTTGGAATTGTGAATATATTATAATAAACAATTAAGGAGTACTCCATAGCATATATCGAAATTAACTGCCAACAATATGGGTCTCAATCTGACAACCAAATGAGTGCATGTCTGATCGAGTTGCAATAAGTATTATCCAACTGCCATTATGACTTCTTTTTTTTGAAAGGTGGGTTTTTCGTTGCTTCTGCCATTAGGCCCCCTCTAGCCGTCAATCGCCTGATCGGGCCTGAAATGGGTTTAAGTCCGCGCCCTGACGAAAATTAGCTTCACGCAGTTTTGTATTTTCCCATCTCGTCATTTGGAAAATCAACCGTGGTAAACAAAAAGATGTATCTCTGTTGACCTAATCGTAGTGAAACACCAAGTATAGTTGCGTTGAAGTCGAAAATACATCCACAGTTAATCTCAAATACAATTGTGTTGGAGACAACAATATACCAAAATACACCTATAGTAAAAAAAATACTAAAAACTAAAGTACACCTCAGACAAAATATAAGTACAATTACATATAAACTCCGAGTATAACCATACTAATTTTGAAAGAATAACTTTTTTCGAAATCTATCAATATGGGATCTAGTTTTAAAGATCTTGAAACAAGGACCTCAAAATTAAAACGGCTATAAAGATATTTATTTTGAAAATTTGAATACAAAAAGAAAGAAAGAAAACTGGATCTCCCACCCTCTCGTGTCTCTCGTTCTCTCTTATCCCATCTTCACCAATTACCGGTGAAAATCATACTCCATTTATGGTTGGATTCATCAATGGCGGCGGCTACGGGCGTCGTTACCTTATTGGAGGCGTCGATTTGTCCCTATATCTGGTCTTCTAGATCAGATGATGGCGGCGCTTAGCTTTGGTTGGCGTCATGCTCCCTCTTGAGGCATCGTCCTTGGAAGTGTATTCGGCTATAGGACCGTGGTTCGTGAAGGTGGGCAACGACAGTAGCCTATGGGAACACCCTCCAAATATGAGGAGCACTTGATGAGCACTTTGGTGTTTGCTCGTTGGTTCAGAGAGGCACATGCCCTCCTCTTTTGGGTGTGTCGTTCCTCTCTATGTCGTCCAGGATGGCGAAAATGCTCATGTCAGATTAGGTTGATGCAAGTTTTCGGTGTGCGCGCTGAGTGGAGTTGCTCAGGTGTCCTGCTGTGTGTCAAGTGGTTTGTTGTGTCAGTGTCTTGTATGTCTTGTGGTGCTTTAGGTGTGGTTTGCCATTCTTAAGGTTTTTTTTCCCATTTTTCATTAAATTAACCATGCAGTTCAGGTCTTTTGACCATGTTCTTTCTAACCAATGAATTAAGCAGTTCTCCTGCTCACATTCAAAGATCGGTTGCAAAAGTACAAGCACATGGACGCGGACATGCTAACGCGTCTTAGGCTATCAGCACCGGCGGAGCTTTTTGAGGGCAAAACCGGACCATAGCCTGCCCAGCACAGGACAGAAAAAAAAATACCTATGCCCTATGTGTAAAGCCCATTTGCCCAATAGATAAGAGATAAGCTCATTTCTTGCAGTTTCAGTCATCTACTCGACGCTTTCTTGTTCAGGGTGCAGGTGGGAGCGGGCTACCCGCGGTGCCCACTACCCAAGCCCACATAATATGTTAAGTGGGCACTCGCGGGCAAGCATCAAAATTAAAAGGGATAACTGAGCTATCCCACTTACCACATCATCCCACATATATCCGTCTACATCGCGATATGGCGTGAACGGAAATGTTGTGGAATGCCGCCGGCTATGTCCATCATGACATTTTCTAAAATTACAACGACATATTTGCGGGTATATGTGGACATATGTGGGATAATGGGCACCCACATAAGTTAAGCAAGCTCCCGCGGAACACCCACATAACATATACGGGACTATGCGGGCATAAGCGGGCCTCCCGCGAGCAGTCCCACCTGCATCCGTATTTCATGTTCCTGCTCGTCAGGAGCATATCCACGACGCTAGCCAGGGAAGCTGTCGTGAGCAAGACTGAGTGACGGAAGTAGCACCTGGGCTACGGGCGAGCGGCAACCGTCTAGCAGCAAGTATCACCGGCCAGCAAGGGGGCCAACCCCGGGGCCCCATCCCCAAATCCCCAAGCCTCGGCCCCAAGCAATATACAACAGACGCTGACTGTGAGACAACTAATAGCAGCGATCCAGCGACCCAGTTCACAAGTTTTTTTTTATTTTGGAGCAATTCATACATGTACTCCCTTTGTTCGGGATTATAAGAGTCCCGAGAGCTTTTTTAAAATATTTGAAATTATAAGGTCTATCTTATTTATTGCCCTCTCTTCCCTAATATATGTTCTCTTTTTTCTCTCTGTTCTCTTATGCATGTGAAACTGTTAGTGCATGCACTAATTAATGATACTAGTAAATATGCACATGCGCGCACGTGTAATATTACCACATATATTACCAAATTACTAAAAAAATAGTCTTATTCTCCAAGTAAAAACGAACAATTATCACACATATATCATAATGTATTTATAAAATGTTTTGTCCATCTGTGCTTAAAATAAATAAGATCACAACTTATTGAAAAAAATCTATCCCATTGTGTTTGACCAAATGTTATACAACAGTTGATTTTTTTTAGATGACATTCAGTCTGAATGATATTTAGTCCAAAACCAGCATTGAGGTTGGTTCATCATCTATGACATGGATGAATCCACGATCCAGACCAAACTCTACGTGGAAGTATGCAAAGTTCTCTGGATGACTTGTTGCAGGTTACCGCTTGTTGGAACAAGCTTCTTCGTCTCATGTTGGGACTATTTTTCTTCAAATTCGTCAACTGCATGGAGAAATCCGAATGAATTTATCAGAACTACCGTATGGAGAAAACAAACATTTTTTTCCTTTATTATGCATACAGTGCAGCGATAGACAGCTGGCCTTCTTTTAGAACTTGGGCACTTTGTTTGAAACTTCAAATCGGAGAGGGATGCATTCGATCATGCAATTTCTCTATATTTTAAACTTCACTTATGACAGTCTCCATGAAAACCACATCCTTATCTTGTTGCGCAAAAATCTCCAGGAGCCACTTCTTGAAATTGTGAATCTCCTCCTGAACATTCTTATCAACTGTTCTTGCTGCAATCATTTAAAAACATAGGATCACTAAGAGCTTTAAGAAAAAATACGATGGGAAATTCAGAAGAGCTACAATAAAGATAAAAGGATTCACAATATCTTATCCCACAACACGAGCAAACTGAAGCCAGTCTCTCATCAATGCTACAACACATGGTAAACTGTCTCACCTGAAATGGAAGATAACTTCGGGCCCAGAAACAACAGTTTCAAACTGTGGCAGCAGCCAGCATCAAATAAGTAAAGTTTCCTATAGCAACAACCAGATGCTTTGGCATGGATGGGTTCTCAAAGCAATACAAACATCGCTTTTTCTGAGTTAAGATATGTCCACGGCTACCTCTTTTCTCGTCGTATGCCTCTTTGTTCTTCCTCTTTCCTTTCTTACTAGGAGCATCACCAGAATCATATTTGAGTTTAACGCAACACGGCTTTTGTTAATCACCTAAATTTTGCCCGTTGGTTTTCTCCTGAATTTGAGTGTGTTTGGAGGACGACATGATTTTTTTTTGCTTCCTGGCACATGATAGTGTCAATAAAGGCATCGATTTAGAAATGATATAGACAACAATGATTATCAGAAGAAAAATAGAATGGATATTTTTTGCAATTATATAAACATATCCACACCTTAGAATAATGTAAAACACCCTCATCAGATAGTCTACTTCATCTTACACAAAAACTTTTTCATCGGCATGTAAAACCTATATTTCTCAATAGAAATCCTTTTATTTGCAAATGAAGCATGACTACACTTAATCCTTGCAAAGACCAACCAACTCAAACAATTTTTACTTACAATAGTCTGCACATGTACCTATAATGTAATGATATTCAAATCAACTATATATAATAGATATGGTGGCCAAGTACTCTGCTTTGTCCATGGGCTAGGATATTGTCTAAAGCACTATACGGAAATGATGCCTTCTTTTTTGTGGGATTTGGCAATGCCAATCAACTAAAGAAACTATTAATAAAACAGCTTATGTTACTGCAATATTGAATTAGCACAAGAACACACACTCCTGTTTCCCAGTAGCTAATGGATATTTTATATTGTTTTTAAACCAGAAGCATTTTTACGAGCAAGGAAAGTTGCAAGGGCGAGTTTGACACAGGTAAACGGAAGGAACATGATCTTAAACAATTTAATCTTGCCTTGTTACTGGGCAAACAGTTTTAATCAAAAACTGCAGCTAATTCCATGCAGGCATGATTAGACACAAAAAGTTTAGTTTGTGAGGCGTATCTCTCCCACCCATCTTATGGGTAACACGCCAAGATGGCACGACCTAACAAGACCTGATCCTGCGACTCGCATCACCACAAACATTGTTGGAAATATCAGCAATTTACCAAAGGATTTAATCCATGAAAATAGTGAATAAAATATGGCAGAAAACATGGAAATCAAACTAACCATGTTTACAAGTAAACGGCATGAACAAAGCATATCTAGCATATGTAAATCGATTGCTAATCCGAGAAACTGAAGCACAAAAGCGAAGATCAGGAAGATATACGGTGTTGGAGCCGGTGCGGACGCAGAACCGCCATTGGTATTGTCGTCGGTGAGAGACATGTCGCCGAAGAGGTTGTCGATGTCGGCGAAGAAGTCCTCATTGGGGAAGACATCGTTCTCGTGGGCGTCCGTGATGAAAAAACCTTCAGTAGTCGCGCAGAGCGCTCCCCAAAAACCTTATCGTCTCTCTCCCATACAGGATCGCAAGAGACGGGGTTCCGAAGGCCTACTGTCCCGGCTCGTGGTGCACGCTGCAAGACGGGATGGGGAAGACGGTCGAGGCAGCGCAGTGCTTAGGAACGAGGAGGCAGTGGATGCTGTATGTTGTGTATCCGCTAAGAGGAGCGACCTCTCTTATATAGCCACAGAGGGAGGCGAACAGGCAGTGCCGGGAGATGAAACGAACAACCAGAAGATGAACCGAACAGACTCGTATTCATTTTCCACTGAGGCAAATGTTTCAGCTTCCGCGTGACCGTTTAGTTCCGTAGTCTAGTCATGCATGACAAAAAAAAAGGCTCAGCACATTCCACAAACCGCGGCGCGCGCGTCGTGACGAGGCGAGGCAGCGGAGAAGGATGAGCGCGCGTGAGAGAGCCTTCTTCTCTCACACTCTTACCACAAGGGGGAGAGCTCACGTTATATGTTGGTCCAACTCCTTCTAAACTAGCAAGGTGAAACTAAACATTTGTCACACCCCTTGTCATGCATGAATGGGCCATATGGGCCTCTAGAATTTAGAAATTATTTGATTACTATTTATAGGCTGGGCCATAAAGGGCCAAAATTCCAACAAACATAGCCCCCAAAACTTGCTGATAGTACACACAGGTAAGACAAATTCATTGAAAACAGATCAGTTTAAGAAAAACAGAGAGTAGTTTTCAGATTCTTCAGTAGAGAGGAGAGTGAGAGACTCGAAAAAAAAAATCCTTTGACTTACCTCGTCTAATTAAAGACGTTCAAGTATGAAAAAGCACTTCAGAAATAAATCCTTGCCTTCAAGTATAAAGAGTTTATTACTTACCATGTCCGATTAATGGTCTAGCACCGCCATTGCTACTGCTCCTGAAGCTGCCTCCGTTGTGGGAAACAAATGCGTGATTAAAAATAAAAGACTTTTATCTGTACAAAAAATAAAAACGGCGAATAATATGCACACTATCCTGCAAGAAGTTGAAAAAATGACACGAAATTAAGAAGACTAGTATTTCATTGATGGAACAATATACATAACGTTGAGCCTGAGCAACAACCAGTAAGATTCACATAAATTTTCTAATATGTACAAAATCGTATTAGCTTCATAATTGCATGGGTCAATAAAGGTATTGGGAGTGGCATATCAAGACAATCTATGAAAACCACAATATTTTCATCTTCTTGCAGCACAACTTACATGTCACAGAAGTTAGCCTGAAAGATTGACATGCTTATGATACTCTTTTTCAATACCAATTCCCATTCCAGGTTGGTAGTAAAAATTGAACAATCTGAGCTTCCTTAGATTCTCACACAGCATGTGCACTCATGCATCAAGTTTCAAAAAATAGACATACAAAAAAACACCAGTCATGAATTGAAATGTTTGCTAACCAAAATCTGAGTCAAGCACTAACCAAACTGTATATTTTAAATAGCAGTATACACAGATGAGAACACATTATTTTTTTGAAACGGAGGCAAAAGCTTTGCCTCGTCTATTAATTAAGCAGAAGAGAGTGCCTGATTAATTTGCGGAAAATCGGGCAAAAACCGTCACAAACACACCCACACAAGCGAAAACACCCTAAACAAAGAGCCAAGAGACCACAAACCAGACCGACAAACACACCCAAAACACCACCACTTTAACCCCCTAACACCTGGAGCACAACATCACCAAGAAACACCATCGGCCCACTGCAACTTAGGGAAGAACACAACTCAGCACACACAAGCCCATCCATGAAGCCAAGAAAGCTAGATCACGAAACCTTCCGCGCCTCCTCATAAACATCACCTTTCGTGCCTTTGCACTTGCTAGATTTCTTCTTGCGCATCTCACATTGAGGGCGAGCGCCGTCCTTCTTGTATGAGAACACATTATGGATCTATCAGAACTAACACATGATAAACCACTTCACTATTTGGATCACGCAGAGTACAAAATCAGAATCTATTAACGAATTTAAGTTAATTGTTTGCATGAGCACATCAATGGAACATGGAAAATTAATGTTGGTACAAAGCAGGTGGAATTAGTAAAATTTGCTTTCCCGTTCAGCGGAGGCACAATATTCTTCTAGCTCTCTCTTTTCAATGTTGGACTGTTGGAGTAGTTACCAGAATGAGAGTTTTCTTCTAGCTCTCTCTCTATGCATCTGGTCAACAGCAAATACAGATCTTCTTAGAGTTGCATCGGCAGCGCAGAATTAGAAGGAAGAACATGAGGTAGTACCGTCAGGGAGCAGTGGCTGGGTGCTTGGGTTCGTGGCGGTCAGAACTCGGGGTGGAGGCGACGATGCAGCTGCCCTCGAGATCGTCGGTGTCGGCGGTCTCGATCGCCTGGCGCCGGCGCTCACGCGACGGCTTCTTCCGTGCGAGGGCGGTCAAGGTGTGACGGCGATGGCGCTTGAGCAGGACGGCCGTCGACCGTGTGGCGCGGCGCTGGCGATGACGTCCACAGCGGCGGTTCCGTGTATGCCAGGCTGTGGTGGTGGTTTTGGGGAGTGTTGTGCGTGGTGTGCTGGGCGTGAGTTACGCGCGCGTGATTAAGCCAGATGGTCCATCATACAACATTTTGTTGTTCTAGTCGTTGGATTAGAAGTTTAGATTTAAAGGAGTTATCACTTTCTTGGTATTAGCAACTTAGCTAAGAGGCCTTATAATCCCGAACAGAGGGAGTATCAATGTATGGTCTGCGTATTAAACTATTACCTAGTTGCCTACTGAAGTGTATGAATTACAATTGCAATTATTTATGATCTGCTTCAGTTTAACCCGCCCAAGATTTTCTTCAAAGCTCCGACACTGGCTGTCAGCCTATAGATACGCACTCGTACGCTGCCCGCGCGTATGACTCCTTGGCGCGGCCCACGCGTACGAGGCTTTCCGCGCGTATGCGGTTGGTCGAGCTCCGGTGCATGGCTCGATCGAGTGTTATAACCCTGCCACTAGACGCTAAAGGAAGTATAAGTATATTACCTTCAATCTATATTACTTTTCACTAATACAGTTGTATCTATTATAAAAATATGTTAAGATATATCTATATTATTAGCAAAGATTATTTTAGGTTGGGGGATTAGTTAAGTTTAAAGTACGAGTGCACTTTCAGGTGTTTTGGCGTACTTATAACGTTGTATATTTATTCACACATGTCCTCCAAAAATATATTACCTTGTACTTTTGCCGCGGATATACTCTTAGAATACACTGCCGTGTACTTTTGAAGTGTACTTTCTTACGGATGTACTCTCAAAATACACCGCGGTGTACTTTAGGTGCAAAATACCACTACAGTAAAATCTGAGTACACACTAAGATCGAAAGTACAATCTTAGTTCGATAAAATATAATAAAAAAGGTTTCACGAAAACTATCAACATGAGATCTAGTTTTATAGATCTTGACGCGAAGATCTCTAAAAACGATTTGAAAGTTGGACAAATGATTTTTAAGATATTTTAATATGAAAAGACGAATGTAAACAATAAAAGAGAAAACTAAGGACATCCTACCCTTTATGTCCATCTCTCTCATTCCACGTGCTTCCTCTTGCAACAAGTGTCGCATGCAGAGATCACTTGTGGTTACTTTTTTTGCACCACGTTGAGCTCGGACGCATACCGCGCGTCCTTCCCTTTACAATAGTTGTTTATTTAGAGATTTCAGGTTTAGAGGTAAGAGTTGTAATTGTAGGCAATTGTTACGTGTAAATGCAGAAAGGTAGGATTGGGGAAAATATGTCCCCTTCCTTGGGACCCTATTTCGTTGACGGACAGGTGCGAACTTAGATCTTTTTCAATGCTAACCAACTAAGACATACTTCCATCCATCAAGCTGTCAGAAGAATAATTATATTTATCCGTCAACTTGTTCCGCAGTTTGTCAAAAATAAGGAAAATAAAACATTTTCCCCTCACATGGATCCGCAGTCTGTAGATACAGCCTGTTCCGTGTTTGTCTTTTTGGAAATTCGTCATGTTTCAAGCCCCACATGCTAGCGTGGAATAAATTTTACAAACCAATGGAACAAAAAAAAAAGGCGTCTAACAATATTCGTGCACCCAATAGCCATGCCTTAATGGAAAATCAAAATGGCATGCACAACAACATAAAGTTGTGGCGAGCAAAAATCATCATCAGAAATAACACGCAATGCTCTGCACCGAATAATAATTATGGGTGTTTACTTCATAATATTTCCCTCTTGAACAAATTTCTCTTTACCTCTATAAAAGCCTTTTAAAAGCACTTGAATATATTTTTACAAATACGTGAACATTTTTCTTATTTACATGAACATTATTTCTATCAAGAACATTTCTTTTTCACAACACATATATATTTTTAAGAGTAAACTTGTTAATAAAATTTGTAAAAGATGAAAATATGAATTCATGATTTATAAATAAAAGAAAGTAAATAAAAGACACACCTATTCGTGGGACGCCGAATCTGGCCCATGAAGAACTAATTTAGGCTACAAGGGTCTTAGGCGGCAAATAACGCAAAATCATTTTCAGCACTAAATGTGCGCTCTTTGAGGGCTCCTGTTCTTCGCATCAACGCGGGAGCCACCATCGCTCCACCCGCAGAAACTTTTTGTTGGGATGGCCTAGGTAGCGGCTTCTTCTCTGCTTTTTTTGTTTTTCTTCTCTAAATTTTAACAACTTCAAAATTTGAAAAAAAATCATAGTCTAAATTTGTTCAAATTTTGAATTTTGAAAAAAATTGAATTTCAACTCTGAACCAATTTCGAATTTGAACATTTGGAATATGAGCAACTTTTGAATTTGAACAATTTCAAATGTGAATACATTTATAAAATGTTCAAAGTTGAAAAACATTTAGATTTCAAAATTGTTCAAAGTTGAAAATGTTCAAAAAGTGGAAAGAAATGAAACAGAAAATAAATAAAAAATAAAAAGGCAGCAGAAAATGAAAAACAGAAGAAACCCATGAAACCGAAAACTCATGAAAAAACAGAAGAAACCCATGAAACCGAAAACCGTTTAAAAAAATAATCGAGACTGTCATGTTCAGATCATAAAAAGTTCGGCCCAACAAGTATAATAGCAACTGGTTCGGCCCAGACATCATGAGCTGGTGGGTTGTTTCTGCTGGTACAGCTATATTTAGCTCAAGGCCCGATCATGATCTATTACCCCACACCGTCGGCTCTCGAATTTGAGTTTCAGCACCGGAAAACGGATCACATCAGCTGTGTCACGTTGTCAGTGGATGCTCAAGCACGCACGCACAAACAATGCAAATTCGATCGTCCTCAATTCTGGCTGTACCGACTTTGCGCCCACGAAGATCACTTCGATTCTGGCCTCGGTCACCATCCAAAAACTTGGGCTAGCCTAATCGAAATTCACGCACGTTTTCTGGTCAGGCCTCCCACCAAAACTTCAACACATGCCACAAGGCCACATCATTGTTTTTGCCCACATGCCAGTATGCCACGTCACTCAGTTACGCTCCAAAGTAATATGTCTTAACTTATTTTTAACAGGGATTAACAGGCCTGGGTCCAGAAAAATTTTAATGCTGCATTAATTCATGGACGATCGATACAAAGAACAGGCAGGCCAGAAAGATTGAAGATAAAATGTAGGAAAATGCTTCACAGCTCATACTCTTATATTCTTCCACCTGTCAATTTTGATCATGGCAGCAATGTTGGCCACCATCTAACTCCAAATTGCAGCAGAGAAACTCCCAGCCATCTTGACGACAAACTAACTCGTTCGCCGAAACTCATCCTCCCTTGGCCACCAAGGCCCACCGGAAGGTGTTGAAGAAGAGAAGATAGTGGAATCCAAGTTAGCCATCCGACACGACCTTATTGAAGGGGACGGTGGTCTTTTTCTCCACATCTTCCTCCATCTACAGTAGCAATGGGAGAACGAGGAAGAACCTAGCTTAACTTGGATGTAGTCAAGGAGATTCAGAGGTTTGCTCCACTCTAAAGGCATGAAGCCGAGATGCCATAGGAGCAACACTAAACCTAAACTACATTGTATCCACCCTCTCTACCACGTCGGATGGCCGTGCCGCTAGTGAGAAGAAGCAGACGGTCGCGCCACCAGTGAGAGGGCCAGACGGCCGCACCGCCAGTGACGAAGACCTAGGCGAGCCAGTGGGAACAAAGATACTCCCAAGGGAGGGAGGGAGCGTAGAGAACGAGAGGGTCATGTCATACCCTTTGAGAATCACGTGTCACTCTTTGAGTTGCACATTGCATAGTTCAGGGCTGATACTAGTTATATAATACAGTGCTAAATAGAGCAGTACCGGCACAACTGATTCATGTAACACCACTATGTATGTTCCCTTTCGTCCATGCCTGCCCCGGGAGCTGGGTCCTGTCGTGGTATATCAACTCCATCATGGATCGCCACCGGTGGTATGCAGACGTGACGTGATTCCGCCTTTCCCTCTCTATATTCGCTCACTTTATCAAGCACACATAATTGTGCAGTACACACATTCCGAACCTACGGCGTGGGCATTTGGCTTGCCACAACCTCGATGTTGCTGCCTTACATAGAATTTGATCGAGTTTACATAAAAATGTACTAACAATATTTACTATACCAAATAGTCATTTTTTTGAAATGGAGGCATCGCCCCAGCCTCTGCATCAAAGTGATACACATGGATGTTTTTATTAACCAAGTTCAAAGTATCGAAGTTTTACAACTCACTTATCAACTAAAGTTGCATCATAAATCAGCCACTTAAAAAGATTACAGGATGCTTTATTTTTTCTAAACATCGCCAAGTCTCTTAGTG
The DNA here is from genome assembly GCA_007115705.1 of Dactylis glomerata. Lineage (NCBI taxonomy): Eukaryota > Viridiplantae > Streptophyta > Magnoliopsida > Poales > Poaceae > Dactylis > Dactylis glomerata. The sequence continues at coordinate 2,893,169 of QXEO01000379.1, forward strand.
TGCAACCAAATCATCGATAAATATATGTTTTACCATCAATTTAATGTTAGTAATTTGGTGACATACATGTTGATGTCTTTTTGTATAACCATGTTCAAATTCAAAAGTTTTACTATCTAAAAAGTTAAAAGTACACTCGTTCGTGCACGGAGTAAGTAGGCTAACAAAATATTTTAGAAAATGATAGCACATTGGATTTGCCCCAAGGCGACAGCACGCCACTACGGCCCGCTCACCTCTCGCTACGCCTGTGCGCTTCGAGAATGTCGCTTGATCTGGTCCGTTGCATGGTTCGAAGTTTAGACCCATAGTGGCAATACAATTTCGTGCTATTTGGAGTAGTTCACTAGTTCTAGTACTGACCCGTAACAGCTTTGTGTGCTTCTAGAGTGACCTTAATCAGGTCCAATCGGTCGAACAAGTGACCTTAACCCGTCACGCGAGCTAGGTCGCGGTATATTATCGTCATTCTTTTCTTTTTGAGAATCAATAGCTTTCATTTATTAATCACCGAGCTTACGATCAGTCTACAGACAATCAGCTAAGAATCTTCGAACATAACTGATCCATAAACCTCTCCGCCTGCTGGGCACATAAGTATGCTGCTTCATTTGCTTCCCGCTCAATGAATTTCAGATGGAAAAATTCCATATTACTAATCAGTTCTTTGATTTCTGCAATCTCCGATTGATCATTGCCCCTATTCCTCTAGAGCTTGAAAACTTCACTTGCATCAGTCTCTACTTCAAGACGAGAAGGACCCAGATCCCTAGCTAGTTTAACTCCGTCACAAACCGCAGCGGCTTCATTGATCACAGCATTAGCAACATGGCTATACCAGTGTGCTTAACCTGGTTTCGGAGTATTAACCCTGATGCACCTTCTCCTGCTTCTGCTACAAAACTCGCATCAACATTCATCATTTGTGTTCCCTCCTCTAGTGATTGCCATTTGTGTCCCCTCGCGTGCTAGAGACGGCGCGAGTTGTCTCCTTCATGGCGTGGGCATGGTGCGGCCGCCGGGCACCATGGCGTGGCTGCTCTCCGGCGTGCGGCGGCGTGAGCCGCGGCGATCTGAAGCGGTGGCTGCGTGGCGGACGGCGTGGCGGTTAGAAGGCGCGGAGGAGGCAGAGAAGGTCGTGAAGAAGGCCGGAGGCGGCGGCGTGGCATGCCCTTCGTGGCAGCCTCGTTGCGTCTCCTAGGCTCGATTCACGGGCCTGATCTGGGGCTACCTTAGGCTCATCTGAGCCGAAGGTCGCTCTGCTCGATCCGTTCGCCGGGAGCCGGCCGGTGGTGTGGGGACTGCTAGTTCGGCATGAATAAAGGAGGTGGTCCTATGGTTACTCCTCGCGCCAAGATGAGGATCTACCGAAGGCCCTTCTTCGTGGATCTGGCAGGAGTGGCGTGTTCCGGAAGGCTCCGCTAGCGAACTCCACTGGGCGATGATGCCTGAAGATTGCTGGATCAGATGGTATTCGGTCGGGCGCACCCATATTTTATCTGACCGTTTGGTTTCAGAGGGAGCGTTGCGAAGCCCTGCTGACTGTTTCCACCATGTGACGTGATTTCACGTTCCATGGTGAAGTCAGCTAGTGGGGAATGTCATGGTTGCCGAGTCATGGAGAATTGCATTGGTGGTTTGAGTCTTTGTGGTAAAGAGGAACTTGTTTCGTGATTCGTGACTTGTAGCAGCGACATGGTTAGTGGGGGCGATCGTACAGGAGAAGTTCAAGGTCCGACCTTGCAGGGTGAAAACCCAAGGTCTGGCCTTAATTGGTTGTGCCTGGCAATTGTCTTATTGAAGGCATTATTTTGTGAGTGCAGACTTTTCTCCAGGGTGAAAACCTAAGATCTATGATCGGATGACGACGGTGTTAGTGCACTGTTCCTTTCTTGGAGGCATTGCTTTTTGGAGAAGTTGGACTTTTGGTGCTGAGTTGGTGGTGTTAGTGTTGATGCTACAAGGAATTTATCACTGTAGTGGGACTTTTTCTTTTTCTGTAATTCTTCTTGTTGTTTTTGGCTGTGTGCATCCGTATTGCCACTAGGGCACTGCGTTGTTGCAGAGGCTGGATGTAATTGATATCATCTTGATATTAATATATATTCTTTATCTAAAAAGAGTGATTTCCATTTTGATCGCACCATTGGAACCCTCAAATGAATTTAACTTCTACCGTAAGTTCTAATGGAGTATTTAGGACATTTGTTACTCCTAAATTTGGCATTCTAACAATTGGCTTCATACTTGGGTTTGTAGGAATCCAAGGGTCATCCCACACTCTTGTGTTTCCACCATCTCCTATACGTTTAATCATCCCCAACTTCAAAGCTTCATGCTCATACAAAATTTCCCTCCAACATGAACTCCCGCCATCCTGGATCGCCATCAGTGGTCCGCAAACGTGACGTGATTTTGTATTTGCATTCATCAAGCGCGCATTATTGCGCGACCTACCACGTGGGCATTTGGCCCGCCGCTCTTTTTTTTTTATGTTAGCAGGATAGCTGCTAAATTTATTGATTAGAAAGAAAAGTTATAGAAGTGGACCAAAGAAAAAGGAAAAAAGGATTGGCAACGAGACTTGCCTCGGCCAGGATCAAAAGGAAAGGAAGCTCAGCCAACTTCCAAAGAGTTTATATAAATCCTGACAAAGACTTGATTAAGAATATACTAATTAAAAATTAAAATGATTATTTGTGTTAGGGCTTCTTTGAATCATTTATGTAGCATTAAAATTCTATGGAAGTTTTCTTTCGGAGACCTTTTGATTCATTGGCTCATATCCCATAGAATAAATAATATAGGAAACTTGTAGTGAAAACTTTATAGGAAAATAGCCTCAGGTAAGACATCAAGTAACATTCCTTTTACCACAATCAAAGAAAAATCCTCTTCCATAGGTTTCAAGTAGACATGACGTCCAGATCCTACAGTTTTCCTATCCTACAAATCAAAGGAGAGCTATGCTATTAGTATTTACAAGCCAAAGGCACAGTAGGAAGTATCCTAACAGACTCTACTTATTATGTAAAACCCTACCCATGTCGTTTATATAAGCATGGCAAAAAAACCTAGGTTATGTTTAATCTCACCACCATAGCTATAGTCGACATCACCATACGCCTCCGGCAAACCTCGTAATCGATTTGAGCAATATAATCTAGCAGGAAGAAGATCTTTGTCTCCATCGTGAGGGGCAAACCTAGGTATATCTCGTGGGCCAATCTCATCCTGAGAATCTACAATGTCTCCATCGCCTTTCACCTGTATGAAGATACCCTGGGTAGCATCTATCACAAAAACACCACAACACAAAGGAGGGAATTTGAGAACAAAGGAGTATCATTTGACACTTTGATGTCAAGATATGAGAATATACCAATAACTAACACATCATACACTCTAGAACTTAATACTTAGCCATATTTAAACTTTGAGTCTAGAAGTGCTGACAACTCTTGAATTTATTTGCTAGATCCATATACTATGTATCACTCTATCAAGTTCTATAGATATTAAACAATACCTTGGAAAAAGGCACATATGCATATCATGCTTAAATATTTGTGGAAATTTTACCTCAAAAAATAATTTATAGAATAACGTGAATTTATTGGTTTGCTTGGATTTATGTTGAGGCCCACTATAAAAAAAATTAAATTCTTGAACACCCCAAACATTGTAAATTATGCACACAAAGTTTGCAGCAAGGTACAATTTTAGCGTACACGAGACATATATTTGCAATTATAAAAATGGGAACTGTAAGAAAAAAATGCATGTTAATATAATGAGTGAATTTTTTAGTTTCTAATGTATTGAATATAATAAGTGTAGTTGTTTATAAAGTATACCGAATAATGCATCCATGAAAAACATACATTAACAGCTAGAGTAGTTATGATGAGGTAAAAACGTTCAATATAACTCGGTAAAAAAGTACATTGTTAACTCTTTCTAGGCCACTTCCAAAAACACATAGGTTGCTAGTATTTACGGGGGGGGGGGGGGGGGGGGGGGGGGGGGAGGGAGGATGTGACAGATTACTAGTGCAGATAATTTTTAGATGATTATTGCCACGAGAGCTCCTTTACGGATTGGCTTGGAACCGAGGTTCCGTTAAGTCTAAATTTTAATGACCATTGATTAAAAGAACTTATAATCATTTATCAACTAGTAAGCGTGTACGTGCAACGCACGTCTTATAATCTATAATATAAACATGTTTTTGAATCTTATATTTTTTGTTAGCTTTTTCTAGAGCCGGAGTCAATTAAATAGTTGCGGGGTTTATCTGCGATGCTTTTATCTTCAATTCTTTTTTTTTCTTTTCTTTTTGCGGGGATTTATCTTCAAGTCTTGAATTCCCATATCATCATCGTCATTCTATTCCGAATCGACTAAGAGGACATCTTATTTTCTTGTGTCATATGCACCTATCAAAATGAAAATCCTATTTTTTGAACAGAGAAAATCTGAGTTAGTTTTTAAATAATGATACAACATAGAATAACTGCGATGATACTTAGCGAAATATATTTGTTAAGGAGTATCACACAAATTATCTCCCGTGAAGTATTCCATGATATTCAACATCCCAAGACTTCATGATTACAAATTTTTGATGACCCAAATTGTAGTACTCCCTCGGATCCAAATTGTCACATATTCAATCATCAAGCTAGACAAATTTTAGGCAACATTTTAGCTAAATCTGGGATAAGTAATTTGAGTTGGGGGAGTATATTTTACCGGAAATCTTCAAAATCGTCAAACGATTATGCTGTGACACACCCGAATCAGCATGTCTGATCTAAACTAAAAAAGGAATTGGACAACACTTTGCACTGTGTAGCTCTCTCTCTCTCTCTCGTCTCGCCCTTCACCTACCTCCCACCTCCCCAACAAGGTACCCTGCTCCACAGCTCAGCTATCTCCCAGCTCCTCGGTGGGCCTCATCAGGCCGCCCCTCCCCTTCACCCCATCCCCACTGCCGACTTTAGGACACCTCTGCTCTTCTGCTCCTCCCCGAATCCGGTCGCCGAAGAGCCCGAGGAGGCGCTGTCGCTCGGCGATGCTTGCGGGTGACCCAAAGCTAGGCGGCGTAGGCGCCAACGGAGGGGAACACGGAGGCGTGAGCCTCTTCTCCACCGGATAGACAACTGCAGCCACCACGCGTTAGAGCGCTCCACTGTCAGGCCCATCCAACCGTCCACGCATCGATGAGTGAGATCCACGGCTCCAACTACCTGGGTGAAGTTGTCGCCGTTATTACTTTTACTATCATAAACTAGTGTTACAGCATGAGCTGTCATTCGCTTATAAATGGGGGCTGGGCTGTAGCCTCTCATCATCATCCAATCTGAATTGCTATTGCAAACACAAACAATATACAAAGACCAATATATCGGATCTCGAACCCTAGCGAGAATCCCCAATTCCCTCGATTTCCTGTACGAATCATTTGTGAATTGTTGTCTGTTGTGAAACCCCCATTGAGGGCCTGACAAAGTGGTATCAGAGACCATCGATTCCTTGGAGGCGATCCGAGATGTGGCGTTCTGGAGGTTGGGATCTCTCGTAAAATCCCTCCAGAATCTCCTCTCTCGTGGCGGCGGGGTGATCTTGTGTTCTGGTGGCGGCTTGGCGGTGGCGGCACTGCTCGAGTACAGATCGGGAGGCAGGATTTGGTTTCGGAGAAATCTCTTCTCCAGTGTAAAATCCCGAAATCTCGTCTCGATCCGTGTACTAGGAGGTGGGCGGCGTTGACGGCGGCGTGGGCGGCGGTAGAATTCGGGGATCGACACCTCACCACCGGAAATCAACTCTCTGGTGGCGACCATGACTCGATCGAAGGCATCAGTCGATGGCGAGGACCAGCGACAGGAACTCCAGCTTCTCAAGCAAGATGTTCAAGAGAATCAAAACGACCTCACCGCCCTGCGTGCGGAACTAAGCGCTATAAGTATGAAACAAGATCAATTCAATTCTGTTGTAGATGGGATGCAGAGTGCTGTTAGTGATCTAAGTCAGCAAATCAACGCTATGTCTGCGACACTCCACTCAATGCACATCAACACAAGCGGCAAACAGCCAGAATTAGCACCACTGAATCGTGCTCAGGAAGATCGTGTGCCGAATTCTCCGGGGGAACAGATGGATCCATCGTTGCTGATGCAGAAACGGATGGAGGTTGACGCCCTTCGTCGGCAGTTGATGGTGGAAACCGAGATATCGCGTCGTTGCCAGCAGAACATGCCACTCCCTCGTCGTCCTGCACCGCCGGGATTTGGACAACCAAGCTCTTCTCATGTGCAAGCAGTCGCCGAGGAGACTCACTATGACGGCATTGGTCCTGTTGAACAGCCTAACCTCTCCCAGCACAATCCGTGGCACAAATATACCAAGGATTATGAGCACGAAATGCGAACTCAGTTTCTGAAGAACATCACTAAGGGGCCTCGGCTGGATTTCCCCAAGTTTGATGGTGATAACCCCCTGGAGTGGATTCGTCAGTGTGAAAAATGCTTCCAGATGTCTGCAACTCCTGAGGAATACAAGTTTTCCCTCGCACAGTTATATATTGTCGGTAGAGCAGATATGTGGTTACGGCGTTCTAAGATTCTGAAGAACAACCCACCTTGGCCAAAGTTCTGTGAAATGTTACTGCAGCATTTTTCTTCTCATAGCTCATATCAGCTGGTGGAAAGTTTTAATACTCTGAAGCAAAACAATCTCACGGTCACTGAATATGCTGACTTGTTTGAGGAACTAATGGCTACAGTTACTGAAGAAAACCCAGAGCTATCTGAAGGCTGGTTTGTCCGTTGTTTCGTGAATGGGCTGAGAGATGGTATCAAATATCAACTGCGACCACTGAGACCAAACACATTGACGGATGCATTTTGGTTGGCCAAGGACATGGAACATAGCCACCCACCCAAGAAGGTGTACACAGCTTATGTACCTCCCTTTCAGCGTTTCAATACCCAACCAACTCCTCCTCCAGTGCGTGCACTGCCTGCTCCCCCTATGGTACCAAAATTAGAGTACCCTCAGCCAGCAAATCAGCAACCTCCTCGAGCCAGGAAGTTAGGTGAATGTTGGCGCTGTGGTGATAAGTGGATTCCAGGAGATAGGTGCACAAAAGTTCCCACAGTACATGCCATGCGGGAGGATATTGTGGAACCAACTGAGGAAGAAACGAGACAGGAAGAATTGCAGCAAATGGAAAATCTAGAGCATCCTCCGGAGCACCTAATGTCTATCTCGTGTCAAGCTCTGGATACAAGTCTGCCTACATCAACTCCTTGTGTGCTCATCTCTGTTGGAGGGAAAAGAACAGTAGCAATTCTGGATTCTGGTAGCAACTCAACATTCATTGATCTAAAATTTGCCATCAAGGCCAACGGCACTTTGTTACCAGCACCTCCTACTACTGTCCATGTTGCAGGTGGTGGTAGTCTCTCCTCTGACTCTCTTGTCCCTGACTGTGGTTTTTCTATTGGAGCCTACACATTCTCTCACCAATTTCGTGCCCTCAACTTACCTGGCCATGATGTCGTGCTTGGCTGTGACTGGATGAAGCAGTACAGTCCAGTCTCTTTTCATTTTGAGACACAGGAGTTCCATTTGACAGCACCTGATGGTACTACTATGGTACTGCCCACTTGCTCACCAACAGATGAGGCTATCAATATTGAAGCTGATCAGCTGTGTAAATTGATAGATAAAGGAGCAACCGGTTATGCGATCCAATTATACTCTCTTAACTTGTCTGAAGCAGACAATCAGGAATTGAATGATGATATCACCCTCCTACTGCAACAGTATGGCGATGTCTTTGCAGAACCTACTGAATTACCACCTTATCGCTCCTGCGATCATCGCATTCCTTTGACTGCCAACACTGCACCCCCTCAGGTGCGCCCTTATAGGGTTCCTCACAAGCAGAAAGACGAACTGGAGAAACAAATCAAACAGTTGCTTCAGTCCAAGCTCATTCGTCCTAGCAACAGTCCTTATGCCTCTCCAGTCTTGTTGGTGAAGAATAAAGATATCTCTTGGCGACTTTGTATTGACTTCCGTAAGTTAAACGCTCAGACTATTAAAAATAAGTTTCCAGTTCCTGTTATCGAAGAATTGTTGGATGAATTGCATGGAGCCAAATTTTCTCCAAGCTTGATTTAAGGTCTGGTTACCATCAAATCAAAATGCACGAAGACGATATCCACAAGACAGCTTTCAAAACCTATTTCAGCCATTTTGAGTACCTTGTTATGCCCTTTGGTCTCTCCAATGCACCAGCTACATTTCAGGCATTAATGAATGACATTTTCAGTGCCTATCTCCGCAAGTTTATCTTGGTCTTCTTCGATGACATTTAAATCTATAGCCAAACCAAGGAAGATCACATCCAACACTTGAACATTGCCTTGTCCTTGCTTCGTGATTATCAGCTGGCAGCTAAGCTGAGTAAGTGTGTGTTTGGTGTTCCTCAAGTGGAGTACTTAGGTCATGTGATCTCAGCAGAAGGAGTTTCCACTGATCCATCAAAAGTAAGTGCGGTAGCTGATTGGGAAATTCCGCAAAATGTCACTCAGCTGCGCAGTTTCTTGGGTCTGGCAGGCTATTACAGGCGCTTCATTAAGAATTTTGGCCTTCTCTGTCGGCCCTTGCATGATATGCTGAAAAAGGGCAGTTTCCAATGGACACCAGCACAAGATCATGCTTTCAAAGCAGTTCAACAAGCTCTGATACATGCACCTGTGTTGGCACTCCCTAACTTCACCGAGCCATTCACACTGGAGACAGACGCATCAGGCAATGGAATAGGAGCTGTGATTATGCAAAATGGACAACCCATTGCATACTTCAGTGCAGCTCTCTGTCCTCGTAACGCTACCATGTCAGCTTATGAAAAAGAAGCTCTGGCGATAATCGAGGCTCTGAAAAGGTGGCGTCACTACTTTCTTGGCAGTCGATTGATCATAAAAACTGACCAACAAAGTCTGAAATACATCACTGAGCAGCGTGTGACAGAGGGCATTCAACATAAGCTGATGCTGAAGCTATTGGAGTATGATTTCACTATTGAATATAAAAAGGGCAAAGAAAACTTAGTAGCAGATGCTCTATCTCGGCAATTTAACAAGCTTTTCGCCGTATCTATGACACAACCGAAATGGATACAAGATATTCTGGCCAGTTACTCCACAGATACAGCCGTGCAACCATTACTGGAACAATTCTTGGTGTCACCTCCTCCAGCTGACTCTCCCTACAGTATCCAAGCAGGTGTCTTGCGTTACAAAGGCAAACTACTTGTGGGCAGCAACACCACACTCCGGCAACAATTGTTCACTACCCTCCATTCGTCAGCCGTTGGTGGTCACTCTGGCATGCGTGCTTCTTATCAGCGGCTCAAGAAGATCTTTTACTGGCCAGGGCTAAAAAAGGATGTTGAATTGTGGGTTTCTCAGTGCCCTGTCTGCCAGCATTCCAAGCATGAAAATTGCCATTACCTAGGGCTTTTGGACCCGCTCCCAGTACCTGACATGGCGTGGCAACACATCTCCATGGACTTTGTCGAGGGTTTGCCGAAGTTAGAAGGGAAAGAAGTAATCATGGTGGTGGTCGATAAGTTCACAAAGTATGATCACTTCATTCCTTTATCTCATCCCTATACAGTGGACTCTGTGGCTCAAGCTTTCATTGACAACATTATCAAACTTCATGGCCCACCTCTTCTGATCATATCTGATCGTGATCGCATATTCACAAGTGCATTATGGAAAGGCATTTTCCGAGGACTGGGTGTGCAACTCCGTTACAGCTCCTCGACCACCCTCAGACCGACGGTCAGACCGAGCATGTCAACCAATGTCTCGAGAGCTATCTCCGTTGCATGACTTTCATTAGCCGAGTTCTGGTATAACACGACATACCACACAGCTCTTCAATTGACACCATTCCAAGCTCTCTACGGGTTCCCTCCTCCCTTGATCAGCGAACTCGCCATTCCTGGGCCACCTGATCTTGCAGCTGCTGAGTTCTTATAGGCCAAGAGCAACATGCTGGCTCAACTCAAACCGAACCTACTCCAGGCACAAGCCAGGATGAAGAAGTTCGCGGATCTCCATCGCACTGAACGCCAATTCACTGTTGGCGACATGGTGTACCTGAAAATGGAACCCTACCGTCTCGCTGCCTTCGGTTTCCGTGGTACCATCAAGTTACACACTAAGTACTATGGTCCTTTCAAGGTTTTGCAACGTGTTGGCAACAGGGCTTATCGTCTGCAACTGCTAGCAGGAGTGAAAATTCACCCTGTTTTTCATGTCAGTCAGCTCAAGATCCACCTGGGAGCAAAAGTTGTTCCGAGTCCAGACCTTCCTCTCCTTCATGCGGATGGCATAGTCAAGACCGGGCCGGCATTGGTACTGCAGGTACGTCAGATTCCTCGTAACAACGTCGATGTGGTGCAGTGGTTAACGCAATGGGAAAACCTCTCTCCGGAGGAAGCTACATGGGAGGACGCTGATTTCATCAAGGAAGCATTTCCTGACTTCTTCCGAGCGACGATCCAAGCCTAGCAAGCAGCGGCGCCATCGTCTTGAGGACAAGACGTCTTTCAGAAGGGGGCAATGTCAGGCCCATCCAACCGTCCACGCATCGATGAGTGAGATCAACGGCTCCAACTACCGGCCGCACTACAAGCCGCTCAGAACACTGGCCTCCTCCCCCGCACAGCCGCACTACAAGCCGATGAATCCGAGCAATCACCGAGGGACGCCGTACTCCGGCCGTGTGGTGAGCATTCCGGGCACCAGAATCTTGTGCAGGTAAGGAGTTCCCCTCTTCAGCAAGACTTAAATCTTACCAATCTATAGAAGAAAGGATGTCGAGAATCTCTCCGAAGTAGGACTCATTGGTGTGGTGTGCTTGCTAAATATATTAACACTTGCTACTTGTATGTATGTCATGATCTCAATAGTAGATACTTTGGTGTCAGCAATACTACTTTGACAGTGACATGATATCTACCATACATATCTTGAATGCAAGATCATTCTACCTAGGTACTTCAATCCTGTTGGGGATTATCCGAGTGTCCTCTGACTACGAAAGGATTTTTGTGGCAGTAGTATCCCAAATTTATTTAAGTTCTGGAGCTTTGCCAGGAATACATTAGCAAGAGCTTTGCTCTATGAATATCCAGTTAGCATGGGAACCCTATGTTTAGCAAATTGTTGTTGGCAGGAGGCTTAGATCTGACAATATTGGGGAATGGGTACGCCACAATAGATGGAACTGGGGTAATTATTCTTGTCAGTTACACCTTCTATAATTTTATTTATCCATGGCTGTGCCTTTTTAAGATCTGTTAGCATCTGGTTTTAGTTGTAAACAGTTGTGAATACCATTAAATAGATTTAGCAGTGCATTTTTACTAACAAGACTCGAAAGAAATAGGGCCAAAGGGAGATCCTCTATTATTCTTATTTAGCAGTGCATTTAGCAGCGCTTTTTTGCATTTCCTGCTTACGCTAATAGCGCATATAGATGCATGGTACTTATTACAGTCCCTCTGATCACCCCAGTTCAGATCCACAAATACCAAACAAAACATGGTGATACTAATGTATAATCAAAGTATGAATAGTTGTAGCGGCCTATTAAAAAAATACAGTACATGTATTCAGTTTGAACCATTTGGATGTCTTATAACTGCTCCAATTGGGAGGACACTTGCATGCTATGCAGTCTGATCACCATATATAAAACTACTGCCAAAAGAACATATCTTAGCTGCGCCTAGATGAGCTAGTCATTCTCCAAAAGAACATATCTTAGCTGCGCCTAGATGAGCTAGTCATTCTCCAGTAGTAGCATTCACAGGCTATTGTTGGGCTGGAAGCAAAGACATAATTTGTTTGTTCCCTGCAAGAGTTCAGTAAGTAAATTAAAATTTATAAACCAATTAAAGAGATGTAACAACATCAGTAGCTTGGTTGACTCTTTTAATTCCCTAGATCGATTGTTGTGATTTTTTAGCACTTGAACCAGACGTACCTTAATTGAACCGAATAATTCTTGCCATATGGGAACTCTGAATATCTAGTAGCCTATAGTCATGTTCCGTTCCTTGCCTCCAAGACCTAATAATAAGCTGGGAACTCCTGCATGTATGGCAGGAAAATCATGATCTTCAGGTAGCCTGTAAAAAGAAAGGCTAATGCAGAAGTCAATTACATCAAGATGAACATCCGCCTTACGTTGAAATAGAAGAGAGCACCCAGGTACGGATACATATCTGAATTTGTATGGATACATATCTGAATTTGTATGGATACATATCTGAATTTGTGGATGATGTAGTTCACACATAATCCAGTGAAATGACAGAATTCATCAAAATTCTGATATTCAAGTTTTTGCATCTAGGAAAAAAACACTTAGAACTTCCTACATAAGCAACCATCAAGCTGCGTTGATCTCACATCCTCACCACCAGAATAAGTCATGAATCACACTTGCTCAATACATGGAGGCCCCGAATAGTGTGGTTCAATGGCTGGTCCTTGCACCTGTACTATGAACAATTGTTTGATGAAACCAAAACAAGCTATTATAGTAATACTTCTATAAGACAAACAAATGCGCACTTTAATAAGTATGCTTGATTGCTTCTTGTCACAAAAGTTCATCTTAAGTGGTGATATCATATCGTCGAAAATATAATAGACTGCTATAGTATACAGATGGTAGTATATCTTAAGTTTCTACCTTTCATTGCTAAAACATATTTACCCTTTATTTATTGAATCATTTCTATAATAGAAATATTTTGAACACAAAAACAAATTTATTTGCCACATATCCATACAGGACATCAGAGATAACCAAATACAACTGTCGATCATATCATATATACCTCCACAACCACCAACCAGATCCATGAATCCTTACCCATGGCAAAGCTTGGATCTGCAAAAATACCGGTCGTACATACAAGATGAAACTTAAAACCAGCATCTAGTGACTTCACAGGCCTTGTGATAAATTTGCTTATTACTGATTGGTGTAGCAGGTCCAGAAACCTGAATGAGCAGCATCCACTACGTGGAACGGAGGAGTATGGCAGTGGCTAGGCAGGACAGTCCGTGCCGCCAGAACGTCGCAGGATCGTTAGCGCAGTGGACGGAAGCCGGCGGCGTCAGACCGCTGGGTGGCACACGGAGAGCAACGACAGCGACGGATTTCCATGGCCCCCATCGCAGATCGGTGGTTGGTGCTTGCGTCGTCACCAGAGAGAAACAGCAGGAGCAGGTCTATGTCTCATGTGTCCTCCGCACGGGGAAACGGCGACGGCGGCGCTTGCTTGCACGCGTGCGGTGGCGTCGTTTCCGTTGTCGATGGGCAGAGCAACATTGTCTTGTGGGGGCGCGTCAGCGAGGAGGCGTGCGTTAGATGGAGTATCCGCAGGCGTCTAATACGCGTGTGGTGTTAAGGATCGGGTAATGAGGAGCGATTAGTGGAGACCATTCTAATTAGGTGGGATCAAGAGTACTCAACATGTTGAGGTGTTCAACATTGGGATGATCTGAGCTGTTGGTTTGAGGCAATTTATTAACGTCCAAGATTAAATGTATGCCTTTATAAGTAGTAGACACTAGTATAATGTGTCCAATTTCATTCTTAGCCCCGACGGCTTATAATCGACCCAGTCCCGTCCAATGGGACCTCGTCCTATCAATCCAGCACTTGTTGCGCCGCTGGAGGCTAATCGGATGAAGTTCGGGCGACCATGGCTACTTGGCTCCTACATGGCTTCTCAGCTGAGACACACTACATGCTTTTCTTGAGCTAGCACGTCATCTTTATCTCCAAGATTCTAACATGTTATTGCGTTCCTGGTTCTCGCCTAGAAGCGCACCTTTTGATTATGGATCAGTCTTAGTTCATTTTTTCGATAAGGGGAGCAGCCCTAGCCTCTGCATCAGTCGATGCATACGGCTTTCTTTATTAAAATTATATAAAATCTCGAAGCATTACAGTTCACGGGTCACACAGGATGGATACATGGATCAGCCATCTAAAGATACAACAAATCATAATAGCCCTATGCATTAATATGTCAAGCGGCAATCAAACCGCCAACCGAATCGGCTGTAGATATCCCGTGCTATTGTCGTGAAACGGTTGCACCCGGTATCCATGGCCTGGCGCTGCTCTGCCGGCTGGAGATAGGACCACATACGGCCACAGAAATAACCTGTAAGAATGATGGAAAACATAATTTGTTAAAGATAAAGTCATTGCGAACATGCCGTATAGCCGAGAGTATAGCGCAAACTCCCACTCGAATGTTTGCCTTCTTAGATTTTACAACTCCATTAAGCCAATTTCCAAATAAATGTGCAATACTCAAAGGTGGAGTTATGTTGAAAGACATGTGGATAATCTGCCAAATGATTCTAGCAAAAGGACAATGAATAAAGAGGTGTTGTATAGTCTCATCATGGTCACAGAAACAACACTTTTTGCATCCTTGCCAATTTATTTTTATTAGGTTGTCCTTAGTGAGAATTTCCTTTCGGTGGAGAAACCACATGAAAATCTTTGTTTCTAAGGGCAGTTTCATTTTCCAAAGATATTTATGTAGGTAAACTGTATTACTATTGAGCATGTCAAGATATATGGATTTCACCATAAAATTACCAGATTGGGTTAGGCTCCATCTAAATATATCATCATTTGTGCTTATTTTGAACATCAATAAGTCTGTGAACCAAATGTAGCCATCTATCCCATCGATCCCCTAATAGTGAACGCCTGAACTCGATATTCAGAGGCATCGAAGCAAAAGTATGAGCTACTATTTGATCCTTATGTCTCACCACGTTGTAAAGTGATGGATATTGGTTAGCCAGCGACCTATCTCCAAGCCAAGTGTCCTCCCAAAATCTAATGCTAGTACCATTACCAAGAACAAAAGTGCCCCTAAAAAAAGTCATCTTTTACCTTCATGAGACCCTTCCAAAAGGGTGAATCAGTTGGCTTACTAGTAACCTGGGGCAACATTTTAGAGTGCAAGTACTTGTTGTGTAGCAGTGGTTGCCACACCCCATTCTCATTAATCAATTTACAAAGCCATTTGCTTAATAGGCGCTTGTTCTTTAACTCTAATACTTTAATACCCAAACCCCCTTGATCTTTAGGATGACAAATTAGATTCCACTTTATTAATCAATATTTTTTCTTATGCCTGTCACTTTGCCAGAAAAAGCTTGATCTAAAAAGTCTAGCCTTTTCCTCACTCCTTTCGAAATCTCAAAAAAGGATAGCATGAACATAGGTAAACTTGTGAGAACTGAGTTGATGAGTATGAGACGATCCCCGCACGAAAGCAGTTTACCTATCCAACTACTCAACTTTTTCTCAAAACGGTCCTCTATTAACTTCCATTCCCCATTTTTTAATCTTCTAAAATAAATCGGGATACCAAGGTATCTAAACGGTAGTGATCCTATCTCACAAGCGAATAGTACCCGGTACTCATCTTCTGCATCTTTTGCCTTACCGGAGCAAAAACTTCACTCTTGTGAAATTTAATTTTTAGTCCTGATAGTTGCTCAAAGATGCACAATATTAATTTCATATTAAGCTATTTCTGGATGCCATGTTCCATGAAAATAATAGTATCATCGGCATACTGTAAAATGGACACCCCCCCACATCAACTAGATGTGGTATGAGTCCATTTACTTGACCATCTTCTGTAGCTCTAGCAATTAGAATGGTGAGCATATCATCAATGATATTAAACAAGATCGGTGATAAAGGATCACCCTGTCTTAGACCCTTACGAGTTTGAAAGTTATGACCTATGTGTTATCGCCATATTTTGGCCAGATAAGGAAGTGGGCCGTAATCAAGATGGGCTTGGAGGCTGGATCGGCCTTGCGCGTAGATTTGGGCTAATTGCCCGTGTATCTGTATAATTATGATAGAGTACGTTTCGGTTTAAACAAGAGTTAGATTACGTTTAGGTTTATTCCAAAGATAGAAAGTCTCCGGACTATAAATATGTACCTAGGGTTATTGAGAAGGAGAACAACCACGTTCACAACAAACACAATCTCGGCGCATCGCCACCCCTTGTCTCGAGGGTTTCTTTCAGGTAAGCGTCGTGCTGCCTAGATCGCATCTCGCGATCTAGGCAGCATATGCTTATGTGTTATTTTGGTGTTGCTCGTACTGAAGCCTTGTTGATGGCGAGTAATACTGTTATTATAGATCTGTTTGGGATAGCATCGGTGCTTTTTGTTCATGTTTGCTTAGTCATGCTGCCCTTGGAAATCTCGCTGCCTTTGCACTTATTTTGGGTGTAAGGGCAGCATCTTGCTTGATCTTTATTCAGTCGATTCAATCTGTCATAGTTGTTCCTTGTTCTCCAAGGATTAGTTTAATATCCGCATGGTTAGGCCTCACAAACGGGTTGAACGATCCAGTAGTACGTAAGGATACGGTTTGCCGATTCGAGAGGAGTTGTTCCGGGAATTGACTCTACGTTGATTTTTTGGCCTCCTCTAGGGTTAGTTTTCTGTTATCTTTCGTATCTACCAGGCTCAATTACGCGTGGGATGTTCCAGTTATGTGGTGAAAGCGTTAAACTGTCGTAGATCGATTTGACTTGTTTTGATGAAGCAAAACCCCATGTTATTGTAGATCCAGTGCAGATCCATGGGACCATCGGCTACCTGAGCCGATTCACAGGGAAACCTGAGAGCCGATCGAGGCTCGTATTTAATGTTTGCGTGTCGGCCATGCAGGAAACCAATCGAAGCAAACCATCACCTTCCTGATCAGGTATAGATCAGGTGGCACGCCCTCGCACCAGCCAGGACGTGTGCCGGAGTTTTGCGGGCCGTTGACCGAGGGACCAGGGCCCACCAGCAGCTCTGGGAGCCTCCCGGCTCTTCGTGTTGCTCGTCGCTGCTCGCCGGTGGGTTTTGACAGGCAACACATTCTGGCACGCCCGGTGGGACCTTCAACAACAACTGCATCAACATCTGACGCTGCGATGGGGGACAGACCAATCACGTACGACGATCTGTCTGATGAGCACAAGAAGAGGTATGATGATGTCAAAGCTCTCTTCGAAGCCGATCTCATCGGCTCTTTTGAGAGGACCCGTAAGCATGGCATCAGGTGGAAAGGGTTCTCACCCGAAGGCGCTCTCGATGAGGTGGATCTGTCTGTTCCTTCAGAGGATCGCACCAGAGCTCTGCGACAGGAAGTCAATTACATGGTGGCTCATTCTCTTCACCGCCATTCTGAGAGTCTGGTGAACGCTTTCGAGCGCGTCGCGGTTCGCGTGGTTCAGGAGATCATGAAACATCAGTACTCTCTGACGGGGCCTACCCTAGGGACTCACCAGGGAGAAAGACCGCTCCAATCCAGGCCACAGCTACCATTCACGCTTGCAGCTCCGGAGCCACCGGGGTCACCGGCGTACGTCGTCTACAAGATTGGAGGTGATCCTGGCGATTACCAATTCCTGTTTGAACCACCTAAGGAAGTCCCACATGGATATGTGTGCACATACGTGCCGGACTGCAACAACCTGACGCGCACGAACCAGATTGCAGCCGCAGGGATTTCTGGAGCAGGTGTTTCTGGAGTAGGGATTTCAGGAGCAGGGATGTCCGGGATGGACGCTGATAAACAGGCGTGGCTAGCTAAATATGCCACTGGAACGAGTCATGAGAATTTAGCCCCTGCAGCTCAAACGATGGAGCAAATCAGTACCATCTTGAGAGACCAGTTCGGCTTCGTGCCAAAGAGGAGAACAATTGGCTATTCCAAGCCGTACCCCAACGAGTATGATCTGATTCCGCTTCCACCCAAGTATCGGCTCCCTGAGTTCTCAAAATTTAATGGTTCAGAAGGGTCCAGCTCGATCGAGCACGTGAGCCGATATTTGGCACAGTTAGGCATGATTTCAGCATCAGATCAGTTACGCGTAAGGTTCTTTGCTCAATCTCTGACAGGACCAGCTTTTGGGTGGTACACCTCGTTGCCACCAGATTCGATCCGGACCTGGAAGCAGCTGGAAGAACAGTTCCATATTCAGTATCATTCAGAAGCTACTGAGGCTGGCATTGCCGATCTGGCGCAGGTGCGGCAGAAGCGGGGAGAAACGGTAGCCGAATATATTCAGCGTTTCAGGACTGTCAAGAACCGATGTTATTCGGCTCGTTTAACTGAGAAAGAAGCGGTCGAGCTGGCCGTGTTGGGTCTCTTAGCACCGATCAAGGATCTGGCCTTCCAAGTAGAATACAATTCATTGGCACACATGGTCCAGAAACTGACAATGTATGAACAGCGCCACCCTGAGTTGTACCAAGACAAATTCAAACGTCCGATAAGCCTGGTCGATGCAGAAGAAGAGGATCTTGTAGAAGACCAGGAGATAGCCGTGGCTGAATGGGCTCGGGGGGCAGATCCTGTGTCCTGCAAATGGGTGAAACAGCAAGGGCCTGCAAAAGGATTCGACTTCGATGTAAGCAAAGCTGAGCAGATATTCGATTTACTGCTGAAGGAAAAGCAGCTGAAGTTACCCGAAGGCCATAAAATTCCTACGGCGCAAGAGATGAACGGGAGATCATACTGCAAGTGGCATCACTCGTTCACCCACACCACCAATGATTGCAAAGAGCTACGTCGGCAGATCCAAACGGCGATAGAACAGGGCCGTCTGATCCTTGGGCAGTTCGCCATGAAAGTGGACACAAACCCGTTTCCTGGCATCAACATGGTAGAGCACAGCCACTCCATGAGGCGTCAGCTAGATTTCTCGTTCGATATTAACATGGCAGGGCCTGTGTACCACCATGGCAAGTATAAAGAGGAAAGCGGCCACTTCCGGGGCAAAGGAAAGGAAGAGGCCGGTCCACGCGACCGGCCCCGTTATGACGATAGGCGGTATATAACTGAGGAACAAGTGAGAAGCGTGCGATATCAGAAGCCACACTCCACGCATCTCCTTAACAAGTATGAGTGTCAATATGACCGACGTCGGCAGTACGACAGTGATGATGAAAGAGATCGTCGGACCGACGCCTACGATGGGAGATATCGTCGGCATGATAGATATGATGGAGGATATGAGCTCCGCTCTAGGGGAAGGTCAAACGAAAAGGAAGGCGTGGATAAACATTGGGATTGTCCTTTCTTCAAGTACTGTTGGGATGCGGGAATGAGCCGATTGCCTACAGTCGACAACTGCCCGGAATGTGGACAGCAGAAGGATTACACAGGGCCAGTTTCAGTGTTCAAGCGTCTAGGGCCTCTCCGGCCTCAGAACGGACAAGAGGAGTCATCTCGAGCAGAAGATCTCGAGGAGTCAGAGGATGAAGAAGACGATAGATATCACCGGCCAAGGTGGTGTCCCGATGGACTCAGACACTCCCAAAAGCGTAGAGTTCAGAGGCTACGTAGCTTGGAGGAAGCCGAAGCGCAGTACCTCCACACTTTAAGGAAAGCCCGGCCTGATCTGGCCGTGAAAATTCAGCGAACCTTGGAGACAGAGGCCCATCCAAAAAAGAAAGAATGGCGCCCCAAACCAGTAAAAGCCGATGCGGAAACATCGGCTGGCACAAACATGGTGTTCATACTTCCGTCAGAGTTTTGCGCTCCAAGAACCGAAGAATTACCAGTGGCACAGTTTGACTGCGGCCCACGGCCGGTCATCTTTGAAAAGCCACGGGAAAAAGGCTACAAACATCTGAAAGCCCTGTACCTGAGAGGTTATATCAATGGGCAGCCCGTCCGCAAGATGTTGATTGACACCGGAGCGGCAGTCAATATAATGCCATACTCCATGCTGCGGCGTTTGGGACACTCCACTGCAGATCTGATCAAAACCAACGTCACGTTAAGCGACTTCAATGGCCAAGCTTCAGAAACGCAAGGCGTTCTGAACGTGGATCTGACCGTGGGTAGAAAAACCATCCCTACGTCGTTCTTCGTTGTTGACAGCAAAAGCACCTACGCTGTCTTGCTGGGAAGGGATTGGATTCACGCTAACTGCTGCATTCCATCCACGATGCACCAATGCCTGATACAGTGGGATGGAGATGAAGTGGAGGTCATTCATGCAGATGATTCGATCGAGATCTCAATAGCTGGCATGAATATTTGGGACGCAAAAGACCAAGAGCCGATCTCTGGAGTCAGTCTAGACGGCTGTGAGCGCATTGAAGCTACAAAAAACGGGGTGAGGCTGGTCTTATCCACTGGCCTGACGGAGTAGCAAAGCCCACAATAGTACGTGGTAAGGCCGATCCCTGCGATCGGCCACAAAAAATAAAAAGCAGTGATCTTACGACAAGCATGTCGTGTAGTCGTCGTGGGGAGATTCCCTACCATTGTAGAGCACCAACAAGTTGTAAACCTTCCTTGAATGATGCCATCAAAAAGGGGGCCGATTCCGGCAATCGGCCCAAATTATCTTTGTTATCCTCACCAAACTTTTGGCCTGTGTTCAGCATCGATTTGGCACGTGACGGAAAGCTGGGGTATGGGTTTACATCCGCTGATGAGCTAGAAGAGATTGACATCGGTCCTGGGGATAAGCCACGACCGACATTTATCAGCAAAAAGTTAGATCCGAATCTGCGGGGTCCGATGATAGCTTTGTTGAAAGAATATCCAGATTGCTTTGCCTGGGACTATACAGAGATGCCCGGGTTAGACAGGAGCATCATTGAGCATCGGCTCCCGCTTAAAAAAGGGTTTCGGCCATTCCAGCAGCGAGCACGACAGATGAAGGCCGAAATTTTAGAGGAAGTCAAAAAAGAGATCGAGAAAATGTTGAAAGCTGGGTTCATCAGGCCATGCAGGTATGCTGAGTGGATTTCTAGTATCGTACCTGTAGAGAAAAAGGATGGCCGATGGCGTGTTGCCATAGATTTTCGGGATCTCAATAGAGCCACTCCAAAGGATGAATATCCGATGCCGGTAGCAGAGACATTGATCAACGCAGCTGCTGGTCATAAGGTCTTGAGCTTTATGGATGGCAATGCCGGTTACAATCAAATTTTTATGGCTCCAGAAGATATACACAAGACTGCATTCAGAGTCCCAGGTTCGGTGGGGTTGTTTGAATATGTAGTCATGACATTTGGACTGAAGAATGCCGGCGCCACATACCAAAGAGCCATGAATTACATTTTCCATGATCTGATCGGCAAGCTGGTGGAGATTTATATCGATGACGTGGTAGTCAAGTCTGCTTCAGTGCAAGGACACTTGGACGATCTGCGATGTGTCCTGGACCGAACCAGAAAATTCGGACTACGGATGAATCCAAAGAAGTGTGCCTTTGGTGTGACGGCCGGTCAGTTCTTGGGTTTCTTGGTCCATGAACGCGGAATCGAGATCGGCCTGAAAAGTCAGGAGGCAGTGCGAACAATGAAGCCACCTACCACGAAGAAAGAACTGCAGTGTCTCATCGGCAAGATCAACTTCGTCAGAAGGTTCATCTCCAATCTGTCCGGAAGAATAGAGCCGTTCATGGGACTGGTGAAAATTAAAACTGATGAGGAGTTCCGCTGGGGGACAGAACAACAACGAGCCTTCGACGAAATCAAAGAATATCTAACGAAGCCGCCAGTGTTGGTTCCACCGCAGCAGGATAGGCCGTTCTACATTTACTTGTTGGTGGCTGACACGTCCATCGCCTCGGTGGTGGTACAAGTTTATGATGGTCTGGAGCGAGTTGTGTTTTACATCAGCAGAAGGATGCTGGATGCAGAGACGAGATATCCTGAGATCGAGAAGTTATGCCTCTGCCTATTTTTTACCTGCACCAAGCTGCGACACATCTTGCTGTCAGCAGAGATTATCATCATATGCAAATCAGATGTCATAAAACATATGCTGTCGGCCCCTGTGTTGAAAGGCCGACTCGGCAAATGGATGTTTGCATTATCGGAATTTGATATCCGGTATCAACCCGCCAAAGCGGTTAAGGGACAAGCGTTGGCCGATCTTATTGCTGAACGAATCAACACTGATATAGCAGCACTGTCTGTACGTGCATGGGCTATGTTTTTCGATGGATCGGCTTGTGATGATGGTTGCGGCATCGGCATTCTACTCGTGTCACCCCGGGGGGCAACATATTCCTTCTCCATCCGGCTATCTACCCCTTGCACCAACAATGTCGCTGAGTATGAGGCAATACGCAAGAGAATGGAGTTGCTCATTGAAGCCGGAGCAGAAGCAGTGGAACTTTTTGGAGACTCCAAATTGGTGATTTCCCAACTCACGGACGAGTACAAGTGTGAGAGCGAGTCACTCTTCCCATTATGGTTGCAATGCCGTGAGCTGATGGCACAGTTCAGGTACTTAAACTTTAATTGGATCCCGCGATCACAGAATGCCGAGGCAAATGATCTCGCACAAATGGCTTCAGGCTACAAGAACATAGCAGGTGGAACTGATGTTCAGGTACAGTTCCTGGAGACGGACGACTGGAGAGCCGATATTTTCAATTACTTGAAAGATTCGGCTCGGGGGGCACCTAAACGGATAAGGTACAAGGCCATGAAGTATGTGCTTATTGGGGATGACATGTTCTACAGGACTCTGGAAGGGCTATTGCTCAAATGTCTGGGGCCAGCCGAGGCAAATCGGTTTCTACACGAGGTACACGAAGGTGCCTGTGGAACTCACCAATCGGCTCACAAGATGAAATGGTTGATCAGGCGATCAGGGTTTTATTGGCCCACCATGCTTGAGGATTGTTTTAAGTACTATAAAGGGTGTCAAGCATGTCAGAAATTCGGGAAGATTCAGATGGTACCTGCATCAGCGATGAACCCCATTATCAAGCCTTGGCCATTCCGAGGTTGGGGCATGGATATGATTGGCAAGATCAATCCTCCATCAAGCAAAGGCCACATGTGGATTTTGGCCATTACGGATTATTTCACTAAATGGGTGGAAGCCGTCCCTATGAAGTCAGTAAACTCGAAGGATGTTATCAATTTCGTGAAAGAACATGTCATGCATAGATTCGGGATTCCCCAAACTATCACGACCGATGGAGGTTCGGTCTTCATTTCTCACGAGTTTAGAGAATTCTGCGAGGACGCGGGAATTAAGCTGATCCGATCATCTCCATATTATGCTCAAGCAAATGGGCAAGCTGAAGCGTCCAATCAGAGCCTTATCAAGCTGATCAAGCGAAAAATCGACGAGCACCCTAGGCGTTGGCACGAGGTTTTGTCAGAAGCTTTGTGGGCTTATCGCATGTCATGTCATGGAGCGATAAAAACCTCGCCATACCATTTAGTCTATGGACAAGAAGCCGTATTGCCTTGGGAGATTACGGCTGGATCGAGACGTGTCACTTTTCAGAACGATCTAACAACTGAAGAATATGCAGCCCTGATGAGTGACAGTGTTGAGGATTTAACTGAACTTAGGCTGTGGTCGCTTGAGAAGATTAAAGAGAACAAAGCCAAGGTAGCTCGTGCATATAATAAGAAGGTGAGACCAAAAGAGTTCCACGTTGGGGATCTGGTATGGGAAGCTGTATTGCCATTGGGTACTAAGGATGCAGCATACGGTAAATGGTCTCCGAATTGGCACGGGCCATACAGGGTCGACCAAGTTTTAAGGGGCAACGCGTACATGCTTGAGGAGCTGGACGGTGTGAAATTCCCAGTGGCTGTCAACGGTCAGCATCTCAAGAAATATTTCCCAAGCATGTGGGATGATGGACAGTGAAAAATGGGGGCCGATACATGAAACCGGCCAGTAAAAAAAAATATATCCAGTGAAACATGGGGGCCGATACATGAAATCGGCCAAATAAAAAGCCATCGACTCTCGAGGTTCAGACTGTTACGAGCAAGTGTCAGGTTACATGAATAAGCTACTGAAGGAATGCCTCGAAGGCATGGAGGGCGTCAGCACGGACACGATCCACCTCGGCGATCTCGGCTTCGTCATCATCGTCCTTGCCTGTTACTAGCTGCTTGCTCAGGGCACGTATTTCTGCCAGATCAGTCTTCAGTTGAGCTTTGAGGCCTTCTGCTTCGTCTTGGGAGCGGGCGATGAATACTTCCTTGTCATGAATGAGCTTTTTAGTCGCTCGGACCTTCTCTTCGAGATCTTCCAATTCCTTTTTTAAGGATGCAAGCTCGGTGGTGCTGACAGAGGTGTCAGTTTTGGCATCCAGAGACGCCTTTTTCTCATTAAGCCGCTGACATTTGGCTGCAATATCGGCCTTCAGTGGGAGTTGGGCGTGGCGTAGATTGATCCTCTCACGAGCCAACTTCACCCTTGACCCGTAGAAAGACAGAGTCACAACTGGCCAAAGCTTCACCTGCAATGCTACCGGGAGTTGGTCCTTGATTTCGTCAAGAACACTCTTCACCTCTTCAGAACCCTCGACCAACTTCTCGATTGGGGAGGATAGCAAGGCTTTGAGACGCAGGAATTGAGGTAGAACAGCGCTTGCTCGTGGTTCATCGTTGGCGACAGAGGGAGCTGGTTCGATGGATTCAGGGTCGAACGTCAGCAAGCCTGAGATATCACAACCCTGGCAGGCAGAAGTGGCGTCAGTATGCATCAAACAGGGAAGGATGAGTCGAGAGAAGCGAACATACCTCTCCTGAGATCAGGGAGATAGCCGACGGCGAGACAATCGGTTCATGCGTTGTTGCTGAGGGCTTGGCCAGATTGGCAACCGTTTCATCTACACCTTCAGGGATTACTAGCTCCAGGCTTGCGGAAGGCATCGGCACTACCCTGACTTTCCCACTAGGAGTGTCCTTCGTCTGCATGAAAGGTGCTTAGCCGATGTGAATAGCAATGAATCGGCATATAAAAAGGAGTGGTAAGAGTATGGAGGATAATTACTTGCGAAGCCTCCTGGCTAGGAGAAGAAGTTTGCGGTCCCTTGCGAGCCCTCTTGAGGCTCACAGCTTGCCCCGCCTCGACTGATGCTCGGGGGGCAACAGGTTCAGGAACAGGCCTTTTCCTGGAAGCCGATGGTGGCACATCTGGCTGGCTCGGTGTGGTGGTTCTCTCAGAATCTGCTGAGCTTGAAGTTCCTCGGTTGGATGGTGTTTCCTCGCTGGAGGTGTCTTCGATGGAGACCTGTAAGAAAGGGAGAGTTGGTAAGCACGAGCATGTTTACAAAGATAAATGAGATCAACCAAGGCATGAATCAGCGTACGTGCGAGCTCTCTGGAGAAGGGCTCCGGCGCCTCGAAGTTTTCTTGGCCACTATCTTCCTCACCGCCGTTCTTGTTTTAGTTGGAACTCGGGGGGCAGCGGACCCGGAAGTTGCTTGGCTCTTGGAAGCCGATTTTGGTGATATCGGCTAGTTCTGCATCACGACCTGTTTCAAAGCGGGCGAGTTTTTGCAGAAAAGGACCACTGGAGCCGGTGGGAGGAATTCGAAGGGGGAGCCATCCTCGTTGGTAGGTTCTGGACCATCTTGTTGCTGCAAGGAGATAGAGCGGGATATTAAAAGAATCATCGTGAGCTGCATCAAGAAAAGCCATAAGTAGCAGTACCTGTTCTTCAGGGATGTCATATTCAGCATCGACCTGTTCCAGCAATGGTCCCAGAGCTCTCCTGAAGGCATGAGTCTTCCACATCGACCACCAGTCCTCAAAACCATCGGTTGATGAAGCGAAAATGAGGTTGTTAGGAATTGGGATGGTCAGAGCATCGAAGAAGGAATAACACCTCTGACTGATGAGAGAATCGGGCAGGTCAGCTCTGCTCTCTGTGAGGTGGTGGAGAAAGAAATGGGGAGGTACTTGCCCAAGGCCAAATTGCCGAGCTGCTACGACCGGCTGGTAGAACTCGTATCCAGGCTTGATTATTCTGTTGGATGTGCTCATGCCAACTGGGAGGAAGCAGGGACGGATCACGGTGGAAAATAGTTGCCGAGTGCTGGCGTCATCGGCAAAGTTGTCCAACCTGAAGGAGATTGGATTCTCAAAATTTTCTGATTCCTCCGTGTAAGGAAAGAAGATAGGATTGTCCAGGCCTTGGAAGAAAATGCTGAACCACTTGGATGCTTCATGAGGGATCAGTTTACTACCTGGCAGGCTAAACAGAGCTTGGCCGTAGCTGGTGCATCGGATCTGCTTCCCTTTGACATCTGGAAAGGTGCAACTTGCCAAAAGGGGGAAGTTTGGGATATGGTTTTGAAAGTACAGCTGAGCCCATAGTTGAATAAACCACCAAGGACCTCCTGTTTTGACTGCTATGTGGGAGAATAGTTTGACAGACATCAACTGGAGATATCGATAGACTTCTCCAAGGAACAGTTTGCCGATGCCAAGTTGAGTGCCTCTGGCAAGTTCATAGGCCAAGGGAAGATAATTCTTGGTTGGAGCAAGGGAAGGGCCACAGAATATGAAATGTTCCAGCCAGAAGTTGAGGAAGGCCGTGTGTTCCTTCTCTGTGACAGGGCCCTTAGTTTTCATGTGGCTTCGAAGATAAGCACCCCAGTTTGTGCAATCTGTTTTGGAAGAAAGCTTGAAGGGGACTTTTGGCAGCATAAAAGCAGAGGGGCTGGGTGATGTGACGTCCAGACCAGTAATCATCACCACGTCTAGCAGAGTTGGTGTCATGGGGCCATGGCCGAACATGAAGCAGTTCAGAGCATCAGACCAGAAATAGCCGATGGTTTTTAGAAGATTTTCATGCTTCTCAAGGGGAGACAATGACAAAGACAAGGCATCGGCTATTCCCGTGGTTTCCCATTGGGATTGGTAAGTTTTGGCTATCCTACTGTACCAAGAAACCCAATATTCGGGAGGGTTAGGCCAGGCTCGTAAGCAGTCGGCCCAAGAATCCAAATTTAAGTTTTGGCTTACGAAGGGGATTCTGTTTGCCTCGCAAGAGATCAGATGGGCAGGACTAGATTCTGTACGAGGGCCAAGGCAGAGAGAATTTGGGAGAGAAGGATGCGGCAGCAGAATGTCTGAAACCTAAAATTTCAAATGGTGGGATAAAAGCATTAATTCAGGTGTTTGCTATTAATTCTAGCACCGTGCTCGGATTGCGAGGGACAGTTAAGGATTACCTTCAGACCGGAGACCCCTGTGTTGGTGCTGGACGATTCCGCCATTTACTTTGCTGATGGAGATGGATCTATGCGGTGGGGAATCTAGGGTTCGTGTCGCCGTGAGCCAGACTTGTTCAACGAGGCAATTGGAGATCTGAGTTAGCCTTTTTTGAAGATGGTTGCAGGTTACCGTTGAAATGGGAAAGTGACCGCTCAGACTTGTCTTAATAAGCGACCGAATTTGACCTTGCCAACGTTTGTGGGAAAAGCCGATGCATGGCCATCGGCTCTTTGGGCTTTGACTTGGTTGACCGTATCAAGCGTGGTATGGTGAAAGCCGATTCGTTACTATCGGCTTTTGGAGCATTGACCTATTTGACTATCGGCAAAACCAAATTGGGAAAAGCAATCTTTGTTGATTCAGAAGATGGTTGTTTACAGTGGAGCCGATTGCTTACAAAATGGGGATCTACTACTAGTACTACTACTTCCTAAACTAAAAGGCGGCGTCGTCGTCGTCGCCGTTGCCATTGCCGCCGCCGCCTTCGCTGTCATCGGCGCTGCTGCCGGCGTAGTCCTCACCACTGCTGCTAAAGTTGGCAGCGGGGGCCTCTTCGTCCTCGTCGTCGTCGTCGGTGTCCTCGCTGGATCCGGCGCGGAAGCGCTTCGCCGGCGGGTACTCGTCGGAGGAGGTGTCCTCCTCTGCTTCTTCTTCTTCATTGGAGGAGCTGATGTCCTCGCCCCAGGACACGGCGTCATCGGCGCTCTCCGCCTCCAGGTCCCCGTCGACAAGGAGTTGGAGGTCTTCCTCGCCGTCGGTCATGGACTCGTCGTCCTCTGACTGGGCGGCGAAGTTCCAGTCTCTCTCGTCCCACCATTGTGGGGCGAGAGCCTCGTACGCCGCCATTGGCGGGTGCTCTGGCGTCGGCTCCCGGCTAACGGAGTCGGAAGATTGGTAGGAGAGGCCGGATGTGTTGGAGGAAGAAGAGGAATCCATGGCGGAGGAAGAGGGTTTTTTGGAGAAGAATGAGGATGCAAATGGTTCGGATGGATTTAAATAAAGGGGATAGTGGAAGATGGTTCAATGCCATAGCGGTTTTCAAGGATGTGGTGCCAGAGTTGTCAAATCGTGCACTGCGGAGAAGTTGAGAAGGCAAGGCATCATGATGAGGAGGCGATATGACGGTTCTGCTCTGCAACGCGTGACCCGATGAAGAAAAAACAGAGTGGTTTTGGAATTATTATTGCCAAAACC
This sequence comes from Dactylis glomerata, assembly GCA_007115705.1. Classification (NCBI taxonomy): domain Eukaryota; kingdom Viridiplantae; phylum Streptophyta; class Magnoliopsida; order Poales; family Poaceae; genus Dactylis; species Dactylis glomerata. Next base: position 2,921,542 of record QXEO01000379.1, read on the forward strand.
AGGGGGGCATGTGTTATCGTCATATTTTGGCCAGATAAGGAAGTGGGCCGTAATCAAGATGGGCTTGGAGGCTGGATCGGCCTTGCGCGTAGATTTGGGCTAATTGCCCGTGTATCTGTATAATTATGATAGAGTACGTTTCGGTTTAAACAAGAGTTAGATTACGTTTAGGTTTATTCCAAAGATAGAAAGTCTCCGGACTATAAATATGTACCTAGGGTTATTGAGAAGGAGAACAACCACGTTCACAACAAACACAATCTCGGCGCATCGCCACCCCTTGTCTCGAGGGTTTCTTTCAGGTAAGCGTCGTGCTGCCTAGATCGCATCTCGCGATCTAGGCAGCATATGCTTATGTGTTATTTTGGTGTTGCTCGTACTGAAGCCTTGTTGATGGCGAGTAATACTGTTATTATAGATCTGTTTGGGCTAGCATCGGTGCTTTTTGTTCATGTTTGCTTAGTCATGCTGCCCTTGGAAATCTCGCTGCCTTTGCACTTATTTTGGGTGTAAGGGCAGCATCTTGCTTGATCTTTATTCAGTCGATTCAATCTGTCATAGTTGTTCCTTGTTCTCCAAGGATTAGTTTAATATCCGCATGGTTAGGCCTCACAAACGGGTTGAACGATCCAGTAGTACGTAAGGATACGGTTTGCCGATTCGAGAGGAGTTGTTCCGGGAATTGACTCTACGTTGATTTTTTGGCCTCCTCTAGGGTTAGTTTTCTGTTATCTGTCGTATCTACCAGGCTCAATTACGCGTGGGATGTTCCAGTTATGTGGTGAAAGCGTTAAACTGTCGTAGATCGATTTGACTTGTTTTGATGAAGCAAAACCCCATGTTATTGTAGATCCAGTGCAGATCCATGGGACCATCGGCTACCTGAGCCGATTCACAGGGAAACCTGAGAGCCGATCGAGGCTCGTATTTAATGTTTGCGTGTCGGCCATGCAGGAAACCAATCGAAGCAAACCATCACCTTCCTGATCAGGTATAGATCAGGTGGCACGCCCTCGCACCAGCCAGGACGTGTGCCGGAGTTTTGCGGGCCGTTGACCGAGGGACCAGGGCCCACCAGCAGCTCTGGGAGCCTCCCGGCTCTTCGTGTTGCTCGTCGCTGCTCGCCGGTGGGTTTTGACAGGCAACAACCTATGTCATTATTCACTCTAATACCCACACTCCCTTTCTCTACAAAGTTATTAATCCAATCACACCATTCAGGATCGAAACCTTTCATTCGCAAGTTTGTTGTAGAAAAAGACCATTTCACCTTATCGTAAGCTTTTTCGAAATTAATTTTCAGTACAACCCATCCATTTTCTTTCTATGAAGTTCATGGATTGTCTCGTGGAGGATTACTACTTCTTCAAGAATATGTCTTCCTGGCATAAACGTTGTTTGTGTTGGTCTAATAAATTTCTCTGCAATTTTTGTTATTCGGTTTGTGCCCACTTTAGTGAATATTTTAAAGCTCACATTGAGCAAACAAATGGGTCTATAATATTGTATTTGAATAGCATTTTCCTTTTTTTGGCAATAGAATGATTGTCCCAAAATTTATATGGAAAAGTGGCAATTCTCATGAGAATAAACTTCTAAACATTCTGATTAAGTCATCTTTTAAAAGATCCCAAAATTTCTGAAAGAATTCCACAGGAAAACCATCTGAGCTGGGAGCTTTATTTTTTCCATTTGCGTGATAGCTTCTAGAACCTCAGTTTCAGTGAACTAGGCAGTTAAAATATTATTCAACGCATTTGCTCTTGGATCGAGTCAATACTCATTAGTTCTTGGCTTCTAAATTCTTATAATGTACCCCCAAATCCAACGTTCTATGATGCCGGGACCTCTCCCATGGTGCATGCCGCCACTAGATTCATTAATTCATTTGGGGATGCAACGTACGGACATGCTAGCGTCGCAATTGCGACCATAGCTGATGCAACTTGCTTAGATGCTGAGAGAAATTCAAAGGAGCAGCCAAACGAAGATGTAAAGATAGATTTGGGGAACATGATGATGCTTTGAGATTTGGTTTGACACGTGGCAAATTCTGGATCTGGTCTACATTGCCGAGAGGAAAGACTAGGTCTTATATAATTTTGTTTCCGATCCCACTTAATTTTCTTCCGGTCACACTACATTCGCACCGTTGAGTTTTGTCTATTTTAATATCGTTAGGTAAAACTTGTATTGCCACAAATATTGCTATGTAGTATCATCTAGAAACAGGCCAATGAAGGCAGGGAGGGGAGACGGTACCTATGTGGTGGTGGGGGGGGGGGGGGGTCAGCGCCGCCTGGGAGGGGAGGAGGCGCTCGCAGAGACTAAAGGAGTAAGGAGGAGAGAGACAATGTGAGATACGGAGAACGTGAGTAGGGCGGTGTAGTCCATGGTCCTGATCGCTCCTCGCGACAATCTTACGGCTGCAACTTCGCGTCGCCGGGAGTGGCTCAGAATGCTGGCAGCCGACACTAGTAGAAACCGGGGCATTAGCACCGAAAGTCTCATTTGCATCGGTTGCCCAACCGGTGCAAAGGATTCGGAACAAAAGCCTCCCCCTTTAGGACCGGTTGTGCTGCGAACCGATGTTAAAGGGCCTTCACGTGGCCGCGACCACGCGCTTTGGCAAGAGGACCTTTAGCACCAGTTCGTGTTATGAATCGGTGCTAAAAGGTGACCACATGGCGAGCCTTGAGTGTGGCCACGGGTTCTGCCGTGGCAGAACCCGCTGCCACGCCCAGGGCTCGCCATTTGAAACATGTTGATGTACTCATACAACAAACCATCATATTACACAACATCATCATGAATATAGAGATCGAATTTACATCTTTTATCGTGCTTGGTCAAACATATTACATAATGGTACACGTTCATGCATATATACAATATAATTTCTATTACGATCCCTATTGTCCAAAATCGTATTGCCGATGATATTCTCCGGTTGGTGCTATGACCTCTTCAAGTAAGAATCCCGCAAATTTCTCTTGAATTTCTCGTACACGCTTGGTTGCTAGAAGACCGTCCCGCATCCGTTTGATCTAATTTAAAGAAGGGGTTAATATATATAAATAAAACTCAACATAAATGATAGTAATAAAATAAAATTGTGAATATTGTTTACGAACTCGAAGTTGTTCTAAAATTCTTCCCTTCTCACAGGTCGTCTATTGAATGAACTCGCAAACGTAGAATCCATATGGACAACACATAAAACTATTTTGAATGTTTGCCCGAGCCACATCGCTAAAATTACGAAGGCCTTCAATGTACTCGGAAGTGCGTCGGTCACTGTACATCAATTGTCGTTGGTTCATCTGCATCATATAATTAAGTTTACCAAAAACCATTACAGAACATCATGAAAAGTGAAATGATCACTATACATCAAAACATGCATTGTATCAATGACAAATGAAAGGATAGAGTTGCTAACCTCGATCGAGGAGGAAAGAAAGAGGAGAAAGCTTAAGTGTCGCTCGGACACCTCATATCATTTTTATTTTGTGTGAACTTAAGTAGCATTATGCTCTCACGCATTTCATCAAACACCTCTTGTGCATAAGAAAAAAAACTAGCACACACCTCTGACACCTTCTAGGAGAAAAAGAACAGAGGAGAGGGATGGCTAGGCGGGTGTATATATAGGCAGGATCTTTAGCACCAATCCATGTACCAAACCGGTGCAAAAGGGGACCTTTAGCACCGGTTAGAGCCACAAACCGGTGCTAAAGCTTCCTTCCAAACCGGTGCTAAAGCTCTGCGGGTTCCCTACGACGTCTTAACCGCTTGAACCGGTCCTAATATATTCTTTAGTCTGAATTCGTAGCGCAACTGATGCTGAAGCTTCGAACAGCTCCTAACGTAAGCCTGTTTTCTACTAGTGTGATCACGATTACATCGTTGAAGTAATAATGCTCGGTTCGTCAAGCGCGCATGATTGCGCAGAACACGTCCACGACCAGCCGCGTGGGCATTTGGCACGCCACAACCTCACTCTTGCTGTGCAGCATATCGGCAACAGACAAACTTAACTCTGCTCACTCTTGCTGTGCAGCATATCGGCAACAGACAAACTTAACTCTGCTCTCTAGCATGTCGAATTCGCCTCGACTAGCTCATCAGTGCGATCTTCTTCTCCATAGATTTCACGTGGTGGTTGAGCTCTCTTCAGCCGGGTTAGCGCTACGTGCGCATCAACGCCGAGTCACCGGCATGTGAATCGTGATCTGTCCCCTGTCCTCTACCTGAGATGCCCGATCATTTGTCTCACTTTTAATTTGTGCGCATGGATCATCATCCCCATAGTATTATGGTCTATATATATGGAGCACGTGCATCCATGAACTCGGAGAGTCCAGAGTGCAGACGAAAAGCTAACACGGCAGATCAAAATCCTCTTGCGGAATGGGTTCCGCTAGATTCGGCCAAAAAGCAGGCGCCAGCTTTTCCTCAATCGCCATCGAGCTTGTGGCTGCCCTGAATTCAGCACGAGGAACTCGACGATGGTGATTCAGAAGACACGATCATGGGTGGAGGGACCAACAGAGCCGCAGGAGATGGAAAAACACGCGACGAATGCGACGTCCAGGACGTTCGGTCCCACTCTCCATCATCATCGACGGAGGGAGAAGGCAGCAAAGGCGAAAACTTTCGGCATCCGACTGCTGGTCCTGATTCATTCTCCTTTTATCCTCTGTAGTTCATCCATGGAGATTCTCTTTTCGGCCTTTGCAGCCGCAAAATGCACGCAGATCACGAGCTTATTGCCAAGGGTTTGAAACAGAACAAAACATACCTCCTAAACACATATCCAACCATGGCGTGTCTAGATTTTAAGTACTCCCTCCGTCTCAGTTTTTAAGTCTTGCACGTATACATAGGTCGTCATTTTGATCAACATAATACAACTTATATACTACAAAATATATATCACTGAAAAGTTCAAACATTATACTTTCTAACGGTATAATTTTTATATTGTAAAATTTAGATTATATTTGTCAAAATAACGACCTAGATATACGTGCAGGACTTAGAAACTAGGACGGAGGGAGTACATCAGCTGGCATCCTTCGTGTTGGGTATGATGAGCGATAAGTGGGCACAAAAATACAGGGTTAATTGGAAGAAGGTGTAGGCCCAAAAGTCTTGGTTCTCAAGCACCAGAGTTTATTGCAAGGGTGCTTAGATTGAGGTGGCCTTGGTTGAAATGGTGACCCTTCCAAGATTTAGGTGGGTCTTGGAAACCCTTGCACCGAAATAGAAAATAGATTTATTCTACGCCGCTATCACAATTACGGTGGGTGATAGAGACAAGACTTCTTTTTAGGAAGCCGTTCGCAAAGGGAGGAAGCCTGGACATATCGCGCCCCTTGTCTAATTGATTTCCTCAAGAAAGAAATTGGACGTAAAAAAGCCGCTTACAAATTAAGCTTGGATCTCCGAGATAAATATGAATGCCAACATAACAGTGGAGCACGGCCGTCAATTTGTTACTGTTTGGACTCTCATTAGGCAAGTTAACCTCAACGATGACATAGTGGATAGTATCACTTGGAACCTCGCCGGCAATGCGCAATACACTTCTATATCCGGTTGTAAGGTGCAATTCCTTGGTGCAGCCTCGCCGTCTTATAGCTCCTCGGCCAGTTTGAAAAATTTGGGCACCTCCAAAAATAGATTCGAATGGCTTTCAATTCAAGATAGGCTTTCAAACGTCCGACTGTCTTGAAAAGCATGGTTTGCCAAATTGTGGTATTTGTCCCCTTTGCAAGCATGCTTCGGAATCAGTTGTCCACCTCTTCGTTCATTGTAGCTACACCATTCGCCTGTTGAGGTCTCATCAAAGCTTGGCTTGATTCGCAAAAAAAATCAAAGCTTGGCTTGGACTTCATTTCATCAATCCCCAGCTTGATCAACGGAGTCTATCTTCTCTTGATGGTCCTTTATGACGAGGCGCAAGGACCTTGTTTCAATCATCCTTCTCGCCTGTTGGGAAATTTGGAACAAGCGAAACGCACGGGTCTTTAACAAAAAAAATTGCTCTTCCTTCAGTGATTGTTTGGAAGATTAAAAATTAGTCGAACCTTTGGTTATTGCGGGCACTAAGAGCATGAGTAACCTTGTACCGGGAGAGTACTTTTACTTTTTTGTAAACTCATGTCTTAATTAATCGATTAACTTTGGGGCTGAACTTTTGCCCGGATGGCAGAAGCAGAGTCATAAGGGACAACTACTAATCTGATCATGATCGCATGAAGAATTATTCTATAATATGATTAGTTGTTTACGAAGCAGCAAAAGAATCATGTTTTTGGAAAACAGGTAAAGAGTGTACAAATTCAAAACAAAATTGATCATTTCAGGTTATGCAGTATTAGTACCAGAGTTTCCAAAAATAAGTTTGAAAATCTAAAAAAAAGGGGTAGTACTACCAAGATCTGCTTTCTGGAACATTCAGTCTGAAACAATTGCCATCAATTAGTGGCAAAGTCAGTGTAGAGAGGCAATTAAGCAACTTGTTCCAGTGGCCTCGTCATTCATTAGTACCCTGCGTGGGTGGTTAGCCTACATGGCCAACTCAACTGAGCTTTAATCTCTGATATAGCCACTTCGCCAGCCTATCCGATCAGGATCGTGTTGTCACATCAGCATTGTCCACGCAGTGGAAATTAGTGATCTCCCTTATTTTATTGGCTAAACTACCCTGCTCCGTCCACCATGAACTGACAAACCTCTGCTAATTGGCCATTAGAGCTTTGTCTGTATGCCTTTTTGTCCCTTTTAGGTGGTGACCGATCCATGATCCTTCAAGATTTGAAATTGACAAATCTTTCTGTAAACCATTTGTATGCCCAACCTGGCAAATAAAATGATGGATTCAGGTAATCAAGTTGGACAGTGAAGATCACTTACTTAAGTTGGTGTTAGCCCCCCTTTGTTGTTCTATCTGGGTTTGGTGTTATGATGTTGAGAAGATTACTTTTCATCATTTGCTTTTTTTGAAAAAAGAGGTTGAAACCTTCTGCCTCTGCAGCAAAAAAGAGATGCATACGATCTTTATTATACATTTATGCAACAAAGATCTTACGAAAACATACGCCAAACAACCTCAAGCCACCGTGCAACTCCTACAAAATCCAACAATGGGCAAAAGATGGGTCTTATGCGTTAAGACTCACAACCAAGCTCTGTTAGGTTGATCTCCACAGGACCGAGTCCAACGACTCGATCCAAACCTTGATTCGCGCCCTGATCGGGGGCGTCCAACCGAAATATGGTTGGTGGGCCCCTGTGGCAGCGCTATATAAAGAGGTCGAGGGCCGGGGCGCACAGTACGAGGTTAACCGTGCAGCCTACAGCTCCACCGATATTCCAATCCGATCTAGGATTAGCGCTAGCCCACGGGAAGCTCCGCCGCCACCGCACACCCACGATCTCGCCACCACCCCATCGCCATGGCCACCGGCTCATCTTCCTCGAGCCAAGGTGCAGGTAGTCTTCTCTCCCATCTCTCTGTTTCTCTCACAGGCCTCGAATCTTTGGTGCATAGACAGAAACTCACCGAGATATTCTAGTCTAGAATTAACATTGGTATCAGAGCAATTTTCTAGTTCTAGATTTCGGTAGAGAAGAGAAACCCTAGCCATCCCGAATCAAGAAAGAACAGAAGGTAGAAAGAAATCTCACCGGTTGGCCTCGGGTCACCGGCAAAGAGCGCCGCCGTCTCGGCCGCGCCGTTCCTCTCGATCCGACGCGCATCGGCAAGCCGAGGCGTCGGTCGAAGAACACGGGCAGTGGAGGGCTCCGCCCCTTCGCCACTGCCGAGAGAAAGTTTTCCCCTCGGGGGCAAAGGGAGACGGCAGGGACACCGCCCTCCACTCCGGCCGACACTGGTCTTCTCTGCGAGCTCGCAGACGCCGGGCGCGTTGCTCCGGCTTGCGTCGTTTGCAGAGAAAATAGAAGGGAAAAGGTGGGCAGAGGCTCGCCGGCCACGAGCTCGCCGCCGGTCGCCGGCGGGAAGCCTCCAGCCGCCGCCCTCTCTCCGGGAATCTCCAGCCGCCGTCACCTATGCGAGCTCCCAGTAGCCGCCGCAGGACAGAGAAGGGGCTGCGGTGGATGGAGAAAAGTTAGAAGGGAAAAGGAAGATGAGGGGCTGGGGAAGCAAGCTGGGCCGCTGCCGTGACCGTCGCCGTCGTCGGCGAGGCGCTGGCCGCCGGGGACTCGGCCTCCCTTAGCCGCCACAGAACAGAGGAATGAGGGCTAGGGTTTTCCTCCCAACCGGTATGGGTGTTTTGACTCAGCGATACACGCGCTGGACCGTCGGATTGAATCCGACGGCCAGCAGCTGTCAGCGCTGTTCCCAGCAGGCCACGGGTCGCTTGGACTGGGCCGGGAGAGTGAGCGGCGCCAGCTAACCGCCGCTCAGGGCGGCGAGAGCGCAAAGCAGGCCGTGGGCTGCAGACAGCTTCGGGCCGAAGGTTGAGCGGCATCCAGTAAACGCCGCACAGGGCGCTGGCGGGCTGTGGGCCGCGAGTAGCGACAGAAAACTGTTTTTTCTCAGTTTTAATTTACAGTTCACAGTTTTAATTGTTTTTGTTCAGTTTTTTGAGCAAATTTCAAATAGTTTTCTCTACTCAAATTTTTCCAACGAAAATTTTGTTTAGAGTTACAGAAACTTTTCTGTAAAGTATAAAGTTAATGAATTTTTATTCATGTTTCCGCTGCATATAGTTAAAATAAATTGCTTAAATGCAATAAAGTGGTAATTGAAATTTTGAAAGATGTGATAAAGTGATTTTAAAAGGTGATTGTGATTCTGTTATTATATAACCAACGTTGTTAATAGCATGATCATGATTTGTTTATTATATGGATTAAATGGTGCATTTATCTCTATTTTTACCCAACGGTGATATAGTTTTAATTGCACAAACAGTTGTATGTGTTGATTTATACCAACGTTGGATTAATGCATGCAATTGTTTTGTTATCTCACATCTTTGTGAATTTCAGGAGGCTACAGTTTGATGAGTTGCCTCAAAGACGTTCCGACGCTCAGGGGTGACAACTACACTGAGTGGCGGAAGAAAGTTGATCTGGCCTTTGTCTGCGCTGAGGTCGACTGGGTTGTGGACACTCCACAGCCGGTCAAGCCGACAGGGCCAGTCAGAGATGCAAAGGATGATGATGCTGCATGGGACAAAAAGGAAAAGGACTTTGCTCCAGTGGAGCTGGCATATGTGCTAGAGAACCAAAAGTGGGTCAATGCAAACAAAAAGTGCATGGCCTTTATAAAGAATACGATTGAGAACGCCATTGCGGGCTCAATCGCAGAGTGCACTTCCGTTGGGGAGTTTCTGGAAAAGATAAAGAGCCAGTTCACTGGCTCTTCAAAGGTGTATGCAACCCAGCTGCTCAAACAGCTGGTCACAGAAAAGTACACAGGAGGTGCACATGGCATCAGGGAGCACATCTTGAGGATGAGCAACATGGCTTCTAAACTGAAGTCCATGGACGCTGATCTGGAATTAAAGCCTGCTCTGCTTGTTCACCTTGTCATGGCATCATTGCCCAAAGAGTTTGATAACTTTGTTATCAACTACAACATGTCCCCTGATAAATGGGACATAGAAAAGATGATTGCCATGTGTGTACAAGAGGAAGATAGGCTTAAAGCCTCAAATGGTGGTTCAATCAACTATGTCAAGGACAACAGGAAAAGGAACTACTAGAACTTCCAGAACAGCAACCAAGGTTCTCCCTCCAAGCCATATGGCAAAGGTCCCCAACAGTATCATCAGCCCACTCTCCCAGTGGACAAAGACCAGTGTCTCCACTGCAAGAAGACTGGGCACTTCAAGAAAGACTGTCCAGAATGGCTCAAGTCCATAATGGCAAGGAAAGGTATAGATACAGTTTCTTTTGTTAATGAATCCCTGTATTCACAGTTTTCGAAATCTACTTGGTGGATTGACTCAGGTGCAACGGTTCATGTTGCTAATTCTTTACAGGGATTCCATTCGACAAGGACTATGAGAAGAAAAGAAAGATGCATTGAAGTTGCGAATGGAGTTCAAGCAGACGTGGAAGCTGTTGGCGACATCTCCTTGGAGTTAGCTGATGGTTTTTCAATTCTGCTTAGAGATGTGTTATTTGTTCCTTCACTTCATAGAAACTTAATAAGTATATCACGTTTGGATAAAGACAGTTATCAGTGTTATTTTGCACACGGCAAGTGTGCCATATGGTTTAAAGATGCTTGTGTGGGTGTTGCTTTACTTCACAACGAGCTTTATTTGTTATCCTTACGTGAAAAAGTGCATTCTGTGTGTAATGTGAATGAACAAACTTCCTTGTCGAACAAAGAACAAAAGAAAAGAAAGAGAACTCATGACTCATCGAAGTTATGGCACTGTCGATTAGGCCATATTTCGAGGGGAAGAATAGAAAACCTTGTTAAAAATGATATTCTTCCTCTGTTAGAGTTCTCCGATATAGAACAATGCATAGATTGCATAAAAGGAAAGTATGTAAAGCAAATTAAAAAGGGTGCAAACCGAAGTACAGCGACACTAGAAATAATCCACACTGATATTTGTGGACCATTTTCTGTGAAAAGTGTGGATGGCTATGACTCGTTCATAACATTCACAGATGATTACTCCCGATATGGTTATATTTATCCAATTAAAGAAAGGTCTGAAGCATTGGATAAATTTAAAATATTCAAAGCAGAGGTTGAAAATCAACATGATAAAAGAATTAAGATAGTCCGGTCCGATCGTGGTGGGGAGTACTACGGTCGGCACACTCCATATGGTCAAGTACCTGGACCTTTTGCAAGGTTCTTACAGGAAAATGGAATAGTCGCCCAGTATTCTATGCCGGGCGAACCTCAGCAAAATGGAGTAGCTGAAAGGCGCAACCGTACCCTTATGGATATGGTGCGCAGTATGATGAGTTATTCCACCCTGCCATTGGGATTATGGATGGAGGCGCTTAAAACCGCCATTCACATTCTCAACAGAGTACCAAGCAAGTCGGTGCCCAAAACACCGTATGAGTTGTGGACAGGGAGAGTTCCCTCCCTGCGCCACTTAAGGGTCTGGGGGAGCCCAGCTGAGGCAAAAGTATTTAATCCAAATATTGCAAAGTTAGACCCCAAAACAGTAACTTGCCACTTCATTGGCTATCCTGACAGATCAAAAGGTTATCGTTTCTACTGTCCAGACAAATACACAAAGTTTGTAGAAACGAGACATGCAGTCTTCTTGGAGGACGAACTGATGAAGGGGAGCATGGTAGCTCGAAAAATTGATCTTGAGGAGAAGAGGGTGCATGCACCTAATCCGATGATTCAGGAACCATTTTTCTCGCTACCTGTTGTGCCTGCACCAACAATCCCTGAGGTTGCGGTGCAAGCACCTGTTGTAACTCCACCCGTGACAACAAGGAGTGAAGTTTCGGAACCTATCCGTCAGGAGCCGACTGAACCCTTCGTTGAGCATGAAAGGGAGCTGCAGCAGCCACCTCTAATAGATGTACCAGAAGTTGAGGTACAAAATGAGCCAGAAAATGAGGCCCTTAGAAGGTCCAAAAGAGTCAAGAAATCAGCTATTTCTACTGACTATAAAGTTTATAACACAGAAACAGTTCATATGGAAGGTGATCCCACTTCATATGAAGAAGCTATGGGAGGCCCCAACTCATCGAAGTGGCTAGAGGCCATGGAAGATGAAATGAGGTCGATGAGTTCCAACAATGTTTGGGACTTAGAGGAAATTCCCAAAGGAGCCAAAACAGTAGGCTGCAAATGGGTCTACAAAACAAAGTATGACTCTAACGGGAACATAGAAAAGTATAAAGCACGTCTAGTGGCAAAAGGATTTACACAAAGAGAAGGGGTAGATTACAATGAGACATTTTCTCCAGTCTCATGTAAGGATTCCTTCAGAATCATAATGGCACTAGTTGCTCATTTTGATTTAGAGTTGCATCAAATGGATGTAAAGACGGCATTTCTAAATGGAGATTTAGAAGAAAAAGTGTACATGAAACAACCCAAGGGTTTTTTCATGGAGGGGAAGGAACACATGGGATGCTGTCTAAAGAAATCCATTTATGGATTAAAGCAAGCCTCTAGACAGTGGTACCTAAAGTTTAATGATACCATCAAAAGATTTGGATTTAAAGAAAATATCGAGGACAACTGCGTTTATGCAAAGTTTAAAAGTGGGAAATATATTTTCCTAATCTTGTATGTGGATGATATCCTGCTTGCTAGCAGTGATGTTAGTCTTCTGCGAGAAACAAAGAAGTTTTTGTCCTCAAACTTCGATATGAAAGATCTTGGTGAAGCTTCATATGTTTTGGGCATAGAAATTCACCGAGATAGAAAGAATGGAGTGTTAGGACTATCACAGAAGGCATATTTAGAAAAAGTTCTAATAAAGTATAATATGCATAAGAGTAATGCCACACCTGCTCCGATAGTCAAGGGCGACAGTTTTGGGGAATATCAATGCCCCAAGAACCAATATGAGATCGATCAAATGAAAGCAGTACCATATGCTTCGGCTGTTGGAAGCTTACAGTATGCACAAGTGTGCACTCGTCCTGACTTAGCTTTTATCACCGGGGTACTCGGTAGATATCAGTCAAATCCAGGCATAGAGCACTGGAAGATGGTAAAGAAAGTATTACGTTATGTGCAAGGCACAAAAGACCTCATGCTAACCTACAGAAGATCTGATTCCCTAGAGATAAAAGGGTATTCAGATGCAGACTATGCGGGAGACAAAGATGATAGAAAGTCCACAACTGGATATGTGTTCACTCTCGCAGGAGGGGCTATTTCGTGGAGAAGTTGCAAACAGACAATAGTTGCATCATCCACGATGTATGCCGAATTTATAGCATGTTTTGAGGCCACGAATCAGGTGTTATGGCTAAAGAAATTTGTACCCGACTTGAAAGTAGTGGATTGTATTGACAAACCAATAAAGATGTACTGTGACAACCAGCCTGCAGTATTTTATGCTCACAACAACAAGTCGAGTAAAGCTACCAGACCAATAGAAGTAAAGTATTATGTTGTGAAAGATAAAATCCAGGATCAAACTATAAGACTCGAGCATATAAGGACAAAGGATATGCTTGCGGATCCGCTAACGAAAGGCTTACCACCCAATGTGTTCAAGGAACACTTAGCCGGCATGGGTTTAATGGCAAGCCTATGATTCCTGGATCATAAGAGGCCCAAAAGTAACAGAATTTGTTTCAAAACAGAAAAGTGTATAGTGGCTGTCTGATTCTATCGGCAATTGAGCTGTGACGATGAAACATGCTCTATGTACTGATCCGTGATGAAACGAGTAAAGTATAAAGTATAAAGTTAAAAGTAAAGTTGAGATCAAGGGGGAGAATGTTAGGTTGATCTCCACAGGACCGAGTCCAACGACTCGATCCAAACCTTGATTCGCGCCCTGATCGGGGGCGTCCAACCGAAATATGGTTGGTGGGCCCCTGTGGCAGCGCTATATAAAGAGGTGGAGGGCCGGGGCGCACAGTACGAGGTTAACCGTGCAGCCTACAGCTCCACCGATATTCCAATCCGATCTAGGATTAGCGCTAGCCCACGGGAAGCTCCGCCGCCACCGCACACCCACGATCTCGCCACCACCCCGTCGCCATGGCCACCGGCTCATCTTCCTCGAGCCAAGGTGCAGGTAGTCTTCTCTCCCATCTCTCTGTTTCTCTCACAGGCCTCGAATCTTTGGTGCATAGACAGAAACTCACCGAGATATTCTAGTCTAGAATTAACAAGCTCCACCAGCTAGACGTAGGTACCACCAAGTCATCTTGCAGCGAGTCGAGAGCACACATCCGATCTAAATACACCGCCACATTAGATGGGGACCCCGCCCGGGAGAGTCCCCTTGGCCATCGACACTACTCAACCTAAGCCAGGTAGTGACTCGACAGAGGCGACAAAGGAAGGAAGGATTAGGAGGGGCTAGTGGTGGGACGGCTAGGGTTCCCCAGAGACGCCTCCGTGGGGGATGTGGGACCGTTGCTCTATTTCTTTTTTATGTCACTAGCTAGCTAATAGTACTCTCTATGTTTATAATTACTCTGCATTTTGAGTTTAGTCAAAGTCAAACTTTGTAAACTTTAACCAAGCGTATAAAATAATATCATTATCTACAATATAAAATAAATATTATTTTTGAATCATTATAAAATCTATTTTTATATTATATACATTTGGTGTTAAAGATGTTGACATTATGCTCGGTCAAACTTTACAATGAGCAAACCTAGAATGCAGGGTAATTATGAACCCAAGGAGTATATCTTTCTTAAAGTAGCATGACCAGCATCCTTAGTTGATAGCGAGGCTATATATTTAAGCATCAAATACTTAGGTATGACGATTGATATTTAATCACGGAGAGCTAGGGTCCCAGGAGCGACACACTTGTAACAAATAATGTATTCGGCCATAATCAAAGACTTTTGGTGCATATCCTGGACATCCCTACCCTGGTTGGCCCTAATAAAAATTGGCAAGCAATCTGAAAAGAAAATGAGATATGCAATTTACAGTTGTTATCCAGAAAGTTCCAAATCCAAGTTCACAGAGGAAGATACACTTGTCTGGCTATGCAATGCACAGAGCAATGCTTGTATATTTATACCAGATAGTAGAAGAAGAGATCAAAATAATTTAATCGGCCTCTATCGAGACTTCTGGTGCATCCGGTGCACCCAACCCTACTTTGACCCTATCAAAAATTGTCAAAATAATTAACAACATACGTACAACTTTCATATACCATATAGAAAATTCCAAATCCAGTTCTGTCGAAACTTTTGGAAGACATGTTGTCTGGCTATGCTTAGCACATAATTAAAGTAAACTAGGTTATCAGTTGTCACACTGTTATTGCCGGCACTGCCATAGTTAATTATCCCTTTTATTTCTTGAGTGGTGCTTCTTCCGTTCCAAAATATAAGATGTTTTAGCCCATCATTGCCATGCATATATCTAGGCATTTTTTATTGTGTAGGTTAGAAACAAAAAAAGTATATACTAAAAAGCATCTAGATACATGCATAACAATGATGGGCTAAAACATCTTATATTTTAAAACAGAGGGAGTATATTATTATTTTTGTGGTATAGTGTTGGAAACTTTACACCGGGCGCAAACTGTAGTTTACACTTGATGCATCGATCGCAAGCCCATTATTGTATAGTTCGCCAGGAAACATGGTTAAACATATATATACATTGCATGTGTCGTAAGTGTTACTCCCTCCATTTCATACTTTTTTGTCGTGGTTTTAGTCTAAATTTAAAGTAGGGAGTATTAGATCTGTATATCCTATTTTTTTATTTTATAACAACACAAGGTTATGTACATGTCATGTCACCAGTGAAAGTTTAAAGGACCGACGTAAGCACGACGCTTTTTGAAAATAAAGAAACTTTTTAAAAAAGGAGGAGGGAAGACAAAAGTACTTTTCCTCGTGAAAATTGGAAAAAAGATGTCTTCCATTAGCACGATAAAAGGACCTTGTCAATACGGAAAAATACATAGAGAAAATCAGACCGCCCCAAAAATTCCCGTAGTTTAACACGTGGTAAAGACTAAAGAGGGAGGATTAGAGATCCTGGCCCTGATGAACAAGCTAGCAAGCTCGCATTTCCAAATGCTCATAGTTTTCCGCAAATGGTTTGTCAACGCTTGGCCGGTTTGAACCGTTGTTACTTGCTCGGATCATCATCAGCTGGGGACACGAGTACACGGACACGATGGTTTGACCGAACAAAACAAATATTTTGTACTCAACCTGGGTTGAGTAGTATTCCAGGTCAACACAACACTGTATGTATGCTGGGCCGGATGAGGTCGCGGGCGACCGGTGTGAACAAAAGGCCTCGCGCGCAACCTGCCCGACCACGACCGGAAGAAACCGATCGAGCTCGACGAGTACTAAACACAGCTGGCTGGCCTGGCCATGGCGCTTTCGTCGTCACGGTCAAGGCGCCAAAGTCCAACCCGTTCCGTTCCCGGGTACCGCGTGGTTACGCACGCTTAATCGCCATTAGATTACTGCGATCGGTACTGAATCTCTGCGAGGATGCCAAGCTGGCCACGCATATGCGGCCGAGGCGCAGAATAGATTATTTCGCACGCACGTAATCCGATACGCTCGGTCGTGGCTCTGTTCAGGCTCGGCTCTCCTCGAGGATCCAACATATTACGTACCCAAGCTCGACAAAGAGTAGAGTAATGCACATACCACCCGTCCATGTTACAATTTTTAAAATTGTTAAAAAATTAACGAAAAATGTCATGCGCAGATATTAACATTTTAAGTTCTCACAAAGTTGTTTTACGAAGAAAACGATATTTTTAGTGTTGCGTATAGAGGCGTTACACGAGATTTTTTTTTTTTTTACACAAGGCATAATAATAATGTCGGTTTTCCGCGAAACATGGCGCGTGCATATAGAATATCGAGATGTACGCGCTAAATTTTTGTTTGAAATTCTTTTGATGTTTTAAAAATGTTTTTCTGATTGGAGCATATGCTCCCATGTCTCAAATTTAATTTTCCCTAATAATTTATCTGTAGTGTTATGCAAGATGTTGTTTATTACTCACTCTGTTTCTAAATATAAGGTGTATAGTTTTCTTGCACGAATATTAACGCACGGGCTAAAAGAGAAAATTTGGTTACTTTTAGACGTATACCGGTAGGTGATCAAAGCGAAACTTGATGAAAAATAGGGAAATCTTGGCATCATGTCTCTCCTAATCAGCCTAAAGAATCCCACAATCACACCATACAACTTATATTCTGAAAATTTTCATAAAAAACTATATACCTTATATTCAGGAAAGGATGCAGTATATTGTAGACTCATTTTACATTGGGTGTGTGATGTTATCGTAACATATCTAATTACTATCACAAACAAATCTCTCTTTATTCAATGACATGCCACTTTATCTTAAAAGTGTGATGTTACTACTATAACAAAGTTATTCCCGCTATTACCACAACCTTGGCTCTTGCATTAATTGTTGCACTACCATTTATCGTCCCTACCCATTTTTACGCAGCACACAATGAAGCAATCATATAAACAAATAACATCTAAATTTATGAAAAAAAAATCAGCAAAATAAACTCTCCTAGAAATTTTTTCAAACCCTTTGGTGCGGTGTGGCTACGGGGTGGTGTCGTCTGGATATTGTCGTCGTGGTGAAACAACATATGCCATAGGATGGCTTAAATAGGGGCCGACTGTACGCTGGTGGATCCGGGAGAGGGAAGGCTCGGTAGAGACCGAGCACAGAAGTCACTGCTAACACATCGAGCTACCCAGGTTCGGGGCCCTCGTGAGGAGGTAACACCCCTACTCCTGCATGTCTGATCTATATGAGCTTCACATGAGAGCTACAATGGTGCTCCTTGAGCTGTTCATCTGCCTATCTGAGGCTGCACTGGGCAGGAGCTAAAGAGCTAGTGCTAGAGAGCTCCCATGGAGCGAGAGAGAATGAGCCTCCTCCGGAGGCTTTGGGTGATCGATCCCCCTGGTGCCCTTTATATAGGGAGCCCAGGGGACAAGGGATGCCCCACAATATACTATGCACATACTGGTGCTGAGTTGACTACTGGGGTCTTGTCATACTGTAGCCTGCATCAGCACGGTACCGCCCTTGGTACTGTGCGATGCGTCACGGTCATGGGCTAGTCCCATCGATGTCTGTACTTGGAGTCCTTGCCTTCGTCTTCTAGCGTCTGTCTTCAGGATCACCATGTCATCAGTCTTATCCTCCTCCTGAGGATAAGACTGACTAGGAGAGGATGGATATGCTGGTCTGAGCCAAGGGGCGTCCCAAGACCGGCATATGACGATGAAGGATGTGCCAGTCCGAGCCTGGAGGCGTCCCAGGACTGGCACGATGCGCTGGAGGCGATGCTGGTCGAGGAATATGTCCCGGAGAGAGTAAATATCGGCCCTGGAGAGGTATAATTCGGCCTACAAGAGGATAACCCGGCCTGGGCCAGGGGAGCACCGTCCTGGCCCAGCCGGAACAGCCTAACCCGGCCCAGCCGGGGCTGCAAGGTGGAGGCCTGGAGAGGATTCCCGGCCAGGCCGGATTCTCCTAATCCGGCCCAGCCGGGGCGCACTAGAGGAGCTGGCAGCCCAGCCGGAGTGCTGGAGGGAGAGGCCCAGCCGGGGCTGGACAGGGAGCCCAGGCGGGGCGGAGCAAGGGGCCCAGCCGGAGTGGAGATCCTGGCCCAGCCGGGGCAGCTGGCCTGGCAGCCCATCCGGGATGCAAATGGGGCGCAGGGGCGACGCGGCCCACGGGGGGAGCCGGCCGGGAGGCCCAGCCGGAGGCGGGACGGACGAGGCCCAGCCGGGGCGCTAGGCCTAGCCGGGGCAGGCCGGCCGGAGGAGGCTGCTGGGACGCGCGGGAGCCGGCCCAGCCGGGGGAGCTTATCCTGGCCCAGCCGCGCTTTATCCCGGCCTGGACCGCTATATCTCGGCCCAGCTGGGTTTATTCCGGCCTAGACAGGGATGACTCGGCCCAGGCTTGTATATGCCGGCCTGGGAGAGTTAGAATCCGGTCAGGGCACTTATAATCCGGCCCAGCTACTGTTTACTCGCCTTTTAATATCCTGCACACATAATACAACATATATAACATATATTAGTCATATAAAAAGGGTACTTTGGTATACCCGGGGTTATATCCCCGACATTAGCCCCCGAGGCTGTGGGGGACTCGTAGAGTCGCGCACAGGCTCCAACAAGAAATATACCAAAGTCTCAAACTTGTATATTCACAAAAACTGATAGCCCCCGAGGCTGTGGAGGACTCGCAGAGTCGTGCACAGGCTTTAACAAGAAATATACCAAAGTCCCAACTCATATATTCATACAACTGATATGCTGGCCTACACAGGCCAATTCTATCTCATGCCATTATAGGCAATGTCCTGATTGACAAGAACTCATATATATATATATATATATATATATATATATATATATGATATGCTAGCCTTCATGGGCTATCTCAAAATACTATTGTGCCCTCTTTGGCTATATCGACACTTTGCCTCCTGGGCTATATCTCATCAACATCGTCTGCTTCGACAATGCCGGAATGCTGCTTTGCCCTCTTTGGCCATATCGATACTTTACCTCTTGAGCTATTTGCCTCTTGGGCTGCTTTGCCTCTTGGGCTACTTTGCCTCTTGGGCTATATATCGACACTTAGCCTCTCAGGCTATGTCTCATCGACATTGTCTGCTTTGACAATGCCGGTATACTGATATGCCTCTTGGGCTACTTTGCCTCTTGGGCTTTATATCGACACTTAGCCTCTCATGCTATGCCTCATCGACATTGTCTGCTTTGACAATGCCGGTATACTGATATGCCTCTTGGGCTGTGCCATCACTGGGCACTTGTTAGTATGCAAAAAATGATAAGACATGTTAATATGCTAAACCGGGATACTCTGCGAAACCGGATATGATAAGAGATATGATGCTTGTTAGCTTTGAGATCGATGTCTCGATATATTACTGTGCCAGAATTGGCGATAACTGAAAGGATTACAGAATGCCGTGATATGCTGGCATGCCGAAATAAATGGCGATATGAGTTATTGATAGATGCCTTGATATGCTGGCGAACCGAAATAAACGGTGATTGGGGATTTTGATCGATGCCATGATATGCTGGCATACTGAAATCTTACTCTTGCTATGATATGCCGGCATACCGAAATCTTACTTTTGCATTGATATGCTGGCATACTGGCATTTTGCTCTTTGCCATGATATGCCGGCATACTGAAACTTTGCTCATGCCACGATATGCCGGCATACTGTAACTTTACTCTTGCCATGATATGCCGGCATACTGAAACACATATGACTCAAGATATCACTTAATAACATGATGTGCTAACAAACTGACATACCTGAGAACTGAGACTTTGAGATATGCTGGCCAAGATGTAAAGATATGCTGGCTGGGACATAAAATATGCCGGCCAGGATACAAAATATAACATATGCCGGTATACTGAAATTTTGCTCTTTGCCATGATATGCCGGCATACTCTGAAATACCTGAGACTTTGAGATATAAACTGAAACCCTGGTGATATAATAGTAATTTCTCCTCTGTAATGGCAATATGGAGAGTCATAGCCGGGTAATAGACATATATATAATGAGACATCCAACCTGTTCTGTAGTCATTCTAAAAGACATAGCAATGGTCATAGCATTTGGCATATTTGCAATCTAGCATATGGAGTTTGGCATATAGCCCATATCATTCGGTACATAGCACTTGACATACAGACTGAGATATAGCAATTTGACATATATGCTAACTTGGCAACTCACAAGGAAGAACTAGGCACTCATGTGCCGGCATATAAATGTAGACATACTGTAACTGGCATATAAGCAAACTTGGCATCTTACAACAGATATTTGGCACTCATGTACCGGCATATAAATGCAAGTATACTGTAACTGGCATGTGAGATTTGTGATATGCAGAAACTGGTACTGAGATAGGCATATAACTGATCTGACTGTAAACTTGCAACAACTAGCACATGGCATTCAACATATAAACACTGGCATATGAGCCTTGGCATATGACAGCCGGCATATAACACATCGCATATGAGATAAAGCATTTGGCATATAAGTAGATACTGAACTTGATATGTTAACTGGCATACTGACTATAGCACTGTAGCAGATATACCAATTGGCATATGCAAAGACATATAACTTGACATAACATCTTGTTGTTGGCATATAAAACCGGCATATAACATGCCCAGATGAAACTTTGCATAAGACTATTGACATACAAACTGATACTAAGGATACTCTTTGCAGCAGGCATATGTAGTGATTTGGCATATAAACAGACATACAGGAGGAAACTAAGAAGCTGATATGCTAGCATGCAAACTAATATATACTGGTACAGTACTTGAGAAGCAACTTGCTGGGCTTTAGCCTAGCCCCCGAGCTATTTTTTCTATCAAGGAGACACTGATTTTCAGATAAGCTGACCAGGATATGGAGTAAACCAGCATAAATACTTACTTGCACCGTTGAAGAAGTTTGAAGTACCAGCAGATGCTCGAGGCGAAGGCGGAACAGTCCCTGGTACGACAAACACCAAATATGCCGGCCGGGACATAAGATATGCTGGCCAGAACGCAGGATATGCTGGCCAGGACACAGAATATGCTGGCCAGGACACAGAATATGTTGGTCGGGACACAGGATATGCTGGCCGGGACTCAGGATATGCTGGCCGGAACACAGGATATGCTGGCCAGAACACAGGATATGCTGGCCGGGACACAGGATATGCTGGCCGGAACACAGGATATGCTGGCCGGGACGCAGGATATGCTGGCCGGAACACAGGATATGCTGGCCAGAACACAGGATATGCTGGCCGGGACTCAGGATATGCTGGCCGGGACACAGGATATGCTGGCCGGGACACAGGATATGCTGGCCGGAACACAGGATATGCTGGCCGGGACACAGGATATGCTGGCCGGGACACAAGATATGCTGGCCGGGACGCAGGATATGCTGGCCGGAACACAGGATATGCTGGCCAGAACACAGGATATGCTGGCCGGGACACAGGATATGCTGGCCGGAACACAGGATATGCTGGCCGGAGGAAGCCGAGCGCCGGCCCGGAGATGCCGATGTAGATCCGGGACAGCCGTATGCTGGCCCGGGCGAGTTGAGGTCAGCCCGGGAGGTTGAAGAAGACCTGCAGTGCTCGGAGGCAATGCTGATGTCGAGCCCCCGAGCAGATGAAGAAGATCCCGTCCGGATGTACTCCTACCAGCGCTTGATCTGCCCCACGGTGGGCGCCAAATGTCGTCGTGGTAAAACAACATATGCCATAGGATGGCTTAAATGGGGGCCGACTGTACACTGGTGGATCCGGGAGAGGGAAGGCTCGGTAGAGACCGAGCACAGAAGTCACTGCTAACACATCGAGCTACCCAGGTTCGGGGCCCTCGTGAGGAGGTAACACCCTTACTCCTGCATGTCTGATCTATATGAGCTTCACATGAGAGCTACAATGGTGCTCCTTGAGCTGTTCATCTGCCTATCTGAGGCTGCACTGGGCAGGAGCTAAAGAGCTAGTGCTAGAGAGCTCCCATGGAGCGAGAGAGAATGAGCCTCCTCCGGAGGCTTTGGGTGATCGATCCCCCTGGTGCCCTTTATATAGGGAGCCCAGGGGACAAGGGATGCCCCACAATATACTATGCACATACTGGTGCTGAGTTGACTACTGGGGTCTTGTCATACTGTAGCCTGCATCAGCACGGTACCGCCCTTGGTACTGTGCGATGTGTCACGGTCATGGGCTAGTCCCATCGATGTCTGTACTTGGAGTCCTTGCCTTCGTCTTCTAGCGTCTGTCTTCAGGATCACCATGTCATCAGTCTTATCCTCCTCCTGAGGATAAGACTGACTAGGAGAGGATGGATATGCTGGTCTGAGCCAAGGGGCGTCCCAAGACCGGCATATGACGATGAAGGATGTGCCAGTCCGAGCCTGGAGGTGTCCCAGGACTGGCACGATGCGCTGGAGGCGATGCTGGTCGAGGAATATGTCCCGGAGAGAGTAAATATCGGCCCTGGAGAGGTATAATTCGGCCTACAAGAGGATAACCCGGCCTGGGCCAGGGGAGCACCGTCCTGGCCCAGCCGGAACAGCCTAACCCGGCCCAGCCGGGGCTGCAAGGTGGAGGCCTGGAGAGGATTCCCGGCCAGGCCGGATTCTCCTAATCCGGCCCAGCCGGGGCGCACTAGAGGAGCTGGCAGCCCAGCCGGAGTGCTGGAGGGAGAGGCCCAGCCGGGGCTGGACAGGGAGCCCAGGCGGGGCGGAGCAAGGGGCCCAGCCGGAGTGGAGATCCTGGCCCAGCCGGGGCAGCTGGCCTGGCAGCCCATCCGGGATGCAAATGGGGCGCAGGGGCGACGCGGCCCACGGGGGGAGCCGGCCGGGAGGCCCAGCCGGAGGCGGGACGGACGAGGCCCAGCCGGGGCGCTAGGCCCAGCCGGGGCAGGCCGGCCGGAGGAGGCTGCTGGGACGCGCGGGAGCCGGCCCAGCCGGGGGAGCTTATCCCGGCCCAGCCGCGCTTTATCCCGGCCTGGACCGCTATATCTCGGCCCAGCTGGGTTTATTCCGGCCTAGACAGGGATGACTCGGCCCAGGCTTGTATATGCCGGCCTGGGAGAGTTAGAATCCGGTCAGGGCACTTATAATCCGGCCCAGCTACTGTTTACTCGCCTTTTAATATCCTGCACACATAATACAACATATATAACATATATTAGTCATATAAAAAGGGTACTTTGGTATACCCGGGGTTATATCCCCGACAGATATGGGAGCCGGCGACCGAAAGAAACAAGCAGGGGATGGTCCAGGTGAGCATAGGTCTTGGCCGTGCAACGATCGATGTGCTGTTGTGCAGCAGTCTCGGAGACGGGGTGTAGAAGCAGCGACGCATTTGCTAATAACGGTGATTGTCGGCGGTGGAGAGGTTGGTGCCTTCAGTCGTTGATGTAGGCCAGGGTAGAAGCTACGAGTGAACAACAACATTGATGCATGGCTGTGGACTAGCAAACCCACTACGACACCCACGGCAGCGGCAAGCGAGATTCAAGGGTGGGATAGGAGCAGGGAAGGAAGGGCGGGGTGGAAAAGACTAGCGGTGTTTGGCATTGTGTCTTCCTTGGCACGGGCGTACCCACATTAAGCTACTAGGTAGCCAATGACACTAGGTCAATAACCACTTTATTGGTATTTTTTCATCTATCATATAGTGTGTGGCACCCCCATTCTAAGTCAGAAATTTGTTTGATTTACAAAGTGGACACCAGGTAATTTTCTCCCTCGGTCCACCCCTGTTCCTTGGAGGCGTCGTCTCAGGAGTCTTGGATCCTCTCAGTTGGTTGTTTCGGGTTGTATTGAACGCGGTGGTGCAATAGTGCTCATCGTGGTCCTGGTTTGCTGTGGTGGTCGTGCTCAGAGTCTCTTCGTCCTTGGTTGTTTTGTTTTCAGGGTTCATTTGAGTTCTAGGTGAGCGTTTATGTGGGTTGATGGTTCGGCGCCCTTCGATCTAGGGCGAGAGGGCAGGGCCCTCTTCGATGATAGACAGATGACCCCTCGACGATGTTTGGCCTTTGCTGGAATAGACGACGGTCCGTTCTACCAATTGTTTGCCACCTATGTCCTGGCTCTTCTTCGCCTCTCCCAAGTTCAGCAAGCGCTCCTGTGATCGAAGTCTTCGGCGTCTTCAATCATCAAGCTGCGCGTTTTTTCCTTTTCTTAGTTTGGTTGTGTACATGGATTTTGTAAATAGTTCTGCCCGGCACCTTATATCATTAGGCCGTATGACCTTGTTAATTTAAAGTTGGGCATAATGCCTTAAGTTAAAAAAATGCCAGTTTTGCGCCACAAGCCTTGAGCCTACTTCAATAAATAATTCAGGGTTAAGCCGAGCCCAGATCGGCTCGAGTTTTGGCTTGCCTGACCAAGCCAAACCTCAAATCTATTCGGCTCGTCTCGATTCCACAGTTTTTTTTTTTTTTTGAACACGGGGGTCGGGGTCTAGAAGGACCCCGATGATTTCATTGAAGCGGTGACAGGTACATAATTAAGATTGGCCTTTTCTAATTCAGTCCAAGGAGATCCCCTATCTGAGAATAAGGCCTCACTTTTTACAAAAACCACCCTAGAACTAATGAAATTCTTGCAACCAAGTCCTTGGGCGTCTCCGTCACCATTCGCCGGCGTCCTCCAGGCGATGCCGCCGAGGAGCAGGGGCCTCTTGCTCGGGAGCCCCCTTCCGGCGACTAGCAACCACCACGGTCCCCTAGTCGCTGCAGGGAACACGTCACTTCGCAGCAAATAGGGTTCGAGCACCCGTGACAGCGCCGGATCAAGGCCTCCGATATGGAGGTTGAAATCTCACCGCACCGCGGCCGCGACCGTGTCGCAACTTGCAACCAACCACTGCGTTCATCAATTTGATAATTGACCATTCCCCTTGGGTCTCTCGACTCTTCTCCGTCTCGCTATATAAGCCACGCTCAGACAGAGCCAGTGGTATATATCTTCATCTTCCCAAACAATCTCGCTTAGCTCGGATCAGAGGCTTGCGAATCTCTTCGGTTCTGTGATCTGCTAGCTTAACCTACAGACGGAGCACAGGCCGATGTCAATCGCCGCGGCCGTGACCGGGACCGCCACAGCGGCGGTGCACGTCCACCAGCGCCACCCCTCGCCGGCGCGCACCACGGCGCCAAGACGCGAGCAGTCGCCGCTGAACCCGAGCTCGCAGGCGCTCCGCGCAGCGGGCCACGCCGCCGGCGGGTCCTCGGCCGCCGCCACGGATGGCGTGAAGACCCACATCGCCAACCTTGACCGCGTCCTCGGGAAGCCGCCGCAGGTGCCGAGGCCGCCGAGCAGCCACGCCGCGAGCAAGGCCGAGAGCAGCAGCGACCAGGAGCCGCTCAACGTCAGGCACGGGCTGCTCAACGCGCTGAACCTGTCCTTCTTCGTGCCGATGCCCGGGATGCGGGCGCGCACCGCCGCCGACGAGCACATGTCGCCGCGCAGCCTCATGCACATGCAGCAGCTGCTGTCGGCCGACTCCCCGCGGGCGTCCCCGCGGAGCACCATCGGCCCGCGCTGGCGCGCCCTCCACGGGGAGGGCGGCTGGGCGGGGCTCCTCGACCCGCTCGACTCCGACCTCCGCCGCGAGCTCCTCCGCTACGGCGACTTCGTGCAGGCGGCGTACCAGGCCTTCCAGTCGCTGCCCACCGCGTCGGGGCGGCACCGGGGCCTCATGCTCCCGGACCGCTCCTACCGCCCCACCCGCAGCCTCTTCGCCACCTCCGCGCTCTCCATCCCGCCGTGGGCCAGGCGCGCCAACACGCCCGAGTGGCTCACGCAGCAGTCCAACTGGATCGGCTACGTCGCCGTGTGCGAGTCCGAGCGGGAGGTCGCGCGCATGGGCCGCCGCGACATCGCCATCGTGCTAAGGGGCACCATCACCTGCCCCGAGTGGGCCGAGAACCTGCGCGCCACGCTCGTGCCCCTCGACGGGGAGAGCGCCGACGGCAAGGACGCCGGAGGCCCCAAGGTAGCGAAGGGATTCCGGAGCCTCTACAAGACGGCCGGGGAGAAGGTGAAGAGCCTGTCGGAGGACGTCATGGACGAGGTGCGGCGCCTGATGGAGAAGTACAAGGGCGAGGAGCTCAGCATCACGGTGGTGGGGCACAGCCTAGGCGGCGCGCTGGCGCTGCTCGTGGCCGACGAGATCGCCACTACCGTCCCCGACGCCCCGCCGGTCGCCGTGGTCTCCTTCGGCGGGCCCAAGGTGGGCAACGAAGCGTTCGTGGAGAAGCTCAAGGCCACCGGCAAGGTCAACGTCCTGCGCATCGTCAACGCCGGCGACATGGTCACCAAGGTCCCCGGGGTGGCGCCGCGGCTGCCGCTCAGCAAGGAGCAGTACCAGCACGCCGGCGCGGAGCTGCGGATCGACAGCAAGAACTCACCGTGCCTGCGCCCGGACGTCGGCCCGGCGAGCCGGCACGACCTGGAGGCGTACCTGCACCTCATCGACGGCTTCACCGCCACGGGGAGCCCGTTCCGGTACGACGCGCGCCGCAGCGTCATACGGCTGCTGCAGCTGCAGAGGGGGAACGTGAAGAAGGAGTACGTCAAGCGCGCCAGGGAGCTCGGCGTCGACCCCGCCGCGCCGGCGGACGTCGGCCGGAGCATGGCCTACGGCAACTGCGCCGTCGCCAGCCCGTCATGACGAGATCATCACATCCAGCTAGTTAATTTTTGTAGCATAGACAAGAAATTCTTTCGTTAGTCAGTCGCGGCCTCGCGGTTCCAGGGAAAAAAATATCTCCTTGTTTTTTTCTTCTCGTTTCGATGCATGTACAGCAAGAAAATCATGGAAGCGTGACATAATTGATCAAGCCAAAAGCTCGAGTGTTTTGCGAATTTTTTTTAAATATTGCACTTTTTATCAGCATTTCCGAAACTAGTATTGATTTGCATGAATTTTCAGAAGTAGGACAGCGTCGAAGCCGCCGGACGCGACAGCAACAAGTCACATCCGACGGATGCGATTAGTGGCTCAGGTGGGCCAGCCACCTGCCACGGCCTGCTGGCGCGCTCCACTCGAATCTGGCGGATGCGATTAGTGCGCAGCCTGCTATACGCACCCAACCGGCCACCATGTTAACTATTTTGGCAATGCGCACCCGACCACCATGTTATCTGTTTTGTCAATGCGCACCCGAGAACTCGTTATTTTTATTAGTTTGTATTGTTTGTAGTCACGACAAATATTTCGGAAGAGATAGAAAACGGTTCTATGCATTCCCGAACTAGCGAAGCTGTTTCTTTCTTCCTCTTTGTAACTCTGAAATGTTTTACGCTGATCTCGCTGTTGTAGTTTTACGCTGAAAGACTCTGTTAAATATGACGCTGACACTTAAAGTGGGCGCCAGTCTTGCGAGGGGATTACAGCAAGTTAGAATAGTTGGCAGCAGCGGTAAAACTGTTCGCAGAAAATCGACAGATTCGTGTTACGGTAGGAGCATGAGAGACATACACTGCAAATATTAGTGGCTAGTCAGTGCATTTAAGCTGTGGGCGTCCAGTTCAGATCGCATCCGCCGGATTCGAGTGGAGCGCGCCAGCAGGCCGTGGCAGGTGGCTGGCCCACCTGAGCCACTAATCGCATCCGCCGGATGCGACTTGTTGCTGTCGTGTCCGGCGGCTTCGACGCTGTCCTACTTTTGAAAATTCCTGCAAATCAATACTAGTTTCGGAAATGCTGATAAAAAGTGCAATATTTAAAAAAAAATCGCGAGTGTTTTGACCACAATGTCTTGTTCTCCACTTCACCTCCTCCGGCCTATCTTTTGCGTGCTGTCGAGCGAGAACGGGTCCCTGTATTTTGACAAGTGCGCGTGAGTGAGAGAGACCGGTTCCCTCTCCGAGAGGAAAGAATTTTTCAACCCAGGTAACGTTAACGTCAGACTTTTTACTATCACCATCACTCATCAAAATCGAAATATTAATATCTCCCTACGAATGGGTCTGATCCCTGCACTTAACAGATGCCACTTTTTCTTGGTTACTAAGATTCCTGACATTTTCATTAAGGTAAAGTCCACGAGATTATTGTTTTCTTTGAAAAAAGAAAAAGGAAATAATCCTATGCACCTTGAGGCACGTACAACTAGGAAATGTTAACAAGATCGTACTTTTGTCTCACGCATTTTGCTTGAGCTTGATGGCTATGCTTTATGTTTGCATCCAATAATTATTGCTCAATAAAAACTCAGGATTTTATTCCCTCATAATCAACTATGTGAAAGCTTCATTGATGCATATCTTTATATGTCCATCTATCAGCAAATGAACACAAGCTTCAAACATATGATCCATTCGAGACACTCATCTTGCACTTGCACTACTCAATCTTGATGACAATCACCACATGTTATCATCCTCTTATGGGCTATATAAAATCTCCCTTTTGATGCAAAACATGTAAAAATACCTAACCCAACATCGAAACACCACAATCATGGGTTAGTTCACAAAGGCAATTTACAATTTCTTACCATACCACTTGACCATTTGATCCCACGTGATACATCATTTCCACTTGAGTGTTGAGCTTCTGGAATCAATTTTTGACTTCCACTTGATCAACCTCTATCTTTGCTTCACTCTTCAGTATGATGATGTCTTGAAGACAATAGTAAAGTCTCGATCAACCATGGCTCAACATATGAACCATGCATCATGACCATGAATTGAAGCTGTATCTTGAATTCTTCTATTCACCTTGTTCACTTGAGATTTTTATCCTTCATTTCTTAATACATAAGCTAGATCGGGATTCCGTAGCTTTGAGTTTCATGCAATAACTCCATCTTCGTTTATTCCTTAATTTTTATCATATAATAATATATTCATCTCTTCAAATAAATGATTTTTATACGAGAACTCAAAGCATATGCTTATCTTCATGACATACAACCTTGAATCTAAAAAATGCTTTTCAAACTTTGTCTATAGACAAATCCTTCAAATATAACTCAATAAAATCATTAGTCCATAGAGATTATCTTTGTTTACAAAAACTGTCCAACCGTCTATGCCAGATAAGACTATGCCACCTATCCCATGTCGTCGCCCCTTGTGCAACCTCCCGCACGGTCGACTATGAATGAAGTGAATGTTGGTCGTCGACTAGGATTTTCCGCATATATGGTTGCTCGTGTTTCACACGATTTAGGAGTGATGCTATCTGAATGTTTTCTTGGTAAAAGTGAAATCAGTATTGGAGCTCTTTCTTAGTGGACAAGTCCTAACCTCCCTTTTTATCCTTTGACAGCCAGTGAAGTGGTGTTTCTTAAGTATTTTATTTGTAGTGTCTTGGAAAACCCCCCCATTCGTAAAAAACTAACCATCTTTTTTTGCGGGTTAAAAAAAACTAACCATCTTTTGATCCCTCGTGACAATAAAATGCAATATAAACTTGCAAAGTGCATCGCTTAGTGTCATTTTCGGGAAATTAGTACACGCGTGAGTGCTAGAAGTAAGTGGTGACAAAAAATAAATTACAAAATGTATTTCTTAATACAGCCTTTTTAGAGTCATGCTTTGCCCAAAAGGTCCAAGTGGTGACCAAAAATAAATTACAAAATGACTGGGGCATGTTTTTCTTGCTCCAGCCTTTCTAGAATCGTGCTTTGCCTAAAAGGTCCTGACGGCACACACGTTGAAAGACACCACTGTAAGTGTCACTGTCCAAGTTCCTGCTCTACCTTTCAGCTTGCGTCGGGCACCTTCCAGAATGCGCACCACGCGGGGCCTCCTCGCCGCCGTCGCCGGCCACCCCGCCGGCCGCCACGCTTCAGCGGCTCCTGCGCACTGTCTCCTTCCCTCGGCCCTCGCGCTCGCTCCAAATCCTAGCCCAACCGGAGCCCCCGCGCCTGTAGAAGCTCTCGGCACCCGACTCCGGTCCGTGATCCCCATTACCTCGCCGTCTTATCTTGAACACCCCCAGCCCCACTGAGACAATTGACATGAAATCCCCTTTTGGTGGTCCAAAATCGTGGTTGGGAGCAGGGATCGTGGAGCTGACGCTGGAGCGGCCAGAGGTCAAGAACGCCATCAATTGGGAGTTCATGTGAAGGCTGCGGGGCGCGATCGAGACGATTGAGGCCGACTCGGCGGCGAAGGTCGTCCTTGTTGCGAGCTCCGTTCCAGGAGTTTTCTGCGCAGGCGCCCATCTCAAGGTCTATTTTTTTGCTCAGCTTGGTGATACAATTGTTTAAACGGGCATTTCAGACAGCGTCACTGGGGGGTTGTTTATTGTGAGTGTTCATGTTTGATGATAAATTCCGGATGATAAGATTTTGCATCCCCTGCATTAAGTTTCCGGGGAAAGGATTGGTGAAAGAAGCCTATAGCTGACAGCCAAGAAAAAAAATATTATGTGTTGCGAAGAAATCGCAGATGCTCTAGTAAAGTGGGTTACCAAAAAGAATGACTGATGACTGGGACAGCATATGAAAAGGAGTATCTAAGTATGGGGCCATGGGGGACAAGAAAGAAGATCTTACAAGGAAGGACATAAAGGAGTGGGGTCAATGACTAGTTGATTGTGTGGCTTAAAAGAGGAGCATTGTGAATTATCGGATGCATGATTAAAAGCATTGTGAGCATGGTCAATTGGACAGAAGTTAGTAGATTTCAACCTTTTACAGGGCAGTCCAAATTAATGTATTAACCAAATTGTTTAACCTATTATAACTACTAATACACTCTTTCTTGCCAGTATCACCATAATTATTTTTTTCACTTCAGTTACAGAATCTAAAACATCTACTTTCACCTTTGCTGTATTGTGAATGTCAACCGAATGTTGAAACCATCTGAAGACTAATGTTCTGTACTTTGTACCTCTGCTCCATGGAGTTGTTGGGCATAATGCACATCATCAAGATCCGAAAGCATTTTTCTTTTTGCTCAGGAAAGGAGGCTCATGAGTTCTTCTCAAGTCCAAGAATATGCTACGAGCAATTCGTTAGAGCATCTCCAGCCGTTGAAGGACCCCAGGCCGAAATCTGGCGCTATTTAGCGCCGGATGGATGTAAATTTCGGCCTGGGAAGGCCCATGTTTCCAGCGGCGAGCCCAAGACACATTTTGAATTCAAACTGAAAGTTGACGAAAAGCGGCGAACTTTAACGAAATTTGACGAAACTTAGAGATATTTATATTAATAGGGCGAAATATATAGAAATTTTACATATATAGGCCGAATTCGTAATATATTCGAATTCGGCGGAAACCTAAACTAAAACACCCGTTCTACATGCCGAAATAGCGGTAGAAACGGGTGTAGTCGCCGCCGTCGTCGGAGGAGGAGTCATTGTCCTGCGGCGGCGGCGCCTGGCGGCTGGAGCCCTGCCCAGCGTCGCCGAAACGTGGCGGCGTTGGGCGGTAGAGCTCGTCGTCGCTGGACTCCTCCAGCTTGACGACCGGCGGCGCGCCGCGTCGAGGTAGCGCTGCAGCGTCGGCACGACGCTGTGCGGCGGCCAGGTCCAGCAGCCGCCGATGCTGCTCCCGCTCCTCCCGCTCCCACTCCCGCCGAGACCACTCCAGTGCCGCGTCGAGCGGCATGGCGTTCTCGGCGGGGACGACGTCGCAAAGAGAGCGCTTGATGGCCTCCTCCGTCGCCGCCTCCTCGGCGAGGTCAGACGCGGCCTTGGCAGCGGCGTCCTTCTTCGCCTTGCGACGGCGCGGCGGCGACGCGGTGCGCGCCCCTCCCTCGCGGATGACGAGGGCGCCGCTGTTGCGGCGAGGCGCGGTCGCCGGCTCCTGCTTGACGGTCCTCGGTGTCGATGCCGAGGACCGTGATCCCGACCTTGTCGCCGACCCGGAGGACGCCGAGCCGGAGGAGCCGGATGCCATCCGCCGTGGCATCTCCCGCGGCGGCGGGAGAGCGTCGGACGCGGCGGCGGCGGCATCTCGAGGGCAGGGTCGTTGCCGCGCTCGATGTGGTCGAGGACGAACTCGAGCGTCCGGCCGGGCGCGCTCCACCAGCGGCGGCGCCCGGCGGCGTTGTTGCGCGCCAGAGGTGGAGGTGGGCCGTCGTAGGCCGCCAGCTCGCGTTCGTAGCGGCGGCGGAAGAACGCCGTCCACGCCTCCCGATTGTCGGGGTAGAAGCGTGGATCCGTGTGCTGCTCGTCCGACGTGGTCTCGAGGACCTCATCGATGGCGGCGTTGAGGGCCGCTCCCGTCGGCGGCGGCGGGATCGGGATGCCGCCGGCGCTCAGCCGCCATCCTCCGAGCGCCCGGAAGTCCGGCGGCGCCATGTAGCCGGCTCTCCCACTGGTGCAGCGATCGGCGGCCGAAGCCGTTGTTCGTCGTGCCATCCTCGTCGGAAGGGTAGCCCGCCATTGCTCGAGCTCGAGGATGTGAGTGGACGAGGTGGGCTGGTCGACTGGGGGAGATGGCTGCTGGCGAATGTGGCCGGCCAGACGCGGTAGGCCGCGTTATATAGGCGCTGGCATTAACTCGCCTCGCCGCGTGGCTGGCCGTCCATCGGCGGCGGCAGCCTTTACAGCGCGCGGAAGACGATGCGTGCAGGTAAGACGACGATGCGCGGAAGACGAGACGATGAGGACGACGACCGCCCACTCTCGCCGACAGGTCGGGGCCACACGACGCGCGGGAATTTTTCTCGCCTTTTCGCGCGCGTTTCTTTCGTCCGGACTCCCCGAGCACGCTCCGAAAGGCCGGGGATGGCCTGGGCTCGCCGGATGGATAAAGGCCCAGATTCAGGCGAAAACGAGGATCCGAGGGCGCGACTGGACCGATTTACGCCGTCCGGATGAAAAAAACGCGTGCCGGGGGGCCTCGTCGGGCGTGTGAGTAGAGATGCTCTTAAGGTCTTCCTCTCGTTTCCGCAAAAAAAAAAAGGTCTTCAGTCTCGTACTTCGAGGTTTGTACCTGGATCCGTAATATTCAGCGTGCCCTTCTGCATCCATCTGTAATTGTATATCGATGGCATGGGTAACGATTAATCATTTCATTCTGTAAATTATATTCAAACGAGGAGTACATGCGTCAGTTGTTCTTGCATTGTGCATCTTGTTTCAACAGGCGCTCCCCTTTCCAACAATTGCTGTCATCCAAGGAGCTGCTTTGGGCGGCGGGCTAGAACTTGCTCTTTCATATGATCTGCGTATATGTGGTGTTGCTTTATTTTAGTTAATTGAATTTTTTTATCTTATGAACACAATCTTTCTCCAGTGTTTTGTATATTTTATGCATGCCGTCCTTGTGAAATGCATGAGAAAATGCAACCCTTGGATTGGCAGAGACAGGCCTTGCTATTATTCCTGGGTATGCAACCAATCCGTGCTCTACTTTCATCAAGAAAATGTTTAAGAAATTGTCAAGATGCCTTAAAATAAAATGACATATTTTCCTCCTTGGATTTGTTTGTGCTCTGCCAAGGTAATTAACTCCCATCTAGTCCTATTCGAACTCAGAAAGATGAATCGTACCTTCTCTGTGATTAGGAATCAGCCTGTAATGAGGAGTCCTCAATTTTTTTATTCATACTTAATGCATACTGGAAAAATAAATTAATAAGCTGGACAGTCCATCATAATATCAACCTGCCGCTTTGCAACTGCTATATTAGTAACAAGGCATGTCCACCAAATACATTTTCTTGTGGGATCAAGATTAACACTGCAATGGTAATGGACTATGTTCTTCATCAGATAGTCTCCCTGTGGAATCAAAATGTACACTGATTTTCCTGTGGAATCAAAATGTATTCCAAAACTTAGAGAAAACTTTACTCCAAGACTATCTACCAAATTTATTTTCCTGTGGAAGCAAAATGTACACTTGTCATAATGAAATTTGTTGCATGCTTTCAGTGAGGTCATTATATTATCTTACCGCCACTTACAGAAAGCTTCCTCCGAAAGTAGCCAAGGTATGTTCTTCATCGGATAATCTTCCTCTGCTGTAATATACAGAGCTGGTGCCACGCAGCGCCTTCCTGTTAGCAGTAAACCACGCCAGGCCGTTGGTGTTCAGGGGCTGGCTGCTGCATTCTGTTGAGCAGGACCGCGTCGCGCGCGTGGCCGGACCAAGCGGATCACAAACATGCAGCCGTGCGATCATGGCCGGGTGGTGCGTGAGTTGGTGGTTGTGTGGTATGTGCGGCTGCCTATATAAGCCCATGTTTACTAGCTGTGTAGTCTTTGTGTGTAGTCTCCATGGTCTCTGGCGTGGCGTGTGTAGCCAGAGGTGTCTCCAGTTCGTATGTGCAAACTGAAGAGAAAACGAGAGTAGTAGCCGGAGTGAGTCTCCAGGTAGTCTCCCCTGTATGGGTATGTGCCCAGTTTGAGAGCTGAAGAGAAATAAGAGTAGGGCGTCAGTGCGCCCACGGCGGCGTTCGTGCGCCGGCCGGGAAAATTGTGTGTCTCCACTCCATCGTCTCTCTCCATTCATTTGTGCGAGTGAGGAAGAGGAAGGTGCAGCCGTGGTGCTGCGCCAACACTTCCAAGGATCATCGGAAGGTCCAGAGCAAAGGAACTGATATTCACAGGTCGTAGATGCGACGCCACTGAAGCTGTTATGGTGGGTAACATTGGCATTGTCACATTTTCCTCCCATTGTCATCAGTTTTTCAAAGAGCAATTGAATGTATCTCTGCGCCGCAGGACTAGCAAACTACTGCGTGCCAGCAGGGGAGGCCTACGACAAAGCTCTTGAGCTTGCCCGTGAGATAACGAAGAAAGTAAGAACGTTTCAGTTCTGAACATAGCTATTGAAAGAGGATACGATCAGTGTGCGCATACCATCAGTTAATATATGAAGCCCCAAAAAATATGAGCATAAAGTTCTTCATAAACTCAGACTTTAGAGTTCTGATCTGGCATGACTGTTCTGAACCAAAGAGTTCCATTGGCTCCTCTCTCGCAGGCCCTCTGGGCATAAAAATGGCCAAGAAGGCCATCGATCAAGGGATGGAGGCATCAGAAATGGGCTCCGCGTATTAGATGGCCGTGGCTACTTTGGAAAGACCCCTCCAAGGCTTGGATTGGGAATGATCATCCTTGCGATGAAGTGGATATGGAGTTCTTCTATGCGGCTACTACCATTACTATTGGGGATGGGCGTATTGCTAACTTTTGGCACACGCCTTGGCTTGAAGGAAGGAAACCAAAGGAAATTGCGCCATCCAAATTTGCAATCTCAAAGAGGAAAAACTTCACGGTGAACAAAGGCATGCACCAAGATTTTTGGATTTCTAAAATAAAGACAAATGAAGGAATCACTCATCTCACCGAGTTCGTGAACTTATGGACTAGAATTAGCGAGGTGCATCTTGTGGAGGGCACCGTGGATGGCATCAATTGGAAGTTCTCCAACTCGGGTACATACACGGCGGCGGTGGCATACAAGGCTCAATTTGAAGGGATGACCAACTCCTACTTGTTGGATGCGGTGTGGAAGAATTGGGCTCCTCCAAAGTTCAAACTCTTCACTTGGCAAATCTTGCAAAACCGTGAATGAACGGCTGACCGGCTCGAAAAGCGTGGGTGGACAAATTGTGAGGTTTGCCAATTATGTAGAAGGGAGCCCGAGACCGCGGCACACATTCTCTTCAAGTGTCTTTATTCTATGAGAATTTGGGTTACCATTCTTGCTTGGCTTGGGATCAACACCACCATCGACACTTCCGCTTGGGTAGATATGGACACGGTCAAAGATTGGTGGCTAAGCTTCATCTACCATAATGGCACCAAGAGAAAGTCCTTCACATCGCTTATCATGCTTGTTTCGAGGGAGATTTGGTTGGAGCGCAACGCAAAAGTTTTCCGCAAAATTTCATACTTGCCTAGTGTCGTGATTAATAGAATTAGAGGAGATGCCGCTCTTTGGAGCTTGGCGGGTGCTAAGCACTTGGGGCCTTTGATTCCGCGAGAGTGATTATTTTGGTCGGTCGGGCCTCTTGCCTAGGCTTGTAATAAACTCTAAACTTTTTTCTTAATTAATGAATGGGATAAAGCTTTTGTCCCCTTTTCAGGAAAAAAAGAAATGGGCTCCGCGTTGGCTGTCGAAGGTGAATGCTACGAGCAGCTGCTGCACACGCAGGATCGCCTCGAGGGCCTAGCTGCATTCGCTGAGAAGAGGAAGCCTGTGTACACCGGATAGTAGCGTCGATGCGTGCATAGGACGGGAGAATAGTGTTTGATGTGCCAGACCTTCATAGTAAGAGAAAGATGTTTCGTGGATGAATAATTTGCCGTGAGCCTGGCTGGTCGTTCAGCTTAGCCGGACAGTTTGGACGGAGCGCCGCGCACGACGGGCCTCTCTTGTGCCCGCATCGCATCTGCGTGCCTTTATCGACGGCGGCACACGCGCGCTCAGGGTGACTGGCCGACGGCGCTCCGGCGACAGTTCCCGGGCGGCGCTGCGGCTCACGCTACTGATGCGTTGCAGTTGCGGCGTAGTTTCCGTCAGAGGTGATCCGGCTGGTCACGCGACAGCGACGGCGGACGAGTGCCGGCGATTTGGCCGTCTTCTTAGAGACAAAACGTCAGTGCCCCCCACCCACCCACCCACACCACGAAAAGTTTTCTTTCAATCATAAGTGAACGGCTTCCATGCATCATCGAACTATCAGGATCTCAGCGTGTCGCTTTGGATATGCAGGGTTCGATGGACCGGGTAAAGCCCTCGTGACCCGTTTGGATTGTATGTACCCATTTGTACCGTGACGTGCCTGGTATACAATACGGTGTACCGTATGTGTATCGTAGACAGAATGTTAATCGTCAGGCTGTATAAAAGGTCCCGTCGGCCGCCCGGCCTCCGTCGTCATCCATTCGTCTCCGTCGTCAACCGTGCCCCGAGAACTCTCCTTCTTCCATTCAGCCCGCCTCTTCCACTCCTCTCCCATCTCTACTCCAATCCCTCTTCCCGCCGGCGTAGAAGCAGCGTCGATGGATCCTGGTGGAGCAGATGTGGCTGCGAATCTGCAAGATACGAACGGACGGGCGACATCCGACACGGTCTTGAACTCCTCCGACGCCGGCGTCGGGTTCTCAAAGGCGGGCATGGGTGTCTTCGACAAGGACCGTCCGCTCTTTGTCGCTGGCGTGGCGGTCTCGGGCGCGGGCGCGGTGTTCTCTAACGCCGCCGTGGCGGATCTGGAGGTGAAGCCTCCGGCCGACCCGATGGCGGAGGTGAAGGCCGCTCAAGCCGAGGTGGTCGGCGATGACGTGAAGGAGGAGAACCAGCCGCAGCTCTCCGTCGTCGTCGAGGTAAAAGTAAACCGAATCCATTTTCCCTCTTCCCCATAATTCTTAGGGTTAGGGTTTTTCGTTAGTCATGTTCTGTAACCTGGGTTCTGTTTTAATCGACCTCAGACAAGTAAATAACACAGCGATCCTTCTTGTGGATGATCTCATAAAATATTAGTACAAAATGATCATTTAGGAAAAATTTGACCTGGAGCACCACAACAGTCTAGATGCAGAAAGGGGATGTGTGCATGTCCTTGAGCTCTATTTTAGAGTGAAATTTTCATCCATGTTGCACTACTCTAGAGCTAACCTGGGTGCATGTTATCATTTTCTTGACCCAAAAAATACTCGTAAATATTATGTTCTCCCTGGTGCATGGTGCATGTCCATCAGGCAGTGGCTATGTATGTTCAATTGAACACGCCGTGCTTTCCTTCATGTATGTTCGGAATGAAACAAATTGACCAAAACATGTAATTAAATAAAACATTATCTACATGTGATAGCAGACCTTATATCTATCTTTTCTGGAGTAGAGAGGGAGTCGATAAGCAGTTTGTGAATCAGTTCTTTGAATGTTTTCAATGTTGTTTAAGATAATATGTATACCAAAGATATCACTCCTCGAAGGATATATTGGATGTGTGCTTATTGTTTTTCATGATGATTACTGATGCATTTAAGTGATGAGTTTATTGATTTTAACTAGTTTGTATATGTTTATAAATATTTTGTACCTAGCTAGGAGATATTATTGGATGATATAATTGAATGAAAGTAGCTATTATTTCCTGATAATTTGATCATCAATATCATGTCTGGGTTACTTATTATCCTTTTGGTAGTTTAACTACAACCTACATAATTGTATGCTTAAAGTGTGATAATATTATATAAAATGAAGTATTTATTTTACAAAAAATTATGAATTGTTAGGAAAAAGAAGTAATAATTGATTATTTAAAAAAATTGGTTCTTCTATGATAGTTGCATGTGGTCCAGATTTGGTCCAACTGTTCCCAAATAATAGGGCTACCCCAAGGAGATGTTTTGTAAAAAACCTTATAGGTCAATCTCAAGGTCAACCTGTTGGGTTTACTGGTGCGCTCTGCTTACTGAACATGTGTAGGACCTATTTTTTTGTTGCATTTGATTTTATCCCTTTTTTGTGAATTGCAATGCTCACTTTACTCTGTTCATTTTTTATTCTGTGTAATACATATCCTGCTCATATACTGTAGCACATATTATACACCTTTTTTTCTTACTGGATTTTGTATTACATCATAAACTTTGTAATTCTTATAGTCTACCAAGAACAGTCATTCTGTGCTATATTGAATAGTGTGATCTGATTGGTCATGATCTCCTATGGTTTACCAAGTACTAATATGAGACTATCTTGGCAGATGGAGTCTGTCCCAGATGAGATCATTGATATCTCCAGTGGTTCCAGCTCTGATAGCAGTTTAGGGTATGACACTGAAGAGGAACATGTTCCTCATCCAATTGCTGAACCAGTGCTCCTCCTACACAAAGGTTTGAAACTAAACAACAATTGTCTAGCTAT
Source organism: Dactylis glomerata (assembly GCA_007115705.1). Classification (NCBI taxonomy): domain Eukaryota; kingdom Viridiplantae; phylum Streptophyta; class Magnoliopsida; order Poales; family Poaceae; genus Dactylis; species Dactylis glomerata. Next base: position 2,960,633 of record QXEO01000379.1, read on the forward strand.
CATTGTTATCAGAGGAACGTTGTTATGATAAATAATGTGTATACTACAAAAAAATGGTTTATTAGAGAAGATAAATATTGCAATAATTGTTTATAATTATGTAAGGCCTAAAAGTAAGAGGAGCATATCATTTGACAGGAATTGTATCTATGGGAATGATATGTGCCTCACTACGAACCAAGTGGAATATCTGGTTCAATTCTGTAATGGTCTGAATGAACATTATCATTTCAAGGTCTATCTCTTTAGGATGACAAATTCATCTGTCATTAAGAAGAAATGCAAGATGGTAGGATAATCTGTTCTTATCCATTGTTTTTTTACTTGCGTACAATTGTTATGTTAATTTGCTGACAACATTTTTTTTGTATTATTCATAGGACTTTTCAAAGGCATTCACAACCCAGTACCTTGAAAGGTACCTTGCTGAACCAGTAAAACTTTGTGTAGGGTGCATTGACCATAACAGGAGTTTCCGTGTCCGGATGAAGATGTGGAGGGGAGCGTCATCCAAGAGGGCAGTCATAACTACTGGATGGGCGAAAGCAATAGAAACGTATCTGTATGAAGAAGATGACATTGTCATGTTTCTATTCGAGTACACTGATCACCTGGAACTCCTCCTATGTAGGATTGATCCTTGACTTCTAGGATGATTGGTAAGACTGACAGCCACTTATAGATGTTGTGGTTGTCTTAATTGTAGATAATAAGTAACGTGCACTTTCCGTCAAAACTTTTCTACTATCTATCTATGAACTTTGTGCCATTTTGGGAAGTAAGAGCACTACATATACTGTTATGCTAACTCTGCCATATAAACTATGATTATGGGTTAACTATGAACTATAATATGCCTAGATGATTGGCATGTGGCATTTTGGACAAGAAAGTAGCAGATGATATATGCCTATGGATGACTAGTGTTCAGTCTGAAATGTTTTGTTAATATTGGACAATGGTTTGTTTCAAGTCTGAAAATGCTATTTTAAGTGGCCTTTCTTCAAAATGCCAATAAAAATGGGTATTACTATTAGTTTGGACGGAGCGCCGCGCACGACGGGCCTCTCTTGTGCCCGCAACTGCGTGCCTTTATCGGCGGCGGCACACGCGCGCTCAGGGTGACTGGCCGACGGCGCTCCGGCGACAGTTCCGGGCGGCGCTGCGGCTCACGCTACTGATGCGTCGCGGTTGCGGCTACAGTTTCCGTCAGAGGTGATCACGTTCCCAGCGGCCACCACGCGACAGCGACGGCGGACGAGTGCCGGCGATTTGGCCGTCTTCTCGCCTGTTATCCGACAAAATGCCACACTAATCTTACTTCTTAGAGAGAAGAAAAACGTGTTTTAAATGGGACATTTTTATACTCAACGAAGCAAAATGGAGAATTTTAGCGATAACCATCTTCAGCATGCGTGCCGCGAGATGTCTATCCAAGCGCGTCAGTTGCTGACTCAGAGTCTGCTCTTCTCTCCGCGCAGCTCCAGTCTCCCAGTCTCACTCGCCTCTCCAGTCCAGGATGCGCAGCCTCCGGGGCCTCCTCGCCGTCTCCGGCCACCTCACCGGCCGCGTCGTGCCGTCGAGCACCGCAGCCGCCGCCTCCCCCCACAGCGCCCTGTTCGTTCGTGCCCTCCAGATCCTCTCCCAGCCGGAGCCCGTCCGCCTCCAGAAGCTCTCCGCCCCCGACGCCGGTCAGCGATTCGACTCATCCCGTATCGCTGCATTGAAAATTCATTATCATGGGGAAATCGTCGTCTCAAGCTGTCGTTTGGCTCCAGGGATCGTGGAGCTGAGGCTGGAGCGGCCGGAGGCCAGGAACGCCATCGGGAAGGAGATGCTCAGGGGGCTGCGGAGCGCGATGGAGAAGCTGGAGGCCGACCCGACGGCCAACGTCCTGCTGGTGGCGAGCTCCGTGCCCAAGGTTTTCTGCGCGGGCGCCGACCTCAAGGTACCAGCTCGGCCGGTTATGTGCTGCAAGCTCTAGCTACAAGATTTTCTTTTTTCAGCTTGTGATTTGGTCCCGGTTGACGAGTTCGCATATTCAGTCAGTGACCAGGTAGGCTTACGGTTACGGGACATCGCTTTACTTTGAATCACCCAGGAGCACTGAAAATCGATGAGGAATTGGTCCACTACTTCGTTTCCGCTTGATTCATAGTGAAATATGTTAAAGTGCCTGATCAAAATGTAGCTCATATGGTAGCTCACAAGATTGGCAGTGCTCTAGCTAGCTAGCCACAAGAATTTCGTTCTTCGGCTTGTGATTTTGGTCCCCGTTGATGAATTCGTATATCAGTCAGTGACCAGATAGGTAGCTCACAAGATTGGCTAGCAAAATAGACTGATATTGCCACATTGGTACAATGGTGATCTACAGTTATGGAATAACCCTGCACCCTTAAATCAAGAGCTAAATGATTCAGCACATAAGGCAGCATACGGATGATTCAGGAAATAACCCTGCAACCTAAGTCAAGAGTTAATATATGAGTGAGATTGCCACATTCATATTGGTGAGCTGGTTTCTCAAGAAACATTAGTATTTAGTTGAGATAATGCGAAAACATTCATCAAGTTTGCACCCTTTTAAGTAATCTAAACTGAGAAATTATGATGTCAAGATCAAAGGTCTGACTTATTTGACACAAATGCAAATATGTTCAGTCAGTTGGATCATTTGAACACTGAACTTTATTCAGTACAATAAAAACTAATAAAATTGCCGTTCTGCAGTGCTATGCTATTTGCTTCCTAAAGCAGTTTGTTTTAACTTTCAAACAGATGTTACTTTTTGTGGCATAGATAATCTTCGTTGAATAGAAATTGTGATGCCTTGGTTCTACTCTCTACCCTATCCTTTGTGTTGTGCTGATCATATCCACCCCTGAGTACAATATATGGTATGTTGACAGGAAAGGAGGCTAATGGGCCTTCACGAAGTCCGGGAATTTGTTAATTCCTTGAGAGAGACATTCTCATCCTTTGAGGTTTGTATCTGATATATTATGTTCATCAAGTGTATTTAGTTAACCAACATGCCATTTGGTGATGAGAGAAAAGCATGCATATTACAATTCAAGTTGTATGCATGCTCATCTTTCTTATTGCTATCCTTCCTAAATAAACTTTCTTATTACTATCCAATGGTTCCTTAAAACCTCATTATATATGCTATTTTATTCGGTATGTTTATAATTCTTGCAAAGTTTTGCTTGTATGAACAGGCACTCCCCATTCCTACAATTGCTGTTGTTGAAGGAGCTGCTTTTGGTGGTGGCCTAGAATTGGCTCTTTCATGTGATCTTCGTATATGTGGTATTGCTTTTATGCTAAACAGCTGAAATTTCCTTAATCATAGAGAAATCAGTTTCGCCTATTCCTTTCAAACAGTTAAATGTATTTCATCAACATGTTTTGCAGGGGAAAGTGCGACATTCAGCTTGCCAGAAACCGGCCTTGCTATTATTCCTGGGTATGTGTCCAGGATGGCGCTTTACTTTTGTAAGTAAATTGTATATGTATTGTTGACGTTGTATTGAATAATAATGAAATAATTCTCTCATGAATTTACTTAGAAGTACTCGTCAACCCTTTTGATTTTATAATTTTTCCCACTCTAGTGCATCAGTCCGTAATTCAAAATAAATTGGGAAATTTTAACCGTGAATTTTAGTACTGTAACGAACAGATGCAAGCTGATATATGTCTTATTGTCCTTGAATAGCATATCATAGTTGAATTTGTTTGAGAATAGTCAAAATGTCTAGAGTGAAATGATGTACTTCAGCTATTAATATTCATCTCCTACGATATCCAGAGCTGGAGGAACACAGCGTCTTCCTAGGATTGTTGGAAGGTCAAGAGCGAAGGAGTTAATATTCACTGGCCGCAGATTTGATGCGACAGAAGCTGTAACTATGGGTAATCTAAAATCACCATGTTTTCTTCCTTCGTTTACGACTTATTACTTCAGAGAACCTTTTATCACCTTTTACAAGAACCCGCATCACATATATGTTTGCATGCAGGAGTAGTAAACTACTGTGTTCCTGGTGGTGAGGCTTATCAAAAGGCTCTTGAGCTTGCCCGGGAGATAAATCAGAAAGTAAGATTTTTTTCTGGGCAATGCTTCATTTGATCAGATTGAGCACTTGTGCGGCACATGAAAAAGTCTCAAATATGTGGCCATTCGCGTTGGTTTGAAATATATGTCCAGTTCTGTCCGCAGTTCCACACTACTGAACTTGCTTGAAACTAACACAGTGGTTCGTCCTCGATCATTCTAGATGTTCTGATCGTTGTTCTTGCTTACAGGGTCCGTTAGCAGTAAGGATGGCGAAGAAGGCCATCAATGAAGGAATGGAGGTAGGCCTGTCCTCTGCACTGAATGTGGAAGAAGAATGCTACGAGCAAGTTCTACACACTCAGGATCGTCTTGAAGGTCTAGCTGCATTTGCTGAGAAAAGAAAACCTTTGTACACAGGAAAGTAATGTTATACTCTAGTCTCTCTCTTAGCCTCTTATCTCCTGACCTCCAGAAGGATTGTAAATGTATACATATGTATTGCATTGAAAATTTCAGATAATAATAAGATGCATCTGGCATGCTACTATTTGCAAGTGATTGCTACACCTGTTATAAGTAAAATCTTGCCACACCCATGTAAGTTTTGAGTTGCTGCAGTTACATTTTGTCGTCACGGAGTGGCAGTATGAACACTTGGACGACTAGGATAACACAGATATGTGCCCTGCTCTTGTTTGAGTGCTCCTACTTTGTTAGCCTCCTTTAGGCTTGAGTGCTAAACCAGCATTAGACTCATCTTGGATAATCCAGGCTTTGGTAAAACACAGATTGGACACTGGAGTAGTTGATTATACCTTTTCTCAAAGTGCATGAAAGATGAAACATACTCAAGGGAAAGGCAAACTACGGTGGTTGGCAACGGCTGAACTTGAAAGTTTAGACCAGACATGATGAGCCGTGGACAACTGCTGAACTGAAGCGACTATGCAGCAAATGGAAGAAACCTGGGATGTCACAAGGACAGCTAGCACTGCTCCTAACCATGATGAACGAAATAACTCACGACCAAGCTAGCATTGCATACTCCTCTGATGCCAGTTGAATTGGTAGACAATATGAAATGTCTGCAAGCCACAATGCTGCCCAGTGCTAGAACAGAACTGGAAAATTATAAGAGCATTGCAGTAAAGAAAAAACGATGAAAATGGCAAGCAAGATGTAACTAACAGCATGTCCTTACTTCTAGCAGATCAAATACAGATCTATGCCGATCACAGACAGTAGATGACATCATAAAAACCATAGTATCTGCTAAATAGTCCAACACTTGCAGAGCTACTCATGCTACCTGAAATCTTCCCTTTCTTAAGAACATACACGCCTACAGATCACCTCAAGAACATCTAAATCTTCCCTTTCTTGAGAACATCCATGCCTGCAAACTGAAGGAGTGACCTCGCATAAAAGAGTATGGGATACCTCAGCTTCAAGTGCGTCAGTGGAAAGGGTCCTTAACAGAGAGATCAGATGCTTTGCGAAAGCTCCAAACGTTTGACACTCTAGGCCCCACCACCAGCATGAAACACGCATCGCAGGCCCATGCTCCACGCGCTACAACCGCCACTTTGGCCGTCGCCTCATTCACCTTAGGCGCCGAAGCAAATATCTCCTCGGTGAGCCCAACGAGCAAAGCCCCCAGCTTCTCTGCACTCCGGGCGGCGAACTTGAGGAATTCGACTTCGCTCCTGTCCCCACGGAATTCATGGATGAACATCTTTTTTACCTGCGACTCCACGCATTTGATGGGACGGAGCTCCCTCCAGAGCCTGGCATTGTGCCTTCCAGCAGCTCCGTCGGCAGCGATGACAGACTGCAAAATCATAACAGTGAACACTTGTTATGTTCAATAACCTGACTGAAAAATAATTGACGATATGAATGTCAGTCAAACCACTGACTGAACGAATGTGCAGAACACCGGAATGTTACCTCGATGTGCAGGGTGTCAACATTGGGAAAGCATCTTAGGATGCTGGCCAGCATCTTGACCTCCTCTAAGGCACCAAAGTTCACCTTCAAGGCCAGTATCTTGACGCTTGGAACCATGGTGCTTGGGCTCGCCTCTGTGCCGGGCTGCACCAAGTGAAACCGAGATCTTACTTCATTACCACATGATCAAAGAGCACCTACTTGTAAATCAAGGTAATGTGCCGTTGCAATTTGTATGACGCATACAGCATACTGAATAGGCCATGCTCCTTACTTAAACTTGAAAGTTTGAGTCTTTGAGATGTATACAAACTTGAAAGTTTGAGACTTTGAGATGCATACAAAGGTAGTACCTTGATGACATTGTCCCCAATCTGCAGCTGATGAAATCTCGTCTCCAGGTAACCGAGCACCCGCAAATTAGGCACACCAGCAGCAATCTTGACGGTCACAGGCTTCGAGAAGTCCTCGCCAACCACGATTTCCCACAGAATGAGCCGCTCCAGGAGCGGGGAGTCCACGACGGCAACCTCCTCCACGAAGCAATGCCACAGAAGCGCGCACCTGAAGCTCTCGCTGCGGAGGTGGACGCGCTCGAACATCTTGCTGAGAGCGACGGCGAAGGTGTCCAGGACGGGGCTGCGGGCGAGCAGACGGTCGAGGTCGTGGCCGCCGGGCATCTCGTTGCCGAACATGACGAGCTCCCGGAGGTGCGGGAATCCGTCCGGGCCGCCGGCGGGCAGGTCGGCGCCGGCGTCGGGGAACTTCCAGAATCCTAGGAGGAGGCGGCGGAACGAGTCGCAGAGCAGGATGTCGGCGGGGACGGCGGGGAGGCGGTCGAAGTCGGCGGGCATGTTGACGAGGGCGAGGTCCTGGACGCCCTTGTTGGCGAGGATGCGCGGCCACTCGGCGAGCTCGCGGTCGTGGCGGCCGAAGTCGCAGTGGCCGATGCTGACGGTGCGGAAGGGGCCCGGGTGGGACGCGAGGACGCGGGCAACGGCGGCGACGTGTCCGCGGTCGCGGGACGGTAGGAGGTGGCGGTCGTGGAATACGAGCGGCGTGGAGCGCCAGAGTTGGCGCCAGCGGGAGGCGAGCACGGCGGTGCGGGCGGCGTCCTTGGCGGGGAGGCGGGACACGATGTCCTCGAGGAGGTGGTCGTGGAGGGCGCTGATGCGATCCTCCTGGCCGCCCTCCGCATCGGAGCAGGAGAGGAAGGCGTGATCGGCTCTGTAGATGGCCTCGCCTCCAGGGAACCACCGCAGGACGTGCAGGACGGCGACGGCCATGGGCAACGACCGGGCGGTGAGGGTTTTGGTCGGGATGGGCGGAGGCCGGAGGAGTGGCCTTTCTGTACTTAGCGGTTAGCGGGCCAGGAAGCTAACATTGTTGTTTTTAGAGCAACCACATATTTCAGTAATTAAAAATTAAGTTTTTTAAGAGAAAATTAAAAATCAAGTTATAACAAGCAACATACTTGAAAACTAAAAGACAAATCAAGATAAAATAATTATCATGAAAACTTTACAGATAAAACCGTAAGAAATCGAGAAATACAAATCGATCCCTATGATTTCCTACAACCACTGAAGACAGCCGCCGCCCATCACCAACGCCGCCGAGACGCACGCCGGAAGAAACGCCGAGCCTCCACCATTGCCAGATCCAAGCAAGTACCATCGCCAATGAGGCTTGGTGAGTCGATGAACAGGCCTGCTGCACGCAAGAAAGCACATGTCGTTGTGGTACGTCGATCGGGGGACATCCTTGTGATGTCTTGGACCAATATCTGCCGCCTCCCATCTACGAAGTCGGAGAAAAACGACAGATCCACCACCTCCGAACCAACATTCTCGCTCTAGAGAAACCACCTCGCCCGGCCGCTAGCAAAGGCCAGCGACAGACCTAGAAACAGATTTCACTAGATGTAAAGAACGGAGAGAAGACCAAGCCGTCGATCTGAAGGATCGAACATCACACGTTTCGATCACCTCCAAGGCGCCACCATAAAGGTTGCCTCCGGTGTGGGAGTTGAGGTATACATCTCGACGTCGCTCATGCCACTCCAACAGCGCACCACATAAAACAGACCCTAACCTAACTACTAGGCGGAGGGACAAGGTCCCCTCCCTATTGCCGCTGAAGCGGCAAGCATAGGAAGAGGGAACTAGTGCTCTGGCCAGCTGAAATCTAAGGAGGGGTTGTGGTCGCCACTTGAGAGAGGGAGACCCGGTCAAGGAGTTTGTTATGATTCGCCTAAGGCTTCGCTTGGATGGCAGTTTTAATTTTCGTGTCAGTTTCCCTCCCTCTCAGTATTTTGAGCGTGGCCTCCGGAGGTCTGTTGAAATATCCCGGGGTATTGACTAAACAACGATCATCCAAGCAGGCCCTAATGTTAGAAATAAGCCATATTTATTTAAAACGAAGAAATAAGAGAATTTTTTAGATTAAATAAGCCATATTTTAGCTTGGAAGTATGCACCGAGTCCATTGCATCAGAACACAAGAGATAAAGCAGGTGCATCGACAAGCACCGAACAATCTTATTGCCATCATAATGCGCACTTTACACTGGAATTTTTACAGAACCATTTTGATGGGTATTTTCACCATATGTATGCGTGTAATTAACACATGTGCCACGTCAACTAGCTGGCTGTTGTCAATTTACCTGGTCACTGCAAACCACCACACCTATCGGACACGTCAAGGTCAGGCCAACAGGTTTGTGCATCAACAATCGTTACACCCTATATAAGTTACACTACATTTTCAGCCTAATCAGTGCTAGAATCTCCAGGCAATCGCTCGTACAGCCGATAAATCAGCCGCGATTTCGTCATCTGTGGCTCCCTCTCCAGGACGCAGATCACGTCCTTCACGGAAACAGTTCGTTGAGGCCCATGCGAGTGACGCGTCGCGAATGAGCCCTTGCCCTGCCGTTTCGTGCCTCCTGAAATAAACAGTAGGCGTGTGGGTCTCCTGAGTCCTGAGTTTGAAACAGTCTCCAATGCCGCAGCATGAGAATGTGAAAGTAATTTGATACCAGAATGCTTCCTTACCGGCTCCGAAGGCAGCGAAGTGGCTCCTCTTTGAAGCCTCATTGTGTTCTGCCGAAACTTTCCCAGATACGTTTGATGGCCTGGGAACTGGTGCTCGCTTCTGCCTGGCTTGTTCAGCCATCAGCTGCCACTTTGACAGCATATCACTTCCTCCAACCGCCTGACGGGCAGCAACATTTGCAGCTGTTGTTCTCATTTTATCATCTTCTTCCTTGTTGGGCTGTAAGAGGTTAAGAATATCAGGAAAAGAAGAGCTGTCAATTTGAGAGATAGAATTAGTTAGTTTACCTTCGCATTCTTTGGACGACTTTCCTCTTTTTCTTTGTCCAATTCTGCAGCACCACTGCCTTCATCCTGCACGCAAGGATAAAATTAATTGGTGTCACTAACAGACACTTCCATGAGATATTATAAATATAAGTGAGCGAATAGGTTTTCTAGTGCGAAATCAGGACACACTTATTACCCAACAGTCTTGTTCAGTTTAGAGCATCAGTAAGATAAAGATACCAAAACTAGCAATTTAGAACACCTTATTAATTAAATTTAGTTTAATTTTCTCTTTTTGAAAGTTTGCTAAAAAAACACAAATGAAAACTGACGAACTCTGAAGGGTTTATAACTAACCAGCATCTATATGAATTCCAGAAATGCATGGATAAACAAAAGGTGTGTGTTCAAGAAAACTTAATCCTAAGTAACATTTGGTACCATGTACTAACTACTAAGTAACTAAATAAGAGTAACCACAAGTCCTAAAACTATTCGAGGATGGTGTGCCTTCGTCACCCGGATTTCGCAACTCTTGAGGCACTCCACAGGCATCCATAGGGTAAGGACCAAGAAATTAGAAAAGAGAACATTGCCACATACATGGTCAGCATGCCACTCGTGCAAGTCAAACTTGAAGCGGAGCGGATAGGACCACGGATGGCACATGTAACAAACTTTTAGGATTCAGATCTGCATTTTCATAGTAATAATAGGACTAATTTGGCACCCCTTGAATAGTTTTAGGACTTGTGGTGCATTTTACTCATTAAATAATAGCATGGTAGTTCAATAGAGCAAGCATGTCATCCAAGTGGAATATAATAAATTGGAGATTATGGAGCACCTCAGTTTGTTTCTTGTTCTTGTCAGTTTCTGCTTGCTTTTTGTCCCATTCTTCTTTAGCTTTCTGGTTCATCTGCAAAATTTGACGGCCGACATCTGAAGTAATAACTAGACGGTGACCAGTCTTTTCCGTGTCGATTCTCTAGCAATAAGAAAGGTCAGAATCTCACAATATCAAACTATACCATAAAGGCATAAACTGGAAAAATCAATAACTGAACGATGTGGAAAAACTAACCTGCTTTGAGACTCTTATGAGAGTACTTATGAATCTTCGTAGTCGCTCCTCCACACACTAATGAAGGTTTAAAGTTAGACAAACTGCAACAAAATTCCGTAGGATGGCCATATGAACAACTTACCATTGATATACAACGCTCAACATCAGCACTAGCGTTCTTCAAGTTACATTTAAGAACTGACAAAACATGTCATCAGTTAGTTGCTTCAAATATTTATGGTGTGCATAAATACAGTTTTATGGTGTCAATATCAAGTTAAAAGAGATTAACTGATTTCTGCTAATTTTTTCAGAAGAGGACCCTTCTGCAGAAAGAGATTTTCTTCTTCTTCCTGTACAATTCTCCGTGCTTCTTCCGAGGCTGCGCTCTCTTCCTTGGGGGCAGAGAGAAGTTGTTCTTCTTCTTCCTATTGAAGTACAACAGTAGCGATGGAATATAAACAAGATGCACATATAGGTACAGAAATCAAATAACAACCAGAGATTCGTACCCTTAGATTAACACCACTGACAGCAGTGACATCATTAAGTTGATCAATGCTTTGTTCCTGGAAGGCTCCAGCTGTCTTTTGTTTTTTGCTAGTTACGAAGGAAATTAGATTAGGATTGTCCGTAAAATGCAAACACTCCATAAGCTATAATACACTCAGCCAAAATAGAAGAGGTGGGATCATTTGAATCATGAAAACCTGGGTGGTGCTGGTGCAGAGCCAGCCATTTCCAATGTTTTCTTCTGGCCACCTGATTTCTTATTAGTCCTTGCAGCAGGTGGTGTAGATGTTTTAGGGGCAGCCTAACAGTTCAGCCAGAAGAGTTAATGCACAATTTACATGTGAAGAAGCATTTTAAATTTGTATAGTTCTGAGGTACGAAAAATACGCAACAGATATAGGATATATAGCCATGCAACATGAAACCACTCTCCTACATTTTGTTTCTCCTCATTTTTCTAACTAAAAAGTATGGCTGATGGCCATTTAGGAAAGCACATACCAGACAAACATAGTGCTGCAGCTGATCCAAATATAACCTAGAATCCTGGATGAAGGATCAACTGTCACGACCCAGATTGCATAGGGGGTAGTCGTGAGAGGTGGAAGGCCTGGGGCGAGGTAGTTTAGGTTTGGGCGCCGTGGTGCCCTAGGGATAGACCGAATCTGGAGGATAACCTCCCCTTTTCTCTGTTTATTTCTTTGATACCTGTTACACGAGTACTCCTGGCTTTATATAGGAGCCAGCCCACACGAGATAGAAACCTAAACCAACTAGGACTCCTGATTCTAGACAGCGACCATTACTTGGAAATAAAGAAAGATAACAAATTCTAAGATAGGAAGGTTTAGATCTGATGTATTTCTTGCCATGCGTGACATCAAATGTGCTAACTAAAGAGTGGATCTTTACATATATGCGCCCCAATAATTTCTACATGTGCTATTGTAAAGCATCTAAAATTTCACAGGCTATTGCCAGAGCAAATATCCCCAGTCACAGCATTAACTAATTATGTGAGATTATATGGTTACAAGGATTTCGTTAATATGCATATTTTACCATTCAGGAGCTTCTTTTCCTAAATTAATTATTAATATTGTTGGCGGGTACAAGCCTGGACTGTAGTCCCTGGTCCGAACACTTGTCTAATAAGGTTTAAGTACAGGAGGAACTAGCTTCACTCCAGCGTCTTGGTCTCCCCCATGTCTGCTCCCCCGTCTGTCATGTCTGCTCATCTACCCATCACGTCCACCTGATCCAACACGTACCGGAATTCTACCAATGATACAAGAATTGTGGTGCTCCAAAGAGAGGCGAAGAATTCCAAAGAGCCCTCTTAGATTGTGGTGGGTGGGGGGGGGGGGGGGGGGGGGGGGGGGCTCTCATGAAAAACAAGACTCTTGACCCCTAGGCAGTTCACAGTCTTGTCCTTGGCCTCTACACATGGCTAGAGGACATTTCCTTGCTACCTTTGAGGCCTTAAGGGAATATCCCATGGCACCCTAGGGATGAACATGAGCAAAGAGAAACTGCAATTTTACCCCTACAAAAATTGCAATGATTACAATTATGTCTCCGCACTAACTATGATCCTGCTCACCTTGTCCATGTTCGTGAGCCGTTTGCGGGCCTGTACGGACGTGTCTTTCGGGACCCCGTCCTCAGGGTGCTGCACACACGGACAATTCATTTGATTGTCAATATGTGCAGACGAGTTGTTTATCGAATGTCAACACTCACTAACAAGTAGTTCATCAATGCGCGTGAACCAGTCATATGCCCGTGCTACTGGCGCCTCCACCTTGGGTTGGTGAGTTCGACAGATATGGCCCTACGCGGTCCTATCCCCGCTAGCTTGCTCTGATGTGGGCATGTGGCTGCCCTCCACATCATTGACCAGGCATCTCGCTTCAGACATCGGTCAGATACAACTGAAAGGGATGAGTTGAAATGCATTGACTACGTAGTAATTCAAATTAGATCCTTTTGTGTCAATTCGGGATAGGGCATGAACCCGTTTCCACAAATCTCCACTACTAATAAAAGAGCAAACTAGATCTTTCCTATGTCCACCAAAACAAGTGCACACAGATCAACCAAAGCCGTTAGATCATGTCATCCAACAGCCTATATTACTTAATGGTTCATCAAATAGTCCAATGGTCCAGATCAATCCTGTCAACAGGCAGACCACAGTCTGCCAAATTTCCAGCGTCCATGATGATACGGGATTACAGGATGTTCTCCACCCACGTCTGCCATACTTAGCATATCTCCTTGATTTCCGTCTTAATGGCTAATTAATGCCCCGCTAATTTCTCTGATCTCTCCTTGATCCGCTGGGATTCAACATCAGCCCTCACGCCAAGCCCCATGCCTCAGCTTGTCGCCATGGTGCCCATAGGCGTACGTCCGGCCGTGCTGTGGACGGCCATGGTTCCCATAGGCGTTGTCTCAGACCTCAGCACGAGATGCGGGAGTGTGCTCGGCTTGCGATTGACATGGCGAAAAGCCCGGGTGAGCCTATTGCCATGCAAGAGAAGCTGGTGTCAAGTGAAGCTGAACGCGGCGGCAGAAGGAGGGTCACTGTTATTTTCTTCAGAGCTATAGTGTCATTCTATTTGGAGATCCATTGCAGGCGCAAGTGGAATGGTATTCAATAGGAAAAAGTCTATTTTAAACCCTTAACTTATAGAGCTTCGGCGAAATGAACCCTCAACTTTAAATCCCTGTTGTTTATACCCTGAACTATTAAATCCCGGTCTAAATTGAACCCTGCACCTGTTTGGCGCACTGGGAAACGAATAATCCCGACCGGGATTACTTATTGACTCACTGACTAAACGGGCCCGCATGTTAGAATCATCTCCTATCTCAATCCATCCCTCTCCGCATCTGAAAAAATCATGGGCATGTCAGAATCATCGCTCGACACGCTCCTCTTGTCAGCGCTTGCACGGCCAGCTTGCGCGCGCCGGGGAGACGATGCCCACCATGTTCCCGAGCGCGCGCACCACGGACTCCTGCGGCGACGGCGCGTCGAGGTATAGGAGCAGGCTCCGCAGCTCGTCGGACACGGCGGCACGCCGGAAGCTGTCAGTAGCGTAGCGGACGTGATGTTCATGGGTGGGGTGCCATGAGGAGTAAGACGGAGAGGTGGCAAGGGAGCGGCTGGGACTTGGTTCTCTGCTGGATTTGGAGGTGGTCTGACGTGCGAGGAGGACGGCGACCTTGGGGGGCTGGCTCTCTACATCTCGCCGTCGCTCTGAGGCCCACCTGCTGGCCACCTTCGTTCACGTCGCAGTGCGTAACCTGTGTTGCTGCGCGGCTGCTCCTAGCCCCGGCACCCTCCACACAAGGTCTGTTCAAACAACAGATTAAGTGATTAACCCTTCTTCCACTTCAACTAGAGCGTTATCCATCCAGGGCCGAGCCAGCAAAATTTGGGGCCCTGTGCGAAGCTCTAAAATAAGGCCCTATTTTACTAATCTTTTTAAACTATTAAATAATTACAAATACAAAAAACAATTAAACAATTTGAAGGAACACGAGATCGTCAGTTATTGAAGTATTAACAAACCAACGTTTTTCAGTGATCGCCATGCGCTGGATTGCCTACTTCTCGCCTTCTCGGCTTCTTGGCAACGCTAGCAATAGGCTTCATGCTCCCTAACCGCAATGGCCCTGAGCCCCTAACTGATCAGGGCGTCGACCAAATCGGGGGCATGGCCGCTGCAGCGTCTACTGGTCCTGGTAGGGTTGATTTGAGCTTACAAGATTGCGATGTGGAATTTTTTCATGTGGCAATTTTTCCAAATGAACCACTCGATCGAGTGTGGACATGCTACATAGCGCATGTTTTTTTACAACGTACAAACGTGTGATGTGCACGCTGTGCTGACAAGTTGTAAATGGGCCTTCCGTAATCACTTAAGCCCATAATAGTAATAAGACCGTTTCTTCCTTTCTTCTTTCTCGAGAGCTTAACTGTTCGACTAACATGGAGTTCTCGTCAATGGTGATGACCCTTCGATAGGAACCAGAGGGCCTGAACAGGGTACCCTGCTCCGCGCCTGGAGAAACCAGAGAGTGCTGCAAACCTTAAGACTTATACAAAAATTTGGGGCCCCCAAATTTTGGGGCCCTGTGCGGGCAGCACCGATGGCACACCTGCTGGCCCGGCCCTGTATCCATCCATTGGATAATTTAATTGGGTATGTACAGAATACAGACTAATGGAGTTGGAGCAAAATCATTGCCTAATTTGAGAGATTCACGAGGGGAAGCATCCGGCCATGTCGTCGGGAGGAACATAAAAGAAATCGGATAGAGCTAGAAGATGATATGACTTGTGGGCCCCATTGTCAGTGAGAGTGGCAAATTATAATATTTTTCTGTTCTAAAAGGTGTATTCTAGGTTTGATTTAGACCGGGATTGCAAAGTTTAGGGTGCAAACGACCGGGATTGGAAGTTGAGGGTTTATTTCGCCGAACCTCTACAAATTTAGGGTTTAAAATAGACTTTTTCCTATTCAATATTCTATGTTACAGGTAGGCTGTGCATTGCCCGTCCCAAGTTATAGATAAATGCTATAGTCGTCACAATGCTTTCTTAATGATTTGTCATTCCTTTATAAAATTGTTAATTTCGTGTGCAGATTTTTAGAATATGAACTACTACAGTCTATTTTACTTTTGGGGATTGGATCCTGAATAATAACGCACAAGTTTAATTTAGTACCATGTTATTTACTCAATCTGCAGCAACATGGTGAGCATATGACAATTGCAAGTACTGTCAACATTTGATGAAAAGAAACTCACCACGAGATAGTCAAATAGGTAAATTTTCTATCCAAATTGATCTTTTGAAATGATTTCTTATGTGAACCCTTTAGAAGCATCACTTGTTTCCATACCCGTAGAATTTCTGGTTTAAATCATTAATGTCAGAGCAGCTACTTTGTTGCATTGTTTGTGACAGGTGACAAAGTCCACGAAGGGCTTCACACGCCATAATTTACAAAACCAAGTTAGTGATGGTGACCTATTGATAAGACGAATGCTTTTTCGTTTTGTGTCGTGCAGGTTAGTAATTTGACTCCAGCTGAAACTTTTGGTTCATCTAACCAACCTTATGTTCATCTTTAAAAAAAAATACAGCTCCCAGCCGTCACATATATATTTATTTAGCACTTTGGCCACCTGTTTTATTTTGGTTGTGATAATCTAAAAGATATTGACGTTCTAAATATTGTATGGTAATGCTACTATGTTTTCAGAAATTGCAGAAAGTAGCAACATTGGTGACACATTCCATGATTATGATTCCTCTTATGCTACATTTAGTTTCTTGAAAATATTGTCGTTGCCCGATATTTAGTTAAATTGGCGAAGACCATAGTGGCGAGGGCCACATCAAGGCCTTACATGACTTGTCTTTGCTGAACAAAACAGTTTTATGATTGAGAATTTCCTGATAATTGGAGTAGAATCAAACAAAACAAAGGGCATACAATGAGTTTTTGGTTATGAGGACATACTAATAGACTCTCACTAAAAGATGTAGTATTCAAAATTAAAAAGAGATAAGTGTGTTTTGCACTATCCTATATATTGATAGATATCGTGCATTGCACGTACATTACTACTAGTATCTTGTAAATGACAAATAATCAAGCTTCTAAATCTAAAGCCGATACGACCAATATATCAACCAAGTACAGACGTAACATATAATTATTTAAATATCATTTTTCACACACATCAACCGAGATAGACCGATATGCCCGGTATTTGACCTGATATTGTTGTGGACTTAGATCCACAACAGGATAACTACCGTGCAGAAGACAGCCAGATTAGATTGGGTAGACATAGGTTGAGAAGAGAGAATAACCAGGGAGAGATTAGATTTATTGTTCTTGCTTGATTCAATAACTTACATGACCGACACATATATAAATACCTCCTAACTTGACACCCAAGTCATTATACTTTCCTATTCTTTACTGTTCCCAATTTACCTTTCCTAATCCTATCTCTAACTCATATTTCCTAATTTAGGTCGTCCCCTTCATGAACTCTTCCCTAGCCGACTCCTTCCCTGACTCTCATTTGCAGGCAACGTGCTAAAGACCACAATAGATATGTCCACCGATATAGACTGATACATAGATGTCAATGATTGTTTCTCAAAAGAAATTGGACAAAATTCAGTATTTACAACTTCATCAAATTATCAAAGTCGTGCATAATGTTATGTAGATGCACATACACAATGTACTTCTTTAAGTTAGAGCAAGGATTTTGTGAGCCTATTATTTTGTTTCTTAATTAAATAGTTAACAACTTGGAATCATAAACTTGTTATGCTCAAGCACTGAAATCATTCATTTTCTTGTACTGGCAAGGCATGTTTTGAACAAGAGTAACGAAATAAAATATCAGATAAGTTTTCCCATATAACTACATATCGTCTGATATATCACCCGATACCCAACATCTGATATGCCGAAGCGAAACCAGTACGAACCAGATATCCGACATTTTGAACCGTTCCAAATCCCCAGGCTCTTCCAATATTGTATCCATTCCCTTTCCCCACCCCAGCGCTTTATGCAGTGCTAATAGCAATACCATTAGCACCTCCCACACCCCTTTACCTGCACCTTTATCTACTTCGCCGCTTCATCAAGCACCAAGAAGCTGCTTGCAGGAACTTTACAGTCATGAAGGTTATCAAGGAGCCCAAGTGAGAAAATCAGGAGAGTAGCCTAGGTGTCATCCAGTTGAGGATAAAATTACAGGCAGCAGACATCAGAGGGAGGGAGTTGGCAATGAGGCTTGCAACAGCAACCATGAGCAGCAAAGGTGGCATAAATTAGCTCTCGGTGAATCATCATTGGTCCATCCCTTTCTTTAAGTTAGGACCCTATCAGTCTGTCAAGGTGGGTCTTAAGGACCTAACTGACCTGTGTGGCTGCCATTTCCATTCCAGTGACATTAGACGACACAGGTCTTTTTATGCGAATCTAGACAAAGTTGAGTCAAGAATTATGGAACGGAGGAAGTACCTACCTAATCATTTTCACGGATGGTGAGACTAAACAGCTGACGCGTCCCAGCTGATTGGATGCCAAGGCGCAATCTAGCTGATGCCTTTATAGCAATTGTCTTAAAACTATCTATGTAACAACTAAAAACCATAATTGTCAATCAAGCCACATTCTCAAACCCTTTGGTGTCAACAACACTGGCGAATGATGAAAGACATGGCGGTTCGGCCTTTGGTGGAGTGGTGTGAAGCTAGGGCAGAGGGAGAGGAGCTGAAATTATTGATAACTTCATGCCTGCTTTATTCAGTAGCCGGTGTCTCCTAATATACATGGAGACACCTCAAACCAACCTAATCCTTGAGGGATGCAAGCTCTAGTTTTAGTAACTAATCTGCGTATCAAAAGAAAACCTACCACTTGTTACGCCACAAGCTTGCCCGGGGCACACCTAAGGGTGGCCCCGCTGCTTATACTGCTGTCTCACATAATAGAGGGCGGTTGCTAAGTGAATTTGTATCTATTTGGTGTAAAGTCAATGTTTCAACTCTAGGGTAACTGACCAACGGTAGTTTTATTTTCTGATATTAAATACTCCAAGATTTCATTCTGGCAAGATGCTAATACCATAAAAGTGCCGGATATCCTATATAAGACTAAGACAATGTTCTATCTGAACAACTACGAATGTGATCTCACGGACATGGATTGTGAGGCTTCCTTTTCTGTTTATTCTGGTATTCATACAGCACTGCATGTGATGGGAAGCATATATTTCTAGGAGTTTATCCTACAATTATTCCTAGTATTTTATATTTGGCGGTTCATACTATTCAGAGGAAACTATAAATGAATTAAATGGCGGTGAGATTTGGAAAGCGACATGCTGGAGAACAGATTACCTGCTTTCCATGCGACTTCGCCGAAGGACCTCCTGTGCCAACCTGACGGGCCTTGCCTGCAGACTGTTGCATTGTGGGATGAGTAGGAGTGGTCCCAATTGCCGGAACCATTCCATGAGAATGCAAGGGAGGTCGTGTTTCAGATGCTAAACTCTGTGGTCTAAGAGGCATCGAACCACTGGTTGGACGAGGGTACGACTGAGGAGTGTTATTGGTTCCATATAAATGCTGCGAGACTTGCTGGATTTTTGTGGGTTGCAGCTGTTTGTTACTTGTCTGCAATGGAGTTGGCGGGTTCATACTAGGTGGTCGATTTGGCATAGCATGCACCCCCTTTGCATCTGGCGTTTGGATGGAATTTTCATGAGAAAAGTAGTGCACACTATTATGCATTTGTGTGCCTGAAAGTGGCACAAATGTCTGAGGTGAAGATGACGCCTGGCTTTTATAACCCTGGTTAGTTGGGGTAGGCATGCGAACTTGCTGATCGGGCAATTTTGCTGATCCACTGGCAGGACTCTGTTGTGTAGACGCTTGAGATGATAAAGAATGCTGATTTGCATTTCCCTGCTTATTTCGCTGTGTCTGAGATTGCATCTGCAAACAAGAGAAAATAAAGCAAATATAGGCATGAGAATATGAGATATTACTCAAAGAACTGAATCACTCAACAAACATGACTCAAACTGGCTCCACGCTCGTCAAGTTTGATGAATAGTTAGGTATCAAAGGAAAAAAGGGCAGTGATGTTGTTAACATCACAAAATTCACCTGTGCAAAAACTTTATGGGCTGCCTGCTTGAGCATTTGATCGCCGACGATATTCCTTATGACTCTTAAAAAATCATCTTTATGGACTTCATTACGCTGCAAACAAAGAATAGGTCAGCTTAGTAAGTTTAATTTAGAAATGCAGGTGCAGACTATATTTTCTATGTCGATGTGCCTTTGTTACTGTTCTTTAATCTATTCCCTCCACAATCTCAACAATTTGTAAAAAGAATAGCAATGAGTTCTTTCCAAAATTATAATGCTTTCCGCTAATATCAGATGAGGAAACATGCACCAAAGGAAGTGCAGACCTTGCATTCCCCTTAGCCTCCCTTTGAAAAAGAAATGCTTGGATAATTTTATTTATATTGAGAGTGTGATACAAATTCCTAACAATGTTATCGGTCAAATGGCTTCAGAGGAGAGCAACTCATTCATCTTTTTACTTAGCAGTACAGGTAGCCAACTTTCCATTAGTGATCTTTATGGCCTTTTGCTCTACTAGCTTTTGGAATACAAAATTATATAAGTTTAACTAATACATATAATACGGAGTTTTTCTTTACCCCCGCCACTCTTTGCATCTGTAATTTCTCCAGAAACCAATTTGTTGACAAAACACGTCAGCTTATAACAGAAGACTGAACAAAACGCACCCTAAGTTTTGCCCATACAGATTGAAGCTGCATATCTTTATCTCTGTCAAGATGCTCCTGTAGGATTGGAATCAACATATTAAACGGTATAGATGGCTGATATCCCTTCTTCCGTGTTTCCTGGGCACCAGGTGGTGCTTGCTGACCAACCACTGGATTTACATGCTGCTGATCCAGCGGGGGCTGAGCGACATCTTCCATAGAGCCTGTCAAACTCTGTTGACCAACATACTCTATTGCTTTTTCAGCCAGCTGAACGCTATTTGTTTCTGTCTGTTGCAGTTGATTCTCAGAACGTGGTTGCTCTTCTGGCTGGTAATGGTGTTGCTCCTGTTGGATAAAGTTTTCATTTTCTGAATTTCCAGTTACCAATGTTGGTTGAGATAACTGATCTGATGGATCCATAAGCGGTTGCCCTACTTGTTGGCTTGTCTGAGCACTTCCTTCCAGCTCTGTTGATTGCAGCTGACCAACTATAGGCTTGGACACATCACTTATATCCTGGGGCAAAGTACCTGCAGTGCAGAAATAGAGATTGTATATGTTTCGGAACTCTCAACAACATAAGATGGTGACCATCACATCACTGAAAGCTAGGACACCCAGAATCTCTGGGAATAGCAAGCCGCGACAAAAAAGCACATACTTGAAGATGCAACTCCTCAAAACTAGACAAGAAACATTTTATCAACACCAGAAAATGACTCAATAGGCAAGTACCATGAAATAAATTCTGAGGCATGATTTGATGAAATGCCTTGCATGGTCAGATAAGTGTGCCAAGGAAAACAGTTGTTATTTCAACCCATAAATGTGCTGCTGGAAGTTTCCAAACTAGTGACCGATGTAGATACGGCCATACAGATGTCAGAAATATACTGGTGACCAAATACTGGCGAACTCGAGTGCTACAGAAATCCTTCAAATTATGTGCAATTCATTTGAACTTTCATGTTTTTACATGCTTTGCTTGCTTCACCACTTCTAAGGCTCAACTTCGCCAAAACAGCACTAGCTCCATAATAACCTCGGGTATTTCGATGGACTTCCTTTTTTATGTATCTCATGTATATCGCAGCTTACAAAATTGAACTAATATCCTTTAGCCTACTTCCAAAAACAGCATTGCAACTATTAGTGAACTATCGTTCCTTTATAAATATCATACCAAAAGATGTACTTCCTAATTGTTGACCTTGCTCGACAATCCGGACAACTTTCAGCAATGGTATCGACAAAGTTATCAATGCGCTGCATAATTAATTTCACAAGTTGCCTCAAGTCAGGCGCCCATAGCCCAACAAAAAAAATTCTTCCATGGTGCTAAGTAAGCCGGTTAGCAACAGGGTAGCATGAAAGCCAACCACGAATTCTTGCGTCCCTCCACACCAAAAGGGATAATAAAAGGGCAAACTTGCATGCCGGCATGCAGCTGCAGAGTAAATAGCTAGCTCAGCAGGTCCCCAGTACATGGCATAAATCGCATGGCACAGAGATATCAAGCTCAAGAAGCAAGGCAAAGCAAATCCGAGCATCCCAATCACGCAAAGAGACAAAAACCTGGCTTTTGGCAGCTAAGTACACAGAACGGCGCTGCAATCAAGAGGAGGGGAGCTGATGAGTGATACCGCTGGGTAAAGGGGCTCCGGCGTCCCCACCAGCCTCCGGCGGCGGGGAGGCCATGGACGGACGGTAGCAGGCAGCGAGCTCGGGGACCAGAAGTGGTTACGCTGCTCCGGCGATCTAGGGTTTCGCGGGGCAGCGACGCTTAGACCGCCGTAGAAGCAGCGGCCGCCGGAGCTGCCGTGCGGAGGGCGCGGCGGAGCGGTCGAGGGGATCTTCCCACTTTTTTTTTCTTCAGCGGCGATGGGGACGCGGTGTGGACGGCGGGGGACGGCAGCGCCGGAAGCGTGTTGACGCCGGTCACGGTCTCGAGCCACGGGCCGGCGCGCGTTGCGTGCGGCGCGGAGGGGATGGCGGCAGCGGCGCGGCCTATTGGGCCAGGCCTACGAGAGACTTGCTCACTTTGGATCAGCTTGTAATAGGGTGGACGATGGGCCGCTTGTCAGATATAGCGTTTTGGCTCGTGTCTTCTAGGCTTGGCCCAAAACTATAAAAAAAGTACTTAATTTTTTTAAAAAACAATGCACTCCCTCCAATCGAAAAAGTTTGCGGATGATTTAGTACAATTTAGTGTAAAATTGTACTAGCTCACCGATAATATTTTTCAATCGAAGGGAGTAGATGTTTCTGCCTTCTAGGTGCATGTAAAATTTTATGAAGAAACGGGCATATGGTGTCCTAGACAAAATAAACAAAAAGCACGTGCAACTCTTGAAACACCCAAAAAAATAACACATGACCCCAAGCTTGTCTTTTTCAAGTGAAATTTTACATGTGCGCATGGAACATGGACACAAACTTGTGTAATTTTTTCTACTTTTATGAAAATTATAAAACCATTTTTTATAAAAAAAAAGGTGCATATGTACCTAGGTTCAACTTTGAATTCTCACGCTTGTCAGACCTAATTAAAAAATAAATTGTATTGTTTGCAAAAAATAATAAAATAAAAATAGGTTAAACAAAGCCAGATCGTCATTCTCCATGATTCTTATGTGTCAGAAGAACATGTGAGGCAAACAGGCTCATGGATGGTATGACCACCTTGCTTTTTAGCATTCTTTTGACATGCGCTTGACTTTTTTCTTGAGGAGACTTGCTTTAGGGTTATATCATGATCATACTCAAATTTGGTGAAATTTATGTGATCAACGCACACATCAAAGTGCCCATAAGAGGGATATGCAATTTGTCATTTTCAGATTGCTCTTCAACCAAGGCAAGGGGCCCATATCATCCCCTTTCCTCCACTTCATAACCTGACCAAGAGTCCTTCCAAAGATAGATGTCAGATCTACAGTCTAAATGTGTAGTGTTATTTTGTGCTTGAGTTTTCGTATACCCCTATAATAAGTTTGTGGTTGAGTTCCTAGTAAGAGTTAGCATATGCACATGCCTAACCCCTGGGGCGGCGGCACCACGTGTTTCTATACGGAACATGCACATCCGCTCTGCACGAGTGATACGTCTCTAACGTATCTATAATTTTTGATGCTCCATGCATGTTTTTACACCATTTGCTTAGTGTTTCGTTACACTTCATGGCATTTTTATGCAATTTCCGGAACTAACCTATTAACGAGATGGCACAGTGCCAGTTCTATGTTTTCTGCTGTTTTTGTGTTTCAGAAAAGTTACACAGAAATATTCTCGGAATTGGACGAAATAAAAGCCAAACATCCAGAAATTCACCGAAGCTTCCAGAGAACCGAAGAGGAGACGGAGTGGGGCCACGAGGGGCCCACACAACAGGGCAGCGCGGCCCAGGGCTAGGCCGCACCCCCTATGTGTGTGGCCGCCTCGGTCCACTTCTGACGATGCCCCTTTGCCTATAAAGACCCCCCGACGGGAAAAACCTAAACAACCGATCACTTTTCCAGAAACACATCGCGATCCGCCGCCGCCGTCGACCCGAGATCGGGAGGGTCTAGAAGCTCTTCCCGGCACCCTGCCGGAGAGGGAAATCGCCACCGGAGATCTTCTTCATCGCCATGCTTGCCTCCGGTGTGATGAGTGAGTAGTCTACCTTGGACTATGGGTCCATAGCAGTAGCTAGATGGTTGTCTTCTCCACCATGTGCTTCATGTTTAGATCTCGTGAGCTGCCTTACATGATCGAGATCACCGTTATGTAATTCTACATGTTGTGTTTATTGGGATCCGCTGAATATTAGTGTTATGATTGAGTTGATGTGCTGAATATTATCTTATGTTATCTCTATGTTGTTTATGATCTTGCATGCTCTCCGTTGTTAGTAGCTATCTTGGCCGAGTAGATACTAGTGACTCCAAGAGGGGGTATTTATGCTCGATAGTTGGATTTATGCCTCTATTTAATCTGAGGGAGTGACAGAAACCTCTAAGGTTGTAGATGTGCTGTTGCCACTAGGGAGAAAACAATATTCATATGCTCAAGGGCATATGCTTTGTTTACATTACACACTTTGCTTAATGCAGTTATCTGTTGTTCGCAACTTAATACTTGTGGAGTTCTCAGATTGATTCGCCACAAGTGGATTATTAGTCATAGATGCAGTTGGATGGCGGTCTATGTATCTTGTTGTAATGCCCAGAGTAAATCTCACAGTGATCTTCTCGACATATGCACGTTGTCTTTATTCTATCAATTGCCCAACTGTAATTTGTTTACCCAGCATATGTTATTTTATCTTGTGAAGAGACACCACTAGTGAACTGTGGACCCCGGTCCTATTTCCATTATATTGCTATCACCTGTTTACTTTACTCGCATACTACTATTGCTTTCCACTCGATACGCTCATACCCTTTGTTTCAAGCAAACCGGTGAGATTGATAACCCCATCGTAAGTTAGGAACAAAGTATTTGGTTGTGTTGTGTGCAGGTTCCGCGTTGCAGCTGGCAAAGCAAAGCTTGGACGAGGCGCCCTATAAATTGTCTGGAGCTATCGCGAAGCTAGCAAACATCACCTTCTTGAGTTTGACTTTTTCCTACTGGATTGATAACCTTGGTTTCTTACTGAGGGAAAAACTTGCTGCTATATTCATTAAACCTTCTCTTGGGGTTTCCTAACTGGCCGATTATTTACCGCGCCATCAATAGCAATCAAGACATTTTTTGGCGCCGTTGCCGGGGAAAAAGAAGACTTCTGCAAGGGGAGTTTCGCACGCACATCCTTTACTTTGTTTTAAGTTTTGCTTTTACTTTATTTTTACTTGCATCGTTTTATCAAAAACCCAAAAAATTAGTTTCCTTTATAGTCGCTTTTATTTACTTACTTTTAGTTTTGTTAGAATGAGTAATCCTGAAGTTGAAGTTCGTACTTTTAAGCAATAAGGGAGAGAGAGCTTGAAAGATGCTTGGTACCGTATTAGCAATTCTCATAGGTGTACAAAAAAGTATTCTACCATGATCCTCCTTAGAAATTTTTATGTTGGTATAACTAGTTGGTATAGGTACGTTCTTGATACTCTTGCAGGAGGTAATTTTCTGGGTACTCCCGCTCTTGAAGCATGCACTTTAATTGAAAGTTTAGTGGGAGTACCACCTATTCATGTTGTTAAAACTGAGATCACTTTTGAGGAAGTTATAGAAAAAGTAGGCTCTTTAGAAAAAAGTTTGCCAAATATCCTTGATAACGCTAGCCGAGTTAATGAAGCGATAGAAAGTATCGGTAAGAGAATCACCGTTTTAGAAGCTAGCACTACTCTTGATAGTCAAAACCTTAGGATTGGGAAACTAGAGGAATCCATGGAAACTTTAAGTTCAATTTTCTCTTCTCTTAAGTTTAAGAAGGAGAAAGCTTTCGTTGGAAAAGAGAAAAAATTCATGTATGTTCCCAAGGTGTCTGTGCCTAAACTGCAGCATGTTTTTAAGATTGGTAAGACTTTTAGTTCAACTAAGAGTGACTTGCAGGTTGAATCATCTTCGGGGACCTCTAAAGTGCCTAGTGTGGTAAGTGGTGATCTTGAGGAAATAGTTGATCTTAATGCTTCTTTCAAAAATACTTGATTCGCACTTTCTGCGCCTAGCTCAAAGGCGTTAAAGAAAAGCACTCTTGGGAGATAACCCAATGTTTTTACTTTCAATTATTTTTCTTTTATTTGAGTCTTGGAAGTTATTACTACTGTAATAACCTCTCTTTATCCTTATTATTTCGTTTTTGTGCCAAGAGAAGACTCTAATTTGAGTGAGGTAAGATTTGGGGATGTTGCTGTTCTGAAACAGTTTTCGGTGCTGCACCGTAAAAATTTGTGAAAATTCTCAGAATATCTTTTGGACCTGCGATTTCTTGTGCATATGCCCCAGGTTATATCCAAACTTTCATTAGTTATACACTTTTTGATTTGAGCAACAGAGAACCCTCTTAAAATTCGACCTTTGTCAGCTATTCCGTTTTGACAGATTTCTGTCATTATTTGTGTTTGTCGCTCGATCGCTTTCTTTTTGAGTTCTTTTGATCACAGAACTTTTGGGGAAGTTGCTACAGTAGTATATGCTTATTATGTGGTGGTTTTGAGTTGAAACCTGAAGCAAAAAGGGGTTGATTTAATACTATGCTTACACTAATGTTGCTAATAGAATTGTGTTTAGTTTTGTATGAAGGAAGTTTTCAAGTGTAGGGATTGGAGAATGATGAGATGAGTTGAAGAATGGACAAAAGCTCAAGCTTGGGGATGCCCATGTCACCCCAAGAAATATCTAAGAGGTACAAGCATCAAAGCTTTGGGATGCCCCCGAGGCACCCCTTCTTCATCGGCAAAAATCAGGTCACATTTCAACACACTATATTTTTATTGCTTCATGCATTATGCGTTTTCTTGGAGCGTCAGTTGTTTTTAGTTTTCAGTTTTATTTAGTTTTGTTTTTTGCAATAAATGGTTGGACCCCAACAAATTCCTTTTGGAGAAGTTGCCTTGCTTTTCATTTGCCAAGAACACTCCGTTTTTCACTCTTATCGTTTCAACGAGTGTTCTCTTTTTCTAGAACTGCGTTTAGCTTTCGATTTTCGCCTTGATTTTTGTTCAGATCTTGTTATATCTTTTTATCAAGGTGTATTTTGACCTCTGGTCCATGTTGGTTTTCCTCAAAAGAGTTGTTTCAAAAAAAGTTTGAATGGTGTTGGAAAAGAGAAAAAGCTTTATGCAAAAAAGTGGTACAAAAAGGAGCTTGTGTAGACTGCGGCCTAGGCTTTTGCATGTCGTGCTTGATGTCTTTTTGATAGTATGCTTAGTGGTTTTACTGTAGCATGACTTGTCTCAAATGACTGAGATTGCTTAATGAGCCTTTGAAAAATCATGCGTTGTTTTAATTATTTGGAAGCATTATTTTGGTTTTCTCCTTTGATGCTTTATTTGGGTTGACTTGGCGCATGCTCACACATGTTTGACTCATACAAAGTCGCCATAAGTCTCTATGATCATTTATTTTTTGACTTTTGATACCATCTTATGCTTCTTTTAATGTCGCTTTGTCGCTATGCATGATTATGGCCGTTATTGCTCTCTTAGTTGGTCGCTCCCAGTCTTTTGCTAGCCCTTATTTTGTACTGAATATGAGCTCTACTCGTGCATCCAACTTCTAAAAACCAAGTTTGCCATTTGTGTCCACTATAAATTCCTATGCATGGTATTTGTAAGCCATTCCAAGTAAATTTTCATGTGCTACCTTTCAAAACTTTCAACTACTTCTCGTTTTGTGCCACTATTTTTAGCTCATGGTGACGTAGTGGTCAGAATTGCTATCTTCCATATTAAATTAAGTACCCCTCGACTAGGCAGCTTCATCTGCTCATCATTAATTTTGCATGAGAGCTGGTCAGACCATTGCAATCTAATTCTAAAAAAGAAAAGAAAAAAGGCACTCCTCCATGGTTTGTGAATGTTGGTGGGCACCCGATGGAATCGGTTAGCCATGGTTTGAGAAAGGAAAAAATGTGGGGAGGAGTGCCAAAGCTTTATAAAAGAGCACCAATGTGCCAAATTTTTAAAGAACTCGGAACCGCTCTCACTTGTTTATTATGGAAGATAGTAAGACCCCATTGCCAGTCATTGACATGAAACAACCACCTCTCAAAACCCAATTTTTATCTCTCTGTTTTATAAATGAA
This sequence comes from Dactylis glomerata, assembly GCA_007115705.1. Classification (NCBI taxonomy): domain Eukaryota; kingdom Viridiplantae; phylum Streptophyta; class Magnoliopsida; order Poales; family Poaceae; genus Dactylis; species Dactylis glomerata. The sequence goes on from QXEO01000379.1 coordinate 2,988,655, forward strand.
AAGCTCTAGCACATGTTTAATCACTGCTTCCCTCCGTGAAGGGCTTTTCTTTTACCTTTTTGTTGAGTCACCGCCTTCTACCTTTATGCACCGTCTAAGAGAGCATAGTTGTCATTTTGAGTATAATGTGCATTGTCCCAAAGTTTTCATTGATTGATTCATGATGTTGGTTTCACTTGTTCTTAAATTATTTGTATCTAGTCGCCCTCTTAAACTTGAAGGTGTCCTATGCATTTATGTTTTGCTAAGGACAAGCTGAATACCATTTGTATGTTTTTCTATATGATTTGAACACATATTTGACTTTCATTGTTTCATTTTCATGATCTTTCATTTGTGTTCTTTTTCATGTTATAACATGGTTGCTAAGTTTCTTCTATTAAGATTATGTCTTTCGTTCCCATGTTTTAAGTTCTTTTGATCCCAGCGCACAACGCTTACATAGATGATCAAGATTGTGCAGGTGCATGTCACCTCAAAAATTATTTCTTTTGTTATCACTTACCTACTCGAGGACGCGCAGGAGTTAAGCTTGGGGATGCTGATACGTCTCTAACGTATCTATAATTTTTGATGCTCCATGCTTGTTTTTACACCATTTGCTTAGTGTTTCGTTACACTTCGTGGCATTTTTATGCATTTTCCGGAACTAACCTATTAACGAGATGCCACAGTGCCAGTTCCCTGTTTTCTACTGTTTTTGTGTTTCAGAAAAGTTACACAGGAAATATTCTCGGAATTGGACGAAACAAAAGCCAAACATCCAGAAATTCACCAAAGCTTCCAGAGAACCGAAGAGGAGACGGAGTGGGGCCACGAGGGGCCCACACAACAGGGCGGCGCGGCCCAGGGCTAGGCCGCGCCCCCTATGTGTGTGGCCGCCTCGGTCCACTTCTGACGATGCCCCTTCGCCTATAAAGACCCCCCGACGGAAAAAACCCAAACACCCGATCACTTTTCCAAAAACACATCGCGATCCACCGCCACCGTCGACCCGAGATTGGGAGGGTCCAGAAGCTCTTCCCGGCACCCTGCCGGAGAGGGGAATCGCCACCGGAGGTCTTCTTCATCGCCATGCTTGCCTCTGGCGTGATGAGTGAGTAGTCTACCTTGGACTATGGGTCCATAGCAGTAGCTAGATGGTTGTCTTCTCCACCATGTGCTTCATGTTTAGATCTCGTGAGCTGCCTTACATGATCGAGATCACCGTTATGTAATTCTACATGTTGTGTTTGTTGGGATCCGATGAATATTGGTGTTATGATTGAGTTGATGTGCTGAATATTCTCTTATGTTATCTCTATGTTGTTTATGATCTTGCATACTCTCCGTTGTTAGTAGCTATCTTGGCCGAGTAGATACTAGTGACTCCAAGAGGGGGTATTTATGCTCAATAGTTGGGTTCATGCCTCTATTTAATTTGGGGGAGTGACAGAAACCTCTAAGGTTGTAGATGTGATGTTGCCACTAGGGAGAAAACAACATTCATATGCTCAAGGGCATATGCTTTGTTTACATTACACACTTTGCTAAATGCAATTATCTGTTGTTCGCAACTTAATACTTGTGGAGTTCTTGGATTGATTCGCCACAAGTGGATTATTAGTCATAGATGCAGTTGGATGGCGGTCTATGTATCTTGTTGTAATGCCCAGAGTAAATCTCATAGTGATCTTCTCGACATATGCACGTTGTCTTTATTCTATCAATTGCCCAACTATAATTTGTTTACCCAGCATGTGTTATTTTATCTTGTGGAGAGACACCACTAGTGAACTGTGGACCCCGGTCCTATTTTCATTATATTGTTATCACCTGTTTACTTTACTCGCACTGTTTACTTTACTCGCATACTACTATTGCTTTCCACTTGATACGCTCATACCCTTTGTTTCAAGCAAACCGGTGAGATTGACAACCTCATCGTAAGTTGGGAACAAAGTATTTGGTTGTGTTGTGTGCAGGTTCCGCGTTGCAGCTGGCAAAGCAAAGCTTGGACGAGGCGCCCTATAAATTGTCCGGAGCTGTCGCGAAGCTAGCAAGCATCACCTTCTTGAGTTTGGCTTTTCCCTACTGGATTGATAACCTTGGTTTCTTACTAAGGGAAAAACTTGCTGCTATATTCATCAAACCTTCTCTTGGGGTTTCCCAACTGGCCGGTTATTTACCGTGCCATCAATAGCAATCAACGAGGCGCTCACTTTCCCCTCCTCTCCTCTCACGCATGCACTACCACTAGAGAGCAGGCCTCCCCCATAGCCTCTCTATCAGATTAGCCGACGGGATTTGGGCAAGGGGAGCTTCCAGAGTAGTTAAGGTTCTTTCTAGTAGATGTAGTGGTTGTTCCGCTGTAGGTTTGGGCTTTATGCTCGGGAGTGGAGCTCGGGATCTCTACGACTAGATCCAGATCTTAGGGTTCATCGGCAAGGCATTCAAGCTTCTATGGTTGAAGCTGACCGCTGCGATGGCGGCCACCCTTCCTTCAATAAAGGTGTGGTCATCTTTTGCTTCCTTTACCTCACTGTGTCGCTTCTGCTCTATCTTCCTGATGAGGGGTGACCTCTTGGGTATGGCCCGATCTTCACGGATTGACGAGATTTATGGCGGGGAACAAGGATGAACACGAAGAACACGATGAACAAATCGAAGGCAAACACACACACATAAGATACACACCGGTTGTCCTCGTTGGCCCGATTCACCAACTCAATAGAATCACAAGGAAGAGACTCCAAGAGTAGAATTCCTTGCGAGAGATTGATTTGCTAGGAGTAGAATTCCACTTGGGGAAGAGACCAAACCAATGGATAGAATTACACACAAAATTATGCAAGAGATCCACTACAAGGTAGAATTCCCCAAATAAAAGAGACCCCAAACAAAGAGGGATGATGGTTTACTCTAGATTTGAGATCTAGTAGCAAGTTCCCTAAGGGAAAGGGCATGAAGCCATGTTTATCTTAATTCTTGTCTAAGCTAGAATGGGGAAAAGAGAGCCATATAAATAGGCAGCCACGACCTGGGGGCAATTTGGTAAATTAGGGAAGATTACATGGGTGGCTTCGAGGCCAAAGACGCGTTGACTCGACCAGACCGGCTTTAGCCGGTGTTAAGTCTGGCTTTAGCCGGTGTGGCCGGCTATAGCCGGTGCTGGGGCCGGCTAAAGCCGGGGGCCGGCTATAGCCGATGTTGGGGTCGGCTTTAGCCGGTCCGTCGCTTGCTCCGACTTCTTCTTCCGGCGTTTCCATGCTTCCTCTTCGTGTTCCTTGTCCTTGGTCGCCTCTCCATGTGGTTCGTAATGGACTGCACAAATGATGTTTCCATGAGGTAGCGAACCATTCAACGTATGTTCTAGATCAAGTGTGTTTAGGAGCAAATTCACCTTATCATGGAGGGCTTTAGCTCGAGCTCTTGTCATTGGCCCTTGCGGGGGACTTGGCGGTCTTGAGGCGGAGGTGTCCGAAGGCCACCCCACATCATCTCCCCCCCTGGGAAAGAGTCGACCTCGACTCTTCATTGACCATCTCACCATGAAAGGGGGATAGGTCCTTGATGTTGAAAGTGTTGCTTACGAGGTACTTGGACGTTGGAATGTCGATGACGTAAGCGTTGTCGTTGATGCGCTTGAGAACCTTGAAGGGGCCATCACTTAGTGGCTTGAGTTTTGAATTGCGTTCATGTGGGAACCGATCCTTGCTCAAATGAATCCAAACAAGGTCGCCCTCCTCGAAGATGCGTGGAGTCTTGTTCTTGTTGATCATGGCGGTATGGCGATTGACATGGTCTTCTATGGTCTTCCGTGTGTTGTCGTGCAAGTTCTTCATGATGTCGGCGCGCTTGGTGATGTCCATGTTGACGCGCTCGTGAAGCGGGAGTGGAAGAAGGTCGAGTGTCATTGGTGGGTTGAACCCATAGACGATCTCAAAGGGGCTTCGCTTGGTGATTCTATGTTCGGCGCGGTTGTAGGCGAACTCCGCATGAGGAATGCATTCCTCCCATGACTTGGGGTTCTTCTTGATCAACACACGGAGGAGGTTCCCAAGACTCCGGTTCACCACTTTGGTTTGTCCATCCGTTTGGGGATGTGATGATGAAGAAAAGAGGAGCTTGATCCCTAGATTGACCATTAGGGTCTTCCATAAGTAGCTCATGAACTTGACGTCGTGATCCGATTCGATGCTTGTTGGAAACCCATGAAGTCAAATGATATCCCTAAAAAACAAATTAGCAATATGTGAAGCATCGTCGGTCTTGTGACAAGGAATGAAGTGTGCCATTTTGGAAAAACGGTCAACTACCACAAATATTGAATCATGTCCATTGCGTGTATGAGGCAAACCCAAAACAAAATCCATGCTAATGTCCGACCATGGTGCGTGTGGAATAGGTAAAGGCATGTAGAGACCAAGTGAATGAGATTTGGACTTAGCTTGTATGCATGTAGTGCATCGGTGTACGTGCCTCGCGATGTCGCGGTACATCCGTGGCCAAAAGTAGTGCGTTGAAAGCATGGCATAGGTCTTCTCACATCCGAAATGACCCATGAGTCCTCCACCATGTGCCTCTTGCAATAACAACATACAAAGAGAGGACTCGGGTATGCATAATTTGTTAGCTTTAAAAAGGAAACCCTCATGCAAATAGAAATCATCGACCCTTTGGAAGGTCAAGCATTGTTCATAGATGGTTCCAAAGAAAGAATCGGAAGGGTACAAATTTGGTAGCGCATCCAAACCCAAAATGTGTGTGTCAATGCGAGTGAGAAGGGTGGTATTTTTGCGTGATAGAGCATCCGCGACCACATTTTCTTTGCCCTTTTCGTACTTGATGATGTAAGGGAAAGATTCGATGAATTCAACCCACTTCGCATGACATTTGTTCAAATTTGCTTGGCTTTTCAAAAACTTCAAAGATTCGTGGTCCAAATGGATGACAAATTCTTTTGGCCAAAGATAATGTTGCCAAACTTCCAAAACACGAACAAGAGCAAAGAGTTCTTTGTCATAGATTGAATAGTTGAGGCGTGCACCATCCAACTTTTCACTATGATAAGCAACGGGGCGTCCATTTTGCATGAGAACACCACCGATTCCAATTCCACTAGCATCACATTCAATTTCAAAGTTTTGTTGGAAATCGGGTAAAACAAGCAATGGTGCCTCCGTAAGGCATTTCTTTAGTTCATCGAAAGCATGTTGTTGAGCTTTGCCCCAAACGAAAGGTACATTTTTCTTTGTAAGCTTGTTTAGAGGGCAAGCAATGGTGCTAAAATCTTTAACAAAGCGATGGTAAAACCGGCTAGGCCATGAAAACTTCTCACTTGGCCAACCGTTGTTGGTGTTGGCCAATTCCGTATGGCCTCAATTTTGGAAGTGTCTACTTCAATGCCATTGTGAGAGATAATGAATCCAAGAAAAACCAACTTGTTTTGAGTAAAGTTACACTTTGGGAGATTTGCATAAAGCTTTTCTTTGCGAAGAACGTGCAAGACTTGCTCAACATGGGAAACATGGTTCGAAAATGACTTGCTATAAATGAGATGTCGTCAAAATAAACCACAACAAATTTGCCAATGAAAGATCGCAAAATGTGGTTTATAAGACGCATAAAAGTCGACGGTGCATTAGACAATCCAAAAGGCATGACAAGCCATTCATAGAGACCAAGTTTGGTCTTGAATGCCGTCTTCCATTCATCGCCTATGGCCATGCGTATTTGATGGTATCCACTACGAAGATCAATTTTAGAAAATATAGTGGAACCCGCAAGCTCATCAAGCATGTCGTCTAAGCGAGGAATAGGATGGCGATAACGAACGGTAATGGCATTGATAGGATGACAATCCATACACATTCGAAGTGTGTCATCACTCTTGGGGACAAGAATTACCAGAACGGCGCAAGGAGATAGGCTTTCACGAACATACCCTTTTTGTAGAAGATCATGAATTTGACGTTCGATTTCCTTCGTCTCATCCGAATTTGTGCGGTACGCGACGCGGTTTGGAAGTGGTGCGCCCGGAATGAGGTCGATCTGATGCTCGATGCCGCGTAGAGGTGGTAGTCCATGTGGAAGCTCGTCCGGAAAGACATCTCGGAATTCCTTCAAAAGAGACAACAAAGGAGAAGGAATCGTGGAGTGATCATTAGTAGTGAGAACGGTGCCCTTGCAAATGAGCACAAAGTGTAAGGTGGATGGGTTGTGGTGTAAATCCCTCATCTCACTTTTGGTGGCAATCAAGGCGTGGGTGATTTTATCGCTCATGTATGGCTTGTGGCGCTCACTTTCTTTGTTGTGGCTAGGTCGCTCATCGCTCAACTCACTTGGAATGGAAATTTGTTGGACCCTCGCTAAAGCCTTTGCATTGTCCACAATAATTTGGCTAGGAGTCATTGGGCGAAGCGTGAAGGTCTTGTCATCTTCCTTGAAGGTGTAAGCATTGGAATAGCCATTGTGTATAGCCTTCTTGTCAAATTGCCAAGGGCGGCCAAGGAGGACGTGACACACCGTCATGGGAACATCACATTCCACGGTGTCTTCATAAGCTCCAATCTTGAATGTAACGGATACGATATGTTCAATCTTGACATTGCCGTTGTCGCTTAACCATTGCACATGGTATGGGTGAGCATGCTTGCGTAGTTGGAGATTGAGCTTTGAACATAACTCGGTCCTTGCAAGGTTGTGGCAACTTCCTCCATCAATGATCACCTTGATTGACTTTCCATGAATGCCGGCTTTTGTTTGGAAGATGTTGCATCGTTGGTCCTCTAAGTCTTGGGATAGAGTAGTCAACACCTTTGTGACGACAAGGGATGGGCTAGTGTCATGAGTGCATAGCACATGTTCCTCTTCATCACCCATGTCATCCGCTTCCATGGCAACGGCCGCTTGGACAAAGGCTTCATACTCGTTTTCATCATAGTAGTCAATGGTGCCATTGTCTTTGGTGATCATCACCCTTGTGTTTTTGCACTCAAATGACGTGTGTCCTTGCACGACACACTTGAAGCAAGTTACTTTGAGTGGTGTCGATGATGCTTTGGAGGAGGTGGTTGTAGTAGGTGCGGGAGCTTGAGTTGTTGATTGTGGTGCTTTGGAGAAGGACTTGGGCGAAGATGCAAACGACGGCTTGTGTGTCGTTGGTGTGCTTGCCAAATGGGTACGAGAGGCGAAGAAGCCCATGGTGTGCTCATACTTGGCTTCTTCTTGGAGTTGGCGCTCGACTCGAGTCGCTTTGTGTACAAGGTCCCACAAGGTAGAGTAAGGTAGGAACTCCACAATGCACTTGATGGGGAATTTCAATCCATCGAAGAAACGTGCCATTGTTTGTTCTTCTTTCTCCTCCAACTTGAGGCGCATCATAGTCAATTCCATTTCCTTGAAGTATTCTTCCACGGTCTTGGTGCCTTGTGTTAGCTTTTGAAGCTTGTTGAAGAGATCGCGGGTGTAATGGTCCGGTACGAAGCGGGTGTGCATTTCAAGCTTCATTTCTTCCCAAGTTGCAATTGGTTCTCGTAGGTTTTCTTCACGTTCGGACGTCACTTGCTCCCACCAAATATTGGCATAGCCTTCAAACTCAAGGGAAGCCATGGCAACTTTCTTCTCTTCGGAGTAATTGTGCATGCGGAAGATCTTGTCAACCTTGATGACCCATGAGAGGTAGGCGTCGGCGTCGTCATCACCCGTGAACTTGGGTATGGTGAACTTGAGTTTGCCAAACTTGTCGTCTGCATCATGTGGGCGGCGAGGAGTTCTTGCATCATCATCATGTTGGTGGTGAGGCGGTCTTGCATCCTCATCAAATGGTCAACGCGGAGGTCTTGCATTAGCATGTAGGTCTTGGTCACGGTGTCGATGGTGTGGGTGGACTTATGGTTCCTCATCATGGTGTGGACGGTGTCGGCGAGGTTGCACACTATCTTCACTTAACGCCCCGTGGTGATCATGTTGATGATTAAACTCATGGCGGCGGTGGTGGTCATGGCGTCGACGTCCCTCATGATCATGGAGAATGGGACGATGACCATCATGGTCATGTGGGAGATGGCGTCGTCCAACTTGTTGTGGAGGTCGGCCGACGTGCCCAGTGGCGTGGGGAAGGTGTGGGTGATCCACATGGAGAAGTTGCCGTTCTTGATTGATAATAGGTGGGGCGTCATGTTGAGCTTGACCTTGAGGAGGATGGTACGCTCGGGGCCGAACTTGATTGACAATGGGTGGAGCTTCTTGGTGTGCTTGGTGATTGCTTCGGTGGTGATGATGAAAATGACCGATCAGTTGGGAACCCCAAGAGGAAGGTATGATGAGCACAACAGCAAGTTTCCCTCAGTAAGAAACCAAGGTTTTATCGTCCAGGAAAAAGTCAATACTCCAGAAGGTGATGCTTGCTAGCTTCGCGACGGCTCCGGACAATTTATAAGGCGCCTCGTCCAGGCTTTGCTTTGCGAGCGGCAACGTGGAACCTGCACACAACACAACCAAGTACTTTGTTCCTAACTTACGATGAGGTTGTCAATCTCACCGGTTTGCTTGAAACAAAGGGTATGAGCGTATCGAGTGGAAAATAGTAGTAGTATGCGAGTAAAGTAAACAGTGCGAGTAAAGTAAACAGGTGATAGCAATATGATGGAAATAGGACCGGGTCCACAGTTCACTAGTGGTGTCTCTCCATAAGATAAATAACACATGCTGGGTAAACAAATTACAGTTGGGCAATTGATAGAATAAAGATAACGTGGTATGTCAAGAAGATCACTATGCGATTTACTCTGGGCATTACAACAAAATACATAGACCGCCATCCAACTGCATCTATGACTAATAATCCACTTGTGGCGAATCAATTCGAGAACTCCACAAGTATTAAGTTGCGAACAACAGATAATTGCATTAAGCAAAGTGTGTAATATAAACAAAGCATATACCCTCGAGCATATGAATGTTGTTTTCTCCCTAGTGGCAACAGCACATCTACAACCTTAGAGGTTTCTGTCACTCCCCCAGATTAAATAGAGGCATGAACCCAACTATCGAGCATAAATACCCCCTCTTGGAGTTACTAGCAACTACTCGGCCAAGATAGCTACTAACAACGGAGAGCATGCAAGATCATAAACAACATAGAGATAACATAAGATAAATTTCAGAACAGCAACTTAATCATAATACCAATATTCATCGGATCCCAACAAACACAACATGTAGAATTACATAACAGTGATCTCAATCATGTAAGGCAGCTCATGAGATCTAAACATGAAGCACATGGTGGAGAGAACAACCATCTAGCTACTGCTAGGGACCCATAGTCCAAGGTAGACTACTCACTCATCGCGCCGGAGGCAAGCATGGCGATGAAGAAGACCTCCGGTGGTGATTCCCTTCTCCGACAGGGTGCCGGGAAGAGCTTTAGGACCCTCCCGATCTCGGGTCGACGACGGCGGCGGAACGCGATATGTTTTTGGAAAATTGATCGGGTACTTAGGTTTTTCCTGTCGAGGGGTCTTTCTAGGCGAAGGGGCAACATCAGGAGTGGGCCGAGGCGCCGTCACACATAGGGGGCGCGGCCAGGGGCTAGGCCACGCCGCCCTATTGTGTGGGGCCCTCATGGCCCCACTCCGTCTCCTCTTCGGTTCTCTGGAAGCTTCGGTGAATTTTTGGACGTTCGGCTTTTGTTTCGTCCAATTCCGAGAATATTTCCTGTGTAACTTTTCTGAAACACAAAAATAGCAGAAAACAGGGAACTGGCACTGTGGCGACTTGTTAATAGGTTAGTTCCAGAAAATGCATAAAAGTGCCACGAAGTGTAACGAAACACTAAGCAAATGGTGTAAAAACAAGCATGGATCATCAAAAATTATAGATACGTTTTGGACGTATCAAGCATCCCCAAGCTTAACTCCTGCTCATCCTCGAGTAGGTAAGTGATAACAAAAGAAATAATTTTTGAGGTGACATGCACCTACACAATCTTGATCATCTATGTAAGCATTGAGTGCTGGGATCATAAGAACTTAAAACATGGGCATGAAAGACATAATCTTGACAATAAAAACTTAGCAACCATGTTATAACATGAAATAGAACACAAACAAAAGATCATGAACAATGAAACAATGAAAGTCAATCGTGTGTTCAAATCATAAGGAAAAACATACAAATGGTTTTCAGCTTGTCCTTTATGGAGAGCAAAACATAAATGCATAGGACACCTTCAAGTTTAAGAGGGCGACTAGATACAAATAATTTAAGAACAAGTGAAACCATGATCATGAATCAATCAATGAAAACTTTGGGACAATGCACATTATACTCAGAATGACAACTATGCTCTCTTAGACGGTGCATAAAGGTAGAAGGTGGTGACTCAACATAAAAGTAAAAGAAAGGCCCTTCGCAGAGGGAAGCAGTGATTGCAAGTTTTATAAACCTTCAAAAATTATGGTACTTACTAGCTTTGAGCTCTCATTGCCCCCATCATAAGCATCTTGAATGGTTAAAGTTAATGCGAGTACAATTATGATGCATACGCTTGACAAATCATAAGTTGAAAACCTTGTATCCCGTGAATACGAGTACCCAAACCTCGTGCTACTTTTCTTAGGTCCCAAGCAAGTTCTTGTCATTGTAAGTATACGTGTATCATCGAGAACCGCCAACGGGGTACCTCCGTGCCCGATGACATGGAACAAGCCCACATCAAAATGACAGGACAAGCAGACAATGAACACCTTGACATCTCTTTTATTTACCATTTGTATAGCTTTTTATTTTGAGATGCGTCGTCGAATGTCCACTATGGGCATGCTACAAATTTCCACCATGAATTATGCATGGCTTAGATTGGCGGCCCATGCGTTTCTCTAACACATATACAAACTCCATGAACTCCACAAGATTCCAATTTATTTCACACCGCGAGCATCCATAAATAAAAGATCACGATATCAACTCAAATAAGATGAAGTGCAATGTTGAAAGCTTGCCCCATGACAGCATGGCTGGGCTAATTTCCAACTTACAACTTGCAAGCGTAACAACTCAACATAAGAGAGCCACAATGTCAAATTTTTAAGAACGAGAAAAATAAAGTGTGACATCAGGTTCGTGAGAGCTTTACTGACCAATTTTTGCATAACACTGGTAAGAGTTTAATTTGAAGAGTAGATAAAAGCAAGTCAAATGTACTTTGGAATAACAAATTGCTAATAGGTATGTATGGTGGACACATTGGAACAACTTGGTTTTTAGGAGTTGGATGAACGAGTAGAGCTCATACTCAGTACAAAACGAGGGCTAGCAAAAGACTGGGAGCGACCAACTAAGAGAGCAATAACAGCCATAATCATGCAAAGCGACAAAGCAACATTAAAAGAAGCATAAGATGGCATCAAAAGTCAAAACTAAATGATCATAGAGGCTATTGGTGACTTTGTATGAGTCTAACATGTGTGAGCATGCGCCAAGTCAACCCAAATAAAGCATCAAGGAGAAAACCAAAATAATGGTTCCAAACGATAAAAACAACGCATAATTTTTTTCAAAGGCTTATTAAGCAATCTTAGTCATTTGAGACAAGTCATGCTACAGCAAAACCACTAAGCATACTATCAAAAAGACATCAAGCATGACATGAAAAAGTCTAAGCCGCAGTCTAAACAAGCTCCTTTTTGTACCACTTTTTTGCATAAATCTTTTTCTCTTTTCCAACACCATTCGAACTTTTTTAAACCAACTCTTTTGAGGAAAACCAACATGGTCCAGAGACAAAAATACACCTTGATAAAAAGATATAAGAAGATCTGAATGCAAATCAAGGCGAAAACAAAAACCAAAAGCAGTAGCAGAAAAAGAAGAACACTCGGTTTTTGATAAGAGTGAAAACTAGAGAGTTCTTGGCAAATGAAAAGCAAGGCAACTTCTCCAAAAGAAATTTGTTGGGGTCCAACCATTTATTGCAGAAAACTAAACTAAACTAATACTGAAAACTAAAACAACTGACGCTCCAAGAAAAAGCATAGTGCATGAAGCAATAAAAATATAGTGTCTTGAAAGGTGACCTGATTTTTGCCGATGAAGAAGGGGTGCCTCGGGGGCATCCCCAAGCTTTGACGCTTGTAATTCTTGGATATTTCTTGGGGTGATGCATGGGCATCCCCAATCTTGAGCTTTTGTCCATTCTTCAACTCATCTCATCATTCTCCAATCCCTACACTTGAAAACTTCCTTCATACAAAACTCAACACAATTCTATTAGCAACATTAGTGTAAGCATAATAATGAATCAACCTCTTTTGCTTCAGGTCTCAATCCAAAACCACCACATATAAATTATATACTACTGTAGCAACTTCCCCAAAAGTTCCGTGATCAAAAGAACTCAAAAAGAAAGCGATAAAGCGGCAAAAACGAATAGTGGCGGAAATCTGTCAAAACAGAACAGCTGATAAAGGCCGATTTTTTAAGGGGGTTTTTTGTTACTCAAATCAAAAAGTGTTCAACTATAAAAAGTTTGGATATAACCTGAGGAATAATCACAAGAAATCGCAGGTCCAAAAGATATACAGATATTTTTCACAAATTTTTACAGTACAGTACTAAAAGGATAAGGATGTCGCCAAGAGGGGGGGTGAATAGGCGATTTAAAACTTTTACGAGTGGCTTGACAAATGCGGAATAAAACTAACGTTTAATTTGCCAAGCATACAAATCCTAAACAAACTAGGTTCACCTATGTGCACCAACAACTTATGCTAGACAAGATAAGCAACTATGTGATAGCAAGATATATAAACTTCAAGCACGAAGGCTATCACAAAGTAAATTGCATAAGTAAAGGAGCTCGGGTATAGAAATAACCGAGGCACGCAGAGACAACGATGTATCCCGAAGTTCACACTCTTGCGAGTGCTAATCTCCGTTGGAGCGGTGTGGAGGCACAAGGGTCCCCAAACGCCACGGAGGCTCACCGTAATCTCCTCAAGCCCTCCCACCAAGATGGAAGACCCGACCACTATGGGACACTTGAGGGCGGTCACCAAACCCGTACAAGCTTGGGGCAATCTCCACAACTCAATTGGAGGCTCCCAAGAAATTGCCACTGAGGCACCACAAAGCTTGGGAAGATCTCCACAACTTAATTGGAGGTCCCCAAGAAATCGCCACGGAGGCACCACAAAGCTTGGGAAGATCTCCACAACTCAATTGGAGGTCCCCATGTAACCACTAAGCCACTAAGCCGTCTAGGGTTCCAAGAACCCAAGAGTAAAAAGCTCAATGAACTTTCACTACCGAATCTCTGAGGAGAACTCAAACCGATGCACCAAATGCAATGGCAAGAACACATGAAGTGCTCAAATCCTTCACTCCCAAATCCTACCAAAGCAACAAATGCTATGGAGGGATATGAGAGGAAGAACAAAGGAAGAAATCCACAAAGAACTCCAAGATCTAGATCCAATGGGTTCCCCTCACAAAGAGGAGAAAGTGATTGGTGGAAATGTAGATCTAGATCTCCTCTCTCTTTTCCCTCAAAGATATGCAAGAATCATGGGAGGAATTGAGAGATGGGCAAGCTTTCCAAGGTCAACAATGGAGGGAGAGAGAAGGAAAAACGAGCTAACCCAAGCTTGAAGAAGGGGAGGGGTATTTATACCCCTCCCGGGAATGTAGCCATTGCTGTACTGCAGGGCCGGATATTCCGGTCCAAGTTTGGACCGGATATTCTGCCCTCCCCCCAAAAACTGCTAAGAACTTCGCGCGCGTCGTCCAGATCTGGGGCCGGATATTTCCAAAAGTGGGCTGGATATTCCAGTCACCCCTGAACTCAGCTAAGGACCAGAAGATGGCGAGGCGTGCGTCATTCAGATTTAAGGCCGGATATTTGGCCGAATATTTCCAAAAGTGGGCCGGATAATCCGTCCAGGAAGAGCGAGCAATACAAAAACAGCGATAACTTTTGCATCCGAACTCCGTTTTTGATGATCTTGGGCTCGTTGGAATCACCACAATGAGCTATACAACATCATCCATAGAAACATCATAGTCCAGCAAAGGAGGATGAAACCAAATGATAAAAGGTTTGACTTAGCTATAAAGATGAACCGGTAAAACCTCCAACACCAAAAAACGCAATAAGTTTTCCATACGAAATCCATTTTTGGTGAGCTTGGGATTAATGTCAAGATAACCACAAGCTCTAAAACCTCACATAGAGAAAAGCCAAATAAGAACCAAGAATGATGATGCAACGTATGCAAAGGTTTGAGCTCTCTCCGAATGATATGATTAGGTTACTCACTCGAGAGCCCCTCTTGATAGTACGGCTACCGAACCTAAAACCCGGTCTCCCAAACACTATGAGACCGGTAAGAAAGAAACCCTATCAAGATCATACCTTTGCCTTGCGCATTCCACTTGACTTGAGCTAGATGGGACGATCTTGATCTCCTCAAGTTGGACTACCTTTCTTGATTGCGCTTGCTCGGTGAAGTCTTGCGGATTGCTCCCCCATACTTCACTATGGGAGAGACACTAGTAGAAATATCTTCACATGTCCATTACCACCAAATGGACACCGAGCTTCAAGCAAATGATATCTTCTAGATGCCTATCTTGAACTTGCGCCTCGACTTGATCAATCATTGCACTTCATATTCTTCCTTCATAATGATGATGTCTTGAGAATGCACATGAGATCTCACTCCATCTTATTCCTCAAGACACACTCTATATAGGCTCAACTCCCTTGATCATCACATAATCTTCTTTATTTGCATCTTCTTACAACCTTGAAACCAACATATGGCTCAAGCGTTGTCTACGAACAAGTCCTACAAATATAACTCGATGCAAACATTAGTCCATAGGAATTGTCATTAATTACCAAAACCACACATGGGGGCAAATGCTCTAACGATCTCCCCCATTTTGGTAATTGATGACAATCTCTTTGAGAGGGTTTATATAATGAATTTAAAGGACTAAGATGGTTACACTAACATCAATTACTACAAAAGTAAGTGATGCTAGTAGAACCATCATATATAGAGCAAACTCCCCCACAATCTATGCATGTGTGAATGAACTGGAATTTCATTGCATATATTGCCAACCAATGTTGTTGGTGGAGTTTCCACTATATATACTCAACCATTCAAAGCATGCAAGGCAAATGCTTAAGAACAAAACCAAAGCATGAAGCCCAATTCCTTTCAAACCCTCGAAACTTCTCCCCCATTGGCATCCATTGCCAAAATGGGCGGAAAGGCTTACAAGGCCAATATAGTGAGAGTTCCTCCTCAAGGTGTGCATGGCCCAAAAAGAGTGAAAACACATGCACAAATCCAAGGACAAAAATTTGGAGGAAATCAAACTATATTGAGGATCAAAGATTGCAAACAAAATAGGATGACATGATGGTTAAACTTCTAACAAAAGAAGATAGCAATCAAAAGATCCAAATAGCGAATCAAATAAAGATATTATGAGAAGACCAAAACAATGCTCTAAATAATATGAAGAAGCTCCCCAAGGTTTGTGCACAACATATTCCATTTGAATTGAAGTATAAGGTGCACAAACATGGAATCATCACTCCCTCGATATTATTCAAAACAAAATGATACCAAGTGACATCAAATACTATGATAACCACAAAATGGTGCTTTAAGATGAAATGAGGAAGCTCCCCAAGGTACGTGCACAAGATAGAATGTTTGCATTTGAATACAATTTGCACAACATGGAATCCTCACTCCCTCAATACCATTTAAAAAGCAACCATTAGAAAGAGATCATAAAAAAGATATTAAGCTTAACACTTGCTTCAAAGAAATGGTTGAGCAACAAGTAAGGAACCGACATATTAAACGGCTCAACCAAAGAAATGTGTGATAGGAATGACAAAGCATATTATACGACTAGTACAAGGATGAACATAGAGTATCCACATAGTCCTTAATGAATGATATTGCTTAGCATTCCATCCCAACACACAAGGTTTAAATAAGATATCAAATAAGGAGATATCATCTCTCATGTGTATAAGTTTCTAAGTAGACAACATCACAAAGATAATCATCACAAAGAACCATGTACACACAAAATAGATACAAAGAATAGAACATGATATCTAAACAAGTTCATGCAATATACCAATGAGATTTTTGCTTTTAAAGCATGGCCAAAGGCTCAATTTATCTTATTGTATATTGAAGAACTTCAACCACAAACATGTCAAAGACATCACAAATATCAACAAGGGAAAGAAGATAGTTGGGATGTTTTGAGAAAAGCAACAAGTATCATGAATAAGTATACCAAAAGAAAGAACTAAATTTGCACTTTCATCAATATTGCACATGTGAGGAACTTGAGGAATTGATATGCAATAAAATTGCTAGATAGACATATTTGGGAAGGGAGAATCATGAGCATGATTTTATATATTCCCCAAAATATGCACTCATCTCAAATTACTCACATTTTCAATAGAGAGGTTTCATTAAGATCTTTGCAAATAAAGATTTTCATGCCATGAAATGACCCACACAAGGTTAGATGCTAGAAAAGTATGCATGAAAAAGATACTTGTTACCGAGATACCATTGGGAGGATGTAGTAGATAGGAGTTCTTCAATAATCCTAGCTTGCCACAAATTATCAACTAGTCACCGCTTCATACTTATTATTGAGACAAGCACCAATATATCTCTCATGTACCTAAAACAAATTCAAGTACAATATGGTCCCCAAACTCATTGGGTCCGAAGTAGTTATAGACACTACAATATATAGGACAAGCTCCACATAAATATGTGCATATAGATATGAACTTGAATTTCATGCACATCTTAGCCGATTTAGGATTTATTGGAGTTTACCCTATATATTGGATCAAAGAAAGTAAAGCATGCCATAGAGTATACATTTATTAAATATGCATGCACAAGACTTTCAAGAGCCAAAAGAGATACACTTTGGACAAAACACCAAGAAGACCAAGAACTCACACAAAGGTGTGAAGAACTAAATGTTGTCCAAATTATATCAAAGAATCAACTCAACACAAGATTGACTCCAAAGTCCACCAAGTGAACAAAGCAAATGCCAATGAGCATAAAGGATCACTAAAACACACATGCCCAATGACTTATCTCATTTTAAGAATATAGAGCAAAATCAAGAAAAGAGATAGCCATTCTCCCAAAGAGAGCAAGGTTCCAACAAACAAACCAAACTCTCCACTCTTTTATGATGGTAAACTAAGTACCAAAAACAAAAAGATTTGTCTTCCAACAATAACCAATACCAATTGAAATAAACCGCAAGAGTATGTTATATAAAATATAGGAGAGCTTCCCCAAGATTAGTGCATTATTTATGATTTTGCATTTGAATACAAAATGCACACAAATGGGATTATCATCTCTACCTATATTAAAAATAACACAAAACAAGTTCAACAAAATCAAATGGACTCACAAGAGTCAAGGAAGACAATGGGAAATAAAACAAATACATTTCTTGGCAAGAGATAAGGTAATTAAAAGCAATAGCCAATGTAAAGATGATCAATATATATATACCACATGATAAAGTACCAATTGTCCAAGGACAAGAGGTATTTGGAGTTATTAATTTCCCAGTGGGATTTTACACATAAATCCAAGATCATCTTCACAACAAGAAGCATATGAAAAGGATAAGAATTAAACACCATGGTAAAGAAGATATTCTTGATAGACTCAAATAGTTAAACAATCATGCAAAGCAATAATTAGGATAACTTGAAGCAAATGGTTTTCCAACTTTGATGTAGAATTCCACATTTTAGGAAAACCCTACCAAGAATGTATCTCACAAATAAGATCCAAAACAAGAGCAATAAAACAATTTGGCAAATTGAAACTTGTTTGAGCAAACATGTCACGTAGAAGAAAGATAATTTGCAATATCAACACTATGTGACACAACCTCAAATATACACATTTTATTGGTTTGTAGTATGCACAAAGCATATTACTCCCCCATAATGTGATAAAGCATTTATTTTCACAAGAGGCAAATAAAATCCAACATGAGATGATTAATGGACATTATAGAATTTGAATTTCTCATGAGCATGACATACCACATAGAGACTAGATAATTTAAAATATAAACACTAAGTGGTATTCCTCATGTACACACATTTTTAGGATTGTGAAATGCCAAAGATTATCACTCCCCCAAGATGGGATGATCCATTAATCTCTCACAAGAGCCAACAAGATACAAACAATATGCAAAAGGCTCAACAAGAACACCCGTACATGGTGTGCAATGAACAAGCACATACTTGATTACTCAAAATAAAGCAAGTAGGAAGCACAACATATACAAACTCATGCAACGGAACAAAACCGACACATGCAAAGGGGCGAGTAACTTTCAATGTATAGAGGTTGAGAATATGTTACCGCAAGGAGGAACAATGGATATAGGATGTAAACATTATAATCCAATTGACTTGACTTGATACAATATAAATGATGAAGATTCCTTAATTCTTCATGATATAGCCAAATCTCCAATGCCCTCCAATAACACCTATTGATCAAGTTTGAGCTTGTTGGTCCCCAACCAAGTTGGGTCCTAAGAGGTTAGTCACAATAGGCTTGGCCACCCAAATAGTTCTTTTCTTGACACCACATTGAGTACCAACAAATTTGGCAAACACATTGCCAACCTTATCCTTGAAAAGTGAATAAGCATCATCAATTATGATAGGGTTGGATGAGTTACCCATAGTGCATGAAGAAGAAAGGTGACCCTTCTCATGGCATATGTAGCAAGTTCTTTTCTGCATCTTCTTCTCACTTGATTTCTCCGTAATGGGAGCATTAGCTTGATTCTTCTTGGGAAGCGACATTTCTTCAACTCGAGGTTGAGCATGGCCTTGAACTTGAGGTTGCTTCCCTTGTTGCTTCTCAACTAGTGCCTTCTTCTTCAAAGGGCAAGATCTAACATGGTGCCCTTCGATCTTACACTTGAAGCAAACAATCTTGGCCGGATCTTTGACTTGTCCTTGGCCCTTTTCCTTCTTGTCAATCTTGGACTTCTTCTTGTTGTTTGAGATAAACCCAAGTCCACTCTTGTCATTGGGGGATTTTTGCGCACTCAACATATTGTCGAGTTTGGATTTCCCTTCATGACTCTTTACCAAGTCTTTCTTCAAGGAAGTGACTTGGGCCTTGAGCTCTTTGATTTCCTCTACATGGTTAGTAACAACACAAGTACTAGAGGAAGTAGAAGCTTCATTGTTAGAGCAACAAGGAAAGGAAAGTAATTCATCACAAGATGTAGCAATGTTATGAGTGAATGAATTACTAGGACTAGCACAAGGCAATATGGCATTTTGAGAAGTAGTGCAAAAGTCCACATGAGGCTCACTAGATGTTACCTTTGACATAATAGCCTCATGAGCTAATTTTAGTCTATCATGGGAAGCTAGAAGATCCTCATGGGAGCTAGAGAGCTTTCCATGATTTTATTCTGATTTCCCATAATTGCTAGTTAGCAAATCAAGTTGAGCCCTTAGCTCAACATTCTCCTTCAAGATGGATGCTTCACAAGAAGTAGAGTTAGTAGCACAAGCATCATCACTAACGGAAAGCGGAGAAGGCAATTTAGTAAGCTGCTGGTGCCAAGTTGACGTGTAGCAGACGGTCCTTGTGCGTGGTGAATGACCAGCCCGTTGGGAACCCCAAGAGGAAGGTGTGATGAGTATAGCAGCTAGTTTTCCCTCAGTTAAGAAACCAAGGTTTATCGTTCTTGGAGAGGAGAGACAAACGACTGAAGGTGATGCTTGCTAGCTTGCGACAGCTCCGGACAATTTATATATGGCGCCTCGTCCAAGCTTTGCTTGCTAGCTGCAACGCGGAACCTGCACACAAACAACCAAGTACTTTGTTCCCAACTTGCGATGAGGTTGTCAATCTCACCGGTTTGCTTGAAACAAAGGTTATGAGCGTATCGAGTGGAAAACAATAGAGTATGCGAGTAAAGTAAACAGTGCGAGTAAAGTAAACAGGTAATAGCAATATGATGGAAATAGGACCGGGATCCACAGTTCACTAGTGGTGTCTCTCCATAAGATAAATAACACATGCTGGGTAAACAAATTACAGTTGGGCAATTGATAGAATAAAGATAAACATGATATGTCAAGAAGATCACTATGAGATTTACTCTGGGCATTACAACAAAATACATAGACCGCCATCCAACTGCATCTATGACTAATAATCCACTTGTGGCGAATCAATCCGAGAACTCCACAAGTATTAAGTTGCGAACAACAGATAATTGCATTAAGCAAAGTGTGTAATGTAAACAAAGCATATGCCCTTGAGCATATGAATGTTGTTTTCTCCCTAGTAGCAACAACACATCTACAACCTTAGAGGTTTCTGTCACTCCCCCAGATTAAATAGAGGCATGAACCCACTATCGAGCATAAATACCCCCTCTTGGAGTCACTAGCAACTACTCGACCAAGATAGCTAGTAACAACGGAGAGCATGCAAGATCATAAACAACATAGAGATAACAAAAGATAATATTCAGTACAACAACTTAATCATAAACACCAATATTCATCGGATCCCAACAAACCAAACATGTAGAATTACATAACGGTGATCTCAATCATGTAGGGCAGTTCATGAGATCTAAACATGAAGCACATAGTGGAGGAGACAACCATCTAGCTACTGCTATGGACCCATAGTCCAAGGTAGACTACTCACTCATTGCTCCGGAGGCAAGCATGGCGATGAAGAAGACCTTCGGTGGCGATTCCCCTCTCCGGCAGGGTGCCGGGAAGAGCTTCTGGACCCTCCCGATCTTCGGGTCGACGGCGACGGCGGATCGCGATGTGTTCTTTAAAAGTGATCGGGTACTTAGGTTTTTTCCGTCGGGGGGGCTTTATAGGTGAAGGGGTGATGTCAGAGGAGGGACCAGGCGGCCTCACGCCAGGCTCGCGCGGCCAGGGGCCTGGCTGCGCCGCCCTGGCATGTGGGCCCCTGGTGGCCTACCTCCTTCTCTCCTTCGGATCTCTGGAAGCTTCCGGGTAAAATAAGACTTCAGGAACTTGTTTCGTCCAATTCCGAGAATATTTCCTGTGTATCACTTCTGAAACACAAAAATAGCAGAAAACAGGGAACTGGCACTGTGGCAACTCGTTAATAGGTTAGTTCCGGAAAATGCATAAAAGTGCCACGAAGTGCAACGAAACAATAGACAAATGGTGTAAAAACAAGCATGGAGCATCAAAAATTATAGATACGTTGGAAACGTATCATAAGCTCATTTGAATTTGAAGCTTTAAGTTGCTCATGCGACTCGGTGAGAATGATGGGCTCACACGAAATGACCCTAGAGTCATTTTTAAGAAGCACAACATTCTCAAGGAGTTTAGCATAAGTAACTACAAGCTCTTCATATTTAGTTTCAAAATCATTTGCCACCACAAGAGTTCTATCATAGGATTTCTTTATTTTAGATAACTCTAAAGTAAAGGTCTCCTCAAGAGATTCGTTGGTGGTTTGTTCTTCTTCTAGAGCTTCTTTTAGATCCGCGATCTCATCCGCGTAATCACGGGCATGACCTTGCATTTTGAAAATGGTATTCTCATGCTCCTCAATAATTTTATTGCTCTCGGTGGCAATAGCCAAAATCTTATAGAAGTAAGAGCAAGCAATTTTATTCTTACGAATAGCATGAAAAAATATTTCACTCTTCTCAAATAAAGATGCAAGATCATCATCATCTTCATTATCCTCATCATCATCACTAGATATATTGGGTTCCAAAGTAGGAGTTACCTTTGAAGACCTAGCCATAAGGCACATGTGGGAACCAAGAGATGATGAAGAAGAATCACTTGAAGCTCTAATTAAAAATTTGTCTTGGCCCATGGAATATTTGTTTTCCTCTACATTGTTAGACACACAACAACTAGAGGAAGTAGAAATATTTGTATCATGGAAACTAGACAAATCAAGCATATCATCATAAGATTTATTCATGCAACTTGCACATGATATGCAAGGATTATCAACACAAGCATGTAAAGCATTTATGGTGCTAGAAGTGTTTAAGTCCAAAGATGAAGCATGGCAATGAGATAGAGATGAATGATCATCATAAGTAAGCTCACTATCAACATTGCAATTTCCATCACCATTCACCATAGAGTTAACTTGTGTCTTGCTACACTTTGGTGAAGTGGAAGAGAGTTCATCACGACCGGAAGTGGAGGGAATACAATCATCCTCAATCTTGTTGGACATGTCATATTTATCTTGAATCTTTGTCCAAAACTCATGAGCGCTACAGAAAGGCATGATTGCAAGAATAACTGCATCGCTCACAAAATCAACAAGCACATTAGTAGCTCGAGAATTAAGATAAGAGTTTCTCTTCTCCTCTAAAGATAGACTTTGGGAATCCTTAGGAGGAGAGAAACCCATATCTAAAATTCTCTCTATATTTGGGTCCATATCACGAAAATGATTAAGCATGCAAATTTTCCATATATCATAATTAGTGCCATCAAATATAAAAGTGTGATTGTGCACTAATCCCCTAGTCGACATCTTTGCTCTCAAGGCGGTGAAGCCTAAAATGAGAGACCTTGCTCTGATACCAATTAAAAGGATAAGGATGTCGCTGATACGTTCAAAACGTATCTACTTTCCCGAATACTTTTGCTATTGTTTCTCCCCTAATTTGTGTGTTTTGAATACAACTAATACGGACTAACGTTGTTTTTAGCAGAATTGCTCTGGTGTCTCGTTTTTGTGCAGAAATCCAACTTTCAGTAAAAATTCGGAAAAAATCATCAAAAATCCTATTTCACCAGAAGACCCACGGAGCCAGAAGATGAGACGGAGTGGAGGCACGAGGCCTCCACACACATAGGGGGCGCGGCCCAGCCCTGGCCGCGCCCACCTGGTGTGAGGGCGGCTCGGCCATCTCCTCGACCCCTCCTTTCGCCTACATATACCCCTTTACCTAAAAATATTAGGGAGACGACGTTTTTCCCAGATAGACTTCCGCTGCGCCGCCACCATCAGAAACCGCGATTCGGAACCAGGAACTCCGTTCTGGCACCCTGCTGGGATGGGAATTTGGAGGATATCTTCATCACCATCATCACCGACATCCCTCCATCGACCATCCATGACTTCCCCATCCATGTGTGAGTAATTCCCCCGCTGTAGGTGAGGGGATGGTAGGGATTGGATGAGATTGTTCATGTAATTTGATATGAGATTGTTAGGGCATAGTGCCTAGTATCTTTATTTAGTGCCTATGACATTGTTGCAACTTGTTATGCTTAATGCTTGTCACTTTGGGCCCGAGTGCCATGATTTCAGATCTGAACATGTTATTATTTCTATGATGATACTTGTTGCTTATGGTCTTATCTACAAGTTGTATACACATATTGTTGTCCAGAACCCGAGGCCCCAAAGTGAAAGAAATTGGGATAACCGGAGGGGATGGCTACGATGTGAGGATCACATGTGTTCACCGAGTGTTAATGCTTTGCTCTGGTACTTTATTAAAAGGAGTACCTTAATTACCAGTAGTTTCCCTTGAGGCCCTGCTGCAACAGGCTGGTAGGACAAAAGATGTCGTGCAAGTTTCTCCTTGTGAGCACGTACGACTATATATGGAACACATGCCTATGATTGTTTGTACTAGGATGCTTTATCATTATTTATCTGCAATGCCTATGTCTCATTGATTTCATGAATTATCTTATCCATGCAACGCCCGTACATCCATCCCTATGCCTATAGTATTTGCTCCTACTGTTTACTATTGCTACTATTATCGCTGCTATTTTACTACTGTTGTTACTGTCTCACTACTATCACCACTATAAAACTGTTGCTACTGATAAACCACTGCGAGCAAGACTGTTTCCAGGTGCAGCTGAATTGACAACTTATCTATTAAGGCTTACATATATTCTTTGGCTCCCCTTGTGTCGAATCAATAAATTTGGGCTTTACTTCCCTCGAAGACTGTTGCGATCCCCTATACTTGTGGGTCATCAAGACTATTTTCTGGCGCCGTTGTCGGGGAGCATAGCTTAATTTGTAAGTTCACTTGGTATTCATATTGTTCGCTGCAATCCTTTCATCATGGGTAAACCTCGTGATGGAAAAGTTCCTATATTGCCATCCACTACAAGAAGAGGTACAACTTTGAACACTTCTGTTGCTCTTGATTCACCATCTGTTATGAGTAAGTTGCTTACACCACCACATGCACACACCACTGCTACTACTTCTGCTGAGTTTGAAAATGCCACTGATAATTTAGATGATGCTTCTACTGTGCTTGATGAGAGTGGTTCACTAGATTCCTTTTTAGATGCTGCTATTGCTAGAGCTAAGTTGGGAAACACCACTGTTACACCTGTTAGTTCACCTGAGTCTAGGGAATGTCCTAGTGATGATTTTGATGATGATGCTTATATTGAGCTTAATGATGATTTTATTGCTGAAGCACGTGCTACTCATAATGCTGCTGAGGTTAAAGAACTTCTTGCAAGACATACTGTTAGATATAATTTGTCTCCTGATCCTAAGTTTGCTGTCTCTCCCATAAATATTAGAGACAAGGATTATGATTTCTCTTTGGATTTATCTTACATATCTATTGTTGAGAAAACTCCTTTTTGTGGTACTAAAGATGAGAGTGCTATGGAGCACATGAATGAGCTTTCTACTTTGAGTAATTTGTTTTCTGATGATATTAAGATCCACACTTACTTTGTTGCTAAGATTTTTCCTTTCTCATTGAAAGATGCAGCTAAAACTTGGTTTAATAGCTTGTCTCCTGGATCTCTTAATAGTCCTATTGCTTTGGTTAATGCTTTCTTTCAGAAATATTTTCCTGCTAGTGCTCAACATGCTGCTGTGCAGAAAATCTTTGATTTTGAACAGGAAAAAGGAGAGATACTGCCTGAATCTTGGACAAGTTTTTGTTCTTTAATTAGAGCTTTGCCTAAAGAGCCATTGCCTAAAAATGAACTCCTTGATATATTTTATAATGGACTAACTGAAGATGTGAAGAATTTACCTCCTATAGAAGAATTATGTAAGCCAATCCCTCGTTCATCTACTATTGAGGTACACTCTCTCCAATGCTTTGATGATAGAGATATTCCTTATGCTAAACCTCCTGATCAATGCTTAGATGAATTTGATAATTTTATTGTTAAGCAAGAAAGTTTTAATAGAATGGTGCAGAATCATTTGTTGGAAAATTCTAGAGCTATTAACAAGTTGCAGGATATTGTGGAGAGAACCTCCAATGATGTGAAGATACTTGTTAAACATTTTCAAATGGTTCAAACACAAATTGATCAGCTTACCAAGGTTCAAAAAGACTTGCTAGTTAATGCCGCAAGAGAGAAGCAATCATGTGAAATACGCACAAGAAGTGGTGCTACTACTCAAGATCCATTATATCCTGAAGGACATCCTAAGAGGGTCGAGCAAGATTCTCAACGTACTTCAAGTGATGATATTCCTTCCAAGAAGAAGAAGAAGAAGCATAAAACAACTACAGAATCATCTGATGCAGGTAAAGATTCTAACAGTGTTTCTATTTCTGATGCTAAAACTGAACCAGGAGATGCTTCTGGTAAAGAAGAAGTTGAAGAGGAACCAGAAAAGATTGATAAGAATGCAAAGTACACCAAAGAAGACTTCATTGCCAACAAGCATGGTAATGAGAGAGAACCTTGGGTGCAGAAACTAATGCCTTTTCCTGGTAAGAAACACAAGTCCAAGGAAGAAGAACACTACAACAGGTTTTGTGAATGGATGAGACCTTTATTTTTGCAAATTCCTTTGACTGATGCTATTAGAATGCCTCCTTATGCAAAGTATATGAAAGATATTGTTACTAACAAAAGGAAGATTCCTAATGAGGAAATTTCCACTTTACTTGCTAATTATTCTTTTGATGGTAAAGTACCGGAGAAGCTTGGAGATCCAGGTATACCAACTATTCCTTGCTCCATTAAAAATAACTATGTTAGAACTGCTTTATGTGATTTGGGAGCTGGAGTTAGTGTCATGCCTTTTTCTCTTTATAAGAGACTTGATCTAGAAAAATTAGTATCAACTGATATATCTTTGCAGATGGCTGATAAGTCTACTACTATTCCTATTGGTATATGTGAAAATGTTCCTATTCAAGTTGCTAACAGTTGTTTGATATTAACTGACTTTGTTGTGTTGGAAATGCCTGAAGATGATAATATGTCTATTATTCTTGGGAGACCTTTTCTAAACACTGCAGGTGCTGTTATTAATTGCAATCAAGGAAAAGTAACTTTTAATGTCAATGATAAAGAGTACACGATTTATTTTCCCAAGAAGATTGATAGAAAGAATGCTCTAAATTCCGTCAAGAATGTTGAGACCATCAGAGTTGGTCAAATTATTTGTTCAGAGCAAAAGCCCAAGGAAGAATATAAAATTGTTATGATTGGGACTATGCCTATCAAAGTTGAGGTAACATAAGCATTAAGTGATGTGCAAAGTTTTGCCTCATATAAAGTTAGTTTGGGAACAAGACTTGATCAACCTTGTTAACAAAGTGATTTTATATGAACGAAATTTCGTTTTCACCGCATCTACTCCACCTCACTTATATTTACTTGTTCAATTTTATTCCTTTAGTTTAGTTACATGATTAAGAGTATCTCAGAGCTGCTGCATACTTGGTTTTGATTTGCTTGAAATCTTTTCATCTTCGTTTTTATGAGTTTTTATCGATATGCCAATTTCTGAAAAATCCTCAAAAATAAAGTTTCTCGAAAAATTCCAGAAAATTCTTTATAAATTTTTATGTCAAAAATGGGGCAGAGAGACACCTGGGAGACACCAGGAGGGGCTGCCACGCCACCTCACACAGAGGGGGCGCGGCCCAGCCTGGGGCGCGCCCACCTGGTGTGAGAGGGCCCCACCTGGCCTCTCACTTATCTCTTCCTCCCCTGCTCTTTCTCTCTCCCGAAAACAATGACACACCCAACTCAAACCCGAGTTCTTGTTGTTCTTCACCTCAATTTTTCGATCTCCTTGCTCAGCCCATCATTTCTGCTGAGATTTGGAGCATTTGTTCTCCGGTATGTGACTCCTCCACTTGTCCAAGTAGAATTTCTTTTGATGGAGTATTTCTTGAGTATTTTAGCATTGTAGGTGGCAGGATAAATGAGTATGCATGCTTATTCTATTGCTTAGAAATGTTATTTTGATGCATGTTAGCTCTCTAGTAACTCACTATAGTAGTTCCCTATATTTGTTTGTCTCAAAATCATATTTTATGAGGTTTGTTAAAAATTTCAGAAAAGGGACATGGATAACTACACCTATGGAGAAGTGTTTGAAAGAGAAGCACCAAGGTCATCAAGGCCTTCAAGATCCACTGCTCAATATAAGATATCCTACAATGAAGATCTTATGTCACCTAACCTTGAGGGAGACGATGGAGATGCACATCCATCGACCTTCCCTTGTGCTAATTTTTTGCGTGATGCAGGGATTCTTGATGATTTCTTGCTCCTTGTTAACAGGGTTGGATTGACTACATACATGATGGATGAGAGTAATCAATATGCTATTCTCACAAAGATTTTCATTGAAAGTTTTAAATTCGCTAACCCTCATTTCAATCCTTCCATTGCATTCAAAATATATGATAAGTCTATCACCATGTCTTTGGAGAGATTTTGTAATATTCTAGGTATACCCATGTTTGGGACGGCAAGGAAGATGCTACATCAGCCCACTGATTTGTTGGAACTCTACCGAGGAGTAACCAACGATGATGACCGCACCGCACAGCGTGGCAAGATAAGAAACATTCAACTCCCAGCTGACAAGGGTATAGTTAGTAGAGCCCGTTAGTTGAGTACCCCTGAGGCCCGATAAGTTAGGCCCAATTGTAATGATAGTCGAATACGAGTTGTTACCGTATGTCGATATTTGTAATCTGTATCGAACCCTACCCGATCCTCGAGACCTGGCCACCTATATAAAGGGGCCAGGAGGGGACGGGGTAGGGCAGATTGAAAGCAAGCCAGGTTGAACACCCAAGTTAACTTTCGATACACACCTATTTTGACTAACTTTACCTTCGAGTTCATCCGACGCCCTATCTCCCCGATCCTAAGTCCTTCATCTAGGACATTTGTCGAGTTAACCCTCGTCAATTGGCGCCGACCGTGGGGACTCTGGGCGTTGGAATCATGAATTCGACGGCTTTTTCGCTTGTAGCCAACAGCAGTCCAGAAGTCGACGGAAGTCAAGAGGTAGAACTAACAATTGGAAGTTTGAGCATCTTCATCGGGCCGTCGGGTTCTTCTCGCCTTTCGGATCCGACGAAACAAGATCAAGATCCGTCGGCACAAGAACCCGAAACAACAGTAATGATGGAGTATTCTGAAGGCTCTTCCAGCGAGGTAAACTCGCCGGTCAGCCTAGAAGAAGTGCAAAAAGAAAAGATCGCAGAAGACGACGAAGAAAAGGAAAATTTTGACGTGGAGGTCCAACTCGACGATCTCACGATCTGCCTCGACAATATCTCAGACAATTCAACAGACACATGGAAGACAGGGTTAGAGCTTTCTGAAGACAGCGACTCGATCTTTTCAAGCTTTAATAGCAACATCGGCAAGCAGTGCCAGGTACTCGCCATTGTGGGCGACAACTCAGAAGAATTCGATGAAAATAACAACCCAGTGATAAACCCAGCAAATATCGACAGAGGAGCAAATCACCTAGCAGAAGGACAAACAGTGGAATCCCTCACAGCCAGGGAGAAAATTCGACTATCAGTCGACGAGTGGAAAATAATAAGAGAAGCCGTAGAACACGGCACACCAATACCATCCAGCTCCAGCAAAGACATGTTTTTTGGGTATCATTACGCCCTCAGGCAGCAAGCAAAGCAATTAGCAAAGGAAAAGGTGGAGATACAAAGAAGAAAAGATTCAGCAATTGCAGCCAGCGAAGCTGCTCGTAGAGCACGAAGCGACGCATCATACAGCAACGCGAGGAAAAATCGTCGACATGGCTCAAGGTATGACAACCTCGAGTACTCCGACAGGCAAAGTATTTCCAAAAACCTCGACTCGTCCTTCCTATCGGTCGACGAGCAGGGAAACATCCTACCAAAAACTCCTGAAGCAGCACTAGTGGCAGCACAAGCATATCTACTTACAACTCGACCAAGTCCAGGAGATCCTAGAGAACATATGCATAGAGCAGCACTAAACGGACTTAATATGGTGGGCCACAAGCTATCAGCAAAAGGAGAAGAAGCACATCACCACAAGGAAGCGCACAAAGCAAGATCACCTCGCCGTCACAATAGTCCTCGGCATAGAAGCAGTAAACGCCGATCTCGATCACCATCACCAAAACAGCACGGTGGAACTCGAAGATCGCGATCCCCAAATGACAGGCGCGACTATGAGGACGACAAAAAGGAGATGGGGGCATCGTGTTTTACCCGTAGGGTTCGCACCACTCCAGTTCCTAAGGGATTCAAGCTACCTCATGACCAGCAAAAGTATGACGGATCACAGGAACCACAATCATGGCTCGCAGATTACTTACAAGCAGTTCAAATACTAGGAGGAACCAAAGAGACAGCAATGCAAAGTTTGCAGTTACACCTCACCGGCGCAGCAAGGTCATGGTTGAGCAAACTAGAGAAAGAATCCATTGGAAGCTGGGAAGACCTCACAAAGCAATTTACAAGCAACTTCAGGTCGACGTACAAACGGCCAGCATCAATAGAAGAAGTCAAAGCATGCGTACAGCAATGCGACGAAATACTACGGGCATACATCCAAAGATGGAGCCTCATCAAGAATTCAGCAGTCGAAGTTTCAGACGAAAGAGCAATAGACGCGTTCATCATTGGATTAAGGCGAAGAGACCTAGTCGAAGAGATGGGTAGAATCAAGCCAAAAATAGTGTCAGATCTCATGGACACAGCAAACAGATTTGCAGATGGAGAAGATGCGTGCAACAACAAACGGACACGATCTCCAGAGGACGACAGAAGAAACAGATACGGAAGTCAAAGGAGACGATCCCGAAACTTCGACATCTACGGCTCTCATAACCAAGTCGCCGCAGGATATAAAGACAACAGTTATCAGGGAAACGACCGCAGAAGCTCGGGATATCGCAGCTACGGAAGAGAGGAGTATAAGAAGTTTCCACCAAGAGAATCTAGAGAGTACAACCCATCACCAGAGGATATGCTCAATGGGCCTTGTCATATGCACTCAGCGTTCGTCGACGGGAAGCGAGTGTCAAGGCACGCGATGAAAGACTGCACAACATTCTTAAAGCTACAAGAAGCAGCAATAAACAAACAAACCGAGGCAAGGCGACAAGGATTCGAAGGTAGTAACAATCCCGCGACAAACCAGCAAGGAAACAACGGAGCTCCTCAAGGACAAGACCAGCAAAACAAGGGACACGACGACGACGACGAAGGGTATGTCCCATCAAAAGGACACATTACAGCAATGATACAACCTGTGCCCAAGTCGAACAAAGAAGAAAAGAGTATAACTCGACAAGTCAATCTAGCAGTCATGTCGCCTCCAGCTACAACAGAATATCTGCACTGGTCAGAACAACCAATCGAGTTCAACAGAGAGGACCACCCCATAACAGTACCTCGGCCAGGAAACGCGCCTCTGGTACTCAAAGCTCAAATCGGCGCGTATGATGTCGACAGAATATTCATGGACGCAGGAAGTGGAATTAACCTGATATACGCGAAAACACTCAGGGCAATGCACATATCATTGGAATTCCTAAAACCAACAGATTGCTCCTTCCATGGAATCGTACCAGGAAGTGCTAATTACCCATTGGGTCGAATAGCACTCAATGTTTGCTTCGGCAACCGACAAAACTACAGAAGGGAAAAACTAGACTTCGAAGTCATGGACTGGCCATCGCAATATCACGCGATCCTCGAACGACCCGCGTTTTCGCGATTCATGGCAGTGCCCCACTACACATATTTGGTACTTAAAATGCCAGGACCAAAAGGAATAATCACAGTGAAAGGAAGCTTTGAAGTTTCAGATCTCTGCGACAGGGAATTCCACAAGATGGCGCAAAATTTTGGCGTAATAGCCAACCATGCAGAAAAGGCAAAGAGCGCGACTACAGAGGGCGTCAAGCTACTCGAAGGATGCACAGCGGAGCCCGAAACGAAGAAGCCACGAACAGGAACATCAGGAGAAGACACAGGCGCAGAAGAAAAAGGGAAAGCTACGGCGATATAAGCATCATAAAGACAATAGAGTAGAACAATAAAGGCCGTAAAAGCCACGAGTTAGTCCAGGGGCAATGCCCTCTAGATCCAGAACACGGGTCACAGGCCGGATCTCTTGGGTCACCCCATGTATCTTACATCAAAAGTATAAATAAAGACAAAGCGTTCCTCATATTCGAGTTTACGAGTCTTTCAAAGAGAAGATGCGGCAAACGCACGAACCATACAAATACGCCTTGAGAATAAATTTCAGACATATAGTCGCGAAATAAATAATCTCTCGCGTTCCACACATACTTTACAACATCGGGTTGTCAGAATCATCTACGCCTAAAGGGTCTAAATAATGATACTCGCGGAAAAACGCAGCATCCGCCTCTAGAAGCCTAGCTACAAGTCTTCGAGCAGGTTGAAGCGTGTTCTCCATATGAACCCGAAGGCTAGCTCCACCTGGAACTAAACTTAAGGACATCGTGCTATAATTCAATCTGGGGTGCCACTTGCGTATCCACCCGAGAGCAAAATTGGCACCAGCCACCAAGTTCAGTTCTATTAACCTATGAATACGATGGCTGGATCGGAAAGTATCAAGAAGAAGTGGGAAAGTTGCAGGCAAAGGATTACGGGGAAGCATAATGGAGTGCATAGTTGTAAGAGCTCGCCGGCAACCATCAACTGACTCGCCAATGTGCTGGGCACGATCTTGAAGCAATACAATGGCGCTACGGCGTCGAGGATCAGACCACAGAGTCTCATAGCCAGTCGACATCTTCTCCAAAGCAGCATTTCGCTCAGCAACTCGACGTTCTTCAGCAGCAAAATCCAAGCAAGTACCTACAATGACAAATATATCACAAAAGAAGTGCACGAGCAGCCAAAAGAAGAAGTCGAAAGAAAACTCACATCGCAACAGCTCGCAAGCAGACTCGACAATTCCAAGAATGAAAGATTCGCACTCTTCATTGTGAACAACCTTCGCCGTCAAGCTGGAGACCTTTTCTTCAAGTGAAGAGATTTTCTTCATATAGCCACTGGCCTGGCTAGCCTTTTTAATAGCCATCTGTGCTTGGCGTTTAGCCAAGGATAGGCGAGTCTCAAGGTCAGAAATACTGGAAGAATATTCTTCGCAGTGACTACATCGACTAGGAGTCGACGAAATCTGAGGATTGAATCCGCGAGCAGAGGAAGGAGCAGGAGCATGAGAAGAAGGATCACTGTCACGCATCGACTACAAAAAGAAAGAAAGGAGAAACAATTTCAGAAAGATAGCATAATACTCCATGCAAAGAAGATATATTTACATAAGAGCACAACCCTCTGGCTAAGATTCTCGGGTTGCACTTAATTGGAGTCTTTACATTCAAAAGGAGAAAACTAAGTACTACAAAGAAGCTGAATCTACGCCACCTCAGCATTGTGCTCCGTGGAAGAAGGGGGCGCGGCCAGTCCCTCGCTAGAAGTCGATGGTGGCACCGGAGCCTTCGGCGCTGGAGATGGTGCAGCAGGCACAGCAGAGGCTGCCGAAGGAGAAATTGTCTTCAGCAATGCAGGCGCCAATTTCTTCGCCTTCTCGAAGAACACCTTCATCTCATCGCGGGTATAACCATGGGGGGAGTTAACTTTCTCCCAATCAAAGTTTGTGCCATGCGCAAGAGAAAGGGCAATGGCACCTTCGGCGCCGCGCTTAATGGACAGCCCCTTCAGATGGAGAGTAGGGTCTTCATCGCTGTCAAAAGTCTTGGCGAGTTCAGTCAGGTTGCCCTTCGGGATTGCCATCTTTTTCTTCGGCCACAACCCGGCAAATAGCCGTGACAGAACGCGGCCAACCAACTCAAAAGTTTCCTGGATAGATATCCAGTTTTCTTCGAGTAGGTTAACGACATCCATAAGAGGATCATCGTCCGTTTGCAGGGACGACGGAGATACCCCTGTGAATTCTAAAGCAATAGAAAAGAAAGGAAGAGGCAAGTGTCAACAAAATACACCAGTGCAACAGGGGACGAAAACAGAAGATAAGTCAACGAACTTACTTTCGGCAGCAGCAGACATGGTGTGAAGATGCTCCGCCACGGCTTGCTCGCGTTGAGCATGCTCTTTGTTGACATCTGCTAGCGCCCTCTCAGCCTTCTTCGCCTTGGCAAGCGCAGATTTCTGCGACTTCTCAGCAATTGCCTTAGCAGAGGTCGCAGCATCATAAGCTTTTTGCGAGGCTTTGAGCTCCGCTTCCAGCGACGCAATGCGAGCATTAGCCGTCGCTAAAGCAGCTGCAAAAGCAGACGAAAGGAAGTCAGATAAACAGCAAGAGACAAAGCGCAGAAGAAAAGTAATGATTGAATATCAAAATTGTACCTTCGGAAGATTTTGCAACCTTTAGGTACCCCGCACACTCCGTGCCCAGGGCGATAAATCTCTTGACCAAAGCCTGATAAAAGAAGAGTATAAGAGAAGAAGTGCATGAAAGGAAAAAAAAAGAATCGCTCACATCATCAGAAGAAACTGTAGAAGCATGGGCCTCCAGAGAAACCTCGGCTTCTTTGGTCTTCTTCGCGCGTTTGAGGGTTCGGGCTTGAGTTTGAGAAACCTTCTTTACAGAGGCCCTGGTAGTCCTCGGAGCAACATATGGTTCGACAGGCTCATCAGTCGCCACAGGAGAAGGTGGTGAAACAGCCGTCGCACATGTTGGTGGTTCTTCATCGTCACTGCATGAAAAGCATAAGTTATAAGCAAGAGGCAAGAACAAAGCAATTGAAAAGTTCGACTACAATACTTACGATGCAAGCATGTCAAAGTACTCCATATCTTCTGCAAGAACGGGGGTTTTTCCAGCCGCTGCAGAACTCGATGAAGCAATTTCGTCGACACGTTTCCGTTTTTTGTCGACACCAACATCTTCAGTAAGAGTAGGAGGAGGAGATGTCGACGAGCTAGTCTCATCTTCTGATCCTTCGACATCATCTCCGTCCTGACTTTCGTCAGCCTCGGGGGCTTCAGATGCAGGAGATGCTAGATCAGCAGGAAGGGGCTCTTCCTCCGGAAGAGGGGGACGAGAAATAATGAATTGGTGACCCTGCATATTAATAAATCAGCAGAGTGCAGAGGCAAAGAGTAATGCAAGTCGAAATTAAGAGAAGTTTGACAAAAGTGGATGCAGCGATGTATACCTCAGGAATAGGGTGCACGGAGTCGAAGAAATCCGCCTTCAGGTCAGCAACTGAGTGCTCCTTGGTGAGCTTGCTGAAATTCCTGACTCGCTTGTCGACATCTTCTTTCGACATCAGATCCTCAGATATGCGAGTAGGGTCTTCTAAGCCAGAATAAGTCCAAAGCTTGGTGAGGCGGTGCTGTAGGGGTTGAACTCGACGTTGTATGAAAAACGCCATGAGTTGGGTACCCGACAAAGCACCTCCTAGGCCTGTTTTCAGATTTTGAATGCGGGATAGCAGAGGAAGAATTTGTGCAACTTCCGCATCTGAGGGAAGCGAGTCCCATGACTTCAATTTCTTCACTTCTTGAGAAGCGTCAAAGGGAGGAAGGCCGAATCTATCTTCAGGAGAGGATTTGCGGTCCTTGATATAGAACCACTTTGTCCTCCACCCTTGGACAGATGCGGCCATAGAAAATTCAAGATATTGCGCCTCAGGGCGCACAGAAACGACGGCTCCGCCCAGTTCGGGTTTCCTTGCCAGAGAAACATTGGGGCGGAGTCGAAAGATCGATCTCCAGAGAGTGAAGTGGGGCTCAATGCCCAAAAATGACTCGCAGAGAGTCACGAAGCAAGCAATATGGAGAAGGGAATTTGGTGTGAGCTGATGGAGCTGAACACCATAAACAAATAGCAGCCCACGGAGAAACTCGTGGGCAGGAAGTGACAGACCGCGGAAGAGGAGAGCAAGGAACATTACCCAGTAACCGCTCGGGGGCTTCGGGATCCGTTCGGTGCTGGGAAACTTGATGGAATCTTCGGTAGCAATGAGGCCGTCCGCCGTGGCTTTCTCCACCTCCTTCTCGGTGATGGTGGAGCGGACCCAGTTGGTGGCAGAAGACTTGGCCATAGCGCTCCTGGTGGCCAGATGCTTCACACGCATACAGCACAAAAGTGCGCTCGGGGGCTCCGCAAGAGAGGAAGAGGCAGAGGAGATCAGCAATGGAGGCGGCGGAGGTAACGAGCTGGTGAACAGTACGATTCCCCACTATGCCAGTTATATATCTTCTGGGAGAAGGATCGTGGGCTGAGTCGTGGCGCAAAGATCGGAAACGTTAGCCCACCAACGGTCAAAAATCATGCAGCCCACTAAACGGTCAAAAAATCGGGGAAATTACAATGCCACCCATAAAACGGTTCGCATTGATGAAGAGTTACGTCTTTATTGACGTCATCAAGTATATATATAAAGGTAAAAGGATGGCGCCGACGAATGCTGAAACTTATCGAAGGAATCAGATATAAAGGATCTTTTAGTTATAAGCCTTAGGGGCTGTTAATTGCATAAATATCGAGTGGAACTCTTCATTGAAGTAGTGGACCTGAACTAGAAGACAAGATGTTCTTGAAAGTATCTCGAGTTGAAGAACTTTGCAGGTGAGGTGTTTCGAGTTGAAGTGTGACGAGCTATATTATTTCTCGAGCCTATACTCGAAAAAATCTTTTTTCGACTATAGCCTCGGGGGCTACTCCCATCGGGAGCGATGAGCGCGCACCCGACGATATTCATTGGCAAAGCATTGAAGATTGGAGAAGTGTTACTCCCATCGGGAGCGAGTTTTATGGTTGTAGAAACCCGAATATTTTCAGTCAAACTTTGACTGCGACATAAGATTCTCGAGTTATGTTATCGCAACAAAACTCGAATGTCGTGACTTGTCGCGAAGGTAAGACCCCGGGATCCGTCCTGTGTGGCCTGGTATACGCACATGGATGCGCTCTGCTGGAATGTATCCGTGTCTACGACGCGAAGAAAATCCTGGTGGACGCACTGGGTACCCCGAGAACCACTGGGACTCATTTTTTGTAAGACCTAAATGAGGCAAAAAAGTGAGTTTGACCGGTATCCCGAATTCAAGTCCAAGGGGATTGAATTTGAAGTAGGTGACAAGTATCTGTTCTGGCAGTTAACTGACCTCTTGATCTGTCAGAGTTGTCAGGCTTGTTCATCGAGACCCCTTGCGAGCAAATTATCATCAATATAAGTCGAAAGACCAAGTCGAAGATTTGAAGATGAAGTTGAAGAATTGATCAAGTCGAAGATTTGAAGATTAGAGATTCAACCCGAATCTGCAATTCTGGTAGAATCTCAGGGGCTACTGACAAGGGTATAGTTAGTAGAGCCCGTTAGTTGAGTACCCCTGAGGCCCGATAAGTTAGGCCCAATTGTAATGATAGTCGAATACGAGTTGTTACCGTATGTCGATATTTGTAATCTGTATCGAACCCTACCCGATCCTCGAGACCTGGCCACCTATATAAAGGGGCCAGGAGGGGACGGGGTAGGGCAGATTGAAAGCAAGCCAGGTTGAACACCCAAGTTAACTTTCGATACACACCTATTTCGACTAACTTTACCTTCGAGTTCATCCGACGCCCTATCTCCCCGATCCTAAGTCCTTCATCTAGGACATTTGTCGAGTTAACCCTCGTCACCAGCTCTTAGATATTTTACTTACTATCTTGCCACTAGTGTACTTGGTAGAGGAAACACTAGCAATATCTCCAACTATCATTTAGCTTTTCTAGCTACCGCTCTTGATGTTAGTAGGAAGTATAACCTCGGTGCTATTATTGCTCGTCGCCTAGCTGCTAGGGGACCTATTTATGGAGGTATTATTGCTGCGCGCATTGTTGCTACTCTTGAACTTCCTATTGCTCCTCATGATATATTGTTGACTCCGCAGAGGCTCGATCTTGCTGCCATGAAGCTCCATCATTTTGTTACTGCTAACTCACATGCAGGGAAATTAGTTTACAGGATATTATTCACTGATGGAGAGGAAAGGGAAGTGTCTTTGCCACAACCCAGTTTGTTCAGTATTGATAACAGGCCATGGTCACGCACGAAGGAGGAGTTGGACGAGCGGCTTAGGGTGCTCGGCTTCAACGTACAGCATGGCATCGTGGACCAGGAGGAAGAGGAGGAGCCGGCCTACCACTTCACCACATACCACTCCGGGGCGTGAATAGGCGATTTAAAACTTTTACGAGTGGCTTGACAAATGCGGAACAAAACTAACGTTTAATTTGCCAAGCATACAAAACCTAAACAAACTAGGTTCACCTATGTGCACCAACAACTTATGCTAGACAAGATAATCAACTATGTGATAGCAAGATATATAAACATCAAGCACGAAGGCTATCACAAAGTAAATTGCATAAGTAAAGGAGCTCGGGTATAGAAATAACCGAGGCATGCGGAGACAACGATGTATCCCGAAGTTCACACTCTTGCGAGTGCTAATCTCCGTTGGAGCGGTGTGGAGGCACAAGGGTCCCCAAACGCCACGGAGGCTCACCGTAATCTCCTCAAGCCCTCCCACCAAGATGGAAGACCCGACCACTATGGGACACTTGAGGGCGGTCACCAAACCCGTACAAGCTTGTGGCAATCTCCACAACTCAATTGGAGGCTCCCAAGAAATCGCCACTGAGGCACCACAAAGCTTGGGAAGATCTCCACAACTTAATTGGAGGTCCCCAAGAAATCGCCACGGAGGCACCACAAAGCTTGGGAAGATCTCCACAACTCAATTGGAGGTCCCCACGTAACCACTAAGCCACTAAGCCGTCTAGGGTTCCAAGAACCCAAGAGTAAAAAGCTCAACGAACTTTCACTACCGAATCTCTGAGGAGAACTCAAACCGATGCACCAAATGCAATGGCAAGAACACACGAAGTGCTCAAATCCTTCTCTCCCAAATCCTACCAAAGCAACAAATGCTATGGAGGGATATGAGAGGAAGAACAAAGGAAGAAATCCACAAAGAACTCCAAGATCTAGATCCAATGGGTTCCCCTCACAAAGAGGAGAAAGTGATTGGTTCTCTCTTTTCCCTCAAAGATATGCAAGAATCATGGGAGGAATTGAGAGATGGGCAAGCTTTCCAAGGTCAACAATGGAGGGAGAGAGAAGGAAAAATGAGCTAACCCAAGCTTGAAGAAGGGGAGGGGTATTTATACCCCTCCCGGGAATGTAGCCGTTGCTGTACTATAGGGCCGGATATTCCGGTCCAAGTTTGGACCGGATATTCTGCCCTCCCCCCCCCAAAAAACTGCTAAGAACTTCGTGCGCGTCGTCCAAATCTAGGGCCGGATATTTCCAAAAGTGGGCCGGATATTCCGGTCACCCCTGAACTCGGCTAAGGACCAGAAGATGGCGAGGCGCGCATCATTCAGATTTAAGGCCGGATATTTGGCCGGATATTTCCAAAAGTGGGCCAGATAATCCGTCCAGGAAGAGTGAGCAATACAAAAACAGCGATAACTTTTGCATCCGAACTTCGTTTTCGATGATCTTGGGCTCGTTGGAATCACCACAATGAGATCTACAACATCATCCATAGAAACATCATAGTCCAACAAAGGAGGATGAAAACAAATGATAAAAAGTTTGACTTAGCTATAAAGATGAACTGGTAAAACCTCCAACACCAAAAAATGCAATAAGTTTTCCATACGAAATCCATTTTTGGTGAGCTTGGGATTAATGTCAAGATAACCACAAGCTCTAAAACCTCACATAGAGAAAAGCCAAATAAGAACCAAGAATGATGATGCAACATATGCAAAGGTTTGAGCTCTCTCCGAATGATACGATTAGGTTACGCACTCGAGAGCCCCTCTTGATAGTACGGCTACCGAACCTAAAACCCGGTCTCCCAAACACTATGAGACCGGTAGGAAAGAAACCCTATCAAGATCATACCTTTGCCTTGCGCATTCCACTTGACTTGAGCTAGATGGGACGATCTTGATCTCCTCAAGTTGGACTACCTTTCTTGATTGCGCTTGCTCGATGAAGTCTTGCAGATTGCTCCCCCATACTTCACTATGGGAGAGACACTAGTAGAAATATCTTCACATGTCCATTACCACCAAATGGACACCGAGCTTCAAGCAAATGATATCTTCTAGATGCCTATCTTGAACTTGCGCCTCGACTTGATCAATTATTGCACTTCATCTTCTTCCTTCATAATGATGATGTCTTGAGAATACACATGAGATCTCACTCCATCTTATTCCTCAAGACACACTCTATATAGGCTCAACTCCCTTGATCATCACATAATCTTCTTTATTTGCATCTTCTTACAACCTTGAAACCAACATATGGCTCAAGCGTTGTCTAAGGACAAGTCCTACAAATATAACTCGATGCAAACATTAGTCCAGAGGAATTGTCATTAATTACCAAAACCACACATGGGGGCAAATGCTCTAACAGCAATATCCTCAAATCTTTACCTCACTCGAATTAGAGGCTTCTCTTGGCACAACAACGAAATAAAAATGATAAGGAGAGGTCATTACAGTAGTAATGACTTCCAAGACTCAAATAAAAGAAAAAGTACTGAAAAGAAAACATTGGGTTATCTCCCAAGAGTGCTTTTCTTTAACGCCTTTGAGCTAGGCGCAGAAAATTGCGAATCAAGTATTTTCGAAAGAGGCATTAAGATCAACTGTAGAAGTCTTGTCAATAAGGCATTGTATTTCATCCACATAAGTTTTTGAAGACCCTTTGTGATCACGCTTTGGTTCACTCAAATCACTAAAAAGGTTTTTGGGACAGATCCAATCAAAATTATTTTCAAAAGCTTCATACAATCCCAAAAGCTTGCTAGGTATAGGTATTTCGGTTCCTTCATTGTTTGTACTAATAACCTTTATAGGTGAGCCGAGTTTATTAAAGCGTTTAAAAACTTTCCTAGCTTCAATGGCAACATCTCTAAATTCTATGCGCAAAGTTTCCAAGATAAAAGCTTTCTTTTCAGAATCTTCAATTTCATGAAGCTTAAGGAACATGTGTTGCATAAAAGGATAAAGGCTAGCAAACCTAGCTTCCAACATATGAATTAAATAAGCAGAAGCAACTTCAATACTAGGAGCAAGCTCAACCAAAGACTTTTCCTCAACATCTTTATGCATACTAATATGATTAAAGAACTCCTCAATGTTATTTTTCCCAATAATTGAACCACTACCTACTGAGAGGTCCTCCAAAACGTACTTAGGGAACAACATAATGAACTAAAAGTAAAGAAATAACAACTATAAAGGATACTAATTTTTTTGTGTTTTTGATATAAAACGATGCAAGTAAAAATAAAGTAAAGCATAACTTAAAACAAAGTAAAGGATGTGCGTGCGAAACTCCCCTTGCAGAAGTCTTCTTTTTCCCCGGCAACGGCGCCAGAAAAATTGCTTGATTGCTTCGGTGGTGATGACGAAAATGACCGATCAGTTGGGAACCCCAATAGGAAGGTATGATGAGCACAGCAACAAGTTTCCCTCAGTAAGAAACCAAGGTTTTATCGTCCAGGAAAAAGTCAATACTCCAGAAGGTGATGCTTGCTAGCTTCGCGACGGCTCTGGACAATTTATAAGGTGCCTCGTCCAGGCTTTGCTTTGCAAGCAGCAACGTGGAACCTGCACACAACATAACCAAGTACTTTGTTCCCAACTTACGATGAGGTTGTCAATCTCACCGGTTTGCTTGAAACAAAGGGTATGAGCGTATCGAGTGGAAAACAGTAGTAGTATGTGAGTAAAGTAAACAGTGCGAGTAAAGTAAACAGGTGATAGCAATATGATGGAAATAGGAACGGGGTCCACAGTTCACTAGTGGTGTCTCTCCATAAGATAAATAACACATGCTGGGTAAACAAATTACAGTTGGGCAATTGATAGAATAAAGATAACGTGGTATGTCAAGAAGATCACTATGCGATTTACTCTGGGCATTACAACAAAATACATAGACCGACATCCAACTGCATCTATGACTAATAATCCACTCACGGGGATATCGTCCGAACACCCCATGAGTATTAAGTTGCGAACAACAGATAATTGCATTAAGCAAAGTGTGTAATGTAAACAAAGCATATACCCTCGAGCATATAAATGTTGTTTTCTCCCTAGTGGCAACAACACATCTACAACCTTAGAGGTTTCTGTCACTCCCCCAGATTAAATAGAGGCATGAACCCAACTATCGAGCATAAATACCCCCTCTTGGAGTTACTAGCAACTACTCGGCCAAGATAACTACTAACAACGGAGAGCATGCAAGATCATAAACAACATAGAGATAATATAAGATAAATTTCAGAACAGCAACTTAATCATAACACCAATATTCATCGGATCCCAACAAACACAACATGTAGAATTACATAACGGTGATCTCAATCATGTAAGGCAGCTCATGAGATCTAAACATGAAGCACATGGTGGAGAGAACAACCATCTAGCTACTGCTATGGACCCATAGTCCATGGTAGACTACTCACTCATCGCGCCGGAGGCAAGCATGGCGATGAAGAAGACCTCCGGTGGTGATTCCTCTCTCTGGCAGGGTGCCGGGAAGAGCTTCAGGACCCTCCCGATTTCGGGTCGATGATGGCGGCGGAACGCGATGTGTTTCTAGAAAATTGATCGGGTACTTAGGTTTTTCCCGTCGAGGGGTCTTTATAGGCGAAGGGGCAACGTCAGGAGTGGGCCGAGGCGCCGTCACACATAGGGGGTGTGGCCAGGGGCCAGGTCGCGCCGCCCTATTGTGTGGGTCCCTCGCGGCCCCACTCCGTCTCCTCTTCGGTTCTCTGGAAGCTTCGGTGAATTTCTGGACGTTCGGCTTTTGTTTCGTCCAATTCTGAGAATATTTCCTGTGTAACTTTTCTGAAACACAAAAACAGCAGAAAACAGGGAATTGGCACTGTGGCGACTTGTTAATAGGTTAGTTCCAGAAAATGCATAAAAGTGCCACGAAGTGTAATGAAACACTACGCAAATGGTGTAAAAACAAGCATGGAGCATCAAAAATTATAAATACGTTTTGGACGTATCACTTGGCCTTGGGGTGGGTGGTCCGCTTGGGGACGCTCTTGATTCACCCAACGTGGAGCATCATGTTGTGATTGCTCGTGAGCTTGATGAAGATGTTCATGATGGCCGTGTTGGTCGCCATCGTGGCGATGTGGACCATGAGCACCATACTTGTGAGGTTGAGGACGAGGTTGTTGGGGACGCGCATGGTCATCCACATGGTTGGAGCGGAAAGATGATCTTGACGAACGCGACCTTAAGCGGTGATGTTGAGTGTGTAGAAGTTGAGCTATATCATCGAACCGTGTAGTCACTTCGAGTTTGAGGTCGGCGATGTTCTTGTCGGTGGCTTGTTGATGTGTGTTGGCGGCGAATAGATGGTTGTCATTGGCGAGTATGTGGTCTTCAAGGCATTGGAGTGTGTCATTGATGTCACCGAACTTGGATACATTGGTAGCTTGGAGGGCGTCTAGGCGCTCGGCCAAGGACTCCTCACCTTGTTCCGAGGTGTCTTTCCTAGGCATGGTCACAATAGAAGGAGAAATTGGTTGAAAGGTAAGTGGGTTAGAGGAAAACACACTTGAAACACGTCCTGTAAAAACTATTGAATTGATGAAAACACCCAAGGACAACCGTTGTGCACAAGTTAGAACACACGCAAAAGGCTATCTATTGGATGGGAAGGAAAGGTGGCAATGCCAAACGAAAAGATCAAAAGAAGAGTGTATTGTCAAATGTGGGGGTGATGCAAAAATTTCAAATGTCAAAAGAGCGATCAAAAAGAACACACACGTGGAGATGGATGGGGTTAGTGCGACGGACAAAAAGAGCACAAACAAATGGTCCTAACGAAGACTACGCTCAATGTCGCACTAACACTCGAGAGACCGTGGCTTGGTTGCAAAAAGGAGAAGCACCGAGATTTGCACACTTGCCTCTCTTCTCACTCTCTCTTTTGCTTACAAGCTTGTGGACTCTTTTGTATTTGTGGACTATGGATGGCACACACACACTATTTGTTTCTTCTCTTTCTTTCTCTTTTTGTTTTTGATTGGGAGTATCTCTTTTCTCTTTCTCTTGGTCCACTTCAAAACTTTGTAGGGCTTGGTATAAACACACACTCTCACAATTCGGGGTCAAGTGTACGATGCTTCGCAACTCTAGGAAAGCCACTCTCAAAGGATAAGGTCACCAAAAGAAAAGAGGTTTGCAAATAAGAAAAAAAAATTATGCGTGTACGAGTCTAGGCCGGCTTTAGCCGGTGTGCAGACCGGCTTTAGCCGGCTTGGTGTTTTTTGAGAAATCTGGACAGGCCGGCTATTTGCTGCGCAGACCGGCTTTAGCCGGATCAGACATTTTCACGCGAGCAGTTCGTCTTTGGTGGCGGAAATTGGGCACAAAAATCCTCAAATCCGGAAGAATTAGGAAGAATTAGGCTAAGGGAACGCAAAGGAAGGTAGATCAGCACTTGAGACACGAAATCCTTGGATCAAAACTACAAAAAACTCAACAAATCTTGAGATCAAAATTCCAGGCAATTTTGGGGCTATTTTTTGGATTTTCAAAATTTATGGTGGAAATCAAAAACAAGAGTAAATCCGTGGCAACCAAAAGCTACTGATACCATATGATGAGGGGTGACCTCTTGGGTGTGGCCCGATCTTCACAGATTCATGAGATTTATGGCGGGGAACGAGGATGAACACAAAGAACACGATGAACACGATGAACAAATCGAAGGCAAACACACACACACACACACACAAGATACACACCGGTTGTCCTCGTTGGCCCGATTCACCAACTCAATAGAATCACAAGGAAGAGACTCCAAGAGTAGAATTCCTTGTGAGAGATTGATTTGCTAGGAGTAGAATTCCACTTGGGGAAGAGACCAAACCAATGGATAGAATTACACACAAAAGTATGCAAGAGATCCACTACAAGGTAGAATTCCCCAAATAGAAGAGACCCCAAACAAAGAGGGATGATGGTTTACTCTAGATTTGAGATCTAGTAGCAAGTTCCCTAAGGGAAAGGGCGTGAAGCCATGTTTATCTTAATTCTTGCCTAAGCTAGAATGGGGAAAAGAGAGCCATATAAATAGGCAGCCATGACCTGGGGGCAATTTGGTAAATTAGGGAAGATTACATGGGTGGCTTCAAGGCCAAAGATGCGTTGACTCGACCAGACCGGCTTTAGCCGGTGTTAAATCCGGCTTTAGCCGGTGTGGCCGGCTATAGCCAGTGCTGGGGCCGGCTAAAGCCGGGGGCCAGTTATAGCCGGTGTTGGGGTCGGCTTTAGCCGGTCCGTCGCTTGCTCCGACTTCTTCTTCCGGCGTTTCCATGCTTCCTCTTCGTGTTCCTCGTC
Organism: Dactylis glomerata; assembly: GCA_007115705.1. NCBI lineage: Eukaryota > Viridiplantae > Streptophyta > Magnoliopsida > Poales > Poaceae > Dactylis > Dactylis glomerata. Next base: position 3,033,455 of record QXEO01000379.1, read on the forward strand.
CTTGGTCGCCTCTCCATGTGGTTCGTAACAGACTGCACAAATGATGTTTCCATGAGGTAGCGAACCATTCAACGTCTGTTCTAGATCAAGTGTGTTTAGGAGCAAATTCACCTTATCATGGAGGGCTTTAGCTCGAGCTCTTGTCATTGGCCCTTGCGGGGGACTTGGTGGTCTTGAGGCGGAGGTGTCCGAAGGCCACCCCACATCACTTCCTCTAGCCGGCCATGCAGGCGAGGGGAAGAAGATGGAGTTGGCAAGGTGATGTGGTGCTGGGGCGACGAGAGTGTCTCTGCCCTGGCATGTGTGCACGGCGCCGGGCTGTGGTTGACTCCGTCGACTTCATTTATCCCTGTTCTTCAGGTCGGCCGTGGAGGCAGATCAAGACCAGCCGGTGTAACATCCCAGAACGTAGGACAACTCCGGGGGAGTTTAGAGGGCTTTTGTGCATTGCATCTAAAATTACGGGATTTTTTCACGCTTTTATCACTAAAACCTAAGAGTGATCGAATCTCTCTTCGAGGGGGATGGTGAACTCTTGAAGTGCGAAAGATTTGGACATGATCTCTTTTGATCTATTATTGTGGGGAGGTGATGAGTTAGATAACTAAAACCCTAGTTATAGGTTTTGGAACTTAAACTGGAATTTGAATCAAGTTTGAATTTGAATCTTGAATGATTGAATTAAAATTGAAAGACACATTTAGAAAGGATAAATATTAATAAAGAAAGAATAGTTAGAAATATAAACATCAATAAAGAGAGAGAAAACTTGAACTTTATTGATCATCAACACATATTACATTGTCTTTACATAATTCAAGAATAAAAGAATAATTACAAATGGGAATGAATAAAAGAATATTACAACAGGAGAATGGAAAGATTGCAAGTTTACAAATCCTAAAAAGAAAACTACATGTCTTCTTTCTTTCTTCTTTTCTTCTTCTTGGCACCTGCAACCAAAGTAGAAACAACAAAATTTACCAGAATGGTAATTACCAAGTGGCAGTCAAGAAAAACTATGCCACTGTAGATAATCATCAGGAAGTTGAGCTTATCACCAAGCTCCCGAGTGAAAATATCTCAAGACAGTCGAGATGGGCAAGCCAGCCTATAGCAGCACACTCACCAAATGCATGCACCAAGGTGTCAAGCCCCCAAGTAACAAATGCTAGTATAAAAGCATCACAGAGGGTGAAATTGCTCGGCTAAGAACACAGCCGACCAAGAACAACACGACCACACCAACACATCACCACACCAAGAACACCACCACAGTCAAGACCACATCACCATCACTAAATCACCACTACACAATCAACCCTGCTCATGAGTTGAGCAACAGGGAAGATTCACACCCCAGCACACCATCAAATCAAACCATCCATCCAAGCCAGAGACCAACATGGTCACATAGTTCAACTAGGAACTAGGTCAAGCAGCTAGGAGGAGCAGGCTTGCCACAAGAAGCAGGAAATCAGAATTATTCCAGAAGAACAAGCTACTCTTCAGCAGCAGGTTATTGTTAAACCACAGCACACATAAGTGCTGGGAGAAAACTCACAAGTTATTCTCCCAGGCATACTGCACAAAGCACAGCCACACATGAATCAAGCAAAGCTTGATGTTAAAAGAGCTTTGGTCATCATTTGGATGTCCAGGAGGCCATGACCTTGAAGACAAGGCCATCCACGGCACCTACTCCCTAACACATAATCTTACCTGGGAATTTCTCAAAGGAAATACTCACAGAAATAAGAGCAAGGCCAGGAGTGGCACATGGGTTGCCTAGCTAACAAGACTCAAGCCTAAACCTAGAAAACCATCAGCTTTGTCAATAGAAATTGATCAAGTTTGAATAAGCATTTGGGAAAAGTGGACAGGGACACTTTTAATCAATTAAGCCACCAACAGACCACCACAGAGGGTGATCCACTCTCAAGAACACTTAATTAAGCAGCCAACACCCACAGTTACTATGCACACCTCAAGGAGGTATCACAGTGAAGCAGTTAGCCAGAAGCTACTGCAAGAGCCACAACATCAGTCATGGAATATAGCATCACATCTAGGAATAACCAAGCTCAACAGAACAAGTTTGCATCACTAGATCAGCACAACAGAAGCACTGCAAGAAAGTGCAGTGAGACTGTTAACATCACAACTCAATTAACAGCAACATTCAGAGATAACTAACACATAGTTATCCATGCACTTGATAAAATTGATCAAGACCAACCACTAGCAAGCTCTTAGCTAATCAAGCAACAATAGTAACTGAATAATCAAACAGTAAAAGATCATCATAGCATTCAGTTAATTGAAATCAGCAAGCTTCAGTTAATAGTGTTAACTGAAGCTGTGACTGAAACTAACCATGGCAGCTAACACAAGCATGCTCAAGCTTTAACAACAAGCTTAATGGACAAGGAGTGATCATGGAGCCTAGAATCACACATCACAACCAGCTTAACTTCACAGCACGAGAGCAAGCTTGGGGAGGAACCCCAGTGCATCAGAGAGAGGAGAACATGGCTAGAGCAAGCTCCAGGAGGGCACATAGAAGAATAGAGGAGGGAAAGCACTTACTTGACGCCCAGGAGGTACCACCGTGGCATGGCGAGGCAGTGCCTGCGTGGCCACATCATCACCAAGCCAGGGGAAGACGCCGACGACACATCGGTGAGTCACCTAGCTCGCCAAGCACCAGATCTCACCGAGGAGAAGGCCAAGCAACTCGAGATCAAGCTCGAGGTCGCCATGGCCGAGATCCAGAGCATCGGAGGTGAAGGAGACAAGAGCGCCCAGGGGGCAATCGACAAGATCTCACGGATAGGCAGGAGCACCGTCGCCTGATCTATCGATTGGTACCCATCTCAGCGGTGGACTCCGGCGGAGCTCGTCGGAATCGAGCGCGGCGGCAACGAGGCGACGCAGTTGCCAGAGCTCGGGCGAGAGAGGAGGAAGAGCGAGCAAGGGGGTGCGACCGGTCGGTCTGGCCGAGGCCACCTGGTCGGGTTCGACCAGGTAGGATGGCGCTGACAGGTGGGCCCGGCCCAACAGGTGGGCCAGGTCTGGTAGGAGAGAGAGAGAGGATTTTAATCAGAATTTAAAACAGAAAATTGAATAGAAATAAAGAGGTTTTTAGAAAAACCTTTTAACACCCAATTAAAAGCAGAAAAATAAACTTGAGTTTGCAAAAATAACTTTAAATGATTTTGACCTTTTAATCACATAAATAGTGATTTATTCATAATTGAATTATGGGGTTTTCTTTAAAAGGAAAAACCCTCTGGAAATGATTTAAATGAGAAAGAAAAAAGGACAATAACATTCTTATAATAAAATAAAGTAAATCCATTCAAGAATTTACCCTTAGCATTCTTGAATGAATTTCACCTAATATATACTCTGGTAAATTCATAATTAGGGTATATATACTTTTAATAAATCACCCTATAAAAATAAATAGGAAAGAGAACTTTAAAACACTTTTTCTATAGTTGTGAGATATCTAAGAAAAATTTAATTAGAATAGAACTCATTATCAAAATTGAACTTCATTCCAAAATATTGAAGAATATTCTTGAATGAAGTAATTGATAACATATACTCCTTAAAATCATAAAAGGAGTATATAAATTCTAGGATAAGAATAAAACACTTCTGGGGGGTATAAATGGAACACACACACCTGCATTATTTGAATCTTTAACCATTGCCCTTATCGGACAATGATGCTGTTTTCCAGAACCCGAGGTCCCGGATCAATTCAACAAATCCAACTGCACTACCTTGCAGTTTGCAGGCAAGTTCACTCTTGCTCATATCTCTTGTGTATCTTTAACAAAGTACTTGCAAATATACCGGTGGTATTATTATTATGATTGCATTTAAAAGTAAAGGTTCTGCTTTTCTTGAATGAATATGACTAGTGGTTAGCAACCATGGTGGTTGTCGACCTAGGAAGGTGGGCAGCGGGAATGTTCACCTAGGATTAATAACCAATGTCGCCAGTGATTCTTGTGCCGTAAAATACGGTCAACCATAGGGTTTGGAATGGGACGAAAGAGTCAGCTGTATCTTTTCCCTCTTGCATATCAACGGACGCGCCGTTCCGTAGCAGTTGTCTCCTTGCGAGGAGCTTCGGGAGGGTGGAATCCCCATCAAGATTCCACGGTCCTGGCGGTCTATGATGGATTGCGGCAACGACGGGGGTAGAGTACCGAGGCTGGTGTTACCACAGGGCGTAACCAAACCGGTGGGGGTAACAAATTGTCAAGAAGGACAAGTATGCCGAGGTCGGCAACTACCAAAGTGTAGACCGGCGAGGGTAGCAAACCGAAGTTGGAGCCGCAAAAGGGTGGGTATGCAAGGTCGCGGGAAGGAACAGTGATTGGATTGGATCAACGGCTGGGCCACATACCAATCAAGTATGGACGGGAAAGTACGCCCGGTCGTGCAACAAAGCGTTGATCTCCTATGGGTACAAGTGACCACCTCTGCAGAGTGTACAAAAAGTATCAAGATACTCCCTGTTCCGGGAAGGAGCTATGAACACGGTAGGAAAGGAGCCCATCGAAGCTCTAATCAACCTGTGAAGACTGACGGACATAGCTCTTGGAATAAAATCAATCTTTAAAGAACTGATTATAAAAACTGCATTTGGCCTAAGATTTTCTAGTCTGTGGTCTGATGACCCACAAGTATAGGGGGTGTATCGTAGTACTTTCGATAAATAAGAGTGTCGAACCCAACGAGGAGCAGAAGGTGTTGATGAGCAGTTTTGATCAAGTAATCACTGTAAATACTAGCAAACAGGTTTTCAGGGGTATTTGGTAATACGAGTAAATAAAGTGCGAGTAAATAAAAGACTGTAGTAACAATTGCAGCAAGTGGCCCAATGCTTTCTTCAGCAAAGGACAAGCCGGTTGTGTACTTATAATAACCAAACGTTCTCGAGGACACACGGGAGTTTCTGTCAAGAGCTTTCGCTTCATAGAGCCAATAGTATTTATTGGTTTGATAGGTGTTATGGGGGTGAACCTGTGCTAGCGCACTACCCTTACTAGGATAAATACACACTTGTGATTATACCCCTTGCAAGCATCCGCAAATACAAGAAAGTAATTAAGATAAATCTAACCACAGCCTTAAACTCTAAGATCCTACGCTCCCTGGTGCAATGGTTTCCCAACGGAGGTTTAGGTTTTTGTCACACCAGCAACCCCACAATCGGTAGCCAAATACACAATGCATCTCACTAGGCCCATAAATGGTGAAGTATCATGTAGTCGACGTTCACATGACACCACTAGTGAAATAGCACCACAACAATATCAAACCATTAAATATTTCTCAACAATAATTCACTACTAACATCTTGACTTCTCCCATGTCCTCAAGAACTAAACGAACTACTCACAAGACATCATAAGGATCATGATCAGAGGTGAAATAATGGTAAATAACAATCTGAACATAAACCTTAATTCAATGGTTCCACTCAATAGCATCAACTACAAGAGTAATCAACACCGGGAAAGTTTCCCCTATGAATATAACAAGATCCAACTCAAGATGTTACAGCGGGATGGCGTGGTGATGGTGGAGATGAAGGTGCTGGTGATGGAGATGATGATGATGATCCCGATGAAGTCCGGTGCGATGGTGATGACGATGGCGACGATCTCCCCTCTCCGGGAAGGAATTTCCCCGGCAGATTTCTGCCTGCCGGAGAGCTTTTCTCTCTCTGGTGTTTTCTGCCCCGCAGAGGCGGCGGTGTCTAACTCTGAGCCCCCCTGACTTAGGTTTTCGGGGACGATGATGTACGCGGAGGGGCGAGACCAGAAGTGGGCCAGGGCTCCCTCACACAGGGCTGGCGCGGCCAGGGGGCTGGCTGCGCCACCCTGGCGTGTGGGCCCCCCCTGGCTCCTCTCGACTCCTCCTTCTGGCTTCCTGAGTGTTCTGGGAAAATATAATTTCTGGGTATTTTTCTGGAATTTTCCTGATCTTCAAAATATGGTCTCTTGATGGTCCTTTTTCCAGCAGAATCCTGACTCTGGCAGCAACTCCTCCGATCATCATCAAACATGTGAAAGCAAAGGAAATAACATAAGTATCATATCTAAATATGAAATATATCAATGAATAACAGTAAATTATGATACAAAATAGTGATGCAAATTGGACGTATCAACCCCCCCAAACTTAGACCTCGCTTGTCCCCAAGCGAAAACTAAACTCGGTAAACATGACCACAGGTTTATGGAGTGAAGTGTCGATAATCAAAATACGGACAAGAAGCATCACATTTACTAAGGCACAAATTATAATAAACAGCAACTTCCCTTTATAAGATATAGGCTTGCAATAGGTAAAAGGGAATCACATGTAAAGATGCATAAGGTAAACTATAATTGGCAATGGCAAACCTTAGTTCTTGGTCAAAGAACGATGAACAAACTATTCTTTCTTTTAAACGGAGCCTTTTAAAACAGAGCTAATATAGCAAAGACTATATGCGCAACAAAGTAAACTTTTGCATTCATAAAAGGCTTTCAAAGATATATTCCTTCAGACAAAAGCATTATACAAAACAAGGAAGATAATAAACATGATTAAACGGATCAACATATGAATGAGTGAAACATAACAACTCAAATGCTTGCTTTAGATAGAGGGAAATATGTTGACTCAACATAAAAGTAAAAGATAGGCCCTTCGCAGAGGGAAGCAGGGATTAAACATGTGCTAGAGCTTTTCATTTGTAAAACAGAGGTAAAAAGTTATTTTGAGAGGTGGTTGCTTTTGTCAACGACTAGCAACGGAGTTCTTGATATCTTCCATACTAAACAAGTGAGAGCGGTTCCGAGATGTTTGATTAATTGGCACTTTGGTGCTCTTTTATAGCTTTGCACTCCTCCCCACCTTTTTCCTTTCTCAAACCATGGCTAACCGATTCCATCGGGTGCCGACCAACTTTCACATTCCATTGGAGGAGTGCCTTTTTTCTTTCTTTTTCTTTTTGAGATTATAATGGTCTGACCAGCTCCCTTGCAAAATTAATGACGAGCAGATGAAGCTGCCTAGTCGAGGGGTACTCAATTTAGTAGGGAAGATAACAAACCCATCCACTACGTCCTCATGAGCTAAAAACAGTGGCACAAAATGAGAAGTGTTTGAAGGTTTTTGAAAGGTAGCACATGAAAATTTACTTGGAATGGCTTGAAATACCATGCATAGGAATTTATAGTGGACTCTTTGGAAGTGACTTGGCTTTTGGGAATTGGATGCACGAGAAGTATTTCCTCTCAGTACAGGTTTTTGGCTAGCAAGGCTGGGTAGCAAGCATAAGAGTTGCATGAAACAAACAAACATACATATAATAAGAACAATCATGCAAACTCCCTTGAAGGTACAACGAATTTAACTTTAAGAATAACAATGCTTATAAGCCAAACATAAGGGAAAACTGAAGTGATGTAACTGCAAACACTTCTTTATTCTTTTCTACTCAAACCTCAAGGTAAAGTTGCTACTGACCAAGCTAGGTTTGCCAAAACCAACTAAATCTACTCATGCTCCCAACGTGATACCAATACCAATCAACAAGACTAGTCATATAAGAGAGATTGCAAACTAACATAAAGTGTGCGGAAAGTAAACGATAAAACTTCTCATTAATATCTTATTACCGCAACTCACACCAAGGGATACATAGATAACTAACTAAGGAGGATACTTCCAAACTGCAAACTATTCTATACGATAACTTCTTTATTCATGATATGACTCTACTTTGAAAAGTAAATGAGCAAAAGGTGATGATGTGATACCGCGACACTCCCCCAAGCTTGGAACAAGCCAAGGGGATGCCTATGCTGATGACGAATTACTCCTTTGGCGGTATTGGAAGCAGCCTTGGATTAATGAAATATTCCTACATCATGCGAAGCCTGAGATTCTCTTCTTGAAGCATCTCTACCTCCCTCTTCAAAGCTTGATATTGAGTGCAAAACTCAAAAGTGACCATCATGCCGTGTTCTATCATGGGCATGGAGCTAAGATCCAAAACATGATATGTTGGTCCCTGCAAATCATGAGAAAAGATACGTCTAGCTTTCGTTGGTCCTTCAAAAGCAGGGTTCTTGGGCCTTGCTCTCCCTGAACCTTGCCCTTCCTTCCACTTTTGGTGCTGGTGATCATCTACATAGGGCCCTTTACCCTTGTTGTCACATGAAGAGGCCATGATTCCCCCAAGCTTAAGATCAACTCCTGGCAGAAATAGCTCGAAACAAAACACGACGAGAAAATGATATATAGACCTCAGGGACTCCGGGGGGTTAAATAGGCAAAAATTATACATCGAAACGAAGTCACAGGAGGAAACCGGGACAGAAACGAGTTCCGGGGTGTTCTCACACCTAGGTGGCGCGGCCAGGGGTGGGCCCGCGCCACCTACGTGTGAGGGACACACAGACTCTTTTTCCTGCCCGTTTTCGTCTCGTGATTTTTCATATTTAGTAAAAACAGCAAAAATATTAAAGGAAGAACTTTTCGCGAAACTTTTCTAACTAGAACTGTTACCTATTCGAAAGCGAACTCTGCAGGTACCTGCAATTTGTCCTGGATGAATTCTTCCGGAGAAACTGTTTCAATAACATCAACATCTTCATTATAAGAATCTCTAGAAATATAATGTTTGAGTCTTTGCCCATTCACCACTTGTGTAGAGTCATCTTTCAATGAAGCGATCTTAATAGCACCTGAGCGGTACACTTCCACAATAACATATGGTCCTTCCCATTTAGAGAGTAATTTTCCTGCAAAAAATCCGAGACGAGACCTATACACAAGAACTTTCTCACCAACATGAAACTCTCTCTTAAGAATTCTCTTATCATGCCATTGCTTGACTTTCTCTTTGAAAAGTCTGGCATTCTCATACGCTTCGTTTCTCCACTCATCTAGAGAACTCAAATCTAACAACCTTTTCTTACCGGCTAGTTTAAAATCTCTGTTAAGCTCTCTCACTGCCCAAAAAGCTTTGTGTTCTAATTCTAAGGGCAAGTGACACGTTTTTCCGTAAACCATCTTATAAGGAGACATACCCATGGTATTCTTATAAGCAGTTCTATAAGCCCATAAAGCGTCGTTTAACTTACTAGCCCAGTTTTTCCTAGATCTATTGACGGTCTTCTGCAAGATAGACTTGATCTCCCTGTTTGAAAGCTCTACCTGCCCACTAGTTTGGGGATGATAAGCAGAAGCAATTCTATGATTGACATCATATTTAGCAAGAGTTTTTCTAAAACCACCGTGAATAAAATGAGAACCTCCGTCAGTCATAAGATATCTAGGCACTCCGAACCTAGGAAAAATAACATCCTTAAGCATTTTTAAAGAAGTCTCACCATCGGCGCTCTTTGTAGGTATGGCTTCTACCCATTTAGTAACATAATCAACAGCAACGAGTATATGGGTATAGCCTTTTGAAGGAGGAAAAGGACCCATAAAGTCAAATCCCCAACAATCAAACGGTTCAATAACAAGAGTGTAATTCATAGGCATCTCATTGCGTCTAGAAATATTACCAACTCTTTGACATTCATCGCAAGATAAAACATACCTTCTGGCATCTTTAAAGAGAGTTGGCCAATAAAAACCTGATTGTAGAACCATCTGCGCGGTTCTATCTCCAGCATGATGCCCCCCATAGGCACTGCTATGGCATTTTCTTAATATCTCTGGTTGCTCATATTCTGGTACACATCTTCTCATAATACCATCAACTCCTTCTTTATATAAATGTGGGTCATCCCAAAAATAATTCCTCAAATCATAAAAGAATTTTCTTCTTTGCTGAGCTGTAAAGGTTGGAGGCAAATACTTGGAAACAATAAAGTTAGCATAATCAGCATACCAAGGAAGGTCTCGCGAAGTTACATTAATTGCAGCCAACTGCTCATTTGCAAAACTATCATTAACAGGAATAGGATCAAAAGAAATATTTTCCAATCTAGACAAGTTGTCAGCCACAGGATTTTCAGCACCTTTCCTATCTACGATATGCAAATCAAACTCTTGTAAAAGCAACACCCATCTAATAAGCCTAGGCTTAGCATCCTTCTTAGTCATAAGATATCTAATAGCAGCGTGATCAGTATGAATAGTAACTTTAGAATCAACAATGTAAGATCTAAACTTATCACATGCAAAAACAACAGCAAGAAACTCTTTCTCAGTAGTAGCATAATTCTTTTGAGCAGCATCAAGAGTCTTACTAGCATAATGAATAACATTCAACTTATTATCAACGTGCTGTCCAAGAACAGCACCAACAGCAAAATCACTAGCATCACACATAATTTCAAAAGGTAAATTCCAATCAGGTGGTTGAACAATAGGAGCAGTAGTTAAAGCCTTCTTAAGAGTTTCAAAAGCTTCCTTACAATCATCATCAAAGACAAATGGTACATCCTTTTGAAGAAGATTGGTAAGAGGCTTTGAAATCTTGGAGAAATCTTTAATAAACCTCCTATAGAAACCAGCATGACCAAGAATACTACGAATACCTTTAACATCTCTTGGACAAGGCATTTTCTCAATTGCCTCCACTTTTGCTCTGTCAACTTCAATACCTCTTTCAGAAATTTTATGTCCAAGCACAATTCCTTCATTTACCATAAAGTGGCATTTCTCCCAATTAAGAACAAGGTTAGTTTCTTCGCACCTCTGCAAAACTTTATCAAGATTGTGCAAACAATTATCAAAAGAAGTTCCATAGACGGAGAAATCGTCCATGAAGACCTCCACAATTTCTTCACAAAAGCCATGAAAAATAGCAGACATGCATCTTTGAAAAGTAGCAGGAGCATTGCATAAACCAAACGGCATACGTCTATAAGCATAAGTTCCATAAGGGCAAGTAAAAGTGGTTTTCTCTTGATCATCCTTCTTAACAGCAATTTGAGAGAAACCAGAATAACCATCAAGGAAACAAAAATGAGTCTTCTTAGACAACCTTTCTAGCATTTGATCTATAAACGGTAAAGGGTAATGATCTTTCTTAGTAACTTTGTTTACCTTCCTATAATCAATGCACATTCTATAACCAACTACTACCCTTTGAGGAATAAGCTCGTTATTCTCATTAGGCACAACAGTCATACCTCCTTTCTTAGGAACACAATGAACAGGACTAACCCATCTACTATCAGCAATAGGATAAATGATACCAGCATCAAGGAGTTTTAATACCTCATTTCTTACCACATCCTTCATCTTGGGAATTAGGCGGCGTTGATGCTCCACGACTGGCTTTGCGTCTTTCTCCATATTAATGGCATGCTGACATAAAGTGGGAGAAATCCCTTTTAAATCATCCAGAGTATATCCCATAGCTCCTCGGTGTTTCCTCAATATCTCCAATAATCTTTCTTCTTCCTTCCCTGAAAGTTTAGAACTAATAATAACAGGATATATTTTCTTATCATCTATATAAGCATATTTGAGATTATCAGGCAAAGGCTTCAATTCAAACACAGGATCTTCTTTAGGCGGCAAAGTGGTACCAAGATCCTCCACAGGTAGATTATGCTTGAGTAATGGTGGTTGACGAAGGAGAATATCGTCAATCTCTTCTCTTTCCTTGCTGAAAACATCACTTTCGTGATCTTCCATGAATTGCTGCAAGGCATTATTAGGAGCAAGAGCAATAGAAGCAAGCTGTTCAACTCGAAAATTTTCATTAGGCGTTTCATTTTCATAAGAAGTCTTAGCAAACTTGGAAAAATTAAACTCATAAGACTCTCCATTAAACTTAGTAAAAAAATTCTCCTTCTTACAATCTATCACGGCGCCACAAGTGTTCAAAAATGGTCTACCAAAAATAATAGGACAAGTTTTACTAGCCTCCTTACCAAGTACTAGAAAATCAGTAGGGTATTTAGTCTTACCGCATAGAACTTCCACATCTCGAACAATACCAAGAGGCCAAACAGTCTCTCTATTAGCAAGCTGAACAACCACATCAATATCTTCAAGTTCACAAGCACCTATCTCGTGCATGATTTCTTTGTAGAGCTCTAAAGGAATAGCACTTGCACTAGCACCAATATCACATAAACCATAATAGCAATGATCTCCAATCCTGACAGAAATAACAGGAACACTTGCTTTCCTATGCTTTTTAGGATGTGAAAGAATGTTAGAAGCATCTTCACAAAAAAGAATATATTCATCCCCTACATCTTTAGTAACAAGATCCTTCAATATAGCTACATGAGACTTAATAGTAATTTGCTCATCAGGTTATGCAGCTTTCTTAGTACTTTTATTAGACACACTTACCAAAGTAGAATACTTCTTTACCTTAGCAGGAAAAGGTGTCTTCTCAAAATAAGGTTCAGGCACAATGCTATCAACAGTACAAACTTCAGTAGCTGCAGCAGGAATATGACTAATAGAATCTTTATAAGGCGCATGATATTTGTTCCAATCTTTCTTTGGAACATCAATATAAGAGGCAAAGGCCTTAAGACAATTAGCAAGTATTTGTGAATCAAGACCATAAGCAGCGCTAACACTATGAAAGTCATCGGTCTTCATAAAAGATTTAATGCATTCATAATCATAGTTTATACCTGACTTCCTACCTTTGTCATTTTCCCATCCTTCAGCATTCTCTTGTATACGGTCAAGAAGTTTCCACTTAGCATCTTCTTTCATATGAGTAAATGATCCAAAGCAAGAAGCATCCAAATAATCCTTATCAGGAAGAGTAAGCCGCGCATAAAAGTTATCAATAACAATATTTTTGGGGAGCTCATGAATGGGGCATTTGAGCATTAGTAACTTCAATCTCCCCCACGCTTGGGCAATACTCTCTCCATCATGAGGCCAAAAATTATATATCCGGTTACGGTCTTTATGAATTTCACTTGGAGGATAAAACTTGGAATAAAAGAGAGGTACAATATCCTCCCATTCCATAGATGGACCATCTTGGAGTAGCCGATACCACTCTTCAGCTTTGCCTTTCAATGATAATGAGAGTAATTTATTCTTGACCTGGCTTGGTGAAATACCTGCACATCTGAAAAACTCGCATAATTCATGTATAAATAATAAGTGATCACCCAGATGGACAGTTCCATCTCCTGAATAGCAGTTATCCATAATACGCCCAACAATTTTCATAGGTATTTTAAAAGGATCAATTTCAGCAGGCGGTGGCGGTGGTGGTTCCTCCGCATGTGCAGCAGTAGCAGTAGTAGTAGATGTGTTTCCAAATAGGAAACCAAATGGAGAGTTCTCCATAGCAGAGTAAAATAAAAATAAAAGACAAAATAAAAATAATACTCACAGCGACGGTTACCTTTACCAATTCCACTCTTCAATAGCGCTAAGCTCCCCGGCAACGGCGCCAGAAAATAGTCTTGATGACCCACAAGTATAGGGGGTGTATCATAGTACTTTCGATAAATAAGAGTGTCGAACCCAACGAGGAGCAGAAGGTGTTGATGAGCGGTTTTGATCAAGGAATCACTGTAAATACTAGCAAACAGGTTTTCAGGGGTATTTGGTAATACGAGTAAATAAAGTGCGAGTAAATAAAAGATAGTAGTAACAATTGCAGCAAGTGGCCCAATCCTTTCTTCAGCAAAGGACAAGCCGGTTGTGTACTTATAATAACCAAACGTTCTCGAGGACACACGGGAGTTTCTGTCAAGAGCTTTCGCTTCATAGAGCCAATAGTATTTATTGGTTTGATAGGTGTTATGGGGGTGAACCTGTGCTAGCGCACTACCCTTACTAGGATAAATACACACTTGTGATTATACCCCTTGCAAGCATCCGCAAATACAAGAAAGTAATTAAGATAAATCTAACCACAGCCTTAAACTCTAAGATCCTACGCTCCCTGGTGCAATGGTTTCCCAACGGAGGTTTAGGTTTCTGTCACTCCAGCAACCCCACAATCGGTAGCCAAATACACAATGCATCTCACTAGGCCCATAAATGGTGAAGTATCATGTAGTCGACGTTCACATGACACCACTAGTGAAATAGCACCACAACAATATCAAACCATTAAATATTTCTCAACAATAATTCACTACTAACATCTTGACTTCTCTCATGTCCTCAAGAACTAAACGAACTACTCACAAGACATCATATGGATCATGATCAGAGGTGAAATAATGGTAAATAACAATCTGAACATAAACCTTAATTCAACGGTTCCACTCAATAGCATCAACTACAAGAGTAATCAACACCAGGAAAGTTTCCCCTATGAATATAACAAGATCCAACTCAAGATGTTACAGCGGGATGGCATGGTGATGGTGGAGATGAAGGTGCTGGTGATGGAGATGATGATGATGATGATCCCGATGAAGTCCGGTGCGATGGTGATGACGATGGCGACGATCTCCCCTCTCCGGGAAGGAATTTCCCCGGCAGATTTCTGCCTGCCAGAGAGCTTTTCTCTCTCTGGTGTTTTCCACCTCGCAGAGGCGGCGGTGTCTAACTCTGAGCCCCCCCTGACTTAGGTTTTTGGGGACGATGATGTACGCGGAGGGGCGAGACCAGAAGTGGGCCAGGGCTCCCTCACACAGGGCTGGCGCGGCCAGGGGGCTGGCCGCGCCACCCTGGCGTGTGGGGGCCCCCTGGCTCCTCTCGACTCCTCCTTCTGGCTTCCTGAGTGTTCTGGGAAAATATAATTTCTGGGTATTTTTCTGGAATTTTCCTGATCTTCAAAATATGGTCTCTTGATGGTCCTTTTTCCAGCAGAATCTTGACTCCGGCAGCAACTCCTCCGATCATCATCAAACATGTGAAAGCAAAGGAAATAACATAAGTATCATATCTAAATATGAAATATATCAATGAATAACAGTAAATTATGATACAAAATAGTGATGCAAATTGACGTATCATGGTCGTAGCTAGTGCATCAAACACCTCTATGCTATTAAATGAACTTGCTGGGTAATGCTCGTTACTCACCCCACTCCCTTTTAACCCTTGCTTAGACTCGGAGGACCAGTTTGAAGAGACCGAAGGAAGCCCGGAGGACTACGAGGAGGTCTACTACGAAGAACCGGATCTAATAGGAGGAGTCGAAGGCATCGACTACACCATCTCCTATGGTCCTGATGAAGGACTCGAGGAGGAGACCGACAACTAGAGTCGTAGGATAGAAGCTTTGGTCGCATTGAACACCTAGAATAAAGCGACTAGAGTTGAGCATCATGTTTAGTTTACTACTTTCATTTGTAGCTAAGGTTTGTAGTATCAACCTAGAACCATCTAGTGTTCCTCTTTGGACCAAGGAGGAACTGGAGTCCTTTGTAACATTATGGCTTGTAATATTCAGTGCTTGAATAAAGACCGCTATGTTTTTGTTGTACCACTCTGAGGGATGTAATATTTGTGAATTGGTACTTCACGAGAGTTATGTCAACGACTTGTATACTACAACATGCAGTGGTATACTGGGTCACTGATGAGGCACGGTGTTGATGTAATTTCACCGTCCAGTTGGGAACCCCAAGAGGAAGGTATGATGAGTATAGAACCAAATTTTCCCTCAGTTAGAAACCAAGGTTTATCGAATCCAGGAAAAAGCCAAACTCCAGAAGGTGATGCTTCTAGCCTAGTGACCTCCAACAAGGGCGCCGTTTACGACACTTGTTAGTGCGTCTTCAACTAGTAGCAACGTGGAACCTGCACACAACACAACCAAATACTTTGCTCCCAACTTACGATGAGGTTGTCAATCTCACCAGTTTGCTGTAAACAAAGGTATGAGCGTATCGAGTGGAAAGTAATAGTAGTATGCGAGAAAGTAAACAATGCGAGTAAAGTAAACAGGTGATAGCAATATAAAGGAAATTGGACCGGGGTCCATAGTTCACTAGTGGTGTCTCTCCATAAGATAAATAACACATGCTGGCTAAACAAATTACAGTTGGGCAATTGATAGAATAAAGATAACGTGCATATGTCGCGAGGATCACTATGAGATTTACTCTGGGCATTACAAGAAAATACATAGACCGCCATCCAGCTGCATCTATGACTAATAATCCACTCACGGGGATATCGTCCGAACACCCCATGAGTATTAAGTTGCGAACAACAGTTAACTGCATTAAACAAAGTGTGTAATGTAAACAAAGCATATGCCCTTGGACATAAGAATGTTGTTTTCTCCCTAGTGGCAACAACACATCTACAACCTTAGAGGTTTCTGTCACTCCCCCAGATTAAATAGAGGCATGAACCCAACTATCGAGCATAAATACCCCCTCTTGGAGTCACTAGTATCTACTTGGCCAAGATAGCTACTAACAACAGAGAGCATGCAAGATCATAAAAAACATAGAGATAACATAAGATAATATTCAGCACATCAACTCAACATAACACCAATATTCATCGGATCCCAACAACCATAACATGTAGAATTACATAACGGTGATCTCGATCATGTAAGGCAGCTCACGAGATCTAAACATGAAGCACATGGTGGAGAAGACAACCATCTAGCTACTGCTATGGACCCATAGTCCAAGGTAGACTACTCACTCATCGCGCCGGAGGCAAGCATGGCGATGAAGAAGACCTCCGGTGGCGATTCCACTCTCCGGCAGGGTGCCGGGAAGAGCTTCTGGACCCTCCCGATCTCAGGTCGACGACGGCGGCGGATCGCGATATGTTTCTGGAAAATTGATCGGGTGTTTTGGTTTTTCCCGTCGGGGGGTCTTTATAGGCGAAGGGGCGGCGTCAAAAGTGGACCGAGGCGGCCTCACACATAGGGGGCGCGGCCAGGGCCAGGGCCGCACCGCCCTATTGTGTGGCCGGGTCGTGGCCCCTCTCCGTCTCCTCTTCGGTTCTCTGGAAGCTTTGGTAAATTTCTGGATGTTTGGCTTTTGTTTCGTCCAATTCCGAGAATATTTCCTGTGTAACTTTTCTGAAACACAAAAATAGCAGAAAACAGGAAACTGACACTGTGGCATCTTGTTAATAGGTTAGTTCCAGAAAATGCATAAAAACGCCACGAAGTGTAACGAAACACTAAGCAAATGGTGTAAAAACAAGCATGGAGCATAAAAAGTTATAGATACGTTTGAGACATATCATCATCCCCAAGTGACGAGGGGTTAACTCGACAAATGTCCTAGATGAAGGACTTAGGATCGGGGAGATAGGGCGTCGGATGAACTCGAAGGTAAAGTTAGTCGAAATAAGTGTGTATCGAAAGTAAACTTGGGTATTCAACCTGGCTTGCTTTCAATCTGCCCTCCACCGTCCTCTCCTGGCCCATATATATAGGTGGCTAGGTCTCGAGGATCGGGTCGGGTTTGATACAGATTACAAATATCGACATACGGTAATAACTCGTATTCGACTATCATTAAAGTTGGGCCTAGCTTAACGGGCCTCAGGGGTACTCAACTAACGGGCTCTAGTAATTATACCCTTGTCAGTAGCCCCTGAGATTCTACCAGAATTGCAGATTCAGGTTGAATCTCTAATCTTCAAATCTTCGACTTGGATAATTCTTCATCTTCTTCAAATCTTCGACTTGGTCTTTCGACTTATGATAATGATAATTCGCTCGCAAGGGGTCTCGATGAACAAGCCTGACAACTCTGACGGATCAAGAGGTCAGTTAACTGCCGGAACAGATACTTGTCACCTACTTCAAATTCAATCCCCTTGGAGTTGAATTCGGGATACCGGTCAAACTCACTCTTTTGCCTCATTTAGGACTTACAAAAAATGAGTCCCAGTGGTTCTCAGGGTACCCAGTGCGTCCACCAGGATTTTCTTCGCGTCATAGACACGGATACATACCAGCAGAGCGCATCCATGTGCATATACTAGGCCACACAGGACGGATCCCGGGGTCTTACCTTCGTGATAAATCACGGCATTCGAGTTTCGTTGCGATAACGCAACTCGAGAATCTTATGTCGCAGTCAAAGTTTGACTGAAAATATTCGGGTTTCTACAACCATAAAACTCGCTCCCGATGGGAGTAATTTCTCTTCAATTTGTCGACTACGTAGTCGAAGTTTTGTATGCTTATCCTTCTGCAATTTCAATATTGACTATTTCATCTCTATCGGGTGCGCGCTCAGCGCTCCCGATGGGAGTAGCCCCCGAGGCTATGTTTGGCAGCTTGTAGTCAAGCATAGGCTCAAAGTTCAGCTCTTCTGTCTCCTGTCGACCTTTTACTATTTGACGAGCCCCCGAGTCCAAGTCGAGGTTTCCATATCGCGCGATCATAGTCTCCTGTCTTGTTTTTCTTTATTGATATTATCGTCTGCTGTACGCAGAATTTAACTCCTACTTAAAATTTGTTTGTGGGCTGCGCTGTAGCACGGGGGCCCAATAATACGCGCTTATAAATAAAGCACCATCTGGTAAAGATAAAAACCCTAATCAGATTCTTTCCTCCGCCGCATCATCTTCTCTCCTCCATCTAGGGTTTTTCTGAGGTTTCTCTCTCGCACTCATGGCAGATGCTGCAGGCTCCCGTCTGAACCTTGGTTCCCCGGCGGCACCACGAGGTCGGGGTCGCCCTCGCGGCAGCAAAAACAAGAACACCGCGCCAGCCGCCGCAGGAACTTCATCAGATGCTCCGGCTAAGCGCCGTCCCGGCCGCCCACCTGGTAGCAAGAACAAACCCAAAGTGACTAACGTCACTCCAGGTCCAATCGCTCCTCCATCTACTGCTCCAGCTGCTCCTGCTGCACCTCCCCGTATCTTTTCTTTCCTTTGCATTGCCATGGCGCAATGCCGTGAGATTCAGCACTTGCCGCTAGATTTCACGAAGTTTATGGATGGCCGCGAACTGCGAGAGGCGGTTCTTCATGAACAGTCTGGCGGTGGCATCCCCTATGAGGTGGAGGTGTGGTATGATGGCGACGGCGAGCAGTACTTCAGAGGTGGCTGGTCGCAATTTGCTGAGGACCACGACATCCATCAAGGCTTCATCATGGCCTTCGACTTCCACGTCGGTACGTCGAAGTTTGATGTGAAGATCTATAATGGCACTCTTTGCCAGAAGGAGTATGAAGCTTGAAGCCCTCTTTTATTAGGATCTGTTATCCATGTAATTTCGTTTGACAATGTCCTTCCTGCAATGATATTTGCAATAAATATTCGTACTTTGTGTCGATATCGTTTACTAGTACCATGAGAACAAGTCATGTTCTGAGATATGCTTTCCATATGTCGGGTTCTTTGCGAACCAATAAATGTAAGGATGATATCGGGTTCTTTTTATGAACCAAGTTCTTTCTGTATTTATCGGGTTGTGTAAACAACCTTATAGTGAAGGAAAACCCCTCCATCTTGTCATAACGATTTTTTCGTACGACCCAGGGGTTGAAGCCCCCGAGCGGAGAAGTAACACGAGAATCGTACAATTTTGTCGAGTTCAACCCAAAGAACCCGACCTGTGGCCTCATGTTCTGGGTCCAGAAGGTTAACTCGAATATATTGATATCTCTATACTTAGTCTACGCGTAAAAACGTCGTAGCTGTTCTGCATTCCACGGGTTGCTTTCGTCCTTCCCAGTCTTCTTGTCTTGTAGTCGATATGCTCCTCCTGGTATTACTTCCGTGACGATGTAAGGTCCCACCCACGGGGACTCCAATTTCCCATGGCTATCTTGCCTGAGTCGTAAAACGAGGTCTCCTACCACAAAGGATCGTGGACGAACTCGACTACTATGGTAGTTTCGTAAGCTTTGCTGATATTGCGTAGCCCTTTCTAATGCTTTGTCTCTTGCTTCATCTAGCGCATCGACGTCGTCTTGCAATGCTTCTGTCGATGTCGCCTCGTCATATGCCGTCACTCTTGGAGCCTCGTGTGTAACCTCGACTGGAAGCACGGCTTCTGCGCCATGGACCAGGAAGAAAGGAGTTTCTTGAGTTGCTACATTAGGCGTAGTTCTTAGACTCCAAAGAACGGAGGGCAATTCTTCTACCCAAGCGCTCTTGGCTTTCTCGAGAGGTGCTAAAAGCCTCTTTTTTATTCCACTACTTATCAGGCCATTGGCTTTTTTGACTTGCCCGTTTGTCTTCGGGTGCACCACAGATGCAAATTTAAGCTTGATCCCCAATCCTTCGCAGTAACTTTTGAATTCTTTTGAAGTAAAATTTGTCCCGTTGTCTGTGATGATGCTGTGTGGTACACCAAAACGAAAAACTATCGACTTGATGAAGCTGATTGCTGCTGTAGAATCTTGAGTTGTTACTGGAGCTGCTTCCACCCATTTGGTGAATTTATCGACTGCTACTAGCATGTAGACATGCCCTCCTGGCCAAGATTTGTGCAGCTTTCCCACCATGTCAAGACCCCATTGTGCGAAGGGCCAGGATAATGGTATTGTTTGTAGCTCCGCTGCTGGTGCGTGCGGTCTGGATGCAAACCTTTGACATGCTTCACACTTTCGAACTATATCTTTTGCGTCCTCGATGGCTGTTAGCCAATAAAATCCCGCTCGAAAAGCTTTTGCCGCTATTGCTCTGCTGCTGGCGTGATGGCCACATACTCCGTCGTGTATGCCTTTCAATATTGTTTGCCCTTCCTGGGGTGTGACACAGCGTTGTAAAACGCCTGTAATACTTCTCTTGTATAGTTTTCCTTCAATCACGACAAACGCTTTCGCTCTTCGAGTTATCCTCTTAGCCTCCACTACATCTTCTGGTAGCTTTTTATTTATCATGTACGCAAGATATGGCTGCATCCATGTTTCTTCTATCATCATGACCTCCTCTGGCTCTGTCATAGCCCCCGAGCCTGCCGTGGTAGTCGAACTTTTAGCACTTTTTATTGACCTTTCCGCTATTTCTTCCCAAAATACTCCAGATGGTACAGGTAAGCATTGTGATCCAATATTTGCTAAAGTGTCGGCTTCCTCATTGTTGTTCCTGCTGACGTGAGAGACTTCGCATCCATCGAACGTTCCTTCTAGATAATGGTACAAATTCTTGTAAGCCATCATGTTGTCATTGATTGTGTCACACCTGTTCATAACTTGCTGGACAACAAGGTTAGAGTCTCCAAATATCTTTAGGCGAGTTGCTCCACAAGCTTTAGCCATCTTCATTCCGTGCAACAAAGCCTCGTACTCCGCTTCATTGTTAGAAGCATGCGGGAAGCTCATCCGTAAGACATACTTTAATTTGTCGCCATGAGGCGATATTAATACTACTCCTGCGCCTGCTCCTTGGACTCGCTTTGAACCATCGAAGTACATTGTCCAAGTACTCGATAAATCTCGTGGTCCCGTGCTTTGCAGCTCGAGCCACTCTGCTGTAAAATCTGGCAAAATTTGTGACTTGATCGCCTTCCTTTTTTCGTACGTGATGTCCATGGGAGATAACTCGATTCCCCACAAAGAGACACGGCCTGTTGCTAAATGGTTGTTCAATATGTTCGATAGTGGTGCTTCATTGACCACTATAATTGGGTGCACAGTAAAATACTGTCGTAATTTTCGTGCAGTAGTGAAGACACTGTACGCCAGCTTCTGATAATGCGGGTACCTCTGTTTGGTTGGAGATAGCACTTCGCTGATGAAATACACCTGTCTCTGGACGCCATGAGCTTTGCCTTCTTCACTTCTTTCGACTACTAGAACTGTACTTACCACCTGATGGGTTGCGGCGATGTACAGTAGTAGTGGCTCTTTTTCTTTAGGTGCGACCAGCACTGGCGGCGTGGAAAGCACTTTTTTCAATTGCGCAAACGCTGCGTCTGCTTCTTCTGTCCACTCAAATTTGTCGTCTGACTTCTTCATAAGTGCATAAAAAGGAAGCGCCTTCTCCCCTAATCGAGCAACGAAACGACTTAATGCCGCGACTCGTCCTGCTAATTTCTGTACGTCGTGGAGTTTCGTGGGTTTCCCCATTGTTAGAATTGCTTGAATTTTCTCTGGATTTGCCTCTATTCCTCGTGCTGATACCAAGAATCCCAAAAGTTGCCCTGCTGAAACTCCGAAGGAACACTTTGTCGGGTTCAACTTAAGCTTGAACTTGTTCAGGTTGTCGAAGGTTTCTGCCAAGTCGCTGATTAAAGATTTCTCCTCTCTTGTGGTGATGACTACGTCATCAATGTAGACTTGTATGTTGCGCCCTATTTGGCTCCCAAGGCAACTTTGCATCATCCTTTGATAAGTTGCCCCTGCATTTTTTAGGCCGAATGGCATCACTTGGTAGCAAAACACCCCATATGGTGTGATGAAAGCCGTTTTTTTCCTCGTCCTCTTTCTTCAGCTTGATCTGGTTGTAGCCAGAATATGCATCCAAAAAGGAAAGCCTTGCGCAGCCCGCTGTTGAATCGATTATTTGATCGATGCGGGGTAAAGGGAAAGGATCCTTTGGACAATGCTTATTGAGAGATGTGTAGTCGACACATACTCTTTGTACGTCTGTGTTCTTCTTGGGTACTATTACTGGGTTCGACACCCAACTCGAAGTTTTGATTTCTCTGATAAATCCCGCATTTTCTAATCTGTGCAATTCTGACGCTATTGCCTTCCTCTTGGGTTCATCGAATCGTCGCAATGGTTGCTTGACTGGTTTCGCCTTGGGATCGACATTTAGTGCGTGCTCGACGAGTTCCCTGGGAACCCCTGGCATGTCCGATGGACACCAGGCGAAGATTTCCCAGCGCTCACGGAGGAACTCGACGAGCGCGCCTTCCTATGCGGGATCCAAATTTACCGCAATGGATGTCGTCTTGTTTGGATCCGTAGGGTGGACCTGAATTTTCTTTGAATCTTGCGTTGTGTCGAAAGCCTTATCTGGCAGGGATCGCCCAACGTCAGGTAGCACATTATGATCTGTTTCTCCTTTGAGCCTCTCGTATTCCGCTGTCATGCCGAAGGTTTGCGCCATCTTGTTGAATTCTCTGTCGCATGTGTTGGCTACTTCAAAGCTCCCTTGTACTGTTATTGTTCCTTTGGGCCCTGGAATTTTTAACGTGAGATACGCGTAGTGCGGTACTGCCATGAATTTTGCAAATGCTGGGCGCCCCAGGATTGCATGATATTGTGACGGCCAGTCCATAACTTCGAACTCCAGTTTCTCTCTTCTATAATTTTCGCTGCTACCAAAGCAGACATCGAGTTCTATTCTTCCCAAAGGGTAGTTCGCTGCTCCTGGTACTATCCCGTGGAAAGAGCAATCTGTTGGCTTCAGACTCGCCGGTGAGATGCACATAGCCTTCAGTGTTCTAGCATATATTAAGTTTATGCCGCTCCCTGCATCCATGAACACTCTTCCGATGTCGTACCCTCCTATTTGTGCTTTTAGAACCATAGGCGAGTGGCCCGGCCTAGGAACTTTCCGTGGGTGGTCTGCTCTACTAAACTTGACTGGTTGCTCTGACCATCGTAGGTACTCTGTGGTAGCTGGTGGTGATGATATTGCTAGGTTCACTTGCCTGGATATGCTCTTTCGCTCTTTTTTCGACTTGGGCACTGGTTGAATCATGGCTGATATGTATACTTGCGACTCTAGGTGCTTTGATAATCTTTGAGTTTGATATCCTTGACTTCTACGTTTTTCTCCTTGCCTTCCTTCTTGGCTCGAGCCCATGGCACCTTGCAACCTTAGGAATGTTCTACAATCCTTCATCTGGTGATTTGAGACCCTTTTCCCATCGAGGTACGCGTAGTGGATTCGACAAGGTCCGTATAGCATATCCTCAGCCGAAGGACCAGAGTATCTTGATTTTTCTGTCCCTTTTGCCTGAAACCTCCTACTTTCGTACCCTTCCTCTTCTTCTAGTACATAACCTGCGGCTACCTGATTTCGCCTTCCTTGGTTACCCCCGCTGCGGTATCGTCTCCTCTGTCGACTTATTCTGTCGACTTCTGGCGAACGTCCTCTTTTATTGTTATACGCGTCCTCTCCATCAGCGAATTTTTTGGCTTGTTCCATTAGCTCAGCTACTGTCGTAGGTCTTGTTCTTCCTATTTCTTCCATAAGATCTGAGCGACGAAGTCCTTCCGAAAAAGCGTCTATTGCTCGTTCGTCGGAGACGTCCTCTGCTGAATTTTTAATTATACTCCAACGTTGTATATAAGAACGTAGCGTTTCGCCTTTCCTTTGCACACATGCTTTAACTTCTTCCAGTGATGCTGGGCGTTTGTAGGTGGAACAAAAATTTCTTGTGAATCGACTTTCGAGTTCCCCCCAGCTTCCAATAGATTCGTAGGGTAGCGTGTTCAACCAAGACCGGGCGGCGCCGGTGAGGTGCAGCTGCAAACTTTGCATTGCAGTCGCCTTTGTTCCCCCTAATATCTGCACTGCTTGTAGATAATCTGATAGCCATAAGGTGGGTTCCTGCGACCCGTCGTACTTATTCTGGTCGTGTGGTAGTTTGAATCCTTTAGGTACCCGCGTTCTGCGAACTCTACGAGTAAAGCATAACGCACCCATATCTTTATCGTTGTCTTCGTAATTCTCTTCCCTCCAAGCATGTCGCGATTTATTTACTCGAGCTTGTGCTATTATACTTCTTGCATCCTCCTTCTTTTTCTGCTGCTTTTTCTCTTCTAATGACTCGCTATAGTCGCTGTCTGTGCGGTTGTATCTGAACTTCTCTTTGTGACTTGTCGACTTTATCTCTAGGCCTTGCTCCCTGATCTTTCCTTCTACTATTCCGAGGCTTCGTATCGCGGCTCGGTGCATATCTTCTCGCGGGTCCCCATGCTCTGGTCTTGTGGCTAGTAAATACGCTTGTGCTGCTGCTAATGCCGCCTCTGGCGTTTTTTGTATCAGGTCATCTTCCTCCTCTTCTAACTGTTGGGTGGGGCTCCTCGAGTACCCCTCTTCTCTGTCGCGTGCTGTTGCCCCCCTTCTGTGTTTTGGATCTCCACGCCTCTCTCTGCTATATTCTGAGTCTTCACTATAGTCTTCCCAGTATTCTTCCCTTGATATGATGTTGTTGTCTTGAAACACCATGTCTCTTTCCTCCCTCAGTTTCTTCTTGTGTTGGTATAGTGCATACTGATATCCCATTAGAACTTCTCTTCGCGATCCCTCGGGTACTTCTGTACCATGATTAATGGCTGATGTAATCATCCTCCATTCACCAGCCGAGACATGGACTTTCTCTTTTTCCTTTTTGTTGTGATTTTTCACTTTGTCGACTTGCCTGTCGACCCTTTTACTCTCTTCGCTGTTGTTTCCTTCCTCTGCTTCAGTGATAATAACACATAACTGATGTATTTTGGAGACGCCGCTGCTTCCTATGGCGAAGTCCCTTGCGTTGTTGTGCATCTGACACGCTTTTTCTTCTGAGTCGAATTTTTCCTGAATTTCGTCGCTTTCTGCGATTAATGCTTTTTCTAAGCTGACCGGCGAGTTTATCTCGCTGGAAGAGCCTTCTGATGATTCCAATGCTTCCTTTGTTTCGGGCTTGCTTCCCGACGGATCTGGCTTTGTCGACTCCGAGAGGCGGGATGAACCCGATGGCCCGATGAGGATGCTCATACTTCCAATTGTCAGTTCTACCTTTTCACTTCCGTCGACTTCTGGACTGCTGTTGGCTACAAGCGAAAAAGCCGTCGAATTCATGATTCCAACGCCCAGAGTCCCCACGGTCGGCGCCAATTGACGAGGGGTTAACTCGACAAATGTCCTAGATGAAGGACTTAGGATCGGGGAGATAGGGTGTCGGATGAACTCGAAGGTAAAGTTAGTCAAAATAAGTGTGTATCGAAAGTAAACTTGGGTATTCAACCTGGCTTGCTTTCAATCTGCCCTCCACTGTCCTCTCCTGGCCCCTATATATAGGTGGCTAGGTCTCGAGGATCGGTCGGGTTCGATACAGATTACAAATATCGACATACGGTAATAACTCGTATTCGACTATCATTACAGTTGGGCCTAGCTTAACGGGCCTCAGGGGTACTCAACTAACGGGCTCTAGTAATTATACCCTTGTCACCAAGCTTAACTCCTGCTCGTCCTCGAGTAGGTAAGTGATAACAAAAGAAATAATTTTTGAGGTGATATGCACCTACATAATCTTGATCATCTATGTAAGCATTGTGTGCTGGGATCAAATGAACTTAAAACATGGGCATGAAAGATATAATCTTGATAGAAGAAACTTAGCAACCATGTTATAACATGAAAAAGAACACAAACGAAAGATCATGAAAATGAAACAATGAAAGTCAAACGTGTGTTCAAATCATAAGGAAAAACATAGCAAATGGTTTTCAGCTTGTCCTTCATGGAATAGCAAAACATAAATGCATATAACACCTTCAAGTTTAAGAGAGCGACTGGATACAAATAATTTAAGAACAAGTGAAACCAAAATCATGAATCAATCAATGAAAACTTTGGGACAATGCATATTATACTAAGAATGACAACTATGCTCTCTTAGACGGTGCATAAAGATAGAAGGTGAAGACTCAACATAAAAATAAAAGAAAGGCCCTTCGCGGAGGGAAGCAGTGATTAAACATGTGCTAGAGCTTTTCATTTGTAAAACAGAGATAATTTTTTTATTTTGAGAGGTGGTTGTTTCATGTCAATGACTGGCAATGGGGACTTGCTATCTTCCATAATAAACAAGTGAGAGCGGTTCCGAGTTCTTTGAAAATTTGGCACATTGGTGCTCTTTTATAAAGCATTGGCACTCCTCCCCACCTTTTTTCCTTTCTCAAACCATGGCTAACCGATTCCATCGGGTGCCCACCAACATTCACATACCATGGAGGAGTGCTTTTTTTTAGAATTAGATTACAATGGTCTGACCAGCTCCCTTGCAAAATTAATGACGAGCAGATGAAGCTGCATAGTCGAGGGGTACTTAATTTAATATGGAAGATAATAATTCCGACCACTACGTCCCCATGAGCTAAAAACAGTGGCACAAAATGAGAAGTAGTTGAAAGTTTTGAAAGGTAGCACATGAAAATTTACTTGGAATGGCTTGCAAATACCAAGCATAGGAATTTATAGTGGACACAATGGCAAACTTGGTTTTTAAGAGTTGGATGTACGAGTAGAGCTCATACTCAGTACAAAACGAGGGCTAGCAAAAGACTGTGAGCGACCAACTAAGAGAGCAATAACGGCCATAATCATGCATAGCGACAAAGCAACATTAAAAGAAGCATAACATGGCATCAAAAGTCAAAAACTAAATGATCATAGAGGCTTATGGCGACTTTGTATGAGTCAAACATGTGTGAGCATGCGCCAAGTCAACCCAAATAAAGCATCAAAGGAGAAAACCAAATTAATGCTTCCAAATAATAAAAACAACGCATGATTTTTTTTCAAAGGCTCATTAAGCAATCTCAGTCATTTGAGACTAGTCATGCTATAGCAAAACCACTAAGCATACTATCAAAAAGACATCAAGCATGACATGCAAAAGCCTAAGCCGCAGTCTACACAAGCTCCTTTTTGTACCACTTTTTTGCATGAAACTTTTTCTCTTTTCCGACACCATTCGAAACTTTTTGAAACAACTCTTTTGATGAAAACCAACATGGACCAGAGGTCAAAATACACCTTGATATAAAGATATAAGAAGATCTGAACAAAAATCAAGGCAAAAAATGAAAGCAAAACGCAGTTCTAGAAAAAGAGAACACTCGTTAAACGATAAGAGTGAAAAACGGAGTGTTCTTGGCAAATGAAAAGCAAGGCAACTTCTCCAAAAGGAATTTGTTGGGGTCCAACCATTTATTGCAGAAAACAAAACTAAACAAAACTGAAAACTGAAAAATACCTGACGCTCCAAGAAAAACGCATAATGCATGAAGCAATAAAAATATAGTGTGTTGAAAGGTGACCTGATTTTTACCGATGAAGAAGGGGTGCCTCGGGGGCATCCCCAAGCTTTGACGCTTGTACTTCTTGGATATTTCTTGGGGTGATATGGGCATCCCCAAGCTTGAGCTTTTGTCCATTCTTCAACTCATCTCATCATTCTCCAATCCCTACACTTAAAAACTTCCTTCATACAAAACTAAACACAATTCTATTAGCAACATTAGTGTAAGCATAGCAATGAATAAACCCTTTTTGCTCAACTCAAAACCACCACATATAAAGCATATACTACTGTATCAACTTCCCCAAAAGTTCCGTGATCAAAAGAACTCAAAAAGAAACGGATAAAGAGGCAAACACAAATAGTGGCAGAAATCTGTCAAAACAGAACAGCAGACAAAGGTCGAATTTTTAGAGGATTTTCTGTTGCTCAAATAAAAAGGTGTATAACTAATGAAAGTTTGGATATAACCTGGGGCATATGCACAAGAAATCGCAGGTCCAAAAAATATACTGAGAATTTTCACGATTTTTTATGGTGCAGCACCGAAATCTGTTTCAGGACAGCAACATCCCCAAATCTTACCTCACTCAAATTAGAGGCTTCTTTTGGCATAAAAACGAAAAAAAGGATAAGGAGAGGTTATTACAGTAGTAATAACTTCCAAGACTCAAATAAAAGAAAAAGAACTGAAAGTAAAACAATGGGTTACTCCCAAGAGTGCTTTTCTTTAACGCATTTGAGCTAGGCGCATAAAGTGCAAATCAAATAAAATCAAAAGAGGCATTAAGATAAACTGCAGAGGTCTTTTCAATAAGGCATTGTATTGCATCCACATAAGTTTTTGAAGACCCCTTGTGATCACGCTTTGGTTCACTACTTTCATCAAAAAGATTTTCAGGGCAAATCCAATTAAAATTCTTTTGCAAAGCATCATGAATTCCTACAAGCTTACAAGGTATAGGTACTCTGAAATCTTCATTGGTTGTACCAACAACCTCTACATGCGAGCCAAGCTTATTAAAACACTTAAAAACTTTCCTAGCTTCAATGGCAACATCTCTAAATTCTCTACGCAAAGTTTCCAAGATAAAAGCTTTCTTTTCAGGGTCTTCAATATCATGAAGCTTAAGAAATATGTGTTGCATAAAAGGATTAAGGCTAGCAAACCTAGCTTCCAACATGTAAACTAAATAAGTAGAAGTAACTTCATAACTAGGAGCAAGCTCAGCCAAAGACTTTTCCTCAACATCTTTATGCATACTAATATGATTAAAGAACTCCTCGATGTTACTTTTCCCAATAATAGAACCACTACCTACTGAGAGGTCCTCCAAGACGTACTTAGGAAACAACATAATGAACTAAAAGTAATAAAGTAACAACTAATAAGGATACTAATTTTTTTTATGTTTTTGATAAAACGATGCAAGTAAAAATAAAGTAAAAGCAAAACTTAAAATAAAGTAAAGGATGTGCGTGCGAAACTCCCCTTGCAGAAGTCTTCTTTTTCCCCGGCAACGGTGCCAGAAAATTAGCTTGATGCGGCACGGTGTTGATGTAATTTCACCGTCCAGTTGGGAACTCCAAGAGAAAGATATGATGAGTATAGAAGCAAATTTTCCCTCAGTAAGAAACCAAGGTTTATCGAATCCAGAAAAAAGCCAAATTCCAGAAGGTGATGCTTCTAGCCTAGTGACCTCTAACAAGGGTGCCGTTTACGACACTTGTTAGTGCGTCTTCAACTAGTAGCAACGTGGAACCTGCACACAACACAACCAAATACTTTGCTCCCAACTTACGATGAGGTTGTCAATCTCACCGGTTTGCTGTAAACAAAGGTATGAGCATATCGAGTGGAAAGCAATAGTAGTATGCGAGAAAGTAAACAATGCGAGTAAAGTAAACATGTGATAGCAATATAAAGGAAATTGGACCGAGGTCCACAGTTCACTAGTGGTGTCTCTCCATAAGATAAATAACACATACTGGGTAAACAAATTACAGTTGGGCAATTGATAGAATAAAGATAACGTGCATATGTCGCGAGGATCACTATGAGATTTACTCTAGACATTACAACAAAATACATAGACCGCCATCCAACTGCATCTATGACTAATAATCCACTCACGGGGATATCGTCCGAACACCCCATGAGTATTAAGTTGCGAACAACAGATAACTGCATTAAGCAAAGTGTGTAATGTAAACAAAGCATATGCCCTTGGACATAAGAATGTTGTTTTCTCCCTAGTGGCAATAGCACATCTACAATCTTAGAGGTTTCTGTCACTCCCCCAGATTAAATAGAGGCATGAACCCAACTATCGAGCATAAATACACCCTCTTGGAGTCACTAGTATCTACTTGGCCAAGATAGCTACTAACAACAAAGAGCATGCAAGATCATAAACAACATAGAGATAACATAAGATAATATTCAGCACATCAACTCAACATAACACCAATATTCATCGGATCCCAACAAACACATCATGTAGAATTACATAACGGTGATCTCGATCATGTAAGGCAGCTCACGAGATTTAAACATGAAGCACATGGTGGAGAAGACAACCATCTACCTACTGCTATGGACCCATAGTCCAAGGTAGACTACTCACTCATCGCGCCGGAGGCCAGCATGATGATGAAGAAGACCTCTGGTGGCGATTCCCCTCTCCGGCAGGGTGCCGGGAAGAGCTTCTGGACCCTCCCGATCTCGGGTCGATGACGGCGGCGGATCGCGATATGTTTCTAGAAAATTGATCGGGTGTTTAGGTTTTTCCCGTTGGAGGGTCTTTATAGGCGAAGGGGCAGCGTCAGAAGTGGACCGAGGCGGCCTCACACATGGGGCGCGCGGCCAGGACTTGGGGTCGCGCCGTCCTATTGTGTGGCCGGCTCGTGGCCCCTCTCCGTCTCCTCTTCGATTCTCTGGATGCTTCGGTAAATTTTTGGATGTTTGGCTTTTGTTTCGTCCAATTCTGAGAATATTTCATGTGTAACTTTTCTGAAACACAAATACATCAGAAAACAGGGAACTGGCACTGTGGCATCTTGTTAATAGGTTAGTTCCGGAAAATGCATAAAAACGCCACGAAGTGTAACGAAACACTAAGCAAACGGTGTAAAAACAAGCATGGAGCATCAAAAATTATAGATACGTTTGAGACGTATCAGTCACCACAGCCGGCGGCAGAGCATGAATGGCGCAAAGACTTGGTTGCTTTTTAGTTTTCTTGGCAAGGACCCGATTGGTTTATAATTATCTGTGCAGGGACCCGATTGCTTTATAATTGTCTATACAGGGACCCGATTTCTTTTTTAACTATCTCAAGTCACACACCCTACTAGACAAGATCTTTAACTAGGCATACCTCAACTCATACAAGCCACCAAAACACCACGCAGTGATATGTGGTTGTATGTAGTCAACATAGGTAGACAGAGCATGTATGAGGTGAGATAGTTCATACGGGCTACCAAACACGCCCGCAGTCTTGTTATACTTTCTTCGATCGAAAATAAATATCGATAATTTTATACTAACTTGTTATACTCCCTCCATACCGTATTATTGAGCAATTATGTATTTTAAGATAAAGTTTAACCATTAATTTTAGTCAAGAAAACATGAGATATTTGATATAAAAATTATATCATTAGAAAGTTCTTTTGAGTATGAATCCAATGGTATAATTTTCGTATAATATATTTTACATTTTCTTGACTAAAATTAAAGGTCAAAGTTTATCTCAAAGTGCGTAATTGTCCTGTAATCCGACATTAAAGGAGTACTATCTTCGATCAAAAATAAATATCGATAATTTTGTACTAACTTAATACAACACCGACACTTATGATAGTTTTTTGTTTATGAGGGTCTTTTGCAGCTGTGAGTTCAAATATCCATTATCGTGTTGTATCTGATGCTTTTTTACCTGTGCAAATAAAAAATTGATTATAAAATAAAGCTATTCAGGTTCCGGAAGTTCTTTCGGGTGAAAGACAAAGAAATACGGACGCCTGGGTCGGCTCCTAGTTCGTGCGCCGCATAATAAACAGCGCATGCGTTGAAAGAACGCCACCTCGCCCCCTTTGGCTTCGTCGCACAGCGCACAGAAAACGCTCGCACCGCATCGCCAATTCCCCACGCGCCGCTCGGCCTCCGCTGTTGGTTCTCCCCTCTAGTCTCTTCTTCTTCCTCCGCACGCCGAGAGAAGATGGGGAAGCGATGGATCCCGCTCGAGGCCAACCCCGACGTCATGAATCAGGTGAGCACGACCCACTCACCCTCCCCGCCCCACCCGGCGCTAGGGTTCCGCTTCCTTCCGCCCCAGGCGCCTTCTCACTGACAGCCGCCGCCGCTGCAGTTCATGTGGGGACTGGGAGTCACCGAGGGGGACGCGCAATTCTGCGACGTCTACGGCCTCGACGACGAGCTGCTCGCCATGGTGCCCCAGCCCGTGCTCGCCGTCATCTTCCTCTACCCGCTCACCTCTGCGGTAAAATTCCTCCCTGATCCCTCTCGATCGTGCGATGTGGAGACGGTGATGTTGAGTTTTGTTGCTTTTATGGGTGAGCAGGATGACAAGGTGGAGGAATACGACGCTTCTTCCGCCTCGACTGCAGGGGGCAAGGTACAACTGAGCTGTCCTGCTTAGTTATTTTCTTCGTGTGTAGCGCATGTATCATGTTCGACTGAATGTTTCAGCTACCTAGTGATCCTTTCTAGCGTAGATTGGTGGCGAACAGTGCGCTGAACTAGGTAGGGAGGTTATTATTAAAAGTGCCCTAGCACGGTTTTCTAATTTCTAGGGGGGTCTTTTATTTGTTAACTGGATTTTCATCCCAGAAAGCAGGAACACTATATTTTTTTTTGGTTAAGTATCTCCATGGGTATAGTATAGGTCTAGTGCTATTTGAGATAGAATCTGGTTGTTGTGGTGCTAATATTTGTAGTGCATTGTCTTGTTATACGGCTACATCACGACACATCAATGATGTCTTTCTGTATGTTGTACCGTTGCAAAAAGGTCCAAAAGTTGTTAATCTTTGGTGACAGTATTGCTTTAGTTTACGAAACACAGTTGGTGTGTATGAATTTTTTGCCGCGTTTGAACTGGGATCTTACACTCTACCTGCAGCTCTTGATGTTGCTCTAGCGAAATTATTAGTAGTTGAATGGACAGCCCTATACATGAAATGGACTAAACGTTTTGGCTTACTTTATGTGGTTCTTAGATGGTTCACGTCCATGTCCTTCTCTCTTAATAAAACAAAAATCTGGTGCAAGCTTGATCTTAACTTTCTTATTTGACATTAGTATGGGATCTTCTTTAGAGTAGTTAGTTTGATTCTTTTGCAGTGTTTATAGTTCCACTCACCACTGTTTCGTCCTAGCAAACTATCCATGGCAATGTTACTTCTTTTTTATAAATCTTTCACATGATTTGCTTGGGGCTTGGAAAGTGCTACATGTATATTGAGACATCTGTAATAATGTGTGCTATGTTGTAAGTGGCCTAATTTGGTGATTAGAATGGATTTATTTTTAGTGCTTAGTTTCTGTCACTGGTTAAACTATACATGCTTGGAGTGCAACCATACTAACTGTAGCCCCATAATATATGCTGCCTATGATTTTTGATGGCTATTATAGGGACATAAAAAACGGCAGATTTTATTGTCACTAGGAGCCTTCTTCTGAAACCCTGGCTATGTTACATTTTTCATTGTGTAGTTCAACAAATATGTTTCTCCATTAATTTTTGTTCGTGGGGGCCTCCCTATAATCCAATTTCCTTAAGACATTCTGCATGTTGAGTGTGCCAGTATATATTGGATAGATCCAAATTATCTTGGGAAAATTTGCTACAGGACACTGTTATTTTGTGTCGTTTGCCGAAACACACTGTCCGATTGTGTCTTTGCTAGAACACACCGCATTGCCAAAAAGGGGAAGTTTGGCACATTTTCTTTAAAACCTTCCATCTCAAACAAAAGTGCCAAACTTTCTATTTTTTGCACTGCAGTGTGTTCTGGCTAATGTGTCACAAAATTGTAATGGTACCTGGCAAAGACACAATTATCGGGCAGTGCGTTTCGGCAAACGACACAAAATAACAATGTCCTATAGCAATTTTTTCTTTTACTTCATTCGGTCAAATGTTAAACTGCATATCAGTTTGTAGGTCACCGTTTATCTACTTGAGCATATGTCCAAATATGTAGATCTGTTCAGTTAGAAAATAATATTACCATGTTAGTTTATGCAGATATCATTTGCCTTTCTAATCTAATGACTTGGGATGTAGGATTTAAGCAAGAAGGTGTACTTCACTAAACAGACTGTTGGCAACGCTTGTGGAACAGTTGGCGTTATTCATGCAATAGGGAATGCTGCATCCAATATCAAGCTGGGTAATTGTTGGGACTTTTGATGACCTTTAATAATGGGCTGCAATCTATGGTTTACCATCGAGTTGTTATGCTATTCTCTGTGGTATAGAATTAAAGCTGTCAGTTAGTAGTAATTTAGCAGACATGAAACTTTAATCAGTGCTTTTTCAGTGATTCAATTTTTAGGTCCTGCAAGTGCAATTGGTGAGTTATCCAGGTCCAAATTAGTGTGTCTAATGGTCAATGGTGTCGGGGAAGATTTGGACCTAGATGAAATTACACTTCTGTGACTTGGACAACTATTTTTAGAGTTACAGGACCTGTGTGAAATCTTTAAAATAGTCGATGAACCTACGATGTACTTCACTCTAATATAAATAATTTGTACTTGGCTTATACAATTCAAACTTGCGAATTATCACCTATTTTGCAGTTCTTACTAAAATAAAGAAAAGTTTGATTGCAAGGAATGAAAGTGGCTTGAGAGAAATGAGATTAGATGATCAGAAATTGTAAAAGAAATATGGAAATGCTTAGCATTGTGTATTATGGCTATTTCTCATGCTCTTCTGCTGAGGGCCAACTGAATAGGTCATACCCTGATCTGTCTCTCTTGCACATTATACACATATTCTAATACATGCTTTTGGTTGGTACAGAGTTGATAATGGTTTATCTATTCAGTATTATAATTACCCTCATTTCCCCTGATATGTATAACCTATTTAACAGGCTTAAACACGAACATATCATTTAGCTGCTTAATTAGTTCTGACTTTATTTTCTCCTTTCTTCTTTTGCAGTTGAGGGATCTTATTTTGATAGATTTTACAAACAAACAGCTGATATGGATCCAGTCCAGGTTAGTACTTGAAATATTGTACTTCATCGACGTTTCATAATGACCTATTTTATTAACTTTATGTAGCGTGCTGCCTTTCTTGAGGAGGATGATGAGATGGAGGGTGCTCATTCAATTGCTGCTTCTGCTGGTGACACTGATGTAACGACTCCCATTTCATTCTTGATATGTCCACTAAACTCACCCTTGCGATGAATAACCAATTACACTGATAGCGCGACACTTCATTTGTGCAAAAGAAGTTCTAATGGATTCAGGCCTTGTCCATAATAGCGGAAGATACGAAATATGACAATTCCAGTGATATCGTCCATAAAGTTGAGCTGGGGATGTGCCTCTCATATTAATCGTCTTCCTTGTGCAGGCAAATGTTAATGTGAATGAACATTTTGTATGTTTCTCTTGTGTTGATGGTAGGTTTCGTAATAGCATATTTAAATGCTAAATCCAACTTTTAGTAGTATCTATCGGCAAACTAATAATGCAATCTTCTTTGGCATGCAACAGGTGAACTTTATGAGCTTGATGGACGAAAGTCGAAACCAATATCTCATGGCCCTTCATCACCTGATACATTGCTGCAGGTCAAACTTTTGCTCCCATCTTCTATTTTCTAGTTTTTATAAAACAGTGCTTATATATTTCTGCCTAATCTATTGTCATATGAACAGATTCTTTTCTTCAAATAGTTTGCCACTATTGTATATTTTGTGAATAGATGTTTAATCATATCTGCAGATACGTACATCTTTTTCATATTGAGCTTGGTATCAAAATTTCTCCATCTTTCTAGATGCCTTGCATTCCGAATGGTTATAGTATCTGGATTTTTGTTTATTTCTTATCTGTTTTTTCTATAATAACAGTGCAATCTTCTTAAATCTGCTCTCAGGATGCTGCTAAAGTCATCAAAGCCAGAATTGCAGAGAACCCTGACTCGATGAACTTCAACGTCATGGCACTTTCAAAACAGTGATCGGTGATGTAAAGTGGAGCGGATAGGTTTGATCTTTTCCTTTCCCATGGTCTGATGCCCGGTAGTCCGCATACTCCAAAGGAAAAGAAAGAGAGACCTGGTTGCGTTGAAGTAAAACTGTGTTCTTTGCACAAAGTTTAGATCCTATGACCTGATATGTTGTTTGATACTCTTTCCTCCTAGTAATCTAGATAGAACTACTATCGCAGATTTATGTCTTTACACTTTTTGTATGGAGTTCAGAATGGTGTATTAGTTACTGCAGTGAAAAGTAAAAATAATCTCCTGGAGCAGTCCTTTGTCGTGCTAATTATTCCTACCAAACCGAGGCCAGCTTCTCAGACATTTCTTGTGGAAAATGCTCCTGGGTCCTGAGCCCTAGTGATCCTTTCATCTTAATTTTTTTAGAATCATATTTCTAATTTTCAAAAAATTATAAAAATAAATGGAAATTCATTTTGGCTCCATGTGAATATGCTCCCTATATCGTAAAAATACATTTCCAGGTGTAAAAAATTCTGGTAATTTTTGTGTGTGTGTACATATCCGCATTCTATGTGTGTACGCTAAAGTTCCATGAAAAATTGATACTTCTATGTCATGTAAAAAAGATAAAAAATTGTCTCATGAAAAGCCTTATTTTAGAACCAAAATTTGTTTTTTTTTGCATAAGGAAACAACATTGTTAGCATTTCCACACATGGAAATTTTTTGTTTTGAATTTTTTTGATATTTTAAAATATGATTAATATGTATTTCAAACAAAGGGAGCGTATGCATGTCGGAGCTAAAACACCACTCCAAACCCGCGTAGCCAATGATGTAACCTATAAGCATGCAAATTTTTATTGAAATCCTTTATATTGTGGGCTACAAGAAAATAACAAAATTTGATAAATTGTAGATTAAAAAATATACATTTTAGATCTACACCTTTGTATAGCTCAAAATACAAAGTATATGAACATGATATTTTACATGTTTGTGGGATAAATAGTTGGCTACACCCGAGTATTTTTTATCCAATTTTTTTGAAACGTAGAAATATGATTTGAATTTTTTTTAAAGGATTAGTGGTACCTATGTGCACCAAATTTTCACTCAATTTCTAGTTACATACTCCAACGTAGTCCCTCCTGTTTTACAATTGTTTAATTTTGAAATTTTTGGCTTAACTTTCTCTAGATTCGTATGTATTACTTATGGAGTAGTTAATTATTATGTCATAAAACTCACCCGAATTGGTGACAACAAAAGTTCCATCTCAGTAGCCTTGATTTTACTGTCCCATTTCTTTCTCATTCCAAAATGCTACCACCACTCATTGTACATGTGAGAAGTGACCAAGATTTAACGTACGAGTATAGGAGTATTTACTAGTGGCTACTGCACATTGTTGCCCTGCTTGCACACAGCCTCCAGCGCGTTAGCAAGCGACGCCGAGAACACAGCCATCTCCTGGAACACCGCCGGTAGCGTCCCCTGCACGCCGGTGACCGCCGCAGCCCTCGTCCCGTCGATGGCCTTGGCATGCCTCCTCATCTCGTCCTCCAGCATCCTCCGGCACGCCGCGATCTCCTCCTTCCGCCGCGCCACCTCGTTGCGTGCGGCGTGCACCTGCATCCTGTCGTCGTCCCTCCAGTGCCTCCCCCGGCTCCACATTGAGAACCCCGCCGGCATGTACGAGTACGAGTCGTAGTAGCTGCTCTCGACCTGCCGCAGCATCCGGGACTTGCGGTCGAGCTCGCGGGCGTACTGCCTGACCCGGCGCGCCACCCGGAGCTCGTCGCTCTGGTGCGCGTAGAGCGCGTGCGTGGCGCCGGCGAAGTTCTTGATCGACTTGAGCACCTCTGCGCAGTGCACGCGGTCGAGCACTTTCCCCCACCCATCGACGAAGGAGGCGAGCTCCGCGGCGACGGGGGAGGAGGACACCTCGGCGGCGCCGTTGTTGATCGGCGCCAGCGTCAGCTTGAGCCAGCCGTGCAGGGCGTGGACGTACTCGCGCTGGTGCTTGGCGACGTGGCCCAGGGCCGCGCACCATGCCGACATGGCGGCCTCGACCGCCCGCGTGTCCTGGTGGTGGATCTCCGTGGTCGGGTCCATGGACGTCCGGCTGCTCAGCCCGCGCAGCTGCTGCGCGATCCGGCACTGCGCCTCGTGGTGCTGCCGCGTCGCCCTCCACATGTCGCGCGTGGCGCGGCAGAGCCCGAGCACCTGGCGCGCGAGGTGGGTGTCCCGGAGCTCGGAGATCGCCGAGGAGCTCGCGGCCACGGCCTGGGAGGCGGTGTCGAGCTGCGCGCGCGCCCTGTCCCACGCGGCCTTGAGCTTCTGGATGTCCACGTTGATCTTCCTGCTGTACTCCTGGTCCCGCAGCTCCTTCAGCGTCTTGTCGTGGCGGAGCTGCAGCCGCTCCCGCTCCTTGACCTCCCTGTAAAGCTTCTTCTCCCAGGCCAGGAGCTGCTGCAGGGTGGAGCTGTGCCGCCGGCCGCCGTGCACGCTGTCGATGCGGTCGTGCGAAACTGATGGCGCCGACAGGCAGCAGAGCACGCCCAGGAAGCTGCTCGATCCACCTGCATGAATGAATATTCAGGCGATCAGTCAGCCACAACCGTTTAAAACTAAAAGCTTCTGTCTCCGTCTCATGTAACTCTGCAAGTGCCAGTTCTGAATGTTCAGATGCCATCCGACCCGAAACATTTCACGCAGTTGCATTGGACCATGAGTGGAAGTGTACGTGAGATTTTCGGCAGTGTGTGTGGCTTACCATTGAAGTCAGCGCTGCTGGCCTCGAGCAGCCTCGACACCGCGTCGCCGGCGACGCTAACCCTGGCGAAGTAGTCCTCCAACCCCGCCGCGACCTCCGCGAGGGTTCGGTGCCTCACCGTCATCCGCATCTCCTCCCCGCCCGCTGCCTCCGGCCGAGCGGTGGCAGACGGCGCCTCGCCATCGCCAACAACAACACCGTCCTGCTCCTGCCGCTCGCGCCGCTGCTGTTCCTGCTCGATGGATCGGAGGAGCGGCGGCGGCGTGGATGGAGCCACGGGGCCCACGACGACGGGCCGGTGCACGAGCACGGCGGGCGGGGTGTGGTCGGAGACGGGGAGCGGCTCGCCGACCGCGAAGCGGGTGAGCTTGGAGGCCACGACGCCGAGCGACTTGACGTACCCGGCGTGCGACGCGGCGAGCTGGCCGCGCAGCCGCACGACCTCCCTCATTAGCCGGCGCCGCTCCCTGCACCGCTTCGTGTGGTCGCGCGCCGCCGCGCGGCCGGCGTCGCCTCCCTGGCGCGACAACGCCGTCCCCATTGGTGGTGCTTGATTGCTTCGCGAGCAAGGTAGTAAGCTGTTGCTGTGGAGGTGGCTCGAGCTCGATCGACGCGAGACTAGCTAGCTTATTATCAGCGGCGGCGACACACTGGTTTGGCAGCTCGAGGAAGCAGCTAAGCTAAGTAGGAGTAGTGTTGTATTAGAGGCCAGCGATGTGATTATCAATCGGCGGAATGGTGGCGCGTTGTTGTTTATGAGCACAGCACAGTGTGGAGATGGAGCAAAAGAAAGCAAAGGAGGGTAAAGCTGGGTGTAGAAGAATGTGATAGGAAAGTGGTCGGAAAAGCAGCGCGCGTTTTCGCTTATTCAGATGTATTTCAAGGGTTTGGTTGGTACACCAGAAGCTCGCGGCCACGTATATGTATATCACTGTAGCTTAATAATTCGGCGCACTTTAATCAGAGAGCAGGGTGTATGCATTGCAGGCATGCACTATATATGCTGGTACTAGTATTAAGCTCAATCGTGTCGTAATTGACGCGGTCGATTGCGATGCTGACAGCAACAGTCAAGCGGCGGCAGGGATTCAAGAGGGATAGAAATTGAGAGAGGGGTTCAGAGGATGAAGCTTGTCGGTCCTCAGTTGGAGTTTTGGGTGACGGAATCGAAACGCGGATGTGGAGCTATGGCAAGGTTCCTACGACGACAACAACCGGCGAGTAAGTCAGAGTGGGGCAGCAGGGCGACGAGACCGTGGAGCCTAACCTTGGTTGCCGGAGGCAAACCAACGCCATTGTGGTGCGAAGAACCTGTTGCGCGTGATCAGGGCGGAGCCAGAAACAACTCAAGTGTGGTGCTAATACTAGTTTACTGGTGCTAGTTACATAGGCATTTCATGTTTGTAACCTTGAAACATAAGAGACACTCGTTGTGTGCAGCTGCATGGCCGGTGCTACAGCACCGGTAGCACCAGGCGCAGCTCCTCCACGGCGTGATGGAGGGCATAGCTTCTCTAGATGAGCTGTGTACGACTATATTTGAGAGTCAGAGATCGCGATGAGTAATTTCTTTTACTCCTCTAAAGCCTTTGAAGGATCGGTTAGGTCCAGTTTAATCTTTTAAACCGAATGTTTTAGTCGTCTAGAGCCTCCTAGGGGATCGGCTAGAGATTCTCTCATATATTGCCATGGATGACAAAGAGCATCTCACTACATTAAGTAAGGTCACTTGGCTTGGAAAGCTTGGCTATTTCAGTGATCCGTAGGTGAGGGACTCTTCATAAGGTCCTCTTTAATCAAGGTACGTAGCACTAAGATGGTCCACGTACTATAAAGCAAATCTACACGACGCATCTAGGACTAGGAGCTATACTTAAAATTATCATGAGTGATACTGCGCTCAGTACTTTTATTTCAATTTGACAGTTAAGGATTAGAATGGAATGGATACATCCCTGTCGGCATCACAAATTAACATTAATAATATGCAAGTGAGACCTCACACACGCAGTTGAGACGAGGAAGAGCCCAGATTGTCGTTGCACATGCGTAGATAAAGGTCCTACGACGACTCACATTCGACCTTTCTTGACCACTTTCGCCGATTAGAAAACATGATCCTGGGCTGTCGGCTCCAAAGAAAGGGCCGACGATCTCACACCAAGGACCGACGCATACACGGCTAAGGAAACTAAACCAGACCAGACCACCGCATCTGTATGCTTATCTGTACCTGCATCGTGTCACGGTGTCACCTCGCACCGTTGCCTCCCTTCTCCGATCGTCCCCAGCTTTGGCGGCCTCGGTGCGCCTGCTTTTGCCTGAGCTCTTCCTTTCTCCTAAGGCCTTGTTCGGCTGGCGTGTATCAGCCAGTATTAACAGAGGTGTTTTGGGTGAACCTAGGGGATTATGACGATACCATCCGTATGTGGCGTTAGCTCCACGTGCTGACGTACGTTGTCGTATTCAGCTCCACGGCACGTGGTCCCTGGTCCGGTGTTTCTGAAACGAGCCCAGCTGAAAAAGTTGTCCACGATCGCGCTGCAGAATATGAAGTGGAGCGACAAAACAAAACGCGAGGTAGGTGGCGCGTTTCTCATCCCGGTCGACCCGACGAGTATGCGAGCGTAATCAGAGTGGATTGCTGGGCTCGGCCCGTCCAAAACCAGTGTACCGAATGATTCGTGCAGTGTTTAAGGGTGTTTCGTAGTGTTGGGCCAAAAGATTACACCATGAAACCTTTGAAATCCGGCCTGCCGAACGAGGCCTAAAGGCGCGCGTCTGAACTCTGAATCCACATGCATGACGAATTGACGATCGGTACGAGCAGAAGATTATGGATCCGAAAGCGCATTCTGCACTTGTTTCGCTATCGGTTTGCCGGCTTTGGGGGTTTCGATGGGGTGACGATCGGGACAAAATAGGGCTCCTTTTCCCTTGGTGACGAGGAGCCGCAGAGTCGAGAATGGAATGGAAACTTAGAAAAGGCGCGCTGAAAGGGGTTTATCTATGGCGTACGCTAGGCGTCGGGCGACGGATCCCGCGCAGGATCGGTTGCCTCGACCGCCGTCCGTTTTGCCGCATCGTATGGTCTAAAATCAGCCTCTGGTCAGGTCGCTTTCACCCGATTCCTACTACTATAAGCTACGTCAGCCTCGTGTGTCCTACTCTTTTTACTACGCCGCTGCTGCATGGATGCGCAT
This sequence comes from Dactylis glomerata, assembly GCA_007115705.1. Taxonomy (NCBI): domain Eukaryota; kingdom Viridiplantae; phylum Streptophyta; class Magnoliopsida; order Poales; family Poaceae; genus Dactylis; species Dactylis glomerata. The sequence continues at coordinate 3,075,518 of QXEO01000379.1, forward strand.
AGACAAAAGCATTTAATGCCTAGCTCCAGCTTTGCATGTAGGCCTTTTGCTAGCTTCAGCTTTGCACGCCTTCTGGTTGCTGCTAGCTCACCGTTGTCCTTGCATAGCACTTTGTTGAAAAACTTCTAGTAGGAGAATTTCTATTTTCAACATACAAGACACACCGTATCTCATAGGCGTAGACACTAATTCTTTAAAATAGAAAATATAATTTTTTTATATAAAAAAATGATTGAACGTGAAACAACAAAAAAAATCATAAAATTGAACCTTGTAACATAAATACAACATGTTATACGTGCCTTGAAACAAAAGACATCGTTGCAAATTACAGCATTTCAACAGAAAGTTTGTAACAACCACAAAAATGATACTACAATAAAACATCGAACATCTAAAATAAGTAATGTTACAATAAGTTATTGAAGCAACATTTTTGCTACAGATTTATTGGTAACAAAAATCTTGAATAATTTCAACAAAACCTGTAAACACATAAAAAATTGTGTATTTGATGCAATGAAATTGTGGTTAAGAAATATACTTTTTTTTGGTATAGTTTAATTTGCAACAAAAATTACCGACTATTTGAACAAAAATCATAACTAACAACAACAAAAAAACCCAGTTTGTAACATTTTGAAATGGCACGTAAACATCATCAAAATTAAGAGGTAACACACTAGTGTCAATCGCCTAGAAAACTTGCAACATCCAGTGTGTACTTTCCCAATAAAAATTGTGCGAGTTTGTAACATATTGAAATCACTTGTGTAAGATCGAAACAACCGAGGAAAATAAAACATGTCGCAGATACATGTGTAAGCATTGCAACATCTCGCATGTGTTTTTGCAACAAACACTTTCATGTGTGCTTTCTCAACAAGTTTGCTACAAAAATAATGACCGTATGCAAGCCCTAAAAATTCACAAAAACGAGCATAAAACATTACAACATCTCACGTGTGCTTTTTCAACAAAAAATGCAGTACTTTGTTGCAATTTATAAACACAATGCAACTTTGAAAAAATCCAAAAAATCACTTCCCCTTATTTTTTAGAAACGTGCTAGAAAATAACACGGTAGTACATTGCCTGCTCATAAGGAAAAATCTTAGAAAATCATATTACTATTTTATCATATGAATAGTAGTAGCGCACTTCCATTTTATCATATTAATCTTAGAAAATCATAACTAAATCATCTTAATTCACAAAAATACAAATAATATATCAAAATTTGCAGAAAAATAAGATCTATTCATCTAAACCTTCCAAAATTTAGAACTAATTAATTTAATTTGTTAGGATTTCCAGTTTAGGGATTTAGGGTTTTGATTCAGCTGGAAGTCGGGAAAATTTGAACTAGCGCCGCATCATAGTTTGCCCATGATTTTTCTAAAAAATCATTTTCGGGTTCACAAGTAGAAGTTTTATCAGAGATCTATTAATAGTTCTGTAAAATTCAACCCCTAGCTAAGAAGGTTTATGCCGGCGTTTTGACCGCATATTAAATCAAGCCTAACAGATTCAAAAAAAATCAAAAAAATATAAAACCTCCGCATTGTGTCAAGTTATGTGACCTAGTTATGAGGAAAAAAATTAAACTTTGACTCTTGCAAATATTGTAGAAACCCCTTTTCAGATATGACCTATCATGTACGGAATTTTATGGTTTTCAAGCCAGATGAGCTAGGTCATGACCCAAATTATGGAATAGTTTGTTCAAATGACCCCATATTGTGCACATGTGTGCATATTGGGATGGAAAATAAAGTTCATATTGGGAGTTTTCATTTTCTATGCATAAAAAAATCAATTTCCATTTTCTAAGTTTCAATATTGGGTTTTTTTGTGAAGGAAGTACTGAAAATACATTACAAAATTATACCACCCTAATTTTCAACAATAGTAGGACACATTTTAGTTATATATCACCATTTTTTTTGTGTGTATGAAGCTTTGCATTAACCTTTCACAAAAAAGACAAACTCTTGCCGATTCAGCAGGAAGCAAGGTAAATTTGAACTACAACTGTATCATAGTTTTCGCATGATTTTTTTAATAAATCATTTTCATGCTCACAAGTAGATGTTTTATCATAGATCCATAAATATTTCTGCAAAATTCAACCCCTAGCTAAAAAGGTTCATGCCCACCGTTTCGACCGCATTTTGAATCGAGCATAAGAAGTTCAAAAAAATTCAAAAAAATGTAACGCCTTCGCATTGTGTCATTTTAGGTTACCTAGTTGTGAGGAAAAATAATAAACTTGGACTATTGCAAATATTATAGAAACCCCTTCTCAGAAATGACCTATCATGTACGAACTTTCATGACTTTCAAGCCACATGAGCTAGGTCATGACCCGAATCATAGAATAGTTTGTTCAAATGACCCCATATTGTGCACAAGTGTGCATATTGGGGTGGCAAACAAAGTTCATATTGAGAGTTTTCATTTTCTATGCATAAAAAATCAATTTCCATTTTCTAAGTGTCAAAATTGGGTTTTTTGTGAAGGAAGTACTGAAGATACATTAAAAAACTAGACCACCATAATTTTTAAAAATATTAGGACACATTTTATGTATATATCACCAATTATTTGTGTGTGTGAAGCTTTGCATTAACCTTCCACAAAAAAGGCAAACTCTTGCCAATTCAGCAGGAAACGGGGTAAATTTGAACTACAGCTCCATCATGGCTTCCTCATGATCTTTTGAAAAAATCACTTTTAGATACACAACATGTTATTTTATTAGAGATACACAAAGAGTTTTGCAAAATTCGACCCCTGGCTAAGAAGGTTCATGCCCGCCGTTTATCAACGGGGTAAAGCGAGGGTTAACGGGGTAAAGCGGGGGTATGACATAAGAAAACTATGTATAACTTGTTTATCAAGTGGAGTTGTTAGTATTTTACATAATAGACTATGTGTGAAGGTTTTTACTTTTTTTTTTGATTTTTTTGAATTGTTTATGATTTTTTCAATGTAAATCTCATTAGTTCGAGATATCACTGATGATACATTAAATTCAAAAACGAGCATAAGAAATTCAAAAATTAAATAAAACATAAAACATTACATATGCATGTCATATTTGGATTCCTCTCATTTTTCTTATCAATTTAGACATATAATTTGTCAAATTCCGATTTACAGATTTAAAGATATAAATTATTCAATATATTTATTAATTATTCATTTTTATTTTCTTATTATATAGTTTGAAATTCAATATATTTATTACTTATTTATTGTTGTTTACTTAATATATAGTTTGGAAATTTAAAACCAATGACATGTGACATAGTGGTATAAGGGTTAATAGGATTGATATGGTAGTATTATCATCAAGGTATAATTTGCTTCGTGGACACTCATCCGGATGGAACAGAGAAGTTAAGCGTGCTAGAGGTGGAGTAGTGTGAGGATGGGTGACCTATCGGGAAGTTTGACCAAGGATTAAGTGTAATTAGTGTAAAAATTGAGAGATTAGCGAGTCAAACAATTCAAAGATTCAAAAAAAATTGAAAAAAAAATTCAAAAAAATTTGAATTTTTTTTGAAAAAATTATAAACTATGCCGACGGGGCTACGCCGAGGGCAGTAGCTACGCCGACGGTCAAATAGAGCTACGCCGAGGGGCATCTACACCGAGGGGCTACGCCGAGGGCAACCCTCGGCGTAGACTACGCCGACGGCAATTAAGCCTACGCCGAGGGCTATTGGCTGTCGGCATATGTTGAAATTCCTGTAGTGTCAGGACCGTCGGTGTAGAAAGTATCAAAGAAGGAACATGTGTTGCGGAGGAACAGTCGTTTCACATATTGTGGTTTCACTTTCACAGGCATCGGATGATCAGCTGGGAATACAGGTTTTGGTGTGCGTGGCTGCATCTTAATTTGTTGCGCGGTTTGGCTGGAACATGTTTATAGGAAGAGATGATTCCGCATCTCCACAGATTTTTTTCCTTCGGGAGCAGCCATTAGATTCGACAGTGGTAGCAAGGCACATACTTCAGCGTCAGCGTCAGCACCTGGGAGAGAAAGGATGGTTCCCGGCGTTGGAATTCGGAAGGGAAGATGCTGGGGGGCGTCGGAACTCAGGCACGCAACTTTACGATTCGGGTGCAGAGAACATATGTGTCAATCCTCTCCAAGTCCCAGCAAAGCAGAGAACTTGTTTATCGGTGGCATTCCATTGGAATCATTTGATCATGAACTATCAAACACAACACACATGTCGTCAACTGATTATTCACACGAGACCAACAGGGCTCACGCTGCCTAGGAGGCGCCAGTGCGCTCTCACCAGTCACCACTGGGTAATGAGCTCATCCACCATCAACTGATTATTCATAAGTAGTGGAATATACAAGGCGGATTTGACCATTGCAAAATGATAAAACATCATGCAAATAATTTAAGGATAAGCTCCTCATAAAAACCTCATTTGCTCTAGAATTTTCAACGTGATTATATCTAATCATGCACTAAAAAAACACTACCAATACATTTTCTAGACCATACTAGTTAGAAATATTTATCAAAATACACAAGGATATCTACCATAGATGAACATACACGTAAAATACATATGTACACTACAGTCGATGCAACTGTCACATTTAATCGATGGCGGCATGTTATTTCTTTTCTATACTTATCATATTTTAGGGAATTTGTTATGCATATCCATTTAAAAGATACTCCATTTTTAAAAGTAACTTTCATTACGATAGACAATCACGATTTCAGTTCGCATGCAATATATTTTCCATTGGTATAATTACAATTTATAACAATGATCACCATAATATTTAGTATATGATATTGTTAATAATTATAATTGATAGATAATTTCAATCAAAACTTATATCAAAGCGTATAAATTTTTAGTATAAAATGTGATCAAACTTGTTGTGCGAGTAGGGCAACACCAAATAACCATGTTTTTTTCTTGTGTTTCCATGAAAATTGTGTAACAAATTAAAATTTAAATTAAAAATTAATCAAAAGTTATATTGTCGGGTGATCGAATTGGTAATTCATCTCCACCACATTACAAAAAACTTCTCACAAGCACTACTCTTTCAAAGTGTACCATGCAGGTGCCATTTTGTCCTCAACTTTAACAAAGATACAAACCAAATTAGTTGTGTGCATCATCACCCAAATGTATATACAATGTATGAAGGTGTGATGTTGAACCTAAAGCAAAACCTCGTAAGCGAGATAAGAAATAAACACAACACAAAGAAATGCCAAAATATTGAAGATATCTGAAAATATACGTGGAACATCTGATATACAAATCTTTATGCTTAAAACTGTAGGGAGCTCCCCCTCCACGCGCGCAATCTTGTTTTTATTAAATATTGAAAATAAAAACTTTAAGAAGGTTGTCAAGCCATGATGAGATTAAAGGTACAATATTAGTCTCCACCTATGCTTGAGAAAGGTGACATCAATTAAAAAGCATGCCTTCCATACTCCAAAACTAGGGCGAGAAAATTCAGGCATTTTATTGTTTTCAAATGTGCCGACAGGTTTCACAATCTCAATAAGACATAAGGCGCCAGGCCTTCTCGTGATTACCTGAAAGTTCCGGCTTGATCTTGAGGAGCCAAGCCATTTGCAATAATTTTTAATACGGTTAACAAACTTGTAGTTAGAGAAAAGATTCTACCACTCATCAAAACCCAGCCCCATCTAGACAAAGAATATAATTTTCTTAGGTATGTTAGTACATTATTTTGTCCCCTAATATTGTTTTAGTGTTTAATGACAATAATAGGATAGTTAACCATTTGCTAAGTATGCTAGATTGTATTCAAACAATGCAAATGGTGAGGTGGATCCCGTTGAAATAAAGATTACCTAAGGACACCCTCTTTTATTTCGGTTTGAAGGTGGCCCTACTATCAAAAGGGGGTGCATGGGAGATGGTACGGTGGTTTATATTCAGGCAAAATCCTATCTTTCGCCATCCAGAGTCTTTCCTTCAAAGAAAAAGATTCTGTCCAGACGGACCACTTGGCCGGACTCCTCCGGGCCTAGTCTAACTCATGCATTTTCCTTGCAGTAGCTCAAGTTGCATAAGTTAGGGCATCTTCAGCGGGCCGACGTATCGGGTCCACGCGCGATCAAAGTGGTCCGACCGGATCGACGCGGCGGTTGTGCCATTCCCAGCGGGACGACACATCTGGCCTGACGCATCGGTCCATCAAATTTGAGTCACCGATACGTCGGCGCGGACAGGCCCGCTGTTCGCCCGTGTCTTCTCCCGTGGCTCTAGGCCCCGCATGGCAGCGGCCCAACAGGCGGGAGCTATGCTGGTCAAAGGCTAGCCGCGCCGGCTGACCTTCTGCTGCGCCGCCCGACGCTTCGCTCAATGCTACGGCATTGGCAGCATGCTGCGCCGCCCAATGCCTATCGAGGCACTTCAATGCCGGCGTTTCGACCTCTGCGCCGGCATCAAATGCCTTAATGTCCTTTTAAACTGGTCGCCTCGGCTAGTTCCTGCACAGCGCCCCGCATTCTTCTCCCTTCCACATCGCTCTTCTCCACACCACCGCAGAGCGACGGTAGCTAGGCCATGGCCGGAGGTACTGGATCGAGGGGAGGGCGGCTAGGGCACCCACCGGGCCATGGCCATGGCCGTGGAGGGAGGCACCGTGGGGGGCGAGGAGGGAGTCATGGTCGCAGCAGCCAGAGCTCGTCACCGCCACCCACCCATGGACGCCAAGGATGTCGTGGATGGCGAGGCGAGAGCAGCGTTGCGTCGCCCTCTCCTCTGCCTTCTCCCTCTCCCCCCTCGATGCTCAAGCCCGATCCTATTGACGGGTTCGAGTTCAGCGTCACCCTCAACTATGGCGGCAATCCGGACTCCATCGGGCTGCCCCGTAAGTTCAGGGATGTGGTCGACGTGATGACGAACCAGGTCCTACTGCGTGTGCGTGATGGCGCCACCGGCTACTGGACCGTAGAGGTTCTCTTCGACCGCACTGATACGTCTCAAATATATCTATAAATTTTGATGCTCCATGCTTGTTTATACACCATTTGCTTTGTGTTTTGTTACACTTCGTGGCGTTTTTATACATTTTCCAGAACTAACCTATTAACGAGACGCCACAGTGCCAGTTCCCTATTTCTGCTATTTTTGTGTTTATGAAAAGCTACACAAGAAATATTCTCAGAATTGGACGAAACAAAAGCCAAAGTTCCTATTTTTTTCCGAAGCATCATGGAGTCCAAAGCAGAGACGGAGGGGGGCCAGAGGGCGGCCGCACCATGCCACGGCGCGGGCCACCACCTGGCCGCGCCGGGCTGTGGTGTGGGCCCCTGGTCCACTTCTTGACGCCGCCCTTCCGCCTATATATTCCCCTCAACGGGAAAACCTAAAGACCCGATCAATTTTCCACGAAACCTACTGCAAGCCACCGCCGTCGTTGACGCGAGATCGGGAGGGTCCAGAAGCTCTTCCCGGCACCCTGTCGGAGAGGGGAATCACCGCCGAAGGCCTTCTTCATCACCATGCCTGCCTCTGGAGTGATGTGTGAGTAGTCTACCTTGGACTATGGGTCCATAGCAGTAGCTAGATGGTTGTCATCTCCTGCATGTGCTTCATGTTTAGATCTTGTGAGCTGCCTATCATGATCAAGATCATCGTTGTATAATTCTACATGTTGTGTTTGTTGGGATCCGATGAATATTGGTACTTTGTCAAGTTGAATTGTTGATTTATTATCTTTATGTTATCTCTATGTTGTTTATGATCTTGCATGCTCTCCGTTGCTAGTAGATATCTTGGCCGAGTAGATGCTAGTGACTCCAAGAGGGAGTATTTATGCTCGATAGTGGGTTCATGCCTTTAGTAACTTGGGAGAGTGACAGAAACCTCTAAAGTTGTTGATGTGTTGTTGCTACTATGGAGAAAATAAAAATCTTGTGTTCAAGGACATTTGTATTGTTTACATTACACACTTTGCTTAAGGCGATAATCTGTTGCTTGCAACTTAATACCCAATGATTGCTCGGACGACATCCGGAGGGTGGATTATTAGTCATAGATGCAGTTGGATTACGGTCTATGTATTATGTTGTAATGCCCAAGTGAATCTATAGTGATCCTCGTGACATTTGTACGCTTTCTTTATTCTATCAATTGCCCAACTGTAATTTGTTTACCCAGCATGTTATTTATCTTATGGAGAGACACCACTAGTGAACTGTGGACCCCAGTCCATTCTTTTACATTGCTATTACCGTTTACCATTTACTTGTTTTATTTACATTCTTGCAAACTACTATCTTTTACCACTCGATACACTTAATCCTTTGTTTACAGCAAACCAGTGAGATTGACAACCTCACTGTAAGTTGGGACAAAGTACTTGGTTGTGTTGTGTGCAGGTTCCACGTTACTGCTGATGCAAAGCTAGGCCCTAGACGAGGCGCCCTATAAATTGTCCGGAGCTGTCGCGAAGCTAGCGAGCATCAACCTTCTGAAGTTTGGTTCTTTCTCCTACTGGTTCGATAAACCTTGGTTTCATACTGAGGGAAGACTTGCTGCTGTGCTCATCGCACCTTCTCTTGGGGTTTCCAACCGGACGGTCATCTACAAAACTCCTACATCAACACCGCACCACCACGCACCGGCATGTCGTACCTGGCCAGCGATTGGAGGAGGTTCTGCCAGAAGCATGAGATTGTGGCCGGCCACTCATTACGCCAAAAAGGCCTAGCAGTGACGGGCGTGTTTTCCCGTACATTGACGATCGAGGCGTCCGTTGTCGATCGAAATGCCGGAGAGGTATATTTCTCTTTTTCTTTCCGATGAACTTTATTGCTTGCGGTGAGCTTGAGTGTTTGTGTGCTACGGTGCAACCAAGGGATGGACTCCTTCGTGGGCATGCTCAATGAAGCATCCATCTACATTGACGAAGAGCCTCTTGGTGACTATGAGAACGGCCACATTGGGACGCCGATACATATGAAGATGCCGCAAGCAAAAAAGAAAAGCACCTAACAAGGAGGACATCAAACTACACCGAGTTAGAAGATGAAGCTTTGATCCGGGCATGGGATAGCATCACCCTTGATGGTGTGACCGGGACCAATCAAACCGGTAAGCGGTATTGGCAACGAATTGATGACAAGTTTTGCCATTTCATGCCTTGGCTTGCACATAGGTCTCCAAGGACGTACCACTCACTATAAGGTCGATGGGATGCAATCAAGTCTTCATGTAGCCGGTGGACCGCTTGCATTGACTAAGTGCGGGCTGCACCTTCGAGTGGAACCACCATAGGTGACTATGTAATTTTGCTTCACATCATTATTTGTTGCATTGTGGTAGATAAGTTTGCTTCATCATGTGTTTGCAACATGTAGGACCGAATTGCAATGCAGAAGAAGAGTCAAGAGAAGCAAATACGTTGGGAGTTACTCCAAGAAGATGAGAAGATCAAGACCGCCATCGATGAGAGGAGAGCACGAGTCGAAGAAAAGCGTTCCATGGTGGAGCTCATCGCCAAGGAGAACAAGATAATGATGATGGATTCATCATAAAGATGGATGAATTCACAAAGGAATGGTGGAACTTACCACGCATGGAGATCTTGCAATGAAGGTGGGAAGTGGCGGCGTTGGTTTGTGGTGGTTCTACGACGGCGACTACCGGTGGTGATCATGGAGCCGGTGGTCGTGGTGGAGCCGGCGGTGATGCTTGATCTTCACATGAAAAACCTGAGGTGATGGTCTCCTTTTGTGTCATGAAGTAGTATGTGCAATGAGGAGTTGATGATCGCGTGATGAACGCTTGTTTTGATGCAAAACTATTGCATATTTCATGCAAAAACTGTTGCATGTTAAGTTGATGTTTATTTTCTTGCGTCATTTCATTTTTGTGGTTCGTTGTTTACGCTCCGAAACCGCGCGACGCGAAACAGACCCCGCAGCCGCCCGCAACTACGAGTTTCAGAATATACTGTTTTGCAGGCTGCAGGGTCTGTTCCGCGCCGCGCGGTTTTGGCCCGCAAACAGCGGATGCATGCTAGACTGAACTCGTTTTCGGATGTGGTTTCGAAAATGAAGGGTCATATCTGTGCTTATCTGTACCTGCATCGTGTCACGGTGTCACCTCGCACCGTTGCCCCTCCTCCGATCCTCCTTAGCTTTGGCGGTCTCGGTGCGCCTGCTTCCTTTCTTCTCAAAGGAGCGCGTCTCAACTCTGAATCCCACATGACGATCGGTACGAAAGGGCATTTCTGCACTTGTTTCTCTTTCGGTTTGCCGGCTTTGGGGTTTCGATTGGGTGACGATCGGTCGCTCCTTTTTCTTGGTGACGAGGAGCATTGCCGGAATGGAATGGCTGAGAGGTTTTATCTATGGGATTGAGATGGAGAATCCACAATACGATTCGAGTGCACAGGGGTTGGTCCGAGAAAATGGGACGATGGAAGAGTCGAGCGGCGCTGGCTGCGATCAGGGTTCGAGGCTGGTGGCCAGGACGTGGGCAATGCGACGCGCGGCAGCAGAATCGCTAGTCTGTGAGCAGAATAGCTAGGAAGTGATGATTCCGCACCTCCACTGAATTGTTTCCTTCGAGAGCAGCCATCAGATTGGCCAGTGGTAGCAACCTAGGAGATGGTTCACGGCGTCGGAATTCGGGTGCAGACAGCAAAGCAACCTAGAGGAGATGATTCGGGTGCAGAGAACGTATGTGTCAGTCCTCTTGAAGTCACAGCAAAGCAGAGAACATAGTTTTGTTTATCGGTGACATTCCATTGGCGTCATTTGATCACGAGCAATCAAGCACACATGATGTTAACTGATTATTCATACGCACGCACCGGAATATGCAAGGCAAAGTTGACCATTGAGAAATAGAAAAACATCATGCAAATAATGTCATTATAAGCTCCTCATAAAAGCCTGATTTGCTCTAGAATTTTCTACCTGGTTATATCTAATCATGCACTGGAAACCACTACCAAGACATTTTCTAAAACATACTAGTTAGAAATATTTATCAAAATACATAAGCATATCTACTACACATATGTACACTACAATTGATGCAAATGTCACATTTAATCGATGGAGGCATGCTATTTTATTTTCTGTACTTATCATATTTTGCAGAATTCATTGTGCATATATATTTAAAATATACTCCAATATTTCTTTTAAAAAATCTTTACAAATGACAATCACGATTTTGGATCGCATGCAATATATTTTCCATTGGTATAATTACAACTTATAACAAAGATCACCATAATATGTAGACAAATATGATAGTGCCGTAATTAAATTGAGCAGTTGTTTCAATCGAAACTTATATTAATGCGTATAAAATTTTGGTATAAAATGTGATCGAACTTGCTGTATGAGTAGGGCAACACCTAATCTAAACTATATTAATTGTCTAGAGGTGGTGTCCGATGGACGTTGGTACGTCGTCTCACCTCTCAACGAGTTTCAGCTTCAGCGACCCCGACTCGTACAGTTAAGAAAAAACCCGCAAAATTATAGCACTTCTCCCACATCTGCCGTAAACTTCTCTTCCACCCCTCGATCCAAAATATCCGCCTCCGGCCGTGGCGGCAGCACCTTGTTTTCCCCATATCTCCGCTCATCTCCCCGATGATCGTGTTTCCATGACAAGGAATTTCCATTGATGGGATGTCGACGAAGAAGATGACGTGCGTCAGCGGGAGGCAGTGGGTACAACGGCTGGGCCCTCGTAAGATCCTAGTGGAGAAATATGCCATGAAGACGAGCATCAAAAACTCCGATCTGGTTCTGATTCTCGATCTGTTCTCAGTCCAACGGCGGTCCCCCTTTTCTTTTAGGCTCGCAAAGTATTACGCAATGTGATTTTGGATTTCAGATGACGAGTAGAACTGCCATGTCAAGGCATTGCAAGCGCTGCCTCCTTGGAGGTCCGCCGCGCGACCTGGACAAAGACGCGAAGATGACTGTGTTTACGGCTGGGTGCGACTATCTCTTCATCCGTTCATCGTCATCGCCCAGGTACGGCCCTCAACCCCTCATGCCAGAGGATCTCGAGGTGAGCGGAAATCAAATACCCCCAAAACTCCGCGTTATTCAGGATTTGAAGCACAATCTGTTCTGAACTTCTAATGGCACAAAGACGCGATCAAGCTTAAGGCGGCGTGCAGTAGAACAATACCAAGTTTCGCCACCGTGTGCCTCGCTGGCATGGTTTTCTCAACGTCATTGTGATGGTTTCAGGCCTGGCGATTGTCTAGACGCTGAAACATATGGCGTCCAACATGTTGGTCCATGATCGACGTCGACACATGCCTGCCGAGGAGTGCATTGGTGAGAACGAGTCCTCATTCGGTAGGCCAACAGCCTATTGGTTGATGCATGAATCAGCAGTGGCAACTAACACAGATTTTGGGGCTTGCCACACGTACATGATAGATAGGCCTCCATTCTTGTTTTCCTCCACCGCTCCATCACCTACATGGGCTACATCCTCTACTGTGGCCAACACAGATTCTTGCAAGTTCTTGGTACCTACAAAATACACCTGATCTAGGTTCTAAAAATTATTTAGTGCTTTAACCACTGATTTTATTTAGTATTTTGTCTAATGGCTGACACATCTTCTAGCATGAGTCAGTAGTACTGTAGTACAACAATTTCCGTTGCCCCCCTTCTCCGATCATCCCAGCTTTGGGGGTCTCGGTGCGCCTGCTTTTGCGTGAGCTCTTCCTTTCTTCTCAAAGGAGCTAGCGCGTCTGGACTCTGAATCCCACATGACGATCGGTACGAAAGCGCATTTTGCACTTGTTTCTCTATCGGTTTGCCGGCTTTGGGGTTTCGATCGGGTGACAATCGGTACAAGATAGCTAGGGCTCCTTTTTCCTTGGTGACGAGGAGCATTGGCGCAATGGAAAGACTGATAGTATGGGACTGCGACTTGTGGCGTGGATGCATGGTGGTTGGTGTTTACCGAGACACGAAGCGGAGAATCCACTATACCATTCGATCGAGGGCCACAGGGGTTGGTCCGAGGAAATAGGGCGATGGAAGAGTCGAGCAGTGCTGTCAGCGATCAGGACGCGGCAGCGGAATCGCTAATCAGTGAGCGCAAAAGTGTGATCAGTCGATAGAGCTAGGTGTGGTCGGCCAGTTGAACAAACTTAACCTAAATGAATCCGTTTTAATTTTTTTAATGAAATCTAACCTTTTTAGCTACCTCCAAAACGCTCAGGCGGTAAGTTCTAATAGGGCACCTCCACCCGTTATGGACTTATGGTGGTACCGTCCTGGCAAAAAGGACTAAGTACATTTCCCTCCTAAAATTTTCCATGAAGTGGCTAGGCAATTCTGTCCTCACTTTGAAGGTTGTGTGCTCAAATCTTGTGCAGCCCTCTTTTTTATTTATTTTCTTGCTTTTCTAGTCATCTTTTTTGGACAAAATATTGGTTGAAAAATCATTGCCCTTGCTTTGATTTGAACTCATGAGTCATGACCACCTAGCAACTATGAAGAATTTTTCCACCTATCTATGTGCTTTATATGATTTTGTACATACATGTGCTATATATATTTGTTGGGCTAAGTGACTAGGTATCAATAGGCATGATGTTCATTTTTTTATCTACTACTCCCTACGATCCATATTACTTTATCACTTAAATTGGTGTATCTATACACTAGATTTAACTACATACATCCATAGCCGCGGCAGGTGATATGAGTTCGAAGGGAGTATATTAATTACTTTCTTTGTTGCAAATTAATTAACTTAATTTTGTCTAGATTCAGATGTGTATCTAGCATTAAAACATGTCTAGACATATATACGTTTAGACAAACTTGAGTAAATTAATTTAGAAGAACATGTATATTTTATAAACACGTATGAGGCTACAATTTATGCGATTATACCCGTCTATTCGCCACAATCCTGTTCACATATGTTTTATATATATAAAAAACATATGTGAACAGGATTGTGGCGAATAGACGGGTACCTCATCATCCTCCAATTCCCCTTGCGGCCGAATCGACGTTGTGACACTGTGAAGGCGCAGGGCTTGCTCTGTTCATCCCCGACTCCACGACATTGAAGTAGGAGAGGAGGACGGCGTCGGAGTGGCGGAAGGAGGAAGGCGGTGACACAAACCCGTCACTACAACACGAATCTAACTACATCGAAGTAAAAAATATCAACTCGTAGCAACGCACTAGCACATTTACTAGTCTGATATATGATTCAATAAATATGGCTATATCCAATCTAATGCTAGAAACTAAATCAATGTATACTAAACAATGGGAGAGAGTACTGGTGTGACGTAGCCGACATGCAAAGATTTCATGATACATGCACTCAACTTTTGCCTCTCCCGCCCAAGCAGCCCTCTATGGCGATAGCATACGCTACACCCCCGTGACGTTTGTACCTTGCACAGATCGAGGTTGCTGTGCCGTCAACTTTTCTATAGCTAAGTCAGCCGGTGGCCGTGCGGTAGACAGCTTTGTATGGAGCTGATTCGGATGGTCTCTCACGGCATGTACAATGGTATGCCCCAGAGGTGCTGCCTCACAACTTTAGCTAGGTTCGGGTGGTCCAACTTAGGCTTGGATGATTACTTTTAGAGAGACAGTCTCTTCTGCAGGAGGCTGCCTCTTCAACACTAAAAGTGAAGAGGAAGGGAAAAAGGTGAGAGAGAAGGAGAGAAACTAAAGCTGCTTTTGAGGAGAGAGAAAGTGTCATGGGTTGGACCAATATTCTTTACACCTATTACTCTATTTACTTTTTAGGTTCATGCTTACGTGGGGCAGTAGCATACCACTGCCCCCATTGCTCATACCCTCAGTTATCCGATCTGAATGCAAAGGTGACGGAAATATCAGCAAAGACGCTCAAAACACGCTCGACCTTCCACGGCTCCACGCCATCCAATGGCACCCACATCCACATGACATGATCGTCCACTTTGCTGAGTCGGAATGACCAGCTAACAAACCGGCCCCTAGCTTTCGTTCTAGACGGTCTCACCTTTGTTGCCCGTGGACCGGTCGCCTTTGTCTTGGGTTCATACATAGGTCACCGTCACATCGAGAGTCAGCATAAGACACGCTGGGACCTCGGATATCATGGCTACCTTCGGTAAGTAGTTTAAGAAAAATTAACCATTAATTTGGTTAACCAAATAGCATACTCCTAATAATTATATACAAGATGAAACCTCGTTTTAACATAAATCCAATGGTACAACTTTTGTCACATATAACTTATATTTTGTTGATCAAATTAATGGCCCAAAGTGTTTCTTACACTACATACTGCCTGTCTGGTTGAGCCGGAGGATGTACTACCATGCAATTCATGTCAACAAAAAATGATGTGGCAGTGCAATTTGATAAAGAGACATGCGATATCATGTTATATATTTACTAAACATGAACATACATATAAATATGCATATACAATGTAACTAACCAAATATCACATATAATTGATGGAGACATGTTATTTTCCTTTCTATTTGCATCATATATTAGATCATTCGGCGTACTTACCCCTTTTAGTTACTCCCGGAATTGACACTAAATTAATGTAACTTTTATAACAGAAGTCATCCTAAATTTTGGACCAAATGCAAATATACTTTTAGTTGATATAGTTGCATATTATAGCAAAGATCCCCATAAGATATAGAAAAACTACTATATTGTTAATAATTATAATTGCAAAATAATTTCAATAACTATTTATACAAGAATGTATTAGATTTTAGTATAAAATGCAAAGTTTTAAATAGCAGGCTATTGTATTTAGCTGCGGCAATTCTAGAAGCTATGAAAGGCTATAGCCGGGCTATAGCGCAGCTAATCCATTTAGCCGTTTTGCTACATAATAAAAGAAAAATGAAAATTTGGGTAGCAAATATATGCATATTTATCAATAGTTCACAATCAAATACGAGATACAAATAAGCTGGATATACTTTTGTCCACATACAACGTTAAGTAGCAGCAACCTGTAGGATGCTGGGAGCATGCGTGGCGGGCCGTTCAACAACGAGCTAGTGAGGGCGGCCAGGTTCAGCAGTGTGCATGGTCAAAGTTGAGTCGCACCAAAAAAAATTGGTTCAATTTTTTTGAATTCAATGGTGAAAAGTTAGCGGGTTATGGGGCTAAATTGTTATAGCCGGACTATTAGTGGCTATTTTCATTTTAGCCTTTGAATGCCTTAGCCGTAGTTGGAGGTCTCTACAAAGGCTATAGCCGGGTTATAGCCGGCTATTTAAAACTATGATAAAATGTGGTCGAACTTGTTGTGCAAGTAGGGAAATGCCTAATAAAAAAATGTCATTTCTTATATTTTCATGGAAATAATATTGTATAGCAAATGAAAAAGTTAAAACAAGAATAATCAAAAGGTACATCGTCACATGACCGAATCGGTAGTTGGTCTCCACTACAAGAAATGCATTAAACAAGGACCGAGCAAGCGTGGTAAGAAATAAACAAAACATGAAGCAATGCCAAAATGTTGAAGATTTCAAAATATAAATTAGCGTGATATACAAAATGCTTACTATAGGATATCCCCCACAATGTTTTTCCATTAAACATAAATATTTATAGTTCTTATATATATACAATGGTAAAACTGAAAAATACAATTTTGAGGAGGTTGTCAAGCCACCTATTCTTAAGGAAGGTAACATCATTAACAAAGCATGCCTTTTAGGCTATAAAATTAGGCCGGGAAACTTTATGCATTGTGTTATTTCCAATGTGCAAGAAAGTCTCACAATCTCAATAAAACATGAGGCGTTAAACCTTTCGACAGTTACCTTGAAAGTTGGGGCTTATCTCAAGGGTCTCATTCATTTGGAAACAATTCTAAATATGCTGACTGAAGTTGCATTTGAAGAAAAGATTCTACCAATCATCTAAAATCCCAACGAGATATAAATAACATAATTTTCTTAACTACATTCCATTGCCGCTGCCTGACAATAAACAATCAAACGTACATGTTGACCATTGGTTGTTTCAGGGGCGGAGCTAGACTAATTTAAAGGTATGCAACACATACCTAATATTTTTTGGCAAACATTTACAGAAAATATGTCCATATATGCATGTATAGCAGTATTTCTACATGTAGAACTCATTAGAAAATGACAGGAGCAGTGCTTACTCAACTGGGCCGACGTGTTATTTTTGGCTGCCATGACTCCATAAACTTTGCTGCTGGGCTAGCCTTATGTACTAATACGTCCAGTTGAGAAGGCGGGATGCCAGGAGATTTCAGACCAGGAACAACACTACATGAGACCTCCTTGTGTGGTTACCAGTCCCGACGAACCAGCGACTGGAGGCGCGCAGGACTAGGGCGTCTTCCAGAAACGAGTGTTCTTTTATTCGTCTTTATATATAAATTTTCTATATTCTCCAATTGTTATTTGAGAATGGATGATTATTGTACTTCTAAATTTACTGATATGATCCATAGCAATAACTCACATTGGTTATGTTCTAGAGCATGAATTCTTCATTAGTACAAGATGATGATATAATTTTGCGCTCCCAAAATCAGATCCTAGAGTCATACTATAATTTTATACTTGGTCTTGCAATATAACTAATTATTGAAGACGCTCTAACTACTATGGATAATTTTCTTATGATTGTAGTTGTGAACTTAGTATATCTTTCATCGTGTGCCATAAGAAATATCCGGCATACCCAATTCAAAAATCTTGGCTCTGCCACTTATAGACATAGTTGACCACTCCAAGAATAGTAAAACGTAATGCAAATGATACAATGGTAAGCTCCTAAATAAACACGTATTGCAGAGCTGCACCATTTGCTCTCCCAAATATTCCTTGTTGGCCCTATCCCACGCAAGTGGATTACCATGGCCAAGATCCCATTGGTAACCTATCCCGAGAGCTGAAGGAGGAGGCCTAGAAGGCCTACTACAACCACCGGCACGCCGAGACCTAGGGCAGGTTTCTCCACGAGTTTGCCAACTTGAAAGTTGGCAAACTTTAAAGGTAACTGCCGATAGCAATGAGAGGGTGAATGCCACGTACTTGACGATAGCATGGAGAAGACCATAACGATCATATAGAAGGCATAAACGAGGCAAAAAAAATCGACAATGCCATGTATGGGTATGGCTAGGGTGCCGGTGCCCGTGAGGCATCCTACGATGATGATTACATAAAGGAGGATAAATATTACAATGAGGGCGAGTATGATAGGTCGGTGCGCGAGGTACACACCAATGGGGACTTCGACATTAGCAGTGTCTGACCAAAACATCTCACCACATTGCCGACATGCTACTTCCATATTCTTGATCCAGTTTAGTCCACTTTGTTCTTGCACTTGTGCTCTCTTTGTTTTTAAATTTTATTGGTTGTAAAATGACAATTGTAACAAGTTAGTTAATTAAGTTGAGGTTTTTTCCTAATTTTTTCTTGTATTTGGTTAATGCGCTTGCAGTGTTACTTTTATCATGTAAAGGCTTTGCACTTGAAACATTCCACTATGAGCCCGCACGGTCATTTCCATTAACTCCCGTTAGGGCATGTACAGTGCGGGCGCTAGTGGCAGTTACATGCAGTTTCTGATGGTTTTTGTCTGCATCGACGCAAAGTTAGGCATCTGACGCTTCAAGTATACGTGCAAATTACTGCTTTGGAGCGCCGGTGCTTGCCACAACTAGTAACCAACGACTTAAGCGCCCAATATAAGCGTCTGGCGCTGTACATGCTCTTAGGAACAAGGGGTCATCCGAGTGACAGTTTCAGAGATCCCTCAAGCACATAAAGCATGAGATTAGGACGGGGATCATCCACTCCATAGATGATGGAGCGGGTATCATGTTCTAGCTTGATCCATGGCTGGGAAGGCGTCCCCTCAATTTAACTTCCCGCAACTGCTTGCAATATGTTCGGACTTTATTCTCATGGTGGACACAACGGCCCATAGGATGTGGTACATCCCGTTCCGATGTGTTTATGGTCTAGAGAAAACCATAGCATGTAACGCGCTATAGGCTGGCCGTCTCGACACGTTCGTGCTGAAGGGCAGAAACAAAAGGCGTTTTTGGGTCCCCCTTTCGCATGTGGATGTTGTGTGTGTGTAGGGGGGGGGGGGGTGGGGGTTGGTGTGCCATGACAAAACAAGGGAATGAAAGTTCTCCTTGTGTTGTATGATCTTTACCGTCCCCACTATGAGAGATCTGTTCTTGGGGAGCGTTCAGATGCTCCAGATTGACATGTCTACTTCCGAGATCTTCAATGCCAGGATCATGTACCAGAACCTATTTAGAGGGTCCCACTTGGACTTCCCCGTTGTGGAAGTCTCCATTGCCTTTAAAAAGTAAGATCTTCGTGTGTCAGTTGCTTTGGGACCCCCTACCTGCGGGTGTTGAGGTGGCAAAGGATCATGGGCCAGGTAATGGCATGTATCCTCATTGTGTCATCCCAGAATTGATGCACCACATTATGTTTACCTGCTTCCTATGGAGTTGTATCTATAAGGCTTTGGGACATGAGTGGCAGGCCCTAACCTCGACGAGTTCCTAGAAGAACATGCAAACCGAACTAGTAGGACACTAGTGGGAAAAAGGCTATTAGTGGCGCACCAATTTGGACTATGCATGGCGCATATGGGATGCGCCACCCATTGCCACGCCACTAGTAAAAATTTATCAGTGACGCATCTCAATATGCGCCACGCATAATTTGTTATCAGTGGCGCATCTCAATATGCGCCACTAGCCACAAAAAATATGCGCCACTAAGATTTGAAAATTCAAAAAAAAAAAATTAAAAATCGAAAAAAACCATTTTTTTGAAAATCATAAAAATCGAAATAATGTGAAAAACTATTATATTTCAATTTTTTGAGGATTTTATCACATGAGGAACATTTTCAAATCACACCGAATTTCTTGACTTCCCGCTAGATCACCCATCCTTAGACTACTCCGGGCTGAGCACGCTTAACTTCTCCATTCTATTTGGATGAGCTATCACTAACCTACCCAAGTTCTTATTGATATTACTATCATATCAATCCTCTTAAGGCCTATGTGTGCTTGTGTGTGCTTGTGTGTGCTTGTGTGTGCTTGTGTGTATATGTGTGTGTAAGTACGTATATATATATATGTGTGCGTATATGTGTACATATATGTGCATGTGTGTGCATGTGTGCATATATAAGTGTGTATATGTGTGTGTATGTGTGTATATGTGTGTACATACGTATATATATATGTGCATATATGTGTGTATATGTGTATGTATATATGTGTGTATATGTGTGTATATATTTGCATGTGTACTATATGTGTGTATATAACTAATCCCAAAGTTTAATCCAATATAATTTTTGATCTAAAAATAAAAATAAAAATAAAAATTTGAAAATATAAAAGTGCGAAAAAGTCTATTTTCCCTTTTGAATTTTGAGATTCTAAATTTGTCGAAATGACCATAGGTGGTTGAATTCAGATGTAACTTTTCATGTAGATACTTTTTCATATAAAAAACTTTTTAATCCGACTTCGTATGTAAAAGTTATGACCGTTTTACCGAGACATAAAGTTCTTTTATAAAAAACATCAAAATTCATGTTTATTATTTTTCTTACCTACTAGATCACATAACATAACTAAATCTGATTTTTTGATTTTTTTTCAAACCTTTTATCATTTTGTTTTATTTTTTAGAAGACTAAAAAGGCGACCCACACAGGGGGGGGGGTGGTGGTGTTTGAAAATTTTGAATCTTACCCGTAGCCCACCATGTTGATACGTCTCAAACGTATCCATAATTTTTAATGCTCCATGCTTGTTTTTACATCATTTGCTTAGTGTTTTGTTACACTTCGTGGCACTTTTATGCATTTTCCGGAACTAACCTATTAACAAGTCACCACAGTGCCAGTTCCCTGTTTTCTGCTGTTTTTGTGTTTCAGAAAAGTTACACAGGAAATATTCTCGGAATTGGACGAAACCAAATCCATTCGCCCAGAATTTCACCGAAGCTTCCAGAGAAATGAAGAGGAGATGGAGTGGGGCCACGAGGGCCCCACACACCAGGGCGGCGCGGCCCAGGGGCTGGCCGCGCCCCCTATGTGTGAGACCGCCTCGGTCCACTCCTAACGATGCCCCTTCGCCTATAAAGACCTCCCGACGGGAAAAAACCTAAATACCCGATCACTTTTCTAGAACACATCGCGATCCACCGCCATCATCGACCCGAAGATCGGGAGGGTCCAGAAGCTCTTCCCGGCACTCTGCCGGAGAGAGGAATCGCCACCGGAGGTCTTCTTTATCGCCATGCTTGCCTCCAGAGCGATGAGTGAGTAGTCTACCTTGGACTATGGGTCCATAGCAGTAGGTAGATGGTTGTCTTCTCCACCATGTGCTTCATGTTTAGATCTTATGAGCTGCCTTACATGATTGAGATCACCGTTATGTAATTCTACATGTTGTGTTTGTTGGGATCCGATGAATATTGGTGTTATGATTGAGTTGAAGTACTGAATTTTATCTTATGTTATCTCTATGTTGTTTATGATCTTGCATGCTCTCCGTTGTTAGTAGCTATCTTGGGCGAGTAGTTGCTAGTGACTCCAAGAGGGGGTATTTATGCTCGATAGTGGGTTCATGCCTCTATTTAATCTGGGGGAGTAACAAAAACCTCTAAGGTTGTAGATGTGCTGTTGCTACTAGGGGGAAAACAACATTCATATGCTCGAGGGCATATGCTTTGTTTACATTACACACTTTGCTTAATGCAATTATCTGTTGTTCGCAACTTAATACTTGTGGAGTTCTCGGATTGATTCGCCACAAGTAGATTATTAGTCATATATGCAATTGGATGGCGGTCTATGTATCTTATTGTAATGCCCAGAGTAAATCTCATAGTGATTCTCTCATCATATGCACATTGTCTTTATTCTATCAATTGCCCAACTGTAATTTGTTTACCCAGCATGTATTATTTTATCTTATGGAGAGACACCACTAGTGAACTGTGGACCCCGGTTCTATTTCCTTTATATTGCTATCACCTGTTTACTTTACTCGCACTGTTTACTTTACTCGCATACTATTATTACTTTCCACTCGATACGCTCATACCCTTTGTTTCAAGAAAACCGGTCAGATTGACAACCTCATCGTAAGTTGGGAACAAAGTATTTGGTTGTGTTATGTGCAGGTTCCTCATTGCTACTGGTTGAAGACGCGCTAACAAGTTATCATTAACGACGCCCTTGTTAGAGCATCACGCAGCTAGTGGGCATCACCTTCAGTCGTATTTCTCCCTCCTACTGGATTGATAACCTTGGTTTCTTACTGAGGGAAAAAATTACTGCTATATTCATCACACCTTGCTCTTGGGGTTTCCAACTGGCCGGTCATTTACTACATATAATCAAGCTTTTTCACATCATCATAACCGCGCCATCAACAAGTTTTTCTAGCGCCGTTGCCGGGGAGGAAGAAGACTTCTGCAAGGGGAGTTTTCGCACGCACATCCTTTACTTTGTTTTAAGTTTTGCTTTACTTTATTTTTACTTGCATCATTTTATCAAAAACCCAAAAAAATTAGAATTCTTTGTAGTTGTTTTTACTTGTCTGCTTTTAGTATTGTTAGAATGAGTAATCCTGAAGTTGAAGTTCGTACTTTTAAGCAACAAGGGGGAGAGAGCTTGAAAGATGCTTGGTACCGTATTAGCAATTCTCATCATAGGTGTACAAAGAAGCATTCTACCATGATCCTCCTTACAAATTTTTATATTGGTATAACTAGTTGGTATAGGTACGTTCTTGATACTCTTGCAGGAGGTAATTTTCTGGGTACTCCCGCTCTTGAAGCATGCACTTTAATTGAAAGTTTAGTGAGAGTACCACATATTCATGTTGTTAAAACTGAGGTCACTTTGGAGAAGGTTTTAGAAAAGCTTAGCTCTTTAGAAAAAAGTTTGCCAAATATCCTTGATAATGCTAGCCGAGTTAATGAAGCGATAGAAAGTATCCGTAAGAGAATCACTGTTTTAGAAGCTAGCACTACTCTTGATAGTCAAAACCTTAGGATTGGGAAACTAGAAGAATCCATGGAAACTTTAAGTTCAATTTTCTCTTCTCTTAAGTTTAAGAAAGAGAAAGCTTTTGGTGGAAAAGAGCAAAAATTTATGTATGTTCCCAAGGTGTCTGTGCCTAAACCGCAGCATGTTTTTAGGATTGGTAAGACTTTTAGTTTAACTAAGAGTGACTTGCAGGTTGAATCATCTTCGGGAACCTCTAAAGTGCCTAGTGTGGTAAGTGGTGATCTCGAGGAAACAGTTGATCTTAATGCTTCATTACTTGATGTTACTTAATTCACAATTTTTTGCGCCTAGCTCAAAGGCGTTAAAGAAAAGCACTCTTGGGAGATAACCCAATGTTTTTACATTCAGTTCTTTTTCTTTTATTTGAGTTTTGGAAGTTATTACTACTGTAATAACCTCTCCTTATCCTTTTTATTTCGTTTTTGTGCCAAGCGAAGCCTCTAATTTGAGTGAGGTAAGATTTGGGGATGTTGCTGTCCTAAAACAGTTTTCGGTGCTGCACCGTAAAAATTCATGAAACTTCACTGTATATATTTTGGACCTGCAATTTCTTGTGCATATGCCCCAGGTTATATCCAAACTTTCATTAGTTGAACACTTTTTGATTTGAGCAACAGAAAAACCCTTAAAAATTTGACCTTTATCAGCTATTCTGTTTTGACAGATTTCTGCCAATATTTGTGTTTGCCGCTTTATCGCTTTCTTTTTGAGTTCTTTTGATCATGAAACTTTTGAGGAAGTTGCTACAGTAGTATATGCTTTATATGTGGTGGTTTTAGGTTGAAACCTGAAGCAAAAAGGGTTGATTCTGTGTTATGCTTACACTAATGTTGCTAATAGATTTGTGTTTAGTTTTGTATGAAGGAAGTTTTCAAGTGTAGGGATCGGAGAATGATGAGATGAGTTGAAGAATGGACAAAAGCTCAAGCTTGTGGATGCCCATGCATCACCCTAAAAATATCCAAGAAGTACAAGCGTCAAAGCTTGGGGATGCCCCCGAGGCACCCCTTCTTCATCGGCAAAAATCAGGTCACCTTTCAAGACACTATATTTTTATTGCTTCATGCATTATGTGTTTTTCTTGGAGCGTCAGTAGTTTTTAGTTTTCAGTTTAGTTTAGTTTTGTTTGTTGCAATAAATGGTTAGACCCCAACAATTTCCTTTTGGAGAAGTTGCCTTGCTTTTCATTTGCCAAGAACACTTGTTGAACGATAGAGTGAAAAACGGACTTGATCGAGTGTTCTCTTTTTCTGCTACTACGTTTAGCTTTTGATTTTCGCCTTGATTTGTGTTCAGATCTTCTTATATCTTTTAATTAAGGTGTATTTTTGCCTCAGGTCTTTATTGGTTTTCATCAAAAGAGGTGTTTATAAAAAGTTTGAATGGTGTTGGAAAAGAGAAAAAGCTTTATGCAAAAAAGTGGTACAAGAAGGAGCTTCTGTAGACTGCGGCCTAGGCTTTTGCATGTCGTGCTTAATGTCTTTTTGATAGTATGCTTAGTGGTTTTGATGTAGCATGACTTGTCTCAAATAACTGAGATTGCTTAATGAGCCTTTGGAAAAATTATGCGTTGTTTTTATCGTTTGGAAGCATTATTTTGGTTTTCTCCTTGATGCTTTATTTGGGTTGACTTGGCGCATACTCACACATATTAGCCTCATACAAAGTCGTCATTGCCTCTATGATCATTTAGTTTTTGACTTTTGATGCCATCTTATGCTTCTTTTAATGTTGCTTTGCATGATTATGGCCATTATTACTCTCTTAGTTGGTCGCTCCCAATCTTTTGCTAGCCTTCATTTTGTACTGAGTATGAGCTCTACTCGTGCATCCAACTCCTAAAAACCAAGTTTGCCAAAGTGTCCACCATACATACCTATTAGCAATTTGCTATTCCAAAGTACATTTGACTTGCTTTTATCTACTCTTCAAATTAAACTCTTAACAGTGTTATGCGAAAATTGGTCAGTAAAGCTCTCACGAACCGGATGGCACACTTTATTTTTTCTCGTTCTTAAAAATTTGACATTATGGTCTCTTATATTGAGTTGTTATGCTTGCAAGTTGTAAGTTGGAAATTAGCCCAGCCATACCGTCATGGGGAAAGCTTTCAACATTGCACTTCTTATTTAAGTTGATATCGTGATTTTTGTTTATAGATACTCGCGGTGTGAAATAAATTAGGAATCTTGTGGGATCATGGAGTTTGTATATGTGTTAGAGAAACGCCTGAGCCGCCAATCTAAGCCATGCATAATTCATGGTGGAAATTTGCAGCATGCCCATAGTGGACATTCGATGACGCATCTCAAAATAAAAAGTTATACAAATGGTAAATAAAAGAGATGTCGAGGTGTTCATTGTCTGCTTGTCCTGTCATTTTGATGTGGGCTTGTTCCATGTCATCGGGCACGGAGGTACCCCGTTGGCGGTTCTCGATGATACGTGTATACTTACAATGACAAGAGCTTGCTTGGGACTCTAAGTAAAGTAGCATGAGGTTTGGGTACTCATATTCACGGGACACGAGGTTTTCAACTTATGATTTGTCAAGCATATGCAGAATAAGTGTTCTCGCATTAACTTTAACCATTCAAGATGCTTATGATGGGGACAATGAAAGCTCAAAGCCGATAAGTACCATCATTTTTGAAGGTTTATAAAAATTGCAATCACTGCTTCCCTCCACGAAGGGCCTTTCTTTTTACTTTTATATTGAGTCACCACCTTCTATCTTTATGCACCATTAAGAGAGCATAGTTATCATTCTTAGCATAATGTACATTGTCCCAAAGTTTTCATTGATTGATTCATATTGTTGGTTTCACTTGTTCTTAAATTATTTGTATCTAGTCGTCCTCTTAAACTTGAAGGTGTCCTATGCATTTATGTTTTGCTCTCCATGAAGTACAAGCTGAAAACCATTTGTATGTGTTCATTTTCATTGTTTCATTTTCATGATCTTTTGTTTGTGTTCATTTTCATGTTATAACATGGTTGCTAAGTTTCTTCTATCAAGATCATATCTTTCATGCCCATGTTTTAAGTTCTTTTGATCCCAGCGCACAACGCTTACATATATGGTCAAGATTGTGTAGGTGCATGTCACCTTAAAAATTATTATTTTTGTTATCACTTACCTACTCTAGGACGAGCAGGAGTTAAGCTTGGGGATGCTGATACGTCTCAAACGTATCCATAATTTTTGATGCTCCATGCTTGTTTTTATACCATTTGCTTAGTGTTTCGTTACACTTCGTGGCACTTTTATGCATTTTCCGAAACTAACCTATTAACAAGTCGTCACAGTGCCAGTTCCCTGTTTTCTGCTGTTTTTGTGTTTCAGAAAAGTTACACAGGAAATATTCTCGGAATTGGACGAAACCAAAGCCATTCGCCCAGAATTTCACCAAAGCTTCCAGAGAACCGAAGAGGAGACAGAGTGGGGCCACGAGGGCCCCACACACCAGGGCAGCGCGGCCCAGGGGCTGGCCGCGCCCCCTATGTGTGAGACCGCCTCGGTCCACTCCTGACGATGCCCCTTCGCCTATAAAGACCCCTCAACGGGAAAAAACATAAATACCCAATCACTTTTTCAGAACACATCGCGATCCACCGCCGCCGTCGACCCGAAGATCGGGAGGGTCCAGAAGCTCTTCTCGGCACCCTGCCGGAGAGGGGAATCGCCACCGGAGGTCTTCTTCATCGTCATGCTTGCCTCCGAAGCGATGAGTGAGTAGTCTACCTTGGACTATGGGTCCATAGCAGTAGCTAGATGGTTGTCTTCTCCACCATGTGCTTCATGTTTAGATCTCATGAGCTGCCTTACATGATTGAGATCACCGTTATGTAATTCTACATGTTGTGTTTGTTGGGATCCGATGAATATTGGTGTTATGTGATGTCTACGCACTTCTATTCTTGTAGACACTTGTTGGGCCTCCAAGTGCAGAGGTTTGTAGAACAGCAGCAAGTTTCCCTTAAGTGGATCACCCAAGGTTTATCGAACTCAGGGAGGTTAGAGGTCAAAGCTATCCCTCTCAAGCAACCCTGCAATTACGATACAGAAAGTCTCTTGTGTCCCCAACACACCCAATACACTTGTCAGATGTATAGGTGCACTAGTTCGGCGAAGAGATAGTGAAATACAAGCGGTAGTGATGATTATAAGTAGCAAACGTGATATGAAATAAATATCGCTGCAAGCAAACAAGTAACAAAATAGCAAGTAAACGGTGTGCAATGCTTGGAAACAAGGCCTAGGGATCATACTTTCACTAGTGGACACACTCCCAACAATATAACATGATTGAACAAATAAACAACTTCTCTCTACTATAGTACTCTGAATTATTCTCCTATTGAACAACACTAATCATTGTGTAGTGGCTACAGAAGCACCCCTTAAAGTTCATCAAGTACTTGACAAACACCACTCATAGAGATATCCAAATCAAAGCACAACTCAAGATAGATATCATTGCAACTTAGACCAAGTACTAACACGGTGCACACACTGTCACCATTACACCATAAAAGGAGGAATAGATCACTCAAACTATCATATCAATAATTATTCTCATAATCCACAAGAGATCACAATCATAGCCTAAACCAAGTACCACCATGATGCACGCACTGTCACCGTTACACCAAGGCAGGAGGAATAGATTACTTTAACAATCACCACTAGAGTACACATAATATCTGAATAATAACATCTACTTGTTCAACATGATACAAAGCTCACGATCACATAAAGATCACATCATGGGAGAGAGAGGTGAACCACATAGCTACCGGTAGAGCCCTCAGCCCCGGGGATGAACTACTCCCTCCTCATCATAGGAGACAGCAAGGTTGATGGAGATGGCGGTGAGGTTGATGGAGACGGCGGAGACGGCGATGGAGACCGATGGAGATGGCTCTGGGGGCACTTCCCCGTCCCGGCAGGGTGCCGGAACAAAGACTTCTGTCCCCCGAAATTCGTCGGAGGCGGCGGAGCTGCGGAACTGCTTCTGGAAAATTGCCCACTCCCTTAGGGTTTTCCGTCCCGAGGCTTTATATAGGCGAAGGGGCGTTGTCAGAGGTGGCCCCAGGCCTCCTCACACTAGGGTGGCGCGGCCAGGGCCTGGGCCGCGCCAGCCCTATGTGAGGGTGGCCTGTGGCCCCTCTCCTTCCTCTCTTCGGATGTCTGGATGCTCCCGGGAAAAATAAGACTTCTGACTTTGGTTTCGTCCAATTCCGAGAATATTTCCTGTGTATCACTTCTGAAACACAAAAACAGCAGAAAATAGGGAACTGGCACTGTGGCAACTCGTTAGTAGGTTAGTTCCAGAAAATGCATAAAAGTGCCACGAAGTGTAACGAAACGCAAGGCAAATGGTGTAAAAACAAGCATGGAGCATCAAAAATTATAGATACGTTGGAGACGTATCAGCATCCCCAAGCTTAACTCCTGCTCGTCCTCGAGTAGGTAAGTGATAACAAAAGAATAATTTTTGAGGTGACATGCACCTACACAATCTTGATCATATATGTAAGCATTGTGAGCTGGGATCATAAGAACTTAAAACATGGGCATGAAAGATATAATCTTGACAATAAGAACTTAGCAACCATGTTGTAAACATGCAAATGAACACAAACAAAAGATCATGAAAATAAAACAATGAAAGTCAAACGTGTGTTCAAATCATAAAGAAAAACATACAAATGGTTTTCAGCTTGTCCTTCATGGAGAGCAAAACATAAATGCATAGGACACCTTCAAGTTTAAGAGGGCGACTAGATACAAATAATTTGAGAACAAGTGAAACCAACAATATGAATCAATCAATGAAAACTTTGGGACAATGCACATTATACTCAGAATGACAACTATGCTCTCTTAGACGGTGCATAAAGATAGAAGGTGGTGACTCAACATAAAAGTAAAAGAATGGCCCTTCGCAGAGGAAAGCAGTGATTAAACATGTGCTAGAGCTTTTCATTTGTAAAACAGAGAGATAAAAATTGGTTTTGAGAGGTGGTTGTCTTTGTCAACGACTGGCAATGGGGTTCTTACTATCTTCCATACAAAAATGAAGCAAGTTTTTGAGAGAGAGTTTGGCACTTTTTGTGCTCTTTTATAAAGCTTGGCACTCCTCCCCACCTTTTTTCCTTTCACAAACCATGGCTAACCGATTCCATCGGGTGCCCACCAACATTCACTTTCCATGGAGGAGTGCATTTTTTTCTTTCTTTTTTTCTCTTTTTTCTTTTCTTTTTGGAATAAGCAATATGGAAGATAGCAAATCCGACCACTACGTCCCCATGAGCTGAAAACAGTGTCACAAAATGAGAAGTATTTTGAAGGTTTTTCGAAAGGTAGCACATGAAAATTTACTTGGAATGGCTTACAAATACCATGCATAGGAATTTATAGTGGACACAATGGCAAACTTGGTTTTTGGGAGTTAGATGCACGAGTAGAGCTCATACTCAGTACAAAATGAGGGCTAGCAAAAGACTGGGAGCGACCAACTAAGAAAGCAATAACGGCCATAATCATGCATAGCGACAAAGCAACATTAAAAGAAGCATAAGATGGCATCAAAAGTCAAAAACTAAATGATCATAAAGGCTATTGGCGACTTTGGATGAGTCTAACATGTGTGAGCATGCGCCAAGTCAACCCAAATAAAGCAGAAAACCAAAATAATGCTTCCAAACAATAAAAACAACGCATGATTTTTTCAAAGGCTCATTAAGCAATCTTAGTTATTTGAGACAAGTCATGCTACAGCAAAACCACTAATCATACCATCAAAAAGACATCAAGCACGACATGAAAAAGCCTAAGCCGCAGTCTACACAAGCTCCTTCTTGTACCACTATTTTGCATAAAGCTTTTTCTCTTTTCCAACATCATTCAAACTTTTTATATCCAACTCTTTTGAGGAAAACCATCATGGTCCAGAGGCAAAAATACACCTTGATGAAAAGATATAACAAGATCTGAACACAAATCAATGCGAAAAATGCAAGCTAAACCCAGTAGCAGAAAAAGAGAACACTCATTGAACGATAAGAGTGAAAACTAGAGTGTTCTTGGCAATGAAAAACGGAGTTCATCTCCTCCAAAAAGAACATGATGTGATCCAAATATTTATTGCAGCAGGCAAAGCAAAAGAAAACTAAAAACAAAAACAACTGACGCTCCAAGAAAAACACATAGTGCATGAAGCAATAAAAATATAGTGTCTTGAAAGGTGACCTGATTTTTGCCGATGAAGAAGGGGTGCCTCGGGGGCATCCCAAGCTTTGATGCTTGTACTTCTTGGATATTTCTTGGGGTGATGCATGGCATCCCCAAGCTTGAGCTTTTGTCCATTCTTCAACTCATCTCATCATTCTCCAATCCCTACACTTGAAAACTTCCTTCATACAAAACAAAACACAATTCTATTAGCAACATTAGTGCAAGCATAACATATAATCAATCCTCTATTTGCTTCAGGTTTCAACTCAAAACCACCACATATATAGCAAGTACTACTGTAGCAACCTCCCAAAAAGTTTCATGATCAAAAGAACTCAAAAGAAAGCGATAAAGTGGCAAACACAAATATTGGCAGAAATCTGTCAAAACTGAACAGCTGACAAAGGTCGAATTTTTTAGGGGTTTTATGTTGCTCAAATCAAAAAGTGTTCAACTAACAAAAGTTTGGATATAACCTGGGGCATATGCACAAGAAATCGCAGGTCCAAAAGATATACAGAGAATTTATACGAATTTTTACGGTGCAGCACCGAAAACTGTTTTAGGACAGCAACATCCCCAAATCTTACCTCACTCAAATTAGAGGTTTCTCTTGGCACAAAAACGAAATAAAAAGGATAAGGAGCGGTTATTACAGTAGTAATAACTTCCAAGACTCAAATAAAAGAAAAAGTACTGAAAATAAAACAATGGGTTATCTCCCAAGAGTGCTTTTCTTTAACGCATTTGAGCTAGGCGCAGTAATTTGCAAAGATGCTCATGTGAGCGCCATATAAGAGCTTGAGGCAAAGGCGCCATATAGAAACTTAAAGCAATAGAGAGCATCAAAAAGCAAATGTGGAACACATTTAAATCTAAACCACTTCCTATAAAAAATAGTCTTGTAAAGAGACAAGTCATGAAAGCGCAAAGCAAAAAGCATAGGAAGGCAAAACAAGTACAACTTCAAGAATTGCAACATAAAGAGGGGAAACTCAATATTGTTGAGATCCATCAAACCATGTTTCCCTCTCTCATAATAACTTTCAGTAGCATCATGAATATAACTAACAATATAACTATCACATAAAACATCCCTATCATGAGCCACATGCATAAAAGAATTAATACTCACCACAGGAACAATAGTAGTAGGAGCAGATTCAACGGAATAATTATTCTCATCACCATAATCATCATAAATAGGAGGCATATTGTAATCATAACTAATTTTATCCTCAATAGTAGGTGAACTGAAAATATTATACTCATCATCATAACCATCATAAACTAGAGGTTTAGTATCATCACAAGCTAGAGAACTACTATGTCGCAAAGCATATTCTTCAAACATATCATCATAAGAAGGAACATCACATATGGGAGATAAAACATCATCAGAGCAACCTTTCTCCACTAAAGCTGGGGGACTAAAAATATCATACTCAACCAAACCAGCTTCCCCAAGCTTAGACTTTTGTATAGCATTAGCATTAAGGGTATTCAAAGCATTCGTACTAATAACATTGCTATGCGAAATAAGCTCCAAAGGATTTTCAATTTTCTCTTCAAATCTAAAATCAGGAAAAAGACTAAAGAACTCTTTGTTTTCCATTAAGCCTAGCTAGTGAAAATAAAAACAAGAAACAAAAAGATGTAATTGCAGAATCTAAAGGAAATAACTCCGAGTACTCACACAGGAGGATGCGAGTACCTTTTACCTTACCTCCCCGGCAACGGCGCCAGAAAAGAGCTTGATGTCTACGCACTTCTATTCTTGTAGACACTTGTTGGGCCTCCAAGTGCAGAGGTTTGTAGAACAGCAGCAAGTTTTCCTTAAGTGGATCACCCAAGGTTTATCGAACTCAGGGAGGTTAGAGGTCAAAGCTATCCCTCTCAAGCAACCCTGCAATTACGATACAGAAAGTCTCTTGTGTCCCCAACACACCCAATACACTTGTCAGATGTATAGGTGCACTAGTTCGGCGAAGAGATAGTGAAATACAAGCGGTAGTGATGATTATAAGTAGCAAACGTGATATGAAATAAATATCGCTGCAAGCAAACAAGTAACAAAATAGCAAGTAAACGGTGTGCAATGCTTGGAAACAAGGCCTAGGGATCATACTTTCACTAGTGGACACACTCCCAACAATATAACATGATTGAACAAATAAACAACTTCTCTCTACTATAGTACTCTGAATTATTCTCCTATTGAACAACACTAATCATTGTGTAGTGGCTACAGAAGCACCCCTTAAAGTTCATCAAGTACTTGACAAACACCACTCATAGAGATATCCAAATCAAAGCACAACTCAAGATAGATATCATTGCAACTTAGACCAAGTACTAACACGGTGCACACACTGTCACCATTACACCATAAAAGGAGGAATAGATCACTCAAACTATCATAGCAATAATTATTCTCATAATCCACAAGAGATCACAATCATAGCCTAAACCAAGTACCACCATGATGCACGCACTGTCACCGTTACACCAAGGCAGGAGGAATAGATTACTTTAACAATCACCACTAGAGTACACATAATATCTGAATAATAACATCTACTTGTTCAACATGATACAAAGCTCACGATCACATAAAGATCACATCATGGGAGAGAGAGGTGAACCACATAGCTACCGGTAGAGCCCTCAGCCCCGGGGATGAACTACTCCCTCCTCATCATAGGAGACAGCAAGGTTGATGGAGATGGCGGTGAGGTTGATGGAGACGGCGGAGACGGCGATGGAGACCGATGGAGATGGCTCTGGGGGCACTTCCCCGTCCCGGCAGGGTGCCAGAACAAAGACTTCTGTCCCCCGAAATTCGTCGGAGGCGGCGGAGCTGCGGAACTGCTTCTGGAAAATTGCCCACTCCCTTAGGGTTTTCCGTCCCGAGGCTTTATATAGGCGAAGGGGCGTTGTCAGAGGTGGCCCCAGGCCTCCTCACACTAGGGTGGCGCGGCCAGGGCCTGGGCCGCGCCAGCCCTATGTGAGGGTGGCCTGTGGCCCCTCTCCTTCCTCTCTTCGGATGTCTGGATGCTCCCGGGAAAAATAAGACTTCTGGCTTTGGTTTCGTCCAATTCCGAGAATATTTCCTGTGTATCACTTCTGAAACACAAAAACATCAGAAAACAGGGAACTGGCACTGTGGCAACTCGTTAGTAGGTTAGTTCCAGAAAATGCATAAAAGTGCCACGAAGTGTAACGAAACGCAAGGCAAATGGTGTAAAAACAAGCATGGAGCATCAAAAATTATAGATACGTTAGAGACGTATCATTATGATTGAGTTGAAGTACTGAATTTTATCTTATGTTATCTCTATGTTGTTTATGATCTTGCATGCTCTCCGTTGTTAGTATCTATCTTGGCCGAGTAGTTGCTAGTGACTCCAAGAGGGGGTATTTATGCTCGATAGTGGGTTCATGCCTCTATTTAATCTGGGGGAGTGACAGAAACCTCTAAGGTTATAGATGTGCTGTTGCTACTAGGCGGAAAACAACATTCATATGCTCGAGCAGGGGCAGATCCAAGGGGGGGGGGGCGAGCAGGGGTCAGACCCCCCCCAACCCGTCGCCCCCCTCAACATATAGCAGCGCACCTAGTAGTATTTATATACCATAATGTGTAGTTATATGTACTAATGGCACCATGTAATACTAATTACTTTCTTAGCATTTGAGCCCAGACTAATACTGGACGCTTTCGTATAGTTACCGAAGCCCAGCAGGCAACAAACAGCCCATCGCTTTGATCATTCGTGTGAGACATGAAGCCTAAAAACTTTTCTTTCCCAAATGCTCCCTCAGTCAGATCGATCTCACAACCCTCAAAAGAAAAATCCGAGCGATCTCACTGCCTACTTGCTAGGGCGGCGCCGCCGGCCGTGCACTAGGAAAAACAGTCGGACCCGTGCTGGCCGCTTAATTTGCTGATCCTGCCGCCGAGTCGTAGCACCGCCAATTCTGTCAATATTGCTCAACTCGTGCAGTCAGGTTTTTAAAGGTACGCCTCCATATGCAGGATACTACTTGCAATTAGTTTGTTCTGTTGGACTACATCCTATCAGTCTAGATTCTTTTTGTTTGATCAATTTACTAAAGAGATGTTTTAACTGAAACAATGAACTGCTAGCTCTCTATTTTTCTATATTTCTTTGTTGTTGATTCAGTTAAAGTGATCATGAGAAAACACTTCTCTTCAACATTTTAATTTACAAAAGAAATAATAATTGTAACCCATGGTTCAAACTATGAGTTATTCGGTACTCTTGTAACTAATTTCTATGGTAGTAGTATACAAGTTACACTTCATGCTCAGTTAGCCTCCACATGCATAGAAAAGACGCGTCACATGAAAATTGCTTAAAAATGTTAAACTAAGCCTATTAACTATATGTAACAAGCTATGGAAAATTTCAAGTTTCTGTCTCGCCCCCCCTATGTCCAAATCCTGGCTCCGCCCCTGTGCTCGAGGGCATGTGCTTTGTTTACATTACACACTTTGCTTAATGCAATTATCTGTTGTTCGGAACTTAATACTTGTGGAGTTCTCGGATTGATTCGCCACAAGTGGATTATTAGTCATAGATGCAGTTGGATGGCGGTCTATGTATCTTGTTGTAATGCCCAGAGTAAATCTCATAGTGATCCTCTCATCATATGCACGTTGTCTTTATTCTATCAATTGCCCAACTGTAATTTGTTTACCCAGCATGTATTATTTTATCTTATGGAGAGACACCACTAGTGAACTGTGGACCCCGGTCCTATTTCCTTTATATTGCTATCACCTGTTTACTTTACTCGCACTGTTTACTTTGCTCGCATACTATTATTACTTTCCACTCGATACGCTCATACCCTTTGTTTCAAGTAAACCGGTGAGATTGACAACCTCATCGTAAGTTGAGAACAAAGTATTTGGTTGTGTTGTGTGCAGGTTCCTCGTTGCTACTGGTTGAAGACGCGCTAACAAGTTATCGTTAACGGCGCCCTTGTTAGAGCATCACGCAGCTAGTGGGTATCACCTTCAGTCGTATTTCTCCCTCCTACTGGATTGATAACCTTGGTTTCTTACTGAGGGAAAAACTTGCTGCTATATTCATCACACCTTGCTCTTGGGGTTTCCAACTGGCCGGTCATTTACTACACATAATCAAGCTTTTTTACATCATCATAACCGCGCCATCACATGTATGCATGACGCACATACAATATGCGCCACTAATATCAGTGGCGCATATTGTATATGCGCCACGCATAGCCCTGACAGAGGTCAGGCCAGTGGGGCCCACATATTATCAATGGCGCATATTTTCTGATATGCGCCACTAAAATGGAAAATATCCATGGTGCATTTCTTATATGCACCACGGATAAGATATGGTATTTTGTCGACGACCCTTCTAGTGGGTTCCACATGGGTTTTAGTGGCGCATTCTGCCAAACATGCACCATTAGTAGTAAAATTATCAGTGGAGCATATTTCCAAATGCGCCACTAGTAAATACTTGTAGAGCATATTGAATAATATGCTCCACTGATAAAACATCTATCTATAAGCCTTTTCCTACTAGTGGGAGCAGGTGCACCTTCTGATTAGTGTTTACTGCGATGACCTGAACCATATGGACTATTCATATTAAGATGTTTATCGAGTGTGTCTTCCTGAGGCAAGAGTCTGAGTCCATGTTCAAATTTTGGTTTTTTGCAGCAGTGGTACTCACTCTGTAGGTAGCGTGACAGGAAACGGCTAGACGACATGCTAGAGGACCTTCTAGTGGCGGCGCGACACTTATCTATGCAGTCCATCTGTTGAGTTGCTCTACAACTTTGAGCTAGAGATGTATCTTCTTTCTTTCTAGTTGGGCATGTTTGTGTTGTTGCTAGACATTTTTTTTATCGTGTACTTGAATTATGTATGGACGTGGTTGATTTACTTATAAAGCAGGGTGACATCTTGTTTCGTGAACAAAATAAAAGCACACAATTTTTGGACGATGCAATTTCTATAAAAAAAATTCTATGATGCTGGTTGGAACAATGAATATAAAAACGGGGCCTTAAACATTGAACATTCTGTGTTTTTTTTCTTTTATTGAACATTCTGTGTAAAGCAGCCTATTCTATTGCTACCAGCCTAGGCCACAACGCCGTGACGCTTGCATCTTGAACAGATCGAGGTAGCTTCCGTCAACATTTCTATAGCTGAGTCAGCCAGTGGCCGTGCGGTAGACAGCTTTGTATGGGGCTGATTCGGATGGTCTCTCAGTTATCCGATCTGAATGCAAAGGTGACGGAAACATCGGCGAAAACGGTCAGAACACGCCCGACCTTCCACGGCTGCACGCCATGCATGGCATCCATGAAAATTTTGACGAAAAGGACCACCTGTGCGAGTAAAATGTCAAAAAAGACTACCTACGAAAAAAATTATCAAAAATGACCACGTCTCAGTGGCGGCACGTCTGGGCAGGCGACACGTGTCGCCTGCCGCCTGGGCCAAATCCGGCATGTACATGCCGCCACCCCCAACGCCGGCAGGTCTCCTGACGGGCGACGCCGTCGACCGCCGTTACCTATAGTGGGGCCTGCCGCCTGGGCCAACGCCGGCAAGCTGGCGTGGCACATGCCGCCTGCATGCCGGCGTTGGCCCAGGCAGCAGGCTCCACCAGATATAACGGCGGTCGACAGCGTCGCCCGTCAGGCGACCTGCCGGCGCTGAGGGTGGCGGCATGTACATGCCGGATTTGGTCCAGGCGACAGGCGACCAGTGGCGGAGCCACGCTTGGGCTGGGTAGTCAATTGACTACCCAGCTTTTTGCAATACAAGCAACAAGTTATGCAAAAAAATGTGAAAAAACCATAAAGATACGTATATTTGACTGCGCAGCTTTTGTTTGACAACACAAGATCGGAGTCCTGGCTCCGCCACTGCAGGCGACACGTGTCGCCTGCCCAGACGTGCCGCCACTGAGACGTGGTCCTTTTTGACAATTTTTTTCGCAAGTGGTATTTTTTGACATTTCACTCGCACATGTGGTCCTTTTCGTCAAATATTCTGGCACCCACATGACATGATCGTTCACTTTGCTTTCTGTTCTAGACGGTCTCACCTTTGTTGCCCGTGCGCATCATCTAGACCGGCGCATTTTGTCTTGGGTTCATACACAGGTCACCATCATCTCTAGAGTCAGCGTAAGACAGACTCGAGGATAGAACTAGTAGAAGAATGGTGACATCACTATTGAATGCTATTAAATTGATAGAGTTAGAAGAATCGTGGCAACTCTACTGAATTAATCAACTGATACACGGCGAAATATCACATGATCCCACATGTCACATGATATCATGCTACCATATCTGAAAATTCGAATTTCCAAGTTTATAAAAATTCGAGGGTGGGAAATATGATGAATTACAATTTTTAATGAGTGCAATTTTTTTGTTCCAATCAATTAATTAAGAAAGAGTTTACAAGAAAATAAAAATTTTAAGTTACAAAGACCCACCGTGCCGGCACTATGCTACCAAACCACTTTGCATTTCGCTTGCGAACATGCTTCTTTTTTTAATTGATCTTATCTAAAATTACAAACGAGAGAGAATAGTTTTTATAAAAAAAACCTTGCATTTCGTTCCACGTGATAGCCAGGTGAGAGAGGCCTTGCGTTAAGAAGTTGAGCCATTCACCAACAAGAATCATCATTCATTGATATTTAGATCCCCTCGTCCTAGGTGAATCCCTTTTAGACCTAGCCATTCCTTTAAAATCTTCTAAATTCTAACTGTGAAGCGGTAACGGACAAGTAGATGGTTAGCCGACTCAAGGTTTTTCTTGCAATGAGGGCACAACCCATAATTAGGCCAACCACAATTTTATAGTCTATCGGCCGTTTATAACCTATTTTAAAGTGCTAGCTAAGCATAATTTTTATCTTGGCTGGTGTCCAAGGTTTCCAAATAACATTATATATGTTAGCATGAACAATGTCAAGAAATTGCAATTTGTATGCGGATGACCGCGGAGTATTGCCCATGTTCCGTGAACTTCCAAACCATAATGTCCTCCACATCAACTTAGAGTTGCACAATGTTGGCAAGAATCCAAAGTTCTACAAATTGACATTGGTTTACATGACACCTGGTAATCTGGTATGCTGTCAGCAGGCAAAAAACGTAAAAATCATTGTCCTGAAAACGTTTCAGCCCCACGGTTTCCAGTGTGACCCAAGTCCACCTGCTGACAGGGAAGTGCCTGACAGCTGATTTGGACCAGCCACTACAGGAATCAAGCAAGACGCCGAAGGCCAACAGCCCTCGGCATAGGCAAAATTGCCGTCGGCGTAGTCTACGCCGAGGGCTGCCGTCGGCGTAGCCCCTCGGCGTAGATGCCCCTCGGCGGAGCTCTATTTGGCCGTCGGCATAGCTTCTGCCCTCGGCGTAGGCTATGCCGAGGGCAAAGCCGTCGGCGTAGCCCCGTCGGCATAGCCTATTTTTTTTTTAAAAGTTTAAAAAAATTGATTTTTTTTTAATTTTTTTCTGAATTGTTTGTCTCACTAATCTCTCAATTGGAATATTTTTAACACTAATTACACTTAATCTTTGGTCAAATTTAAGTCTTGGTCAAACTTCCCGGTCGGTCACCCATCCTCACACTACTCCACCTCCAGCACGCTTAACTTCTCTGTTCCATCCGGATGAGTGTCCACGAAGCAAATTATACCTTGTTGATAATACTACCATATCAATCCTATTAACCCTTATACCACTATGTCACACGTTATTGGTTTTAAGTTTCCAAACTATATATTAAGTAAACAACAATAAATAAGTAATAAATATATTGAATTTCAAACTATATAATAAGTAAATAACAATGAATAATTAATAATTATATTGAATAATTTATAACTTTAAATCTGTAAATCGGAATTCAACAAATTATATGTCTAAATCGATAAGAAAAATGAGAGGAATCCAAATATGACATCCATATGTAATGTTTTTATGTTTTATTTAATTTTTAATTTCTGATGCTCATTTTGAATTTAATGTATCATCAGTGATATCTCGAACTAATGAGATTTACATTGAAAAAATCATAAAAAATTTAAAAAATCAAAAAAAGGAAAACCTTCACACCTAGTCTTCTTATGTCAAATACTAATGAGTCCACATGATAAACAATTTTTTCATAGTTTTCTTATGTCATACTCCCGCTTTACCCCGTTAACCCTCACTTTACCCCGTTGATAAACGGTGGGCATGAACCTTCTTAGCTAGGGGTCGAATTTCGCAAAACTCTTTGTGTATCTCTAATATAATAACATGTTGTGTATCTAAAAGTGATTTTTTCAAAAAATCATGAGGAAGCCATGATGGAGCTGTAGTTCAAATTTACCCCGCTTCCTGCTGAATTGGGAAGAGTTTGTCTTTTTTATGAAAGGTTAATGCAAAGCTTCACACACACAAATAATTGGTGATATATACATAAAATATGTCCTAATATTGTTTAAAATTTTGGTGGTCTAGTTTTGTAATGTATTTTTAGTACTTTCTTCACAAAAAAACCCAATTTTGACACTTAGAAAATGAAAATTGATTTTTTTATGCATAGAAAATGAAAACTCCCAATATGAACTTTGTTTCCCATCCCAATATGCACACATGTGCACAATATGGGGTCATTTGAACAAACTATTCTATGTTTCAGGTCATGACCTAGCTCATCTGGCTTGAAAGCCATGAAACTTCGTACATGATAGGTCATTTCTGAGAAGGGGTTTCTACAATATTTGCAATAGTCCAAGTTTATTATTTTTTCTCACAACTAGGTAACATAAAATGACACAATACGAAGGCTTTACATTTTTTTGAATTTTTTTGAACTTCTTATGCTCGATTCAAAATACGATCGAAACGGCGGGCATGAACCTTCTTAGCTAGGGGTTGAATTTTACAGAATTATTTATGGATCTCTGATAAAACTTCTACTTATGAACATGAAAATGATTTTTTAGAAAAATTATGGGCAAACTATGATGCGGCTCTAGTTCAAATTTTCTCGACTTCCAACTGAATCAAAACCCTAAATCCCTAAACTGAAAATCATAAATAATTAAATTAATTAGTTCTAAATTTTTGAAGGTTTAGATGAATAGATCTTATTTTTCTGCAAATTTTGATATATTATTTGTATTTTTGTGAATTAGAATGATTTAGTTATGATTTTTCTAAGATTAATGTGGTAAAATGGAAAATAGCTATGCCGAGGGCATTGCCGTCGGCGTATAAAAGGCCGTCGGCGTAGCTATCTTACGCCGAGGGCAATGATACGCTGAGGGGCTCCTTCGCGGGCTATCCCGGAGGCCTTCTACGCCGACGGCAACGACATTTGGCCGTCGGCGTAGCGCCCAGCCGTCGGCTTCTTCCTCCATTCCCGTAGTGAGCACCAAACCAAATTCGAATCGTTCGTCTACCAAGAGCGCTTCTTCTACTATATCATGGATAAGCAGGAGGTTAATTGTTTAGATTATGTTCAGGGGCTCAATGCGTGATCAAAAGGATATCTGCCCCCAACTTGCTTCACCAACCCATCACCGCCGCACCACTCGAGCGCCTCGACGGCTCAAAGTAAGCAATGGGAGGTTAGTTTAACCCGCGAGTGCGTGCTAGCCTTGCACCTGCCGCATTTTCTTATGTTTGTTGGATTCAGCGATGGCTTACCGTTTGGTTTTGGCTTTGAATTCAGGTCTCTCTCTGTTGACAAATCTTCAGGCTAATCGTGCCGTGCATCACCTGTCATCCTTTTGTTTTTAATTCTAATAACATGTGACATGGTCAAAACCAGGACATTTCTTCGCTTTCCGATGTGTATCGTTCACTAAAACAACAGTGATGCGCGCCCATAGTGTACATGCATTCATATTGGCAACAAGTTTTATAAAACGGAGGAAGTACCGATGAGATTATGAATGGAAAACCTGCCAATTTGAAAGGAATAGTTGATACTCAAATTAAATTACAACTTAATAACCCTGCAAAGGTTGACCAAAGAGTATAAGGATGATGCATTCCCATTTTTCTTATGTTTTACTAATTAGACGCCTGCGTCTCGTCGGAGGCGCTGTGCGTGCTTTCCCCGCGCTGGAGACCAAGTAGTGATGGCTCCGGTTTTCGAAGTTCTGGAAGTTTCGTTTGCAGGTATCCAAGCTGTCGTCGCCGGTCGCTATGCATGGTGGAGGTGCTCGCACCGAGGAGCGTTCGACTCCCTGGCCGTTCGGGGGTCCTCCCAGTCCAAGGTTTGGAGGATGAGCGGCAGGTTTCGCCGGCGTGGCGTCGTGCTCGGCGGAGACGACGACAGGGTCCAAGAGGGCTTATCTGTAATTTTCTTTTTTCCTGGACTTTTCTGTAAGAAACTTGGATAATGCAATCAGGTCCTTCCCTCGCAAAAAAAAGAATATGAATGAGAAACCTGCCAATTTGAAAGGAATCGCTGACACTCAACAGTAGAACGACGAGTATTCTCCATTGTAGACACGTTTGGCAAGTTTTTGCATTGCACCCTCAGCACCTCTCACAAACAAGCTTACAGATTCAGCAGCACCTTGGTAGTGTGCCGAAGCTAGTGCTAGCAGGAATGCAAGTAACTCTACCGACAGATTTCACACGAACCACACCCTGATTACAATGATGTACGTAATGGTCTCCAACTGACGGATCACGGCATCACGCTTCTTTAAGCGATACATTACGCCATTGACCACTTCTTGATGCTCTCTGTTCCTCAGCTTGCTTAACACATCCGTCAAACGAACGACTAATCGATCACGAGAATGGTCACTGATTCTTACGTCCCTTTAGCTCACTAGCTGCTGGACAGGACCGGCGACGAACCACGGCTGGGCTGGCAGGGTCAGCTGGACCGGAGCCTCCACCGGTGCCGGTGGCGGCACGAGGGCCATGGCCATGGACGCCGCCGCGGCCTCGCCTCTCTTCCTCCGCTTCGACGACCCGGAGGTGCTGGAGGAGGGAGAGGAGGAGTCGGAGCTCGACGGCTGAGGACACGGACGCTTGTCGCCCACGGCCGCGGCGGCCGCGGCCGCCGCCGCGATCTCGGAGCCGATGCGGAGCGGGAAGTTGAGGAGCGCGCGGGAGCCGCGCATGCGGTAGGCGGCGCGGTCGTACGCCACGGCGGCGTCCTCGGCGCTGTCGAACGTGCCGAGCCACACGCGCGCGCCGTTCTTGGCCGGGTCCCGGATCTCCGCCGCGAACTTGCCCCACGGCCGCTGCCTCACCCCTCTGAAGTGCTTCCCCCTGCACGCCGCCGCCGCGAGCTCGGCCTCCTCGAACTCCGGCGTCGTCGACGAAGCCACCTCGCCGCTGCCAGGCGTCTCCGGCCCAGCTTGCGACTCGAGAAAGCTGCCGAGGTACGAGCCGTCGTAGGAGTCAGGGGAAGACAGGGGCTCGGGCTTGACGGCGGCGAACGAGCCGTCGGGGAGCCAGCCGCAGGAGAAGGCGTCGCGGAGGGCGCCGTAGACGACCATGTCCTCGGCGTCGTCCGGGCGGAACGGGAGCGACTCGCTCCACTGGTCGGCCACCAGGCTGCCGAAGCTCGTGCTCCGGCAGTACACCGGCCGCGCCGGCGCGTCCTCCAGGAGCTGCTGCCGGATGCTCTCCAGCACTGCCGCCTCGGTCGCTGGATTGAGCGGATTGAGCAGCATCTTGTCTTGTTTAATTAGTCGAGTGCTGTCCTATGATGATTTGAATTTGCTATTTGGATTCGCGGCGAGTGAAAGTGGGATTTGTGGAGGAGCTGGGTTTGTCTCCCGTTTATATACCGCGAAGCGGAGGCGCTGTCGCTTGTCACGTGCTTCTGGCTTCTCCGAGCTTTCCTTCGTTTTAGCACCACGTGATTCAATTGTTTTTCTATCGTTTTGGAGTTAGTGGCGATGGCAACTGGTTCCATAGGTTTGGAAGATAATTTTCTTTTGGTGGCGATGGTTTGGAAGATAATGATGATGGTAACTTGTAAGTAGTGGACTGGTACAGTGCTTTTCACTCTGGTTACAAAACATGAATCCGAGGCATGGAGGAGTAAAAGATCTGTCTATTCGTGTAGAAAAAAAGAATTGGTTAGTCCAGCTCGTATATCCTTGATCTTCAATGGTTTCTGCGGTTTATTAACCACAGACACGCATGGACGAACAATCCAACACTGAGACTCATAGGGCTAATATATAGCGATTACTGAATACTTTATTTTAACTTATGATTTAGTACCATGGTTTTTGTGCTTGTGCTTGTTTAAATTTATTACTCCCTCTAATTCATATTATTTGTTGCTAACATTTTAATGTCTAGATACATTTATACTAGTGGCAAGTAATACGGGTTAGAGGGACTAGGTATGTTGCACCATCGTTATTTCAACAATGAAGTCAGATCACAGTTATAAAAGAAAAGAACTTTGTTGTGAGAGCATCTAGGATGGTAAAGTAGACACTCCCTCCTTTCCAAAATAAGATGTCTATAATATTTTGTCAAAATCAAACTATTTAAAGTTTGACCAACTCTATAGAAAAAGGTGTTAGGATAAT
This sequence comes from Dactylis glomerata, assembly GCA_007115705.1. NCBI lineage: Eukaryota > Viridiplantae > Streptophyta > Magnoliopsida > Poales > Poaceae > Dactylis > Dactylis glomerata. The sequence goes on from QXEO01000379.1 coordinate 3,119,544, forward strand.
CCCAAATCAACATTATTATAACCATTATGAGATATATTTTCATATTGTGTGCATTTGGTATGTAGATGTTGATATTTTCATATTTCGTGCATTTTGGGAAGGAGGGTAGGTTTATGAAGTACTCCCTTGTGACTTTCTGTCAAATGTGAATCGTGCCTTTTTGTATGCATCATGTTCAAATGAACAATTATCCACACAATTATGTCTCTATTATTCCTGAACCAAGGATGATGACCTAATTCATGCAAAAAATGTAATGTCATGAAATAAGGTAAGAGAATCTTAAAAAAAAAGGTTGCACAATTGACGAAGATCGGCAATAACACATCAATAATACAATGGGAAAGGATTTTCTTCATTCGAACCATCGATTGGATTGGTCGCACGTCCCACTGCACTCCTTCCTCCCACATAGGCTAGTTGATCCCTTCTCCTATTCACTGCCTCCACTTTGTGTATGGATGTCCTCCCTGATCCAACACCTCCATCATGGTCTTCTCATCCTCGCCATTTTTTCTCCTCTATTTTCGCTCTTTCTCCGCCCTCTTCATTCATGATGGTCATGGATGACCGTCATGAAACGAAGGATCTTAACAATGACGAGCTCGATATATAAGATGGTGGGAAACGGGATAATGGTCGGTGGTTAGCTGAACCAACTTCGATAGGGTTACATTGAGCAAGATTCATGGGCGCGGCCCCCCAAACTGGCAAAATTGATGTCTCCATGGTAAGATTTATTTGATGTTCAATATGTTGTTTTGACATGCTGCAAGCACACATATATGTTTTTTATCAAGCAATGTCGGCATCGGTTGCATTAATTATGGGCATATGTTATGAAAGGTATAAGTTATGTTAACAATGTGCTTCTTCATTATTGCTAGTGTTGTTTTGTTTGTTGCATTCGTCTATTTTTCGTATGTTGCGTATGGTACAACCTATTTTAATTGTTTTTGTTCCATCAAGAGAAATTTTGTGTACGCATAATGTTTTGTTGAATCGGCTTTGCCAAGACTGTGAGTACATCTTAGCAGGGTCATAGTGAGAAATGTCACAAAGAGTGCGTAGACAATACTCCTACATGAATTCCCTTAAAAAAGAACAATGCTATGTACAAAAAAGGGACTTACGGGAGTTTGATAAATGTTGAAGAGCTTATGGTTATATGCACTCAAGTATATCGTATATCGGACTATTGGAAAGACAACCGATAAGGCGAAAAGATCACTGAGTCAAAGAGTAGCCCTCGGCTGGTAAGTTGCACCATCGAACGGCAAAACACACAAGAACGTCGAGGAAAAAGAAAGAATGTTCTTTGTGTACTTTTGTCGTGTGTACATTTATGGCACAAATTTGGAATCACTAGATCCGTATTGAAATGTAGTTCCATATTATACCACTTTAATGTGATATACATTGCTACACCTTTTGATAAAATTTAGTCAAAGCTTAAAAGCTTTAACATCGAACAAGAGCTAGAAGTACACTTGTCTTGTGCTTGTGTCAAATATTATCGACTAGTTGGGTTATGGCTGGTGACGAGGGGTTAACTCGACAAATGTCCTAGATGAAGGACTTAGGATCGGGGAGATAGGGCGTCGGATAAACTCGAAGGTAAACTCAGTCAAACAAGGTGGCTATGAAAGTAAACGTGGGTGTAGAACCTGGCTTGCTTTCAATCTGGCCTACACCGTCCCCTCCTGGCCCCTATATATAGGTGGCCAGGTCTCGAGGATCGGGTAGGGTCCGATACAGATTACAATATCGATATATGGTAAGAACTCGTATTTCGACTAGTATTACAATTGGGCCTAGCTTAACAGGCCTTAGGGGTACTCAACTAACGGGCTCTATTATCTATACCCTTGTCAGTAGCCCCCGAGATTCTACCAGAATTGCAGATTCGGGTTGAATCTCTAATCTTTAAATCTTTGACTTGATCAATTCTTTGAATTCTTCATGCCTTTAAATCTTTCGACTTGGTCTTATCGACTTATTTATAATAAAATTTTGCAAGGGGTTTTGATGAACAAGCCTGACAACTCTGACGGATCAAGAGGTCAGTTAACTGCCGGAACAGACACTTGCCACCTACTTCAAATTCAATCCCCTTGGATTTGAATTCGGGAAACCGGTCAAACCCATTCTTTTGCCGCATTTAGGACTTACAAAGAATGAATCCCAGTGGTTCTCAGGGTACCCAGTGCGTCCACCAGGATTTTTCTTCGCGTCATAGACACGGATACATACCAGCCGAGCGCATCCATGTGCGTATACCGGGCCACACGGGATAGATCCTGGGGTCTTACCGTCGTGATATATTTCAACCACGGCATTCAAGTTTTGTCGCGATGACGCAACTCGAGAATCATACGTCGCAGCCTTGTTTGACTGTTTCAGCCTACAAAATATTCGGGTTTACTCAACCATGATCAATAAAAATCTTGCTCCCGATGGTAGTAATTATTCTTCCAGAAGCTTATTCGCCTTCATTTGTTCATTATAGAACATCGTCGAGTGCGCGCCCAGCGCTCCCGATATAAGTAGCCCCCGAGGCTATAGTCGAAAAAGATTTTTTCGAGTATAGTCTCAAAGATATCATGCATTCTTTCATATCTTGAGATCATAATGTGACTCAATAACATCGTCGGGTGCGCGCTCAGCGCTCCCGATGGTAGTAGCCCCCGAGGCTATAGTCGAAAAATCTTTTTTTGAGTATCGTCTCAAAAGATTACTCCTCTTCTACCAGGTTCAATTTCTCATCGGCTTCTTTGATATCTCTTTTCCGAAGCTCACCAACTCGAACCATCTTTGGAATACCATAGTCTTTAATTCTCGTTACTCGTACGTTTGTAACGTCATTAATCTGTTTGCATTTATCTCTATAATTTGACCGTTACCCATGGTCAACACAGTAATTTCGCAATTCTTCTGCCCGTTAGTGGGCTGCCATTTCCATTCTTTGCGCCACGTCTCAACCCACGTTCTGTTACCTGGATGCTATATAAGGGGAGAGAGGGGGAATTTTACTATTTACCAGTTCATTGCTTCCGCCGCCGCCACCATTGCTGCAATCTCTGCTTTCCTTTGATCTCTTGCTGAGCCCCCTTGCGCAGATCGTAGATGCGCATGAAGCATCAGGCGCAAAAGCACAAGATGACCAAGGGGGAGAACGTCGCAACGAGCTGGGTTCCTTCTGCCTTTACGCAGAAGGAACTGGAAAAGGCTCAAGCGGATGGCATCATCTCCAACGACGACAAGGTTATCTTCCCCAGTACTGAGCGGATCCCCAAGCCCAGGGATGGTTTTCGGGTGATGTTCTTTGCCTATCTCTTGCGCGGTCTTTCTCTTCCTGCCCACAAATTTCTTCGTGGGCTTCTTTTTGTTTACGATGTGCAGCTTCACCAGCTCACACCAAACTCTATCTTGCACATTGCTTACTTCATAACTTTGTGCGAGTCATTTCTGGGGATTGATCCCCATTTTCTTCTTTGGAGAGCCCTCTTTTGGCTCCGCCCCAATGTCACGTTGTCCAAGAAACCCGAATTGGGCGGAGCTTGCATCTCTCTTCGCTCTGAATCACAGTATTTGGAGTTTTCAGTGGCTGCCTCGGTACAAGGTTGGAGAACCAAATGGTTTTACATTAAGGACCAGAAGAATTCCCCCTCCGATAGGTACGGCCTTGCCCCCTTTGACGCCTCCCAAGAATTGAAGAAATTGGCCTCGTGGGATTCGCCTCCCATGGAAGCTGAGATGGAGGAGATCAAACCACTCCTAGCCCGCATCCAAGAGCTGAAAAGTGGCAAGGGAGGTGCCCTTTCGGGTACACAACTCATGGCTTTTTTCTTGCAACGTCGGGTTCAACCGCTGCAGCATCGTCTTTCCAAGTTATGGACTTTTTCTGGCTTGGAGGATCCTTCTCGAGTATCTGAGAATCTTATGGAGAAGAAGGATCTCGACAGGCGTGTGAGAGCTCTTACCACTCTCACCAAAGATAATGAAATTACGGATTTAGCCGCAGGCCATTTCGATTCCGATCATCCCTTACCTGCGGTAATTTTTGCTATTTTTACTTTGCCTTATTTTTTCCTTTTATTCTTCGCCTTATGTCTTTCGTATTGTCTTGTCTTTGCAGGATCATCGACTTCTTGTTTCTCGCCCTCCTGTCCCAGAAGGAGGGGACATTCAGCATGTTCCTGTTTTTGCGGCCTCTGAAGCCCCCGAGACTGAGGACAGCCATGATGGCGATGAAGGCGAGGATTCGCTGGAAAGGTCCAGTTCGACGACGTCGCCTGCTCCTGCTCTTTCTGAAGACATTGTCGTGGACAGGAAGAGGAAACGTGTCAAAGAAATTGCTTCTTCCAGTGCCTCCGCCCCTAAGACTGTGGCTGGGGAATCCTTCGAGCCAGAGGATGGTGGAGAACTCTTCGACTACATGGACTCGTGAGTGCTCACCTGTTTGTTTATCTTTTTGTTGTCGACCTTGATAACTGATTTTATTTGTTTCTCTTTTCCTCGGGGACGAGGAGGACCCGAAGAGATTTGCTGTTGAGGCCCCCGCCGCTGATACTTTTGTTGTTGACGAGCCGCCGTCACAAGAGGTTGATGCGGCAGCGAAACCTCAAAAAATAGCAAAGAAGCCTGCCAAGAAGGCAGTCACTGTTCGTAGCTCGAGGCGCTTGCAGAAAGCTTCCGACGCCGGTGCTACCCTTGAGGCCCATTGGTCCACAAACTCCTTCGACGACGTGCGTCAACATACTGTTATATTTACTTCACTTTACGTGTTGATGTTCACATCTTATTTTGTGGACAGAGCCTGATGAAGAGATTCGTCGACTTGGGCAGTGAATGCGTCGAGTACCGAAAAGTTGCCAAGGCCTCTGAAGGTAAGTCTTGTTCTTTTTTCTTTTACACTTCCTTATCTTTATATGCCTGTCTTTGCTTCCTTGCTTGACTGTTTCTTTCCTCTTTGTTTAACCCAGGTGCTCTGAAGGCAGCCCATGCTCGCATTGCGTCGCTAGAAGCTGAATTCGAAGCTTCTAGGACATCTTTTGATGCCGCCACTGCTGCCAAAGTCAATACTGAGAAGTCTTCTAAGTCAGCATTGGCTAAGGCAAAGAAAGCAGAGAAGGACCTGGGTATCGCTAAGAAGGAGCACCTCCAGCGGGAACAGGCTGTGGCTGAGCGGCTAAACCAGATGTCTGCTGCTGCTGGGGGTACATACTATACTCTTTTTTATTTTGACGACTTTCTTGCTCTCTTACGTTTGCTGATGTATTCCTTTTCTGTTGTTCTGCTATTTCTTTGGTTCGGCAGAATATAGTGAAGTGTCTGCGTCGACTTTGCAGCTTGATGAAGATCCTCTCTTGGCCGCGGTCGGCCTGCTTGAGGCGAACTGGATTTCTGTCCAGGAAATCTTCGAGTTGGTTAACCGCGTGCTTACGCGGATTTTTGTTGGTCTATGGCCCAAGAGAGAGGCCAATGTACCGGACTTGAAGGATCTTGCCAAAGCCTTCGACACCGAGGAAGACCCCATACTTACTATGAAGGGTCTCTCCCTGAAGCGAGGTGCCGAGGGGGCCATTGCCTTTGCCTATTCGCATGGTGAGGAGGTGAACTGGGAGAAGGTTAGCTCTTCCCCCGGCCGTCCTCGTTCGGAACTGAAACCTTTTTTCGAGAAGGCGAAAAAATATGCACCGGGCATTGTGTCGATGATTTCCCCTTCGGTGGCTTCCGCGACTGGTGCGGTGCCAATTTCGACTCCGGCCACAAGTGGTTCTGTTCCTCCTCCTGATGCTGGTGCTGCTTCTGCTACGCCTTCTTCCGCTACGGATCGTGAGGCCGACGTGGCGTAGACTTGGCCTCCCTTATAATTTAGTTTCATCTTGATATGGCAAACTTTCTAGTCGCATGTAGCCCAAGAACCTTAGTCAGAGGGCTTGTGCTTTTGTAAATATATCCTCTTTTGTGAAATATCGTGTTTGGTTTAGCTTCTGAGTTGTTCCTTTCTTCTTCTTTGTTTTTCTCTTGCCTTCCAGCCTGTGCGTGCTGGTAAATTATCTGGTCGCAGTCGAGCTCCATCTCCTGCCGATGCCCTTGACTCTGGAGTTTCGTCGCCTCCTCGAGCTGTTTGTCGATGCGATGAGTACTCCTCAAGGATTGCAGATCTTGAAAGTCGTTTGACTTTGTTTAAACGCCAAGCGCAAATGGCTATTGATAAAGCCAGCAAATCTTGCGGTTTTATGAAGCAGATATCCATACTCGAGGATAAGGTGTCGAGTCTGACCGCAAAAATTGTACATTTGGAGGAGTCCGACTCCTTTCTTGTTGGTATTATCGAGTCTGCTTGTGAGTTGCTGCGATGTAAGTTTTCCTGCAATTTTCCCATTTTTTTCCTTTTCTGCTGCGACGCTGCTGGCCCATGACTTTTGCTACTGTAGGTACTTGCCTGGACTTCGCCAATGAAGCTCGCCGTGTTTCTGAACGGTTTGCGGCTCTTGAGAGTTCGTCCGGTGGAGACAAAACTTTTTGGTCTGAGCACCGGCGTCGCAATGCTATTGTGCTTCTCCAAGATCGTGCTCAACATATCGGAGAAGCGGTTGATGGTTGTCGAAAAGCTTTGACTACTATGCATTCTATGATGCTTCCTTGTAATCCTCTTCCTGGGACTTTTCCACAGCTGCTTGATGTTTTTAGGTCTACTCAGCGTATTCATCGTCTGATAGAGCTTAACTTAGTGGCTGGTGCCAATTTCGCACTTGGTTGGACACGTAAGTGGCACCCGAGGCTCAATTTTATTTCCATGTTGCTAAGCTTGCCTGCAGGAGGCGCTCAGCTACGAGTTCATATGGATGCTACCCTTCAACCAGCTAGGAGGCTTATAGCTAGGTTGCTTCGAGAGGATGCCGCGTTCTCTCGCGAGCATCACTATCTAGATCCTTTGGGCGTAGATGATTCTGATCAGCCATTGATGTAATATTTGTGTGCGCATAATGTGAGAGTTTATTGTTTATCCTCAGAGCATTGCACTTTTGTGTTTTATGTTAGTGCGTTTGCTGCGACTTTTGAAGACTCGTAAACTCAAATAAGAGGAACTTTTGTCTTTTATTTTGCATATAATGTAAGATACATGGGATGACCCAAGAGATCCGGCCAATGACATGTGTTCTGGATCTAGAGGGCATTGCCCTGGAATAACTCGTGGATTTTACAACCTTATTTTCCTATTCTATTTATTCACCTATGTCGCTTGCGTTTTCTCCTCTTCTCTTGTAGACTTCTCTTGCTCTGGTGGCTGTACTCGAGGTTTCTTTACTTCTGGTTCCTTGGGGTTTCCTTCGAGTTGCTGCGTGACTCCTGTAGTCGTGTTTATTGTTTTGCCGTCGTGTTCTTCGTACCTTGCCATCATGCCGAAGTTTTGGGCCATCTTATGGAACTCTTTGTCACATAAATCTGATAACTCGAAGCTTCCCTTTACTGTGATAATTCCTCTGGGTCCTGGCATTTTTAGTACCAGGTAAGTATAGTGAGGTACTGATGCGTGGTAAATGACCAGCCCGTTGGGAACCCCAAGAGGAAGGTGTGATGAATATAGCAGCAGATTTTCCCTCAGTTAAGAAACCAAGGTTTGTCGATCAGGAGAGGAGAGACAAACGACTGAAGGTGATGCTTGCAAGCTTTGCGACAGCTCCGGACAATTTATATATGGCGCCTCGTCCAAGCTTTGCTTTGCGAGCAGTAACGTGGAACCTGCACACAACACAACCAAATACTTTGTTCCCAACTTGCGATGAGGTTGTCAATCTCACCGGTTTGCTTGAAACAAAGGGTATGAGCGTATCGAGTGGAAAACAGTGAAAGTATGCGAGTAAAGTAAACAGTGCAAGTAAAGTAAACAGGTGATAGCAATATGATGGAAATAGGACCGGGGTCCACAGTTCACCAGTGGTGTCTCTCCATAAGATAAATAACACATGCTGGGTAAACAAATTACAGTTGGGCAATCGATAGAATAAAGATAAACGTGATATGTCAAGAAGATCACTATGCGATTTACTCTGGGCATTACAACAAAATACATAGACCACCATCCAACTGCATCTATGACTAATAATCCACTCATGGGGATATCATCCGAACACCCCATGAGTATTAAGTTGCGAACAACAGATAATTGCATTAAGCAAAGTGTGTAATGTAAACAAAGCATATGGCCTCGAGCATATGAATGTTGTTTTCTCCCTAGTAGCAATAGCACATCTACAACCTTAGAGGTTTCTGTCACTCCCCCAGGTTAAATAGAGGCATGAACCCACTATCGAGCATAAATACCCCCTCTTAGAGTCACTAGCAACTACTCGGCCAAGATAGCTACTAACAACGGAGAGCATGCAAGATCATAAACAATATAGAGATAACATAAGATATATTTCAGTATAGCAACTCAATCATAACACCAATATTCATCGGATCCCAACAAACCAAACATGTAGAATTACATAACGGTGATCTCAATCATGTAGGGCAGCTCATGAGATCTAAATATGAAGCACATGGTGGAGGAGACAACCATCTAGCTACTGCTATGGACCCATAGTCCAAGGTAGACTACTCACTCATCGCTCCGGAGGCAAGCATGGCGATGAAGAAGACCTCCGGTGGCGATTCCCCTCTCTGGCAGGGTGCCGGGAAAAGCTTCTGGACCCTCCCGATCTTCGGGTCGACGGCGGCGGCGGATCGCGATGTGTTCTGGAAAAGTGATCCGGTACTTAGGTTTTTTCCGTCGGGGGGTCTTTATAGGCGAAGGGGCATCATCAGAGGTGGACCGAGGGGCTCTCACACATAGGGGGCGCGGCCAGGGGCCAGGCCGCACCGCCCTGGTGTGTGGGGCCCTCGTGGCCCCCCTCCAACTCCTCTTCGGATCTCTGGAAGCTTCTGGGAAAAATAAGACTTCAGGAACTTGTTTTGTCCAATTCTGAGAATATTTCCTGTGTAGCACTTCTGAAACACAAAAACAGCAGAAAACAGGGAACTGGCACTATGGCGACTTGTTAGTAGGTTAGTTCCGGAAAATGCATAAAAGTGCCACGAAGTGTAACGAAACAGTAGGCAAATGGTGTAAAAACAAGCATGGAGCATCAAAAATTATAGATACGTTGGAGACGTATCAAGCATCCCTAAGCTTAACTCCTGCTCATCCTCGAGTAGGTAAGTGATAACAAAGAATAATTTTTGAGGTGACATGCACCTACACAATCTTGATCATATATGTAAGCATTTGTGAGCTGGGATCATAAGAACTTAAAACATGGGCATGAAAGATGTAATCTTGACAATAAAGACTTAGCAACCATGTTATAACATGCAAATGAACACAAACAAAAGATCATGAAAATGAAACAATGAAAGTCAAACGTGTGTTCAAACCATAAGGAAAAACATACAAATGGTTTTCAGCTTGTCCTTCGTAGAGAGCAAAACATAAATGCATAGGACACCTTCAAGTTTAAGAGGGCGACTAGATACAAATAATTTAAGAATAAGTGAAACCAACAATATGAATCAATCAATGAAAACTTTGGGACAATGCACATTATACTAAGAATGACAACTATGCTCTCTTAATGGTGCATAAAGATAGAAGGTGGTGACTCAACATAAAAGTAGAAGAAAGGCCCTTCGTAGAGGGAAGCAGTGATTGCAAGTTTTATAACCTTCAAAAATTATGTTACTTACCGGCTTTGAGCTCTCATTGCCCCCATCATAAGCATCTTGAGTGGTTAGAGTTAATGCGAGAACAATTATGATGCATATGCTTGACAAATCATAAGTTGAAAACCTCGTGTCCCGTGAATACGAGTACCCAAACCTCATGCTACTCAACTTAGAGTCCCAAGCAAGGCTCTTGTCATTGTAGGTATATATGTATCATCGAGAACCGCCAACGGGGTACCTCCGTGCCCAATGACATGGAACAAGCCCACATCAAAATGACAGGACAAGCAGACAATAAACACCTCGACATCTGTTTTATTTACCATTTGTATAGCTTTTTATTTTGAGATGCGTCGTCGAATGTCCACTATGGGTATGCTGCAAATTTCCACCATGAATTATGCATGGTTTAGATTGGCGGCCCAGGCGTTTCCCTAACACATATACAAACTCCATGATCCCCACAAGATTCCCAATTCATTTCACACCGCGGGCATCCATAAACAAAAGATCATGATATCAACTCAAATAAGAAGTGTAATGTTGAAAGCTTGCCCCATGACAACATGGTTGGGCTAGTATCCAACTTACAACTTGCAAGCATAACAACTCAACATAAGAGACCACAATGTCAAATTTTTAAGAATAGGGAAAAAGTAAAGTGTGCCTTCCGGTTCGTGAGAGCTTTACTGACCAATTTTCGCATAACACTGGTAAGAGTTTAATTTGAAGAGAAAATAATAGCAAGTCAAATTTACTTGGAATAGCAAATTGCTAGTAGGCATGTATGGTGGACACTTTAGAAAACTTGGTTTTTAGGAGTTGGATGCACGAGTAGAGCTCATACTCAGTACAAGGCGAGGGCTAGCAAAAGACTGGGAGCGACCAACTAAGAGAGCAATAATGGCCATAATCATGCAAAGCGACAAAGTGACATTAAAAGAAGCATAAGATGGCATCAAAAGTCAAAAACTAAATGATCATAGAGGCTATTGGTGACTTTGTATGAGTCTAACATGTGAGAGCATGCGCAAAGTCAACCCAAATAAAGCATCAAGGAGAAAACCAAAATAATGCTTCCAAACAATAAAAATAACGCATGATTTTTTCAAAGGCTCATTAAGCAATCTCAGTTATTTGAGACAAGTCATGCTACAGCAAAACCACTAAGCATACTATCAAAAAGACATCAAGCATGACATGTAAAAGCCTAAGCTGCAGTCTACACAAGCTCCTTCTTGTACCACTTTTTTGCATAAAGCTTTTTCTCTTTTCCAACACCATTCAAACTTTTTATAAACACCTATTTTGATGAAAACCAATAAATATCAGAGGCAAAAATACACCTTGATGAAGAGATATGACAAGGTCTGAACGCAAATCAAGGCGAAAATGAAAACCAAAAGCAATAGCAGAAAAAGAAGAACACTCGGATTTTGATAAGAATGAAAACTGGAGCGTTCTTGGCAAATGAAAAGCAAGGCAACTTCTCCAAAAGAAATTTGTTGGGTCCAACCATTTATTGCAGCAAACAAACAAACTAACTAAGAAAACTAAAACAACTGACGCTCCAAGAAAAACACATAGTGCATGAAGCAATAAAAATATAGTGTTTTGAAAGGTGACCTAATTTTTGCCGATGAAGAAGGGGTGCCTCGGGGGCATCCCCAAGCTTTGCCGCTTGTACTTCCTGGATATTTCTTGGGGTGATGCATGGGCATCCCCAAGCTTGAGCTTTTGTCCATTCTTCAACTCATCTCATCATTCTCCAATCCCTACACTTGAAAACTTCGTTCATACAAAACTAAACACAAATCTATTAGCAAGATTAGTGTAGCATAACATATAATCAACCTCTTTTGGCTTCAGGTTTCAACCTAAAACCACCACATATATAGCATATACTACTGTAGCAACTTCCCCAAAAGTTCCTTGATAAAAATAACTCAAAAGAAAGCGATAAAGCGGCAAACACAAATATTGGCAGAAATCTGTCAAAACAGAACAGCTGACAAATGCCGAATTTTTGAGGGGTTTTCTGTTCCTCAAATCAAAAAGTGTTAAACTAATGAAAGTTTGGATATAACCTGGGGCATATGCACAAGAAATAGCAGGTCCAAAAGATATACAGAGAATTTATACGAATTTTTACGGTGCAGCACCGAAAACAGTTTTAGGACAGCAACATCCCCAAATCTTACCTCACTCAAATTAGAGGCTACTCTTGGCACAACAATGAAATAAAAAGGATAAGGAGAGGTTATTACAGTAGTAATGACTTCCAAGACTCAAATAAAAGAAAAAGTACTGAAAATAAAACATTGGGTTATCTCCCAAGAGTGCTTTTCTTTGACGCCTTTGAGCTAGGCGCAGAAAATTGTGAATCAAGTAATATCAAGTGATGAAGTGCTAGGATCTATGGGCGCCTTACGTCTTCCTTTCTTACCCTTGCTCTTGACTCTAGGAAAGACATGGCTATTGCAAGGTGGGGAGATAAATCTTATATTGCCTTTTCCCACATCAATGACGGCGCCCAGGAGCTTCAGTAGGGTTCTTCCAAGTGTGATTTGTTCTTTTCCTACACATTCAATAACAAGATAATCAGTAGATATCATTCTTCCTAGGACTTTTGTAAAAACTCCTTCGGCTATTCCAATGGGAAATATAGTGGCATTGTTAGTAAGAGAAATTCCTTCTCCCCCCTCAGAAAGCTTCCAAAGACTCAAAGATTCATAAACATCCTTTGGCATAAGACAAAATTCAGACATAATATCACAACGAGCATGAAAAGTTTCACCACTAATGCTGATTTTTACCGTAGGATACCAACTCGAAGGTTCAGAATTTGTTGGCACATAATCAAAATGCTGGCGCAAAGTATTGTAGCAAGTATTTAAACTAGCAGTGCGAGTCTCAAGAGTATCAAGTCTATTAAAAATGCACACAAGAGAGGAGTCAAAATAGGTTGGCATGCTATAAATTGTAATTAACTTTTTTATAATATTGAAGGCTTGATCTCCATCACAACGAAGGAAATCTCCTTCTGCAGTAGCATCCAAAGCATATCTATAACGAAGAGTAAGTCCAAAGTAAAAACTACTAAGAAGCAAACTCAAGGTCATTTTAGGTTCAGTTTTTCCATGCCAATCATAAATTCTAGACCAAGCTTCTTTAAAACTTTCCTCATCCTTTTGTTTAAAAGTGAAAATCATATCCTCGGGCAACATAGCAACTGAACTAGACATAATAAACAACTACAAAGGATTCTAATTTTTTTGGGTTTTTGATAAAAAACGATGCAGGTAAAATAAATAAAGTAAAGCAAAACAATAACAAAGTAAAGGATGTGCGTGTGAAAAACTCCCCTCGCAGAAGTCTTCTACTTCCTCCCCGGCAACGGCGCCAGAAAATGTGCTTGATGCGTGGTAAATGACCAGCCCGTTGGGAACCCCAAGAGGAAGGTGTGATGAATATAGCAGCAGATTTTCCCTCAGTTAAGAAACCAAGGTTTGTCGATCAGGAGAGGAGAGACAAACGACTGAAGGTGATGCTTGCAAGCTTTGCGATAGCTCCGGACAATTTATATATGGCGCCTCGTCCAAGCTTTGCTTTGCGATCAGCAACGTGGAACCTGCACACAACACAACCAAATACTTTGTTCCCAACTTGCAATGAGGTTGTCAATCTCACCGGTTTGCTTGAAACAAAGGGTATGAGCGTATCGAGTGGAAAACAGTGAAAGTATGCGAGTAAAGTAAACAGTGCAAGTAAAGTAAACAGGTGATAGCAATATGATGGAAATAGGACCGGGGTCCATAGTTCACTAGTGGTGTCTCTCCATAAGATAAATAACACATGCTGGGTAAACAAATTACAGTTGGGCAATTGATAGAATAAAGATAAACGTGATATGTCAAGAAGATCACTATGCGATTTACTCTGGGCATTACAACAAAATACATAGACCGCCATCCAACTGCATCTATGACTAATAATCCACTCACGGGGATATCATCCGAACACCCCATGAGTATTAAGTTGCGAACAAAAGATAATTGCATTAAGCAAAGTGTGTAATGTAAACAAAGCATATGCCCTCGAGCATATGAATGTTGTTTTCTCCCTAGTAGCAACAGCACATCTACAACCTTAGAGGTTTCTGTCACTCCCCCAGGTTAAATAGAGGCATGAACCCACTATCGAGCATAAATACCCCCTCTTGGAGTCACTAGCAACTACTCGGCCAAGATAGCTACTAACAACGGAGAGCATGCAAGATCATAAACAATATAGAGATAACATAAGATATATTTCAGTATAGCAACTCAATCATAACACCAATATTCATCGGATCCCAACAAACCAAACATGTAGAATTACATAACGGTGATCTCAATCATGTAGGGCAGCTCATGAGATCTAAACATGAAGCACATGGTGGAGGAGACAACCATCTAGCTACTGCTATGGACCCATAGTCCAAGGTAGACTACTCACTCATCGCTCCGGAGGCAAGCATGGCGATGAAGAAGACCTCCGGTGGCGATTCCCCTCTCCGGCAGGGTGCCGGGAAGAGCTTCTGGACCCTCCCGATCTTCGGGTCGATGGCGGTGGCGGATCGCGATGTGTTCTGGAAAAGTGATCCGGTACTTAGGTTTTTTTCCATCGGGGGGTCTTTATAGGCGAAGGGGCATCGTCAGAGGTGGACCGAGGAGCTCTCACACATAGGGGGCGCGGCCAGGGGCCAGGCCACGCCGCCCTGGTGTGTGGGGCCCTCGTGGCCCCCCTCCAACTCCTCTTCGGATCTCTGGAAGCTTCCGGGAAAAATAAGACTTCAGGAACTTGGTTCGTCCAATTCCGAGAATATTTCATGTGTAGCACTTCTGAAACACAAAAACAGCAGAAAACAGGGAACTGGCACTGTGGCGACTTGTTAGTAGGTTAGTTCCGGAAAATGCATAAAAGTGCCACGAAGTGTAACGAAACAGTAGGCAAATGGTGTAAAAACAAGCATGGAGCATCAAAAATTATAGATACGTTGGGGACGTATCAGGTATTGCCATGAATCGCGAAAACGCGGGTCTCCCGAGGATCGCATGATATTGTGATGGCCAGTCCATGACTTCGAAGTCGAGTTTCTCCCTTCTGTAGTTTTGTTGATTTCCGAAGCAAACGTTTAGTGCTATTCGACCAAGTGGATAGTTGGCACTTCCTGGGACTATTCCGTGAAAAGAGCAGTCAGTTGGCTTTAGGAACTCCAATGAAATGTGCATTGCCCGTAGGGTTTTTGCGTAAATCAGGTTTATTCCACTTCCTGCGTCCATGAAAATTCTGTCGGCATCGTATGTTCCTATTTGAGCTTTGAGAACCAAGGGCGCATTTTGCTGGTGCCAAGTTGACGTGGGAAAGTTTAGTTGATGTGGGAACTTCTTCTTCTTCACTCCCCGGCAACGGCACCAGAAAAGTGTTGCTTGATGCGTGGTGAATGACCAGCCCGTTGGGAACCCCAAGAGGAAGGTGTGATGAATATAGCAGCAAGATTTTCCCTCAGTTAAGAAACCAAGGTTTGTCGATCAGGAGAAAAGCAGACAATAACGACTGAAGGTGATGCGGACTGGCTTAGCGACAGCTTCAGACAATTTATATATGGCGCCTCGTCCAAGCTTTGCTTTGCTAGCTGCAACGCGGAACCTGCACACAACACAACCAAGTACTTTGTTCCCAACTTGCGATGAGGTTGTCAATCTCACAGGTTTGCTTGAAACAAAGGTTATGAGCGTATCGAGTGGAAAACTGTAGAAGTATGCGAGTAAAGTAAACAGTGCGAGTAAAGTAAATAGTGCAAGTAAAGTAAACAGGTGATAGCAATATGATGGAAAATAGGACCGGGGTCCATAGTTCACTAGTGGTGTCTCTCCATAAGATAAATAACACATGCTGGGTAAACAAATTACAGTTGGGCAATTGATAGAATAAAGATAAACGTGATATGTCAAGAAGATCACTACGAGATTTACTCTAGGCATTACAACAAAATACATAGACCACCATCCAACTGCATCTATGACTAATAATCCACTTGTGGCGAATCAATCCGAGAACTCCACAAGTATTAAGTTGCAAACAACAGATAATTGCATTAAGCAAAGTGTGTAATGTAAACAAAGCATATCCCTTGAGCATATGAATGTTGTTTTCTCCCTAGTAGCAACAGCACATCTACAACCTTAGAGGTTTCTGTCACTCCCCCAGGTTAAATAGAGGCATGAACCCACTATCGAGCATAAATACCCCCTCTTGGAGTCACTAGCAACTACTCGGCCAAGATAGCTACTAACAATGGAGAGCATGCAAGATCATAAACAATATAGAGATAACATAAGATATATTTCAGTATAGCAACTCAATCATAACACCAATATTCATCGGATCCCAACAAACCAAACATGTAGAATTACATAACGGTGATCTCAATCATGTAGGGCAGCTCATGAGATCTAAACATGAAGCACATGGTGGAGGAGACAACCATCTAGCTACTGCTATGGACCCATAGTCCAAGGTAGACTACTCACTCATCGCTCCGGAGGCAAGCATGGCGATGAAGAAGACCTCCGGTGGCGATTCCCCTCTCCGGCAGGGTGCCGGGAAGAGCTTCTGGACCCTCCCGATCTTCGGGTCGATGGCGGTGGCGGATCGCGATGTGTTCTGGAAAAGTGATCCGGTACTTAGGTTTTTTTCCATCGGGGGGTCTTTATAGGCGAAGGGGCGATGTCAGGAGTGGAGCCAGGTGGCCTCACGCCTGGCTGGCGCGGCCCAGGCCCTGGCCGCGCCTGATGACCCACAAGTATAGGGGATCGCAACAGTCTTCGAGGGAAGTATTACCCAAATTTATTGATTCGACACAAGGGGAGCCAAAGAATATATGTAAGCCTTAACAGATGAGTTGTCAATTCAGCTGCACCTGGAAACAGTCTTGCTCGCAGTGGTTTATCAGTGGCAACAGTTTTATAGTGGTGACAGTAGTGATACAGTAACATCAGTAGTAAAATAGCAGCGGTAATAGTAACAGTAGTAAACAGTAGGAACAAATACTGTAGGCATAGGGATGGATTACGGGCGTTGCATGGATAAGATAATTCGTGAAATCAATGAGACATGGGCATTGCAGATAAATAATGATAAAGCATCCTAGTACAAACAATCATAGGCATGTGTTCCGTATATAGTCGTACGTGCTCACAAGGAGAAACTTGCACGACATCTTTTGTCCTACCAGCCTGTTGCAGCAGGGCCTCAAGGGAAACTACTGGTAATTAAGGTACTCCTTTTAATAGAGTACCAGAGCAAAGCATTAGCACTTGGTGAACACATGTGATCCTCACATCATAGCCATCCCCTCCGGTTATCCCAATTTCTGTCACTTTGGGGCCTCGGGTTCCGGACAACAATATGTGTATACAACTTGTAGGTAAGACCATAAACAACAAGTATCATCATAGAAATAATAACATGTTCAGATCTGAAATCATGGCACTCGGGCCCAAAGTGACAAGCATTAAGCACAACAAGTTGCAACAATGTCATATGCACTAAATAAAGATACTAGGCACTATGCCCTAACAATCTCATATCAAATTACATGAACAATCTCATCCAATCCCTACCATCCCCTCACCTACAGTGGGGGAATTACTCACACATGGATGGGGGAGTCATGGATGGTCGATGGAGGAGCGTCGGTGGTGATGGTGATGAAGATCTCCTCCGAATCCCCGTCCCGGCAGGGTGCCAAAACAGAGTTTCTGGTTCCGAATCACGGTTTCTGATGGCGGCGGCGCAACGGAAGTCTATCTGGGGAAAACGCCGTCTCCCCGATATTATGTCGTCCGAGGGTATATGTAGGCGAGAGGGGAGGCCGAGAGGATGGCTGGGGCCTCCTCACGCCAGGGTGGCGCGATCAGGGCTGGGCCGCGCCACCAGTGTGTGAGGGCCCCTCGAGCCTCCTCTCCATCCCGTCTTCTGGCTCCGTGGTTCTTCTGGTGAAATAGGATTTTTGATGATTTTCCCAAATTTTTACTGGAAGTTGGATTTCTACACAAAAACGAGACACCAGAGCAATTCTGCTGAAAACAGCGTCAGTCCGTGTTAGTTGCATTCAAAACACACAAATTAGAGGAGAAACAATAGCAAAAGTATTCGGGAAAGTCGATACGTTTTGGACGTATCAACTCCCCCCAAGCTTAGCTATTTGCTTGTCCTCAAGCAATTCAGTTAACAACTGAGAGCGATAAAAGAAACTTTCACGAACACATTTGCTCATATGATGTATATATACTAACTATGTGATCAAGTACTCAGGCAATTCATAATAAGAAATATGCAACTAATGTCACCTCATAGTCAAGCAAACTATGAAAGAGTGCCAATGCACTAATAACAAGTAACATGTACATAAGAAGCTACAAGATTGTAATATGCATAAATGATATGAAAGAGTGGTATCCCGCTTGCCTTTATTTGTAGAGCAAAACATAAATGCTGAGGCACCTCTGAAATTCAAGGGAAGACTGGAAATTAAAGATATCAAAGATACAAGCATCAAAGTTATACCACAATTAACCGTGTTCTGGGACAAGCACATTAAACTAAGAATAACAGCTATGCTCTCAAGAAGTGCTTTAAAGTTAGAAGATGATGACTCAACATAAAGGTAAACGAATGGCCCTTCGCAGAGGGAAGCAGGGATTTAGCATGTGCTAGAGCTTTTCATTTGTAAAACAGAGATAAAAATTTATTTTGAGAGGTGGTTGTTCTATGTCAACGACTAGCAATGGGGACTTGCTATCTTCCATAATAAACAAGTGAGAGCGGTTCTGAGTTCTTTGAAATTTGGCACATTGGTGCTCTTTTATAAAGCTTTGGCACTCCTCCCCACCTTTTTTCCTTTCTCAAACCATGGCTAACCGATTCCATCAGGTGCCCACCAACTTTCACATTCCTTGGAAGAGTGCCCTTTTTTCTTTCTTTTAGAATTAGATTATAATGGTCTGACCAGCTCTCATGCAAATTAATGACGAGCAGATGAAGCTGCCTAGTCGAGGGGTACTTAATTTAATATGGAAGATAGCAATTCCGACCACTACGTCCCCATGAGCTAAAAACAGTGGCACAAAATGAGAAGTAGTTGAAAGTTTTGAAAGGTAGCACATGAAAATTTACTTGGAATGGCTTACAAATACCATGCATAGGAATTTATAGTGGACTCTTTGGAAGACTTGGTTTTTGGTAATTGGATGCACGAGTAGAGCTCATACTCAGTACAAGTGATGGCTAGCAAAAGACTAGGAAGCGACAATCGAGAGAGCAATAACTGTCATAATCATGCTTGCGACAAAACAAAATTAATATAGGCATAAAAATGATACAAGAACTCTGAGGCAATTTAGATCATCGAGGCTTAATTGACTTCTTGTTCAGTCATATGCATGCTTGAGCATGTGCCAAGTCGATTCAAATGAAACTTTCAGAGGTGGATACCACAATAACATACCATATTATGAATAAAACAAAGCATGCAAGCGTCTACATGACATGCTACAGGCTAATAGTAAATTGAAACTAATCATATGAAAGCAAGAACTACAAAGCATCCATTTGATAACATATACCTTACATGAACCGACTAAGCATGTCCACATAGATGAGTATATGTACAAAAATGAAAACAAATAGAGTTCATACCAGCCTCTTACCACATCTCGGATTGTCGTATGTCATCATCATTGCTCTTCACTTGTGTGGCTTGAATAATATAAAGTGAATACCAAGCTCCAATGGAGTAACGGGAGACTGAACTCTGCAACAAACTTTACAAAACCGAAGAAGAACACCAAATATTTTTGGGGTTTTCGATTTTTGAAACAAAAGCAGAAGGAAATAGCAAACAAAGCAAAATATTTTTGGATTTTTCAAATAGCAAACCGAAAATAGCAAGTAAAGCAAACCAAAGGTAGAAAACTAAAGAACCAAACAAAGAGAAACAACAGAAATATTTTTGGTCTTTTTGTGTTTTGGAAAAGTGGAAATAAGAACAAGAACACTAGAGAAGGCGAAACATGAATATACAAAGGTCCGACAAAATATGATATGTAGATGAGTGAATCGTCGGCGTACCTCCCCCCAAGCTTAGGATTTTGGCCTAAGTGGAGATCAATCCCAACTCGGCCAACTCGGCCATGAGGTGGCGCCTCCGTAGTGTGACGAAGAAGCACCATCGTCCTGATATGAGCTCGAGGATGCCCCGGAGTGGTACGTGGTGAAGTGATAGGCCGGCTCCTCCTCTTCCTCCTGGACCACTGCACCGTGTTGGATATTGAAACCAAGCAACCTAAGCTGATCGTCCAACTCCACCTTCGTGCGCGACCATGGCCTCATGTGAATGCTGAACAAGTTAGGCTGAGGCAAGGGAACTTCCCTTTCCTCTCCATCAATAAATAACATCCTGTAAACTAATTTCCCTGCACAAGAGTTAGCAGTAACAAAATGATGGAGTTTCATAGCAGCAAGATCAAGCCTTTGTGGAGCCAACAATACATCATTAGGAGCAATAGAAAGTCCTAGCTCAGCAACAATGCGCGCGGCAATAATACCTCCATAAATAGGTCCCCTAGCGGCTAGGCGATGGGCAATAATAGCACCAAGGTTATACTTCTTACTAACATCAAGAGCGGTAGCTAGAAAAGCTAAATGATAGTTGGAGATATTGCTAGTGTTTTCTCTACCAAGTACACTAGTTGCAAGATAGTAAGTGAAATATCTAATAGCTGGGAGCTGAATGTTTCTTATCTTGCCATGTTGTGCGGTGTGGTCATCATCATTGGTCACTCCTCGGTAAAGCTCCAACAAATCAGTGGGGTGATTTTGTATCCTCTTGGCCGTTCCAAATATGGGAATACCTAAAATAGAACAAAACCTCCCCAAAGGCATGGTGATAGACTTGTCATAAATCTTAAATGCAACGGAAGGATTGAAATGAGCGTTAATAAATTTAAAACTTTCAACGAAAATCTTTGTAAGCATAGCATATTGGTCTCTTTCATCTGTCATGTAAGCAGTCAACCCAACCCTGTTAATAAGGAGCAAGAAAACATCAAGAATCCCTGCATCACTCAAAAAGTTAATACAAGGGAAGGTGGATGGATGTGCATCTCCATCGTCCCCTTCAAGGTTTGGTGACATGAGATCCTCATTATAAGACATCCTATATTGAGCAGTGGATCTTGAGGGCCTTGATGACCTTGGTGCATCACTTTCAAACACTTGTCCATATGTGAAGTTGTCCATCTCCCTTCTCTGAAATTTTTCAACAAACTCATAAAAAGTGATTTAAAGACAAGCAAGTGTAGGAAACTACTATAGTGGGTTACTAGAGAGCTATCATGCATAAAAATAACAATTCTAAGCAATAGAACAAGCATGCATACTCATTTATCCTGCCACCTACAATGCTAAAATACTCAAGAAATACTCCACCAAAAGAAATTCTACTTGGACAAGTGGAGGAGTCACATACCGGAGAACAAATGCTCCAAATTTCAGCAGAAATGTTGGGCTGAGCAAGGAGATCGAAAAATCCAGGTGAAGAACAGGAAGAACTTGGGTTTGAGCTGGGTGTGTCGTTGTTTTCGGGAGAGAGAAAGAGTAGGGGAGGAAGAGATAAGTGAGGGGCCAGGTGGGGCCCTCTCACACCTGGGTGGCGCGGCCAGGGCTGGGCCGCGCCACCTATGTTTGATGTGGCGTGGCAGCGCCTCCTGGTGCCTAACAGGTGTCTTTCTGCCCCATTTTTGACATAAAAATTTATAAAGAATTTTCTGGAATTTTTCGAGAAACTTTATTTTTGAGGATTTTTCAGAAATTGGCATATCGATAAAAATTCAGAAAAACGAAGATGAAGAGATTTCAAGCAAATCAAAACCAAGCATGCAGCAACTCTGAGATACTCTTAATCATGCAACTAAACTGAAGGAATAAAAATTGATGAAAGTAAATACAAGTGAGGTGGAGTGGATGCGGTGAAAACGAAATTTCGTTCATATAAAATCACTTTGTTAACAAGGTTGATCAAGTCTTGTTCCCAAACTAACTTCATATGAGGCAAAACTTTGCACTTCACTTAATGCTTATGTTACCTCAACTTTGATAGGTATAGTCCCAATCATAACAATTTGATATTCTTCCTTGGGCTTTCGCTCTGAACAAATAATTTGACCAACTTTGATGGTCTCAACATGCTTGATTGAATTTAGAGCATTCTTCCTATCAATCTTCTTGGGAAAATAAACCGTGTACTCTTTGTCATTGACATTAAAAGTGACTTTTCCTTGATTGCAATTAATAACAGCACCTGCGGTGTTTAGAAAAGGTCTCCCAAGAATAATAGACATATTATCATCTTCAGGCATTTCCAACACAACAAAGTCAGTTAAAATCAAACAGCTATTAGCAACTTGAACAGGACCATTTTCACATATACCAATAGGAATAGTAGTGGACTTATCAGCCATCTGCAAAGATATATCAGTTGATACTAATTTTTCTAGATCAAGTCTCTTATAAAGAGAAAAAGGCATGACACTAACTCTAGCTCCCAAATCACATAAAGCAGTTCTAACATAGTTATTTTTAATGGAGCAAGGAATAGTAGGTATACCTGGATCTCCAAGCTTCTCCGGAACTTTACCATCAAAAGAATAATTAGCAAGTAAAGTGGAAATTTCCTCACTAGGAATTTTCCTTTTGTTAGTGACAATATCTTTCATATACTTGGCATAAGGAGGCATTCTAATAGCATCAGTCAAAGGAATTTGCAAAAATAAAGGTCTCATCCATTCACAAAACCTGTTGTAGTGTTCTTCTTCCTTGGACTTGTGTTTCTTACTAGGAAAAGGCATTGGTTTCTGTACCCAAGGTTCTCTCTCTTTACCATGCTTGTTGGCAATGAAGTCTTCTTTGGTGTACTTTGCATTTTTATCACTCTTTTCTGGTTCCTCTTCAACTTCTTCTTTATCGGAAGCATCTCCTGGTTCAGTTTCAGCATCAGAAATAGAAACACTGTTAGGATCTTCACCTGCATCAGATGATTCTGTGGTTGTTTTATGCTTCTTCTTCTTCTTCTCCTTAGAAGGAATATCATCACTTGAAGTACGTTAAGAATCTTTCTCGACCCTCTTAGGATATCCTTCAGGATATAATGGATCTTGAGTAGCAGCGCCACTTCTTGTGCGTATTTCACATGCTTGCTTCTCTCTTGCGGCATTAACTAGCAAGTCTTTTTGCACCTTGGTAAGCTGATCAATTTGTGTTTGAACCATTTGAAAATGTTTAACAAGTATCTTCACATCATTAGCGGTTCTCTCCACAATATCCTGCAACTTATTAATAGCTCTAGAATTTTCCAACAAATGATTATGCACCATTCTATTAAAATTTTCTTGCTTAACAATAAAATTA
Organism: Dactylis glomerata; assembly: GCA_007115705.1. Classification (NCBI taxonomy): domain Eukaryota; kingdom Viridiplantae; phylum Streptophyta; class Magnoliopsida; order Poales; family Poaceae; genus Dactylis; species Dactylis glomerata. Next base: position 3,142,773 of record QXEO01000379.1, read on the forward strand.
TCAAATTTATCTAAGCATTGATCAGGAGGTTTAGTATAAGGAATATCTCTTTCATCAAAGCGTTGGAGAGAGTGTACCTCAATAGTTGATGAGTGAGGGATTGGCTTACATAATTCTTCTATAGGAGGTAAATTCTTCACATCTTCGGCCTTAATACCTTTCTCCTTAAGAGATTTCTTAGCTTCCTTCATAACTTCATCATTTAATTCAATCATCCCTCTCTTCTTCGACGTAGGCTCTGTAGATGGCACATGGGTTGGTGCTGGTGTTGGCTCAACTAAAGTCCAATCATCATGATTCCGGCTTATTTTAGCCATTAATTCTTCAGCATCAGCCGGAGTTCTTTCCCTGAAAACACAACCAGCACAGTTCTTTCCCTGAAAACACAACCAGCACAACTATCCAAATATGACTTAGATTCATCCGTTAGTCCATTATAAAATATATCAAGGAGTTTGTTTTTAGGCAATGGTTCTTTAGGCAAAGCTCTAATTAAAGAACAAAACCTTGTCCAAGATTCAGGCAATATCTCTCCTTTTCCCTGTTCAAAATCAAAGATTTTATCCACAGCGACATGTTGAGCACTAGTAGGAAAATATTTCTGAAAGAAAGCATTAACCAAAGCAATAGGACTAGTAAGAGATCCAGGAGACAAGCTATTAAACCAAGTTTTAGCACCATCTTTCAACGAGAAAGGAAAAATCTTAGCAACAAAGTAAGTGCGGAGCTTAATATCATCAGAAAACAAATTACTCAAAGTAGAAAGCTCATTCATGTGCCCCATAGCACTCTCATCTTTAGTACCACAAAAAGGAGTTTTCTCAACAATAGATATGTAAGATAAATCCAAAGAGAAACCATAATCCTTGTCTCTAATATTTATGGGAGAAGCAGCAAACTTAGGATCAGGAGACAAATTATATCTAACAGAACGTCTTGCAAGAAGTTCTTTAACATTACCAGCATTACGAGCAGCACGTGCTTCAGCAATAAAATCATCATTAAGCTCAATATAAGCATCATCATCATAATCATCACTAGAACATTCCCTAGACTCAGGTGAACTAACAGGTGTAACAGTGGTGTTTCCCAACTTAGCTCTAGCAATAGTAGCATATAAAAAGGAACCTAGTGAACCACTCTCATCAAGCACAGCAGAAGCATCATCTAAATTATCAGTGGCATTTTCAATCTCAGCAGAAGTAGTAGCAGTAGCGTGTGGGTGTGGTGGTGTAAGCAACTTACTCATAACAGATGGCGAATCAAGAGCAACAGAGGTGTTGAGAGTCGTACCTCTTCTTGTAGTGGATGGCAATATAGGAACTTTTCCATCACGAGGTTTACCCATGATGAAAGGATTGCAGCGAACAATATGAATACGAAGTGAACTTACAAATAAAGCTATGCTCCCCGGCAACGGCGCCAGAAAATAGTCTTGATGACCCACAAGTATAGGGGATCGCAACAGTCTTCGAGGGAAGTATTACCCAAATTTATTGATTCGACACAAGGGGAGCCAAAGAATATATGTAAGCCTTAACAGATGAGTTGTCAATTCAGCTGCACCTGGAAACAGTCTTGCTCGCAGTGGTTTATCAGTGGCAACAGTTTTATAGTGGTGACAGTAGTGAAACAGTAACAACAGTAGTAAAATAGCAGCAGTAATAGTAACAGTAGTAAACAGTAGGAACAAATACTGTAGGCATAGGGATGGATTACGGGCGTTGCATGGATAAGATAATTCATGAAATCAATGAGACATGGGCATTGCAGATAAATAATGATAAAGCATCATAGTACAAACAATCATAGGCATGTGTTCCGTATATAGTCGTACGTGCTCACAAGGAGAAACTTGCACAACATCTTTTGTCCTACCAGCCTGTTGCAGTAGGGCCTCAAGGGAACTACTGGTAATTAAGGTACTCCTTTTAATAGAGTACCGGAGCAAAGCATTAGCACTTGGTGAACACATGTGATCCTCACATCATAGCCATCCCCTCTGGTTATCCCAATTTCTGTCACTTTGGGGCCTCGGGTTCCGGACAACAATATGTGTATACAACTTGTAGGTAAGACCATAAACAATAAGTATCATCATAGAAATAATAACATGTTCAGATCTGAAATCATGGCACTCGGGCCCAAAGTGACAAGCATTAAGCACAACAAGTTGCAACAATGTCATAGGCACGAAATAAAGATACTAGGCACTATGCCCTAACAATCTCATATCAAATTACATGAACAATCTCATCCAATCCCTACCATCCCCTCACCTACAGCGGGGGAATTACTCACACATGGATGGGGGAGTCATGGATGGTCGATGGAGGAGCGTCGGTGGTGATGGTGATGAAGATCTCCTCCAAATCCCCGTCCCGGCAGGGTGCCAGAACGGAGTTTCTGGTTCCGAATCGCGGTTTCTGATGGCGGCGGCGCAGCGGAAGTCTATCTGGGAAAAACGCCGTCTCCCCGATATTATGTCGTCCGAGGGTATATGTAGGCGAGAGGCGAGGCCGAGAGGATGGCTGGGGCCTCCTCACGCCAGGGTGGCGCGGCCAGGGCTGGGCCGCGCCACCAGTGTGTGAGGGCCCCTCGAGCCTCCTCTCTGTCCCGTCTTCTGGCTCCGTGGGTCTTCTGGCGAAATAGGATTTTTGATGATTTTTCCTGAATTTTTACTGGAAGTTGGATTTCTACACAAAAGCGAGACACCAGAGCAATTCTGCTGAAAATAGCGACAGTCTGTGTTAGTTGCATTCAAAACACACAAATTAGAGGAGAAACAAAAGCAAAAGTGTTCGGGAAAGTAGATACGTTTTGGACGTATCAGCGCCGGCCTGGCGTGTGGGGCCCCTGTGGCTCCCCTCCTACTCTCCTTCGGATGACTGGAAGCTCCCGGACAAAATAAGACTTCAGGAACTTATTTCGTCCAATTCTGAGAATATTTCCTGTGTATCACTTCTGAAACACAAAAACAGCAGAAAACAGGGAACTGGCACTGTGGCAACTTGTTAGTAGGTTAGTTCCGGAAAATGCATAAAAGTGCCACGAAGTGTAACGAAACATTAGGCAAATGGTGTAAAACAAGCATGGAGCATCAAAAATTATAGATACGTTGGAGACGTATCAAGCATCCCCAAGCTTAACTCCTGCTCGTCCTCGAGTAGGTAAGTGATAACAAAAGAATAATTTTTGAGGTGATATGCACCTACACAATCTTGATCATATATGTAAGCATTTGTGAGCTGGGATCATAAGAACTTAAAACATGGGCATCAAAGATATAATCTTGACAATAAGAACTTAGCAACCATGTTGTAAACATGCAAATGAACGCAAACAAAAGATCATGAAAATGAAACAATGAAAGTCAAACGTGTGTTCAAATCATAAAGAAAAACATACAAATGGTTTTCAGCTTGTCCTTCAAAGAGAGCAAAACATAAATGCATAGGACACCTTCAAGTTTAGGAGGGCGACTAGATACAAATAATTTGAGAACAAGTGAAACCAACAATATGAATCAATCAATGAACTTTGGGACAATGCATATTACACTAAGAATGACAACTATGCTCTCTTACTAGTGCATAAAGGAAGAAGGTGGTGACTCAACATAAAAGCAGAAGAAAGGCCCTTCGCAGAGGGAAGCAGTGATTGAAAGTTTTATAACCTTCAAAAATTATGGTACTAACCGGCTTTGAGCTCTCATTGCCCCCATCATAAGCATCTTGAATGGTTAAAGTTAATGCGAGAACAATTATGATGCATATGCTTGACAAATCATAAGTTGAAAACCTCGTGTCCCATGAATACGAGTACCCAAACCTCATGCTACTTTACTTAGAGTCCCAAGCAAGGCTCTTGTCATTGTAAGTATATGCATATAATTGAGAACCGCCAATGGGGTACCTCCGTGCCCGATGACATGGAACAAGCCCACATCAAAATGACAGGACAAGCAGACAATGAACACCTCGACATCTCTTTTATTTGCCATTTGTTTAGCTTTTTATTGTGAGATGCGTCGTCGAATGTTCACCATGGGTATGCTGCAAATTTCCACCATGAATTATGCATGGCTTAGATTAGCGGCCCGGCGTTTCCCTAACACATATACAAACTCCATGATCCCCACAAGATTCCCAATTCATTTCACACCGCGGGCATCCATAAACAAAAGATCACGATATCAACTCAAATAAGAAGTGCAATGTTGAAAGCTTGCCCATGACTGCATGGCTGGGATAGTCTCCAACTTACAACTTGCAAGCATAACAACTCAACATAGGAGACCATAATGTCAAATTTTTAAGAACAGAAAAAAGTAAAGTGTGCCTTCCGGTTCGTGAGAGCTTTACTGACCGAATTTCGCATAACACTGGTAAGAGTTTAATTTGAAGAGAAAATAAAAGCAAGTCAAATTTACTTGGAATAGCAAATTGCTAGTAGGTATGTATGGTGAACACTTTGGAAAACTTTGGCTTTTAGGAGTTGGATGCACGAGTAGAGCTCATACTCAGTACAAGGCGAGGGCTAGCAAAAGACTGGGAGCGACCAACTAAGAGAGCAATAATGGCCATAATCATGCAAAGCGACAAAGCGACATTAAAAGAAGCATAAGATGGCATCAAAAGTCAAAAACTAAATGATCATAGAGGCTATTGGCGACTTTGTAAGAGTCTAACATGTGAGAGCATGCGCCAAGTCAACCCAAATAAAGCTTCAAGGAGAAAACGAAAATAATGCTTCCATACAATAAAAACAACGCATGATTTTTTTCAAAGGCTCATTAAGCAATCTCAGTTATTTGAGACAAGTCATGCTACAGCAAAACCACTAAGCATACTATCAAAAAGACATCAAGCATGACATGAAAAAGCCTAAGCCGCAGTCTACACAAGCTCCTTCTTGTACCACTTTTTTGCATAAAGCTTTTTCTCTTTTCCAACACCATTTGAAATTTTTATAGACACCTCTTTTGATGAAAACCAATAAAGATCAGAGGCAAAAATACACCTTAATGAAAAGATATGACAAGGACTGAATGCAAATCAAGGTGAAAACGAAAACCAAAAGCAGTAGCAGAAAAAGAAGAACACCCGGTGAAATTGTAAGAATGAAAAACGGAGTGTTCTTGGCAAATGAAAACGAGTACATCTCCTCCAAAGGAAATTTGTTGGGGTCCAACCATTTATTGCAGCAAACAAAACTGACTAACTAAGAAAACTAAAACAACTGCGCTCCAAGAAAAACACATAGTGCATGAAGCAATAAAAATATAGTGTCTTGAAAGGTGACCTGATTTTTGCCGATGAAGAAGGGGTGCCTCGGGGGCATCCCCAAGCTTTGACGCTTGTACTTCTTGGATATTTCTTGGGGTGATGCATGGGCATCCCCAAGCTTGAGCTTTTTTCCATTCTTCAACTCATCTCATCATTCTCCAATCCCTACACTTGAAAACTTCCTTCATACAAAACTAAACACAAATCTATTAGCAACATTAGTGTAGGCATAACATATAATCAACCTCTTTTTGCTTCAGGTTTTAACTCAAAACCACCACATATATAGCAAGTACTACTGTACCAACCTCCCCAAAAGTTCTATGATCAAAAGAACTCAAAAGAAAGCGATAAAGTGGCAAACACAAATATTGGCAGAAATCTGTCAAAACAGAACAGCTGACAAAGGCCGAATTTTTGAGGGGTTTTGTGTTGCTCAAATCAAAAAGTGTTCAACTAATGAAAGTTTGGATATAACCTGGGGCATATGCACAAGAAATCGCAGGTCCAAAATATATACAGAGAATTTATACGAATTTTTACGGTGCAGCACTGAAAACAGTTTCAGGACAGCAACATCCCCAAATCTTTACCTCACTCAAATTAGAGGCTTCTCTTGGCACAAAAACGAAATAAACAAGATAAGGAGCGGTCATTACAGTAGTAATGACTTCCAAGACTCAAATAAAAGAAAAAGTACTGAAAATAAAATATTGGGTTATCTCCCAAGAGTGCTTTTCTTTAACGCCTTTGAGCTAGGCGCAGAAAATTGCGAACCAAGTAATATCAATAGATGAAGTGCTAGGATCAGCGGGTGCCTTACGTCTTCATTTCTTATCTTTGCTCTTGACTCTAGGAAAGACATGGCTATTGCAAGGTGGAGAGATAAATCTTATATTGCCTTTTCCCACATCAATGACGGCGCCCAGGAGCTTCAGGAGGGATCTTCCAAGTGTGATTCGTCCTTTTCCTACACATTCAATAACAAGATAATTGATATGTCTCAAATGTATCTATAATTTTTGATGCTCCATGCTTGTTTTTACACCATTTGCCTATTGTTTCGTTACACTTCGTGGCATTTTTATGCATTTTCCGGAACTAACCTATTAACGAAGTGCCACAGTGCCAGTTTCCTGTTTTCTGCAGTTTTTGTGTTTCAGAAGTGATACACAGGAAATATTCTCGGAATTGGACGAAACAAGTTCCTGAAGTCTTATTTTACCCGGAAGCTTCCAGAGATCCGAAGGAGAGACGGAGAGGGGCCACCAGGGCCCCACACACAGGGCCGGCGCGGCCAGGCCCCTGGCCGCGCCACCCCTGTGTGAGGGAGCTTGGCTCCACCTCTGACATCGCACCTTCGCCTATAAAGACCCCCCGACGAGAAAAACCTCAGTGCCCGATCAGATTTCCAGAACATATCGCGATATGCCGCCGCCGTCGACCCGAAGATCGGGAGGGTCCAGAAGCTCTTCCCGGCACCCTGCCGGAGAGGGGAATCGCCACCGGAGGTCTTCTTCATCGCCATGCTTGCCTCCGGAGCGATGAGTGAGTAGTCTACCTTGGACTATGGGTCCATAGCAGTAGCTAGATGGTTGTCTTCTCCAATTTGTGCTTCATGTTTAGATCTCATGAGCTGCCATACATGATTGAGATCACCGTTATGTAATTCTACATGTTTGGTGTGTTGGGATCCGATGAATATTGGTGTTTATGATTAAGTTGCTGTACTGAATATTATCTTTTGTTATCTCTATGTTGTTTATGATCTTGCATGCTCTCCGTTGTTAGTAGCTATCTTGGCCAAGTAGTTGCTAGTGACTCCAAGAGGGGGTATTTATGCTCGATAGTGGGTTCATGTCTCTATTTCACCTGGGGGAGTGACAGAAACCTCTAAGGTGGTAGATGTGCTGTTGCTACTAGGGAGAAAACAATATTCATATGCTCAAGGGCATATGCTTTGTTTACATTACACACTTTGCTTAATGCAATTATCTGTTGTTCGCAACTTAATACTTCTAGGGTGTTCGGATTGATATCCCCGGGAGTGGATTATTAGTCATAGATGCAGTTGGATGGCGGTCTATGTATTTTGTTGTAATGCCCAGAGTAAATCTCATAGTGATCTTCTTGACATATCACGTTATCTCTATTCTATCAATTGCCCAACTGTAATTTGTTTACCCAGCATGTGTTATTTTATCTATGGAGAGACACCACTAGTGAACTGTGGACCCCGGTCCTATTTACATCATATTGCAATCACCTGTTTACTTTTGTCGTAATGTTTACTTTACTAGCATACTCTACTGTTTTCCACTCGATATGCTCATAACCTTTGTTTCAAGCAAACCGGTGAGATTGACAACCTCATCGCAAGTTGGGAACAAAGTATTTGTTTGTGTGTGTGCAGGTTCCACAACACCTTCAGTCGTCATTGTCTCTCCTCTCCTGATCGATAAACCTTGGTTTCTTAGCTGAGGTAAAACTAGCCGCTACACTCATCGTACCTTCCTCTTGGGGTTCCCAACGGGCTGGTCATCACCACGCACAAGGACTTACTGCTCCCACGTCAACTACACGCCACAGCTCTTTGCTGGCGCCATCACCGAGTAGCAGCTTCTTTTCTGGCGCCGTTGCTGGGGAGGAAGAGAAGACTTCTGCGAGGGGAGTTCTTCGCACACACATTCTTTACTTTGTTATTTGTTTTGCTTTACTTTATTTTATTTTACCTGCATTGCTTTTTATACCAAAAACCCAAAAAAATTAGAATCCTTGGTAGTTGTTTTTACTTATCTGCTTTTAGTTTTGTTAAAATGAGTAATCCTGAAGTAGAAGTTCGTAGTTTTAAGCAACAAGGGGGAGAAAGTTTAAAAGATGCTTGGTACCGTATTAACAATGCTCATCATAGGTGTACCAAAAAGCACTCTACCACGATCCTCCTTAGAAATTTTTATGTTGGTATATCCAGTTGGAATAGGTATGTTCTTGATACTCTTACAGGAGGTAATTTTATGGGTACTCCCGCGGGAGAAGCATGTACTATAATTGAAAGTTTAGTGGAAGTACCACCTATTCATGTTGCTAAGACTGAGACCACCTTGGAAGAGGTGGTAGAAAAGCTCAGCTCCTTAGAAAAAAGTTTGCCAAGTATCCTAGAAAATGCTAGCCGCATTAGTGAATTAATAGAAAACATTGGTAAAAGAATTACCATTTTAGAGGCTAGCACTACTCATGACAATCAAAACTTAAGGATTGGTAAACTAGAAGAGTCTATGGAAACTCTTAGCTTAATCTTCTCTTCTCTTAAATTTAAGAAGGAGAAAGTGTTTGTTGGAAAAGAGCAAAAATTTATGTATGTTCCCAAGGTTTCTGTGCTTAAATCTCAACATGTTCTTAAAATTGGTAAGACTCTTAGTTCCACTAAGGGTGACTTGCAGGTTGAACCATCTTCGGGAACCTTCAAAGAGCCTACTGAGGTAACTAGCACTTCATCTCTTGATATTACTTGATTCGCAATTTTCTGCGCCTAGCTCAAAGGCGTTAAAGAAAAGCACTCTTGGGAGATAACCCAATGTTTTATTTTCAGTATTTCTTTTATTTGAGTCTTTGAAGTCATTACTACTGTAATGACCGCTCCTTATCTTGTTTATTTCGTTTTTGTGCCAAGAGAAGCCTCTAATTTGAGTGAGGTAAAGATTTGGGGATGTTGCTGTCCTGAAACTGTTTTCGGTGCTGCAGCGTAAAAATTCGTAAAACTTCTCTGTTTATCTTTTGGACCTGCGATTTCTTGTGAATATGCCCCAGGTTATATCCAAACTTTTCTTAGTTGAACACTTTTTGATTTTAGCAACATAAAATCCCTCAAAAATTCGACCTTTGTCAGCTGTTCAGTTTTGACAGATTTCTGCCAATATTTGTGTTTGCCACTTTATCGCTTTCTTTTGAGTTCTTTTGATCATGGAACTTTTTGGGGAGTTGCTACAGTAGTATTTGCTATATATGTGGTGGTTTTGAGTTGAAACCTGAAGCAAATAGAGGGTTGAATATATTTTATGCTTGCACTAATGTTGCTAATAGAATTGTGTTTAGTTTTGTATGAAGGAAGTTTTCAAGTGTAGGGATTGGAGAATGATGAGATGAGTTGAAGAATGGACAAAAGCTCAAGCTTGGGGATGCCCATGCATCACCCCAAGAAATATCCAAGAAGTACAAGCGTCAAAGCTTGGGGATGCCCCCGAGGCACCCCTTCTTCATCGGCAAAAATTAGGTCACCTTTCAAAACACTATATTTTTATTGCTTCATGCACTATGTGTTTTTCTTGGAGCGTCAGTTGTTTTAGTTTTCTTAGTTGGTTTAGTTTGTTTGTTTGCTACAATAAATGGTTGGACCCCAACAAATTTCCTTTGGAGGAGATGTACTCGTTTTCATTTGCAAGGAACGCTCTAGTTTTCACTCTTATTAAAAATCGAGCGTTCTACTTTTTCTGCTGCTGCTTTTGGTTTTCGTTTTCACCTTGATTTGCGTTCAGATCTTGTCATATCTTTTCATCAAGGTGTATTTTTGCCTCTGATATTTATTGGTTTTCATCAAAAGAGGTGTTTATAAAAATTTCAAATGGTGTTGGAAAAGAGAAAAAGCTTTGTGCAAAATAGTGGTACAAGAAGGAGCTTGTGTAGACTGCGGCTTAGGCTTTTTCATGTCATGCTTGATGTATTTTTGATAGTATGCTTAGCGGTTTTGCTGTAGCATGACTTGTCTCAAATAACTGAGATTGCTTAATGAGCCTTTGAAAAAATCATGCGTTGTTTTTATTGTATGGAAGCATTATTTTGGTTTTCTCCTTGATGCTTTATTTGGGTTGACTTGGCGCATGCTCACACATGTTAGACTCTTACAAAGTCGCCATTAGCCTTCATGATCATTTAGTTTTTGACTTTTGATGCCATCTTATGCTTCTTTTAATGTCGTTTCGTCGCTTTGCATGATTATGGCCATTATTGCTCTCTTAGTTGGTCGCTCCCAGTCTTTTGCTAGCCCTCGTCTTGTACTGAGTATGAGCTCTACTCGTGCATCCAACTCCTAAAAACCAAGTTTGCCATTGTGTCCACTATAAATTCCTATGCATGGTATTTGTAAGCCATTCCAAAGTAAATTTTCATGTGCTACCTTTCAAAAACCTTCAAAAACACTTCTCATTTTGTGACACTGTTTTCAGCTCATGGGGACGTAGTGGTCGGATTTGCTATCTTCCATATTGCTTATTCCAAAAAAAGAAAAAAGAAAAAAAGGCACTCCTCCAAAGAATGTGAATGTTGGTGGGCACCCGATGGAATCGGTTAGCCATGGTATGTGAAAGGAAAAAGGTGGGGAGGAGTGCCAAGTTTTATAAAAAAGAGCACAAAAGTGCCAATCTCTCTCTCAAAAACTTGCTTCATTTTTGTATGGAAGATAGTAAGAACCCCATTGCCAGTCGTTGACAAAGACACCCACCTCTCAAAACCAATTTTTATCTCTCTGTTTTACAAATGAAAAGCTCTAGCACATGCTCAATCAATGCTTCCCTCTGCGAAGGGCCTTTCTTCTACTTTTATGTTGAGTCACCACCTTCTTTCTTTATGCACCGTTAGGAGAGCATAGTTGTCATTCTTAGTGTGATATGCATTGTCCCAAAGTTCATTGATTGATTCATATTGTTGGTTTCACTTGTTCTTAAATTACTTGTATCTAGTCACCCTCTTAAACTTTGAGGTGTCCTATGCATTTATGTTTTGCTCTCTTTGAAGGACAAGCTGAAAACCTTTTGTATGTTTTTCCTTATGATTTGAACACACGTTTGACTTTCATTGTTTCATTATCATGATCTTTTGTTTGTGTTCATTTGCATGTTTACAACATGGTTGCTAAGTTCTTATTGTCATGATTATATCTTCATGCCCATGTTTTAAGTTCTATTGATCCCAGCTCACCAATGCTTACATATATGATCAAGATTGTGTAGGTGCATGTCACCTCAAAAATTATTCTTTTGTTATCACTTACCTACTCGAGGACGAGCAGGAGTTAAGCTTGGGGATGCTTGATACGTCTCAAACGTATCTATAATTTTTGATGCTCCATGCTTGTTTTTACACCATTTGCCTATTGTTTCGTTACACTTCGTGGCATTTTTATGCATTTTCCGGAACTAACCTATTAACGAAGTGCCACAGTGCCAGTTTCCTGTTTTCTGCTGTTTTTGTGTTTCAGAAGTGATACACAGGAAATATTCTCGGAATTGGACGAAACAAGTTCCTGAAGTCTTATTTTACCCGGAAGCTTCCAGAGATCCGAAGGAGAGACGGAGAGGGGCCACCAGGGCCCCACACACAGGGCCGGCGCGGCCAGGCCCCTGGCCGCGCCACCCCTGTGTGAGGGAGCCTGGCTCCACCTCTGACATCGCCCCTTCGCCTATAAAGACCCCCCGACGAGAAAAACCTAAGTGCCCGATCAGATTTCCAGAACATATCGCGATACGCCGCCGCCGTCGACCCGAAGATCGGGAGGGTCCAGAAGCTCTTCCCGGCACCCTGCCGGAGAGGGGAATCGCCACCGGAGGTCTTCTTCATCGCCATGCTTGCCTCCGGAGCGATGAGTGAGTAGTCTACCTTGGACTATGGGTCCATAGCAGTAGCTAGATGGTTGTCTTCTCCAATTTGTGCTTCATGTTTAGATCTCATGAGCTGCCATACATGATTGAGATCACCGTTATGTAATTCTACATGTTTGGTGTGTTGGGATCCGATGAATATTGGTGTTTATGATTAAGTTGTTGTACTGAATATTATCTTTTGTTATCTCTATGTTGTTTATGATCTTGCATGCTCTCCGTTGTTAGTAGCTATCTTGGCCAAGTAGTTGCTAGTGACTCCAAGAGGGGGTATTTATGCTCGATAGTGGGTTCATGTCTCTATTTCACCTGGGGGAGTGACAGAAACCTCTAAGGTGGTAGATGTGTTGTTGCTACTAGGGAGAAAACAACATTCATATGCTCAAGGGCATATGCTTTGTTTACATTACACACTTTGCTTAATGCAATTATCTGTTGTTCACAACTTAATACTTCTAGGGTGTTCGGATTGATATCCCCGGGAGTGGATTATTAGTCATAGATGCAGTTGGATGGCGGTCTATGTATTTTGTTGTAATGCCCAGAGTAAATCTCATAGTGATCTTCTTGACATATCACGTTATCTCTATTCTATCAATTGCCCAACTGTAATTTGTTTACCCAGCATGTGTTATTTTATCTATGGAGAGACACCACTAGTGAACTGTGGACCCCGGTCCTATTTACATCATACTGCAATCACCTGTTTACTTTTCTCGTACTGTTTACTTTACTAGCATACTCTACTGTTTTCCACTCGATACGCTCATAACCTTTGTTTCAAGCAAACCGGTGAGATTGACAACCTCATCGCAAGTTGGGAACAAAGTATTTGTTTGTGTGTGTGCAGGTTCCACAACACCTTCAGTCGTCATTGTCTCTCCTCTCCTGATCGATAAACCTTGGTTTCTTAACTGGGGGAAAACTAGCCGCTACACTCATCATACCTTCCTCTTGGGGTTCCCAACGGGCTGGTCATCACCACGCACAAGGACTTACTGCTCCCACGTCAACTACACGCCACAGCTCTTTGCTGGCGCCATCACCGAGTAGCAATAATCAGTAGATATCATTCTTCCTAGGACTTTTGTAAAAACTCCTTCAGCTATTCCAATGGGAAATATAGTGGCATTGTTAGTGAGAGAAATTCCTTCTCCCCCTTCAGAAAGCTTCCAAAGGCTCAAAGATTCATAAACATCCTTTGGCATGAGACAAAATTCAGACATAATATCACAACGAGCATGAAAAGTTTCACCACTAATGGTGATTTTTACCGTAGGATACCAACTCGAAGGTTCAGAATTTGTTGGCACATAATCAAAATGCCGGCGCAAAGTATTGTAGCAAGAATTCAAGCTAGCAGTGCGAGTCTTAAGAGTATCAAGTCTATTAATAATGCACACAAGAGAGGAATCAAAATAGGTTGGCATGCTATAAATTGTAATCAACTTTTTTATAATATTGAAGGCTTGATCTCCATCACAATGAAGGAAATCTCCTTCTGCAGTAGCATCCAAAGCATATCTATAACGAAGAGCAAGTCCAAAGTAAAAGCTACTAAGAAGCAAACTCAAGGTTATTTTAGGTTCAGTTTTTCCATGCCAATCATAAATTCTAGACCAAGCTTCTTTAAAACTTTCCTCATCCTTCTGTTTAAAAGTAAAAATCATGTCCTCGGGCGACATAGTAATAGCAACTGAACTAGACATAATAAACAACTACCAAGGATTCTAATTTTTTTGGGTTTTTGATATAAAACGATGCAGGTAAAATAAATAAAGTAAAGCAAAACAATAACAAAGTAAAGGATGTGCGTGTGAAAACTCCCCTCGCAGAAGTCTTCCACTCTTCCCCGGCAACGGCGCCAGAAAATTGTTTGCTGGTGCCAAGTTGACGTGGGAAAGTGTAGTTGATGTGGGAACTTCTTCTTCTTCACTCCCCGGCAACGGCGCCAGAAAATTGTTGCTTGATGCGTGGTGAATGACCAGCCTGTTGGGAACCCCAAGAGGAAGGTGTGATGAATATAGCAGCAAGATTTTCCCTCAGTTAAGAAACCAAGGTTTGTCGATCAGGAGAAAAGCAGACAATAACGACTGAAGGTGATGCAGACTGGCTTAGCGACAGCTTCAGACAATTTATATATGGCGCCTCGTCCAAGATTTGCTTTGTTAGCTGCAACGCGGAACCTGCACACAACACAACCAAGTACTTTGTTCCCAACTTGCGATGAGGTTGTCAATCTCACCGGTTTGCTTGAAACAAAGGTTATGAGCGTATCGAGTGGAAAACAGTAGAAGTATGCGAGTAAAGTAAACCGTGCGAGTAAAGTAAACAGTGCGAGTAAAGTAAACAGGTGATAGCAATATGATGGAAATAGGACCGGGGTCCACAGTTCACTAGTGGTGTCTCTCCATAAGATAAATAACACATGCTGGGTAAACAAATTACAGTTGGGCAATTGATAGAATAAAGATAAACGTGATATGTCAAGAAGATCACTACGAGATTTACTCTGGGCATTACAACAACATACATAGACCGCCATCCAACTGCATCTATGACTAATAATCCACTTGTGGTGAATCAATCCGAGAACTCCACAAGTATTAAGTTGCGAACAACAGATAATTGCATTAAGCAAAGTGTGTAATGTAAACAAAGCATATGCCCTTGAGCATATGAATGTTGTTTTCTCCCTAGTAGCAACAGCACATCTACAACCTTAGAGGTTTCTGTCACTCCCCCAGGTTAAATAGAGGCATGAACCCACTATCGAGCATAAATACCCCCTCTTGGAGTCACTAGCAACTACTCGGCCAAGATAGCTACTAACAACGGAGAGCATGCAAGATCATAAACAACATAGAGATAACATAAGATAATATTCAGTACAGCAACTCAATCATAACACCAATATTCATCGGATCCCAACAAACCAAACATGTAGAATTACATAACGGTGATCTCAATCATGTAGGGCAGCTCATGAGATCTAAACATGAAGCACATGGTGGAGAAGACAACCATCTAGCTACTGCTATGGACCCATAGTCCAAGGTAGACTAC
Source organism: Dactylis glomerata (assembly GCA_007115705.1). Lineage (NCBI taxonomy): Eukaryota > Viridiplantae > Streptophyta > Magnoliopsida > Poales > Poaceae > Dactylis > Dactylis glomerata. The sequence continues at coordinate 3,157,777 of QXEO01000379.1, forward strand.
TCACTCATCGCTCTGGAGGCAAGCATGGCGATGAAAAAGACCTCCGGTGGCGATTCCCCTCTCCAGCAGGGTGCCGGGAAGAGCTTCTGGACCCTCCTGATCTTTGGGTCGACGGCGGCGGCGGATCGCGATGTGTTCTGGAAAATTGATCGGGTACTTAGGTTTTTCCCGTCGGGGGGTCTTTATAGGCGAAGGGGCGATGTCAGGAGTGGAGCCAGGTGGCCTCACGCCTGGCTGGCGCGGCCTAGGCCCTGGCCGCGCCAGCCTGGCGTGTGGGGCCCCTGTGGCTCCCCTCCTACTCTCCTTCGGATGACTGGAAGCTCCCGGACAAAATAAGACTTTAGGAACTTGTTTCGTCCAATTCCGAGAATATTTCCTGTGTATCACTTCTGAAACACAAAAACAGCAGAAAACAGGGAACTCGCACTGTGGCAACTTGTTAGTAGGTTAGTTCCAGAAAATGCATAAAAGTGCCACGAAGTGTAACGAAACATTAGGCAAATGGTGTAAAAACAAGCATGGAGCATCAAAAATTATAGATACGTTGGAGACGTATCACATTTCCTGGCCGAGGTACTGTTATCGGGTGATCATCTCTGCTGAATTCTATGGGTTGCTCTGACCAATGTAGGTATTCTGTTGTCGCTGGAGGTGAAGTTATTGCGAGGTTGACTTGTCAAGTTATGCTTTTCTCCTCTTTGTTCGACTTGGGTACTGGTTGTATCATTGCTGTGATGTGCCCCTTAGATGGAACATATCCTTCCTCGTCGTCGCGTCCCTGGTTTGACAGATCTTGACCCTTGGGAGCTCCACTATTTTGTTGGGTTGTCATCGTGTTGCTTGTGTTTCCCTCGTATCCCTGGCGTTTTGCCTCGGCTTGCTTATTGAGTGCTTGATGACCCACAAGTATAGGGGGTGTATCGTAGTACTTTCGATAAATAAGAGTGTCGAACCCAACGAGGAGCAGAAGGTGTTGATGAGTGGTTTTGATCAAGGATTCACTGTAAATACTAGCAAACAGGTTTTCAGGGGTATTTGGTAATACGAGTAAATAAAGTGCGAGTAAATAAAAGATAGTAGTAACAAATGCAGCAAGTGGCCCAATCCTTTCTTCAGCAAAGGACAAGCCGGTTGTGTAACTTATAATAACCAAACGTTCTCGAGGACACACGGGAGTTTCTGTCAAGAGCTTTCGCTTCATAAAGCCAATAGACTTTATTGGTTTGATAGGTGTTATAGGGGTGAACCTGTGCTAGCGCATTACCCTTACTAGGATAAATACACACTTGTGATTATACCCTCCTGCAAGCATCCGCAAATACATGAAAGTAATTAAGATAAATCTAACCACAGCCTTAAACTCTAAGATCCTACGCTCCCTGGTGCAACGGTTTCCCAACGGAGGTTTAGGTTTCTGTCACTCCAGCAACCCCACAATTGGTAGCCAAATACACAATGCATCTCACTAGGCCCATAAATGGTGAAGTATCATGTAGTCGACGTTCACATGACACCACTAGTGAAATAGCACCACAACAATATCAAACCATTAAATATTTCTCAACAATAATTCACTACTAACATCTTGACTTCTCCCATGTCCTCAAGAACTAAACGAACTACTCACAAGACATCATATGGATCATGATCAGAGGTGAAATAATGGTAAATAACAATCTGAACATAAACCTTAATTCAACGGTTCCACTCAATAGCATCAACTACAAGAGTAATCAACACCGGGAAAGTTTCCCCTATGAATATAACAAGATCCAACTCAAGATGTTACAGCGGGATGGCATGGTGATGATGGAGATGAAGGTGCTGGTGATGGAGATGATGATGATGATGATCCCGATGAAGTCCGGTGCGATGGTGATGACGATGGCGACGATCTCCCCTCTCCGGGAAGGAATTTCCCCGGCAAATTTCTGCCTGCCGGAGAGCTTTTCTCTCTCTGGTGTTTTCCGCACCGCAGAGGCGGCGATGTCTAACTCTGAGCCCCCCCTTTGACTTAGGTTTTCGGGGACGATGAAATACACGAAGGGGCGAGACCAGAAGTGGGCCAGGGTGGCCTCACACAGGGCTGGCGCGGCCAGGGGTCAGGCCGCGCCACCCTGGCGTGAGGGCCCCTCCTGGCTCCTCTCGACTCCTCCTTCTGGCTTCCTGAGTCTTCTGGGAAAATATAATTTCCTGGTATTTTTCTGGAATTTTCCTGATCTTCAAAATATGGTCCCTTGATGGTCCTTTTTCCAGCAGAATCCTGACTCCGGCAGCAAATCCTCCAATGATCATCAAACATGTGAAAACAAAGGAAATAACATAAGTATCAACTCTAAATATGAAATATATCAATGAATAACAGTAAATTATGATACAAAATAGTGATGCAAAATGGACGTATCAACCCCCCAAGCTTAGACCTCGCTTGTCCCCAAGCGAAAACTAAACTCGGTAAACATGACCACATGTTTATGGAGTGAAGTGTCGATAATCGAAATACGGACAAGAAGCATCACATTCACCAAGGCACAAATTATAATAGACAGCAACTTCCCTTTATAAGATATAGACTTGCAATAGGTAAAAGGGAATCACATGTAAAGATGCACAAAGTAAACTATAATTGGCAATGGCAAACCTTAGTTCTTGGTCAAAGAATGATGAACCAGCTATTCTTTCTTTTAAATGGAGCCTTTTAAAACAGAGCTAATATAGCAAAGACCATATGCTCAACAAAATAAACTTTTGCATTCATAGAAAGCTTTCAAAGATATATTCCTTCAGACAAAAGCATTGTACAAAACAAGGAAGATAGTAAACATGATTAAACGAATCAACATATGGATGAGTGAAACATAAAAACTCAAATGCTTGCTTGAGATAGAGGGGAATAGGTTGACTCAACATAAAAGTAAAAGATAGGCCCTTCGTAGAGGGAAGCAGGGATTAAACATGTGCTAGAGCTTTTCATTTGCAAAACAGAGGTAAAAATTGTTTTGAGAGGTGGTTGCTTTTGTCAACGACTAGCAACGGAGTTCTTGATATCTTCCATACTAAACAAGTGAGAGCGGTTCTGAGATTTTTGATTAATTGGCACATTGGTGCTCTTTTATAGCTTTGCACTCCTCCCCACCTTTTTCCTTTCTCAAACCATGGCTAACCGATTCCATCGGGTGCCGACCAACTTTCACATACCATGGAGGAGTGCTCTTTTCTTTCTTTTCTTTTTAAGATTATAATGGTCTGACCAGCTCCCTTGCAAAATTAATGACGAGCATATGAAGCTGCCTAGTCGAGGGGTACTTAATTTAGTATGGAAGATAACAAACCCATCCACTACGTCCTCATGAGCTAAAAACAGTGGCACAAAATGAGGAGTGTTTGAAGGTTTTTGAAAGGTAGCACATGAAAGTTTACTTGGAATGGCTTGAGATACCATGCATAGGAATTTATAGTGGACTCTTTGGAAGTGACTTAGCTTTGGGGTTTGGATGCACGAGAAGTATTTCCTCTCAGTACAGGTTTTTGGCTAGCAAGGTTGGGTAGCAAGCATAAGAGTTGCATGAAAGAGACAAACATACATATAATAAGAACAATCATGCAAACTCCCTTGAAGGCACAATGATTTTGACTTTAGGAATAACAATGCTTATAAGCCAAACATGAAGGATAAACTGAAGTGATGTAACTACAAGCACTTCTTTATTCTTTTCTACTCAAACCTCAAGGTAAAGTTGCTACTGACCAAGCTAGGTTTGCCAAAACCAACTAAATTTACTCATGCTCCCAAAGTGATACCAATACCAATCAACAAGACTAGTCATACAAGAGAGATTGCAAACTAACATAAAGTGTGCGAAAAGTAAACGATAAAACTTCTCATTAATATTTCATTACCGCAACTCACACCAAGGGATACATAGATAACCAACTAAGGAGGATACTTCCAAGTTGCAAACTATTCTATAAGATAACTTCTCTATTCATGATATGACTCTACTTGAAAAGTAAATGAGCAAAAGGTAATGATGTGATACCGCGGCACTCCCCCAAGCTTGGAACAAGCCAAGGGGATGCCTATACCGAAGACGAATTATTCCTTGGGTGGTATTGGTAGCAGCCTTGGATTAATGAAATATTCCAGCAATCTGCGAAGCCTGATATTCTCTTCTTGAAGCATCTCTATCTCCCTCTTCAAGGCTCGATATTGAGTGCAAAACTCATTGGTGACCAGCATTCCCTCTTCTATCACGGGCATGGAGTTAAGATCCAAAACATGATATGTTGGCCCCTGCAGATCATGAGAAAAGATACGTCTAGCTTTCGTTGGTCCTTCAAAAGCAGGGTTCTTTGGCCTTGCTCTTCCTGAACCTTGCTCCTCCTTCCACTTTTGGCGCTGGTGATTATCTACCCAGGGTCCTTTGCCCTTGTTGTCACTTGAAGAGGCCATGGCTCCCCCAAGCTTAAGACCAACTCCTGACAGAAACAGCTCGAAACAAAACACGACAAGAAAACGATATACAGACCTCGGGGACTCCGGGGGGTTAAATAGGCGAAAATTATACATCGAAACGAAATCATAGGAGGAAACCGGGACGGAAACGAGTTCCGGGGTGCTCTCACACCTGGGTGGCGCGGCCAGGGGTGGGCCCGCACCACCTATGTGTGAGAAGCACACGGACTCCTATTCCTGCCCGTTTTCGTCTCGTGATTTTTCATATTTAGTAAAAACAGCAAAAATATTAAAGGAAGAGCTTTTCGCGAAACTTCTCTGACTAGAACTGTTACCTATTCAAAAACGAACTCTGCAGGTACCTGCAATTTGTCTTGGATGAATTCTTCCAGAGAAACTGTTTCAATAACATCAACATCTTCATTATAAGAATCTCTAGAAATATAATGTTTGAGTCTTTGCCCATTCACCACTTGTGTAGAGTCATCTTTCAATGAAGCAATCTTAATAGCACCTGAGCGGTACACTTCCACAATAACATAAGGTCCTTCCCATTTAGAGAGTAATTTTCCTGCAAAAAATCTGAGACGAGACCTATACAATAGAACTTTCTCACTAACATGAAACTCTCTCTTAAGAATTCTCTTATCATGCCATTGTTTGACTTTCTCTTTAAAAAGCCTGGCATTCTCATACGCTTTGTTTCTCCACTTATCTAGAGAACTCAAATCTAATAACCTTTTCTTACCGGCTAGTTTAAAATCTCTATTACGCTCTCTCACTGCCCAAAAAGCTTTGTGTTCTAATTCTAAGGGCAAGTGGCACGCTTTTCCATAAACCATCTTATAAGGAGACATACCCATGGGGTTCTTATAAGCAGTTCTATAAGCCCATAAAGCGTCGTTTAACTTACTAGCCCAGTTTTTCCTAGATCTATTGACAGTCTTCTGCAAGATAGACTTGATTTCTCTATTAGAAAGCTCTACCTGCCCACTAGTTTGGGGATGATAAGCAGAAGCAATTCTATGATTAACATCATATTTAGCAAGAGTTTTTCTAAAACCACCGTGAATAAAATGAGAACCTCCGTCAGTCATAAGATATCTAGGCACACCAAACCTAGGAAAAATAACATCCTTGAGCATTTTTAACGAGGTCTCACCATCGGCACTCTTTGTGGGTATGGCTTCTACCCATTTAGTAACATAATCAACAGCAACAAGTATATGGGTATAGCCTTTTGAAGGAGGAAAAGGACCCATAAAGTCAAATCCCCAACAATCAAATGGTTCAATAACAAGAGTGTAACTCATAGGCATTTCATTGCGTCTAGAAATATTACCAACTCTTTGACATTCATCACAAGATAAGACATACCTTCTGGCATCTTTAAAGAGGGTTGGCCAATAAAAACTTGATTGTAGAACCTTTTGCGCGGTTCTATCTCCAGCATGATGCCCTCCATAGGCGCTGCTATGGCATTTTCTTAATATTTCTTATTGCTCATATTCCGGTACGCATCTTCTCATAATACCATCAACTCCTTCTTTATATAAGTGTGGGTCATCCCAAAAATAATGCCTCAAATCATAGAAGAATTTTCTGCTTTGCTGAGCTGTAAAGGTTGGAGGCAAATACTTGGAAACAATAAAGTTAGCATAATCAGCATACCAAGGAAGGTCTCGCGAAGTTACATTTATTGAAGCCAACTGTTCATTTGGAAAACTATCATTAACATGAATAGGATCAAAAGAAATGTTTTCCAATCTAGACAAGTTGTCAGCCACAGGATTTTCAGCACCTTTCCTATCTACGATATGCAAATCAAACTCTTGTAAAAGCAACACCCATCTAATAAGCCTAGGCTTAGCATCCTTCTTAGTCATAAGATATCTAATAGCAGCGTGATCAGTATGAATAGTAACTTTAGAATCAACAATGTAAGATCTAAACTTATCACATGCAAAAACAACAGCAAGAAACTCTTTCTCAGTAGTAGCATAATTCTTCTGAGCAGCATCAAGAGTCTTACTAGCATAATGAATAACATTCAACTTATTATCTATGCGCTGTCCAAGAACAGCACCAACAGCAAAATCACTAGCATCACACATAATTTCAAAAGGTAAATTCCAATCAGGGGGTTGAACAATAGGAGCAGTAGTTAAAGCCTTCTTAAGAGTTTCAAAAACTTCCTTACAATCATCATCAAAGACAAATGGTACATCTTTTTGAAGAAGATTAGTAAGAGGCTTTGAAATCTTAGAGAAATCTTTAATAAACCTCCTATAGAAACCAGCATGACCAAGAATACTATGAATACCTTTAACATCTCTGGGACAGGGCATTTTCTCAATTGCCTCCACTTTTGCTCTGTCAACTTCAATACCTCTTTCAGAAATTTTATGTCCAAGGACAATTCCTTCATTCACCATAAAGTGGCATTTCTCCCAATTAAGAACAAGGTTAGTTTCTTCGCACCTCTGCAAAACTTTATCTAGGTTGTGCAAACAATTATCAAAAGAAGTTCCATAGACGGAGAAATCATCCATGAAGACCTCCACAATTTCTTCACAAAAGCCATGAAAAATAGCAGACATGCATCTTTGAAAAGTAGCAGGAGCATTGCATAAACCAAACGGCATACGTCTATAAGCATAAGTTCCATAAGGACAAGTAAAAGTGGTTTTCTCTTGATCTTCCTTCTTAACAGCAATTTGAGAAAAACCAGAATAACCATCAAGGAAACAAAAATGAGTCTTCTTAGACAACCTTTCTAACATTTGATCTATAAATGGTAAAGGGTAATGATCTTTCTTAGTAACTTTGTTTACCTTCCTATAATCAATGCACATTCTATAACCAACTACCACCCTTTGAGGAATAAGCTCGTTATTCTCATTAGGCACAACAGTCATACCTCCTTTCTTAGGAACACAATGAACAGGACTAACCCATCTACTATCAGCAATAGGATAAATAATACCAGCATCAAGGAGCTTTAATACCTCATTTCTTACCACATCCTTCATCTTGGGAATTAGGCGGCGTTGATGCTCCACGACTGGCTTCGCGTCTTTCTCCATATTAATGGCATGCTGACATAAAGTGGGAGAAATCCCTTTTAAATCATCAAGAGTATATCCCATAGCTCCTCGGTGTTTCCTCAATATCTCCAATAATCTTTCTTCTTCCTTTCCTGAAAGTTTAGAGCTAATAATAACAGGATATATTTTCTTATCATCTATATAAGCATATTTAAGATTATCAGGCCAAGGCTTTAATTCGAACACGGGATCTTCCTTAGGCGGCAAAGTGGTACCAAGATCCTCCACAGGTAGATTATGCTTGATTAATGGTGGTTGACGAAGAAGAATGTCGTCAATCTCTTCTCTTTCCTTGCTGCAAACATCACTTTCGTGATCTTCCATGAATTGCTGCAAGGCATTATTAGGAGCAAGCGCAATAGAAGCAAGATGTTCAACTCGAAAATTTTCATTAGGCGTGTCATTTTCATAAGAAGTCTTAGCAAACTTGGAAAAATTAAACTTATAAGACTCTCCATTAAACTTAGTAAAAAAATTCTCCTTCTTACAATCTATCACGGCGCCACAAGTGTTCAAAAATGGTCTACCAAAAATAATAGGACAAGTTTTACTAGCCTCCTTACCAAGTACTAGAAAATCAGTGGGGTATTTAGTCTTACCGCAAAGAACTTCCACATCTCGAACAATACCAAGAGGCCAAACAGTCTCTCTGTTAGCAAGCTGAACAACCACATCAATATCTTCAAGTTCACAAGCGCCAATCTCATGCATAATTTCTTTGTAAAGCTCTAAGGGAATAGCACTTGCACTAGCACCAATATCACATAAACCATAATAGCAATGATCTCCAATCCTGACAGAAATAACATGAACACTTGTTTTCCTATGCTTTTTAGGATGTGAGAGAATGTTAGAAGCATCTTCACAAAAAAGAATATATTCATCCCCTACATCTTTAGTAACAAGATCCTTCAATATAGCTACAGGAGACTTAATAGTAATTTGCTCATCAGATTCTGCAGCTTTCTTAGTACTTTTATTAGACACACTTACCAAAGTAGAATACTTCTTTACCTTAGCAGGGAAAGGTGTCTTCTCAAAATAAGGCTCAGGCACAATGCTATCAACAGTACAAACTTCAGTAGCTGCAGCAGGTATATGACTAATAGAGTCTTTATAAGGCGCATGATACTTGTTCCAATCTTTCTTTGGAACATCAAGATAAGAGGCAAAGGCCTTAAGACAATTAGCAAGTATTTGTGAATCAAGACCATAAGCAGTGCTAACACTATGAAAGTCATCGGTCCCCATAAAAGATTTAATGCATTCATAATCATAGTTTATACCTGACTTCCTACCTTTGTCATTTTCCCAACCTTCAGCATTCTCTTGTATACGGTCAAGAAGTTTCCACTTAGCATCTTCTTTCATATGAGTAAATGATCCAAAGCAAGAAGCATCCAAGTAATCCTTATCAGGAAGAGTAAGCCGCGCATAAAAATTATCAATAATAATATTATTGGGGAGCTCATGAATGGGGCATTTGAGCATTAGTAACTTCAATCTCCCCCACGCTTGGGCAATACTTTCTCCATCATGAGGCCAAAAATTATATATCCGATTACGGTCTTTATGAATTTCACTTGGAGGATAAAACTTGGAATAAAAGAGAGGTACAATATCCTCCCATGCCATAGATGGACCATCTTGGAGTAGTCGATACCACTCTTCAGCTCTGCCTTTCAATGATAAAGAGAATAATTTCTTCTTGACCTAGCTTGGTGAAATACCTGCACATCTGAACAACTCGCATAATTCATGTATAAATAATAAGTGATCACCAGGATGGACAGTTCCATCTCCTGAATAGCAGTTATCCATAATACGCCCAACAATTTTCATAGGTATTTTAAAAGGATCAATTTCAGCATGTGGTGGTGGTGGTGGCTCATCCACATGTGCAGCAGTAGTAGTAGAAGTGTTTCCAAATAGGAAACCAAATGGAGAGTTATCCATAGCAGAGTAAAATAAAAATAAAAGACAAAATAAAAACAATACTCACAGTGACGGTTACCTTTACCAATTCCACTCTTCAATAGCGCTACACTCCCCGGCAGCAGCGCCAGAAAATAGTCTTGATGACCCACAAGTATAGGGGGTGTATCGTAGTACTTTCGATAAATAAGAGTGTCGAACCCAACGAGGAGCAGAAGGTGTTGATGAGTGGTTTTGATCAAGGATTCACTGTAAATACTAGCAAACAGGTTTTCAGGGGTATTTGGTAATACGAGTAAATAAAGTGCGAGTAAATAAAAGACAGTAGTAACAAATGCAGCAAGTGGCCCAATCCTTTCTTCAGCAAAGGACAAGCCGGTTGTGTAACTTATAATAACCAAACGTTCTCGAGGACACATGGGAGTTTCTATCAAGAGCTTTCGCTTCATAAAGCCAATAGTCTTTATTGGTTTGATAGGTGTTATGGGGGTGAACATGTGCTAGCGCACTACCCTTACTAGGATAAATACACACTTGTGATTATACCCTCCTGCAAGCATCCGCAAATACATGAAAGTAATTAAGATAAATCTAACCACAACCTTAAACTCTAAGATCCTACGCTCCCTGGTGCAACGGTTTCCCAACGGAGGTTTAGGTTTCTGTCACTCCAGCAACCCCACAATTGGTAGCCAAATACACAATGCATCTCACTAGGCCCATAAATGGTGAAGTATCATGTAGTCGACGTTCACATGACACCACTAGTGAAATAGCACCACAACAATATCAAACCATTAAATATTTGTCAACAATAATTCACTACTAACATCTTGACTTCTCCCATGTCCTCAAGAACTAAACGAACTACTCACAAGACATCATATGGATCATGATCAGAGGTGAAATAATGGTAAATAACAATCTGAACATAAACCTTAATTCAACGGTTCCACTCAATAGCATCAGCTACAAGAGTAATCAACACCGGGAAAGTTTCCCCTATGAATATAACAAGATCCAACTCAAGATGTTACAGCGGGATGGCGTGGTGATGATGGAGATGAAGGTGCTGGTGATGGAGATGATGATGATGATGATCCCGATGAAGTCCTGTGTGATGGTGATGACGATGGCGACGATCTCCCCTCTCCGGGAAGGAATTTCCCCGGCAGATTTCTGCCTGCCAGAGAGCTTTTCTCTCTCTGTTGTTTTCCGCCCCGCAGAGGCGGCGGTGTCTAACTCTGAGCCCCCTTTGACTTAGGTTTTCGGGGACGATGAAATACGCGAAGGGGCGAGACCAGAAGTGGGCCAGGGTGGCCTCACATAGGGCTGGCGCGGCCAGGGGTCAGGCCGCACCACCCTGGCGTGAGGGCCCCTCATGGCTCCTCTCGACTCATCCTTCTGGCTTCCTGAGTCTTCTGGGAAAATATAATTTCCTGGTATTTTTCTGGAATTTTCCTGATCTTCAAAATATGGTCCCTTGATGGTCCCTTTTCCAGCAGAATCCTGACTCCAGCAGCAAATCCTCCAATGATCATCAAACATGTGAAAACAAAGGAAATAACATAAGTATCAACTCTAAATATGAAATATATCAATGAATAACAGTAAATTATGATACAAAATAGTGATGCAAAATGGACGTATCAGTGCTGCTTCTTGTAGTTTCAAGAACGTTGTACAATCTTTCATTGCGTGTCTGGATACTCGTTTCCCATCGACGAACGCAGAATGGATATGACATGGCCCGTTGAGCATGTATTCTGGTGACGGGTTATACTCTCTGGATTCCTTTGGCGGAATTTTTTTGTACTCTTCTCTCCCATAGTTGCGGTACCCCGAACTTTTCCGATCGTTGCTTTGGTAGCTATTATCTTTATATCCTGCGGCTACTTGGCTGTGGGAGCCATAATTGTCGTAATTACGGGACCTTCTTCTTTGACCTCCGTATCTGGTTCCTCTATCATCTTCTGGTGATCGCGTGCGTTTATTGTTGCACGCATCTTCTCCATCTGCGAATCTATTTGCTACATCCATTAGATCTAATACTGTTTTCGGCTTGATCCTGCCCATCTCTTCGACTAGGTCTCCTCGTCGTAACCCGATTATGAATGCATCTATTGCTCTTTCGTCCGAAACTTCGACTGCTGAATTTTTGATAAGACTCCACCTTTGGATATATGTTCTTAATGTCTCCCCGCGTTGCTGTACGTAGGCTTTGACTTCTTCTATGGATGTTGGCCGCTTGTATGTTGACTTGAAGTTGCTTGTAAATTGCTTTGTTAGCTCCTCCTAGTTTCCAATTGTTTCTTTTCCTAGCTTGCTTAGCCATGACCTTGCTGCTCCAATGAGGTGCAATTGCAGACTTTGCATTGTTGTTTCCTTGCTTCCTCCTAATAGTTTTACTGCTTGTAGATAATCTGAAAGCCACGATTGTGGCTCCTGGGATCCATCATACTTTTGCTGATCATGGGATAGTTTGAAACCTTTGGGTAATGGCGTGATGCGAACCCTACGGGTAAAGCATGACGCCCCCATCTCCTTTTCATCGTCTTCATAGTCATATGTTCTGTTGGGAGTTCTGGATCGTCGGGTTCCTTTGTTCTTTGGACTATTGTATCGCCCAGGTGATGGCGTTCTAGATCGGTGACTCCTACTTCTGTGCCGAGGACTGCTGTGACAGCGTGGTGATCTAGGTTTGTGAGCTCCTTTGTTGTGATATGCCTCCTCCTCTTTTGCTGATAATTTGTTGCCTACCATCTTTAGACCATTTAGCGCTGCTCGGTGCATATGTTCCCTCGGGTCTCCTGGATTTGGACGTGTCGTATGCAGGTATGCTTGAGCTGCCACTAATGGTGCTTCTGGAGTTTTTGGGATAATATTTCCTTGCTCGTCGACAGATAGGAAAGACGAATCGAGGTTTTTTGAGATGCTTTGCCTTTCTGAGTATTCTAGATTCTCATACCTTGATCCATGTCGACGATGCCTTCTGTTTGTATATGATGCATCACTACGTGCTCTGCGAGCAGCGTCACTTGCTGCAATTGCTGAGTCCTTCCGTTTCTGTATTTCAATCCTCTCTTTTGCTAATTGCTTCGCCTGTTGCCTTAGGGCGTAATGGTACCCCAAGAGCATGTTTTGGCTAGAGTTTGTTGGTATTGGCGTGCCGTGCTCCACGGCTATATTGATTGTTCTCCACTCTTCTTCTGATAGTCGAACTTTTACCCTCGTTACGAGGGAGTCAGCGGTTTCTCCTTCTGCTAAATGATTCGCTCCTCTGTTTATATTTGCTGGATTAAGTACTGGGTTGTTGTTGTCGTCGAGTTCTTCTGAATTATCTTCTGCGATGGCGAGTATCTGATACCGATTGTCGAGCTTGCTGTTGTGACTTGAGAAGATCGAATTATCGTCTTCAGAAAGTTCTAGTCCCGTTTTCCAGGAGTCTATTGATTGTTCTGAGTTGTCATCGTGGTAGATTGTGAGATCTTCGAGTTGCACTTCTAAGTCAAAATTCTCCATTGTTTCGTCGCCTCCTGCGATTTTTCCTTCTTTTGCTTCTACTAAGCTGACCGGCGAGTTTACCTCGCTACAAGAGCCTTCTGATGATTCCGATATTGCTACTGTTTTGGGTTCACTTGCCGACGGATCCGCTGTCATCGGATCTGAAAGGCGAATCGAATCTAATGATCCAACGCGAAAGTTTAGACTTCCGATCGTCAAATCCATATCTTGGTCCATGCTCTCGAATACTTGCGTGAAACTTGACTGGTGAGGTTGAAAATCGACGGTTCTGAAGGGTATCTGAATTTCGTCGACTTACGAGTTGTTGTTGGCTGAAAGCGAAAAAGCCGTCGAATTCATGATTCCAACGCCCAGAGTCCCCACGGTCGGCGCCAATTGACGAGGGGTTAACTCGACAAATGTTCTAGATGAAGGACTTAGGATCGGGGAGATAGGGCGTCAGATGAACTCGAAGGTAAACTCAGTCAAACAAGGTGGCTATGAAAGTAAACGTGGGTGTAGAACCTGGCTTGCTTTCAATCTGGCCTACACCGTCCCCTCCTGGCCCCTATATATAGGTGGCCAGGTCTCGAGGATCGGGTAGAGTCCGATACAGATTACAATATCGACATACGGTAAGAACTCGTATTTCGACTAGTATTACTAGTCATCAACCCGTGCACCTGCACGGTCTGGTCTAATCTCTGTGAACAATATTTTAGTTAACCCATTTTGAAAAACATGGTTTTCTTTGGAACTCCAATCCATTGGCAAGTGCTGCACCCAAAATTGCCAATAGCATGTCAAATTGGTGATAATCTCTTGAAAGTTCTTATTTAACACACAATATTTTGTTTGTTACCCGTGCGTTGGAGAATGTTTATATTTATTTTAAAATAGGTTGACAACAAAAATATGAAAATTTCTTATATAGGCAATCTAGTAGTTGTAGGAAACAAAAATCAGGGATTTACAAAAAGCATGTGAATAGTGATTGTTTACCTGGTTATAACTTCTAGTGCCAGACAATAACAGTTAGTAGTAGACACCAGAAAAGTGTACCATTATCAATAAGCAGTTCCTTCTTTAGAAAAATGTAATGCAACCATACCTTTTGGCTCACCATGATCCGTTCGTCCTCATGGAATTAACGGGGAGGCTTAAACTCTCCAATTTTTCAATGTACATTTACGTGACATACTGTGACATGGCATCCAGCTATTTAATAGTTCCATCCTGAATGATGTTGTATTCTCTACTCCCTGTAGTCTGATAAACATGTGGACATACAAAAATTGTGGAATAACAATGTCTGCTGGACATGTCTACAGAGATGTGAAAATACTTCATGTGACAACTAAAAATATAAACCATTTTCAAAGTGGATACATATGATCATCTTGTACTCTCACCCTCTTTTAATGTGAAATATTAAAAGATCATGTTATGACCATTGCTGCATCATATAAACCCATTGCAGCTTTATGTTCGTACTTTTAAAAAATAGCAACAATAAGATCTAAGTCGTAAAGAATCTAATTTGCCAACTAAATGTTGAGGTGCCAATAATTTTGTTAGCTTAGCCACATTGCATCTTCTTTGTGATTCTATTAAAAAAGATCTCTAAGCCATATATAGTGTCAACGTATTTTTTTATATTTAAACCACAATGCATCTTACACATCAAAGCAGCTCTTGGTTGTTTTATTTGCTGCTGCTGAGCTACCATCCCATCCCTAGGAATGCTCTCCACCATGGACATCGGAATCTTGACCTGTGGCCCTATTACCATGCCCATAGCGGCACCGTTTTGGTAGTCACGGGCTTCAGAAACAAAGAGCGAAGGCAAGAAGGGCATATGTTACTTTTGTCATTCTTTTGAGGCAGAGCATGTTTGTTGTCCTTCAATTATTAGTAATTGCATAAGCAACAAAAATTTCTAGATGGAAATCTATAGTCAGCCAAAACAGAGATGATGCCACCTGTGCATCATTAGCTACCACACAATATTGGGTGATGCTTCCGTCCGCACTCGGGACGTGACGCCGGCCGCTGGACATCCTCACCTCCTTGCTTTAATTTCTAGCATGGCGCTGATGCGGCCGCTGGACATCCTCACCTCCTTTCGGTCATACAAAGCATAGCACAGTGGTGATGCGAGGGATTCGGGCGGACGATGTTGTTCTTACAACAGGGGCCTTGCGTCTTATTTATTTCAAATTGCCATTGGTACATCTACCCTCTGTTACCTGTTTCAGATGTACAAATAATATTAGCGTAGATATATCAAGTCTACTGTGTAACTTACTTGCTTTAACCTTAATGATCATAGTATGCTCCTCCACATAAATTTAAACTGTAAGACTATAAATAAAACCTATGTTTTTGCACATGGATCACATACTTAAATATCTGAGTTCCCTAGAAAACACATTAATCATAAGATCATCGATTGGCAGGAGTGCACGTGGAATCACCTTATGACCAACGAACATATACTAATGCCAATCTTATTCAGTTAGATTATCATAGGTGAAGTCAATATTCAGTCATCATCGGAGGCAGCCGGTAGCATCATCAATCAACAACGATGGAGAAGGTCTGGGACCTGATAGGTAACTGGAGAGGCACATCGCTTACCATTAAGAATCTAGATTAATGACGGGTAGATCGAAGCTAAAGCTAGACCGTCCAGTCCAATGCTCCAGGACGTGCTGGGCTAGCACAAATATTTGCCTTTGCTGGGACGCAGAGCCAGATGTGGACACCTTGCAATGATAACGCGAACCAATCAGGAGGTGATCAAGGAGATTGATGCACCATGCTATCACTGAAGTCGATCCAGCATGCTGCCTGCCGGTTGAGGCGCTTAAGCCGCGCGAGGATAGCTCGGCAAGAGATCAAGGCACGACACGACTGTAGCCGCTTGTACACTCGTCGTTGATGGAGGCGCCATGGAGTCGTGGATGGTGGAGGTGCCCATCACAACCGGCGGCGATGCAGGCGTATAGGAAGACATCAGGGTCGAATAGATTTATTTTTTGGAATAAGTACGTGGTCCGTATGCTTCTAGGAGTTTCAACATCCGAAAAACTAACTTGCGTATCCCATCCGTATAAATTTTATCTTACGGCCAGTTTTAGATGATTTGCCAGGATTAACGTGGTGTCTCGTATGGTGCCTCCAATTAGTAAATATAAGATATAAGATAATTGGACCTAGCTTAACGGGCCTCAGGGGTACTCAACTAACGGGCTCTATTATCTATACCCTTGTCAGCTGGACTCTGGATTTTATTAATTGTGGATAGGTACAATTAGTGTTCGAGTCAACATCAGTAGTCTAGGCCTTCCATATAATGAGAGAAACACAACATCATTGTAACCTATAATGACTTGATAGCAGCAGGAACAAGAGGAGCCGATGGTTTGTGTTAGCAGCTAAGGTTGCCGGTGCAGCGGTATCAATGAAGAGAAGCATCCGTAATCATACCCTGTAAATACAACATTGATCGTTGAACTGGGTTTACAAATCTGGATGCCATTATCCTCGATAGATTGATCACGCGCCTACGACAATGATAACTTGTCTAAGGACGAATGAGTATGACAATAATTGAGTGGTTGCCGTAATTTCTCTGCTGAGCCTACGCATGCACTATGACCATCGAGCATGCACGATTCGTCTGAGCGTATGAAGTCCTCGAAAATAATATTAGTACTTAAAAATTAGTTTTGTTGATGTACGATCTTAATAGCTGTGCTGTTCTTGGCGTGGCACGTGGTGCATTTCACCAAGCATAGCCTGAGCGCTTTACCTCGTCGCGCCGCTCGAACCTCCAAACAAATTATTCCAACTTGATTTGATCCACGTTATAATACGCAGGTCTAGTGCTGTGCAAGTAGTATTATATACACAAGATACTGTGTTGTGCACGGGCACGTATCTGGAGCCAGTTGACGAAGAAAGAGATGTGTGTATTTCAGGATTCGTCCGTCAGGCTCCAGGGCTGAAGGAAAATACCAGAGCCATCCGCAGCAATCATGTTGCTGGGATGGGACTCGGAGACCAGTGAAACTTCATGGTGGTTTCCTTTGTCATCCACCAAGCCAATCTACTGCCCCACGTGCAAGAATGGCCTCACTGCTGTGCAAGGAAAATCCACTGTACTTTAAATGATCTATCTGGAAGACACAAACTACTAGCAGTTATATTTAGATGAACTGTAGAGAGTGGCAGCAGCAAATTTCACTTCGAGAGCCAACAAGCCGTTTCAATCACTCCTAGATCGGAAATGCACAAACTGCCACAAAGCAATTCCAGGTATGCAAATGCAGTATTATTATGGTTTTTTTTTTTTGAACGGGGTATTATTATGGTTTAGGATGAAAATGGCACGGTAACTCTGCTGTGCTCTAGAGTACAAAGAAGATAGTAGTACAGCTGTACAAGGATTCCAATCCAATATGACATGTTGTCTTCTCCGTCTGGACCGGATTACGGGTTCGGCGTCGCCTGAACCCAACCTTTTCCTAGGTTCATTGGACCTGCCCTCCTAATCCGATCAGCATCAGCGACCTGGGGAAGAGACGATGACCGAGATAGAGGAAGAAGTGGTGTCACTTTCCATCCGGCTAGACTCTTCGCAAAAGCGACGCAGCAAATCCCCACGTGTTCTGCTGACCGTTCGTGCTGGGGATCTGAGAATTCATTGATTTTATTGCGATCGTGGTCATGCCGATGGGGCCGATCGATCGAGCTCATGGAGCATTGGAGCAAGTTGCAGCATTTCCCGCCTTCTAGGCTGCTTCCCCGCGACAGAAACCACTGATCCCAAAGCTGACCGAGTGACAGGAAAGGGAAGAAAATTTGGCTAGACGATCGGGTTAATCCTGTCATACTGTGCTTGTACAAGGCCTTGACGCAACGGCGACGATCGATGCCCGTTGATAAGCTCCAGTAGAGCAGCAGTTGGTGGCGTGCAGGCCAAGCACGGGTGAAAAAAAGGGGTTTTAATCTCAGTTGGTAATAGGCTTTAGTTCTAGTTGTGCAACTGGGACTAGCAAAGTGGGACTAAAGCCCCTTCTTCTTTAGTCCCAATTTGAGCTTCTGTTAACGTATACTACTTGTACACGTCCATGTATAGCTTAGCGCCTAAGGCTAACGACCAAATCTCTGTTTAAATTGATTCTGGTCTAGATATTCCTTGTACGTCAAGACTTGTACCATATATAAAGCTAATATGAGGTCGTCCCGTTCGTGTGGCGTTTACCCAAACAGTTTACGTTCTCTTGGTATCAGAGCAACTCCCCGATCCAATCTACTCTTCCCAGATCGATCTAGCTAGCCTTCTTCAAGCCACCCCACCATGACCAGCCCAGCCACCTCCATGAACACCTCGAGCGCTCTCACCTCACCCTCCATGCCAGCGCTCGGTGACAACACTGTAGGCGCCCTCATCACCACCTCCCTCCCCACTGCTCCTTCTGCCTCGGCCGCCAACGTCGCAAGCGTCCGGACGCACGTCCCGGTCACGCTCAACTTGAAGTCTTCAAACTTCACGAAGTGGAGGATGCTGATTCGCGTCCTGCTCGGCAAGTACGACCTCCTCAACCACGTCAACACCGTCACCCCTGCCGGCGACCGCACCCCCGACTGGACCCGCGAGGACTATATTGTCCGGTCGTGGCTCTAAGGATCAATCTCCGAGGAGATCCTCGACATCATCATGGCGGAGGACCAGACCGCGCAGGAGGCGTGGTCGCTCATCACCAACCTCTTCCTCGACAACCAGATGACCCGGGCCGTCTACCTCGAGGCGGAGTTCCGCGGCCTCGTTCAAGGCGATTTCTCCATCACCGGCTACTGCCATCGCCTGAAGTCCTTGTCGGATGCCCTGCGTGACGTGGGCACGCCGGTGTCCGTCCAGACGCTCGTCCTCAACTGCCTCCGCGGCCTCAACCCTCGGTTTGCCGACATCACCACTATTGTCACCATTCAAAACCCTCTCCCTTCCTTTGCGCAGACTCGCTCCCTTCTGACGCTGCGGGAGACACAGCTCGCCAACGCCGCCCTCCCGGCGAACCAGACCGCCCTTTACGGTGGTGCTCCTTCACACGGCGCCGGCTCCTCCAACAACAACGGCTACCGCGGTGACCGCGGCGACGGCAACCGCGGGGACGGCAACCGCGGCGATGGCAACCGCGGCGGCTACTACCGCCGGAGGAGGAACGGCGGTGGGAACGGCGGCGGACACGCCGGTGGGGATGGCAGCGGGCACAACAACCGTTCCAGCGGCCACGACCGCAACGACACTTCCCGAGGCGGTACGCCCGCGCTCGGCCCATGGGTCTGCTTCAACCCTTACACCGGGCAGCAGCTTCCGGCCCAACCTGCCTCCCGGTCCACTCAAGGTGCCAGCCTCCTCGGGCCGCGGCCCGTTATGCTCCCACCGGCACAGGCGTTCACCTTGCTCGCCCCCATGCACGGCCAGGCGTTTGGCTCCAACCCGCCTCCCGTGCCAGGCTACTACGTCCCGCCCCCTGCGCCTTCTCACAATGGCGCGTCACCCAGCTGGGACTGCTCTTCCCTGGTCGCTGCCCTGAACAACGCTGCTACACCCTCCTCCGTTGGCGAATGGGTGATGGATTCTGGCGCCACTGCCCATATGGCGTCCGACCCCGGTATGCTCCACTCTTTACATTCACCATCTCCTTCTTCTCGTGTCACAGTGGGCAATGGCTCTACCCTTCCTATATCTCACATTGGTCATACCACACTTCCCGCTTCCGCTCATAAACTTCTTCTTTCCAATGTTTTGGTAGTTCCACATCTTGTCAAGAACTTGATTTCTATTCGTTGTTTCACTACTGACAATTTTTGTTCCATTGAATTTGACCCGTTTGGTTTCTCTGTTAAGGACCTTCGCACCAAGGCCGTGATCATTCGCTGCAATAGTCGTGGAGACCTCTACGTGTTTCCATCATCGGTGTCATCCCACTCCGCCCATGGACTACTCGCCACCTCCACCACCACCGAACTATGGCATTGTCGTCTTGGTCATCCGGGTCGTGACTCAATGTCACATCTTCATAAACAGTCTTTTATTCCATGTAATAAAGCAGCCTCGCATGTTTGCCACGCCTGCCAGCTTGGTAAACATGTGCGCTTGCCGTTCACTAGGTCTACTTCAATAAGTGTCGTGCCGTTTGAGTTAATACATTGTGATCTTTGGACCTCTCCTGTGTTAAGCAATTCTGGTTTGAAATATTACCTCATAATTGTTGATGATTTTTCCCACTTTATGTGGACTTTTCCACTCCGCCGCAAATCCGACACCGCCGACACTCTTATTGCCTTTATTGCCTACATACACACGCAATTTTCCCGCCCCCTTGTTGCCATGCAAGCTGACAATGGGACTGAGTTCATCAACTCCACCATTACCTCTTATTTTACTAAGCATGGTATTCGCCTTCGCCTTTCTTGTCCTTACACATCCGCTCAAAACGGCAAAGCAGAGCGTGCCATCCGCACTGTCAATGATGTTACCCGCACGCTCCTCTTCCAGTCTGATACGTCTCAAACGTATCTATAATTTTTGATGCTCCATGCTTGTTTTTACACCATTTGCCTTGTGTTTCGTTACACTTCGTGGCGTTTTTATGCGATTTCCGGAACTAACCTATTGACAAGATGCCACAGTGCCAGTTCCCTGTTTTCTGCTGTTTTGTGTTTCAGAAGTGATACACAGGAAATATTCTCGGAATTGGACGAAACCAAAGCCAGAAGTCTTATTTTTCCCGGGAGCATCCAGACATCCGAAGAGAGGAAGGAGAGGGGCCACAGGCCACCCTCACACAGGGCTGGCGCGGCCCAGGCCCTGGCCGCACCACCCTAGTGTGAGGAGGCCTGGGGCCACCCCTGACATTGCCCCTTCGCCTATAAGAAGCCTCGGGACGGAAAACCCTAGGGGAGTCGGCAATTTTCCAGAAAGAGTTCCGCAGTTCCGCCACCGCCGCCGACGAATTTCGGGGGACATAAGTCTCTGTTCCGGCACCCTGCCGGGACGGGGAAGTGCCCCCGGAGCCATCTCCATCGATCTCCATCGCCATCTCCGCCGTCTCCATCGACCTCACCGCCATCTCCATCAACCTTGCTGTCTCCTATGATGAGGAGGGAGTAGTTCATCCCCGGGGCCGAGGGCTCTACCGGTAGCTATGTGGTTCACCTCTCTCTCCCATGATGTGATCTTTATGTGATCGTGAGCTTTGTATCATGTTGAACAAGTAGATGTTATTATTCAGATGTTATGTGTACTCTAGTGGTGATTGTTAAAGTAATCTATTCCTCCTGCCTTGGTGTAACGGTGACAGTGCGTGCATCATGGTGGTACTTGGTTTAGGCTATGATTGTGATCTCTTGTGGATTATGAGAATAATTATTGCTATGATAGTTTGAGTGATTTATTCCTCCTTTCATGGTGTAATGGTGACAGTGTGTGCACCGTGTTAGTACTTGGTCTAAGTTGCAATGATATCTATCTTGAGTTGTGCTTTGATTTGGGTATCTCTATGAGTGGTGTTTGTCAAGTACTTGATGAACTTTAAGGGGTGCTTCTGTAGCCACTACACAATGATTAGTGTTATTCAATAGGAGAGTAATTCAGAGTACCATAGTGGAGAGAAGTTATTTATTTGTTCATTCATGTTATATTGTTGGGAGTGTGTCCACTAGTGAAAGTATGATCCCTAGGCCTTGTTTCCAAGCATTGCACACCGTTTACTTGCTATTTTGTTACTTGTTTGCTCGCAGCGATATTTATTTCACATCACGTTTGCTACTTATAATCATCTATACCACTTGTATTTCACTATCTCTTCGCCGAACTAGTGCACCTATACATCTGACAAGTGTATTGGGTGTGTTGGGGACACAAGAGACTTTCTGTATCGTAATTGCAGGGTTGCTTGAGAGGGATAGCTTTGACCTCTAACCTCCCTGAGTTCGATAAACGTTGGGTGATCCACTTAAGGGAAACTTGCTGCTGTTCTACAAACCTCTGCACTTGGAGGCCCAACAAGTGTCTACAAGAATAGAAGCGTGTGTAGACATCAAGCTCTTTTCTGGCGCCGTTGCCGGGGAGGTAAGGTAAAAGGTACTCGCATCCTCCTGTGTGAGTGCTCGAAGTTATTTCCTTTAGATTCTACAATTATATCTTTTTGTTTCTTGTTTTTATTTTCACTAGTTAGGCTTAATGGAAAACAATGAGTTCTTTAGTCTGTTTCCTGAGTTTAGATATGAAGTGTTTGAAGAGAAAATTGAAAATCCTTTGGAGCTTATTTCGCATAGCAATGTTATTAGTACGAATGCTTTGAATACTGTTAATGCTAATGCTATAGAAAAGTCTAAGCTTGGGGAAGCTGGTTTTGTTGAGTATGATATTTTTAGTCCCCCAGCTTTAGTGGAGAAAGGTTGCTCTGATGATATTTTATCTCCCATATGTGATGTTTCTAATGATGCTTGTGCTCCCCATCCTTTTAAAATATCTACGAAGATTGTTGAACGTATTAGGGATAACTGCTATTTAGGAGATGGAACTGTCCATCCTGGTGATCATCTGCTCTTTATACATGAATTATGCGAGTTGTTCCAGTGTGCAGGTATTTCGATGAACCAAGTTAAGAAGAAGCTATTTTCTTTATCACTGAAAGGCATAGCTGAGGAGTGGTACCGGCTGCTTAAAGATGGTCCATCTATTGCATGGGAGGAAATTGTACATCTCTTTTATTCCAAGTTTTATCCTCCAAGTGAAATTCATAAAGACCGTAATCGAATATATAATTTTTGGCCGCATGAGGGAGAAAGCATTGCCCAAGCATGGGGAAGATTGAAGTTACTAATGCATAAATGTCCTATTCATGATCTTCCCCGTAATATTGTTATTAATAATTTTTATGCAAGGCTTTCAGGACATTACAAGGACTATCTAGATGCATGCTTTGATGGCTCTTTCACAAGCAAGGATGTCGACACCAAGTGGGGTTTGCTTGAGATAATTCAAAACAATATTGAAGGTTGGGATAGCGACAAAGGTAAAGGATCAGGTATGAATTATGAGTTTGATTGCATTAAGTCTTTCGCTGAAACTGCTGATTTTCAAGAGCTTAGTGCTAAATATGGTCTTGATCCTCAAATTATGGTTGATTGCTTTAAAGCCTTTGCTTCCCATATGAATGTTCCTAAAGGAAATGGGGACGTGTATCATGAACCTTTTAAGGACACTTGCATAGAAAGTGATATTGTTATTGATGATTGCAATAAACATGCTCAAACTTCTAAAAGTACTATTTCTTATAAGCATGTTAATTTTTGTGGAATACATAGACCTTGTGAACAGAGTTACAACAAGGAAGATTATTGCATCACCCACGCAAATGAAGAAACCAGTATGTGGTACAAGGATATAGGTGAGATCGGTAAAAAGGTTTGTGAGCTTTATCCTTTTCTTTGTAAACATTGCGATGACATAGGTCATTTTAATTTCCAATGCTCATGCCCTAATAGTTACTCTTCTAGTACCTTAAGTTTGTATTGTGATGACAAGATTACTCCCAATCAGCATGATGAGCTCACTTTGTTCTTGGCATGTGAAGAGATATCTAGAAAGATTGCTTTGATAGATATGAATGATGTTGATATTAATAGCACCCTTCGTGGTTGTCGTCTCTATTGTGCTAAAGATTGCCTTGCAAATACTTACATTCAAAATCTTATAAAACTTGATATTTTGCCAAGCTATGATAGGACTGATAGATGTTTTTATCTTATTAATAGAGAGGAGGAATCCTCCAAAGTTTCTTCTGTTGTTTCTGTTAGTAAACCAGATTATGTGGAGAGGATGCCTTTCCCTCCTAGAGAATATGTGGAGAAGATGCCCTTCAAGTCTCTCCCTCCTAAAGGAGAAAGTAAGAAGAGTATGAATAAGAAGAAGAAGAAGAAGAAGAAGAGGAGTAAAAGGCGAGAGGACACGGTATCTTCCCCTAAGTGTTATGATCCTGCTATAGATTATGATAATTCTGATTGGGATGATGTTCCTATGCCTGTTACCTATGTTAGTGATCATGATTGGGAAAAGCACTCTACTTTTGATATTGAAAATCTTTTTGGTACCAATTCCAAGGATAATAATTGTTGTACCATTAGTGCTGTCCATGTTCCTTCTTATGATGATATGTTTGATGAATATGCTTTGCGACATAGTAGTTCTCTAGCTTGTGATGATACTAAACCTCTAGTTTATGATAGTTATGATGATGAGTATAATATTTTCAGTTCACCTACTTTTGAGGAGAAAATTAGCTATGATTACAATATGCCTCCTATTTTTGATGATTATGGTGATGAGAATAATTATTCTGTTCCTACTACTATTGTTCCTGTGGTGAGTATTAATTCTTTTATGCATGTGGCTCATGATAGGGATGCTTTATGTGATAGTTATATTGTTAGTTCTATTCATGATGCTACTGAAAGTTATTATGAGAGAGGGAAACATGGTTTGATGGATCTCAACAATATTAAGTTTCCCCTCTTTATGTTGCAAATCTTGAAGTGGCACTTGTTTTATTTATCCATGCTTGCTACTATGTGCCTCGTTGATTTATTTTCTTACAAGATTCCTATGCATAGGAAGTGGTTCAGATATAAATGTCTTTCACACTTGCTTTTTGATGCTCTCTATTGCTTTAAGTTCCTATATGGCGCCTTTGCCTCAAGCTCTTATATGGCGCCCACATGAGCATCTTTGCAAATTACTGCGCCTAGCTCAAAGGCGTTAAAGAAAAGCACTCTTGGGAGATAACCCATTGTTTATTTTTCAGTACTTTTTCTTTTATTTGAGTCTTGGAAGTTATTACTACTGTAATGACCGCTCCTTATCCTTTTTATTTTGTTGTTGTGCCAAGAGAAGCCTCTAATTCGAGTGAGGTAAAGATTTGGGGATGTTGCTGTCCTGAAACTGTTTTCGGTGCTGCACCGTAAAAATTCGTGAAATTCTCTGTATATCTTTTGGACCTGCGATTTCTTGTGCATATGTCCCAGGTTATATCCAAACTTTCGTTAGTTGAACACTTTTTGATTTGAGCAACAGAAAATCCCTCAAAAATTCGACCTTTGTCAGCTGTTCAGTTTTGACAGATTTCTGCCAATATTTGTGTTTGCCACTTTATCGCTTTCTTTTGAGTTATTTTGATCACGGAACTTTTGGGGAGGTTTCTACAGTAGTATTTGCTATATATGTGGTGGTTTTGAGTTGAAACCTGAAGCAAGAAAGGGTTGATTCTATGTTATGCTACACTAATGTTGCTAATAGAATTGTGTTTAGTTTTGTATGAAGGAAGTTTTCAAGTGTAGGGATCGGAGAATGATGAGATGAGATGAAGAATGGACAAAAGCTCAAGCTTGGGGATGCCCATGCATCACCCCAAGAAATATCCAAGAAGTACAAGCGTCAAAGCTTGGGGATGCCCCCGAGGCACCCCTTCTTCATCGGCAAAAATCAGGTCACCTTTCAAGACACTATATTTTTATTGCTTCATGCACTATGTGTTTTTCTTGGAGCGTCAGTTGTTTTAGTTTTCAGTATTAGTTTAGTTTAGTTTGCTGCAATAAATGGTTAGATCACATCATGTTTCTTTTGGAGGAGATGAACTCGCTTTTCATTTGCCAAGAACACTCTAGTTTTCACTCTTATCGTTTCAACGAGTGTTCTCTTTTTCTGCTACTGTGTTTAGCTTGCATTTTTCGCCTTGATATTTGTTCAGATCTTGTTATATCCTTTCATCAAGGTGTATTTTTGCCTCTGATATTTATTGGTTTTCATCAAAAGAGGTGTTTATAAAAAGTTTGAATGGTGTTGGAAAAGAGAAAAAGCTTTATGCAAAAAAGTGGTACAAGAAGGAGCTTGTGTAGACTGCGGCTTAGGCTTTTTCATGTCATGCTTGATGTCTTTTTGATAGTATGCTTAGTGGTTTTGTTGTAGCATGACTTGTCTCAAATAACTGAGATTGCTTAATGAGCCTTTGAAAAAATCATGCGTTGTTTTTATTGTATGGAAGCATTATTTTGGTTTTCTCCTTGATGCTTTATTTGGGTTGACTTGGTGCATGCTCACACATGTTAGACTCTTACAAAGTCGCCAATAGCCTTCATGATCATTTAGTTTTTGACTTTTGATGCCATCTTATGCTTCTTTTAATGTCGCTTTGTCGCTTTGCATGATTATGGCCATTATTGCTCTCTTAGTTGGTCGCTCCCAGTCTTTTGCTAGCCCTCGCCTTGTACTGAGTATGAGCTCTACTCGTGCATCCAACTCCTAAAAGCCAAAGTTTTCCAAAGTGTCCACCATACATACCTACTAGCAATTTGCTATTCCAAGTAAATTTGACTTGCTTTTATTTTCTCTTCAAATTAAACTCTTACCAGTGTTATGCAAAATTTGGTCAGTAAAGCTCTCACGAACCGGAAGGCACACTTTACTTTTTCCTGTTCTTAAAAATTTGACATTGTGGTCTCTTATGTTGAGTTGTTATGCTTGCAAGTTGTAAGTTGGATTCTAGCCCATCCATGCTGTCATGGGGCAAGCTTTCAACATTGCACTTCTTATTTGAGTTGATATCGTGATCTTTTGCTTATGGATGCCCGCGGTGTGAAATGAATTGGGAATCTTGTGAGGATCATGGAGTTTGTATATGTGTGAGGGAAACGCCGGGCCGCCAATCTAAGCCATGCATAATTCATGGTGGAAATTTGCAGCATACCCATGGTGAACATTTGACGACGCATCTCACAATAAAAAGCTAAACAAAAGGCAAATAAAAGAGATGTCGAGGTGTTCATTGTCTGCTTGTCCTGTCATTTTGGTGTGGGCTTATTCCATGTCATTGGGCACGGAGGTACCCCATTGGCGGTTCTCAATGATATGCATATACTTACAATGAAAAGAGCCTTGCTTGGGACTCTAAGTAAAGTAGCATGAGGTTTGGGTACTCGTATTCACGGGGCACGAGGTCTTCAACTTATGATTTGTCAAGCATATGCATCATAATTGTTCTCGCATTAACTTTAACCATTCAAGATGCTTATGATGGGGGCAATGAGAGCTCAAAGCCGGTAAGTACCATAATTTTTGAAGGTTATAAAACTTGCAATCACTGCTTCCCTCTGCAAAGGGCTTTTCTTCTACTTTTATGTTGAGTCACCACCTTCTTTCTTTATGCACCATTAAGAGAGCATAGTTGTCATTCTTAGTGTGATATGCATTGTCCCAAAGTTCATTGATTGATTCATATTGTTGGTTTCACTTATTCTTAAATTATTTGTATGTAGTCGCCCTCTTAAACTTGAAGGTGTCCTATGTATTTATGTTTTGCTCTCTTTGAAGGACAAGCTGAAAACCTTTTGCATGTTTTTCCTTATGATTTGAACACACGTTTGACTTTCATTGTTTCATTTTCATGATCTTTTGTTTGTGTTCATTTGCATGTTTACAACATGGTTGCTACGTTCTTATTGTCATGATTATATCTTCATGCCCATGTTTTAAGTTCTTATGATCCCAGCTCACAAAGGCTTACATATATGATCAAGATTGTGTAGGTGCATGTCACCTCAAAAATTATTCTTTTGTTATCACTTACCTACTCGAGCACGAGCAGGAGTTAAGCTTGGGGATGCTTGATACGTCTCAAACGTATCTATAATTTTTGATGCTCCATGCTTGTTTTTACACCATTTGCGTTGTGTTTCGTTACACTTCGTGGCGTTTTTATGCAATTTCCGGAACTAACCTATTGACAAGATGCCACAGTGCCAGTTCCCTGTTTTCTGTTGTTTTTGTGTTTCAGAAGTGATACACAGGAAATATTCTCGGAATTGGACGAAACCAAAGCCAGAAGTCTTATTTTTCCCGGGAGCATCCAGACATCCGAAGAGATGAAGGAGAGGGGCCACAGGCCACCCTCACACAGGGCTGGCGCGGCCCAGGCCCTGGCCGCGCCACCCTAGTGTGAGGAGGCCTGGGGCCACCCCTGACATCGCCCCTTCGCCTATAAGAAGCCTCGGGACGGAAAACCCTAGGGGAGTCGGCAGTTTCCCAGAAAGAGTTCCGCAGTTCCGCCACCACCGCCGACGAATTTCGGGGGATAGAAGTCTCTGTTCCGGCACCCTGCTGGGACGGGGAAGTGCCCCCGGAGCCATCTCCATCGATCTCCATCGCCATCTCCGCCATCTCCATCGACCTCACCGCCATCTCCATCAACCTTGCTGTCTCCTATGATGAGGAGGGAGTAGTTCATCCCCGGGGCTGAGGGCTCTACCGGTAGCTATGTGGTTCACCTCTCTCTCCCATGATGTGATCTTTATGTGATCGTGAGCTTTGTATCATGTTGAACAAGTAGATGTTATTATTCAGATGTTATGTGTACTCTAGTGGTGATTGTTAAAGTAATCTATTCCTCCTGCCTTGGTGTAACGGTGACAGTGCGTGCATCATGGTGGTACTTGGTTTAGGCTATGATTGTGATCTCTTGTGGATTATGAGAATAATTATTGCTATGATAGTTTGAGTGATTTATTCCTCCTTTCATGGTGTAATGGTGACAGTGTGTGCACCGTGTTAGTACTTGGTCTAAGTTGCAATGCTATCTATCTTGAGTTGTGCTTTGATTTGGGTATCTCTATGAGTGGTGTTTGTCAAGTACTTGATGAACTTTAAGGGGTGCTTCTGTAGCCACTACACAATGATTAGTGTTATTCAATAGGAGAGTAATTCAGAGTACCATAGTGGAGAGAAGTTATTTATTTGTTCATTCATGTTATATTATTGGGAGTGTGTCCACTAGTGAAAGTATGATCCCTAGGCCTTGTTTCCAAGCATTGCACACCGTTTACTTGCTATTTTGTTACTTGTTTGCTCGCAGCGATATTTATTTCACATCACGTTTGCTACTTATAATCATCTATACCACTTGTATTTCACTATCTCTTCGCCGAACTAGTGCACCTATACATCTGACAAGTGTATTGGGTGTGTTGGGGACACAAGAGACTTTCTGTATCGTAATTGCAGGGTTGCTTGAGAGGGATAGCTTTGACCTCTAACCTCCCTGAGTTTGATAAACCTTGGGTGATCCACTTAAGGGAAACTTGCTGCTGTTCTACAAACCTCTGCACTTGGAGGCCCAACAAGTGTCTACAAGAATAGAAGCGTGTGTAGACATCACAGTCATCCATGCCATCCTCATACTGGGCTGAGGCAGTCGCCGCGGCAACATACCTCGTCAATGTTAGGCCCTCCCAACCTATTAACTTTGCCATTCCTTACCACCGCCTCTACAACACATACCCTGACTACAGTGCCCTTCGCGTGTTCGGCTGCTTATGCTATCCTAACCAATCCGCCGTTGCTCCACACAAACTTGCACAATGTTCCACCGCTTGTGTCTTCCTCGGCTATCCTAGCAACCATAAAGGTTATCGCTGTCTAGATATTCAGACTCGCCGTGTCATTCTATCCCGCCATGTTGACAGCTGGTATTTCCCTTCACCACTCTACCAGACCGCTCCATAGACACGGCCTCGAGCCTGGATTTTCTGCTTGATCTGGCAGCATCTGAACATGCCCCGGCTGGTCCCGTCCTGCATGCGCACCCGCAGCCCGCAGTGCATGCAAACTCGCCTCCAGCCATGCATGGCACCGCGTGCACTACGCCTGGCAGCCCGCGCATCGCGCCTGGCAGCCCGCATATAGCGCCTGGCAGCCCGTGCACCTCGCCTGGCACCCCTCCAGTACCCACCGCGTCGCCCCCTGGGTCACCCACTGCTGACTCGCCGTCCGTTCCTGTCGTCATCCATCGACCGACTTCCCCATCCAACACACACACCATGGTCACACGAGCTAAAACAGGTATCTTCAAACCTGTCAATCGCCTCAACCTATCTGCCACACACAACTCTCTTTCGGCAATTCCAAAAACATACCGGGGTGCGCTACATGATCCGAATTGGTGTCGTGCCATGCATGATGAGTTTGAGGCTCTTGGTACTAACGAGACCTGGACACTTGTTCCTCGTCCTGCTCGTGCTAATGTTGTTTCAGGGAAATGGATCTTTAAGCACAAGTTTCATTCTGACGGCCGCCTTGCTCGATACAAGGCTCGATGGGTGGTCCGCAGCTTCTCTCAACAGCCGGGGATCGACTTCGACGAGACTTTCAGCCCGGTTGTCAAACCGGCCACGATTCGCATCGTCCTCAGCATCGCCGTCTCCCGCTCATGGCCGATCCATCAGCTTGATGTCAAGAATGCCTTTCTCCATGGCAAACTTGACGAAGAGGTCTATTGTCAGCAGCCGCCCGGGTTTGTTGATCCTCGCTTCCCCGACTATGTGTGCCGCCTTCACAAGTCGCTCTATGGCCTGAAGCAGGCTCCCCGGGCATGGTACCAGCGGTTTGCCCACTTCGCCCATCGCCTTGGCTTTGTTGCATCAAAGTCGGATGTTTCTCTCTTCATCTACCGGCATGGACAGGAGCTCGCCTATATTCTTCTATATGTGGATGACATTGTTATCACAACCTCCTCGGACACCTTACTTCGGCGCTTCACCACACAGTTGCATTCTGAGTTTGCCATGACTGACCTCGGAGATCTGTCTTTCTTCCTCGGCATCTCGGTCACCCGGACTCCATTGGGTATGGTTCTCTCTCAGCGACAGTACGCCATCGAGCTTTTACAGCGTGCAGGGATGGTTGAGTGCAACCCCTGTGCCACTCCCATCGACGTCCAGTGCAAACTGTCGGCCACGGATGGTGCTCTCCTGCCAGACCCCACGGAGTATCGCAGCTTTGCAGGCGCATTGCAGTATCTGACGCTCAACCGCCCCGACATTGCCCATGCCGTCCAGCAGGCCTGTCTGCACATGCATGCACCTCGCGAGCCTCATCTCAACTTGGTGAAGCGGATTCTCCGCTACGTCAAAGGCACTCTTGATCTCAGTATGCATCTCACTCGCTCTTCGACGACATCCCTTACTGCATACTCTGATGCTGATTGGGCTGGGTGTTCGGACACGCGACGGTCGACTTCTGGATACTGTGTGTACCTCGGTGACAACCTGGTCTCCTGGTCTTCTAAACGGCAGACTACAGTTTCTCGGTCGAGTGCCGAGGCAGAGTATCGCGCTGTTGCTCATGTTGTTGCCGAGTGTTGTTGGATCCGTCAGCTCTTGGCTGAGCTTCATCAGCCCTTGACTGCGGCCACTGTGGTTTTCTGTGATAATGTCAGTACAGTTTACATGGCCTCCAATCCGGTCCAACATCGTCGCACCAAGCATATTGAGATTGACATTCATTTCGTCCGGGAGAAGGTGTCACTTGGTCAGGTCCGTGTTTTACACGTTCTTTCTGCTCATCAGTATGCTGACATCATGACGAAGGGTCTCCCCTCTCAGCTTTTCATCGACTTCCGGTCCAGTTTATGCGTGCATCCAGCAGACGCACAAACTGAGGGGGGATGTTAACGTATACTACTTGTACACGTCCATGTATAGCTTAGCGCCTAAGGCTACCGGCCAAATCTCTGTTTAAATTGATTCTGGTCTAGATATTCCTTGTACGTCAAGACTTGTACCATATATAAAGCTAATATGAGGTCGCCCCGTTCGTGTGGCGTTTACCCAAACAGTTTACGTTCTCTGCTTCCAATCGGGACTAAAGCCCATATTTGATGTGACCATTAGTCGCAGATCGAACTATTTGGGGACTAAAGAGGGTGTATGTAAGCTTTTTTTTCTACTAGTGAAGCCCATCTCTGGCTTTTTATATATGGGGCCCGATACTTCCTCCATCAATGTAGTACTTTCTTAATTTTAGTGTCGGATGATTTAGTATAACTTAGTATCGCTAGTAGAAAAAGGGTCTTTAGACTTGGTTGAGAAGGGCCTTTTAGTCCCGATTGTTCAACCGGGAATATGGAATCGGGACTAAAGACCCCCTCTCCCCCCTTTAGTCCCGGTTAGCCATAAACTAGGACTAAAGGCTCTCCACGTGGATGCGGTCGCGTGTTGGGGCTGAAGAACCCTTTAGTCATAGTTGAAGTTTATAAAAAAAATCAAAAAAGTTTCTATTTTTTTTAGATTTTTGAATTGTTTGACAGTTTAATCTCTAATCACACCTGCATACTGATGACCCACAAGTATAGGGGATCGCAACAGTCTTCGAGGGAAGTATTACCCAAATTTATTGATTCGACACAAGGGGAGCCAAAGAATATATGTAAGCCTTAACAAATGAGTTGTCAATTCAGCTGCACCTGGAAACAGTCTTTCTCACAGCGGTTTATCAGTAACAACAGTTTTATAGCAGTGACAGCAGGGAAACAGTAACAGCAGTAGCAAAATAGCAGCAGTAAAAGTAATGGTTGTAAACAGTAGGAACAAATACTGTAGGCATAGGGATGGATTACGGGCGTTGCATGGATAAGATAATTCATGAAATCAATGAGATACGGGCATTGCAGATAAATAATGATAAAGCATCCTAGTACAAACAATCATAGGCATGTGTTCCGTATATAGTCGTACGTGCTCACAAGGAGAAACTTGCACGACATCTTTTGTCCTACCAGCCTGTTGCAGCAGGGCCTCAAGGGAAACTACTGGTAATTAAGGTACTCCTTTTAATAGAGTACCGGAGCAAAGCATTAGCACTCGGTGAACACATGTGATCCTCACATCATAGCCACCCCCTCCGGTTATCCCAATTTCTGTCACTTTGGGGCCTCGGGTTCCGGACAACAATATGTGTATACAACTTGTAGGTAAGACCATAAACAACAAGTATCATCATAGAAATAATAACATGTTCAGATCTGAAATCATGGCACTCGGGCCCAAAGTGACAAGCATTAAGCACAACAAGTTGTAACAATGTCATAGGCACTAAATAAAGATACTAGGCACTATGCCCTATCAATCTCATATCAAATTACATGAACAATCTCATCCAATCCCTACCATCCCCTCACCTACAGCGGGGGAATTACTCACACATGGATGGGGGAGTCATGGATGGTCGATGGAGGAGCCTCGGTGGTGATGGTGATGAAGATCTCCTCCGAATCCCCGTCCCGGCAGGGTGCCAGAACGGAGTTTCTGGTTCCGAATCGCGGTTTCTGATGGCGGTGGCGCAGCGGAAGTCTATCTGGGAAAAACGCCGTCTCCCCGATCTTAAGTCGTCAGGGGGTATATGTAGGCGAGAGGGGAGACCGAGTGGGCGCCTGGAGCTCCCTCACGCAGGGGTGGCGCGGCCAGGGCTGGGCCGCGCCACCTATGTGTGACAGCCCCTCAAGCCCCCTCTCCGTCTCGTCTTCTGGCTCCGTGGGTCTTCCGGTGAAATAGGATTTTTCATGATTTTTCCCAAATTTTTACTGGAAGTTGAATTTCTGCACAAAAACGAGACACCGGAGCAATTCTGCTGAAAACAGCGTCAGTCCGCGTTAGTTGTATTCAAAACACACAATTTAGAGGAGAAACAATAGCAAAAGTGTTCGGGGAAGTAGATACGTTTTGGACGTATCAACTCCCCCCAAGCTTAGCTATTTGCTTGTCCTCAAGCAATTCAGTTAACAACTGAGAGCGATGAAAGAAACTTTCACGAACACATTTTCTCATATGATGTATATATACTAACTATGTGATCAAGTACTCAGGCAATTCATAATAAGAAATATGTAACTAATGTCACCTCATAGTCAAGCAAGCTATGAAAGAGTGCCAATGCACTAATAACAAGTAACACGTGCATGAGAAACCTCAAGATTGTAATATGCATAAATGATATGAAAGAATGGTATCCCACTTGCCTTTATTTGTAGAGCAAAACATAAATGCTGAGGCACCTCTGAAGCCCAAGGGAAGACTAGAAGTAGAAATATCAAAGATACAAGCATCAAAGTTATACCACAATCAACCGTGTTCTGGGACAAGCACATTACACTAAGAATAACAGCTATGCTCTCAAGAAGTGCTTAAAGTTAGAAGATGGTGACTCAACATAAAAGTAAACGAATGGCCCTTCGCAGAGGGAAGCAGTGATTTAACATGTGCTAGAGCTTTTCATTTGTAAAACAGAGATAAAAGTTTCTTTTGAGAGGTGATTGTTCTATGTCAACGACTAGCAATGGGGACTTACTATCTTCCATAATAAACAAGTGAGAGCGGTTCCGAGTTCTTTGAAATTTGGCACATTGGTGCTCTTTTATAAAGCTTTGGCACTCCTCCCCACCTTTTTCCTTTCTCAAACCATGGCTAACCGATTCCATCGGGTGCCCACCAACTTTCACATTCCTTTGGAGGAGTGCCTTTTTTCTTTCTTTCAGAATTAAGATTATAATGGTCTGACCAGCTCCCTTGCAAGATTAATGACGAGCAGATGAAGCTGCCTAGTCGAGGGGTACTTAATTTAATATGGAAGATAGCAATTCCGACCACTACGTCCCCATGAGCTAAAAACAGTGGCACAAAATGAGAAGTAGCTGAAAGTTTTGAAAGGTAGCACATGAAAATTTACTTGGAATGGCTTACAAATACCATGCATAGGAATTTATAGTGGACTCTTTGGAAGACTTGGTTTTTGGTAATTGGATGCACGAGTAGAGCTCATACTCAGTACAAGTGAAGGCTAGCAAAAGACTGGAAAGCGACAATCGAGAGAGCAATAACTATCATAATCATGCTTGCGACAAAACAAAATTAATATAGGCATAAAAATGATACAAGAACTCTGAGGCAATTTAGATCATCGAGGCTTAATTGACTTTTTGTTCAGTCATATGCATGCTTGAGCATGTGCCAAGTCGATTCAAATGAAGCTTTCAGAGGTGGATACCACAATATCATACCATACTATGAATAAAACAATGCATGCAAGCGTCTACATGACATGTTACACGCTAATAGTAGATTGAAACTAATCATATGAGAGCAAGAACTACAAAGCATCCATTAGATGACAT
Organism: Dactylis glomerata; assembly: GCA_007115705.1. Taxonomy (NCBI): domain Eukaryota; kingdom Viridiplantae; phylum Streptophyta; class Magnoliopsida; order Poales; family Poaceae; genus Dactylis; species Dactylis glomerata. Next base: position 3,192,849 of record QXEO01000379.1, read on the forward strand.
ATACCTTACATCAACCGACTAAGCATGTCCACATAGATGAGTATATGTACAAAAATGAAAACAAATAGAGTTCATACCAGCCTCTTACCACATCTCGGATTGTCATATATCGTCATTATTGCTCTTCACTTGTGTGGCTTGAATAATATAAAGTGAATACCAAGCTCCAATAGAGTAACGGGGAACCGAACTCTGCAACAAACTTTACAAAACCGAAGAAGAACAACAAATATTTTTGGGGTTTTCGATTTTTGAAGCAAAAGCAGAAGGAAATAGCAGACAAAGCAAATTTTTTTTTTTGGGGGGTTTCAAGTAGCAAACCGAAAATAGCAAGTAAAACAAACCAAAGGTAGAAAAACTAAAGAACCAAATAGAGAGAAACAACGGAAATATTTTTGGTCTTTTCGTGTTTTGGAAGAAATGAAAACAAGAACGAGAACAGTAAAGAAAGCGAAACATGAATATACAAAGGACCGACAGAATATGATATGTAGATGAGTGAACCGTCGGCGTACCTCCCCCCAAGCTTAGGCTTTTGGCCTAAGTGGAGATCAATTCCGGCTCTGATAGCCGCCCCAAGCTGGTGGGTCATCATAGATGTAGTCATACCCTGGCTCTCGTGAAGATGAAGCTGATGGCGCATAATCATAGTAAGGCTGCTCATAAGAGAAGTTCACAACGTCGGAGGGCTGTCCCGACTCCTCGGCGCCTTCCTCATCGTGCACAGGCGGCGGATGTTCCTCTATATATGCATCAAGCTCATCCTCCGAAAGCGACCATTTGTTCCTGCGATCAAGGTTAAACAAAAGAGGTGCAGGCAAACGGACTGATCGATCAGTCTTTACTACCCTCCAGGTAGTATTCTTGAAAAAGGTTAGCTCAAAAGTTAAATTAATCAAACTAGCAGGAGGAGAAATAAACTTATGTTGAACCATAGCATCAAGACCAAGTTTCTCCTCGGGGAACTGCAGATCTCGAAAATGAGGCAAAACACCATGCAAAACTAACAAGCGTGACGCTATAAGTCCCCCACAGATTCCCCCTTTCTCACGGTTAATATCAAGAAGGGAAGCTATTAAGGCACCCAAGTGGTAAGTCCTATCATGCCTCAAAGCAGCAGAAATAAAGGCTAGATCATGGAGAGACAATTTACTTGCAGATTTCCTAGCAAGAACACATTTGGTAATGAAGAGGGCAAAATATCGAATGGATGGAAAATGAATGTTTTGAATTTTACCACCCTCTCCTTTGAAGCTTCTTCCTTGACAAATCTCCTCGTATAATTCTAACAATTGCCTTGGTTGTCCCTTTATCTTCTCAAGCGATCCCCACTGTGGCACTCTAATAGCTGTACAGAAAACATCAAGAGGCAAATCCACAAGTCTGTTATAAATTTTATAATGAACCATGGGGTTAGAAGTGGACCAACTAAATCTGAAATCCTGCACCACAGACATTGTTAGTTTAACATATTGGGGAGGTTCACCCTCAACAAAGTATTCTAAACCTGCATTGGAGAGTAAGGTTTGAAAATCCTGCAGGATCCCAGCAGCACTCAAGAATGCTGAACATGGATAATGTGAGGGGAAGACCTTCTCTTCACAATGAACTTTCATAACATCTTGCACTTCTAGTTCATGTTGAGGGAGTTGATATGCATTCCCCTCCATTTCTGAAAATTTTGACACACCTCATAAAAAGTGATTTAAAGACAAGCAAGTGTAGGAAACTACTATGGTGAGTTACTAGAGAGCTATCATGCATCAAAATAACCTTCCTAAACAATAGAACAGGCATGCATACTCATTTATACTGTCACCTACAATGCTAAAATACTCAAGATATACTTCACCAAAAGAAAATCTACTTGGACAAGTGGAGGAGTCACATACCGGAGAGCAAATGATCCAAGTTTCAGCAAAAATGTTGGGCTGAACAAGGAGATCGAGAAATCCAGGTGAAGAACAGCAAGAACTCGAGTTTGAGCAAATGGGACGGTGTTTTTCGGGAGAGAGAAAGAGCAGGGGAAGCAGAGATGAGTGAGGTGCCTAGTGGGGCCCCCTCACACCTGGGTGGCGTGGCCAGGGCTGGGCCGCGCCACCAGTGTGTGAGGTGGCATGGCTGCCCCACCTGGCGCCTCCCAGGTGTCTCTCTGCCCCATTTTTTACATAAAAATTTATAAAGAATTTTATGGAATTTTTCGAGGAACTTTATTTTCGAGAATTTTTCAGAAATTGGCATATCGATAAAACTCAGGAAAAACGAGGATGAAAAGATTTCAAGCAAATCAAAACTAAGCATGCAGCAGCTCTGAGATACTCTTAATCATGCAACTAAACTGAAGGAATACAATTTGATGAAAGTAAATAAAAGCGAGATGGGGTGGATGCGGTGAAAACGAAGTTTCGTTCATATAAATTCACTTTGCTAACAAGGTTGATCAAGTCTTGTTACCAAACTAACTTTATATGAGGCTAAACTTTGCACTTCACTTAATGCTTATGTTACCTCAACTTTGATAGGTATAGCCCCAACCATAACAATTTGATATTCTTCCTTGGGCTTTTGCTCTGAACAAATAATTTGGCCAACTTTGATGGTCTCAACATGCTTGATTGAATTTAGAGCATTCCTCCTATCAATCTTCTTGGGAAAATAAACTGTATATTCTTTGTCATTAACATTAAAAGTGACTTTTCCTTGATTGCAATTAATAACAGCACCTGCAGTGTTTAGAAAAGGTCTCCCAAGAATAATAGACATATTATCGTCCTCAGGCATTTCCAACACAACAAAATCAGTTAATATTAAACAGTTGTTAGCAACTTGAACAGGAACATTCTCACATATACCAATGGGAATAGTAGTAGACTTATCAGCCATCTGCAAGGATATATCAGTTGATACCAATTTTTCTAAATCAAGTCTCTTATAAAGAGAAAATGGCATGACACTAACTCCAGCTCCCAAATCACATAAAGCAGTTCTAACATAGTTATTTTTAATGGAGCAAGGAATAGTTGGTATACCTGGATCTCCAAGCTTCTCTGGAACTTTACCATCAAAAGAATAGTTAGCAAGTAGAGTGGAAATTTCCTCACTAGGAATTTTCCTTTTGTTAGTGACAATATCTTTCATATATTTTGCATAAGGTGGCATTCTAATAGCATCAGTCAAAGGAATTTGCAAAAATAAAGGTCTCATCCATTCACAAAACCTGTTGTAGTGTTCTTCTTCCTTGGACTTGTGTTTCTTACTAGGAAAAGGCATTGGCTTCTGTACCCAAGGTTCCCTCTCCTTACCATGCTTGTTGGCAATGAAGTCTTCTTTGGTGTACTTTGCATTTTTATCACTCTTTTCCGGTTCTTCTTCAACTTCTTCTTTATCTTCTTCTTTGTCGGAAGCATCTCCTGGTTCAGTTTCAGCATCAGAAATAGAAACACTGTTAGGATCTTTACCTGCATCAGAGGATTCTGCAGTTGTTTTATGCTTCTTCTTCTTCTTCTTCTTGGGAGGAATCTCATCACTTGAAGTGCGTTGAGAATCTTGCTCGACCCTCTTAGGATGTCCTTCAGGATATAATGGGTCTTGAGTAGCAGCACCACTTCTTGTGCGTATTTCACATGCTTGCTTCTCTCTTGCAGCATTAACTAGCAGGTCTTGTTGCACTTTGGTAAGCTGATCAATTTGTGTTTGAACCATTTGAAAATGTTTAGCAAGTATCTTCACGTCATTGGCGGTTCTCTCCACAATATCCTGCAACTTGTTAATAACTCTAGAATTCTCCAACAGATGATTATGCACCATTCTATTAAAATTTTCTTGCTTAACAATAAAGTTATCAAATTCATCTAAGCATTGATCAGGAGGTTTAGTATAAGGAATATATCTTTCATCAAAACGTTGGAGAGAGTGCACCTCAATAGTAGATGAGCGAGGGATTGACTTACATAATTCTTCTATAGGAGGTAAATTCTTCACATCTTCGGCCTTAATACCTTTCTCCTTAAGAGATTTCTTAGCCTCCTTCATAACTTCATCATTTAATTCAATCATCCCTCTCTTCTTCGGTGTAGGCTCTCTAGATGGCGCAGGAGTTGATGCTGGTGTTGGCTCAACCAAAGTCCAATCATCATGATTCCGGCTTATTTTAGCCATTAATTCTTCAGCTTCAGCCGGAGTTCTTTCCCTGAAAACACAACCAGCACAACTATCCAAATATGACTTAGACTCATCCGTTAGTCCGTTATAAAATATATCAAGGAGTTCATTTTTAGGCAATGGTTCTTTCGGCAAAGCTCTAATTAAAGAACAAAACCTTGTCCAAGATTCAGGCAATATCTCTCCTTTTCCCTGTTCAAAATCAAAGATTTTCTGCACAGCAGCATGTTGAGCACTAGCGGGAAAATATTTCTGAAAGAAAGCATTAACCAAAGCCATAGGACTAGTAAGAGATCCAGGAGACAAGCTATTAAACCAAGTTTTAGCAGCATCTTTCAACGAGAAAGGAAAAATCTTAGCAACAAAGTAAGTACAGAGCTTAATATCATCAGAAAACAAATTACTCAAAGTAGAAAGCTCATTCATGTGCTCCATAGCACTCTCATCTTTAGTACCACAAAAAGGAGTTTTCTCAACAATAGATATGTAAGATAAATCCAAAGAGAAATCATAATCCTTGTCTCTAATATTGATAGGAGAAGCAGCAAACTTAGGATCAGGAGACAAATTATATCTAACAGAACGTCTGGCAAGAAGTTCTTTAACATTACCTGCATTACGAGCAGCACGTGCTTCTGCAATAAAATCATCATTAAGCTCAATGTAAGCATCATCATCATAATCATCACTAGAACATTCCCTAGACTCAGGTGAACTAACAGGTGTAACAGTGGTGTTTCCCAACTTAGCTCTAGCAATAGTAGCATCTAAAAAGGAACCTAGTGAACCTCTCTCATCAAGCACAGTAGAAGCATCATCTAAATTATCAGTGGCACTTTCAATCTCAGCAGAAGTAGTAGCAGTAGCGTGTGGGTGTGGTGGTGTAAGCAACTTACTCATAACAGAAGGTGAATCAAGAGCAACAGAGGTGTTGAGAGTCGTACCTCTTCTTGTAGTGGATGACAATATAGGAACTTTTCCATCACGAGGTTTACCCATGATGAAAGGATTGCAGCGAACAATATGAATACCAAGTGAACTTACAAATAAAGCTATGCTCCCCGGCAACGGCGCCAGAAAATAGTCTTGATGACCCACAAGTATAGGGGATCGCAACAGTCTTCGAGGGAAGTATTACCCAAATTTATTGATTCGACACAAGGGGAGCCAAAGAATATATGTAAGCCTTAACAGATGAGTTGTCAATTCAGCTGCACCTGGAAACAGTCTTTATCACAGCGGTTTATCAGTAACAACAGTTTTATAGCAGTGACAGCAGGGAAACAGTAACATCAGTAGCAAAATAGCAGCAGTAAAAGTAACGGTTGTAAACAGTAGGAACAAATAGTGTAGGCATAGGGATGGATTACGGGCGTTGCATGGATAAGATAATTCATGAAATCAATGAGATACGGGCATTGCAGATAAATAATGATAAAGCATCCTAGTACAAACAATCATAGGCATGTGTTCCGTATATAGTCGTACGTGCTCACAAGGAGAAACTTGCACGACATCTTTTGTCCTACCAGCCTGTTGCAGCAGGGCCTCAAGGGAAACTACTGGTAATTAAGGTACTCCTTTTAATAGAGTACCGGAGCAAAGCATTAGCACTCGGTGAACACATGTGATCCTCACATCATAGCCATCCCCTCCGGTTATCCCAATTTCTGTCACTTTGGGGCCTCGGGTTCCGGACAACAATATGTGTATACAACTTGTAGGTAAGACCATAAACAACAAGTATCATCATAGAAATAATAACATGTTCAGATCTGAAATCATGGCACTCGGGCCCAAAGTGACAAGCATTAAGCACAACAAGTTGTAACAATGTCATAGGCACTAAATAAAGATACTAGGCACTATGCCCTATCAATCTCATATCAAATTACATGAACAATCTCATCCAATCCCCACCATCCCCTCACCTACAGCGGGGGAATTACTCACACATGGATGGGGGAGTCATGGATGGTCGATGGAGGAGCGTCTGTGGTGATGGTGATGAAGATCTCCTCCGAATCCCCGTCCCGGCAGGGTGCCAGAACGGAGTTTCTGGTTCCGAATCGCGGTTTCTGATGGCGGCGGCGCAGCGGAAGTCTATCTGGGAAAAACGCCGTCTCCCCGATCTTAAGTCGTCAGGGGGTATATGTAGGCGAGAGGGGAGACCGAGTGGGCGCCTGGAGCTCCCTCACGCAGGGGTGGCGCGGCCAGGGCTGGGCCGCGCCACCTATGTGTGACAGCCCCTCAAGCCCCCTATCTGTCTCCTCTTCTGGCTCCGTGGGTCTTCTGGTGAAATAGGATTTTTCATGATTTTTCCCGAATTTTTACTGGAAGTTGAATTTCTGCACAAAAACGAGACACCAGAGCAATTCTGCTGAAAACAGCGTCAGTCCGCGTTAGTTGTATTCAAAACACACAATTTAGAGGAGAAACAATAGCAAAAGTGTTCGGGAAAGTAGATACGTTTTGGACGTATCACATACTCGTGGTCAAACTTCCCGATCGGTCACCAATCCTCCTTCCAAATTAGATTTCAAGACTGCGCTTATAACTTTCTGATAAGAGTATGCTATCAATTCTAATAACCCTTAGATTTTGATAACACATGATTTTATTTTTTGAATTCCAAATAATTTTAAAAATAAACAACAATGATTAAGTAATACTAATAAACAACAATGAATTCCAAATAATATTTATGCATAATTCAATTATTAATTAAAAAACTCAAAAAATTTCAAAATAGAATTCTAAAAAAATTCAAAATCAAAAATTTCAAAATAATATACAAACTTCAAAATAATTAAAAACTAAAATGAACAACAAAAGAAATTCAAAAAATATCAAATTTTCTCTTTTTTTCTTGGCAAAATCTAAAATCTTCCTCCTTTCATATTTCCGTTTGGAATTTTGAAAATCTGTCATTTGTGGAGATCGGATGTAACTTTTCACGTAGATATTTTTCATATTACCCATTTTTTCCGAGTTTATATGCAAAAGTCATAGCTGTTTAAATTTGGAATAACCTTTTTTCACAAAAAAATCAAAATTCAAAATGTCCCAAAAAGTTGGTTGCGTGAGGTACATACATGTCAAAGTGTTGTGAAATTGGAAGTTTTTATCATTTTTGTTTATTTTTAATCGTTTTTTTTTTGCACGGGGAGAGGTGGTAGGCATGAGAGGAAAAAGTGTACGTCTACCTTTAGACTGGGTTGGTGCCTCCAGTTGGGATTAAAGGTCTATCTTTAGTCCCAGTTGATATCATAAACTGGGATTAAAGGTCACTAACCCTTTAGTCTTAGTCGGTATCACCAACCGGGACTAAAGGTCCCGTTTGACCTGGAACTAAAGCTGGCTGGCCCCCATAGCCGTTCGAAGCATTAGTCCCGAACCCAAACACGACCGGAACTAAAGCTCACATTAGCTCTGGGCGGAAGCCCAGTTTTCTACCGGTGTATAAAATTTATACTACACCAATAATAGTTTTTTTGATCGGAGGAAGTATAATAATTTAGTAAAATAGAGGTTTGAAGTGTGATAAGTATATACACAAAAATATAAAAATTTGGGGAAAATGATGGTAGTGGAGAAAGAATCGTCGCGATCCGACGAATGAGTGAAGTTGCCCCCTCCCTGCGCACGCCAATGCTATGTGGGCCCCATGTATGTCGGTGGAAAAAAAAAACTAGTGTCCTGGCATTTTAAGAGCACGACTCTAATATTTTTGGATTAGTGACGTATTCTATGACACAACACTAGTATTTTTCACAGTTGGCATGGGCTAACTGTGCGGACATGCTACTATTTTTTTCAACCAAAAAAACCCACCGCAGCCAGCAGGCTAAAGCCCACCAGGTCGGCCGCACGCAGAGAGAGGCACATGCTCTCCCTCTTCTCCCACCTTCTTCACCCAAAACCAACCGCTCCACTCCCTTTTCCTGGATTCATTTCTCCCCCTCTCCCTCGATATATTGCCACCACCCTTTGCTCCTCTCCCCTCCCCCGACCCGTTGTCACCCCATTTGGGCTTTATTGTTGTTGCCGAAGCCCTGTCTGCCACTGCAGATTGTCACCACCGCCCGTCGAAGCCTCACCACCATAGGAGAGCCACCGCGCCTCTCCCTCTAATTTTAAATTTAGATTATTAAGTAAAATGTGTAGTATTTGTTACATGATTTAGATTATTTATTATAACGGGTAGTGTTTGTTAGATGATTTAGTACATTTCTATTTAGATGATGAAATGAGTAGGTTTATACTTTTTATTTTACAGATGATTTACTTGTTATTTGTAGATGATTTAGTAGAATGTGTAGTGTTTGTTAGTTCATTTAGATGATTTTATAGAAAAATGTGTTAGTTTTTAGATGATTTTTAGATGTAGTTTTTTAACACAATAATGTAGTCTAATAATTAGTTTTTATTTGTTATTTGTTAGCTCTTGGTGGCGTAATTAACACGACAGATGAGGAACTACGTGGTGTGCATGAGAAGAAGACAAAGGAGCGCACATAGGTGCGACTGTCATTGTTAATGGTGATAAGATGTACCTTGGCATGTGGAGGAGTCCGAAGCAGCCTGCCCGCACCTATGACTAGATAGCGATCCAACATCTAGGCGAGTTGGCACGACTCAAATTATCCCTCGATGATTGAGAGGTCACGGAGTTTCTCATGCCTAGTGGCATCAGAGTCGCCACCAAGACCGAGGAGAAGAGGCACCGCCTCGCCAAGAAGCAGCTGGCACACTACAAGGTCTCGCCACCAAGGACGAGGAGAAGGAGCACCGCCTTGCCAAGAAGCAGCTGGCATGCTGCAAGGTCGAGGATCAACAACGGCTGGCGCTCCGCCAAGCCGAGGAGTAGAAGCGACATGCATCGCCATGCCGAGGCATAGCAGCGGGCACGCCGCCCGGCCAAGATGTAACCAGAAGAGCCTTGGTGCAGCTTATCTATGAGGGTCCTAAGGATTTGGAGTACAATGTCCAATACTTTCAGTCCAAAGCGGGCTCCTTCGACACGCGCCAGCAGCATGACCAGGAGGCTGGCCCCTCTCAGGTGCAACAACCTGCAGATGATAGTAGCATCCCTCTCGAGTGGACATCAGATGAGAGCAAGAACGAGCATAGTGAGGGTTTCTGTGACCACTAGAGTAACTCTAGATCGGTGTCACCGTTAGATATCTCAAATCCATATTTAATATACAAACTCTTAGTATGTTTAGTATGTGAAGTGCCAGGTAGCTAATAATTAACATGTTTAATATGTGAACTACTAATACTTATGCTTAGTATGTTTAATGTGGAAATTTTTAGTACTTATGCTTAGTATGTTTCATACTAAAAATAACTTCTATGCCATGTGCATGTTTAATATGCGCATTGTTAGTACTAATGTTTCTTTGCTTCACATTTGTTAAGGTAGGAAATGGATTCGTGTGTGCGCAAAGTGTGGCGACAAGATGCTGTATGAATGATACCAAATGGTTCCCTACCTGTAGTTCACATGCCTAAAGGGACGATCCATACACTTTTATGTAGAGCTTCAGTGTTTCTTTCTAGATAATACAGTATGTTCTATCCAACATGTGTCTAACTTCATCGTCTTGCGTCCAACCTAAAATGTCTAATTATCAGTCAGTCTTCACCATGTTGCTTACACCATTACTTGCCTGATAAGGCATGATGTCTTGGAGAAGCTCAACATTTGCATCAATAAGAAGACCTTAGTGGCGGTCCAGTTGGTAATGACAAGGAGCCACCTTGAGCCGGTTGATCACTCCATTGTGGATCTCCTATTGATGGTGACACTTGGAGAGAATTTACTATGCAAGTGGGTTGTTTCGAGCTGCCGGAGGCTATACCTTCACGATGCAGATCATCCAAGGATTGATGTGACCTACAACGATTATGGGTTTATTAGGAGATCAATGATGATATATACATAATAAGTGTGAGAAACTAGTCAGCTAGCTAGTGTTACTAGTCTTATTGTTCAAGTGTTAACCAGTATTGTTGGTTACTATTTTAGTATGTCGTTATTTTTGGTATTGGTATACAATATTCCTATCAGATTCAAAAAAAACAACATATTTTTTTAATTCATGAATATAGGTTAGTGGCGTGGCGTGGCAGCTAGGTCACACGTCACTAACAATTCACACACCAGTGGTGAAAGTGCAAACTTTGTTTCCCTCAGATTTTGTGTGTTAGATAACAACATTAGTGATAATAATTGTGTGCTAAGATTAGCAGGTTTTTCATTTGAAGAAATGCCAGGCCGGATAATCCGGCCAGGGGTGGCCGGATAATCCGCCCCCTCTGGGCTGGCCGAAAAACGGCTAAGGACTTATCGCGGCGTCACCCAGATAGGGGGGCCGGATATTCCGGGCAGGGGCCGGATAATCCGGCCAGCCGGATATTCCGGGCAGGGGCCGGATAATCCGGCCAGCCGGATATTCCGCCCCAGACTTGGCCGGATAATCCGCCCTCCCCCGGGGGTGGCTGAAATTCTGCTAAGGACCTGGCGTGGCGTCACCCAGGTAGGGGGGGCGGATATTCCGGCCAGGGGCCGGATTATCCGGCCCAACTTTGGCCGGATTATCCACCCCTCCAAGTCAGCAACGGCTACATTTTGGAAGGGGCTATAAATACCCCTCCCCTTCTTCAACCTCAAGCTGCTCGAGCTGTGAAGAAAAAGACCCCATTTTGGAGCCACCAAATTAGCAAGATCTCCTCCCTCAACCCACCAAAGTCGTTGATCTTTGGAGAATCGAAGGAGAAGGCCTTGATCTACATCCTCACCAAAGCGATTTGATTTCCCCTCTCATTTGCTAGAGGGCCCTTTGGTCTTGGGTTCCCTTGTGTCCCTTGACCTTGTTTGTGTGATTGAAATCTTGATACTTGTTGATTAAGATCTTTGTGGTGCTTGGGAGCCTCCAATTCAGTTGTGGAGTTGTGCCCCAAGTTTTGTAAAGGCCGGTTCCGCCTTGAGGAATCCCTTAGTGGAAAGTGAGCTAGGCCTTTGTGGCGGAAGCTTGCACCGGAGAATAGGGTGAGCCTTTGTGGCGTTGGTTAGGCCTGTGTGGCAACCACACCCCTCCAACGTAGACGTACTTCCCCTAAAAAGGAAGGAACTACGGGAATTACATCCGTGTCTCCGTGTGCTCCACTCTTGGTTACCTCTATCCTTTATTACCTTTACTACTTGTATCTTGCTTAGCTTGCTAGTTGACATATAGGTAAATTCACCTTAGTTGCATATCTAGAGAATTTACCTTTGTGTCAAGCCTAAATTGAAAAAGAACTAAAATTTGAGTAGCACCTATTCACCCCCCCTCTAGGTGCCCATACGATCCGTTCAATTGGTATCAGAGCCTCGGCTCTTTATTCGGGCTTAACCGCCTAAGAGTATGGACACCTCTCCGAGTGAGGGCTCGGGTCAAGTTTCCATGGGTGAGTTCAAATCTTTGGAATCATCCATGGCTTCCATGACAACTCAAGTAAATGAGTTGCGTGAAATGATAGCGCAACTCTTGCAAGCTAAAAATGCTAATGCTCCTCCACCTCCGGAAAAACCCGCTACTCCACAAGTGGAGAATGTGGGGATTGAAGAGGAGGGTGCCGATAAAAATGGCGATGCTAAGTCTTCCTCTAAGGGCGACGGGAAAGGTGAATTCCCTCATTGGTATTCACCCGACCCGCCGGTTCCTCATCCTCATATTAACCACAGAGGAGATCCACCTAAGCTTGATGCATTAAATTTTGGTCAATGGCAATATCAAATGATCTCTCATATGCGCAGTTCTTGCATCGAGCTTTGGAGGATCGTTGAGGAAGGATTCAAGGCCGTGGATCCCCAAAACATGACAAGAAGAGAGACGGTCGATAGCCAACTCAATGCTACCGCTCTTCACATGATTCAAGTCGCCGTGGGTTTCAAGGACTTGCCTCACATCCAACACTTCTTCACCGCCAAAGAAGCTTGGCAAGCTCTCTCCGACGTCTTTGTTGGCAATGAGAGCATGAAGAAAACAAGATATATTGCCTTCTCAAATCAAGCGGAGGGTTTCTTCATGATGGATGGTGAGGATCATCAAGAAATGTATAGAAGACTCAAGACCATTGCTACCACCTTCAAGAACCTCGGTGCTCACCATATTGATGATGAGTGGATCAAGATGAAGTACATTCTTGCTCTCACTCCATATGAGCCCGCGGATATAAAGAGTGTTCAAGGAAAGCACAACTTCAATGAGATGACCTCCAATCAAGTGATGCAAGAAATTCAAGCCTACAAGGTTTCCGCACAAAATGCGGAAGATGCTCGTGCCCGTGCCATAGGGATGCAAAGAAGCTCCAATCTTGCATTGAAAGCAAGTGTGGTTGAGAAAGAGGTTCCTCTTCAAGCAAGTATTGAAGCAAGGCTAGAGATGTGTCCCGAGGACATAAGGCATGAGTACAATGAGCACATGGCCTTCTATGGAAAAACCTTTTGGGTTGATCCACACAAGGCCAAAGAAGACAATCAAAGAAGAAGCAAGTCAAGTGGCTATCAAAGGAATGACAACAATGGTCAAAGGGTGAGGACTTGCTACAATTGCAATGATAGATTTCACTTCGTTGTCGAGTGCCCTTATGAGAAGAGAGAAGACCATGGTGGAAAGCTCATACTCAAGAACAAGACCAAGTCACCATCCAAGAAGCCTTTTGTGAAGAAGGGTGGACCAAAGAGGAAGCAACCAAAGTTTGTGTTCTTGACTCAAGAAGAGTACTCCGCAAGTGAGAGTGATGAAGAAGAAACCACAACTAGTGAGATGGCCGCAATGGCAACCACCTCGACTTCCTCCACATCACTCTTTGAATCCCCCAATGAGGACTCTCTTCTCAAGAACGTCAAATGCCTTATGGCCAAGTCTTCCGAGGTATCACCCACATCTTTCTCTTCCTCTAAGACAAATGATGCTTCCTTGAATGATCTTGCTAGTCTTAGAGTAAAGGAAGAAATTATTGCTTTTGATGACTATGTGTCTAGTGTAGATGGCGTTCATAAGATTCACTTTGAACGTCTATTGAGCCAATATGGTAAAACTCTTGAAAAACTAGATGAACAAATGCGGCTTGAAAGAGAATATGCTCAAGATATTGCCTCACTAACCGAGTCTCTTGAAGAAGAGCAAGAGGAACGAGCAACTCTTGAAGAGAAGCTCGATTCCATTGAGGAAGCTAATAATGAAGTTGTTTCCAAACTCATTAAAGAGCGAGATCATGCTCGTGCTAAAGTAAAAATGCTTAAAAAGGAAAAGGTTGAATTTGGTGTTGGTCATGATATATTTGTTAAGGATTTAGAAGATCTTGACAAGGCTCACAAGGCCTTGAAAAGTGAACACTCTATTCTTACCAAGTCACATGAACAACTTCAAATTCAATTGACTAAGAATAATGTGCCTAGTTCTTCTACTTCTACTTGTGATCATGCAAATGTCATTGAAGAAAATGCTAGGTTGAAAGATGAGCTTGCCAAGTCCTCCATTCCCATTGGTGAGAAAAACTTGAATGACCTTTTGAGTAAGCAAAAGGCATTTGGTGATAAAACGGGGATTGGCTATGTCTCAAAGAAGAAGAAGAAGAACAACAAGAAAAAGAAGGCCAAGCCCGCTCAAGCAAAGAAGGATCCTATTGTGGGTGGCAAAGCCACTCATGATGATCATGCGGGAATTGCTAACCCTCACTATGTTTTATTTCGTGATTATTATGGTGATGTTTATGCAAAATATGTTGGTCCAAATGATGGTAATGTTGCTTGGTCTATTTGGGTTCCAAAGACCCTTGTTGCTAACAAAAGAGGACCCATTGAAAAATGGGGACCTAAAACCAAGCAATGATCTCTTGTAGGACTATGCTTCCGGTGGTTCAAAATGGGTGCTTGATAGTGGATGCACAAGTCATATGACCGGAAGCAAGAAGATTATGACGGAGATAAGACCAAATGACAATCATATAACCGTCACTTATGGAGACATGTCACAATCCGAGGTATTGGGTCTTGGCAAGGTGGTGGTCGCACCGGATATTTCCCTTGTGGACGTCATGCTTGTTGAGACCCTTGGTTATAATTTACTTTCAGTTCGTGCACTTGGTAAGATGGGCTTTGCCGTCTTCATTGATAATGAAATTGTGGTACTCTTGTGGAGCAAGTCTCTAAAGGTCGCTTTCGTTGGACACATTGAAAATAACTTGTATGTGGTGGACTTTTCGGGGAAAACCACTACAAGTGCAATGTGTTTATTTGGAAAGGCCGATGTGGGTTGGCTTTGGCATCGCCGTTTATCCCATGTCAATATGAGAACTTTGCAAAGCCTTCACAAGGGTGGCCACATACTCGGACTAAAAGAGAATGTTTCTTTTGCCAAAGATCGTGTTTGCAGGGCTTGCGTTCTAGGAAAGATGCATGATTCTCCCCACCCAAGCAAGACTATCATTTCTTCCAAGAGGATCTTGGAGCTCCTTCATGTGGATCTTTTTGGTCCTCCCTCTCATGCAAGTCTTGGTGGGAAGAAATATTGTTTGGTGATTGTTGATGACTATTCAAGATATACTTGGGTTTACTTCTTCAAGCATAAGAGTGAGACTCAACAAACCGTCATCGACTTTGCCAAGGAAGTTGAACGTCAACATGGGCAAACTATTTTGGCAATAAGAAGTGACAATGGCTCGGAGTTCAAGAACTACACCTTAAATGGATTTCTTAGTGATGAGGGGATTCGTCATCAATATTCCGCTGCATATACCCCTCAACAAAATGGTGTAGCCGAAAGGAAGAACCGGACTCTTATGGATATGGCTAGGTCCATGTTGGCGGAGTTTAAGTCTCCATACAACTTTTGGGCCGAAGCTATCTCTACGGCTTGTCATTCATCAAACCGGCTCTTCCTCCGCAAAGGCCTAAACAAGACTCCATATGAAATTCTCACCGGAAGCAAGCCCAACATCTCCTACTACCGGGTTTTCGGGTGTAAGTGTTTCTTTAAAAGAAAAGGAGTTCGTTTAGGTAAATTTGATCCAAAAGCAATAGAAGGTATTTTTGTTGGTTATGGTGCCGAATCCCACACTTATAGAGTCTTCAACAAGTCCACCGGGCGTGTTGAAGAATCTTGTAGTGTGGTATTCGAAGAAAATGATGGCTCCCAAGGGGGGCGAGATGTTGTTTCTTGTGATGTAGATGATGAAATACCTCGAGAAGCCATAGGAAGAATGGGCGTGGGATTTTTCCGCCCCATTGAGGGACACCTTGTGGCTGACCGGGAAGGACTATGCTCTACTCAAGTGGAGCCTTCATCTTCACAAGCTCAACAAGCCTCTCCCAAGGAAGCAACTAATGCACCAACCAAAGAACAAGACAAGGACCTTCATGAAGAAGAAGGGGCACCACCATCCTCTCCGGTTATCTCAACCGCCCCCAATTCTTCACAAGACCAAGATCAACCTACTCATGAAGATAATGATGATCAAGGTCAATTTAATGGTCAAGACGGGGACCAAAATGATCAAGATGATCAAGTGACTCCTCCAAGGTCAAATGAGGAGATCGAAGCCCGTCGCAAGAGAAGAGTTGAAAGAGACTTGGAACTTAAAGGTCATACCCTTGAGAGGGTTATTGGAGATTTAAGAAGCAAAGTGTCAACTCGGCGTCAATTGGCACAATTTAGCTCCCATCATGCTTATATCTCCATGGTTGAACCCAAGAAAGTATTTGAAGCTCTTGAAGATCCGGATTGGTTGGATGCTATGCATGAAGAACTCAACAACTTCAAGCGCAATAATGTTTGGGTGTTAGTAGAGAAGCCAAAGGAGTGCCGCAATGTGATTGGCACAAAGTGGATATTCAAGAACAAGCAAGATGAGCATGGAATTGTTGTGAGGAACAAGGCAAGATTGGTTGCTCAAGGTTTCTCTCAAGTTGAAGGCATTGACTTTGGAGAAACTTATGCTCCCGTGGCTCGTCTTGAGTCCATCCGTATCCTTCTTGCATATGCCACTCATCATAATTTTAAGTTGCAACAAATGGATGTTAAGAGTGCATTTCTTAATGGTCCATTAAAAGAGGAAGTGTATGTTAAGCAACCCCCGGGGTTTGAGGATCTCAACTTCCCTAACCATGTCTACAAACTCCATAAGGCACTCTATGGCCTTAAACAAGCCCCACGTGCGTGGTATGAGCACCTTAGGGAGTTGTTGGTAGACCGTGGGTTTGAAGTTGGGCAAATCGATCCTACTCTTTTTACTAAGAGGGTCAATGGGGAGCTTTTCATATGCCAACTATATGTTGATGATATTATCTTTGGCTCTACTAACAAAGCTTTTAATGATGAATTTTCAAAGCTTATGACCGATAGGTTCGAGATGTCTATGATGGGCGAAATGAAGTTCTTTCTTGGTTTTGAAATCAAGCAATTGAAAGAAGGGACTTTCATCTATCAAGCTAAATATGTCCAAGACATGCTCAAGAGGTTCAAGATGAAGGAACTTAATGGAGCCGCAACACCAATGGCCACAAAATGTCATCTTGAACTTGATCCCAATGGTAAAGATGTGGATCAAAAGGTATACCGTTCTATGATCGGTTCTTTGCTTTACCTTTGCGCATCTAGACCCGATATTGTGTTGAGTGTAGGTGTGTGTGCAAGGTATCAAGCCGCTCCTAAAGAAAGCCACCTTATGGCGGTTAAGAGAATCTTTCGATATTTGGTTCATACCCCAACTTATGGTCTTTGGTATCCCAAAGGCTCGGATTTCTCTCTTTGTGGCTTCACGGATTCGGATTGGGCCGGTGACAAGGATGATAGGAAATCAACCTCCGGAGCTTGCCAATTTCTTGGTAGGTCTTTGGTGTGTTGGTCTTCTAAGAAGCAAAATTGTATACCTCTCTCCACCGCCGAAGCCGAATACATTGCCGCCGCAAGTGGATGCACTCAATTGTTATGGATGAGGCAAACTTTGAAGGAATACGGTGTCAATTGTGACAAAGTGCCTCTTTTATGTGACAATGAAAGTGCTATCAAGATCGCCTATAATCCGGTGCAACATTCAAGAACCAAGCATATTGAGATCCGGAATCATTTCATTAGGGATCATGTTGCCCGTGGTGATATTGAGCTTGCTTATGTGAGCACCAAGGATCAACTTGCCGATATATTCACGAAGCCTCTTGATGAAGCAAGATTTGGATATTTGAGGAATGAGCTAAATATCATCGATTTGAGGAGTGTGGCTTGAACATCTTGCAAATACACCTATATTTCAATGCTTGTTTGGTTTAGGTGTGGGCATGGAGATAGGGGGAGTGCGGTCCTAATTAATTGGGCTATCCCTCCCCCCATAATGCCGATAGTAATCATATCATTCTCTTAATATCATTTTATGATTTTTGAGCTTCAATGATGAGTAGTGGTTATGGACTCAAGATACATCTTCGCGGTCCAATGCCATAACACTCAAACATGGTGGCTTCGGCCACCGACCTCTTCTTTGCGAAGAGTTGATTCATTGCATATCTTATTTGAGGTTCTCTCCCGATGTTTTTTCTTATTTTTTTTTGAGATGGGAAGGCACTTGCATTGGATTTTTAGCCGATTTGCTCTTGCAATGTTAAGTGCCGAGAACCACTCCGTGTTTGCTCTCTCACCTAAGCCATCCTCTCTCAAGACATCTATCTATGCACACGAGTTCAAATTTTTCATCAAAACAACATCTGTTTTTGAAAATTTCGAGTTGGCCAGTTTGCTGGCTCCAGGCCGGAATATCCGCCCTCTCTGGGCCGGAATATCCGGGGGGCCGGATTATCTGCCCCTTCCTGGCCGGATAATCCGGCCGTAGTGACCCTGGGTATATAAGGGGGCGGGTCGGGCTGCCCTAGGGCAGTTCCCTCCCCACCCCTTCCAGGTGATCCCTGCCGCCGCCGCCTTCTTCCCATCGCCGCCGCCGGAGCTCCGGCCAACCGTTTGGCCTGATTTCTTCGGAGGTTGCTCTCCTTCTCCCCCGGAAGGCATTCACCAAGCGGATTTCGCAATGGATGCGGGTATTGCTCTTCTCATTGGATGTGTCTTTACCCCTTCTTGTTCTTGGTGATTTTGCTCTCTAGGTGTTGTTTTCCTGAATCATGTTGTATGGTACTTTCTTCCCGATCTATCAAATTGTAGGCTGCAGCAACACGTAGAATTTTTTTTCGAGGGGGCCGGATTATCCGCCCCCCCCCCTGGCCGGATAATCCGGCCTGGGAAGATATCTGTCATTTTTTTGTTGCTGCTCTCAATTTGCTGTTTTGGTGAAGGTTGTTTATTCATACTACATGGTTCTTTGATCTTTTCCGATACTCGTGTGCATACGCTTATCCCCATGCTCTCCGTGCATCTCTCTTTCACAGGTGGTCCGAGTATGCCGAAGCGCAAGCGTCGGCTTGTTCGGAATGAGGAAGGAGTTCTTCTGGATGAGATTGCTATCCGGCGGGCACAGAGGGATGCTGCTAGGAAGGCTGAGCAGGAGAAAGCTGCCAAGGTTGCCAAAGCTCGTGCTCGTCGTCGCAAAGGCAAAGAACCTCGTCCTGACTACAAGAAGATGCCAGAGGCCGAGTACATTCTTGTGCGGAGGAACAATTGGTATGCTACTGCAAGAGATGAAGACATTGAAGATAGGGGTTTCTGGAATGAGGAGCAGTGGGGGATTTTTCGTGATATTTATGAGCCTTTCAAGAATCCTTGCCGTCCAATGCATCCGATTGACTTTGATCACCTCCGCAGCAAGTCTTACTTTGATGAAGCACTCTCTGTGATTGAGAAGTTGGGTTTGATGGGATTGGCCAACATTCAGTGCGACTACAATCCCGGTCTTATCAAGCAGTTCTATGCTACTCTGGTGATTTTGCCCAATGCTCAGAAGTCTATGAAGTGGATGACCGGCGAACATGAGTGCACATCGGACTTTCCTACGTTTGCCTCTCTCTTGGGGTATGCGTACAATGGAGAGACCCCAGTGGGTCGGCGTATTCACAACCCGGGGAACAAGCCTGACAAGGACAAGCTCCATGACCTCTATGACTCCACAGGTGTTGTGGGCTTCATCAATGGCCTACATCCGCTTTATGATCAGCTGGTCCGCATTTTTAGGAAGAACATTGCTCCTAGTGGTGGCAACAATGATGCCATTCGCACCTCTCTGGTTGATCTGCTTGCTTTTGCTCATGAGTGTGCCACGTCGACTGACCCTGCTGAGGACTTTACCCTTGATGTGATGGACTTCATCTTCTATGAGATCAAGGATGCTATTATTCAGAGGAACACTGTGCCATATGCTCCTTTCATCATGCTTCTCATTAAGCATGTCCTTGGAGACTATGATATTCATGATGACTGTGTGGAGCACAAGGTCAAGAAGATGTATATCAAGAGAAAGGCGAAATCTGCTCCTTCAGCTGCATATCCTGACACTTTCATGGCTGATGCGAGGACTAGTGCTACTGCTCGTGAACAGAGGGCTGCTGCATCTGTTGTGTCTAGGGAGGTGAGGAAGCTCAGCTGGTTTGAGCGGAATGTTCTGTGCATGAAGGTAGAGATCCACCGTGAGAACTACCAGGCCTATGTCGAGAGGAAGAGCATCCAGGACACTCAGCAGCTTATCCTTCACCGTCTCAGTGGTGCTCAGACCGCCGATCCCACTCCTACTACTCCTGTGGCCTATAATGCTTGGAACACCGATCGCTACAACTGGGTGGATATGCAGAAGCATCTCTTTGATGCTCCAGATGCTCCCGCAGGAGGTGCTCGTGCAGAGGCTGAGGAGGACTTTGAGGCTGAGGAGGACTTTGATGATGAGGATGAAGATGCTGGAGATGACGAGGGTGATGGCGGAGATTATGCTGATGAGGACTTCGATGACGTGGACGAGTGATTTCTCGGGACGTGTAGCATCGCTCTTCTCCCTTTTTGGTGTCTTGATGCCAAAGGGGGAGAAGTAGTTCTATTAGGAATTTGTCGGGATTTGCATGGGTGGAAACACAAGCTTGCGCGCTTATCATTCTTTGGCGCTTGTGTTTCTTCTTATTTCGTTTGTCTTAAGTCGAACTTTGTGTGTGGTTGAACTTCGTGTCGTTTATATGCTACCATGTGGTGTATGAGACTATGTCATATGTTCTTAATATGCTATGTGGATCATTATGTGTTGTTCACTTATTTTTATCAGCTCATGGTTATTGGTGAAATGGCTATGGAATTATTGCCCGGCATATCATATTATCATATTCGGGATTCCATAATCCATAATATTTGAGTTATCTATGCAATGGTATGTCTCTTCTAAACTCATTGGTGAAGTTGCACACATCTAGGGGGAGCTGTGTATTTTGATCAATTATTCGTTGTTTGAATTATTCGACCTTTCTTGCAAATCCTAGTGTTGTCATCTAACACCAAAAAGGGGGAGATTGAAAGTGCAAACTTTGTTTCCCTCAGATTTTGTGTGTTAGATAACAACATTAGTGATAATAATTGTGTGCTAAGATTTGCAGGTTTTTCATTTGAAGAAATGCCAGGCCGGATAATCCGGCCAGGGGTGGCCGGATAATCCGCCCCCTCTGGGCTGGCCGAAAAACGGCTAAGGACTTATCGCGGCGTCACCCAGATAGGGGGGCCGGATATTCCGGGCAGGGGCCGGATAATCCGGCCAGCCGGATATTCCGCCCCAGACTTGGCCGGATAATCCGCCCTCCCCCGGGGGTGGCTGAAATTCTGCTAAGGACCTGGCGCGGCGTCACCCAGGTAGGGGGGGCGGATATTCCGGCCAGGGGCCGGATTATCCGGCCAGCCGGATTATCCGGCCCAACTTTGGCCGGATTATCCGCCCCTCCAAGTCAGCAACGGCTACATTTTGGGAGGGGCTATAAATACCCCTCCCCTTCTTCAACCTCAAGCTGCTCGAGCTGTGAAGAAAAAGACCCCATTTTGGAGCCACCAAATTAGCAAGATCTCCTCCCTCAACCCACCAAAGTCGTTGATCTTTGGAGAATCGAAGGAGAAGGCCTTGATCTACATCCTCACCAAAGCGATTTGATTTCCCCTCTCATTTGCTAGAGGGCCCTTTGGTCTTGGGTTCCCTTGTGTCCCTTGACCTTGTTTGTGTGATTGAAATCTTGATACTTGTTGATTGAGATCTTTGTGGTGCTTGGGAGCCTCCAATTCAGTTGTGGAGTTGTGCCCCAAGTTTTGTAAAGGCCGGTTCCGCCTTGAGGAATCCCTTAGTGGAAAGTGAGCTAGGCCTTTGTGGCGGAAGCTTGCACCGGAGAATAGGGTGAGCCTTTGTGGCGTTGGTTAGGCCTGTGTGGCAACCACACCCCTCCAACGTAGACGTACTTCCCCTAAAAAGGAAGGAACTACGGGAATTACATCCGTGTCTCCGTGTGCTCCACTCTTGGTTACCTCTATCCTTTATTACCTTTACTACTTGTATCTTGCTTAGCTTGCTAGTTGACATATAGATAAATTCACCTTAGTTGCATATCTAGAGAATTTACCTTTGTGTCAAGCCTAAATTGAAAAAGAACTAAAATTTGAGTAGCACCTATTCACCCCCCCCCCCTCTAGGTGCCCATACGATCCGTTCAAGTGGCATGTCGCAACCATGTCGCTAATATGTCAAACATTTGTGACATATCCGATACACACCACTAGTGTTGGCCGATACATGTCACTAATTGTTGTTTTACCACACCACTAGCGGTCTGTTTTCTACTAGTGCCCCTAGGGCGCGGGTACCCGCCTAGGCGCGCCATAGGCTCTCCTGGTTCGCCGAGTGGTCTCATTGGTGGCTTGGCCTTTTTATTTTTGAAAGATAGGAACATTGGATTTCCTCCGATTTATTTGGATTCTAGCAGGTTCCTCATCCACAAAAAACGATGAGGAAATTTTCTACTTCAAGAGTACTAAATGAATTAAGGTTTAGTGCAATTTGCCAACTAAAAGTGGTAAAGAAATTGTATTCCCTTTGTATAAAATTAATTAACTCAGTTTTATCTTGCTATGCATATATCTAGACACGTTGAGTAATTAATTTGGAACAAAGGAAGTATTAAACTTCAGAATTACTAGATAAATTCTCTTGATATATCATTGTATTTTCCACCGCTTATACCACTGTTAGATATACCTCTAGGTGTCCTCAATACGTGTGGCTTTCATCTAAATCTTTCGAGTCCATCAAAGAAGGAACCATAACAAAAGTTTGTCAGTTCACATGCTAAGGTTCCCCCGTTCTTTGAAAACATGTGTACTATTAGGAGCATTCCTTATGGGCACGGTTGTTTTGGTTTCGTACCTCGTTAATGTCGTGATTTAATGGGAGAGAGACGACCTAGATGGTTTGTGGCGGAGAAGAAACTTCGCGCATGCTACTCAGTCGTGAGGAGTGGCAAGTACATCACTCGGCCAAATGTAAAATGCAATGCATTTTGTTTTTGCGCCGAAGTTTAGAGTGGAAAATATGTGGATTAGAGGTGTGTTTGGAACCTCTTCGCTCTCGGAGCAGACGAAGCTCCAGCGTATTTTTTCAGAGTTGCGTGAACCCAGCTCTGCATGCTCCGTAGATTGGAGCGGAGCCGAGAGGTTCCGAACAGGCCCTTAGTAGCCCACACTTTCTCATGCCCATTCGTTGGAGGTTAAAAAATGTACATTGTCTATTTATTATTATTATATCTTTTAAATATTTAATGTTAGAAACGAGTAGATTACACACTAAAATGCGTCTATCATATAGAACTAAAAGAACTAATAACAGTGAGCGGAGGGAGTAATACTTTTTTGTTGTATGTCTATTCAATTTTACGAAACAAATCAGATGTTGACCTTTTGAATTATATTCTATATAACTATTGTTTCTTGGGTGTCTCATGGGATTTCTAGGCAATACCTATGTGTTAGCTAATTATTGGTTAGTTTGATTTATTCAAAAACCAAACCGCATAAACATTTCCTATAATTCATATTATATTACAATTTTTTCTATGAAAAAAAATCCTATGATACTACTCCCTCCGACCGGAAAAGGTTGTCAGATGATTTAGTATAAACAAAGTTGTACTAAATCATTGACAACCTTTTCTGACCGGAGGGAGTATCATATAATTTCCCAACAAATTTGAAAACGATCCACGAAATTAATAAAATCGTTTATTTACTCACTGAAAGCATCATTAAAATTTTAAAGGCCTGAAATTTTAATGGGCCTCAGGTCCATTTGCCCTCCGCTGGTTCCATTGAAGGCAGGTGTTTAATAGGGCCCAAAAGATAGGATAGAAGGCCCACACCGTAATTTCTATTCCCAGTTTACTCATCCACTCTCTCTCCAACGCTCCGGCGACCTCGCCGCCGCCATGGAACGGTGGACCGGCGTTCTCCACGTTCCGCTCTCCCGAGGCGGTCCTCTCTTCCGCGTCGCCGCCTCCCTCCTCCTCGCGCCCTCCAAATCCCTCGCCGTAAGGACGAACGTTCCCCCTGCACTTGTTTCCTCTCCGGGCAGTAATAGCCTCCAGAGCCTGAAACCCTGATGCCTGCCGGCCAGGTTCCACGCGCAAACGCGATCCTTTTCACGGGAGACCGCGTCGTCGGCACAGGCGAGTCGGCGATCGAGCGGCTATCGGATGCCGCCTACCTCGCCGGGATCCTCGCAGGGAAGCTCGCCGGGGAAGCCAACGCGTGGGTGGTCGATGCCGCTTGCTTCGCTGGGCCGTTCGCGGTCTACCGAGAGCTTGTTCCGTCCATGGACGCCGTTGGCGACCCAGAGCGGTATGACCCCACTGGCCTGCCAGCGGCGGCTGGCGTTGCCAACATCCTGTCACATTGTGTTGGGGAGGTACGGTTTTGGTAAGGTTTGGGAATGTTCAGCACTCATCTAATCTGTGGCTAGGTTGTGATTTAGAGTGACTGGGGTGTGGCTATGTGTATATTTGTCAAATCCGTGGATAGGTTTGGGAATGTTCAGTTCAAGGCTGCTGCTGTTAGGTAGTAAGACATTCTGGAATTAGTTTAAATGAATACTTGTTGGGTCCATTATCTGTAGAAAAAAGAAATACGTGGATCGGATGCTCAATTGGGGTTGATAAGATGCATTTTAAATTCACAACTTGTACATGAATTGACTGTAGGTAAGGCTAATAGTGTCTACTATGTGTATTCGCCGTCACTATTTGTTTCTTTGTAGTACAAGTTATCATGAATTATGTGCCCTCTATCATATTCACCATCTTACTACATAAGCTGATCTGGTTTTGTGGTGACATAATCCTTAGCATAGTTATGAGTTATGACATATACTACTGCAGTCTTCCCTGTCTTTAGGGCATGTTTATTTTGTAGAATTAGACATTAGCAGAAAGCATAATTACTAGTGCGCTATCCTGGGCCAGTAATCAAAGGTAGCTATCTAAAGGTAATAGTAATGCCACAAACTACCTTGATCTTGTTACATTGTAACCTTGTAATCTATCTTAATCCTATATGATTCTGGATGGTGTTGAGATGCCCTTATATTTAGTGGCAATCTTTGTAGGATAACTGTGACCAAAATAAACACTGTTAACACAATGTATATCCTTTCCATCACTATTGGAGAAAATCTACTGTATTTTAATCTTGTGTATGCTTATGTTGTTGTTCTTGTGTGGTAATGTGGTTTCTTGGTCTTTGATAGTTATTCACATACTGAGATGTTCAACTTTCTTACATGATCCGACCATTTCAGTTTCCTTATATGTAATTATTTATTTATTACCTCAAAATAGGGTTAATATCGTCTGGATTCCATGTCTTTATATTTCCACTGAATCAGCATAACGTACTCATATTTTCATTTCATGTAATCATACTAGAGTTCACCCAGAAATCTGTGCCTTCTTGTATCTCCCTATTTATTTTTTCCATTCATTTCTTTGTACCAGATAGAAAATATGGTTATGAGTGGCTCATTGAAGGGTTCTATAAGTAATCAAGATCCCACTGCATCTTTATTATCGCACTCTCCTCCTCGGACTATCATTCTGGGGTTCAGTAAGGGTGGAGTAGTTGTCAACCAGCTCATGACGGAACTTTCTTATTGGGCCTCGAAATCAAGAAAAGGTTCAGTTGATGTTTCACAAGGAGACACAGCTCTGTTGACCCATAATCTGCTTGTTCCTGCTACAGCTAGTGATATCTTATCAAGTATTTCTGAATTCCATTATGTGGATGTTGGCCTGAATTGTGCTGGAGCATACATTACTGATCATGCTGTGATCAAGGGGATATCCGATTATGTTTGCTACACTAGCAATAATCTCTTCATTGCCCTTCATGGTACTCCGAGGCAGTGGTGTGATCCGAACCGCCCTTGGATCCAGGCAGAGAAAGACAGAATGCTGCAATTACTTCAGGATGAGGCTAAAAGATGTGAAGGGAGATTGCTGCTAGCTGAAAAGAAGTACTTTGATGGTAGACTGCGTAGTCTGCTGATGCATTTCGAGATTTTGGAAGCAATGGATATCTGCTGATTTTAGCCTCTCCAGCTCAGCATGTACAGAGAATGACAGAATGTGAATATGTCAAAGGTGTTAAGACCGTTTCATCTTTTCCGACCTCATGGTAGCTTCATTCCCTTCAGGTCTTAGGTTGTCTATGATAACAAGTCTTTCCTGAGCAATCAATACGAACACTTACAGCTGAATTTCCTCATGTTAGACGACTAACGAAATATATGAGTTTGTTTATGTCTAGCTATTCTTGTCACATTTTCCCTTATTGTTTGTAACAACATGGTGATGTGCTTACTAAGCTTTTAGACAAGCGTTTTCGTTTTGTCTGTTTGAAGCTCAAGTTGGTCACTGTAAATTGCTGACCGAGTTTGGGTCACGGGTCACTTGTTTTTTTTTTTTTTTTTTTTTTTGCAAGCGGTCACTTGTAGCTGCAGGCTTGCCAAGTTGCCATTACAGTTATGTCATGCGTCCTCAACTGTTATCGGCTTTTGTCACTGTAAATATGGTTACAAGTGGCTCATTGAAGTATTCTAAAGGCAATCAAGATCCCACTGCATCAATACTATCGCACTCTCCTCCTAGCTGTATCATTCTGGGGTTCAGTAAGGGTGGAGTTATAGTCAGCCAGCTCGTGACGGAACATTCTTATTGGTCCTCGAAATCAAGAAAAGGTTCAGTTGATGCTTCATAAGGAGGCACAGCTCTGTTGACCCATAATCTGCTTGTTCCTGCTACAGCTAGTGATGTCTTATCAAGTATTTCCGAATTCCGTTATGTGGATGTTGGCCTGAATTGTGCTGGAGCATATATTACTGATCATGCTGTGATCAGGGGATAGCCAATTATGTTTGCCACACTAGCAATAATCTCTGCTTTCCCTTCATGCTACTCCGAGGCAGTGGTCCGATCCGAACCGCCCTTTGATCCGGGCAGAGAAAGGCAGAATGCTGCGGTTGCTTCATGATGAGGCTAAGAGATGTGAAGGGAGATTGCTGCTATCTGAAAAGAAGTACTTTGATGGTAGACCACGTAGTCTGTGATGCATTTTGAGATATTGGAAGCAATGGACATTGGAACCAGATCCTCTAACGTTCTTAAGGAAAGTCACACAAGCATCTTCTGGTTCTAGCCTCTGCAGCTCAACATGTGCATAGAATGACAGATTGTGAATATGTCAAGGGTATTAAGACCGTTTCATCTTTCTCGGCCTCACCGTAGCTTCATTCCCTTCAGGTCTTAGGTTGTGTATGATAGCAAGTCTTTCCTGAGCAATCAATACGAACACTTACAGCTGAATTTCCTCATGTTAGACGACTAACGAAATATATGAGTTTGTTTATGTCCAGCTATTCTTGTCACATTTTCCCTTATTGTTTGTAACAACATGGTGATGTGCTTACTGAAAACTTTTAGACAAGCGTTTTCGTTTTGCCTGTTTGAAGCTCAAGTTGGTCACTGTAAATTGCTGACTGAGTTTGGGTCACGGGTCACTTGTAGCTGCAGGCTTGCCATTACAGTTATGTCATGCGTCCTCAACTTTTATCGGCTTTTAGGTGATTTTTTGTCAGTTACTTTCACGAGTAAGTGAGACCAAGTCTGGTACTCATCAAACCGAGGTCTTTAGCCGTGTCATTTGACACAACAAGTCTGGGATGAAACCGATAGCACAACATATTCAGTTACTGAACACGTCACACCTGGAAAAGAGAACTGACTGACTGAATGCAACCCAAACCAACACTCTCATTTCCTGCATTAGAGATCACCACGACAAAAGTTTTTTTCTTAAAAAAGGGCAAAAGTTATAGGACGAAGGTAGTATGAATGTCGATTCTTGGTAGCCAGGGGAGGTGCACATGATGCATCAAACCGAGCATCATCATGCATAAGATAATGGCACCAGGACGGTAGTGGTTTACTGCTCGTGTCAGTAAAGTTGCACTAATATACTAGTGCCAAAACTCTGGTGATTCCAGCTAACACTACACCTGAAACTTTCTTGTCTCACTCTCCAGGCAGCACCTGAACCAGTCAAATCAAGTCTCTCAGAGACTGAAACAAGTTGACGAATAGAGATCAGATTTCGGGAATGAAGTTGTCTAGACCACGTCAGTTTCAGCGTCTCTCGTGATATCCCATATCATAGCTTAATACCCAGGTCCAAATCCCATGATATCAAAATTTTAGCTCAATATACACTGGGAGTTCTGTCATGGCGCTCGTGACCGGAGGATTTGCGGGGCTCGGATTCATGCGCGTTGCCGCGTTCAATCTAGCTGCTCGCAGCTAGCGATCCGCGTTGTCTCTCGCTGCGAGAGACAAACCTGGAGCAAACTGCAGGAACGGATCAAACGCATGCCGCGCCGCCGAACCGAGTCTGAAATTACGCTTTTCTTTGATGGGCGCCCGATTCTGCTATGCTGCGCTCTTCTTTCGTAATCAGCACTTGACGGCGTCAGCCAAGAGTCTGTCGGAGAGATGGCAACTTTTTTTTCTGTTCCCATGGCGCGGTAACACCTCACGGTCCTCATTGGGTAAATTGCATCGCAGCAAAGGCGTCGTCGTGTGCGAGGCAAGCTACGAACACGTACGCATCGAGGGCAGCATCGATCAGGGAATTCAGAGTCCAGAGTCCCGGAGAAGTGGGATTGCTCGCATCGAACTCAGCTCCGGTACCCGCAAAAAAAAAAAAAAAAGAACTCAGCTCCGGAGGCAGACTTACTTTGGGTATGTACAGGCGATATAGTATGCAGACTAGCAAAGTGTTCGTGCGTTGCAACGGCTTTAGAAAAAAAAATCTTATGACCTTGGAAAATAACATGTTGGCCTTTACTCACTTTTTTTTTTGAGAAACACAGTACAAACGCAAGCGCTCATATACACGCGCATACACTCACCCCTATGAACGCACACACGCACACCCTACCCCTATGAGCACCTCCGAAAGACTGAGCCGGCAGATCGGGTCTTGAGATTGACGAAGTCACCACGGGCGCCTCGCTATCGACGGGAACGTCGCCTCCCACTGAAAGAATATTCCACCTTTATGAGACACACAGATGTCAAACCTGGGGTTTGAACTCTGGTGGGCTGGGGGTACAACCACCCTCCTAACCACCCAACCCCAGGTTGGTTCTCCCTTTACTCACTTTTTGAAAGCGCTTCTACTTCATATTTAGTTATCTTATTCTAGCACAAATTATGTAGATGAAGAAAAAAACTTGCCGCCTACTTTCAAAATAAAAAAAAAATACAATTTTAAAGTTTCAAAAACTTCTATAAATAAATCAAGATGTATACATTGTTGGGTTCTATCAACGTGCAAAGTTTCAAACTCAAATATCATTTTTGAAAAAGCAACTTGAAAATGCAATTTTTGAATTTTTTTAAAAGCAAGCTACATGTACCTCAAGCTACATTTATAGTTTCCGTGGATACAACTACTACATTTGTCTTTTTTTTGAAACTCAAAGATATAAGTGGTGCCCATGCACATCAAATCTACACGTCCTATACCGATTTCCTTTGTCATCAAATCTACACGCCCTATATAAGTGGTGCTAGGAATTGGATCCTGATTTTGAGCTTCCCATCAGACCAGACTATCACCGTAGGATCTTTTTTGTCTAAACTGTGCGATCATGGCCCAATAAAGCAGCGCATGCATGTGTTGCCAGTTTACATGATCTGCTTTTTAAAACTACTCTCCCAAATCACGCCTGATTAATTGCTAACGCTAATTAAGTGGAAATTGTTAGGAAACTCTTTCAGAATTTTTAAGTACATTGGTTTCTGTAACTAATTTCATGTACGCATTATGCTTCCTTATGCAAGTAAACTTGTCTTTATTATTTCGTATTGACTCTTTCTGATTTGCGTGATTGCGTGTTTCCTTAATTGTATTCCCGTATTGATGTCTCTATAATATGTAGGGGTATTTTCGTTACTTACATGATGTATGTCGAGTGGGTGGCTTCACGACCAACTCGAATCTTCTTATAGGTAAGAGGTAAGATTATTCTGTATTGACTCTCCCTGATTTGCGTGATTGCGTGTTTTCTTAATTGTATCCCCGTATTGATGTCTCTGTAATATGTAGGGGTATTTTCGTTACTTACATAATGTATGTCGAGTGGGTGGTTTCACCACCAACTCGAATCTTATAGGTAAGAGATTCCTCTACGCGATTCAACGCAATGCCGCTATATTCTAATGCTTACAACTGAGTATTCTAGAGAGAGAAAAGTTAGGGGCGCTAGGCGTCGGTCGCCCGATCTGGAAGCAAAAATTGGTCGTCCCGCGTGCCATCAGATCGCGATCCGACGGTCGAAAACAAGCTGCAACACAGTTTTGCATTTTAGTCCCTCAGTTTTTTGAAAAAAACTACCGTGCTAATAGTTACAATTTAGCCCCTAGCTTTTTGTAAAACTAACCCGCAATCCTAACTCTATCCACTCAATGAGATTTGTGTCATACCCAGTATTACAGCATAAATTGTAACCCGCGCATACAACAAAAATATGCTATTAAAACAAAAGTGTCCCACCATTTTAGAAAAACAAATGTTACAAAATTAATTTAGAATAAAAAACAACCAACTACTTTAACAAAAAAGGAACCATATTATAACAAGACCCAAAAATATGATTGACAACATTGTTTCCTACCACAATTGATTCACAACAAATATCAAAGACTATTTTAATAAAAAACACAAACAATTAGAATAAACAATAATTATTTCCTCCCGACGAATCTCGTTACGTGGTGACGTGGCCAGCCGGGGACGTCCGATGGTGGCGGATCGGAGGACGGGTAACACCACCGATCGCGGGGCGCGATCGGTGGGCTGACAGACATGACAGACAGTGTTTCCCAAAAAGTTATGCTTTAGAACTATCGGAAGGCAGCGTGTCTAGCACTCTGTTCCTTCGCGCAACATCGACCGAACAGAGATATTGGTACCGATCGAGGTCACCGGTCTGCATATTATTTTGGCAGCTCAACCCAGGAAAGCAGAGCGACAGGCGGGCGATGTGGATGCTGGGGTCTTTTGGGATTGGCGAATGTCGCGCGCGTATTTGTGTCTCTGTCTGTCGACTTGATTTCGTTGGTGCCTAGGGCGAGTAACCACTTACAGCCAGTCTCGCGATGGCTGAGCATCGTAACCTGACACGGCCAGGCGGCGATCTTTTACTCGGATTAATCTCGGAGATCGCTGCCGGTAAGAGCAAGTACAATAGAGCTGACTCAGCTGGCTATAAGAGATAAAATATTATACTTTTGCTTAGGTGAAGGAGTGAGAATAGGAGAGAGAAGATGAGTGGACTCTTATGCAAGAGCCAGCTCTAATACGTGCTTCTAGGCATTTTGTGAGAGTGAAAAGTGGGTCATATATTGATAAAGTAGTACAATCTTATAGCCTAGTATTGTACATGCTAGCTATATATTGACTATATATAATATGGCAAACTGTTATAGCCGGCTGCTGGCTACACTATTGTTCTTGCTCTAAGCAAGCCAACGCGTCGATCGGCGTCGGCGCCTCAGCGCCGATCATCTGGCTATTCGCACCGCACTGCGTGAGTGAGAAGATTACCGCATGTGTATCCGTGCCGCCGCGGTCTGCCGTGCCATGCGTGTGGACTCTGGAGTGGACGCTCGGCCGATCAGGAAATCGGGGCAGGCGTGTAGGACTCGTTTGACGGATGGTCAGAACAGGAAGTCAAAAGTGTAAAATCATCTCTAGTCCGGCATAACCGGTCAAGCTCGGATATTTGCAATACGGATCAAAAAATGCACCGAGTAGATCCTGAAAAATCGCTAAAACCTCAAATTATATTTGAATGTCTCCGATATAATCACCCCGGCAACCCATACAACACGTTTTTTAGTCTATTTTGGGGTGAACTGTAAAAGAGTCTATGCTTACGTCCACACCGGCGGCGCCATGTTGCTCACCGGAATCCATCCATATTCTAACTCGCTCCTCCAGCTCCGTCGAAACTTTTGCAGTTTTTCAATGTAATGTTTTGTTTTGGGCCAATACCTCATGAACTCCGGCGGTTTTCAAGTTACAAGCAGACGACGGCTGATCTAGACCTGTAGGCGGCGGGCCGAACGGAGAGAAAATGCAGGCGCCACAAGTTTCTTAATCCACTCCGCAGAGTTGTCCAAGTAAATTTTGGACCCATGGCGAGTTCAATAAATATAATTTACACTAAACTTTTATACTCCTGCATAAATTATTTTGGTATTATACTATAGTCTTTATAATTATACCTTCTCTACTACACGAGTTAGCATAGTTAACCAATATGAAAACTAATAATGATTTTCTCATTATTTTGATTGCAGTATACATTAATTACTACACTTTCCTTGTATTAAACAAATGTATTTTGTAATAAAGATATGCGATTTTCCACGTTGACAAAATTGTGCATATTATTATTTTTTCATCAGAATATATGTTTAAATATTATTTTATCATTTGGTAGATATATCTATTAGGTTCATCCTTACAAATATCTTAAATAGGGAGATTTCTAGTGTACCATTACGTAAGAAAATGTATAGAAGATTTAAAGTACAATTGGACCGTTTGATTGACTATCTACCATGTTATTCGTGGTCAGGTGTGTCTTACAAGTTACAATGTGTTCAATAATTATCCAAAAATGCACGCATTAAATACATTATGAAAATTAAATTAATAATCACCAAATATCAGAAAACCATTATGAACTATACAAATTTCTCGTACAAACAACTTGGCTCGCTAGGCTCGTCACTACCTATGTATACACGAGTTTTCATGAGAGTTTTTGAAAAAAAATTACATTTCATAATAGTAAAAGAAAAAATTTAGTTACAATTTCTTTCACTATAACTAAGGGAGCTTTCACCAGAGAGAGACTAACAGTATAGTTAAAATCTCCGTCGTTGATCAACTTATTCCAAAAACCTGATCACGCTTTACATTATTTGACTTTTTAGAAAAATATAAGCCTTATCCATTGAAACAGAGGCAGTAGTTTGTTGATGGTAATATAGTATAACAATGGGAATACTTTACTTAGGACTTGGCCCGTTTAATATTTTTTCTAGATTTACGCTCAGGGCCGGTCCTGAGATTTCTAGGGCCAGGGCAAAACTAGAATTAGGACCCCTAGTTACAAATATAATAGTAATACATAATTTACTATCAACGCTACCTGGGCCATATCGTGAGGTCTCATCCTTAACACTGGTGGAAAAAGGGCCTATGGTCCCGGTTCATTTGGGCCATTGGTCCCGGTTGCCGAACCGGGATCAATTACTCGGGACCAATGCCGGTCCCGGTTCCAGCATGAACCGGGACCGATAGGTCTCCACGTGGACGCGCTGCAGCGCGATGCCCCCTGGGTCAATGGTCCCGGTTCGTAGCACGAGCCGGGATCGTTGATCTCAGGATTTTGTGTTTTTTTTCCATTTAGGGTTTAGGGTTTTATTTGGTGTGTATTGTATTCAATTTAATGGTACTATATATATACAGCAATAATGAAGGAACCACATTATATATATATTACACATCATGGTCACGAATATATTATTAATATTCACCGTCTCATCTGTCATGCTTGGTCGTTATTACAAACGGTAACTCACAGAAATTTGATTTTACATCTTCTTTTTTACACTTCACTCTTCTAAATGAACCGGATAATAGTATTCTCCTTTCGGATCTATGACTTGTTCTAATAAGAATCCGGCAATTTCCTCTTGAATTGCTTGCACGCGTTTCCGTGGTAGAAGACCGTCCCGCATCCGTTCGATCTAATTTAAAGAAGGGGGTCAATATATATGAATGAAACTAAACACAGTTGATGGTAATAAAATAAAGTTGTGATTATTGTTTATCGTACTTCAAGTTTTTTGAAGTTTCGGTCTGCGCCCTTCTCTTTGGTCGTCTGGCGAATGAACTCGCAGACATAGTATCCACATAAGTTATTCCCAGCTTCTTGCCTCAAGCACTTTACGAGAACGGAGTTCAATCAAAATAAGAATCAAGCATGATAATTGTATTGAAACTAGAATCAAAGAGATGTGCGGATCTAGCAAGTAGTACTTACATTCAATGGTTGAAATGTAAGCTCTGGCTTCCAAACACCCCTAGTGTTGGCGGTGAACCGTTTCCAAGCCTTCTGGAGGCATTCCTGCATGTTCGCCCAGTTTCCTAAAGGTGTGCGTTTTGAGTCCATGACTTTGACTACTCCTTCGTCAACACTAATGATTAACAAAATAAAGTGGAAGCTGCACAGATATAACAAGTCAATTATACGCTTAACATCGAGTAAGCGAAAACAGAATGTGTACAAGACAGTAACACTCACTCGAAGTTGTAAGGAAATAGTATTTCCCTTCTATTGCTGAAATACTTCAACGATTGTACCAAGTTATCCTCTGTCTCTCTAGGTTTTTTTTAGAGTATCTTCATGAACGAAATTGCAGTCAATGAACCCAAGGTCATAGATTCCTCCTTGTTTGCATTCGAGAATCTTCATTCTGCATATATATAATTAGTATAATGATGAGTAAGATTATACAAGCAACGAATGAGCTGAGTTAGAAAGACTTAATAATACTTACAGACAATAGGCACTGATGATAGTTTTGTCGAGGGCGTCTTGTTGGTAAAACTGAAATAATTCTAGAAATTCAATCAGTAAGAAGCCATCTCCATGACCGTAATGGTGGTGTTTATATCCAGCATAAATCCAGTTTGTGGATTCAACACAGGCTTGTATGTACCAGTTATGCAATCTCCGCATTTTTGTTGGTAGATCTTTGACTAACTCGGGTTTGATGAGAGGAGCCCCGTACCGGTATATGTACGCTATTTGCTGGTACCCCTCGAACTCATCCAGACGGCTCATGTACTCAGCAATAGATAGTCCATATAACTTGGCCTTTTCTCCGTAGAGTTGAATAAACTCCGGATCAATGTTCAGATCATGCCGCTCCTGGGCTCTCCACTCATTGGTATCGTACACTTTGAGCGGTTCGATCGATTGATTTTTCTGTTGTCCGAGCTGGGCAACTTCTTTCCCGACTCTCCGCTCTTTTGCCTCAGCCGACTTGGTAATAGAGCGATTATATTCAGGTGTGAGCGCTATGGCTTGGTAGAGCTGAATCTTAAGCGCGGCTGCTTTGGCTTTATCTTCTGCGGTGACCGGGAAAATCAATGGCTCCGTCGGCTTTGGCTTTTTCTTGTTAGCCATGTCAGTCTTCCACTGTTGATAATGGGCATCTGCGGCCGCAGCAATTTCCTCATCTGTCTTCTCGCAAGGAAGCTTCTTCATATTCTGATGAGGTACTCTTGGGAGGGGCGATAGCTTACGTTTCGGTGATCGGAACGTGCTCTTGCTGCTGCTGGTGGTGCTGCCCCTCTTAGTATACTTCCGCTTTAGTCTCTGAGGCTCAGGGGACGGAGACGGTTGACGCGGCGGCGGAGACGGCTGAGGCGGCGGTGGAGACGGCTGCGCTGAGTGGTGAGGCGGTGAAGGCGACGGTTGCGCTGGAGAATGGTGAGGTGGCGGCGAAGGTGGATTGCTGCTCTGAGTAGTGGGTGGCCTTGGTGGGACATAATTTGGAAGCACGATGTGCTCCTTTGGCCATACAACAGTCCCCCCTTTGGCTTCTCCTAGTCCAGTCAGGTCCCTATCTTCCCCTGCAGTGTGGTCCAGCTTCAGCTCCTCAAAATCTTGCTTGATATCATCCACCGTGACGACAGCGTACCCTTTCGGAACCTGTCTGCAATGCCAAGTTGTGTTAGGCGCAGTTGGTACGGCCATGCCGACCGCCGCCGTCACCCTTAAGTTCATAACGTGCACCTTTAGCTCACAAGCTGTGCTCTCCGTGATATCATCCACTGGGTAGCGTTTAGGAGGAGTCGTCGTCAGTGCATCATCATCACCATCCTGGAGCTGGGTGGAAGCGACACTGCTTTTCTTATTCGATAGGGCGCCGGTACCATCGAATGCAGCTTCTACCATGTGCCGCTGAGATTGGCCGCTGATACCTTGCTGGCTAAGTCTGTCGAGTTGATCCTGCTGCCGCTTTAATGCTTCTTCTACATTACGCAGCCTGTCTGCAGCTGCCGCTTTCTCAGCTGCCTCCCTTTCCTTTCTCCTCTGATGACTTTTATCGGGATATCTCTTCATTTCCGCGGGGAAGGCAACATTCCACGGCTTGGAGCCTGGTGTGCCTCGTGCTCGTCTGGTGTGTTCATCATTTTTAAGGGCGCCT
Source organism: Dactylis glomerata (assembly GCA_007115705.1). Taxonomy (NCBI): domain Eukaryota; kingdom Viridiplantae; phylum Streptophyta; class Magnoliopsida; order Poales; family Poaceae; genus Dactylis; species Dactylis glomerata. The sequence continues at coordinate 3,228,850 of QXEO01000379.1, forward strand.
GTGAGCTCGTCGTTCTCTCTATCGGGAACGAACCGTCCCGCAGCAACATCTTGTACGGCACTTCTAATATCTTCTATGGGCAGTAGGGGATGATCTGTGTGTTTCTGGGTATATATTGCCCTCCCTTCTTCGTCCAACATGCCCCCATGGCCGTAAAACCAGTTTCTCGCCCGTGGTGTCCATGTTGTGGGCTCTGGTCTGATCCCGGCAGCAATATACTTGACCTCAAATGCATCCCACTTAGGCATGCAACCGGCGTAGCCAGTAGACCCCATATTATGGTGGTACACTTTCTTAGCAGCGTTCTCCTTATTTATTCTCGACCTTTCCAAAGCTTTCTCCGATGTCTTGTACTTTACAAAATCAGCCCACTGGTGTCTTAACTTAGCATAGCCGGCTTGATTGAAATCCGGAGTCTTGTCTAACTTGACAAACTTAAGGTATAGTTTCTTCTTCCAGTTCTTGAATGCCTCAGCCATCTTGATCAGAGCAAACTTCTTGACTCTTTTAAGTAGCTCCTCATTTGCTTTCACCTCCTCATCTGGATTCACATCTAGCCTCGGCAGGAGGAAATTAAGCATGAGCCTGTCAAAAAGCTTATCTTTGGTGACGTCGCCGACATACGGGACTCCACCGCTGCTTGGCCGATTCCATTCTTGAACGATGATCGGGATATGGTCCCTCGCAAGAACTCCGTATTGCTTGACAATTTTTTTTGCGACCTCTTCAGGAGCTTGCGGTTCGTCGTCTACACCGACCACTTTGATCCTATATCTCACAGTCTTATCCAACTTTTTTGTTGGGCCTCGTTTTGTTCAGACGGAAGAAGTGCTCGATCCGGAGGGCTAAAAGAAGAAAGAGTGTTAATATATGCATGTATATATATAGACAGTCGGGCATTACAAAAAAACATATATACACCTCGCCGGAGTTTCCGAGATTTAAGGTTCGGCCAGAGCCATCGCCTTCTCCCTCGTCGGCTTCTCCCTCGTCGGCTTCTCCCTCACTGGCTTCTCCCCCGTCCCAGGCTTCTACCTCACCGGAGCCGTCTCCTCGGTTGAGAGATTCATCTCCCTCACCGGAATCGTTCAGAAACGACCTGGTGACATCGATATCTTCATTTTCGTAGATCATTCCTTGGAGGAAGTATTCATCATCTTGAGTTTTGCCATGTGCTGGATCCATAGTATCTGTAAATTAAGAATTGCAAGTTATTATAATGCAAATAATCAAATGCAAATAAGCATATGCAAATAATCCATAATTATTGCGGGATATGTGTCGAAATGGGGTGGAGGAAGAAGGGGGATATGTGTCGATACGTGTCGATATGGGGTGGAGGAAGAGGAGAGATATGTGTCGATATGTGGCGTCGTCCTCGACTCGAGGTAGGGCGAGGAGCTCGGTGAATCTTATATACTAGCTCGGTGAATCCTATAATATATATGTCGATACTAGTTTTTTTTAACCCGTGCGTTGCTAAATACCCGTGCGTTGCTACGGTTCATTTTTTTGTTTTTCATAACTATAAGATAATGACAATATTTGCATCTTATAATTAAGAGATGCATACATATTTTATATAATAACTATTAACATGAAATATTATGGCAGAAAATAACTATTTTATATAATAACTATTTGAATAACAAATAAGATTGGTTAATAACAAATAAGATTTCATAAATATTATTTTGCAGAAAAAAATTTGGTTAATAACAAATAAGATTAACTGCAAATAACAAATAAAATTGACTGTTAATAACAAATAAGAAAATACATACAAATAACAATAACAATAAATGAAAAAAAATTTGGCAAAAGGCCCGGCCGGGATAGCTCCCTCTCCCGAGGAGCTCACCGTCGCAGGACGGGCGGGTGCAGGGGGGTTCGCGGCGGCGCTGGGGGGCGGGGCGGCCACAGGGCGTCGCGGCGGCAGCGCTGGGGGCGGTGGCGTCGCGGCGGCGCTGAGGGGCAGCGGGGTGGGCGCACGGGGGCGTCGCGATGGTGCTCACCGAGGGGCGCGGGGCGGGCGCACGGGGGCGTCGCGACGGTGCTCACCGAGGGCGGTGGCGGCTCTCACCGCGGTGGAGTCGGGCAGCCTGCCGGCGTGAATTTGCGTGCTCCGTGATTTTCCTTAGGTGTTTTCGCGAGATTGGGCAAAGTGGGGAAGAAGAGGGGTGGCAGTTATATTTGGGGGGGTCTTTGGTCCCGGTTCGTGGCATCAACCGGGACCAATGGATCAACGGTCCCGGTTGATGCCACGAACCGGGACCAATGACCTGGGCGGGGGGGGGGGGGCTGCTGAGCCGCCACGTGCCCAGGATCATTGTTCCCGGTTCGTGGCATCAACCGGGACCGTTGATCCATTGGTCCCGGTTGATGCCACGAACCGGGACCAATGTTTTTCTTTTTTTGTTTTAACTTTTTGTTTTAACTTTTTGTTTTAACTTCCTGTTTCATTTTAACAGGAAAAAACTTTTCTTTTATTTGAAATTTGAAAAAACTTTCAACAGGAAAAGTGTTTCAATTTAAATAACTAATCCAAAACCATTTTCTGTTTCAAAATTATTAATTCTAACTAAACAATTTTACTATTTTTAATTACAAATGCATTAACATATATTTATTGCATAATTTGGAATTTGAAAAAACTTTCAGCAGGAAAAGTGCTTCAATTTAAATAACTAATCCAAAAATATTTTCTGTTTTCAAAATTATTTATTCTAACTATACAAACTATTAACAATTTTACCATTTTCAATTAAAAAATGCACTAACATGTTTGAAACGGGCATAAGAAATTCAAAAATGATCCAAATAATGTGAAACCTTTGCGTGGTGTCATATTATGTGTCATAGTTGCAAGGAAAAATATTGAACTTTGAAAATTACAAACGTCATAAAAAATCCTTCACAAAATGACCTATCATGTTCAAGGTTTCATGGTATTTAGGTCAAACCACCAATGTTATGGCTAGAATCAGGGCATAATTTGTGATAATGTGCCCATATTGTGCACATATGTGCATCTTGGCATGGCTTACGATGTTGCAGGAGGAAGTTTTCCTTTTCGACGCATGAAATAGCCAATTTCCATTTTTGAGGTGCCGAAATCGAGGTGTTCTATGAAGGAACCACCAAATTAAAGTTTGGCATTGGTACCAACCCATTTTTCAAAAGTACTAGACCACCTTAGATGGACCAATTCCCAACCGGTGTATCAGGAACCTTACCGTCCATCCCTCATGAAAAAGACAAATTCCTGCCGATTCGATAGGAGGGTGCCCAGATTTGAACTACAAGTACAGGATATAATGCTTGTGAATTTTTTAAAAATCATTTATAGGTTCACAACATGCTATTTCATCAGAGATCCATTTCAAGTTTAGCGAGGCTCAGCCCCGGGCTAAGAAGCTTCATGCCCGCCGTTTTGAATATAGTTTGAAACGGGCATAAGAAATTCAAAAATGATCCAAACAATGTGAAACCTTCGTGTGGTGTCATATTATGTGTCATAGCTGCAAGGAAAAATATTGAACTTGGACAATTGCAAACATCATAAAAAATCCTTCACAAAATGACCTATCATGTTCGAGGTTTCTTGGCATTTAGGTCAAACCACCAATGTTATGGCTAGAATCAGGGCATAGTTTGTGATAATGTGCCCATATTGTGTACACATGTGCATCTTGGGATGGTTTACGATGTTGCAGGAGGAAGTTTTCCTTTTCGATGCACGAAATAGCCAATTTCCAGTTTTGAGGTGCCGAAATCGGGGTGTTCTATGAAGGAACCACCAAATTAAAGTTTGGCATTGGTACCAACCCATATTTCAAAAATACTAGACCACCTTAGACGGACCAATTCCCAACCGGTGTATCAGGAACCTTACCGTCCATCCCTCATGAAAAAGACAAATTCCTGCCGATTCGATAGGAGGGTGCCCAGATTTGAACTACAAGTACAGGATATAATGCTTGTAATTTTTTTAAAAAATCATTTATAGGTTCAAAACATGCTATTTCATCAGAGATCCACTTCAAGTTTAGCGAGGCTCAGCCCCGGGCTAAGAAGCTTCATGCCCGCCGTTTTGAATATAGTTTGAAATGGGCATAAGAAATTCAAAAATGATCCAAACAATGTGAAACCTTCGCGTGGTGTCATATTATGTGTCATAGTTGCAAGGAAAAATATTGAACTTGAAAAATTGCAAACATCATAAAAAAATCCTTCACAAAATGACCTATCATGTTCGAGGTTTCCTGGCATTTAGGTCAAACCACCAATGTTATGGCTAGAATCAGGGCATAGTTTGTGATAATGTGCCCATATTGTGCACACACGTGCATCTTGGGATGGCTTACGATGTTGCAGGAGGAAGTTTTCCTTTTCGACGCACGAAATAGCCAATTTCCATTTTTTAGGTGCCGAAATCGGGGTGTTCTATGAAGGAACCACCAAATTAAAGTTTGGCATTGGTACCAATCCATTTTAAAAAAATACTAGACCACCTTAGATGGACCAATTCCCAATCGGTGTATCAGGAACCTTACCGTCCATCCCTCATGAAAAAGACAAATTCCTGCCGATTCGATAGGAGGGTGCCCAGATTTGAACTACAAGTACAGGATATAATGCTTGTGAATTTTTTTAAAAATCATGTATAGGTTCAAAACATGCTATTTCATCAGAGATCCACTTCAAGTTTAGCGAGGCTCAGCCCCGGGCTAAGAAGCTTCATGCCCGCCGTTTTGAATATAGTTTGAAACGGGCATAAGAAATTCAAAAATGATCCAAACAATGTGAAACCTTCGCGTGGTGTCATATTTTGTGTCATAGTTGCAAGGAAAAATATTGAACTTGGAAAATTGCAAACATCATAAAAAATCCTTCACAAAATGACCTATCATGTTCGAGGTTTCTTGTCATTTAGGTCAAACCACCAATGTTATGGCTAGAATCAGGGCATAGTTTGTGATAATGTGCCCATATTGTGTACACATGTGCATCTTGGGATGGCTTAGGATGTTGCAGGAGGAAGTTTTCCTTTTTGACGCACGAAATAGCCAATTTCCATTTTTGAGGTGCCGAAATCGGGGTGTTCTATGAAGGAACCACCAAATTAAAGTTTGGCATTGGTACCAACCCATTTTTCAAAAATACTAGACCACCTTAGATGGACCAATTCCCAACCGGTGTATCAGGAACCTTACCGTCCATCCCTCATGAAAAAGACAAATTCCTGCCGATTCGATAGGAGGGTGCCCAGATTTGAACTACAAGTACATGATATAATGCTTGTGAATTTTTTTAAAAATCATTTATAGGTTCACAACATGCTATTTCATCAGAGATCCACTTCAAGTTTAGCGAGGCTCAGCCCCGGGCTAAGAAGCTTCATGCCCGCCGTTTTGAATATAGTTTGAAACGGGCATAAGAAATTCAAAAATGATCCAAACAATGTGAAACCTTCGCGTGGTGTCATATTTTGTGTCATAGTTGCAAGGAAAAATATTGAACTTGGAAAATTGCAAACATCATAAAAAATCCTTCACAAAATGACCTATCATGTTCGAGGTTTCTTGTCATTTAGGTCAAACCACCAATGTTATGGCTAGAATCAGGGCATAGTTTGTGATAATGTGCCCATATTGTGTACACATGTGCATCTTGGGATGGCTTAGGATGTTGCAGGAGGAAGTTTTCCTTTTCAACGCACGAAATAGCCAATTTCCATTTTTGAGGTGCCGAAATCGGGGTGTTCTATGAAGGAACCACCAAATTAAAGTTTGGCATTGGTACCAACCTATTTTTCAAAAATACTATACCACCTTAGATGGACCAATTCCCAACCGGTGTATCAGGAACCATACCGTCCATCCCTCATGAAAAAGACAAATTCCTGCCGATTCGATGGGAGGGTGCCAAGATTTGAACTACAAGTACAGGATATAATGCTTGTAATTTTTTTTAAAAATAATTGATATGTTCACAACATGCTATTTCATCAGAGATCCACTTCAAGTTTAGCGAGGCTCAGCCCCGGGCTAAGAAGCTTCATGCCCGCCGTTTTGAATATAGTTTGAAACGGGCATAAGAAATTCAAAAATGATCCAAACAATGTGAAACCTTCGCGTGGTGTCATATTTTGTGTCATAGTTGCAAGGAAAAATATTGAACTTGGAAAATTGCAAACATCATAAAAAATCCTTCACAAAATGACCTATCATGTTCGAGGTTTCTTGTCATTTAGGTCAAACCACCAATGTTATGGCTAGAATCAGGGCATAGTTTGTGATAATGTGCCCGTATTGTGTACACATGTGCATCTTGGGATGGCTTAGGATGTTGCAGGAGGAAGTTTTCCTTTTTGACGCACGAAATAGCCAATTTCCATTTTTGAGGTGCCGAAATCGGGGTGTTCTATGAAGGAACCACCAAATTAAAGTTTGGCATTGGTACCAACCCATTTTTCAAAAATACTAGACCACCTTAGATGGACCAATTCCCAACCGGTGTATCAGGAACCTTACCGTCCATCCCTCATGAAAAAGACAAATTCCTGCCGATTCGATAGGAGGGTGCCCAGATTTGAACTACAAGTACATGATATAATGCTTGTGAATTTTTTTAAAAATCATTTATAGGTTCACAAGATGCTATTTCATTAGAGATCCACTTCAAGTTTAGCGAGGCTCAGCCCCGGGCTAAGAAGCTTCATGCCCGCCGTTTTGAATATAGTTTGAAACGGGCATAAGAAATTCAAAAATGATCCAAACAATGTGAAACCTTCGCGTGGTGTCATATTATGTGTCATAGTTGCAAGGAAAAATATTGAACTTGGAAAATTGCAAACATCATAAAAAATCCTTCAGAAAATAACCTATCATGTTCGAGGTTTCATGGCATTTAGGTCAAACCACCAATGTTATGGCTAGAATCAGGGCATAGTTTGTGATAATGTGCCCATATTGTGCACACATGTGCATCTTGGGATGGCTTACGATGTTGCAGGAGGAAGTTTTCCTTTTCGACGCACGAAATAGCCAATTTCCATTTTTGAGGTGCCGAAATCGGGGTGTTCTATGAAGGAACCACCAAATTAAAGTTTGGCATTGGTACCAACCCATTTTTCAAAAATACTAGACCACCTTAGATGGACCAATTCCCAACCGGTTCATTAGGAACCTTACCGTCCATCCCTCATGAAAAAGGCAAATTCCTGCCAATTCGATAGGAGGGTGCCCAGATTTGAACTACAAGTACAGGATATAATGCCTGTGAATTTTTTTTAAAATCATTTATAGGTTCACAAGATGCTATTTCATTAGAGATCCACTTCAAGTTTAGCGAGGCTCAGCCTCGGGCTAAGAAGCTTCATGCCCGCCGTTTTGAATATAGTTTGAAACGGGCATAAGCAATTCAAAAATGATCCAAACAATGTGAAACCTTCACGTGGTGTCATATTATGTGTCATAGTTGCAAGGAAAAATATTGAACTTGGAAAATTGCAAACATCATAAAAAATCCTTCAAAAAATGACCTATCATGTTCGAGGTTTCATGGCATTTAGGTCAAACCACCAATGTTATGGCTAGAATCAGGGCATAGTTTGTGATAATGTGCCCATATTGTGCACACATGTGCATCTTGGGATGGCTTATGATGTTGCAGGAGGAAGTTTTCCTTTTCGACGCACGAAATAGCCAATTTCCATTTTTGAGGTGCCGAAATCGGGGTGTTCTATGAAGGAACCACCAAATTAAAGTTTGGCATTGGTACCAACCAATTTTTCAAAAATACTAGACCACCTTAGATGGACCAATTCCCAACCGGTGTATCAGGAACCTTAGCGTCCATCCCTCATGAAAAAGACAAATTCCTGCCGATTCGATAGGAGGGTGCCCAGATTTGAACTACAAGTACAAGATATAATGCTTGTGAATTTTTTTAAAATCATTTATAGGTTCACAATATGCTATTTCATCAGAGATCCACTTCAAGTTTAGCGAGGCTCAGCCCCGGGCTAAGAAGCTTCATGCCCGCCGTTTTGAATATAGTTTGAAACGGGCATAAGTAATTCAAAAATGATCCAAACAATGTGAAACCTTTGCGTGGTGTCATATTATGTGTCATAGTTGCAAGGAAAAATATTGAACTTGGAAAATTGCAAACATCATAAAAAATCCTTCACAAAATGACCTATCATGTTCGAGGTTTCATGGCATTTAGGTCAAACCACCAATGTTATGGCTAGAATCAGGGCATAGTTTGTGATAATGTGCCCATATTGTGCACACATGTGCATCTTGGGATGGCTTACGATGTTGCAGGAGGAAGTTTTCCTTTTCGACGCACGAAATAGCCAATTTCCCTTTTTGAGGTGCCGAAATTGGGGTGTTCTATGATGGAAACACCAAATTAAAGTTTGGCATTGGTACCAACCCATTTTTCAAAAATACTAGACCACCTTAGATGGACCAATTCCCAACCGGTGTTTCAGGAACCTTACCGTCCATCCCTCATGAAAAAGACAAATTCCTGCCGATTCGATAGGAGGGTGCCCAGATTTGAACTACAAGTACAGGATATAATGCTTGTGAATTTTTTTTAAAATCATTTATAGGTTCACAACATGCTATTTCATCAGAGATCCACTTCAAGTTTAGCGAGGCTCAGCCCCGGGCTAAGAAGCTTCATGCCCGCTGTTTTGAATATAGTTTGAAACGGGCATAAGAAATTCAAAAATAATCCAAACAATGTGAAAGCTTCGCGTGGTGTCATATTATGTGTCATAGTTGCAAAGGAAAAATATTGAACTTGGAAAATTGCAAACATCATAAAAAATCCTTCACAAAATGACCTATCATGTTCGAGGTTTCATGGCATTTAGGTCAAACCACCAATGTTATGGCTAGAATCAGGGCATAGTTTGTGATAATGTGCTCATATTGTGCACACATGTGCATCTTGGGATGGCTTACGATGTTGCAGGAGGAAGTTTTCCTTTTCGATGCACGAAATAGCCAATTTCCATTTTTGAGGTGCCGAAATCGGGGTGTTCTATGAAGGAAACACCAAATTAAAGTTTGGCATTGGTACCAACCCATTTTTCAAAAATACTAGACCACCTTAGATGGACCAATTCCCAACCGGTGTATTAGGAACCTTACCGTCCGTCCCTCATGAAAAAGTCAAATTCCTGCCGATTCGACAGGAGGGTGCCCAGATTTGAACTACAAGTACATGATATAATGCTTGTGATTTTTTTAAAATCATTTATAGGTTCACAACATGCTATTTCATCAGAGATCCATTTCAAGTTTAGCGAGGCTCAGCCCCGGGCTGAGAAGCTTCATGCCCGCCGTTTTGAATATAGTTTGAAATAGGTATAAGAAATTCAAAAATGATCCAAATAATGTGAAACCTTCGCGTGGTGTCATATTATGTGTCATAGTTGCAAGGAAAAATATTGAACTTGGAAAATTGCAAACATCATAAAAAATCCTTCACAAAATGACCTATCATGTTCAAGGTTTCATGGCATTTTGGTCAAACCACCAATGTTATGGCTAGAATCAGGGCATAGTTTGTGATAATGTGCCCATATTGTGCACACATGTGCATCTAAGAAGCTTCATGTCCGCCCTTTACCCAACAGTGTTAGAGGAGATGGAGTCTTTCACGGGCTTGCATGGAAATTTTTTCCGAGGCGGAGCTTCCGAAGATGCCGTAGGGCGTGAGCACCAACGACATCTTCGAGAAGCTCCGCCACGGGAGATTTCCGAACCCTTTACCCAACAGTGTTAGAGGAGATGGAGTCTTTCACGGGCTTGCATGGAAATTTTTCTGAGGCAGAGCTTTCGAAGATGTCGTAGGGCGTTAGCACCAATGACATGGAGTCTTTCACGGGCTTGCAGGGAAATTTTTCCGAGGCGGAGCTTCCGAAGATGCCGTAGGGCGTGAGCACCAACGACATCTTCGAGAAGCTCCGCCACGGGAGATTTCCCAACCCTGTCCTCCATCCATGGGGATGAAACTCTCCCTACCTTATAGGTTGGCTTGTTGAGCTGCTTGCCATGGCGTATTGATGCTCCTTTTATAGGCACGACGCCGCTTCTACTTTGTCTTGTTCCTCCGACAGGGGCGTCGTGCGCTACATGCTTTATCTCATCGAGCAGTGCATCCACCCACGCGTCCTTATCCTGCCGACAGCTTTAGTCCCGGTTGTGCCCACCAACCGGGACTAAAGGTTACCCACACGTCCTTATCCCACCGACAGTTTTGTTAGATGACACAAAAACCAACTTTAGTCCCGGTTGTACCCACTAGCCGGGACTAAAGTTTAGATGGTTTCCCGCGCCACTGCGTTCCCGCCTATTTTCTTCCCGCGCTTTCCACCGCTTCCCGCCTCCGTCTTCCCGCCATTTTTTCACTATATATATGTAGGCTTGGCCTCCATTTACATATCACATCTAGACTCATATCTGCAAACCTCATCACTCTCTCCCATGGCTTCCTTCGTATCTCTAACCCCCCGGGAGGCGGAGGCGCTTTGTGCCTCAAACTACCCCTGCCCGCCGGGCTACCACGTCCCCACCGGCTGGATGCTGAGCGTCGGAGGCGTACCGGTCCCTCCTGTCCCTCTAGGTGTGGCATGCCAGATGGCCATCACGAACCACTACTACTTGAGCTCACGCCAGGGCAGCGGAGGAATCCCCAGTGGCATCCCGACTACAGCTCGACTTGGGATGGCTTCTTCATCAATCGGCATGAGAGTGCGCTTGTCAGGCACGAGGAGGATGGCCCACCTTGTTCGAACTTCAACGAGGCTGGCCGTTGGCTGTGGTGGCGCGGCCGGACTCTCCAGAGCGTCATGGCCCACCGTGGCCCCCGCCTGCGCTACCCTTAGTCTCAGCCCACGCGTGCTCACCCGCCGAGGTTCGACTACCGCGACTCCGATGCCAGTGACGACAACGTCGGTGACTACGACGACTACAGTGGTGACGTTTATAGGTGACGAGGGTTAACTCGACAAATGTCCTAGATGAAGGACTTAGGATCGGGGAAATAGGGCGTCGGATGAACTCAAAGGTAAAGGTTAGTCGAAATAAGTGTATATCGAAAGTAAACTTGGGTGTTCAACCTGGCTTGCTTTCAATCTGCCCTACACCGTCCCCTCCTGGCCCCTATATATAGGTGGCCAGGTCTCGAGGATCGGGTAGGGTCCGATACAGATTACAATATCGACATACGGTAAGAACTCGTATTCGACTATCATTACAATTGGGCCTAGCTCATCGAGCCTCAGGGGTACTCAACTAACGGGCTCTATTAACTATACCCTTGTCAGTAGCCCCTGCGATTCTACCAGAATTGCAGATTCGGGTTGAATCTCTAATCTTTAAATCTTCGACTTGATCAATTCTTCGACTTCTTCATATCTTCAAATCTTCGACTTGGTCTTTCGACTTACTTTTATGATATTTTTTCGCAAGGGGTTTTGATGAACAAGCCTGACAACTCTGACGAATCAAGAGGTCAGTTAACTGCCGGAACAGATACTTGTCACCTACTTCAAATTCAATCCCCTTGGACTTGAATTCGGGATACCGGTCAAACCCATTCTTTTGCCGCATTTAGGACTTACAAAGAATGAATCCCAGTGATTCTCAGGGTACCCAGTGCGTCCACCAGGATTTTCTTCGCGTCGTAGACACGTATACATACCAGCAGAGCGCACCCATGTGCGTATACCAGGCCACACAGGACGGATCCCGGGGTCTTACCTTCGTGATAAATCACGGCATTCGAGTTTCATTGCGATAACGCAACTCGAGAATCTTATATCGCAGCCAAGTTTTGACTGATAAAATCAAAGAATTTCGAACTTAAATTAACTTCCTCCAATTCCCTCCCGATGGGAGTAGTTTTTTGCATGTTGTCGACTATATAGTCGAAGTTTATATGATATCCTTTCTTCATCCTTGATATTGATTATCTCATCCTCTATCGGGTGCGCGCTCAGCGCTCCCGATGGGAGTATCCCCCGAGGCTATGTTTGAATACTTGTAGTCATGCATAGGCTCAAAATTCACTTCGTCTTCTTTCTCGTAATGTCTCCTATTTATAAGCCCCTGAGCCTAAGGCGAGGTCTTTTATATCGTGCAACCACACACTCTCCTTCTTATTTTTTCTCCTTTGGTATTTATCGTCTGCTACGTGCAGAATTTAACTCTTTTGTAGAATACGTTTATGGGCCTTGCTTATCACGGGGGCCCGATAATACGTGCTTATAAATAAAGCACCTTCTGGCAAGGGTAAAAACCCTAATCAGATTCTTTCTCCGCCGCATCATCTTCTCTCTCCATCTAGGGTTTTCTAGCCTTTTCCCTTGTCCACATGGCTGACGCAGATGGTTCTCGTATAAACCTTGGCTCTCCGGTGGCGCCGCGAGGTCGGGGTCGCCCTCGTGGAAGCAAGAACAAGAACAACACAACTCCGGCCGCCGCAGGATCGTCATCGGCCGCTGCGGTTAAGCGTCGTCCCGACCGCCCACCTGGTAGCAAAAACAAGCCCAAGGTGACTAGCGCTGCCCCAGGTCCAAGCGCTCCTCCTCCTGCTGCTCCTGCTACTCCTGCTGCTGCTCCTAGAATCTTTTCTTTCTTCTGCATTGCCATGGCACAGTGCCGCGAGATTCAGCGTCTGCCGCTGAATTTCACCAAGTTTATGGATGGGCGAGAACTGCGAGAAGCGGTTCTCCGCGAACAATCTGGCAGTGGGACTCCATACGAAGTGGAGGTTTGGTATGATGGCAACGACGAGTAGTATTTTAAGGGTGGCTGGTCACAGTTTGCAGAAGACCACGACATCCACCAAGGCTTCTTCATGACCTTCGAGTTCCATATCGGCACGTCAAAGTTCGACGTGAAGATCTATGATGGTACTCAGTGCCAGAAGGAGTATGAAGCTGAAGTCCACTTTCATTAAGATATGCTTTATATGTAGTTTCTTTTGATAATATCCTTGCTGCCGTGCTATATGTAATGAATATTCATACTTTGTTTTGATGTTTCCATTAGTACCATGAAAACAAATCACTGTTCTGAGGTATGCTTTCTATATATCGGGTTCTTTGCGAACCAATTGGTATGAAGAATATCGGGTTCTTTTGTGAACCAGTTTGTTTGAATATTATCGGGTTGTCTGCACAACCTTATAGTGAAAAAAGATCTCCATGTCGCGATAAAAATTTCTTTCGTACGACCCGAGGGTTGAAGCCCCCGAGCGGAGAAGTAGAAATACTTGTACAATTTTGTCGAGTTCAACCCAAGGAACCCGACCTATGGCCTCATGTTCTGGGTTCAGAAGGTTAACTCGAGTTTAATGATACCATTAAATTTACTCTACGCATAAAAACGCCGTAGCTGCTCCGCATTCCACGGGTTGCCCTCGTCTTTTCCCGTCTTCTTATCTTGTAGTCGATAAGCTCCTCCTGGTATTACTTCTATAACGATGTAAGGTCCCACCCAAGGGGACTCTAATTTCCCGTGGCTGTCTTGCCTGAGTCGCAAAACTAGATCTCCCACCACGAAGGATCGTGGTAGAACTCGACTACTGTGGTAGTTTCGTAGACTTTGTTGATACTGCGTGGCCCTTTCTAATGCTTTATCTCTTGCTTCATCTAGTGCATCGACATCATCTTGCAATGCTTCTGTTGATGTTGTTTCGTCGTATGCCATCACCCTTAGAGCCTCGTGTGTAACTTCGACTGGAAGCACGGCTTCTGCGCCATGGACCAGGAAGAAAGGAGTTTCTTGAGTTGCTGCATTGGGCGTGGTTCTTAGACTCCAAAGAACGGAGGGCAATTCATATACCCAAGCGCTCTTGGCTTTCTCGAGAGGTGCTAAGAGCCTCTTTTTTATGCCACTACATATCAGGCCATTGGCTTTTTTGACTTGTCCATTTGTCTTCGGGTGCGCCACAGATGCAAATTTGAGTTTGATTCCTAGTCCTTCGCAGTAACTCTTAAATTCCTTTGAAGTGAAGTTTGTCCCATTGTCCGTGATGATGCTATATGGTACGCCGAAACGAAACACTATTGACTTGATGAAGTTGATCGCTGCTGTTGAATCTTGAGTTGTTACCGGGGCTACTTCCACCCACTTGGTAAATTTATCGACTGCCACTAGCATGTAAACATGTCCTCCTGGCCAGGACTTGTGCAACTTTCCTACCATATCGAGGCCCCATTGTGCAAAGGGCCAGGACAATGGTATTGGCTGTAGCTCTGCTGCTGGTGCATGTGGTCGAGATGCGAATCTTTGACATGCTTCACACTTCCGGACTATATCTTTTGCGTCTTCGATGGCTGTTAACCAATAGAATCCTGCACGGAACGCTTTTGCAGCTATTGCCCTGCTGCTTGCATGATGGCCGCACACTCCTCCATGTATACCTTTTAGTATTACTTGTCCTTCCTGAGGCGTTACACAACGCTGCAAAACGCCGGTAATACTCTTCTTGTATAATTTCCCCTGCAACACGACAAACGCTTTCGATCGTCGAGTTATCCTCTTGGCTTCCACTGCATCTTCTGGTAATTGTTTATTTATCATGTATGCAAGATATGGCTGCATCCAAGTTTCTTCTATCATCATGACCTCCTCTGGTTCCGACGTAGCCCCCGAGCCTGCTGCAGTAGTCGAACTTTTGACACTTTTTCTTGACCTTTCCACTATTTCCTCCTAGAATACTCCAGATGGCACTGGTAAACACTGGGACCCGATATTTGCTAAGTTGTTGGCTTCTTCATTGCTGTTTCTACTGATGTGCGAGACTTCGCATCCATCAAATGTTCCTTCGAGATAGTGATATAAGTTCTTGTAGGCCATCATGTTGTCATTGATTGTGTCGCATCTATTCATAACTTGCTGGACAACAAGGTTTGAATCCCCAAATATTTTTAGTCGAGTTGCTCCACATGCTTTGGCCATCTTCATTCCATGTAGCAGAGCCTCGTACTCTGCTTCGTTGTTAGAAGCCTGCGGAAAACTCATCCTTAAGATGTACTTTAGTTTGTCGACATGCGGCGATATCAAGATTACTCCCGCGCCTGCGCCTTGTACTCTCTTGGAACCGTCGAAGTACATTGTCCAGACACTCGATAGATCTGGCGGTCCCGTGCTCTGCAGCTCCAACCATTCTGCTGTGAAATCTGGCACAATTTGCGACTTGATTGCCTTCCTTTTTTCATACGTGATGTCCATGGGAGATAATTTGATTCCCCACAAAGAGACACGTTCTGTTGCTGAAGGATTGTTCAATATGTTCGATAGTGGCGCCTCATTGACCACTATAATTGGGTGCACCGCAAAGTACTATCGCAATTTTCGTGCAGTTGTGAAAACACTATATGCGAGCTTTTGATAATGCGGGTATCTCTGTTTTGTCGGAGATAGCACTTCACTGATAAAATATACCGGCCTCTGGATGCAGTGGGCTTTTCCTTCTTCGCTTCTTTCGACTACCAGTACTGTGCTCACCACCTAATGAGTTGCGGTGATGTAGAGTAGTAGTGGTTCTTTTTCTTTTGGTGCGACCAGCACTGGTGGCGTGGAAAGTACTTTTTTCAGCTGTGCAAAAGCCACGTCTGCTTCTTCTGTCCATTCAAATTTATCATCTGATTTTTTTCATAAGTGCATAGAAAGGAAGCGCCTTTTCTCCCAATCGAGCAACGAAACGACTTAATGTCGCGACGCGTCCTGCAAGTTTCTGGACGTCGTGTAGTTTCGTGGGTTTTCCCATTGTTAAAATTGCTTGAATCTTCTCTGGGTTCGCCTCTATTCCTCGTGCTGATACCAGGAACCCCAAAAGTTGTCCTACTGATACGCCGAAGGAACATTTTGTCGGGTTAAGCTTAAGCTTGTACCTGCTCAGGTTGTCGAAAGTTTCTGCCAAGTCGCTGATTAAAGATTGCTCCTCTCTTGTAGTGATGACCACATCATCAATGTAGACTTGGATGTTGCGTCCTATTTGGCTCCCGAGGCAATTTTGCATCATCCGTTGATAAGTTGCTCCTGCATTTTTTAGGCCGAACGACATTACCTGGTAGCAAAACACTCTGTACGGTGTGATTAAGGCCGTCTTTTCTTCGTCTTCCTTCTTCAATTTGATCTGATTGTAACCAGAATACGCGTCCAAAAAGGAAAGCCTTGCGCATCCCGCTGTTGAATCAATTATCTGATCGATGCGGGGTAGAGGGAAGGGATCCTTTGGACAGTGCTTATTGAGAGATGTGTAGTCGACACATAATCTTTGTACGTCCGTGTTCTTCTTGGGTACGATAACTGGGTTCGATACCCAACTCGAAGTTTTTATTTCTCTAATAAATCCGGCATTTTCCAGCCTATGCAATTCTGATGCTATCGCCTTCCTTTTCGGTTCATCAAATCGTCGTAATGGTTGCTTGACTGGCTTTGCCTTGGGATCTACATTTAATGCATGCTCAACGAGTTCCCTGGGAACCCCTGGCATGTCCGATGGACACCAGGCGAAGATTTCCCAGCGCTCACGGAGGAACTCGACGAGCGCGCTTTCCTATGCAGGATCCAGGTTCACCGCAATTGATGTCGTCTTGCTTGGATCTGTAGGGTGGACCTGGATCTTCTTCGAGTCTTGAGTTGTATCGAAAGCCTGATCTGGCAGGGATCGACCAACGTAGGGTAGCACATTATGATCTGTTTCTCCTTTTAGCCTCTCGTATTCTGCTGTCATGCCGAAGGTTTGGGCCATCCTATTGAATTCTCTGTCACATGTGTTGGCTACTTCAAAGCTCCCTTGCACTATGATTGTTCCTTTGGGTCCTGGGATTTTTAGCGTAAGATACGCGTAATGAGGCACTGCCACGAATTTTGCAAATGCTGGGCGCCCCAGGATTGCATGGTACAGTGACGGCCAGTCCATAACTTCAAATTCCAGCTTCTCTCTGTGATAGTTGCTGCTACTGCCAAAGCAGACATCGAGTTCTATTCTTCCCAAAGGGTGGTTTGCGGCTCCTGGTACTATTCCATGGAAGGAGCAGTCTGTTGGTTTTAAACTCGACAGCGAGATACACATTGCTTTCAGTGTTCTAGCATATATCAGGTTGATGCCACTCCCTGCGTCCATAAATACTCTTCTGATGTCGTACCCTCCTATTTGTGCCTTTAAAACCATAGGCGAGTGGCCTGGCCTGGGAACTTTCCTTGGGTGGTCTGCTCTACTGAACTTAATTGGTTGATCTGACCACCGCAAGTACTCTGTAGTAGCTGGGGGTGATGTTATTGCTAAGTTTACTTGCCTGGATATGCTCTTCCGCTCTTTCTTCGACTTCGGCACCGGTTGAATCATAGCTGATATGTAATTTTTTTACTCTAGGTGCCTTGCTAGCCTTTGCATTTGATATCCTTGAGTTGTGTGCTTCTCTTCTTGCCGTCCTCCTTGGTTTGAACCCATGGCGCTTTGTAGCCTTAGGAACGTTCTACAATCCTTCATCTGGTGATTTGAGACTCTTTTCCCATCAAGATATGCGTAGTGGATTCGATAAGGTCCGTATAACATATCCTCGGCCGAAGGACCGGAGTATCTCAATTTGTCTGCTCCTTTTGCCTGAAACCTCCTGTTTACATATCCTTCCTCTTCTTCTGCTGCGTAGCCCGTGGCTACCTGATTTCGCCTTCCTTGGTTATCCCTGCTGCGATATCGTCTCCTCTGTCTGCTCATTCTGTCGACTTCTAGTGAACGTCCTCTTTTGTTATTATATGCGTCCTCTCCATCAGCAAATTTGTTGGCTTCTTCCATTAGCTCGGCTACTGTCGTAGGTCTTGTTCTTCCTATTTCTTCCACAAGATCTGCGCGACGAAGCCCGGCCGAGAAAGCGTCTATTGCTCGTTCATCGGAGACGTCCTCTGCTGAGTTTTTGATTACACTCCATCATTGTATATAAGAACGTAGAGTTTCGCCTTTCCTTTGTACACACGCCTTGACTTCCTCCAGTGATGCTGGGCGCTTGTATGTTGAACGAAAATTTCTTGTGAATTGGTTTTCGAGTTCTCCCCAACTTCCAATGGATTCGTTGGGTAAGGTATTCAACCAGGACCGTGCTGCGCCGGTGAGGTGTAGCTGCAAACTTTGCATTGCAGTCGCTTTTGTTCCCCCTAATATCTGCACTGCCTGCAAATAGTCCGATAACCACAGGGTAGGCTCTTGCGACCCATCATATTTATGTTGATCGTGTGGTAGTTTGAACCCTTTGGGTACTCGTGTTTTGCGAACCCTGCGGGTAAAGCATAATGCGCCCATCTCTTTATCATCGTCTTCATAATTTTCTTCCCTCCAGGCGTGGCGTGCTTTATTTACTCGAGCCTGCGCTATTATATTTCTTGCGTCCTCCTTCCTCTTTTGTCGCATTTCCTCTTCTGATGACTCACTATACTCATTATCTGCGAAGTTGTATCTGAGCTTCTCCTTTTGCTTTTCCTTGTAGATTGTCGACTTTGTGTCGAGACCTTTTTCCCTGATCTTGCTCTCCACTATTCCGAGGCTTCGTATCGCGGCTCGGTGCATATCTTCTCGTGGATCCCCGGGTTCTGGTCTGGTGGTTAATAAATACGCCTGTGCTGCTACCAACGCTGCTTCTGGCGTTTCTTGCACGAAGTCATCTTTCTCCTCTTCTAGCTGTGGGGTAGGGCTTCTTGAGTACCTTTCCTCTCTGCTGCGTGCTGTTGCCCCCCTGTTGTGTTTCGGGTCTCCGCGCCTTTCTCTGCTATACTCGGAATCCTCACTATACTCATCCTAGTATTCCTCCCTTGATATACTGTTATTATTTTGAAGGACCGTGTCTCTTTCCTTCCTTAGTTTCTTCCTATGTTGGTATAATGCATACTGATATCCCATTAGAACTTCTCTTCTTGATCCTTCGGGTACTTCTGTACCATGATTAATAGCTGACTTGATCATTCTCCATTCGCCAGCCGAGACGTGGACTTTCTCCTTATCATTTTTGTTGCGTTCTTTCATTTTGTCGACTTGCCTGTCGACCTTCTTACTTCCTTCGTTGTTGTTCTCTTCTTCTGTCTCAGTGATAATGACGCATAACTGATGTACTTTGGAGATGCCACTGCTTCCAACGGCGAAGTCCCTTGCGCTGTTGTGTGTTTGACGCGCTCTTTCTTCTGAGTCGAAATTTTCCCGAATTTTGTTGCCTTCTGCGATTGGTGCTTTTCCCAAGCTGACCGGCGAGTTTACCTCGCTGGAAGAGCCTTCTGATGATTCCACTATTATCTCTGTTTCGGGCTTGCTCGCCGACAGACCTGGTTTCGTCGAATCCGAGAGGCGAGATGAACCCGATGGCCCGACGAAGATGCTCAAACTTCCGGTTGTTAATTCCATCTCTTGACTTCCGTCGAGTTCTGAACTGCTGTTGGCTAAAAGCGAAAAAGCCGTCGAATTCATGACTCCAACGCCCAGTTCCCCACGGTCGGCACCAATTAACGAGGGTTAACTCGACAAATGTCCTAGATGAAGGACTTAGGATCGGGGAAATAGGGCGTCGGATGAACTCGAAGGTAAAGGTTAGTCGAAATAAGTGTATATCGAAAGTAAACTTGGGTGTTCAACCTGGCTTGCTTTCAATCTGCCCTACACCGTCCCCTCCTGGCCCCTATATATAGGTGGCCAGGTCTCGAGGATCGGGTAGGGTCCGATACAGATTACAATATCGACATACGGTAAGAACTCGTATTCGACTATCATTACAATTGGGCCTAGCTCATCGAGCCTCAGGGGTACTCAACTAACGGGCTCTATTAACTATACCCTTGTCAATAGGGCTAGGCACGACTATGACTGAATCAATCCAATATTATGTGTCATAGCTGCAAGGAAAAAAATTGAATTTGGATAATTGCAAACATCATAAAAAATCCTTCACAAAATAACGTGTCATAGTTTTCATACATTACATAGATTTACATAGGGTTTAGGGTTTAGGGTAAGAATCCTTCATCGCGTATGTCGATCCCTTGCCTATGATCGCTTCTTAGGCCGTAACCATGGAGCATCTTCATTATTTAACGGGATGCAAGGGTCAGTATTCACGGTGAAGGGCGGAATTTCTTCAAACTTATCATAATCTGCTAACATGTCTGTCTTGTCCTCGACTCCCGCGATGTTTCTTTTCCCTGAAAGAACTATGTGACGCCTGGGCTCATCGTCTGATGTATTCGTTTCCTTATTTTTTCTTTTTTTCGGTCTGGAGGACATGTCCTTCACATAGAAAACCTGAGCCACATCATTGGCTAGGACGAATGGTTCGTCTCTGTAACCAAGATTCTTGAGATCCACTGTTGTCATTCCGTATAGCTGGTCTACCTTTACCCCTTCTCCATTCATGTTGACCCAACTACACCGAAACAAAGGGACCTTAAAAGTAGGTCCATAGTCAAGATCACATATCTCCTCTATGTAACCATAGTATGTGTCCTTTTTCCCATTGTCACATGTTGCATCAAAGCGGACACCACTGTTTTGGTTAGTGCTCTTTTTATCTTGGGAGATCGTGTAAAATGTATTCCCATTTATCTCGTACCCTTGGAAAGTCAATACAGTCGCAGATGGTGTCGCGCCCAACAAGTAGAGCTGATCTCCAATAGTGGTGTCATTCATGAGATGTAATTGCAACCAAGTGCCAAAAGTCTCCATGTGATTTTCTTTAATCCAGTAGTCATCCTTCCCCGGGAACTTGGAGCGTACAACATTCATGTGTTCCTTGATATACGGAGCCACGAAGGTAGAACTTTGTAGAATTGTGTAGTGTGCTTGATTCAAAGAATGCCCGTCCCTAAATATCATTGCTTTCTTTCCTAGCGTGCCTTTTCCACTCAGTCTCCCCTCATACCGTGATTCAGGAACACCAATCGGCTTAAGGTCAGGAAGAAAGTCAACACAGAACCCAATGACCTCCTCTGTTACATAGCCCTTGGAGATGCTTCCTTCTGGCCTTGCACGGTTACGAACATATTTCTTTAAGACTCCCATGAACCTCTCGAAGGGGAACATATTGTGCAGAAATACAGGACCGAGAATGGACGGGGGGGGGACACCAACTCAAAACTAACAAGTCATTGGACCACATCCTTTTGTAGCCTTTCCAGACTTTCTTGATCGATCACCTTCTGAGATATTGCATTGAGGAATGCACATAGGTTCACAATGGGTACTCGAACATTTTCCGGTAGAAGCCCCCTCAATGCAACCGGAAGCAACTGCGTCATAATCACGTGACAATCATGAGACTTTAGGTTCTGGAAGTTTTTTCTCTGCCATATTTATTATTCCCTTTATATTTGACGAGAACCCAGCCGGGACCTTGATACTGTTCAGGCATTCAAAAAAGATTTCCTTCTCTAGTTTGGTAAGAGCGTAGCTGCTTAAGTATTGATGGCCTTTATCAGTATGCTTGTTGTATGGGTCTTTGATACGTTGCTGGTCCTCCCGTGCTTCTGGTGTATCTTTTGTCTTCCCATACACGCCTAGGAAGCCTAGCAGGTTCACGCAAAGATTCTTCGTCATGTGCATCACATCGATTGAAGAACGGACCTCTAGGTCTTTCCAATACTCAAGCTCCCAAAATATAGATTTCTTCTTCCACATGCCCGTGTGTCCGGTAATGGGGTCTTTCGGAACAGATTGACCGCCAGAACCCTTTCCAAATATTACTTCTAGGTCCTTCACCATACCAAATACATCAGCACCTTTAGGGAGCTTAGGCTTCTTCCGGTGATCTGCCTCACCGTTGAAATGCTTGCCTTTTTTTTCTTACTTGATGATTGGTCGGAAGAAATTTATGATACTCCAGGTACACAACCTTCTTACATTTATCCAAATATGTACCTTTAGTCTTATCTAAACAGTGCGTGCATGCATTGTATCCCTTGTTTGACTGTCCTAAAATGTTACTAAGAGCAGGCCAATCATTGATGGTTACGAACAGCAACGCTCGTAGATCAAATGGCTCCTGTTTGTGCTCATCCCACACCTTTACACCTGGTTCTGCCCACAGCTGCAAAAGTTCATCGACTAATGGCCTTAGGTACACATCAATGTCGTTGCCGGGTTGCTTTAGTCCTTGGATGAGCACTGGCATCATAATGAACTTCCGCTTCATGCACAACCAAGGAGGAAGGTTGTAGATACATAGAGTCACGGGCCAGGTGCTGTGACTGCAGCTCTGCTCCCCAAAAGGATTCATGCCGTCTGTACTTAGACTAAACCATAAGTTCCTCGCGTCACCTGCAAAGTTCGAGTACTTTCTCTCGATGTTTCTCCACTGCGACCCATCGACGGGGTGTCTCAGTTTCCCGTCTTTCTTACGCTCTTCTTTGTGCCATCGCAACAACCTGGCATGCTCTTTGTTTCTGAACAGACGTTTCAACCGTGGTATTATAGGAGCATACCACATAACCTTAGCAGGAACCTTCTTCCTGGGGGGCTCGTCATCGCCCTCAACATCACCAGGGTCATCTTGTCTGATCTTGTACCGACATGCAGTGCATACCGGATATTTATCCATATTCTCGTACTTCTCACCGTGGTACAGGATGCAGTCATTAATGCATGCATGTATCTTCTCCACATCTAATCCTAGAGGGCAGATAGTCTTCTTTGCTTCGTACGTTGTCTCGAGCAGCTCGTTATCCTTTGGAAGCTTCGGCTTCATTATTTTCAGTAACTTCTCAAATCCCTTGTCAGATAAACTAGCCTCTGCCTTCCATTTCAGCAGTTCAAGTGTGGTACCGAGCTTTGTGCTGCCATCTTCGCAATTTGGGTACAACAACTTTTTGTGATCCTTTTGCATGGCCTCCAACTTCAGCTTCTCTCTTTCTGTATAGCATTGTTGCTTTGCATCAGAAATGACCCGACCAAGACTATCAGCGGGCTCATCCGATGCCTGTTGTTCTTCTTCATTGCCGCCTCCTTCTTCTTCATTGTCTTCCATTGCAGTATCACCGTATTCTTCAGGCGACATAGGATAGCTGTCATCATCCTCTTCTTCATTTTCTCCCAGCCTAACCCCTCTTTCTCCATGCATGGCCCAACAATAATATCCGGGCATGAAACCTCTCCGAAGCAGATGGCTTTGAAGGATTCTCGGGGCAGAGTGCTCCGTCAAATTTCGACAGTCGATACAGGGACAAGGCATAAAATTATCCACTTTATTTGCCTTAGCCACATCGATAAATTTATGTAGGCCTGCAATAAAATCAGAATCGCGTCGGTCGTCGTACATCCATCGCATCCGCGCATCGATCTGCGTTATAATAATTAACTATTACAATAACATCATGAATAGTGAAATGACCACCCGCATGGACACATATGCAAGATTTTTGTATCAGTTACAGATGAAGAAGATAAGGTTGCTAACCTCGGCGGAGGATACCGTGTTGTGCGAACTTAAATGTGGCATGGACATTTCGTCGAACACCTTGTGTGCAATCAAAGGAAAAAAAGCTAGCACCCACACCTCACACACAATCCAGCAAATTTTTGTGGCAAAGGGCTGGGTATCAATTTATAGCCAGTCTTTGATCCCGGTTCATGGCATGAACCGGGACCAATGCTCCGCAGAGAGCCACGTGCCATGCTGGGGAGGCATTGGTCCCGGTTAATGCCACAAACCGGGACCGATTCCCCGATATGAACCGGGACAGGCCCCCAAACGGCACGAACCGGGACCAATGCCTGTCATTGGTCCCGATTTGCCTACTAAACCGGGATAGATGGCTTTTGTGTCCTGGACCAAAGACCCTTTTTCTACTAGTGTAACAAGGCATGATGGGTCGTCCCTACATCTTATCGACGGAATGACTGAACGATGTGCCGCGTGCAACACACAACAGACGGGGAATTGGATTATTTCTAGCCATGTTCTTAAAACTCTTGTTCTTTTTTCATTCCGATCTAAACTAAGATTCGGTTAAAAGCAGGCCTTGTTGTCGCTAGACTATCGTCAACTCCTACTATTCAATAAGCATTTGACCATTTTTTTTATAAGTTTGGCTTGCACTATTGCACAAAACCTTGGCCCTCTAAGATCTAACAAAGTGTGCCCTAGTAGCTTAGGGCATGTAGAACGCATGCGCTAACAATGATCGTCAGAAACGATCTCCCGGAATCTTGGATGTTTACCCTGATTTTCACCCAATTGCTTGCACAGACGCCAAATCAAATCATTGACACTCCAAGTAATGTCTTTCCGCACAACTTGATTTAACTACAGTTGGGCGCAAAGATAGGAAAAAGATCACGTTGGACATGACCTTATGTTACAAACATTCGCAAAAAAAAATTAGAGCAACAATGTAGGAAAAACGATTACTTTGTTTGAGGGTAACGAAAAACAATTACTGATTGCGTAGCTTTTGTGATAAATTCCTGGAGAGCGACGGCCTA
Organism: Dactylis glomerata; assembly: GCA_007115705.1. NCBI lineage: Eukaryota > Viridiplantae > Streptophyta > Magnoliopsida > Poales > Poaceae > Dactylis > Dactylis glomerata. The sequence continues at coordinate 3,253,348 of QXEO01000379.1, forward strand.
CACATCTTTTTTTTACTCGGCCACTCAGCCCATACTTAAAACCTCTCTCCTCATATTTGGCTAATTAAAGGATGAGAAACGAAGGCTAACAAAAAGAAATGAAAAGGGCCCAATCTCAGCCCACTTGGCAGCAGTTTTGACGCTTCGGTCCTTCGTCTTGCTCCCTGGAACATACGAGAGATAAATGTCGAGCTGCTCCAATGGCGGGTCAATATGAACTCCTCCTAATAGGGCACACCTAGATGGGGGACCATAGGTTTCAGGGGCCCGGGGCGGCCGCCCCTCCTGCCCCCCCTCAGGGACGGGCTTGTTTACGCTAAAGGTCTAAAGACGAAAATATACTGCTAGAAACGTGGAATTACTACCTAGGCCGAGGCCCGTGTCTCTCGGTGGCTATTGATCAAAGTTTTGTGATAAGGTTTTTGTGTTGAACATTGAACAAGAATCATTTTGTCTATTCTCACATGTTTTTCTTCACCGTCCCATTCAATTCTTCCACCTTTTAAACAATCTCTAAGAAAAACACCTCTTTCAAAAGACATCTATTACTTTCGAACGTGCCAAATTTGTTCAAAAGTCGGAGCCCTCACACATGTTAGAGCATGTCTAACAGACCCTTAAAAGGCCCAAACCCGTAAAATAACCGCCGATATACGGGGTAGAGCTCTACTCGGCCGTCTAGTAGACCCCGTAAATCAGCCCCTCGAATCGAATTTTTGATGTTTTCGCTACGGGGCAGGTCTTCGCCCCCTACTTGTGCGGGGTGGGAAGGGGAATAGAGGGCGAAACCTGCATTCTCCCCTCCACTGCGCGCGAAGGGTTTCACGGAAACCCAACCGCCGCCGCCGCCGCCGCCCGATCTCCTCCGCCCCGCCCTTCCCAGCAACGAAGCGGCCGGATCTCGCTGCCATGGATCCCCCGCAAGCCCCGCCGACCGCCGGCGGTGCACCACCTTCGTCCGCGGTGGCTAATGTCCCCGTCGGAGGTCTGCCTACCACCGGCGACGTGGAGACCATGATCTCCGCCGCCATCCCGTTGAAGAGGAAGAGGATCCCGAAGCAACACTTTGATGCCCCTGCAGCGGCCGCAGCTCCGCCGGCTGTGACTCCGCCGGCTGTGATTGGTGCAGCTGACAAGAAGGGCCGGGTGAAGACAAAGGCGGTCCGGCCGAGGGGCGCCCCCGCCGAGCAGGGTGAAGACGAAGGCGGTCAGCCGCATCGGCCTCGCGCCTCCACCGTCAAAGGTGACGGTCCCTTCTCCCTCCGTTCCGTCCGCGCCGACGCCCGCGCCGCCACCCTTCATGGACGTAGACAAGGTGTTCGATGTTGAGTCCACAACATGCTCAACGATTCCTCGGTGGACTTGGCTGACGGCATTGAGGCGTTCGATGGGGAGGAGAATGTCGATGATGAGGAGGAGGAAGAGGGTGAGGGTGACGAAGGGGTCGATGATGAGGTGGTTGAGGTTGATCCAGCTACCGCCGGTTCTTCCGGGTCGAAGCCACGCACCGCGAACTACACCGAGATTGAAGACACAACCTTGGTCCGTGCTTGGAGCAGGGTGGGCATGGATGCGTGCACCGGAGTGGACCAAGGCGGCAAGCGCTATTGGCAGCGCATCGAGGATCTCTACCACCAGCTGAAGCCTCGCACCACATATTTTGGATGTGCTATGTTTGATCACAAGTAGTTGTCTAAAACCCTATTTTTGAGGGGTTGAATACTCGTCCGAGCTAGCAGACCCCGTATCCCGGGGTGGGGATACGGGGTCTGCTAGCTCGGACGAGTTTTCGGCCGGTGGAAAGTGAATACAGGGCCCTCTACTCGCGTTTTACGGGGCAGAGAAATAGGGGGTCTGTTAGACATGCTCTTAGCGCGTGTTTGGTAGCCTGCAAGGAGTCCAACCAGGCCCTGGGGAGCAGAAAGCCTGTTGATTGGATTCCTGGCCCAAGCCTGCGTTGTGTCCCGCACGCTGCTCAAAGCACCTCCGGGGCAGGCCCCGGAAAAACGTCCAAATCAAGCGTTTCCCTAGAGCCACCCTCCTCTCGAGCTATTTCGAGAACGCGGCGTACGCGCGGATGCAGGCGGAGGAGATGGCGCGAGCTCAGGCTGTGTGGCGAAAAAGCGGCAGGAGAATTTCGGTCACCGCCCGCTATTCCGGCCCCTTATTTAGCTCAGTGCTCACCGCCGAAATTCAGACCCGCCCTTTCCCCCAAATCGAGCTCGTCCCCTTCGAAGATCTAAAGCCATGGCTGGATCTTGCGCAGAGGCAAAGAGGAGGAGATCGGCAGCGCCAGTGACGAGGAGCTCGGCGGCGGCTTTCGCTTGCTCCATCCTCCTCCTCCTTGACTTGCCCCTAGGGCACGATCATGCCTACCACGCAGGCCTCCGCCATGGCCGTGATGTCAACCGAGGCGACGAGGTCCACGACGGCGTGGTACGGCCCAAGGAAGGGCCTGGCCGTGTATCCGACCACGGCGACGTCGACGGACTAGGCCTGCAGCAAGGCTACGGCCTGGCGCGCCGCGTCCTCCGCCACCTCTAGCACCTTCTTCTCATGTTTCGCCGCGACCGCCGCTGCCAACGCCCATGCCTCCTCTCTGCCTGGCTCGACCTGAGCACCGTGCGTGGGAGCGAGTTGATGACCTGGCTGGCAGTGTCGAGCCTCTTCTCCTTCTCAGCCTGGGCGTCCGCCTCCGTCACCGCCACGAACGCCACCACTCAGCAGGTTGTTGCCGGCGAGCTCCTCTACCCTGCGCATGGCGTCAGCCACCTCCTCGTCCTCGGGGAAGCAGGCGCGGGCCAGCATCCTAAGCACGGCCCACTTGCTATTGTTCGTGGAAGCCATGCTAGCCGGCAAGGAAGGGTTTATTGGTGGACAACGGGAAAAGAGGATTTTTGGGTGCCAATGACGGGCGCGCGCCATCCTGATTTATAGCCGCCGTCGTCGCATGAGCACGAAATCATTTGGCCACGCGGGAGTTGTCGGCCGGAAACATTAGCCCCGTGCGCGCAGCCAAAATCTAGGGGCAAAACAGTGGTGCGCCGCCATGAGTTCGATGCCGGTGACGTCACTAGTGGAAAAAAGCCTATTGGTGGCGCACCATTTTGGCATATGCGTGGCGCATATGGGATCCGCCACCAATGCCACGCCACTAATAACAGTTTATTGGTGGCGCATCTCAATATGCGCCACGCATATGTTGAATATTAGTGGCGCATATAGCATATGCGCCATTAGTGTCTTATGCATGGCGCATATTGCTATATGCGCCACTAATACATAATGCGCCACTAAACACCTACAATATGTGCCACTGATATTTCGTACAGGTCCAAAAAAAACTGATATTTTCTGGTTTTTATACACAGCAATGCACAAGAATATATATAGGTATACAATATAACTGCAGAATACACAACATGCAGTACAAAACAAATATATCATCATCACAAACAATTAGAACCATAATAGTGACAAAGTTTCTGAATATTAGAAGTGTTAGAGCATATATAGCCCAAGTCCATGCATTACACACATTACACACACTACACATCTCACCAAAAGACCGAGTAGACTACACCCGCAATGGTGAGCAAGACCGGGAGCACGATCATCAAGGTCTTCATCCGGTTGTTGTTTCTCCGCTCTCCTAGGAGGTGGATCCTCCACCTAGCTTCCGCTAGCTCTCTCGTCGGATACCCCTTGTAGGAGTTGCCGCTGAACTTGTTCACTTGCTTCTGGCAATCCTCCCACTCATCGTAGACTCCTGGTACCCATCCTTTGTACACCACGTAGCATCTCGGCATCTCTGTAGACAAAGCCATATATATAGTATTCAAGCTATAAGAAAAGAGTTACATATGTCGACAAAGCCATATATCATATGCAACCGAAAGAATGAAAGGATTCACATGCATGTCGACAAAGGAAAGTACTCGAGCTAAGAAAAGAGTTATATATAAGTATCCCGCATACAAAAGTAAATAAGTCCAACAACGATGCTTTCGACTAAGGCAAGTTATAAGTTTACACCCCACACACATACACACACCGGAATGAGTTGCATACGGTAAAGTTTATGACTCAAGCACACATGATTGACATACACGCGAAAACGACTAGGAAGGATCATGAAGACTTTGGTTGACATGGCTCCGGGAACGGTTTGTAGCAATCTTTCGTTGTCCATGTCCTAGTGTCACGCTGTTTTCGGAGCCGGTCTTCGATCTCGCGCTTAGCCAACGGTCTGGCGTAGGACAAGGTTCCACCCCTTGTGATGACATCTTCTTGCAAGATAGTCGCAATCTGATTCTGGATGCGGAAGAAGTCGTCCCTAAGTTCAGCGTCCTCGATCCTTGCATGCTCTTCGGCCCATCCTCGGACACTAGCTGGCGTCGTAAGCCTGTGTTCGTTCTGGATGATCGCCCGCATGTGATGGAGGGCATAGAAGGCCTCCTTGACACTGTTAGGCGGCTGCTTGACGCAGGGGAACTTGATTACGTGCTTGAACATGTGTCTACCGTCCTTGACATTTTCCGCCCCTTTCCTGAAGTCGCCTCCCTTCCTGGCGTATCCCTCCAGAGCATCATCTAGAACACCCTTGATGTAGGCATAGTTTTTTTTGTCTTCGCCTCACTCCCCGAGTCTAAGTAGACGGCTACCGAGTACCTCGGGGCAACGAGGATCAATGTGCAGTATATGTCTCTGCGCAAAACAGTTGAAACGAAAGAATGTTGGAAAAGGAGCTATCGAAAACTAAGAAATGACAAGTTATTACGGCGGCCGAGCGAGTGTGCACTTACTCGGGAAAGTAAGTAAGAAGAATGTCTTTTGTACTCTTGTTGTCCAGCAGGAACTTCTAGAGGTACTCCTTTGCTCTGGAACGGTTCGCTGGATTCATCAACATGCCTTCACGCATGTAGTAGGGGTCCGCTATCGCGACGCCAGGGTTCTCCTCTCTGTTGACCTTCATCGCCCGCTGGAGCGCGTATAGGCGGACCAAGTTATAGTCCAGCCGTTTGGCGTTGAAAAGCTTGAAGACGTCCTCGTACGATTTGAAGAATATATCCGCGTGGTGATCATCGACGAAGCCCACGTCCGCTGGAACCTTCACCGTGAAAATGGGGTACGATGGAATTGTTTCCTTAAGAAGGCCCTCCTCCAGAAACAGAATACCGTGCATAAGGCTCACCATCGCTCCACTCGTGTGGGCGACCTGCTCCTCAGTCATAATCTGTCGTGGGAATTTAGAGACAGTAGCCATGGGGAGGCTTATCGGAGGGGCTCGACGTTGGTGACGATGGGTCCGGCTCGGGATTGTGCCAACAGAGACACCTCGATTTACCCAAGTTCAGGGCCCTCCCGGTTGGAGGTAAACCCCTACTTCCTGCCTGCTTCGTATTGATTGAGTAGTAACGATTACAGTGCTCCTCGAGCTGTTCGGCTAGAGGAGGAAGAAGAAGATCGGATCTCTCCTATGCTAACGGTCCAGGCCCCCTTATATAGACGGGGGCCTGGTTACATGATTAGGTGGCGATTCGGCCGGCTGCCGGCTCCTCGGCGGCGGCGTCCTTGGTGTGATCCCCTGACCCTGCTCTGGCAAAGACACTTTATAAAGTGTCTTTCCCCTGGACCGGCATCTGGGGGGCATATCTCCTCTCCTCTGCCTCGGATCCCGTCGTGGGGAAGGGTCTTCGGTCTCTCATTGGTTGGACATGGTCGTGGAGCTCGTCACTCCTGTCCTGCGCCCCTGCCGACCTTGTCGGGGCCGTTCCGCTTTTGGCTAGACAGCCATTGGGGAGTTTTGTCTCCATCGCCCGGCTCCAGTTCTCCTCGGTGGAGTCGCCAGCCGGCTGTTGGCGCAGCCGGCCCTTCGGGCAGAGCCGATCTTCTCGTGCTGAAGCCGTGGGGACTCCTGGGACGCCAGCCGGCATATTGCCCGGCCCGTGGTGCGCCCCCTAAGTCATCCCCACGACACTAGCCCCCGAAACTGGCGAAGTCTCATGGGCTAGCATGGGGCTTCGGCGGGTTCTTCTTTTCGCCGAAGTCTTGCTCGTCCTCGTCGAAGTCCCAGGATTTCTAGTCCGGCCTGGTCGCTCTAGTCATCGAGGCTGGGCCTCGCGGAGTTTCTCCGGCCGTCTCGGGACGAACCGGCTCCGGTGGTGGCCCGGCTGGCGACCGCAAACCGGTGAGCCGCGAGCCGGCTTGCTGCCTCCTGGGAACTTGTGCCGCTTCGAATCTCGTTCCCACGTGGCGGCCGGCGCAACGCGCCAGTGACCAGTCTAGTCACTTTGACCCTTCGGCCACCACAATGATTCCGGCAGACGTCACGTAACGAAGCAGGGCCGGCGTCATTGTTGCGTCCTATCGAAACGCCACGCGTGTGATTGAATCGCATTAAACCGGCTCAGCTTTTCGTGCCCTGCCAACCCTTAAATCTTGGAGCTCTCGAGGGTTTTCGTCACTCCCGAGTGCCTCCATTCCTTCGCCCCCAACAACTGTCGCCTCCACTTCTCCCGGTCCGGTCTTGATGTCGTCACTCGGGGCTGCCAGCGGAGCCGGGGCCGGAGCCGGCGACGGGCCGGGCGGGCATGAGCGCGGTCACCCGCTTGGTGGCCCGGCGGCGGCGCCGCCGATGCCTCGGAAGCGCGGCCGCCCGCGGGGCAGCCGCAACAAGAAAACCTTGGCCGCGCTTGCGGCCGCATCCACCCCCGCGGCCGCCACCCGGCCTCTCGGGATCGGCCGCTCCTCCATCAATGCCATGGCCCCTGGCGGGACCGTGGTTGCGGCCGCCGGTGGCGCCGTGGTTCCCGCGGCCGCGACCTCTGTCGCCGGCCTCACCGGGATGCCCCTGCAGGCGGCGGCGGCCCTCGTCGGTGCCGCGATGGCGTTCGGGGCCGCCCCTCCGGGCCTCGCCGGCCTGCACGTCGGCGGCTCCTCCAGCGCGGCCGCTGGGAAGGTGCGGAAGGCGCCGCCGCACCCGCCGACCATTCAGCGGCTTTCCTACGTCCCGGTGCACGGGTTTGCCACCGCCGTGGTGCCCCTGCTGGCCGGGAGCAATGAGCGCCTACCGCTCCCAGCCAGCTTCGTCGGCACCATGGGGAAGAATCCTCCGACGAGCTTCATGATCGAGGACGGCAGCGGCGGGCAGCCGTTGTACGATGTCGAGGTCCTCCATGACGAGGAGGGGAAGAGCTACCTCACCGGGGGGTGGGAGCGGTTCTTCCACGATTATGGCCTGGAGCGGGGGTGGTCTCTCATCCTGACCCACCGCGCCAGGTCGCACATCCTCTGCGTCCGCGTCATCGACGGGTCCGGCTGCGCCCGCGCCTACTCCCCCTCGCCATGATCGGCGAGCGGCCCCGAAGCCTCCCTCTTGGCGACGACATCGTCAGCAGGAGTCTAGGGGTTAGGTGGGGGAGTCCTTTTGCTACTCCGGCCCTTAGCGTGGCCCTTATTATGTAACCACCAGCTGTATAACTAAGAACCTCTTTGATTTCCTGCAAATCTTTACTTGCTCTTCATCGTTTGCTGTGTGAATGTCTCTCTTTACTGTGTGCTTTTGCCATCGCGCAAGCGTCCTCTGCTCGACACCGTCGTGATGCGACGGTTCTTCCCTTGACGAAACCGTAGATGGGGATTATGATAGTCACCGGCCTGCGCAGACGCTTTGGGCGGGTTCCTCCGGCTTCAGTGCGAAGGGAACGGTGCTTCTGCCAGCCGGCTTTGGAGAGCGCAGGCTAGCTCCGGCTTCAGCGCGGATGGGACGGAGATTGAAACCTGTACCGGCTCGAGCGAGGTCGAAGCCGGCATGTTTTCTTTCCCGAGCCTTCGCGCGTCCCAAGCCACGGTTGGAGTAGATCTCCCAGTTTCCGGCTCTAGCCGTTGCTTTGCGAGTGTTAAGTTTCGATTTCGTTGCTCGTTTGCTGATTGTGTCACAGCGCCAGCTGAACGAACAGCCGGCGAGGTACTGGAGCCGACCTACTTCTGAGGGCCAATTCCCTTTCCCCCTAGCCCTCGAGTTTTGGGGTAGCTGGACTATCAGCTAGCTCGAAACTAACTCTTCGCGAACGGTGCCGACGCCAAGCGAGGTAGCTCTAGCTTCGAACGTCTTGGGCGTGGCTTCTCAGCCCAAACATCAAAAACAGTGACTATCAGCTACTCGCTGGCTTTGCCTTCGTCCGGTTCCCTCAACCTTTTCCTTAATCTCCCCATCCTTCGGCCCTTCTACCCCCAACCGGCAGCCTGGTGCCGGTTGGTCTCCCTTGGGCCGGCAGCCGAATGCCGGCCTAGGGTGGGAGCGTGCCGCAGAGTGAGAAGTAGTACTTCGGTCTGTCGGGCCCCCGACTCGTGCTAGCCAACGCTTAGTTAACAGACACTGCCCTTAACGCCTGGTTGAGCGGTTTTTCTATCGTTTATGGTTCCGCTCTGCGGCTTTCCTTCGTATGTGGCCTGCCGGCTCCTATCCGTCCGGCTGCGCGGAGCCGGAAGGCGGAGATTGGGCTCGAGACCTTCTTCATACGTAGTACTCATCCGGCTGGCGAGAGATCGATTTTTTCGGGGCTGCCGGCTGTGGCTCGATGCCTGGAGCCGTCTGCCGGTCAAGTGAATAACGCAGGAAGCAAAACATACACGAAGTATTTTTCTCGGAGCCGGCCGTAACTAGCCGTTCCGTTTTCCTTTATTCATTGACACGCTTTTCGGGGTACAAGCTTTTGCCTTAGCAGAAGAAAGGTCTTAGGAGACTGACGTTCCAGGGACGCTCGGTCTCCTTGTCAGAGTTATCTGCGTTGTTCTTTCTAGGCTCTTGTGCATCGATGAGGTAATATGCCCCATTGCCCAGCACCCGGCTGACAATGAACGGTCCCTCCCAGGGAGAAGACAGCTTGTGCAAGCCTTTAGTGCTTTGGACCAGCCGGAGTACGAGATCGCCTTCGCGAAACGCGAGCGGGCGAATTTTCCGGCTGTGGTATCGTCGCAGCTACTGCTGGTAGAGCGCTGATCTAGCCAGAGCCTGCTCTTGAGCCTCCTTGAGGAGGTCGACACCATCTTCGCGAGCTTCTTTTGCTTGTTTCTCCGTGTACTGGACAATTCTGGGCGCATCGAACTCAATGTCCGTGGGTAACACCGCCTCTGCTCCATAGACTAGGAAGAAAGGTGTGAAGCCGACAGAGCGATTTGGAGTAGTGCGCAGGCTCCAGAGCACTAAGGGTAGCTCTTCGACCCAACAGCCGGCTGAGCGTTCGAGAGGCTCGACCAGTCTTGGTTTGATGCCGGCCAGGATCAGCCCATTTGCCTTCTCCACTTGTCCATTTGACTGAGGGTGCGCCACTGACGCTAAGTCCAGCCGGATGCCTTTCTGACCATAGTAATCAGCAAAGACTCCCTTCGCAAAGTTCGTCCCATTGTCGGTGATGATGCTGTGGGGAACTCCATATCTTGTGATGATCTCGTTGAAGAACTTGATCGTGGACGAACCGTCGAGCTTCTTGATTGGCTTGGCCTCGATCCACTTGGTGAACTTGTCCGCGGCAACCAGCAGATGCGTCAAGCCCCCGGGTGCGGTCTTGAATGGCCCTACCATGTCTAGGCCCCAGACCGCGAACGGCCAGGTGAGCGGGATGGTCTTGAGGGCTGCCGCTGGAGTGTTTCTGTGCTTGGAGAAGCGCTGGCAGCCGTTGCACTGCTTCACCAGCTGCTCCGCATTCTGCTTGGCCGTTGGCCAATAGAAGCCATGGCGGAAGGCTTTGGCCACCAAGGCTCTGGAGGATGCGTGATGTCCACACTCCCCTTGGTGTATTTCTCTTAGCAGCTCTGTCCCTTCTTCCGGCTCGATGCACTTCTGGTAGATGCCTGTCACGCTGCGCTTGTACAGCTCGCTGTTGATGATGGTGTACGCCCCAGCTCGACGCTGAATTCGCCTAGCTTCCGCTTCGTCTTGCGGCAAGTCCCCAGCGATGAGGTAGTTGGAGAATGGCTCCGCCCAGGAAGGTATCTCCCGTATGTGGAAGACACTGGCAACCAGTGGGTCAGCAGCCCCCGGGTCCGTCGTTGAGCCGGCTTCGCCTGATTGTCCGGCTGGGGGAGTGGGCGTGGAGCCGGCAGTCCCCATGTCCTTCGTCGAGCCGGCCGTGCTGGGCTGGCCGGCTGTCTCCTTCAGCTCCGAGATGGCAGCCCCCGGGTCTGGTGGCGGTACCTGAGCCGGGGCTGGGTCTCCAGGCACATAGATGGATATGGACTCCGGCGAAGGCTTGATAGACGGCTTGTGAATGATCTCCAGGGACACCCCGGCTGGGACATCCTGCTTGGTGGAGCCAATCTTGGACAGCCGGTCCGCTTCCTCGTTGTTTGCTCTGGGGACATGGTGGAACGCGCAGCCCTCGAAGAATCCGCTGAGCTGCTGCACGTAGAAGCGATAGGAGGCCATGTTGGCGTCCTTGGCGTCCCAGTCCCCTGAGACCTGGTGCGTCACCAGGTCGGAGTCTCCAAAGCAGAGGATCCTCCTGATGCCGATCTGCTTGGCCATCTTGAGCCCATGTACCAGGGCTTCATATTCGGCGACGTTGTTCGACGCACGGAAGTGCATCTGCAGCACGTACTGCAGCTTGTCTCCCTTGGGAGAGGTGAGGACGACGCCAGCCCCCAAGCCCCGAGCAGCTTGGAGCCATCGAAGTGCATGCGCCAGTGGGTGGAGTCCGGAGCCGGCGGCAGGTACTGGTGCTCTCCCCAGTCAACGAAGAAATCCGCTATGATCTGTGACTTGATCATCGTCCTGGGCTTGTACTGAATGGTATGAGCCGCGAGCTCGATCGCCCATTTAGCCACTCTTCCTGACGCATCCTTGCACCCGATGATCTCCGAGAGCGGAGTGGTGCTCACCACCGTGATTGGGTGCTCCTCGAAGTAGTGCTTCAGCTTCTTGGCCGCCATGTACACGCCGTACGCGACCTTCTGATAGTGCGGGTAGTTCTGCTTGGAGAGAGTGAGCACCTCACTCAAGTAGTACACCGGGCGCTGAACCGGCAGGTCTTTGCCTTCCTCGGTGCGCTCCACCACGATCACCACGCTGATGACGCGTGGGGTTGCTGCGACATAGAGCAGCATTGGCTCTCGCGGAGCCGGCACTGCCAAGATTGGCGCGGTAGACAAGGCTCGCTTGAGGTCGTTGAAGGCGTCATCAGCGCGCTGGGACCAAACGAAGTGGTCCGTCTTCTTCATCAGCTGGTACAGCGGCATGGCCTTCTCCCCTAGCCGGCTGACGAACCGGCTAAGCGAGGCCAGACAGCCAGCAAACTTTTGTACATCTCTGAGCTGGGTGGGCTTCTCTAGGGCCTCGATGGCTTTTATCTTCGAGGGGTTAGCCTCGATCCCTCGCTGGGAAACGATGTAACCTAGGAGCTGCCCAGCCGGCACGCCAAAGGTGCACTTCTCAGGGCTGAGCTTCATGCGATAGCGCCGCAGGTTGGTGAAGGTCTCCTTGAGATCGTCCAGGAGCTTGCTGCTCTGCTCGGTCTTCACCACCATGTCGTCCACATAAGCGTGCACGTTCCTCCCAATCTGCTCCTACAGACATCGCTGCATGGACCGCTGGTAAGTGGCTCCAGCGTTCTTCAGGCCGAACGGCATGGTAACGTAGCAGTAGGCTCCGTACGGGGTGATGAAGGAGGTTTTGATCTGATCTGGCTGGAAGAGCGGGATCTGGTGGTAGCCGGAATAGGCGTCCAGGAAAGACAACAGGTCACAGCCGGCTGTGGAGTCGATCACCTGGTCAATTCATGGCAGCGCGAAAGGGTCCTTGGGGCAGGCCTTGTTGAGGCTGGTGTAGTCAATACACATTCGCCAAGTGTTATTCTTCTTCAGAACAAAGACTGGGTTTGCGAGCCAGTCAGGGTAGAACACCTCCATGATAAAGCCGGCTGCAAGGAGCCGGGTGATCTCCTCGCCAATAGCTTTCCTCTTTTCTTCTGCAAACCGCCGCAGCGGCTGCTTGACCGGCTTGGCGTCCGGCCGGACGTTTAATGCGTGCTCAGCCAGCTCCCTCAGCACACCAGGCATGTCCTTTGGAGACCATGCAAAGATGTCCCGATTCTCACAGAGGAAGCTGGTGAGCTCGCTTTCCTATTTGGCAGACAAGCCGGTGCCGATGATGACGTACTTGGAGGGGTCGCTTTCGTCCAGCAGGATCTTCTTGGTGTCGTTAGCCAGCTTGAATTGCTCCACCGGCGACTGGCGAACCGGTATGTCTTGCTGGGTCAGCTGCACACGATGCAGAAGCTGCCTCTTCTCCTCGGCGACGACCAGCGCCTCTGCCAGCTGCGAGCTCTCCTTTGCGCAGGCCAGGGACTTCTTGAAGTTTCCCGAGACTGTGATTACACCTCTGGGCCCTGGGAGCTTCATATTCAGATAGGCGTAGTGCGGAACCGCCATGAACTTGGCCAGGGCTGGACGGCCTAGCAGCGCGTGGTAGGGACTGCTGATGTCCACCGCCTCGAACCAGAGGGGCTCGCGGCGGCTATTCCCCTTCTTTCCGAAGAGAACCTCCAGCTGCACCTTGCCCAAAGGGGTGCAAGAATGCCCAGGCACGATGCCATGGAAGGTGAGCCGGCTAGGTTTCAGCTGAGCAAGCGGGATGCCCAACTTCTCCAGAGAGCTTCGGTAAAGAAGGTTAATACTACTACCGCCATCGATGAGCACGCGGGAGAAACGGCACATGTGCTTATTGGAACACACGACATGATCCACGACCAGAGCATACTCTCCAGGGCTGGGCATCAACCTCGGGTGGTCCTCGCGCCCCCAGGTAATGGCCGCCTCGGACCAATGCATGAACTGGGGTTCTGCAGGCATCACGGCGTTCACCTCTGCCTCATGCCAAAGGTCACTCCTTTTGTCCTTGCCGGGGGTAGTGAAGATGTGATACTGCTCCACATCTGTCGGGAAGTCATCATCTTGATCCGGCTCGCCTCCGGTCGGGTCGCGCTGTTGGTCCTCCTGACCTTCAGCCAGTTGCGCCTGCGACGTACCAGGGATCTGCCGAGCGCGCTGCTCCAGCTCTCTCATGAAACGGCACTGACGCGTGGAGTGGGTCGCTTCCCTGCCCGGGGAGGTGTGAAATTTACACGGCTGATCAAGCGCAGCATCGAGGGTGTACTTGCCCTCTTTGCGCCCATGACCGCTACCTGCAGCCCCCGGGCCTCCTTGGTCGGAAGCCGCTCGCTTTGAGCTAGCAGATCCCCTAGAGGACGTCTTGACGTGGTCGAGCCACAGGTGGATGTGCAGCGCCGATGGGCAAGCCTGGGACTCCGCCCCCAGCGCTGACTCCTCGATTGAACGTGGCATGCTCGCTCCGCCGCCTTGCTGGGCGCAGCGGCCTTGGGCGTTGCCGCTCGGAGCACGGCCGCCCTGTCCACGCCCTCCGCGGCCTCGGCTTGCCGACGGCGACCGCTGGATCTGGCTGGGGACGACGGTGGCGAAGCTGCGGCACAGGTCACGGGCGAGCTCGGTCGGTGCGTCTCCGTGCACGTCGTAGAACTCGCTGAGTGTGGTGCTCGTGCGGCGCCGGTTAGCCTCGCCCTCAGCCATCTTGCCAAGGAGAACGAGGCGCGTCCGCTCCAGGGCCTCGGCGACCCGGGCAGGATCCATGACGCGGTCGAGGGGAACGCGCAGGTCCACCACGGGGACGTCCGGGGCGTCCCGCTCTGGGAGTGGAGCGTCTTGCTCCTGAGGAGGCGGGCGCTCGAGCAACGGGCGCTCGGGGCGCGGTAGGTCGCCGCCCTCATCCTCTCCCAGGGTCATCACCTCGACCATGGTGCCAAGATTGCTGCTTTCACCGCAGCTTGGGCCTCCGTCGCAGAGGGAGTCGAAGACGTCGGTGATCTCCTCCGGGAAGGGCTTGGCGACGTAGAAGCGGTGGCTGCCGACGTCGAGGAAGGAGCCGCTGTTGCCGAAGCCGTTCTCGAAGTGGGCCAAGTTGTCGTCGACGCAGTCGAAGGTGCCGAACCTCCAGACGAGGCCGGAGGCGACCTTCTCGCCGGAGGGTCCCAGCCGGAACTTGACTCCGCTTGCCACCGCGCTTTGCCCCATGGTGGGCGCCAACTGTCGTGGGAATTTAGAGACAGTAGCCATGGGGAGGCTTATCGGAGGGGCTCGACGTTGGTGACGATGGGTCCGGCTCGGGATTGTGCCAACAGAGACACCTCGATTTACCCGGGTTCAGGGCCCTCCCGGTTGGAGGTAAACCCCTACTTCCTGCCTGCTTCGTATTGATTGAGTAGTAACGATTACAGTGCTCCTCGAGCTGTTCGACTAGAGGAGGAAGAAGAAGATCGGATCTCTCCTATGCTAAGGGTCCAGGCCCCCTTATATAGACGGGGGCCTGGTTACATGTTTAGGTGGCGATTCGGCCGGCTGCCGGCTCCTCGGTGGCGGCATCCTTGGCGTGATCCCCTGACCCTGCTCTGGCAAAGACACTTTATAAAGTGTCTTTCCCCTGGACCGGCATCTGGGGGGCATATCCCCTCTCCTCTGCCTCGAATCCCGTCGTGGGGAAGGGTCTTCAGTCTCTCATTGGTTGGACGTGGTTGTGGCGCTCGTCACTCCTGACCTGCGCCCCTGCCGACCTTGTCGGGGCCGTTCCGCTTTTGGCTAGACAGCCGTTGGGGAGTTTTGTCTCCATCGCCCGGCTCCAGTTCTCCTCGGTGGAGTCGCCAGCCGGCTGCTGGCGCAGCTGGCCCTTCGGGCAGAGCCGGTCTTCTCGTGCTGAAGCCATGGGGACTCCTGGGACGCCAGCCGGCATATTGCCCGGCCCGTGGTGCGCCCCCTAAGTCATCCCCACGACATAATCGGTTTTCCAGCTTCATGAATTATGCCCTGCAAGGTGCCCTTAGCGGGTTGTGACATCGGGTCGTCGTGAACCCTGGGCCTCTTCGGACCGATCGGCTGCTGGCTCGCAGACAGCTTATCCTTCTTGGTCCTCTTCCGGTGGTGCTTCTTCTGGATGGGACCACCGGTTTCCAACTGCTCACCACAGTCGGTTGCCAACTGATCACCGCCGCTCACCACCTTATGGAGTGTGTTGGGGCTAAAAATATTTCTTGTATTGACTTTAGGATCAGCGGCGCTAGCATCCGGAGGCGTCTCCTCTAGGGCACCATGGAAGTCCAAACACGTGCATGCTTTGGTGCGAGCATTTTGATCTTCACGGACACGGTAGGGTTCTTCCATGTTTGGCATGAACAAAGAGTCGGTGGCACCGGTGTTGAGCCAGTCATCTGGGTTGTCATCATCATCATCGTTCATGTCCTCAACCAGTACTGGGTATGATGCAGCGACGGCCTTGCCATGTGGTGCTGGTGGTGGCTGCGGTAAAGCGGCGGCCAACAACTTCTGGTGACGGGAGGTGTTGGCGGAGACAACTTGTTGTGGCCGCCGAGGCGGTGGCGCCATACGTGGCGGCGCCGGCTCAGTAACTGGTGCCAAACATGGCGACGGCTCAGTAACTTTTTCCATGCGTGGCGGCGGCTGAGTAACTTGTTGTTCCTTCACAAGCCGAATCTGGGTCTTCGGCCATGTCAAGACCCAGCCGAAGCAACCCGCAAGGGTCTTATGTTCATCGGCGCCTTGAGGTTGGGTTGGGGGGTCAATGTCTTCGCATCCCGGCAACACCCGAGCCAGCCGGACCTTGAACACCCCTGAGACCATCTCCTTGTGATGCATGACTGTGCTATTTGGCTGAATGATTGTGCCCTTGGCAACATCCTTCAGCTCGCCGTCCACGAAATGCAAAAGTGTGCAAGGTGTGTCCTGTGGGAAAACAAGTTTGCATGCATATCGTGAGATGTCGCTGGCTAGCTATAGTCATCAAAGGCAAAGGAAATGAAATGTGCTGGCCGGAGTCATTACCTTGGAGATGGCGTTGAGCTCGGCTAATGTCGAGACACCGGTATCATTCTCCCGCCGAGATGCCTTACAACGAAGCACCGTCGGTTGCGCCTTAGTTGTGGCGGGAGGAGGCACCGGTGCGATCGGCTGCTCGGTGTTGGCGTCGGTGGGAGGTGGTGTCACCAGAGCGACCTCCGGGTGCGCGTTCGTGTTGGCGGTGGCGGGAGGGGGCACCGGAGCGGCCGCCAGCTGCGCCTCCTCGACGTTGGCGGTATCGGGAGTCACCACATCCGGCGACACGTGCTGGATAGAGTTGCTGCCAGAGATGCTGGGCACCACTAGCGCCCCTCGTCGACCTGCCGCATTCCAAGCAGCAAGCCCCTCCCACAGCTCATCGGGAATGATCTCGCGGAGCTTCTGTTGCACTTGCTGGGTGATCTGGTCCGGCATCTGCTCCCGGAGCTTTTCAACTTCACGTCTTTCACTTGCGGCGGCCGCCGCCACCGCCGCTGCCGCGGCCTTCCTCTGTTTCTTCGCCTCGGGGTCCTCTTTCTTGAAGTCGCCAACCTTGTCGTACGTACCATAGCCGGCCACGCGGCCAGCTGAAGTCGGCGGCAAGGACTTGGCTCTCCCCTTGATCACGTTTATCGCCCTGTTGAAGGGCGTGTCCCACCGCGGGTCCGCCGTCGACCCCTGGGACGAGCTCGCACTTGAAGCACAAGATCTTTCTTCGATTCTCTGCAGAGAAGGAAAGAGATGGCCATTTAGAAATTTAGAACGCATATCGACTCGATCGAGATGCGCGGTAAATTCCTTACCAGCTTTTTCTGGAACTTCCTCACATCATCGTCGTCGGTAACGAATTCCTTGAGTACGGGGTGGAGATAGTAGCGGGCACGGACAAACTGCATCAACTGCTCGTCCGTGAATTTGTGCCACGGATTCTCTTTCCCTAGACGGGCATACTCGGCGTCCTCCTTTGCCCAAATGGCCTTCTTTCCTCGGTAACCGCCGCCTCCGCAGTGTTGGTTACCTATGTTGAGGTCCCGCATACGCCTCCCCCACTCGGTCCATTCGATACCTTCCAGAGTGAGGCAGGCATCCTTGAACTTGATGAACTCATCTTCGTCGAGCATCGGCTCGGCCTTCTTTATCTCCTCCCAACTTTTGCCGGCGAGAATCCTCTTCTTCACTCGGCTTTTCCAGCTGCTCAAGGCTGTGCTCATCCTCGTGAGGGCTAACTTGTTGACCTTGTTCCCTTTGAGCTTCTTGTTATTGAACGGCTCTGGGAACTAGTACCGGTTGTGAAGCTTCTCAATGAGTAGCTCGCGCAACCGCGTATTGCCCTTAGCTCTTATGTTCTTCTGGTTGATGCTCATGCTCTCCCGCACGATGCACCCGAGCTGTAGGCCGTACCCAGCGGCAAGCTTCGCATGCTCCACGGGTTGGCCACTCGGTTTCACATACGTGAACTCTTCGAGCTTGGTGCCGAGTACCGGCGGCGTCCGATCCTGCCTTTCCTTCTTCTTCTTCTTCTTAGCGGCGGCGTCCGATCGACCGACGTCCATGCGGTCACTGCCACCATGACTACTTAAGTCATTGTCCTCATCGCC
Organism: Dactylis glomerata; assembly: GCA_007115705.1. Classification (NCBI taxonomy): domain Eukaryota; kingdom Viridiplantae; phylum Streptophyta; class Magnoliopsida; order Poales; family Poaceae; genus Dactylis; species Dactylis glomerata. The sequence continues at coordinate 3,270,843 of QXEO01000379.1, forward strand.
ATTGCTGCTTCCGGCGTCGTCGCCATCTTCGGCCTCGAAGTCATATTCGGACTCCGAGTCAACTTCATCGGCCGCACCTTCTTCGGCCTCCTCGCCAACTTCATCGGCCGCAGCTTCTTCGGCCTCCTCGTCGGACCCGCTCAAGTCATCGCCAAGCCGCCAAAACTTTAGGTTGGCTTTTCTTGCTTCTTCTTCGACGCTCATGGGCTGAGAAGGGCCAGCCCCGACGTCTTTGTCTCCGCTCAACATGTCGGCACATCATACAAAATATGTAATAATTTAATTAGTACAATAATTAATTAAGCTAGAGTCGACCGAAAAATTCGGCATGACCTTTGCTATTTTTTTGACCTAGGAGTGCCCATTTCTCAACCGAAACAGAAGTAAATCGACATTTCGGGAGAAATGGGCAACTCATTTAGAAATAACCTGCAGCAATTCACATATATATATATATATTCCAGGAATTCACAAAGCCGCAGCAAAGCAGTAGCAGCAGCAAAGCAGTAGCAGCAGCAAAGCAGCAAAGCAGTAAAGCAGTAGCACCAGCATCAGCAAAGCAGTAGCACCAGCATCAGCAAAGCCGCAGCAAAGCAGTAGCAGCAGCAAAGCAGCATCAGCAGTGCACATATAAGCAGCAGCAAGAAGCATCAGCAGAACATCTCAACATGAATTAAAAAAATTCTAAATAACATCAGCAGAAGCATCATCATATAAGCAAATTCTACTATAACTGCATGCAGGAGAACTGCTGTTGCTCAGATAACAAATAACCTTCAAGATAGACAATGCTGAGACCTTCCAGATAGTAAACAGTAGCATGAACAAGGTTTCTAAAGCTCAACATTTACTAATAAACAGAGACAATGTGAAGTCATCATCATCCCATTTCTGCACATACATAACAGCTAAATAGATTTATGCAGTGCACATATAAGCACTAGCACTGATTCTAGAACTAATATGTGTTAAGTACTGGAAGCATTCACTAACCATTGTTATTTAAGAAATTTATGCCTGGCTGTTAAGTGCATGAGCAAGCAACCAGTGTGTCATAGAATAGAGCTTAACAAGTGTGGGTAAGATACAAACTTTTAGGACTTGGGTAATCTAAGTGAACCAACAGCACCTTATAGGAAAAAAGCAAACTTTTATTGTTTTTAACTTTCTAATGCGAAATAATAGAGGAAGGTGAACACATCTTTTGATATGCAATATCCCGGGCTGCACTTTTTTGTTGGAACTCATGAAACAGTGAAAGGTTGTTTAAACACAATATACAAATGGGCTAGTCTTTGACATCATAAACAAGTATAGTAAGATACAAGGGAACTTATTTCTTTCAACCAAGTGTGGGTTTTTTTTTCCAAACGAAATCAAGGTGCTGGAAAACCAGCATGATTATACTGAAAACCATGTAGTTATCATGGTGTGGTGTGTTGCTACTCACTGTGCTTGCAAACAAAACTAGAGGCATAACTAACTCTTTCCAATGTGCTTATACTGCCAGATACCAAACAGTGATCTAACACTAAGAAATGGCAATTAATTATATTTAAGTAATGAGACAAAATATAAAGGACGACATCCCTATAGGGTATCAATTTTCTAAAGAGAGAGCTTCAAATAGATGGCAGCCATGTTAAACAACTGGTTGCAAAGAGATAAACCAATTTTCGGAGCAATAATATCTTATTTTAAGAAGTATAATCATGGCTCTTGCCGCTTAGTGTTCTGAATTTATATTTCTATCCACTTTGTTTGCCCAGGAGTTTTGTCTGCTGTTATTTTTCCTTTTCACCACTGTATTTCTGTGCATGTTTTATTCCTATTTGTACTCTAACCTTAACTTACATACTCTCTTATTTCTCTTTC